>JACCHY010000005.1:1428750-2857500 GCA_018907195.1 Dolichoris vasculosae | reverse complement strand
CGCTATGACTAAAATCTCGTCGTCGTTTTACATACATTTATAATTTTTTTATTACTTTTATTATTACAATTTTTTATTTTTTATTTATCCGTGTACGTTGATTTCAATTTTCATCGATCGAGGTATCGAACAAGTCATTCGAGAATAAAATAGCGTGGATTCGACTAAAACTTTTTCTCGGCGGAAACGAGCGTTTTAAAAAATAAAATGAAACGCAACGTTTCGTTGAAATTCGTTTGCGAAATAGAAACAAAAGACTTGGATAGTTTTATAAAAACATTGTGATATTCGCATTAAATCAATTTTAATTTTACAAAATTCGATAACATTATTTTATTACTTCGTATTCGTTCGAAATATTAAGACTTTCGTCGATTCTCATACTTATTTTAATCTTTGCTCGGAGTGTTTAATTTCTTTCCATTCGTTTTCATTTTGTCTCGTATTTCTATTCGCTTTACTAAAATCTCTTTCGGTGCCGATTTAATTTTCTAAGATACCGTGACAACCGAATGATGTTATCGCTTTTCGGGTATTGTATTATGAATGAGTTACTCCCGTGAATAACTTATTTAATAACAAAATTTATTTCGCATTTTAATAGATCAAAAACGTAAATTATTAAGATTTCTTACGTTAAATATTTGTACATAAGAGAGTACGAACAGAAAATGGATCGATCAAAGTCCTCCGAGTGTTCAAATTTAAATATTTAACTTTCTATTTTTTTACAAAATCATATTTATTATCGTCATAATTTTAACGAATAAAATTAAAGAATAAAAAAAAGGTCTCGAATTTAATTTTTTTTTTTCAATTTAAGTATAAACTAATAAGTAGAAGCGTGTAACTTTCGTGCCGCATAATTAAGACGATTAATTGTAACTTCGGTGCTTTTTAAGAAAGCGATTGATGCAATTTTCGCAAAAGATTTCTTCGAAATGTTCGACGAGGTAGCAACCGATATATTTAAAAATGCAATCGTCGAATAATCTTATAATTGCCATTGAAATTAATCGATAACGTAATTTAAAAATAAAATTTTTGTAAGCGTATAATATATTGAACATTGCCTTAAGTTGGAAAATAATAAGTATCTAACCGTAATTAGAGTTTCCACGAAAAGATCTAAATGCGATAATGCGTAATGTATTTTTAATTTGTACGAGACAATGAGCTTAACGCGTTTTATACTTGCTTTGGCAAATCAATCCAACTGACTTAACGACGTACGAATTCGAACAAAATACAAAATTCAAAAGATTGGAAACGTCCATAAGACAAATGTAAGGTAATGTATAGGGAAGACCGATACGAATAAGTTACTTAAACCATTATCTACGAGAGGCTGCGTCATGGTCGGAAATAACAAAGGACAGCGGGACAGAGTAATTAACGTAAAGTATGTAACGAAATATTCAAAATATACTTCGAACTCGTCTAGACGAAGGACGTTATCGTTTTCATTATCGAATCCGCTTTGCTCGCGTAACGAACTTTCGTTCTACTGCACGAGGTAATATTTTTATACCGATAGATCGAGGAAGCGAACGTGTAAGCATCGTTGAAATAAATCGAGGGAAAGCGAAAACGGGGAGACGCGAGACGACGACGATCGTACGCGTAAGTACGACGTCAAATAAAGGTGGCGCCAAAATTATGGGACTAATTTCCGAGGGTAATAACGGTAAGCCTTTGAAAGAAATTAGCGGCGAAAATCGAGGGAAACCAGGAGACTAAACGAAGAAGTAATTAAGTCGGTTGACGCAAATACGGAAATAAGAATCTTAAGCGGATATGGATGGACGCGAAGTCTAGGTTTGAAAAACTCTTCGCTCGGAGAAACTCGTTTGAAAAAAACTATGAATGCGAGTATGCGGCGAGAAGATGTTATAAAATTAAAGATACGAGCGAACCATCTCGAATCTCCTACGTTCGTTCGAAAAACACGATCTCCAAATATATAAATCAATTGCTCCGATTAGGGATAAAAAATAATAGAATGGTGTCGTCGTGGATGCGGGCGGCATCCAGGATGTCAACGGCCGGGTGCCGGTGGGAAACGGGCTGTCCCTAACGATACCCTCCCTGTCATCCACCCCATAACTTAGTTCAGTCCACCGAACGGGAACTTACGAACAGCGCACTTTCGATTTTGTACGTTCCCGCGACCGAGGTGGAAATAGTATAGGTGGTATAGAAACAGCTCCGTGTGTACGTCGAGATGAGGTGGACGAGGCTTCGTAGGAATAGTTGGAAAGGAGCGAAACGTTTAGTTTAAGTGAGTTTTTGAGAAAACTCGAGCCTCGGTCGCGACGATCGCTGTCCCAAAATAAGACGGCGGCCGCCTACGAGAAAACGCTGGCGCGAAGTGACCTAGAACTTTTGCTTGAATCAGCTCCGAGTTGCCCGGGTGCGCGGAACGAACGCAGAGTTCTCGCGAGCACGCATCGATGACTCCTAGGAATCCCGCTGAACGTTTCGTTGGTCGATTCGCGATCGGCAGCGATCGGTTCGGAGACGTTGCTCCCCGAGGAAACGACGCCCGCTTCCCCGCTTCCCCGCTTCCCCGTTTCCCCGCTTCCCCGCTTCCCAGCCGCCGAGGAAATCGCTCCTGTCGCGCGAACGTCTGGATAAAATCCCTGTCGCTTTACGGTCGTCGACGGAAGCGTCTCGGTAGTTTTCTCCGATACCTCCGACTAAAAGTACTTGCTCGGTTGCACGTGGGTGTACCGCTCGACATCGCCGAGCCAATCTTAACTTCTACTCGCGAGCGTTCAAAAGCCATTTTATTCCGTAAACCCGATTTTCCCGTTCCGTGCTCGGCCGTTTTTTTCTTCCCCTTGTTTCGACTTTTTCCAACTCGATGATATTTTTCCTCTTTTTCTTTGTCGAGCTCTTGTTTACAACGCCGCGTAAGAAATTATTTCGAACGAGGTCTTGTTTACCGTACACGTGTTTAGAGGAGAACAGAGTAACAGTATGCAGCTGATGGGTCTTTATTTATTTATTTTAGTTGAGAGCATATGACAAGTAAATCATACGATAGGTCATATCGTCATTTTCCTGTTATTTTGCGATTTATTTTTATTCGAATACGATAAGCTGCTTTTTCGTTAAGTTATTAGTTATTGTTTTCGATGTTATATTAATTTATTCGATGTTAGAAAAGCTTACATTTTTCTTTGCATCGATTCGTTTGATTTTGATAGCGCCAATTTTTGTGTTTGATATTCGATCGATAAAGTACAATCTTGTCTTGAAATTATCGCCTCGTTTCGATCGCGTTAATTTATCGCGTAAAACTGCGCCCATTTTATTATCGCATTAAATGTTAAGTTTTTGATCGTTTGTTAAGAGTTAGTCTGTTGCTCAAGTTTTAGAGGTTTTACCTGGAAAAGCGCAATCCATAGATGGGGTATAGAAATGTGTCATATAAAACTATATCGAGAAGATAAATACGGTTTGATACTTGAGCTCGAGGCCTTTTTAGGAACACGATCGAACTATCCTTGTCATTTACGTTTTACGCATTGTATATTACCGTACGCTCACAGTGTTTCCATTTTTTTTATTTTCCATACTCATCTCCAAGAGATTTCATTTTTGTTTTTCGTTTTACAGCTGTTTGTTTGGTCACCGTTGTTTCTCAGTGGCGCTCAAACTACGCTGATTTTAGAGCGGTACTGTTTTTCATGCGCTTCTCAACCGAAAAACCCTAAGTGTTCTCGTTAAGTTGCTCCGCAACGATATAACCTTGTATCCGTAGTAATATACATAAAATTACATTTATAAAAGAAAAAAAAATAACGCGTACAATTTTATAATGAACATTGTTATTAATCGAATGTAATTTATTTTACAATTTGAATTTTGTGGAATAATAATTTATTATAAAAGAGTATTTATGTTCGAAACAAGAAAAGAAGTTTTATTGCTATTATTCTCAAACAATAGAACAAATTCTAGTATACTTGGTTATTTATATGTACTGCACGCATTTGTAAGCCTTACTTATAGAAATTATTGCGTGAATGGCATCGATAAATATACATTATAATACATAATTAAATACGGTAACATTTTAACATTAACAAATACTTGATAAAATTGAAAAGGTTATATTTACAAAGCTTTGACGTTTGTTGTTTTACATCCGCGTCAATTGAAGTAGGATAGCAACTCTCCGCGCAAAAAGTGAAATTTTATTTTATTTCTGTTAGAATAGAATCACACGCTAAACATAGTTATAAAGCATGAAATTGCCTTCGAAAGAATTAAAACGTCATAATTAAATAATTAAATAATGTCATATGATTCTTATTTTAATATCGTTATTTTTTCTTTAACTATAAATTTTACACGGATACCTAAGATTTATTTTGTAAATCTAGGTTGAAAAAATTTAGTATTCGTCTCCGCTTGAAAACTATATATTTTTATACTGGAATACAAATTTCTACGAGATTGACTAATAATGAAATATTCGATAAAAGTAAAATTTTTGCTTTAGGCGATTAGTTCAAAATTGAAAATAAACGAATAAATTGTTTAAATCTCAACTCTTTTATGCGATACGTGTTAAAATTATCGTGTACTTCAAAAGTATCTGACGTCATATCTTAGTAATCACAAGATCCAATTCAAATATTGTTATGTATGCAATTTACCACATCTGGTTAAATAATTATGTTCGCTTTAAAATGTTGAAAAACAAATTGTTTTTTACTCGCTATTATTGTAATATCTTGATCTAAAAATATCTCCATAAAGACAATGTAATACATATCGTATAGTGAACTACGATTACACGACGCGAATAAAATTGAATTTTCGCGTTACGTTAATGTGGGAAAACTACGTATAAGAGCGATATCAAAGCTACTCCAAACAATACGCTTATTTTTTCTCGTTCATTGCAACCGTACCATTAGACATTTTTGTAAAAGCAACTATCGACGCGAATGTAAACGGAAACTAAAATCGTCTATAACCGATGTTACAAGTACGAGCGGCGAGTGGTCGATAATCGCGGATGTGCCACTCAAAAAGAAGAGAAAAAAATGATAGAAATCGTCCATGATATAACAACGAGTTCGTAACACGTAACGTGCTTGCTTTACCGAACATGCGCACATACACTCGCGTACCCATTTGATTCAGGAAAACAATATTTTTCCAGATAACGACATTTGTGTACGTAACGAGAGCCTCGTCGTTTTAATCGAACATTTATTTTCCAGCAATGTGCGTTTTTCTTTTAATAATTTTATATTTTTAAATCGATTCCTTTCGTTCTAAATATAATGTATGGCTTAATAACCAATTAAGCCTGTGTCTCAATATTTAATTACTTGTATTCATGTAAATATAATATAATATAATATAATTAATGTAACGTTCCATGCTAAATAATATATTGCAAATTAATAAGATATCTTTATAAATACAAGTGCACGGTTAAAAATTTAAAGAACTTGTAAAGATATTTACTTTTTTTCAAAATTACGCGCATAAATATTCCAAGACGCTCCTTAAGAATATTCGCTTATTTTTAATTTTAGCTTTCGACTTTAATGAAATTCTAAATCGCGGTGAAGAGTAACATTCGAATCTACAACTACGACGGAAAAACGAACGAGTTTTGATAATTCAAACAGCCCGATCAATTTTTAAGAGTAAGGTCGAGATGCGAAACAAAACACGTTAAAAATAAAATTAAGTCCAAAAATTTTCCACAAGATTCCTTGTATGTGAATAAATAAAGCTATTTTCTTGGAGCAGAATTAGCGTACGCGATCATGGTTTCATAATATCACGCGAATTTCGCAAAAATTTATAAATTAATATTTATAAATAATTATGGAAATAAAAAAATCAAATATTGCGGTACTAGGTAAAGATAATACTAAAGCATACGTATCGAGAGGCAGAAACTTTTAAATAACAAGGAATTCGCCAAAGCATAACAACCTCGCGTGATTCATGAAAGTTATATTTCATTTAGCAGAATCGCGCGACGGCGATGGTAAAATTTCGATTTTTTCCTTCTCTCTATCCGTCATTCGCATAAATCGAATGGTATACGAGAGCGTGACTTCCGCGAAGATTTATTTATTTTTCCTGGCTGTGTCACGCACACGCGTCAAAATCGAGGCGCAACCGTATTAACTCGCGTACGTACCGGAAGCGCGACGAGAATGGAAGGAAGGAAGTCGGGGGCGCCCGTCGTCTGCTCAACGAACCGCTGCTCCTCGCTCGCGTGATTATACCGATTATCGTTAGCGTACACACACACACGCACCGTTGGTGGGTGCGTGTACGCGAACGGTGTACGCGAGCGGTGCCACCATCCGACGCCGTCCGGGGAACCGAGGAACCGGGGAACCGGGGAAAGAGACCCGATGACGCAACTTTTCCGCGAGATCTCCCGACGCTCGCGGCTTTTCCTTTTCGCGTTCCGCCTCGATTTTGCTGTATCGAGCGCGCGGTCGCATCCTCGAGGGAACCCGAGGCGCTTATCGTCGGTGGCTGACATAGTTTCTCCATTTTTCACCGAGGCTGCGTTCCACGAGCGACAAGCGATTGGTCGCATTGTCGTACCAAACGAAACGTGGAAGTAGCTAACGAGGGATTACTCATTTCGCGAAGGTCACTCGCGCCAGTTTATTTTCCTCCAAGTCCAGCCAACTGGACGCCTTCGTAGATGCTCTTGTCCGAACCAGCGAATCCACGAGTGCCTGAATTTCGGGGATTTTATCGCCGTTCGCGTTACAGTCTCGAGGAGTAGCGAATCCATCATGATACCGATTCGTTTTCGCGTGAACGAATCATCGCGAAAACTTTCGTTTTCTCGGGTAAAGGTTGAAGGCTACGTCGATTCTAGGCTTCTCACCTGGACTCGCGAGAAGGAAAAACAAAATAATCGACGATTACGATACCAGTTACCAGTGCTCGTTATTAGAGTTCTCCTACCGATATTATCGATTCTATCGCTCACCCCGATATAAGTTACATTCCTCTCAACGATCAGCCAAAGCTGCATCCGTCCGTTACGTTCCTGTATTTCATTATCGAAATAAATATATTGGACTAGACAAATGATTTTCTTATCGCGAACTAGATAATTGCGGATCGTACGAACCTGCGGTTTATCGACTCCAAAATCACATTTATTTATAAAGCGAAACGTAGGTTCCGATTTTACCGCTTAAATAAAACTGGATATTGTAACTTTTGAAGTCTTTATAGGCACGAATCTTTAGAAATGAAATTCAAGTCGTTACGGATACCGAACGGTATTTTCAATCGAACGTATCGGATACGTCGAGTATACGATCCTTCTCGATGCATACATTTTGTCGATAAGTTATATATCATTAAGGAACTTTAAAAATAATATGGAATAACGCTAAGCGTGTCCGCTGAAAGCAATTAGAGCGAAAAATCAACGATTTTACGAGTACCATATCCGCGTAAAGTTGATTCTTTACGACGATGTTCGATCGTAAGCTAACGTAACGTCGTATTCGTGAGAACCTCGAATCGTTTATTCTAAATAAGAATAACGCCTATGAGTAAAATCAAAAGGACATTATAATTAAAAAAGTGGCGCTGGACAAAGCATAAACGAATCGCGATAAATCAAGCGGGCCGCGTTTATGCTCTATAAATTGACGGTACAGAAATACACGAGTACTTTATTACTATAAGTATAAATTTACATGTATTATGATAATAGCGAAACCGTAAATTAAAAGAACGAGCGCAAGCGGAACAATAGTTGCAGTTCCATTCTTCAAAAGGCATCGTAAATCACATTTGCAAATTCTAAAATTTTGCGATAAAACATCGTAAATCAGCGAGGAGCGATGGTCGGGGGACGGATCTTCGAATTCCCGGCGAAGGGCGCGGGGAGACTTTGGAGCGTAGGAGGTGGGCCGGAGTCCTGGCTCGAAGATATCGCTCGGTGGATCACCGGAGGACTCGGCCGAAACAACGGATTCGACGGCGCGGACACGAGACCAATCCACCACGCCTTCCTCGGACATCCGCTCGCTCGGCAAGCGTCGCCAAGGGCCGCGCAAAAGCGTTGGCCCCGTGATCGGCCGCGCCGGAGCGGGTGAAAGTAAGCCGCGACGCGGACGTCTCTCTCCGTCTCTCTCGCGCCCGTCCAGGGTCGCGGTCCGCTCGGGAGGTGCTCGAGCGAGTGCGTGTCAACTCGCCCAGGCTCCGCTCTCACCGGTGCCTGGGCAATGCAGGATCGAGGTGGTGGAGGACGGCGGGAGGACGGCGGGAGGACGGCGGGTGGACGGCGGGGGACGGCGGGAGGAGGCCGACGGAGGCCGACGGCCGCTCGCCGTACGCGGCACGTGATTCAAGCGGCGCGCGTTTCGCGGAACTTTCGCAAAATACCCTCAGGGTCGACCGGTCGCGCGGGAAGCTCGCGTACCCCGACCGACTCTCTTCCTCTCGCGAGAGCCCCGCGAGCCACTTGGGCAACTCCATTTTTTCCTCCTTATCGGCTTTCGACATTCGGCGCGCAGATAAGAGTATAATCGCCAAGCCGCGTCGCCTTGGTCATTGTTTCGGCTCTTGCGACGTTTCCCTTTGAATTACGGCTGATCCGATGTACTCCGCGCCAAGAACAATTCGTTGCGGACTTTATTTTATTTTATTCGTCGTGGACGTTGATCAACCCTCGCGACTTTCCTGTCCGCCTCGATCGGCTCGCGACGAAAACTCCGATTCCCCTCTCGTGCGCTGCGGAGGACGAGGTGCACGTATTTCTCGCGACGAAGTTCCGTGCATTTCAATGTTCTCGCCGATAAAGTTGCGTTACGTAACCCGACACCTCTCACCTACCCGTTTCTACGACTATCGATGAAAACTTTGTCGATACATCCGCGACGGGGGAGGCGCAAGAAAATTATCCTTGTTTACGGATTCGAAAGCTAGCGTAACCTTTGCGGATCATCGAGATACTTTGCTTTCGATGTTTCGAACGGGCGAGAGCAAAGCCGTTTCGAGCTCGAAAACATAGACGAAAAATCAAACAAGATTCTTAAAATAGATTTAGTTTAGCTTCGAGTTCGAACGACCGTGGCGAGCGAAACGAGCGAAACGAGCGAACTTCTTTTTCGTATTCGTTTTTCCTCCGAAATTTCGATTCGCTTTATTAATCGTAATAAATTAATTTATCCGACTTACGATAAAGCGTTAACATATTTCTATTGGTTTGATCTTTGAATATTTTATATTATTAGATATATTTACGTTTATTCGTTCATTTCGAAAAAAGAAATTCGTATAAATAATTACGATAAAACGAAATCGAAGAAGAAGAAGAAGAAGAAGAAGAAGAAGAAGAAGAAGAAGAAGAAGAAGAGGAATAAAAGTATTAGAAAATATAATTCGATATACGTGTTTTAAATCCATTGCGCATTGCGCAGGTCGTATTGAAAAAACTCACCGATTCGATCGAATATTTTATTATGAAGCACGTACTAGAAAAACCTTTTCTATAATTAGAGGAAACTTATATTACAAGAATAATTAATATCTTTCTTCGAATTCCTCTCGCTAGAAAATGCATTTCTTTGTTAGAACGAGTAAATCCATGCGTTTGGGATAAAAATACTCGTTAAAAATACTACTGGTAAATGCCTAAAATCAAAGGACTTTTGCAATTGCGAATCCGTTATTCGCAACGAATAACATTTTTTGTAATATTAAAATTTGTGGCGAAATGTAAAAAATGTAAAAAATGATTTACGGTGATATTGTTGCAAGTAATATTCTCGGAAAAATTTGAAGCGTAATTTTCCATTGGCGCGTGTCGTCGATCGGCGATCGGCGATCGCCGAGGCAACTCTCGTACCGTAACTTTTTTCATCTCTCGCCTTTTCCGGTGTAGGCTACTTCCGATGTGTCGATACGAGTTGGACGCCAACGCGAGGCGCAGTATTACGAAATTTTCTCTTTCTTTCCGATGACTCCGTGCATTAACGCGTACGCGAACGATGTTGCGTTCGATCACGGCCAAAAGCCACTCATCGAGGAATCGAACACCGTTAATCTCGGTTTGTGGAGGTTTCGTGTGCAACGCGCTCGTACGTACGCGTCCGTAGGAAACGTGTACGGTTGAATTACTCTCGCGCATGTAGCAAGAGTCGGTGGAAAATATGCGAAATTGTTACAACGAAAACACGAAAAATTACTCTCCGATTGGCGGTAGTCCTTATTGCCAATACTTAGTGCCATTCCGAATATCCTCTCGTAATAAATCATTGACTATTTAGCTATTGTATGCGTACGCGTTTACGCACTAATATATCTGTTTACTTTAAAGTAAACGGCATTTATTTAGCTGTAACAACTTTTCATACGAGTTTTATTAAAGCTTAAACCGATGCTGACATGTATTACATTCGACTATTCGCGATTAATATTTTTTAAGTAACAAACTACCGTATATAGAGCAAAAATTTACGATGCATTCGTATTTCGTTGCAGCATGTACCAATATTTATGATCTCGATTTCGCAATTAAGCTAATTAACTATCTTAAAGACGGTATTAATTTTTTTTACAGTTTTATAATCAGTACTGTAAATTATTTTGGAATTTTCTAATTTCAATTTTAATGAAATTAACGCCTTACTCTCTTTGTTCGAAAGTTAATAAGTGTATAATTCATCAAAATCTGATTTACGGGATACTTTCACTGCAAACGTTATACAATGTATCTAAGTACAATAATATGCATATTACACATTAATACTGTATAAATAATTTTTAAAATATCTGCAGTTTATCTATATCGTGAACTTTTAGTTATTCAATCTCTGAATATTTATAGATAACGGATGAAGTCAAAAATATTTTTACCTCGTTGACGAGAATCGTCTCGCTCTATAAATATATATCGTTGCGATTAGGAAATCGTTTAATTATTCAACGATTAATAACCCAAAGCTTATTTTATAGATATCAAAACTTCATTGTCATCGGTGATATTAAGTTTTATTGATTTTGAGGTTACCGTTTGATACGGTTATCGATAATTATAATCGATAATTGACATTTTTACCTTGGCGCGAGCGATTCAATTTCAAATAGTCATGCGATTAAGAATGATAAATTTATGTTTAATTAAAAAGAGGCATCAACTTTGGAAAAAAAATTCCAATACGATCCTTGCAACTACGAAAGTTTTTTCAGATATTGCGGAGTAACGTAACGAGGAAACTTTACGCTAAAGAGACGCGGTTGATTGAGAAGCAGGTAAGTGGTTATACTGTTCTAAAACACGAGGCGGTTGAGTACCACTGTAAATGAAAGGTGGATAAACAGCTGTAGAACTGGCCGACAAAAATGATCTTCCCGTTGGAGATGAGTAGGAAAAATGGAAAAATAAAAGCACTCCAACTTTACAGTAATGCGTGATGTGTAAAACGTAAATCCTAAAGTACGAGAATAGTTTATCGGTATTCCTAAAAGGGCTTCAAATTTTAATTTCAAGCCCATATTTATCATTTTGATAGAGTTTCGGATGTCGCATTCCATTTATGGAGTGCGCTATGAATTATAGCTAATGTAATAACTTAAGCTTACTCCTTGAATATATATATATATATTTATATTTATATATTCAAATGTGTTAAAAAAGATTGTGATTCTATTATCCGAACGATATTTCTTAATCATAGATATTACAAATAATATTTAAAAAGTTTAGCAGGAATAATGTAAAAAAGATTCTCTTTTTTAAAATTTACGTAATTGCGAAACGATTTTTCAATTCACAAATGAAATTCATTTATAATAATCGGCTGTTTTATTATTAAATAACATCAAAAGTATTATAGAGCGTGATCTAATACCAAATTTTAAAAAAATTTTATCTGAATTAAACAGGCGATGATACAATTTACACACACATTATGGCTCTTATCGTGTCGTTCTAGTAAAGTTTCGACTCAACGATGCGAATTATTATCGAATAATCTTTATATGATGCGTGACAATACTGTAAATAAGCGTTGAAGATAAAAACAAGTGCGTGTGACTTCGATCAACCTGCTTCTGTCGACGTTTTTATGACGTGCAAAGTACAGCGCTTGGTTATCGAGACACCAAAACTTTGACTTTTAAAATGATGTGAGGTTTATTTTCATTTTCTAGTAAATCAATTTATTCTTAAATGATACATAGCCAATTACACGTTTCTTATTTTTATTGTTCAAAATCGAATAATACATCGAAAGGTAAGAAGTTTTAAGAAGCAATGTGTAATTAGACAGCTGATTTTTCTTTGTAAACATATTTGTATATGTATCTAATTAAATTTTAAATTAACGCAATGATTATTCATCAAAAGTAATTGGTTTTTTTCCATAAAATTACACTATAATGAAAAAATATATTTTTTAAAATAAAAATGGTTAATCTATTAAAATATTAAAAACTTTACTCTAAATGCTAAACTAAGATAAAGTGCCTTACATCGGTTATGTAACTGCCATTAATAAGGAGCCACGTGAGTTTTACATTTTTATTATATTTTATTAGCGATTAATTTTTGCCATTAATATTCAATAATAATTATTATTTTAAATTTAGAAAAATAATTTTAATAATGTATTTTGATGTAAGAATAGTACCTACAAACAGTAAACATTATTAGAGTTATCATTATCGATAAATTATATCCATTAAATCCGAAATCGATTATAATCTTGCGTTTTGAAATGAAAACTTGTAATAAATACTGATTTATCGAGGTTCTTAGTTGTGTTAACAATGACTTTTTAGAAATCAATAGTTGAATTTGACAAATTCTTATACGAATATTATGGTCATAAGACCTTGAAGAGCTTACACATAGAAAAGCTAGCTAAAAAGAAGGAAGGAAAAACAGGAAGAAGGTATCAAGAAGAAGGAAAAATCTTTTACTCGGAAAAACAAAAAGGATGTCGGCATTTCTTTGCAAGGAGATCGTATTAGACCCGATTTTCAAGGAACTTGTCTCGATTCCTCCTTTTCTCTTTCACTCTCACCAATTTTTTCACAAGCGTCAGGTAGAAAACTCCGGAGGGTCTTAATCTCTTTGTCTTTCTCTCTCTCGCTCACTTTTTTTCTCTTGCGTTCTTTCCTACTTAGTCAGGAAGTACTAGATGTAGATGCTTTAGGGCCATAGTATAGAACCTCGGAAAACCACCGTCAATTTTGTATTTGAGGAAAAACCTTTGATTTTAGGGGAAAATATTTAAGTGTACTTTAAAAGGAAACTTATAAACATCTTTTACTCGCCAATATTAATTTTGATAAATTTCTATTCTCTATTTTCTGACGATGCGATATTTTGATTGAAAGAGTTGAATTTATAAATTCGAAATAAAATTAACTTTATAATTAATTGTAATTATGATTAAAAAACTAATATAATAATAAAGATTTATTAATTTATCAAAATATCTTTTTGTTAATTTTTTGAATATTCCGATAAAACCGTAAATGTAATAAGTCTTTGATTTTAATCTATTTCCTGCTTAAATTGAAACCATAACGTAAATTATAAATGTGTAATTTGTTTATCTAATAAATTTTCAGGAAAGTTTATATTTTAAAGTCTTTTGAGACAATTGAATTTATGATAACGAATTTGAGTTTAAACTTTTTTCTTTGTAAAGTAAGCACGCCTCAGTTTTAATGAGGGATAAAGTGTATAATTTAAACCGAGTTATGAACTTTGTAATAATATTTTTTTTACTTTTCGAAAGGAATTTATTAAAAATAGAATATTTTAAATTGGAAATATTTATTTTTTATAAAGAAATATTTTATCGATTCGAGAAACCTATCGTATAATACGTAGCTCGAGTAGTTTTTTTATTAAGAGTTAAAAATATTTGCTTAAGTTTACGAGAATCTAGGGTACAAAGATTTCAGATTTCGAAGATCGCTTGGGAAATGGGAAATCGTTTAGCCATGTCACAGCGTGATAAAGATGTAGAGCAGAATTTTTGGTAGGTATCGTGAGAGAAACCGATTTTTCGATAGAAGGTAACCAAGTCAGGTTAGGGCGGTAGTTTTAACGAACAAAGGGAATCGATGTTTTATTTTTTTCGTGGAGTTCCGTGAAGCGACCACGGGAACCTTGCGGAACTGAAATATTAAGAGAGCTTGTGAAAAAAGAAAAAAACGAAGAGAGAAGAGACGATGAAGAATAGAGAATAAATAGAAGGAATCGAAGTTCAGGTTGCTGCGGGAAAATTCGAGTGTTTAGGTTCTCAGTGTTGGAATTGTAGCATCAAACTGGATTTCTATTGCATTATTGACGTTTTTCAAGCCTTTTAAATATCTCAACAATTTTCTCGACCGAAATTTGATAATAAAAGAGCGGAATCAAGTGTCTATTATGAGATCATTATTAAAATTATCGCACATTTATTGTGCGCACGGGAAAAGGGCTTAGAATTGGAAACGGCGAGCATCCGGTAAATAAAATTCAAGTATTTCAAAGAAATTTTAAATACTTCTTAGAGACCGCGTGATCATAATGTAACGTGTTTTTTTATATATGTGCGTGGTACATTTTGATCCCATTAGTTTCATAAAACCGTATCAACTAATTTATCTCGAGAAAATTTCTTACATAGAACGAGTTAATACCATATGCATGTATTGTATCAAACTGGTACTAAGAACACGTTTATATTATTAAATTGTTTAATAATTGTTTTCAATCATGATTTATGTAATAGTTTATCGCGAAACAAGATAAAAGAAGGAACGCTGAAATAAGTCATATCGAACGAACAATTAAGGCAACATTAATTAATATAAAAATGTTACGTTACGTTACGTTATATAGTAAATAAATATTAATGTACAAAATATTCGTATCAGACATTATAATACGAATAAAATATTGTTACTTCTTTTATAATTTGCTCATAAAAGATTTATTACCGAAAGAATATCGTTGCCACGCATGGCTAAACGACTTATTTAAGGATATAATAAAGAAAAATATGTTTACTCGTATACGGTAAATAAGATAAAGTTTGTCACTTTCCAACATTTCGAATACTTTCGAAAGAGATTTTTTCGAAGCGATCGATTATTTTATAATTTTTAAAAAATTATAAATATTTTAATCGATTGCGTCAGCTCACGCTCGAAACTTCTTTAACGGTAAATCAAACGCTTTGCCGGTTTATTGCATACGTAATTAATTATAAATTCGAATAGGTCCGGAGGGTAAACTTTTTTTTAAATTGTATTTTCCTCTTATCTAAATTTTAACGTTTAAATATCGAAATGATTATATATTACATTAGTAAAAAGGTAAAATGGTTTTTCTTTTCAGCGTAATTTAATTTACCGTGGCGTATTTTACATATGAATCTAATCCTTATACAACCGAATGTCCCTCGGGCTATAATTAGTTCTCGATATTTCAAGTGTTTTGCAACTTGTATTATGCGATGCCCACGTGCGCGGATAATTTTTGCCGCGGATAGTCGAGCTACGAAATCAGCGCCATTGTTTCAGTCGGGAAAACACGCGCATTCGAATAAAAATGTCAACTTTTCACCTTTAAGGAAAATCGCGAATAAGAGCGGGGAGGGGAGCCTCGAATCGAGAGTACAGGCGTCAGCCTGTGTCAGCGGTGGATAGAGATCGAGTATCCGGACACACCTTCGATGCGTATCGATACCTCGCGCGGGGTCACACCGTTTTTTAAGCCGTTCGCGGATCGAATCCGCGTCAGAAAAGGGATCGGCGCAAGAAGAGGGGAGGAGGGTGGGGATAGTCGTCCGCGACGAGGAAAACGCGAGACGCGCTCGGGAGATATTTCGGGGGTCCTCGAAACCGTAAAACGATAAACAAACAACGTCGTCGCGTTCGGGTAGCGAATCCGACGGCTCCGCGCTCGGATTACGTAACAGCGCTCATTGTAGTTGGACGGTTTTCTGCTGGCAGGAAAGCTAGGAGAGGGGGGGGGGGTCGAGTCGCTCGAAGAAAAGCGGGATAAGAAGGATTTCGCAGACTCTCGTCGCGTGCGTAGCTGCACCGATGCATAATGCGGCCGCGGTTGATCCACGACGCCATTCGCCATGTGGCGGAGAAAGGGCGTCGGGTCGGGCGTCGGGTCGGGCGATACATTTACATTTTTTAGGAGACCGCCAGGTGCGAGGCATAATTCCGGACCGGCGGAATTATACCGTCGCTCTGGTACAATTCGGCCTGCATAATTCGGCCTGCGCAATTCGCGCTTGGCCCCCGATAACGAGGGACGCCGGCGACGGATGTCGGTCTCTCGATCGCCTCGAGCTTCGATCGTGTCGCTTTTCCCTTTCGAGACGCTCGCGCAGATCGAGCCCGATACGCGTCGACATTGTCCCGAGAGCGGCGAACGTTCTTGCGGCCCTCCGATAAAAATGCCTCGAGCCGTCTCAGCGCGAGGCCTTTAATGAATCGAGGCGCAATTCTGGACCACTCCAAGTTTTCTCGCTCTCTTCGCTTGCATAATACCGGTCGCTCGGATCGATGCGATGCTAAATACTCGCTCCTTCGCCTCAGCCTTTCGTCTTCCTTTCTCTTTCGAACTTCCTTCGCTTTCTCGACAATGCGTATCGCACGGTGTTCGTAAAAATTCGGGACAATGAGACTCGAGTGCGTACGCGAGGAGAAGCGCGTGTTTCGAAATTAATCTTGTTAGCCCGTGAGCGAGAACCGTGTCTACGGCGACGATGATTTTGCATGTCCTGATACGTGATTTACGCTTATGCCTTTAGAGCGCATTGTGCGCTTATTCTCGCTATCGTTAATATTTATAGCTTCTATTATTGCGTTCGAACGAATGACTTACTAACTTTCTTATAACTGCGGCATTCGCGGCAACAATGCGTCGACGCTACGACTTTTTTCACATTTTTGATACAGACCTTTTTAGAATATTGAGCAACGTACGCCGATCTTTTCGATGCGTTGCGTACGTCAACGTAACTCGTTGCAATTTCTAAACCGAAGGCTGGTTTCGCTCTCTTTGTGTTGCTCTCGGCTATTGGGGGAAGATTCGTCATAGAAATTTCAAAATTAAAGCTGTACATCTTCGATTCTCAACTATTTCTAAACCTTTCGTCGAACAATGAAAGGGATCATTGAAATTCACTGAATTCTCGACATCTGTATGGAGACACGGTGACATTTTTATCGAAAAGAGGCATAAAAGCCTTTTGCGTGCTTATGCGGCAACAGTTGTCTCGATTCTTACCATTAAATTCAAAACTAATGCTCCAAAAAATGTCGTTAATCTTTCCAATTAGAAAAGCATTCGCGCCGTTGTTTACGTCGAGACAAATATTTATTTTCTTAGGATAATCAAAGGTGAATGCAGCGAAGATTAACGAGTCGATTCTCGATACGTCCTTTTACATTTAGCCGTCGAACGGAGCTTTCGACGATATACGCAAAGCCTTATAATTTTTGCATAGTAAGCGTCGTTAGGTAACGCGATTTCACCAGGGGCAAACATTAACGAGGATTAATCGAGCGTTCGGTTTTGTCGGTCCGATCGTAGGCCCGATCGTGGGCCCGATCGTGGGCCCGATCGTGGGCCTGATCGTGGGCCTGATCGTAGGCCTGATCGTAGGCCTGATCGCAGAGCCGAGAACAAACGCTCCCGAGCTCGTGCGCCAGTGAGAAAAAAGGAAGAGCGAAAAAAGGAATGGTTAGCTGGAAGGTCGCAGCGAAGGGGGAAGAAAGAAGCGAGAGAGAAAAAGAAAAGAGGGTCGAGGAGTAAATATGAAAAGCAGTCGTGGCGTAAAAGCTATCAAAGAAATCGCCGCGACTCCGATTCACACACTCGGGGAGGCGCTCCGATGATTTTTTAAAGTAAGGGCGGGCTCTCAACCGGTGGTGCTCGTCGCCCCCGTAGAAAGCCCCCGGGAGAGGGTGGGAGAAATCACAAAAGCGGAAGTGCCGCGGTGAAGGGATACGGGAGAAGAAAAGGAGGAGCATAAAGGACGAGAGCAACAGGTAATGCGAGTGGGCGTACTGGGAACGGAGAGGGGAGGAGGCTCGCGGAGTTTCCCACGACAGGTGACACGTGGGAGTCCCGAAGCCGCAGGTGGATCGACTCCACGGGGGTTGCGTTGGATCGCCCGGGGGAGCGAGCGCGTCGTCTCCTCGGACGATTCCTTCGTCGGCGAGAGTGGGAGAGGCTCGGAAGCGCGGCCAACTTCCGGCCGTGAAAGGCGCGCCTTAAACGGAGACCCGAGCTCCCGAAGAACGGAACCTCGGACTCGGAACCTAATCGGGGCCGTGGTCGCCGAAAAACTTGGCGCGCGCGATCGACGCGGATGACGCGGATGACGCGGATGACGCGGACGACGCAAACGACGCAAACGACGCAAACGACGCCTCTGACTCACTCGCCAGTCGAGGGTCATTGTTCCCTGTCAATTTTTCCAAACGCCGCTTTTCCTCTCTTCGAACCTCGATACCCGATAGTCTCCTTTCAACCTTCCGTCGTCGCTCTTCGGAGATTACGAGATCTCGTAGCGCCGCGTTGCCCGCGCGGATTTTCACCCAGATTTCTTTATCGCTTTCGGCGTTAACGACTACCGCGTTCCTCCGTCCTATCGATCTCCGCTGCTCCTCGAATCTCTGCCCAAGGCTAACTCACGAATATCGCCCGCTACCTTGATAGCCTGCTCTCGATTACCGGGTATCGTTAAGTATCGTTAAGTATCGTTGTCTCGATTTTATCGATCGCTTCCTCGTGTCGATGTGTCTTTGGTAAAAACTACCAGAGACTACTTCGCGCTATCCGAATTATCGGTTTTTATCGATCGAATATATGTGTTATACGGCGTTAAAATGTAAACGTTGGAAAATTAAATTTTTTCCCCATTATTCGAGAAACAACATTTTTAAATCGATAATTTTTCGGCCATCGATATTTATAGCCACTTTTTTTTTCTATCGCGTACTTGAGAAAGATTTTCGTTACGTATTTACTTATAGCGGTGAATGTCGTTTTCTCCAATCGGTGAGAGCTACTTTTGTATTCAAAATTACGCGAGATATAGTCATCGTTAATTTACATAATATAAGCGCACATTTTACACGAAATGGTAAATCCTACTGTCGAGTATAAAAAGATTCTTGAAAAACACTTGTTCAAAATTTGAAACAACACGATTTAATATATTTTGATATACTTTGTTTTGCGCAGTACAATAATCGAATTAATAAGTTATTTTAAAAAAACAGACCACCCATTTATTATTTACATTTATAAACGTATTTCGTGAGTGAATTATATTAAATGTAAACAATATTTCGAATCAATTTTTATCGTAAGTGCGATTGATATTTCTAAAGCAATGGTTATTGTATTTTAACCAATTTAATTGTGGATTTGTTTTAAGTGCCTTAGTAAATTATCCGAATAAATTGACGAAATTTTTCATCTCGAATAAAAAAGTATTATAATTCGAATAACGTTTAATAAATTCACAGGATAGACATTTAAAGTTTGCAAAAACATCTATCGGAAGAGATTGTCGTAAAGCCTATAATTATAATCTAAGTTATCCTCGCATACGATTTTCAATAGAATGTATTACTCTCGAGACAAGTATAAGCCTTTATAAAATATATTCAAATATTAAAACATTGAATAAAAAAGATCGATTGCATTCCTTGTTAGTACTATAGATAATAATGCAACCACACACATTGTTTTAAATTCATTAAAAACGTACACGTATATACATATATTTTTTTTATCAAATGGATAATTCTATACTTAATCGTGTTCATTATACTAATTACTACTTGTCTATTTAAATTGAATTCCTTTCCTAATAAATGCAAAATGTTAATTACTTACAAAAATACTAATCTTACATTTTATCAATGCGCGATTATTCATACTTTTAAAACTTTTTTACAGATATGTAAGCAGTTGTTTATAAATATGAAAAGAAAAACTATTTTAATTTAAATTCAGTGATTAGAGAATTATGAATTTCTTAAACTGTATACTTAAGTAAATTTATATAAATTAATATATTCAAAGTATATTTAAACACATTCTGTTAGATGACATAAAAAATAATAATTTCATGAGTATAATTATAATTTCAATTTTAAGTAATAATGCAAAAAGATGATATTATATTGAAATTACGTGCTTTCTTATTGAACATAAAACACGCTCTTCTTTCTTTTACAATGAGTTAATATTAGAAATATAATTTCAGAAATAACCTTTGTCTTGAAATATAAGAAATAGTTAAAAATATGAATAGAAGAATTTTTAATCTATTTTACCGTTATAGTAATAGATACGATTTCAGAATGAAATTCGAGAAAGGTTCTTTCAAGCGAAATAATACATTTTTTTAATTTATAAAAAGCGTTGTATCATTTTTATAATAAGCAGATATGGAATTACATAACCTAATTATTCATCGGCACGTATTTACTTACGATAAATTTGGATTTATAACATTTACTTTTTTGGTTAATCAAGCTAAATCGGTATTTTAACCATTGCGCGCAAAAGCAAACCCAAGTATATACAAAGAATATTAATTAAGATTAAAATAAAAAAATAGCGTTCTTTATTGTAAAATAAACTTTTGAAGGAACCGATGTTCATTTTATAATCTTTTTTACCGACTGTATACCCAAAAAGTCTTAAAATATTTCATTCGATATTACATATAATGCAATAAAATAAATGATCGGTACAAAAGATAACGTAAAAATATATCGCTGCCAAAGAAAAGTATATACCCGTAGTAGAAAATGATTCGCGAGATCCGTTAAAAGCGTAACACGTATACACAAATTTGGAAAATTTAAAAAAATAATGTATCGTTACGTAAAATTATGTATCATCGAATAAAGTCGTTAGTTCTTCTTTTCAATTTATGGATCGTTTTAATTTAAAATTTGTCTGGTATCGTTGCGAGTATTTTTTCTTTTGTGCGATTCCGCGTTATTAAACCATCGCTATTTTCAATTTTAAAGATCTTTTTTTGGAAAAACATGGTACAATTTCGATCATAACGTAAAAAAGAAATATTTACAAAGGACAACTGACGTTCGAAGTTTTTTTCGAATCACGGGACTTTTTAGATTGAATCGACGGAACTCCAAGGGAATTATTTAACGCGTTCGTACTCTAATACGTGGATTTATAAAACGTTGCGGGAATATTTTCTCGCGCTCACGTATAAACGACCGGTCCTACATAATAAGCATAATTAAATTTTTTAAACGAAAACGGTTGATAACTTCTAATAAAGTCGCAACGCTAGGTTTAACGAGGTATTTATTGGCTACTGTAATCTGGATCGAAACGTTAAATAAGAAGGGTAAAATCGGTTACGAGATTACGTTTCGTAGCGAACGTCATGCTTTTTGAAACGTTAAAGGTTGGTATTTTAAAGCGAAATTGATGGTTAGCGGTCGGGTGTTGGAGGGATGGAGGGAGGGGGGAGGGAGTTAGGGAGGGAGGGAAGGAAAGGATGGCGGTAAGGTGAGGAGGTAGCGGAAGGTGGACGGGGAAAGAAGCTCCACGTATCGAGGCTGTTGCTTCGTTTGCTTAAATTAGAACGAAGCCCGTAAAAAGGTGCGAGTACGATTTAAATTACAATTATTACTCTTCTAATTTAAGTACCTGGAGGATTGGGCGGTGGAAAGGGGAGTGGAGAGCAAAAGTGAGACCGAGGCGCAGGAGAGGAGCGCGGAAACGAAGAGCCGCGACAGGCCTGTAAAAAGGGAAGAAAGACGCTCCTCCCGGGGCTCATCTCGATAAGGGCGAAGAAGAGTCAGTCGGGGAAGAGCAAGGCTTAGGATTTACGGTCGACGGTCGACGGTCGACGGTCGGCGGTCGGCGGTCGGCGGTCGGCGGTCGGTGATCGGCGATCGGTGGTATTGGAGAGGAGGACGAGGAGGACGAGGAGGACGAGGAGGACGAGTAGATGAGGAGGAAGGCAACGAGGAAGAAGAGGAAGAAGAGGAAGAAGAGGAAGAAGAGGAGGAAGAGGCTCGAGACTCACTTGAGAAAGTAGATCTGGCCCTCGGGCGTGCGCGCTTGCTCCCAGCCGTGGGGCAGTGGGCCCAGGTCGTCGACCGTGCTGATGACGTCGTAGCTCCTCTGCTTCTGGTGGTGGTGGTGGCGAGCCGAGTGGGGCTGGGGCGCGTGTTGGCTCTGCTGTTGGGCCGAGGCGTAGGTCTGCTGGAGGGAGGCAGGGCTGCTGTGGGCCCGGGGATGGGCGACGGTGAGACCCTGGGGCACCTGGGTAGCGCCGCTGGCTCCGGTGCTCGCGGTCGCTACCGCCCCGGGGCTAGTGGTGCCGCCGCCGCCGCCGCCGCCGGCGCCGCCCGAACCATTGGCGACGCCCCCGACGCCCGCGCCGAAGGCCGAGTCGGCCGAGTTTTCGCGCGAGTGCGAGATCGAGGGGGACTTGCTGCCGGTCGAGGGCGGGTTGAAGAAGGAGTCGGGCAGGTTGCGCATGCGTAGCGGCACCTGGAGCGGTCGTTTCGAGTCCGGCTTGAGGACGGTGTCGAAGAGGGCTTGCAGGTCCGACTCGGAGTTCTGGTCGATGCGGACGACGAGGTTGCTCTTGGCGCCGCCGGTCGCGCCGACGTCCGCGACGTCCTGGTTTAGCGCCATTTTGTGCGCGGTGCTCGTCCCTTCCCCTCGGCGCACCGCCTGGCCTCCGGCGCTCCTACTCTCGCGTCGAGGAGAAGGTCGTCGAAGAAGACGACAACGAGGACAACGAGGACAACGAGGACAACGAGGAAAACGAGGAAAACGGGGACGACGCCGACGACGAGGACGACGAGGACGAGGACTGCGACGACGATGCACTGACACACGCGCGCACCCAACGCGGAGAAAGAGGAAGGAAAGGGACCGGGGAAGAGTCGCTCTCTCCTCTTCCTCTGCTGCTCTTACTTTACGTCTTCTCCTCCTCCTCCTCCTCTTTCTCTTTCTCTATCTCTTCCTCTTCCTCTAGTTGTCGTGGTTCCTCGCCTCTTCCTCGCCTCTTCTTCGCCTCTTCTTCGCCTCCTCCACCGCCTCCTCCTCCTCCTTCTCCTCCTCCTCCTCCTCCTCGCTGCTCCTGCTTCTTTCTCCTCGATTATCGCGCGCGCCTCAGCCGAGTTTCTCGGGGCTTCCGTGTGCTGCTGCTGCTGTTGCTGCTACTGCTGACTCGTCCACGACTCTTCTCGCGCGCGCACATACACCGAGCTGCAGCGCACGTACACAGCCGAGAAACTCGCTCTCTTCCTCTACCTTTTTTATATTCGTCTTGTCTCCTCTCTCTCTCTCTCTCTCTCTCTCTCTCTCTCTCTCTACACTTGCCTACGCGAGAGACAACGGAGCGAGTCCCGCTCTCTCTTCCTCTCTTTCTCCTTCGATGCAGGAGAGAAGAGGCAGCGGAGACTACGGGATCGTAGATTTCATTGGCCGGGTGTTTATCGCGGCTCCTCTACCTGCAGCAGGTATTCGTTCCTCTCCTCTCCTCTCCTCTCCTCTCGGCTCGGCTCCTCTCGGCTCCTCAACGCTCCTCTCTTCTCCTCTTCTCTTGGCTCCTCTCGGCTCCTCTTGGCTCCTCTCGGCTCCTCTTGGCTCCTCTTGGCTCCTCTTGGCTCCTCTCGGCTCCTCTCGGCTCCTCTCCTCTCCTCGCAGCTCGGCGCTCGCTCTCTCGCTCTCTCGTTCGTCGTTCGTGCCGCGAGTGCGCTACCTGCTCGGCTCTCGGCGGCTACGTATACACCTGACGACAGCGGCGGTGGCGGCGCGGGCCTCCGTCTTATACGCGCCGAGGCCGAACAATCGAGAGAGCCGTGGTGGCACCTTGCAGCCTCCTTTCATTCATCCGAGCGGCACATCCGTTTCTCGTTCCTCGCTTGGCCTTTCTTTCGTTCTCTCGCTCTCTCCCTCGGTGCGCGCGTCTCTCCTCTCTCCCTCGATGGCGCGCTCTCGCAGCCGCCCGAAACTCTTCCGCGAAATATGCTCCGCTCCCCGTCGGGCCGCGCGCCTCAATCGCCGTGCATCGTTGGTCGTCGGCGAGCCTTATCCTTATCCTTATCGTTATCGTTATCGTTACCTTCTTCTCCGGGTCGCCCTCTCTGGGCTCGCGCACGTTCTCTCGCTCGTTCTCTCGCTCGTTCTCTCGCTCGTTCTCTCGCACGCTCTCTCGCACGCTCTCTCGCACGCTCTCTCGACTGACTCGCACGCGCGCACGGGCCACGCGCACGGCTTCCTCGACGCACGTAGAGGCGCGCACGACCGACGGACGCGTGAGAAGGTGTACGTCCCTCTCGCGCGGGTTGTCCCTCGCGTATGCGTGTCGCGGCCCGCGGAGGAAAATATCGAGGCACTTCGGGGAACTCTCGCGCGCGAGTGCAAAGAAGAGCGAACGAGAGAGAGAGGAGACCCACGAGCCTCTGCGGGTCGAGGAGAAGGCGTCTCGGGTGGGGGACCGAGCTCCGAGCGCCGATGGAGGGGTGGCCGAGGGAACGAACGCGGAGAGAAAGAAAGAGAAAGAAAGAGAAAGAAAGAGAAAGAAAGAGAAAGAAGGAGAACGAGGAGTCGTCGACTCCGCGAAGAGCCTCGTCGTGGCGCTCGGTCCGTGTGCCTCGGTTCCCTCTCCTTCTTCAGTTTTATTCGCCTCCGTTGCCTCCGTTGCCTCGGTTGCCTCGGTTGTCTCGGTTGTCTCGGTTGCCTCCGTTGCCTCCGTTGTCTCGGTTGCCTCCGTTGCCTCCGTTGCCTCCGTTGCCTCCGTTGCCTCCACCGCTCCCTCTTCCTCGTCGTCGCCGTTGATTATCGCGCTCGCGGCGAGGCGCTGTCGGGAATCCGCTGGCTCCGCGTCAGCCCGGATGGGACGTCGTCGCGGTCTCTCCCATTTTCCTTGGTCCCCGGTCGCGGACGCTCGCGCCTCGTCGATGTTCGGGGCTTTCTTTCGACTCATGGTCCGAGCTCGCCGGAGAATCTCGAGCCGTCGGAACCGCTATCGACGTTCGTACGAGCGGCCTCCGTTTTCCGGCTCGCGAGGAACCACGTTTTCGAACCGGCGCCTCCGTCGAACCGTGGAAAATGGTATCGTTTCGCGGAATACGCGTCGAGCCTCTGCTCATCTCGACTCATCCGATGCACCGTGATGTAAATGATGAAAAAGTTTCCTTCCTCCGCTCCCCGACTCTTCAAATTGGAAATAAAGCTCCCGACGTTATCTGCCCTAATAACGCCATCCGCTTATCTTCCGTTCGTTTTTTAATTCTCGCGTCTTTGCGAGTCCGAGTCTTTACAATGTTTATTTACTTTCGTTTATTGTTATCGCCGATAATCACCGTTCGACCCAACGCGCCCGTGTATTTTATATCGCTCGTTGTAAATTTAATAGTGTGATCGTTAAAAAATGAATTGCGGTAGAGCAAAACAAGATTTATTTATCGTTTTTTAAAAAATACTTAACAAATACTTACGTGTATAATTACCGATGATTCCCCTCGTCGTTTACGAGGGAATGTCGTACGCAATTTTTGGAAAAATATATAAATGTAAACAAAATGTCGATGCGTTAAAATAAAAAGGTTCGTCGTAAAATATTCGTTATCCAGTCATAGTTTGGTCGAGAATCCCTGCGGGTGAAAATTCATCTCGTAATTTTTATTCGTACCCGTCGTTCCGATTATTTAATTTTGTAAAAACGTTGTATCGCTTCTTCGAGGAAGAAATTTACAAAGAATAATATAACCGCGGATCGATTACAAAGTGACAGGCACGTTCGATTTATCCGGAAGTTGACGATGCCTTGGTTATTGCTGCAATTTTTATTTAAATAATCAATTACACATATATTATATTCGAACGTCCAAGCACGAAGAATTAAAAACATTTTACCCCTAAAATATTTTCTTTGTACTCCTATCGCGTATCTTACCCAGAGGTTATTTAACTTGGAAAATATACGTAAATAAACGTTTTGAATAATTTTCAACTTACTACGATTTTTCGTTTGCCCATAAATTTCCTTCGACGTTTCCTCGTGCATTTGGTTTTTTACGTTTCAACGACGTCGAAGATATTATTTTTTCGGGCGGTCGATGAAAATCGTCGAGTTTGTCCATCCGGGCTTGCTTTGTACATTTGACCTAAAATAACGACGTAAACGAATAGATACATTAACGAAAGGGAAGAATCGGTAAGGCATCGGTGAAAGAAAGAAAAGCCACGCGAACGAAACTTTTTTCCAAATTCGTTTTTTCAACCTTTGTTCAAGCTACGAGGCTTTTCAACTGTTTCTTAAGTCTTCGCTACTTAGTTGATATCGTTCGCGCATAATTATCGAACTAAAGCTTTTTTACGAAAGAGTGCTTAAGAAAATAGATTGTATCAAGGTTTAGAAAATTTACGTATTTATCCAGCGTAAGAAAATTTAGATACACATGTTATACGGGAATTATCAACGATGGTATATTTATATAAATTTATCGCAGTAGTTTTAACAGTTCAAATTAGAAAAAAATTTCTCTCAAATTTAAAGATAGAATTAATCTGTGAGAAATCAACTTAGCTTCCGCCGCTACTTTGAAAACATTCGGATATTCTTTCGTGTCGTACTTTATCTTGAATAAATTGATTTGTAATGGCAAATTAAATAAGTCTCGAAAAGCTATTTACAGTACGCGAAGAAGGTCATAAATATGGATCGGCGATTAGTTTTCCTCTTAAAAAAGGAAAAATGGGTGGCATTGTATCTCGAAGATGTTAACTTTTATCTTTATTTTCCTTTCTTCCATCGTTAATTTTTATCAACGTTAACGCATCGGAGATTGATCACCGTAAGATTGCGTTACCGGTTGTTCTTACAACAGCTTATTCGAAAAAATATTTAGGTGGTCCATTTTATCTGGTCCCAGTGTCTTGCTCCGGTCTCTTACCTCTTCGGAACGTGACTTAACTGCACCGAGTTGGTAGAAAGCCCGAGGAGGAGAAGCGACAAATGTAAGAGCGGGACACTGGATTCGAGATCGGGGATTGGAAACTGAAAAACGAGTGGAATAATTACGTTGCGGGGTGATCGAAAAATTGTCGAAAAATTGTCGAAAAATTGTCGAAAAATTATCGAAAAATCGTCTTCTTCCTCCAACGAGTCCTCGATTCCTTTATTTTTTCTTACGATTCGCGGTTTATCGTTTTCGATACCGATGCTTACGATTTATCGTTTCGTCGTTTTTTTTTAAGATGGGGATACGTAGAAAAGAGGACACGAATCGTACGACGTTGGCGAAACTTTGCGCTTACTTTTTCAACGGAGTGGTCCAAAAATGCTGGAAGGTACAACGAGAAAACGAAAAGCGTACATTTTATTTAAAAATACACTCGTGTTTACTTCTACTTTTATCGTCCGATTCGTACGGTTTCTCGTTTTTTTCTAAACTATCAACGGATTATATATTTTTTAGAAATATCGAAAATGACGTTAACGGTACTATTGATTCTATTTTTTTTATAATATTTAAGGAATGTGCACTTAAGTTATAAATATAAGAAACGCGAGCGCGAAAACGATATTATTTGATTCTATTATCGTTGAAAAACGCTTTTGCAAATCGACAACGGAGTTTTTAATCGATTCGGTATAACAATTATTTCTCTCCAACATTTATAAAAAGGATAAAAGCTTTCGAATCAGAAGAATAAAATTACAGGGAAATGAAATTAGAACGATATTTTCGGTCACCGATGCTCGTATAGGACGTTGCAGCGATAAATAAATTAGCGTTGCTGGACCATAAAGATTAGAACTAGGTTTTATTTGTCTCGAACAGGTATAAGAAGCACTAGAAAAAGTAAATAAAATAAGAGAAAATAAAGTATCAAAGGAGTATCGAAGGAGCGATCGGAGTTGCGGGTTTAAAAAGTTGGAAAAAAAACGAACGAGAAAGTCAAATGTCGGAAAAACAAGAGATAAGAAGAGAGAAAATGTTTAAAGAAGCGATGAAAAAGGGAGGCTTGGTAAGTGCTGAGAATAAAAGAGACAGACGTTGAAAATAGAGGAAAAAAGAAGTGACATAGAATGGAAGAAAGGGAGGAATAAATAAGACAACGATGTGGAATAATAGGAGTGAGGGAGAGGGAGGGAGAGGGAGGGAGATGGAGGGAGCGATAGGGAGATAGGGGGGAGAGGAAAGGGAGAGGGAGGGAGAGAGGGTATACAGAAAAAGAGTGTGAAAAAAGATTAGGCAGGTATAGTTTGCGAGCGAGCGAGCGAGAAGAGTGGCGCTGGTGAGGCGCTGGGGAGGCGCTGGGGAGGCGAAGGAGGAGGAAGAGGAGGAGGAGGAGAAGGAGAAGAAGGTGGAGGAGGTGAAGGAGGTGGAGGAGGTGGTGGTGGAGGGAGAAAAGAGATACATTCGTTGGAATACAATATAGGAGTAGGAGCGGGGAGAGGAGTGGAGCGACCGAGCGAGAGAGAGAGAGAGAGAGAGAGAGAGAGAGAGTAGTCAAGTGGATCGGAGAGGGGCAAATTGACCCAGCGGCTCGATTCACAACGAGCACACGATGTGCTGAGTGCCCTGAACTCTCGGGTTTCTCGCTCCCTCTCCGCCGAGGAGTCGTCGGAGGCCTGCATGCCGATGCCTCGCACTGTAGACTCCCTGCACCCGCTGCACTCGCCGCTGTATATTAAGTGCAGTCTAGACGAGAGGAATGCGTTCCTAAAGTAGAGTGGGGTCGGCCCGATCTCGCACTCGCGCACACGCGTCGACCCTCGCCAACCCGCGCCGACCCTCGCCGACCCGCACCTTCCCTCACCGTCCCTCACCGTCCCTCACCTTCCCTCACCGTCCCTCACCTTCCCGCGCCATCCCGCCATCCCGCGCCATCCCGCGCCTTCCCAGCTTCGCTCCGTGCCCCAGAAGCCATTTTTAAATCGACACGTGACGATCAAGCGGGAAAATACCCGATTCGAAACTTGAAGCGAGAGCGCGCCGAGACCTTTTCTTTCTTTCCGATTCCTCTCGCTCCTCGTCCATCCGAGCACCCTTTTCGCTCGAGTCGATCCCGCCCTTCCCCTCTAATTATAGATCTGCATTTCTCTCCTCGTGCAATTTCGTCGCCGTCGACGATAAATATCCTCGAAAAGCCGGTCGAGCTCCGGAATCTCTCCCGAGATTCGCGATGTTGCGTCGCGGCTAATCGCTCGTATCTTAATATCTTGCGTTTCGATCGTTGCTCGTCGCTCCGAAACTCCGGTATCAAAATTGGAACGTTGTCGTCGCGCCGATATATTTCGACGGAAGACCCGCAAATCTCGCTTGCAAAAATATATTCCGAGCTGTACGTGCGAAATGCGTACACGGGTCGTTGCGATTTTGTCGATAATGTAGATAACTGACGACTCACGCGTGTTCTCCTCATTCAGGAAAAGTCGGCGATTTTCGACGCGGAGCTTTCTCGAATCGCGCGAGTAAATATAACGACTGGAAGCGCCTGAATTTTTTATTTCTCGTTTAAATTTTTAAGCGTCTAATTTTAAAGATCCCCTGTATAACCGGAGAAGAGACCGAGCCGATGGGTTTGAGAACGCCGAAACTACGAACCGCCATCTATAATGACCGACGGTCGGATTGGGTTTTCAATGTTTCGGCCTCTCCGCTAACGTTTACAATCCGACTAAAAATGTAATATATATTGGTCAACGTTTATCGAAAATGTCAAACTGAATTTCCGCGCTGGCGAGAATTTGAGCTCGTCGGCTCTCCGCGTCGCGCTTTGTATGTGCTTTTGAGAAAGAAAATCGAGCGCTGCCTCGCGAGGCGACGTGTTGACGTAAAAGGCGAAGATGTCTTCTAAGAGGTATTTAATTTTCCCTTCCTTCTTCTTTTTTTTTTATACCGAGAGAAGCGTTCCATAAATAAATTTGACTATTGAATTTCATAATTGCATAAGTTCGAATTCAACCCCGCAAACGATGTTGACGACTCTATAAAGTATCAAAGACGCTTGTCTTTTTCCCGATAGCGCCGAGGTTTTTACTTCTCGCGAGTTCCTCTCTGTTAACCTGTGCTTTTTTTAAGCCCCCGCGTGAAAAATCATTGATTTTTAACGTTTCTTACATTACATTTTTTGCTCTTTTTCTACGATGATTATTCTGTGATGATAACGGAGCCTACAAACTTAATGAAAACTCGATACTTTTCTTCCGATAATTTCGTTTATAAACAATACCACTGTTTATCTTTTGATAATTATTACGTCCGTAACATTTTGGAAAATTACTATTATAATTCATAACAACTTTGAGCGTAAGAACGAGTTGGAGCCATGCCGTACGAAATATTTTAAAAGCTTTTCAGTTTTCAATTTTGTAACCGATCCTCCGTTTCCTTTTTTCACTGTGTTTTAATTTCAAGTACCTTTTAAAACTACTAATATGGTCTCCGATTAACAATTATTTAAAATATTTTGCTTCCCTTTAATAGTTACCTCGAGCCTTTTTCGTTACTTTTAACGTTAAAATTATTATTAACCTCTGATTTTTATAGCGAACTGAAAAAATTATCGGAAGAGAGCTTAACTAGACAACCGGAGGAGGTATTCGATATAATTTGTAAATTAGGAGAGGGGTAAGTATTCGACGAGAAAGCAATAAGTGTTTAGTTTGTTGAAAAATATTGTTAAGTTATTTTAGAATGTTTATTTTAGAATTTTTTTTTTTTGTACAATTATATTTAAATCTTTTGAATAGTTGAATGGTTGAATAGTTACCTTGTAATCGAGGTAGTGGTAAAATTAACGTTACAAATTCTTAACAATTTTTTCAACGAACCTTAACTTATACTTTAAAAGTCCAAACTTTTTACTAAATTGATATAAATTTTTAGGTCCTATGGATCTGTATATAAGGCATTGCACAAAGAAAGCGGACAAGTACTTGCTATTAAGCAAGTACCCGTTGACACCGATCTTCAAGAAATCATCAAAGAAATTTCTATCATGCAACAATGTGATTCTCCATACGTAGTCAAATATTATGGAAGTTATTTCAAAAATACCGATCTATGGGTATGTTATACATAACGAGGAAAAGAATAATTATCGGTTAAAAGTTTACGATATTTAAAATATTAAATTTTACAATGATTTATATTCGAATACAAAATTCTTATTGCTTAGTATTTAAAAAATTGATACCGCAGTTTATTACAAATATTGTATTTCCCGATACTTATTTTATAATGTTATAATTTAATAGATTGTAATGGAATATTGTGGCGCTGGATCTGTTAGTGATATTATGAGGTTAAGAAAGAAAACGTTGCAAGAGGATGAAATTGCTACAATTTTAAGCGATACGTTAAAAGGCTTAGAGTATCTACATTTAAGAAGAAAAATACACAGAGATATCAAAGCAGGAAATATTTTATTAAATAACGAAGGACACGCTAAATTAGCTGATTTTGGAGTTGCAGGTCAATTAACGGTGAGTAAAGAAGAAAATTTTTTTAATTTACGTTAAAACGACGTACTGGCAAAATATAATAATGAACAGTGGGTTCTGTTTTTAAAATATTAATATTTATAATTATTGTGCAAATAGGATACAATGGCGAAACGAAATACAGTCATCGGTACTCCATTTTGGATGGCTCCAGAAGTTATTCAAGAAATCGGATACGATTGTGTAGCAGATATTTGGTCTCTTGGTATAACAGCTCTTGAAATGGCAGAAGGAAAGCCACCTTATGGAGACATTCATCCGATGAGAGCAATTTTCATGATTCCAACAAAGCCTCCACCTAGTTTTAGAGAACCCGATCAATGGACTCCGGAATTTATCGATTTTGTCAGCGTGTGCCTTGTCAAAAATCCCGAAGAAAGAGCGACAGCTAGTGAATTATTAAATCATGAATTTATAGGTAATTCCTGGGTTATAAAAATTATTTTTTAATTTTTCTTTATCTTTTATTTTTATACATATATTGCACAAAATTTTTTAGGCAATGCAAAACAACCAAGTATTCTTAGTCAAATGATCACAGATGCACATGAAATCCGTGAAAAACAAAGTACTAATCGTGCCCATGTAATAAATAATGTAGCAATTAAGGGACAAAATAATGCCGATGATTCGGTAATTCAGTCTATTTCTTTTAACTTTGCTTTTAGATTAAACTTATTGAAATTATATTTTTATTCAAGGATGATGATGATTGTACAGGAACCATGAAACCTTTACCAGAAGATCAAGGAACGTTAGTTCCAAGTCACGATCTTTTAGATACAGGAACTCTAACTTCAGCTATGCTGGATTTAGGAACGATGGTTATAAATAGTGATACCGATACCGAAGCAACAATGAAAAGTACGTTTAATATAATATTCTACCCTCTGCCATTCAGTCGAGTATTAGTTATCGATTTTAAATGTTTTAAATTTTAATAAATTTAAATGAAAGCAAAATAAGTTAATTTTATTAAATTGTATGCGAACAATCGTTTTAAAAATAGTTGAAGAATAATTACAATTTATTTAAAGGGCATAATACCGGATCAGTTGAATCAGGAAAAAAGTATCGTCCTTTATTTCTCGATCACTTTGATAAAAAAGAATCACCAGAAGTTGATAAAGTACGTTGAATAATAATAAATCAAAATGCTTTATTCGAATTTTTTCTTTTATTTTAATTTTAATTTTCTTAATAGGGAAATGGACAAATTCATTTGGTTCAAAATCCTGAGGTAGAAACGAAACCAGAGGTACAGAGTCCACTGGAATCACAGAGGTTTCAAAGTCATTTACAGCTACAATTAAATCAAATTTCACATCCAATGCCGGAGCAGCCTCTTAATAACATATCGAAGATTCAAAATGTGTTCAATGAACGTGAATTTGATTTTGTAAGCAATAGCTTTATTATTATATTTTGCTTTTAGTCGTATCTGGCTTAAAAAATATAATATTAAATCACGTTTTTTAACAGTTGAAGTTCCTTTCATTCGAGGAGTTACAACAAAGAATGGAGAATTTAGATGATGAGTTAGAGAAAGAAATAAACGAATTGAAGAAAAGGTACCAAACCAAACGACAACCAATCCTCGATGCCATGGATACAAAGCGAAAGCGCCAACAAAATTTTTAATGATTAGGTACTTTTTAGTTGTACAAGAAACGCGTGTGATAGATCCAATGGTGTACAGTTGTATAAATGCATAGATATTCTATAATCACGGCCCTGATTTCGCAAGGAAAAAAATATCGTTGAAAAATTGCTAAATATTTTTCTTTGCGAAACCAGATAATTAAAAAAAAGAAAGGAATACTAGCCAATAATTTTACGTCACCAGTGTAAATTGTTTTACATGATTCAAACAAGAAGAACTACGATATTACTTAATTTTTTATTACTCGAACGTAGTTATTGTTAAATATACTATTCTTATAGAAATATAATACTTGATAAATATAGAGCCGTTTAGCGGACTAGAGAAAAAAATGAGAATGCAATGATGTATATCATTGCGTGTGTATATATGACAGCTAGACTGCTAATTTTGCACGAAAAATTTTTTATGATATTTATAGTATAATAGAGGCGAGAAGAAAAATCCTAATGTAAAAATAACGTCTTTACAAAATCAAGTTAGATTTATACGTTTAAACTTACGTCAATGTTATTGCCGAATCGTTGGGTTTTTATCGGATTGCCTTTTTTATAGCAATAATTTAAATGAATTTTTTTTAATACACTTTGGCGATGTATACATTATATTATCCAGAACAATAATATTTTTAAATATTGCGATCACGTTCATGTTGGATATAAAACTATATGCCTAAAGATTAAAAGTTTCGATTTGATACCAAGCTTTGAATGAAACTGTACAATAATTTCAGGTTTTTTTAACAAGCGAATTACTAGAAAAGTACAGTGTTTTTTTAATTTTAAAATGTATATTCGAAAATATTATTAATTACAACTTTAATATTGAGATTATACTATTGCAAAAATAGTAATCTTGTGTGGTTGATTTTTTTATTTTTAAATAAAAGTCAACTGCAATGTAAAACCGAAAGCCTAGAAATGTACCGAACATATAAAATATTGTTTATACATTGTATTTTCTTAGAAATTTTTTTACTTTTAATAATAAATAATATTTCGAAGTTTATTTACTCCGTCTTTTAATGATTACAGTACATTTTAAACGGTATTGTATAAAAAATTGGTATTAAATTCGAAATAATTCCCGTTTAAGTTTTTACGCATTATTTAATGAAAAAAATCTTACCTCAGTTCAACGTAGAAAAGAAAAAACGCATCGCGTTGGGCATGAATCGCTTTCTACTGCCATATATAGTACAGAGATTTAGTATATGTAATGACAACTATACACTTAACTTATTTTTTGTTTTCGTGTAATATTATTTTGCGAGTAAACCCTGTGTGAACGTCTTTCTTATAGATGTGTATTAATGTATCGCCTCATTTTTCGAGGAAAATAAAAAACTGTATTCTTTCGTGAGGAAAAATTGCGCGCAAAAAAAATGATTGATATGTACTAAAAATAGTAGATTTTTTAGTATTAGTCTTCCCTGTTACAAATGTATTCGAAAACGTCTGAGATTAATTGTATTGTTAAATCGGCGCTATAAAAGTAAAAAGAAAAAATAACATCTTATGGTAAAAAATATAACCATAAATTTTGTATATTATATCCAACGTGAGATAATGCAGATTAAAGTGCTTTCGAGGTATTGTTACAACATTGGTTGTATATATTATTATTATAAATTTTTTTAACGAGAAAGTCGCAGTGATAGATTTATTATTATTATTATTATTATTATTATTATTATTATTATTATTATTATTATTATTATATATTATTTAGTGTTATAATTAACATTAACAAAAAATTTTTTTTTGTTTTTATCGAAAAAGTAAATCGAACACGATCAAATTTTTTTGGCCAATACAATATAAAATTATAAGCAAATGGAATGATTCGATACAAAACTTTGCAATAAGGATCGAAACCTTACCATACATTCATTTTCATAACCATCGTAATAAAATAGCTACATATTTTTGATATAGAATTTAATAAACCATGCGCCTTCTCGATCTACAATAAGATTTCTGCGTAAAATTTATTAAATGAAATATCGAACATCTTGTAAACTTATTTTCGAAAAACCTATATAACGTGAATACGGCAAACATTGTATTACGTAAAAGCAAGCATTGATTAGATATAAAATTTTGTGAAACACATTGCTTTGAAAAAAAGGAAAGAAAAAAATCATAAAATATAATGCATTTTGTGCAAATGGTTTAATTTTTTTTATAATGCCTTTTATTCATTATTAAAATGACCATAAAAATATTTAAATGAATACATGCGAAAGTTACGAATTGAAAATATTAATTTATTGATTTCTGACTTGTACAAGTGACGGTTCTTACTATTATAAATTTTATAATTGTTACTTTACATTGTCGATCCGATACATATTAATACGCGCGATGCCTTTTTTACCGCACAGAAAGCGTCGATAGATCCGTACCGAATGCGATCCTCATCGATAGCATTCGCGCGAACAACGCGAACAACGCGAACAACGCGAATAAACGAAGGTCGACGCGCGGACGAAGAAACACCATTTAAACTTATTCTGGAAGAAACGTGTTTTCGCTGTCGCTAGTCGAATATCTTAAATACATTTAGATATTCCACGATTGAGACTCGAGATGCTGTACCTACAACCTACAACGCGTCGCCACATCTGCACAAGATACGCGATACGGCATGTCGCGTCTTAATCGTGGATCGACAATGTAAAGTAGGAATTACAAAACTTATAATACCGAGAACTGCCACTTCTATATATATATATATATCAGAGGTCGATAAATTTATGGATTATAAATTTTATAATTTTTACTTTAAACATATGTATTTTTTATTTACATAATTGTGCACTAAGGTACATTATTTGAGAAATTTTTATTTTGAATTCTGATTCAAGTATATAAAATTCTATTACTTAAATTTTATAAATCAACATTTTATAGTATTTTTATCACAATGAAATCAACAACTTCTACTAAACTGTCTTGATATGTATGTTAAAATTGTTTCTTAATTTTTACTCTTATGAATTTATTCTATAAATTTACAATATTAAAAATAAATGCACAACGGATTTCGAAAATATATGTAATATACAATTACATCGAATTTGAACGCATACACGAATATTTTATTTTAAAACGAGGTAGTCGGACGAAATAATTTTATTGAATCAAAATACTTTTTAAATTCTCGAATAAAAAACTTTCAACTTTGTTATTATTAATTAGATTATCAATATCGAACAATTATTGAAAAATATAATGTACGATTTCTTTTAAACTTCTATAATTAAAAATATAAGAAAAAATTGTTTTCTTAATCTGATCCCTACTTCCAGGCACTGTTATGTACAAACCGCAGATTACTAAAATATCGAAGGTTTTAATCTTTCGTAACGCTTATTAATATAATTTTATTTATATATATATATATATGAATACAAATATATATATATATATATTTGTACACACATATAAATTATTTGGCCACTGGTTTTTTAAGTTAACAATCTTACATTGCAACCATTTTACTATATAGTATTCAAATATTCAATTTTTAAGACTTTGATTAAATTAATATTAATTAATTAAAATACTGATATTATATGAAAAGATGTTTTTATCCATGTATAAATTTTTTCAAAAAACGCGAATCATTTAATTACATTTATGTAAAAATATTACATATCATTAACAAGTCATAATATCATTTTCGTAACAAATAATTCGTAGATCGAGCGAAACATTTTTTCACATCGAAAATATTATACTTGTTAAGATACGTGTTAAGATCTTTTTAAGTTCATTAACATTTTTTTAAAAACTTACTTTCTAATAACATGAGTAGCTTTATTTCATTCGGTTAAAGCGGTTCAATGAACTTAATTGACTTGTTTTATAATTTAAATGTATAAGAAACTAACATGGCAACGTACAAAATCATTTGTATACTTTTTTATAGGTCATCGTCACCTATCATACAAAATGCATTATTCTCTAATAAATCTCCATCGGTATTACGCCTTTGTTCTTGATGAAAAATAGGTGGTTTTACCAAATTTGGTTTCTTAACTTTGACAGCGGAAAATCTTTCGGTAATTTTCTTAATAATTGGTTCTGTTTTTACACAATTATTAATATCATTTTCCTGTAAAAGCGTAATAAATATTATGGTATTAATTTGATTTCTTTAAATCATTACTCGGATAAAAAAGCGAATGAACAAACTTTTATGTTTTTATTAAAAGTTTCTGACGATAAAGAGCCCATCACGGTTCGACTATGACCATCTCTCGTGATATATGTCCAGGTTTTTCCAGTTACTTCTTGGTTTTTAACTCCACCAACATTTTTTAACAAAAGTTCATCGATCATTGACTGTAGACATACAGACATCAATATGGCTTGTTCGGAAGAAATAGTTATCCATTGTAAATGACCTTTAGCCATTAAATATTCGAATGATAATTCAAGGGAACACTCGGGAGTTTCTTCGTGTTTATCATTCCCCTAAACATACGTATATTTTTTTTAATAATATAATTTAAAATTTTAATGTATAAGTTTGATTTTACCTCGTGTAGTGTCGTAATGCGCCAACAATGCATTCTAGTAACCTTAAATCCCACTTCTTCTTGATCGTTTTCAGTTGAAAAAATTCTTATATTAAGTTCATTTTTTCCTATCGATACTAAAACTTTTGAACCAGGCTGAGGATAATCACAGAAACAAGGTGCGAATTGAATGTATCCATAGTATTTTAATGACTGAACAATTTCTAAATACTAAAATTAAATTTTTACATCAATATTGTATTTAAAAGCTTTACTATCAGTACAGAAAAATACTGCTTTTTTACAAAAAATCACTCGTAAAAAACAATAATTAAATTTTTTATTTGTAATTAGTTGAAATTATTTATAATTATATCTAATGATAAATATCTTATATTCGATAAAAATAGAATTATTTTAGTTTTTAATGTTAATGGTGCCATTATTTTTTTAGTTTTATTTTTCTGTAAAAACTTAAAGAACACGATAAAAATTATAAAAGTTACTTCTTTTTTGTTATGTTCTTGCAAGCTATTCAAGCGATATTGAAGTTCTTTTGTCGTGGGAATCCATCCTCTTTCTACTTCAGCCTTAGCTTGGATGTATAATAAATTGAAAGCCACCGAGTCATTAAATAGTTCGAAATCGAATCCGATATCCCAGTACCATTTTCCTAATATTATTTTAGTACCTATTTTATGTATATGTTTTTGCGTAATAATAGGTGATTCGAAATCTTGTAATTTTCGCAGAACTAAAAAAATAATTAAATATTTGAAAACATAGTTTTTATAGAAGACAAAAAATATAAGGTAAAGAAAAATGATTCGATTACATAAATATTTACCAATAAAATTTTCTTCATTTTGTAATACAACGAACAATGAAAAATATGGACAAAATTTCTCATCCAACTTGATATGCTTACACACTTTCTAAACAAAAAACCATTTTTAAGTACAATATTTTTATAAAAGTAATAAGTTATGGATTTACTAAACTTTACCTTCAAAATTTGACCAGAATTTTCAGCTATCGTAACATCAAGATTAATTTTTGTACCATTTACTAGGAAAATATCTATATTTTCATCTACGATAGATTCCCCAGCACTTTCTAATTGAGCACTTAATAAAAAACCGTTTAAAAGCTCGGAGTTGTTAATGCTTGTATTTTGACCGATGGTTTGAATATATTTATCCAACGATAGTCTTCGATCTTCCTGTTGGTTGATAGTCAAAGGAAAAAATTTTTTTGGAGGAAACGACGGTAAAGAAATTTCCAAATCCTTCGTTAACTGTTCGTGAAGATTATGAAGCTGTTTATATCTAACTGTGCAATGGAATAAACCGTTGATATGTATATTGTAACCCTACAAAATAAAGAAAATTATAATTTGTTAGTTTAAATTTTGTAAAAGGTCCAAATAACGAATAAAATAATCAAAATAAGAATTTACTTATTTATCTATAACAGTTTTGCAATAATAGATATTTACAGTTATCGTTCAATTTCATTAATTATAAAGACAAGTTAATCATAGATAAGCGAAAGAAAAATTACCAAATATGCATTGCCAGCTTCGTCGATGAGTTCTTGGGTATCCGGCACAGAAAAATGCATTCTTATATATTCCGACTGGTTGTTATCTAGCTATTTTAACGTACAATAAGGCTGTTCTAAAATAGTATTAAAGTAGATAAGGCTCTTTAAATCAATAGAAGACAATTCGATAAATTTATGCAAAAGCACGACGTACCGCTATTAATTTCCATGAGACTTCTGCGATCATAATAGTGTTGAAATTAAATCTTAAAATAAATTATCATCCTGGTAAGACCAACCGAATTAGGAATTCTCTTCAGAAATTATGCATATGTTCTTCCGTAACCTCTGCGCTTAGTAATCTTCCATCCATTTCAATCGAGACATTACTATCTTCGAAACTACTATCTTCTTTTCATCTCGTTAATCTCGAAAAGCGTAAAATTTTCCGTAGACATGGAAAGATGCAAGAAAACAACGGACGGTACTAATTAGAATGAAAGTTTGACAATTGATATTCTAGACCACCCACACAAGTGAACGTCGGATTTACTGCCGCAGGATTTCTCTTTTTTCAGAGTTCTGCGATGCAAGTATATATAAATACATACGTGTGGGTGGGAAAGGAGAAAGGTCTCGACGCACTTTGCAAAACACAACACCGAGAGAAGTTATACGCGAGGCTGATAAATTACACAGCTCGCACGAACGTTGGTGTATGTTCGTTGGTTGTATGCACCACTGTAACGGAAATACAAATAAACTTGTACAATGTTTTTCCACTTTTTTTTTTATATTTTTAAGCTTCCTCTCGCGGATACGAACGATATTCTTATCGTTATAACGGGCGAGTGCCGATCTACTAAAATGTAGGATTTGCAAGGCGACTTTTGTTAAATTTACCGCTAATTTGTTTTGAAACGGTATTTGCCGATCGAACGTTCTATCGAATTACGGTGGATTGTTTTATCTTCGAGCCGTTCAAAACTGTAATCGGATTGCCGTCTCAAGCTCGGTGAAACTGTGAACTGTGTGTATACATCGGTTGCCGGCGGCCTCGAGTTACAATACGATTATGCCTTTTTTCTTCGAGATCGTTTTGCATTATTGTTATACATTTGAACGCGTGTTGAGTCGATACGCTTGTACGCTTGTGTACAGCTTGTATACATGCACACATGCGTACATATCGTAACGACGGTCGACAACCGGATTTTGTTTTCCGCCTCTGCGCAATTTTATAGATCGCAGCGACACCTCGCGGTTTTATTTGTCACCGTTTACTTTTTCAAATTCATATTTTCCCGCGACTTTTAACCCCACCCTCAACCACCAGAACCGTCGCTTTGCAAATGTGCGCAAACGCACAAAAGGTTCCAATTTAATCGTTAAATTTAAGATCAAATTATTTTTATTTTTATCACGATGCCCTCGGCAAAATATTTCAATGGATGATTGAATCCGTTTATAATTTTACCTATTCGAATGAGTTTAATTTTAGCTTTTTAAATAGCGATTAATTTTAACGGCAAAATTATCGAAAATAATTACCATCGCTTAATTGCGATAAAAATAAATTTACAAATCTAAATATATATATTATCCAAAACTAAAGTAAAATTTGAAAATTTTATGGATAAGTATCTATATACAAGGCTGTGTATTCGATTTTTACAAAGTCCGCGTATTTTTAAATATAAAAATTGTTCCTTTTCGAATCTTCTGGACATCTATTAACGGATTTTTTTATCCCTGTTTGAACTTTTTGTACGGTTGTGCTCGTTTCTTCGAAGACTTCGACCGGTATACATTAAACGAATCATGTCGATTTTTTCAAGCGAAGAAAAGAAGCACGTGCTGCTCTTTACAGTGAAAAATTCGATGGAAGGAAATTTGACGGAAAATGAGGAAAAATGGCAAGAGTTGGGCCGTGAGATGAATCGCGATTGGAAAGAGATTCGCGATGCGTATCATCAGTGGCGGATGGACGGTACAAATAAACTTACTCCACAGAAAAAGGAAGAACTGCAGAATCTCGATGTTGCCTTTGATATCGAGGATTGTGATTTTTTGGTCAGTATTGATATTAAATTGTTATTATTATTCTTTAATCGTCTCTATTATAAAAATACTATGTTTTTTGGTTTTTTTGTTTTTTTTCTCGAACGAGAAACGGAACTTTTGACGAAAATTCCGTTTATTACCGATATTTCTCATTTTATAATTACATTAAATTTATATCGATTATTTTATACGATTAAAAGTATTGAACAAGAATAAAATTCTAGATTCACTAATTTATAATAATATTGATATTATTATTAAGAAGTAATGAATTAAGAAGAACGTTTGATTGATTTTTAAAATGTAAAAAAAGAGCAAACGTAAAAAGTAAAAAAAATGTTTCAAGTAACTTATAGAGTATATTATAAAAATTTTATTATGATGTTTGATTAATATATCTACTCGACTGTTCTATAGCAAGATTACGAGATAAAAAATGACAACGTTAATGGCAACGAAGATGAGATACAATATGTAAATATAAATGGGTACGTAAAACAAGGTAAAACAAAATTATAAATTTAATATTTTTTAAATTATTTATTAAAATAATTTTTCAGAGGTTTATTTAATGTTAATAATTACGAAGAGTACATGTTAAATGATACCGAAGTATTCAATACTGCCGTTTATAACGACGATGGTGTAATTCAAATAAGAAAACGTCGGTCAGATTTAAATAATTTTGATATGGAACTTTTAAAAACTTTTGAACTACAATCGAACGAAGAGCTTGAATTAAAAAGAAAAGAACACGAAAAAAAAATGAAAATTTATAAAATGCAATTGGATTTTGCAGCGGAAGTGCATAAGGAAAAAATGAAAATTTTAAAAGCGAAATTAAAAATTATTCAAGAACAAGTGTATCACATCGATCATGTTATATGTAACAAAAATTTAAAAAAAAAATTTAAAAGTGGTCCAATTTAAACTAGTTTATAAATTTGCAATATGTATTATTATAAATTATATAATGGTTTTTAATTTACGGGATTTGGATATTTATCAATGCTGTTAATTATTTGAACCATATAAGCATATAGAGTTAATTAAATCATTATTAATTTATGTAATCAAGTTTATATTGCCAGCTTAATTATTTTATAATACTAGTTATTCAAAACTAAATTTATGTATACGTTAGCAATTGATAGCAAAATTTGATGCACATATTTTATTCGATATATTATATATATCTTAAATGTTTTTTATTCTAACAAGCTTTGCTTTTATAAATAATTCTTAAAATTTATCGAATCATTTAAAAATGGACTATAATATATATTTTTATATAATAAAAAATGCTTCAAAAACTAATCATTACGTTAACATTTTTAATTTTTGTATATGATCTCTTATTCTTATTGTAAAAACGAAAATAATTTTATTTTACATTATTTATTTTTTAAAAGGATAAATAATATAATAATATATATATTTCAAATATATTTAGATTATAACATTATTGTTAAAAATAATATTATTGTTAAAAATAATATTATTATTGATTAATAACATAATAAGCAAGATTTATGTGCATAATATTGAAATAAAAAAAATATATGTATGTATAGTTGTGCACATTGATTTTATTTATAAGTTTTGGAATATTTTATGTTATTACGTAACATGTGCAAACGCATGCATATGTACATATAACGCTGAAAATTTGTATTATAAGTTTATTTCAAAACAATGAACTGTTTTTTGACATATTTTCGAAAATTTAATTTCATTTGTTTTTTCTTATATTTTGATTCTTGTTTTGGTATATAACTTTATAAAGTTGATTGTAATTACAAATGTAAAAGATTTTATTATAGTATTAAATTTCTTTGTTTGAAGAGTTCGAAAGACATTTTAAGTATTTAATAGCTTTAGTTTATCAAAGAACAGTTTTTGGTTTGCAACTAAAAATTATTTTTTGTGAATTAATATTTTGAGTTTTACTAGCTATTATAAGAATTAATTATAGTATTGTATTTATCATTGCACGAGTAATTTTTCAACTCTAAAGCATGAACTCGCTAAAATTTATAATTTTTTTTTAAAATAATACAATAAACATAATTTATATAAATCATAAAGCTCGGTTAAAGATATATATTTTTTATTATTTGACATTACTTTGAGTATCACTTTATGTTGCTAATATATTTTTTTAACCATCCCCATTATCTCATGTAGATATTAAAGCATATTATATAGAATAAAAATTAAAAATTTTTAATTTAATGAAAATATAAGGGTTATCTTGAAATATAATTTTAACTTATTTTAAATATTCGAAGAGTTTTTGACAAAAACTTTGATTTTATTTTTATTTTTAGATTAATTTTCTTTTGATGCTTATATAATAAATTTTGTATTTGTAGCCATAAAGCTTATTCATAATTTTTTTATTTTTATATATTTGATTATTCTTTTCGATTAAAAATACCAGTACTTAAAAAGTTTAATTTAACATTATACATGTATTTATATCTAATTACTTCGACTAATGTATATATAAAATGAATGATATTTTGAATTTCACTTCTGTTATAAGCAGTTAGAAAAATGTTATCTACAAAGGTATTCACATACAGTGTATTCACTGTAGTATATTTAATACAAAGATAATATTCTTTTACGTGAATCCATAGGGACTTTTATAAAGTTGAAAGTGTTCACTCGGAGTCATCTTTAATAGTTCAAATGCATTTAAATATAAGGGAAAATGAGTATTCACTGTGTACTTTACTTGAAGTTCATTGATTTTATTGAACGCGAAACGCGTATCCTTTTAATATGTAAAATCAGAATACGAGAAAATCTTAGATCCGCGATTTCAGCTTTTGTAAAATGTATTAAAGATTTTCCTTAACATTTGAGACCGAATTTTTTAAAATAAATGTTTTTGTGTAAGAGTACAGTAGTTAAATTTTAACCGAGATACAATCAAATTGATTTTTTCATCTAAATCTATCGGATAAATCCATATTCAGTTATTGAATATAAGTTCTAAAAAAATGAAAATTGCGTCAGTTGGTTTAATTTAATACAATGTCACGAAGATTGATTTAATAAAGATTTATTTAACTCAACTTTTTTGAATACTTTTAAAAGTGCATTTAAAATATGAAATAGCTATTGAAACTAAATTTGTTTAAATACATCGTAAATCACCTTTAATAATGCAAACATAAACAGTGAACACTGGGAATTCTTATACGTTATTTACATACATGCGCGCACATACCCATCCAATTTTGTAACGTCGCAAGGGCCCTTGTCTTTCGTACAAGCTAGATTGTCCCAAAAGTCCCAAAAGAAAAAAAGTACGCGCGTACCCGCAAGGCAAAGTAACCTTAAGCGTAAAATAGTCTCTTCCAACGACTCTAAACTCTCGCGCGAGCTGTTGCTTAATATTGCTATAGCAAGGTGTAGCAATGCGAGACTCGATTCATGCAATTAACTCCAGGAACCGAGCCGAAGCTTCATCGTCCTTCGCTGGAGTCTCGTACGAGAACCCCGAAGTCGAACAACCTGATCCTCTTTACGAGCGGACGGATCCTCTCGACCCGACCCCCCAGTCCTTCCCAACTATCCTGTGAAATTATATTTGCGTCAACGCTCCTTTACAGCTTCCGAGTCTCGGAGACGCTCGCAAGATCACGACTTCTGGGACCTCTCGGAAGCTGCAGCAGCTCGGGCACACCGACCTTCGAATATTCACGCGACATTTTACGCTTGAAAAACGAGTATTCGGTCGATACTTTTGCCAAAAGCTCATCCTTTTAATTAAACCTACGAATATTTTTAGTACAGTATATAATTTAATAAATTTAATGTTCGCTTTTTATGCAAAATTTATCGATAATTACTTCGTTAACGAGCATTGATTAATCAAAAGATTAATAATGTATTTTAAAATATCTACTCGTAAGAATCTACGGATAATTAGTTTTTAAATTTTTTAAAAAATAGCGAATAAAAAATATGTTGATGTACTTTGAAGATGAATTATTTATTACATATAAATTGTAATCGTTGTAATCGTATGAAAAATTTAAGTGATAACGATTATAAATGAATATGTCTAAACCTCGAAGAGTGACATCGCTTTAAAATATCGTTAATCTTGAAATACATAATGTTCTTATTTATAGATTCAATATATTAACTACGTTTACGATATAGAAAAGTCATAATCCGGATTTATCGTGTTCCTATTTTCCTTAGAAATAAACGTTTTATCGAGAAAATGCAATTGAAAAAACTTTCGCTAAATTTTTATCTTCCTTCGAAAAAGTAAATGATCTTTTTATTATTACAGGTTTATCAAATGTATGATTGATGGAACGATGGCGCGTGATTGGTAAAAAAGGTAACTTAGGTCTGTGTACTTAAAATAAATTCATTCATTCGGATCCGCTTCTTATAATATTATAAAAGCATTAAAATTATAATGGGTAAAAAAGGGAATGATTTATGGAACTAAATCGAGGCACAAAAAGTTATTATATATGTAAATGCTAAAATACCGCACATATTACTTAATCATTTTTGCAGTTTTGTAATACGCATTGGAGTTCTTTTTATTGTAATAAGCATTTTTGGATTTTTCCCGCACATAAGTACTTTTTAACTGTAGAATTCATCTTTTTACTTAGTAACGACTTCGTGATTTCACAAGAATTTTCTTATGACAAGCGGTTGTATCAAAGTTCTATTTAAAATTTTTACACGTTAAAATCATGTTTAGACTTTCTTCTTAACAAGTGTTTAAACGAATATTTTTTTCTATTTTTCTAAATTTATTTGTGAGATAATGTTTGTGATTTTATTTTATAATAGCTTCACACATATTTATATATATTATATAATTTTTTATAAGTACCCGAAGAGTTAACGTAAATTAGGTTTTTGATAGATACAGATAATAGTTAAAATTGAATTCTCAATTTTTGCATACGTTTATCGATCGTTTCATATTGAAACGATGTATTTAAAAAAAATTTGTTTCCATTCTATCATAGCCCTTATTTGATAAAACGTTAATTTAAAAATAATAATTTAAAAAAATATAATTGTAAAAAATGTATTACTCGTAAAATAAACATAATTTTCATAAATATAATGCAATCATTTGAAAAACAAGAGTTATTCTTTTCAAATATGTAGATGTTTACACTTTTCAACTCGAAAAGAATTTCATCTTGTTTTTTTAATGGATTCTTTGGTTAATGTATTTTGAAGTATTTTTATTTGCATTTAAAATTTTTTTTTCAAATTATAAATTGATTTTTAATTATATATATTTTTCTAGTGTTTAGATAATAATTAATTAAAAATATCCGTACCGACTTTGAAAATCTAGACAAACTGTAATTTCGATACCAAGGAATGTAAAAAATATTATCCAAAATTAATTTGATGGTATAAAACCATTTTCCAACATATTATCAATTTTTATACTTGGAACGAATATTACGTTTTGTTAAAACTTTTTGAATATTTTTATATTAGATAGAAGTAAACCTTGGATGATTTCAATAATTCTACTCGTGTTAAAATATGTTTTTGAAATTTATCAACTGTATTTCTAAGTAAGTGCATTTCAAGCGTTACATTAAATCGGTCGTTTAAAATTTTTCATGTATTTATTCATTGGATAAATATAATTTATTTATCGTATAAGATATTCAAGATCGCAAATTAATTTTTAAATAGATTAATTTTTTAAATAGAAAATAAAAATTCTAGTACATATCTATAAATATTTCATATTTCATATTTATATTTAAATTGAAAAAAACTTTTTTTTGTAAATTAAATATAAACTTCACGGGTTATACGGTTATTATTATTAAGTATGCTAATATTGGCACGAATATTATAGCATTATTTGATTATGTGTAGGAAAAAGATTTATAAATGCAAACTTATTAGTAAAATAAATTTAGAAACGCAGTAGAAGACTAAAAATCAAGTAGATTTTTAATGAAAACATCGGTTATAAGACTCGTTCCACTATTCTTTGCTTTTTAATAAGAGGATGCTTACACTCTGCTTCGTTTAAAAGCTCACAGCGTGCACAGCTTGAGTCTACTGTTTACTATGCGGCAGTATTTTAAGCGGTATACTTTTGTTTAATCTCGTGAAATCAGAGTCGGTATATTAGCAAGGTATTTATTTGCTTTTAATTATCGTCGAACGCTCGGTGTACGTTGAGCGTCATTTCGTGAGGGTCATTCCAACGGAGCCGTAAGACGCCGTAAGTAATCGATAATCGATGAAATGCCGATGTTCGATCGACCATTAAAATTCGGAGAATCCCTAACACCCTTATTGGTAGGCAAGTAGCTGAGAAAACCACTAACCCTTGAACATCCCGTATTTATTTACCTGCATACGCGTTCGGAGGATTAAGGAAACGCAGAAAGAAACGCTACGGGAATTTAAATTAGCATTAAAAATTTATACCGCTGTAAATAAATTAAAGATTTTTCTCATCTTCTCTCGTGCAGAAATATCCTTTGAAACTGTTACGCGGCATCAGATTTTTCATAAAAAATACCACAGCGATGATTACACATTGGTTGTTGGGCTAGTCTTATGGAAATCCACTCGCCATACGAACTTGAAAAGGCAGCTTAAGTGCAAAGGTACTTGTGTGGATGTATCTCGATCGTACGTATAATAGCGAGATTTGCGTTTATGGAGAAGAGCCTCGTTTTCGCGGACGAAAGGGTCTAGTGACAGCTCTGTATTCGGTACTTGTGACTTCTACCGTTTTAAACTCTAATCTAAAGTATGAGAGCTCTGAGATAAAGAAGGAAAGAAAAGGCGAGTACGGTTGAGGGGAAAATCTCTACGAACGAGAAGTAAAGAACTGAAATTTTCCTATGGTTTTCGCTTTGGTGCTTTCGTAAATTTATACTTTTCGAAAAAAGCACACTGGATTATATATATATACATGCATAGAAAGAGAGCGATAGATTATCCAACGTCTACTATTTGTTTTATATTTTTCTCCGTTATTATAAAATATAAAATAAATTTTAGGATAATAACAAAGTAGGAAAAATGCATCAAGAAAAAAAAATTATAATTTTTCTCTCTTTTTTTTCTTTCAATGTTGTAAAATTAATAAGAAAAACGAAAAATATCTAACCTAAAATATAATTAGTATTTATATTTTTTTTATTAGTATAAACTTTTAGTTATTTGTCCATGATGATTTTTTTTTAATGTATACATATATTAGTATTACAGTCATAGGGTAGAATATATTTTCTCCGATATAAAATTGTATCCGTTGTAATTAAATATTTTGTCACGTATTTCCGTGTAAGTGTCTCAATAAAAGACAGTGTTTTGATGTTGGCCGAGCTTATGGTTAACCTTTTTTTATGATTGGCAGGCTTATTTAGGAAGCGTGAGAGCATTAATAATTTATAATGTCTAAAAGCCTATAAAGCTCATTGGCCAGTACAAATTTATTGTTTTTCTAAAATATTATTTTTTTCATTCTTTTTCAAGAAAATATATTTGTCTATTATAGTTTTTTGGATATTTTGCTTACACTTTTCTAATAAAAATATTCATTATCCAAAAATGAATATATAAATTTAAAAAATAATATATATAATATATATATATATATATATATATATTTATTATAAAAATGAAGCTTTATCTTAAAAACATTTGATTTCAAGTGTATTATTTTTATATTACTTTAATATAAAAATATTTTATGATTTAAATTTTGCAACCTATAAAAAAATGTAATAAATCCGATACCAAAAAGTAACAATTTAGTGAATTCATAAATATTATAGAATAATAAAAAATGTGAATCGAATATTTCGATGGAAAAGTATTTCCATGATTTATAACTGATACTTCAGTATTTTTAAAGCTCACTAATTATTATTTAAGTTTACATTATAATATGTCGTAATAAAGTTATAATCTTTCATAAACAAACTATTCTTTTAAATCATTTCTTAAAATATAAATCTCATTAATTATTAAATTAGAGTTGAAAAAGTAACCAGAATACAATATAGCTACTTATTGTAAATTGAATTTAAAAATTTTAATTGTATTATTCTTTAAATTAATTTTTATTTTATATATTAAATTTTTTAGAACGAGACTTTTACTTTAAATCGAAAATTTTACATGAAATGAATGTGAAGTGTGTAATATATTATTAATAGAATGGAATTTTATTACTATTTTGTGCATATGTTATTTTTTTCATTCGCAATAAAATAAAAGGGTATTTTAAATATTATTATTCTTTTTTGAGTATGTAAATAAATTTTGTCTTTGTATATTTCATCGTCATCTTAAAGTACGATTAGAAATTTTAAGGTATCTTCTTGTTACATCGGTGTAAATGTTGATATTGATATTTTAAAATTACTCACACATAATTATTTTTCAAAAATATATTTTATAACTCAATCAAGCTTATATATTTTATGCCATAATTTTTTTGCTGCAAAGATAACTAAATATGAAATAAAATTTTCCTTCTAAACATTGGTTTTTTTAAATATTAGATTAGAAATATTATGCGATGCTATTAAAAATTATGATGAGTTGAACAGTAAAACTAATGTTAAAATAATTAAAATAATAATAATAAATAAATTTATGACTAAAAAACTATAAAATTTATGTCAAGACACATTTATGAAATTCAAATTACTAGCTAATAAATATAATATTATTGTTTTATATCCATGAAGAATAATTTTCTCTTAACCAATTGAAATTAGTAATAGTTTTAAAAATTTTATGTAAATTAAGGAAAAATTATTTTATTATTTATTTATCTTTTACTAATACATACAAATAAAGTAATGAAAAATTTTTATTTTTCTAAGAGGTATTTTATTTAAAAAAATATTTAAAATAAAAATATTGTAAAAATACAAAATAATTAATGAATAAATATTTTATTAAATAAATAATAATAATTATAATTTTTTTTCAGAGTTTCACGAATACTTTACCAATAAGTCAAATTTATTTTTACAACCTTTAAAAAAATTTAAATATTGTTTTGCCTTCAAGATTGCCGTTATTCATAAATGTAAGGAAGTAGTAATTAATTAAGCTCAATCAAGTTTTTCCGATTCTATTTAAATATTATTTTCCTTTTAAGTTATTTATTTTGTATTTATACCATTGTAAATCTTTTATATTATCTGTAAAATCACCTGACTATGTATTATATTACTACTTAATAATATATTATAGTTCATCTTACTAATTTTCTAGTAATTTTCTGTATTTTCATACAATATATATGTAAGTTGATGTAAAGGATGAAGGCATTTTAAATAGCATAGTACTAAATAAGCAATTAGTTATATCTTTACCAAAATCGCATAAGTATACTAATGGTATTAAATGATCCATATAATTGTATTTGAGTACTAGATATAAGTGTTTATATTTATAAGTGTTTATTTACCTCCTGACGTTTTAGCCATGTTTACATAAATGAATGCTTCATATCACATATTATTGTATATTTAGTTTTATTATTGTAGATTAAAAATAAAATTACAGCATAAATCTATAAAATGTGTTAAATTTTTACATATTAGTTTTACGTTTTTTATTGAAGTGTTTTAAAATTTTAAATTTTATAAATGCAAATTAATAATAAAAAAATTAATAAAATAAAATCAATTTAAGCTAATTTTAGATGTAAACTAAGATGTTTTTATATACATAGGTTCTTGTTACAGTTAAATCTTTGATAAAAGGTATTATATGCCTATAAACAGTACACATATAAAAGAGTTTTTCATATCACAACTTCATAAAAAGCGTTTCTTTGAAGTTTTAATAAAATTTTTCCTCATACACGATCGTTCGTACAATAACACATTTTTAAAATAAAAATAAATTAGTAACGTGTAAAAAACGTAAATAAGTTATTCGAAAAAAATATATAATACTTTGCACAAAGAACTTAATATTAAATTATTTTAAATACTTGAATTAAAAAATATATTTGGTAGTTGTAAATGATTTAGTTTAATATACAGATAATTATAGTTATGTTGGCTTTGTTCAATTAAACGCATTCCAACACGAAATGATAATCTATTTTAAAGCGCATTTTGAAACGTATAAATTTTTTATAAATGTATAATTTTCAAGATTGAATAAACTTGTAATAATAACATTATTTATAAAGAGGTTGTTTAAAATTTTTTATTATTGTGGTTAATTCAAAAAGTTTTTCATTGATTTGCTTAAAAGAGATGAATATTTATAAAATTCTAATGTAGAAAATGATAATCCGTAATAGTGAAAAGGACATTTGTAATATAAAGGTTCTTGGAATTGAAGCAAAGTTTTAAATAGTAGTTTCTCGTAGGAAAGCTCATACGAAATCGTGAACACGTTTCTATGTATAAAGAAGATTCTATATTTTAATAGTCTCTGTGTAGGCAAGACGCTCAGAAAAATACGTATTTCAATAAAGAGATCTAAAAGTTGCTTAAGAGATATTAAGCAATATATATAGAATTTTGGGATTTAAATACGTATTAAGAAACTTTTAATACGGTATAATAGTTTTACTATTCGTATTCACCTTTTGTTTAAAATTATTTTCATGGTATACGCGATAACTTCAATTTTATCATTACAAAATTAATTGTTTGGATAGAATTTATAATTAATTATTATGTGACATAGAAATTAAAATTTTCTTAATTAAAAACTAATGTATAAAAAGAAAAGTTTTATTTTATAGAATTCAGTAAGAAAATAGAAAACGATACCTTTTTTACTTTTTTTTGTTTTACATAAAATTATAAATAATCATGATATCACAAATAATTTTTATATTTGTAAATTATTTATTTAACTTGCCACTTTATCGATGCTTTAAATTTTCTTCCATTTAAGAAAAATTTATAAATTAAAAAACATTATAAATCAATGTAGTTTATATAAATGTATCGTGAAACGTTCAATCGATCATATACGAAGGAATTTATGTATTTAAATTCACTTAATATTTATCTATACACGTTATCTAAAGCAATGTATCGAACTCGTTAACTAGATAAACTAGATAAACTAGATAAAGTATTTTTTATAAATTGTTTTGTCTTTTTCTTTGTTTTCAATCTTCTTTGTATTTATAGCAGCACCTCAGATATCAGTTTTTTAATATGTCCAAAAATTGAAATAAAAGTAGCGTTTTTACCTATTTTTTTTAGATTTATTTGTATATTTTTTTTCTTTTTCATTCGATTTTGCAATGTCAAAGCTGATACGAAGACAAAAAAAAAACAGTGAAAGGATTGTTTCAAAGACATCGCGTAAGATATTAGAACCAAGTAGGTTAAATAATTTTCCTAATATTTCATTCGACGTTTTTTATAATCATAGCTCATCTTTTACTTAATTTCGAGAATATTAAATTCTAATCGATCGTGATTTTTTATTTTAAGATAATAAATAAACGAATGAAAGAATACGTGAATATTTTTTAAATTTTAATACTTACATATACATGGAAAATTAGAGAAACTGAAATATTTATCAAAACTTTAAAATCTACTACCTTTTACCAGCTTAATAAGTTTTCTATTTAAATAAATGAAACTTGCAGAAGTCATTCAATTTAAGTAAAAGTGTTTTGCTTCTTTCGAAGATTCGTAGTTATTGATTTTTACTTAATTATTTGAAGTAATAAAAAACGAATTGAATAAATAATAATCGAATAATAGAAATGAAAATGAAAATGAATTTGATTTTTTAATTTGATTAAAACTTTGGAAGAGCTTATTTCTGCGTAAAATATTTTTGAGTATTCTAAACGTAATACGAACATTTATTTTTTTGGACAGGGGAAAATATAAAATTAATTCCCAATTGAGAACGTCATTTTCGAATCCTCCTCTCCTTGGACTGTTCGTAAAAAACTATTTACTCGCGACGCAATTTTCTCGATTAGACGTTCGTGCTTGCACCACGCGAGTAAGATCATTCAGCAGAGAAATATGCATTTGAGCACGAAACGATTCCTTCCAGGCGATCCATCGCTCCACGAGGAAGTTGCACCGAGACGCGGATGGCAGTTCTCGACGCTTCTTCCTCGGCGAAGGTCAACGATACGCACTTCTCGCGAACCTCGCATATCATCACGTACGTCCGAAGTAATTAGATACGTTTAGGAACGCCATTAGAAATTCAAGAGTCGCAGAGGCGATCCACGCGCGACGATTTATTCAGAACTAATCGTTCTTTGGCGATCGGCTTTGAGGCAAACGTACTTCACATATTGATGCCACTTTTGTCTTTGTTCTCCTCCAACTGCTAAAAGTCCAAACTTCCGATGATTAATTATATTTAATAATACCCAGCTATTTCAATAGAAATTTTTTTAAACTCAATCGAGAACGTTCAAGTTAAGTAAGACGTATTTATTATATATATATATATATATATATTAGTTTTTACGGTAAATCACGAAATTTTCATTCCATACAATATTTTTCTTTGATGGATATCCATTTTCGTATTTTCTCTTTATAATTGTTTAAATTGGGATGAAAGCTCGTTTAAAATACAGTTGAATTAATTTATGAAAATCACTGTATATTTAACCGTTACGTACAATACTTTAATTGTATTGTATGAATATGGTAGATATTTAATAAAAATGGAAGGAATTGAATCGGGAAATTTTAATTTTATATAATACGTACAGATATAAACCATACAATTATTTCATCTAATTTATATTAAAATTTTAACTCTGATATTATTTAATTTTAGATATTTCAGGAAATTAAATACAACACCTGGAAATTTAATAATTATAAAGATAAAAGTTTTCTGCTACTTGTTTAAAACTAATTGATTCTATTTAAGCTTAATAATAATAATTGCAGAAATTGTGTTTGCTTTTTTTTTAAAGTAAAATATAAATTTAATTAACCTAAGGTATGCAAATCTCAATTATGTAATAAATTTTAACGATTATGACGTAATAACGACGAATAAATTATATTGCAATAGTAAAATATAAAGTGTAATCTAAAAAAGTTTTAACCCTGTGAATACAAGTATAAGTTATTATTTCTGAAATTTGAATTTAAAATTGAACTCGATATTAAATTTGAATCTTAAGACTTTGAACGCGTACATTCAAATATCGCTTAAAAATTTATTTTAAAAAATTACTTTGAATTATGGAATTCTTAACATAATTCAAAATATTACGAAAATACTATTTGACAATAAAATACTAGAATTCATTTTAATAATAATTCAATAATAAAAACTTTACATAAAAGTTTAAAATAAGTATACTACTTTATTTTTAAAATTTATAAAATTATAAAAGAATTGTTTACAAAAATGTAAATGCTACCATTATTTACTTTATAGTGTTCGATAATAACTTAATTATTATTGGTAGGCGTTGCAACGAATTTTTTAATTAAGGTAAAAATACCTTGTTTTAAAAAATAAATTTTTTATTTATAATTATCTTTCAAGTAATTAATTGGAGGTGTTGATGAAAGTTAAGTTAAAAAAACTACGTATATAATGAAAGCTAAAATTATTTTTCACTTTAGTTCTATTTAGTCTGTATTACCTCTTGATGTTTAAAATATTGTTATTATTTTTTGTAATTTAAGTGTCTGATTAAATTATAAAAATCCAAATATTTAAATCATTCTTAAAATAATTATTTTATAGTAAATAAAATATTGTTAATTTATCGCAAATAGAATAATAATAATAGTAATAATAATAATAAAAATTTAATAAGATTAATTCTTTAATTTAAATGTCAATTTTGAAACAAAAATACTTTGTTCAATTTATATTAATATTTAAATAATGTTTTCTTTAATTCATTTCAATATTTATGTTGATTTTTTTTTACTATTTTCATTACTTTGAACTTTATTCATGAATTTTATTATTATATTATTAATATCGCAATATAAATATTTACGTAACTTGTTTATCTTAGATTTTAATCAGAAAATTAAAAAAAATTAAGTAATGCTAAACTTCAAAGGATGAAGTAGTTACTATATCTTGAAAAGCTATACAGGAAAGAATGATAATTAATTGCTACACCTTTATATTTTACGTTATATTTCTCTTGTCTTTTTTAAATAAATTTTAGCACTTTTGCTGTTAATAAATTATATGTTTGATAAAAATTACTTTAATTTATATTAGCCTTTTTCGAGTTCGCATAAATAATAAATAACTATTGTAAACAATATAAATTATCACACATTCCGTTGACTATTTTTGTCGACTCTTATGCCATTTTACAAATTAAATACAACTAATTAATTATTGCTCCAAAGATTGACATACATTCAATACATTGCGTATATTCAAATTGATTCTCGTGTATTCATAGTTCGTGCGACATATGAATCGCATTCCTTTGTACTGTTTAAATAATTCTATTGACATTGGGTGACCATACCAGATTTGCATAGGGAAATCTATGATTTGTGTTCATGGTGAAAGTATTGCAAGGTACAATAATCAATTTTCATTGATTCAAATCGCGTGATACATACACGTAATTAAAAAAATATATAATAGTAATTTATCGTTCTTTACAATTATTATATGATAAATTTAAATATTTTATAGAAAACTATAAGATTACCCAAGAACATGAAATTAAAACTATTTATTTGTTTTGACATTTATTTTGCCTATTAATTAATATTATTCTCAAATATTCCGATGACATTATTTTTTGCATAATATTGTTTGAAAACTAATTACAAGTATCGTTTTAAAATAATTTTAGTTAGTTTTGAATAAAATTAATTAAGAAAGATATGATTTTATGAAATTCTATGAATCTGGTCTATAAAAGGAATAAAAAAGTCTTTACATTATAAAATTTTACCATTAGAGTTTTATATTTTATAAAAAAGATTATATACATTTTTTTAATACTTTATTTTGATATAAATAAATACATTACTAGATTATAAAAAATTGTTTTAGCATAACTACACAAAAACTTTTTGAAATATATGGCATAATATAAGATATCGATCCATCTTATTTAAAATATTTTAATTTCAATATGTACAGATTTTATTTTTTTCTATCATACATGTATTTATATTTAATAATACAAAGCATTAATTAAGTAAAAATTTATGCGTGCAATAAATACCGAAAGTTAAGATTTTTACTATAATTTTTTTTATAAAGAAAATTTTTTTCGATTGTAAACGAAAACAGGAATGTAACTATGTAAATTTCAGTAAATTCTACTGTTCTATTGTTGTATTTTTGACACTGATTACAATACTGGTTATAAAAGAGTCTCATCAAGTCGAGTGTTCGAGATATCATAACATGAAGAAAAGAGCAAATTTTTACGCTTTTCTCCAGGTCATAACTTCGGAGTGGGACATGATACAAATGTTTATGGTTCAAAATGAAATTTGAAATTTGTAATTTATGTAACAACTGGTACGAAAAATTATTTTCCAAAAATATTTTTTTCGGTATTTAATTAAAAATTTTGAATATTTAAAATGTAACAAAGTATTCTTAAGTTACCTAACAAAATTTTTTATATATATTAAGTATATGCATACTCTAAGTTCATTGTAATAAATTATAACTTTTTTTTACTGTATTATTTCAATTTTACTATATTGGTATAAAAAACTAACGAAAAACATTATTTGCTTATTTTTTAACGTTACCTTTAATTTCATTTAGCTTAAGTTTCTTTTTTATAAAAACTGTCTTAGGTAATTGAAATTTTTTCTACGTACAAACAAAAAATAATGACCTATGGAAAAGTGTACGAGCATTTGTGGATTCGGTTTCTACAAGATGCTTGCTACAAAGATAATATAAAAATAATAATAGGAACAAGAAATGCGCGAGTAATTAAAATCAAAATGATAAGTTCTCCTGCTGATTTTATTACAATTATTTTAAATAAAAAGTATCCTTTATTAATTATTTATTATTATTATTATATTAATAATAATTATTATTATTTTAGGAGCTTCAAAGGGTTATTGCATTTAAATAAAAGTTCGAAAAATTATGTTTTTCCAGGAAAATTTTTTTGAGAATATCATGGATTCTTTCATTTCCATGTTTTCTTTACATCACATTTCGAATGAAATATTAAAGGTAATTTTGCAAAAACTTTCAAACAAGTCGAGTAGTTTTATTTATACCGGTAGTTTAATATATTATAAAAATGTGACATAAATAATAGTTTTCACAATCTGATTATTGATCAACATAATGAATTTTATGAAAAACTGTTATTCCGGTGTTGATATATAAAGAAAAATCATGAACAACTGGCCAGTTTCATGTAATATTCTTTTTATTATTAAACATTTATATTTTACAATATTATTTTATTAGTTGAAGAACTTTTGGACTGGTGAAACATATAAACAATTATTTAAGTAGAATATTTTCCTATTTTTCTAACTTCAAATGAATGTAAATAATCCACAAAAATATTTTATTCACTTATTTTTAATTTAATCGCATTCTTCAAATTTCAAAAAGACTTGAAAAGAATAAGGAAATTTATATACAGTTTTAAATATACATAAATTTTTCTTATTATAATATTTATGAATTTCTTATTATAATATTTAGATTTTCTATTTGGTTTGTAGATAAACATGAATTTTTTTTATAGAGCTTGCATACTTTAATTTAATTTAGGATTTAGGTAGATTTATTTTATAATTCAACATAATTATATAGAATTCAATATTTTTAGATGCTATATAAAATTTAGTATTATGTACTTTTATTATTTTACGATCTTATTTTTATATTGAAATTAGCATTTAAAATTTTTGAAATATTCATATAAAATAATGAATTTTATGCAAATGGTAAAAGAATATATTACTTATTTAAAAAACTCCATCAGTATTAAAGTAATACAGTAGCGTTTTTATCATTTAAAAAGTTACCTATATTAAAATAATACTTTAATCGAATTTCAAAATTTTAGTATTTTATAATTAAAGCAGCAAAATTTATGATACTTTGGTATACGTAAAATTATAGTTGAGGTGTTCAAAAACTGTCAATTAAGTTTAAACAGAATATCTAAAGAAAATTTTTTAATAAAGCTCAGTCGAATTATATACATGTAAATATAATATTAAACTTTTAACGTAGTAAGTTTTGTAATGAAATTATTAATATATAACATTATTTTTTAAAAGTTGTATAGGTAAAAATAATAAACTAAACAGTCGTAGAGTATATCTATTAAAAATAAAAGTTTTAAGCAACGCTATAACTTTCATTTATTTATGGCTTTAAAAGTATATCAAATTGCGGAGACAAAGTTGCTCGTTATTATAATCTTCTTTAGCTATTAAAATATATCTAATGCACTCGTAGAGATACTCTAATATGTATTTTATGTATATTTAATTTTAGTTATAAGTAACGAGCGCGGTTAATTATTTTGATGTATATGTCTATAAAAAGGTGACGATTCGTAAGCAATAATTATATAGTTACATATTTGAATAGGATAAAAATCTTGTTTATTTTGATCACGGAAGAATACAAAACATTTATATATTTAAAGAATAATTTTTTTCAATGTACATTTGTTCACAAGCAAAGAGTATCGACGATATAATAATCCGTCTCGTACAATCGTACTATTCGTCCTAATAAATTCGGTGGGTTTATTTTTTCAAAGTAGATAATGCATATCGTGGTATGATGATTTACGTGGGTATTATATACATACATTTTGTAAATAACATTGGGCTCTAGAGCGAGTCTTATGTATTTGAAAAGACAATTAAAAATAAGTTCAATAACTTCATAAACAAGTCAATTTTATTTATTCCCATTGTGATATATTAGTAAAACAGAATGTTAACTTATTACGTTTATTACACATAAAAGAGCAGTGGTTATTCGAGACAAATATTTAACGCGCGATAGAAATGTTATTGTAAGTTTATAGTTGATTTAAGGAGGATTAAGGCTTTATTATTACTTTTTTAATTTGATTAAATTACTTTTCATTTGAAAATAAATAATGCTCGAAGTTATCGTTGCTTTTATCTCCATTTTGTTCGCGGCGCAATATGTTTATGGGATGAAAACGGTGGTTTTAATTCATAAAAGCGATACCTAGGTGCATCTTAACGCAAGAAAAAGTAGAGGAACATACAGTTAAAGTTGACTTTATTACAAACTAAATTTATATATGCCCATTCGGTTTAATATAGTGGGGTTCTCCCGTGCACAGAATTTATGCACACTCTTCTCATTGCGCATAAACTTTAGCATAATTTTCTTAACTCCTTCCCTCGGGTCAAGATCGCCGAGTGGTACGTACTTAACATCGACGCAGCGTCGCTACTCGTAAATAATAAACATTTTTGTCTTTTCGAGTCAACGAAGTAACGAAGTAACGAAGTAATAGATTAGTAATAATTGCCAGCGATGAATAAAGGAGCGCATTCCTCATTTTCTACACGCGCATTTTCTAGACGCGTAAAGTAAAAATCACGAAACGAACGTGCGCCGCAGTTTCGGCGAGAAGTCGAGCCGCTGGCCACGAGAGCGAGACACTCGCTTGCGTCGCAGCATTTTCCGTTTTTATTTTCGAGCAGATACGATATTGCAAAACCGGGACGAGTTCTTCTAGCCGGAGGGGGATTCGTTCGTGCCCGCAACGATGCTCTTAACGAGCAGATTCGCGTTTCGCTGTACGCGAGGTTCTTCAAAGCCTTGCGGAAACTATCCGTGTCCGACTATTTTCGCGATTTCGCTCGGATGCGTCTAACCGACGCACGATACGATATACGATATCCAAGAGATAAAATCTAGCGCTCGATAAGGAGAAATCGAATCCAACCTTACCACCTTTACCATTAATTATGGCTCGACCATTTTATTTTTTATATTATTTTATTATTTTATTATTTTCCACGTCAAATTCTATCGCAAGGGCCGAGAGTAAAATTGAAAATGCTAGATTTTCGAATAAGACGATCTCGTACAGCTAAGTTTATGTTATTAAGCCCGTTTTAAGAAAAATTTCCACTTTCGACACTCGAAAGTATTCAATTCGTTCGAAATTATTGTTTTCCTCTTTACGAGAAACGCTCGAATTTGAACAGTGCGCGAGATAATCGCTTGGACCGGCTTCGTTGTGTACCATATTTACATTTCTTTACAGTTAACGTTCGCTCTTTCTCGAAAGACGAATAAAAATCGAACGCGCGAAGAAACTGTCGTTATCGTTACGATTAAAAAAGCTGTCGTATCGCTGTTAGAAGCTCGTCGAAGCGCGCTTTTAACAATCATCTTCGATGATTCGACGGGCCAGTGTCGGCGATTAAATTTATTCGCGAGACGTTTACTCCGCGAGTTCACGCATAGAGTTCTCGATAAACGGGAAATGGGAAATACGCGAAGGCCAGGGATAAAAAACTTAAAACTGCGCTTCGATCGAAGCACGGGAAGTTCGTTCGGGGAGCTCCGCAACCGAAACGGAATAATCTAAAATGCAGCCGAGGTGGGTAATCTGTACTCACAAGGGTAAGGGCTCGTTCGGTCCCGCAATAAACGGAACAAAGGAAGCCAGCGGGTCCAGCGAGCCTTGGACTCCCCTCGGCGGCAGGTGTGCTCTGCTCCTTGTCCCCTCCTCGTTCTCTCCTCGTCCCCTCCTCGGCATTCCACGTTTGGAATCTCCGGAGCTCGGGGCCTGGATCGGTCTTGTTCCGCGCCTGATCGCACGCGTAGTCACGACAGCAGCGGCGGAGTTTTTACCTTCTCTCTCCCCGCGACACGAGATTCGAGATTCGAGAGCGGCGAGCCGAGAGCCGAGAGCCGTGAACCGAGAGAAGACCGAGAGAGAACCCAGAGGCTCGGCAGTGCAGTGCCGAACTAGCGCGCGATACGTCGAACGCGCGACGACGTCTCGGTCTCGAGCGGCTCCGGAGGAAGGTTGGAGTCCGACCGCCGATCTTGGCTCGAGTGGCTAAATAAGGTGCTGATACAAGTAGGCGATAAGCCCGGTGCAAAAACAATAATGGTAATTGGCCGTAATGCCGAGCGGAAAAGTGTCGGGCGATGAGTAAATAAGGTACCTGTGCTGGAAGCGCTTATTAATAGCTTAGTCGCTTGGCTTTTTCGAGCTATTTTTAGAGGTACATCGAGCGTAACTTTTATTCCCTCGCCGGCGCTTGTCTCGTCTTGTCCGAAACGGGCGCCCTTCCGCCTCGATCGGATCAATTAAGATCCGAGGCAAGGAGGAAGGAAGGAGGTCCGCGCGCGTCGGCGCCGAACCGGTCGCGAGAGTCGAGGGAGTTGCGCGTCCTGGGGGATCGGCTGTTGCGAGCGACTGCCGGAACGAGGTGCGGCTTTGGAGGTTGTAGGTCGGAGGTCGGAGATCGGAGGTCGGAGATCGGAGGTCGTCCAAGTCGAGACGTTGGCGCCGGCGTATTTTTTTCACGCTGCCGCACCTTTTGTTTTCGCTTGAACTTCTCGAGGCGGACGGTGGACGCGTCGTTGGCTCGTCTGCTGGGATTCCCACCAGTTTGTAAACACGGTTTTGCTCACGCATCCAGATTCAGCTTTCACGCTCGAATCAGTTTCTCCGTTCGGAATCGCGCGCAGTTTTACTCGGGTGAACGGTCGTTATTTCTACCGGAAGACGCTTTTTCGCCGGTTTTATTTATCCTATGAGAAGCTCGAGCGTCGAAGACTTAGAAATTTTATCTCGCGCATCGAACGCTTCGCGATTTATATCGTTCATCCTCAAAATAATTCTCAAAGTAATTCTCAAAATAATTCTCAAAATAATTCTTAAAATAATTCGTAAAATACGCGTTCGCATAAACGATTCTTAAGCCAACTTTATTACCTTTTATTTACCTTGCGATTCATGAAGATTTCTTATTATTCTTCATTTGAAACTATAAACGAACGTTTGATTCGTTTTACTTATCTTTTATCCGATTAACACACATACGGTATAGTTAATTTATTTAAAATTAAATATGCCCGAGTAATGAAACGCTTACCGCCAGCTTATAACGTTAAAAGAAACCATTATTATTTTCTATTAGACCTTTAAAAACGTAAAAACGGTTTATGATTTATTTAATTTGTCTCGAATGTATAAAATCTTTATTTGGATTTTTAAATATTGATCGCACGCTCGAGTGATACAATGATGTTCACACTTTATAGAATGAACAGGTATCGTATCTAACTTTGGTAATAGATATAAAATCGTTTTAATCATTGGAACGGTACGTATATATTTATATTATAAATAAAATGAACTTAAATACTTGCTTAATTAACAAATTAGAATTGTAAGACAAAAATTATTTTTAAGAATAAATATTTAAAAAATTCTATAATATATAGTTTTAATCATTCTATGTTAAGGTAAAATTGTCTTATAACTTACATCGATTGTAATTTCTAATTTATTTATTTCCATAGATATTTGATTAATGTATAATTTAATTGTTTCTCAAACTTGATCCGAACGCAACAAAAATAAACTAAATAAAAAATTATATAAAATTATTAATTTACGAATTTTTCTCTTTTTATAAAAGAATAATATTTAAGGTTTGAAAGCATAAATGACAAAATTGATTTTCGAATCGAAACAAGAATTCGTCCTCGGTGAAGAATTATAACTTAGAAGTATAATAGAGCACTTTTAATTGGTTATTGCTAAGATTTTAACAACCATATAATTTAAAAATATTTTTCTAACAAAGTGTATTTGTTTATTCACGTACTCGTATCTATTTAATCTTAAATTTCAATAAGACTTATTAAATAATCTTTTGATAAGTGCGTAATACTCGATAATAATGAGTTAATTTATGAGTAACGATTTACCCTATAACAATCAACAGTATTGTAACCATTAAATTTTAAAAAGTGAATATTTATCTATTATTAACATTAGTCATCAAAAAATAATTGATAATTATGTTTGATGGATTGATAAACTTGGCATTCATATATAAAGTTATTACTACATTCCATTACATGGCTGATAAATGTATAAAGATTGTAAACTTTAATTACTATATTTATATTTACTTTAGAATCATATATTTATTAAATTATACACACGTGAGCTTACACAATTTATATAAATATTTCGTCATTATAAACATTATTAATTTAAATTTTTAATTTATATTATATTGCAGTTTCATGTTTAAAAAGAATTTATATACAAATTTATCAAAACATTGAAGAAAAATACATATACTTTTATTAGAAAACACTCTAAAGAATAATACATAATATTTTTCATTAATAAAAATCTTTTATTCAATCTATAAATGAATATTAAATAAGTAATAACATTTTCGTGTAAAATTTTTTAGAAAAATCTTATGTACTTCAAAATGTATCAACATTTACCATTTTTAAGTCGTAAATATAATATAATATAAATTATAATCTATACAAATTTTTTATTAATGAAAAACTTATGAACACGCACTTAATATAATTGAAATAATGTAATATCAAAAAAAACTTAGGTAAAAATTAGCTAAAAATACTATTTTTAAAAGTATTTATATAAAATTTAGTTAAAATAATTAAAATAAAATATTATTAAAGAAATCTCGATTTATTACACGAATATTATTAAATTTCACTTTTATTCGTTGTTTATGATCATTCAAGAGATTTTACATTATTGTTTATAAAAAATAATTATATAATGTGAAAGCTAACTTTAGTTTAATATTATTTACATTGCAATAAAAATACTTTCAGATTCTTATAATAAAAGAAAAGAAATTTTTGTTCTTGTAAACGTGTGTTCGATCGATCTGAATGTAAAAAATGTTGCGTAAAAATATTTTTCTTGGGTATTATCAGAAATATATTTGATTTATAGTTCCAACCGTATACATAACATTTGTCAACTTTACACTATTTTTCTTAAAACATGATTTTCAATTTTAACTAATACTTGCTCAATAGTATCGGTAAAGATAAGGTGGTCATTCGAAATTATTACTTTAAAACACGTTCTTAACAGAAAAGTACCGTTTAATTGTATACTTAAAAGTAAAGTCTTGTTTCAAAGTTTATTTTTACACAAAATTATCGTTTTTGTGTTATTGTTATTTATATTATTAATTTCCGAAAAACGCGTTATCGAATTACAGTATAACTTTGCAACGTGAGATCGGTGAAAATTATAATTACATTTCTATGCAAGGAATTTTGGACTTTTATTAACAAAACTGCTTATATAACTAATATTTCAAACGAATTATCTCTTTGAAGATGCTTCCGAAGGAAAACATAAACACCGGAGGCGGATAGTTGAAAATTCCAGTCGTTTGTTTCTCCGGAGATTACGAGGAAAATGAAATTACATCGAGATTCCCGAATATGGTTTATAATTCAATTTACTCGAATATCGAGAAATAAATCCATCGAGAAATAAATAATGTTTTCAACGAAATAACGACGCTACTTGTAAAGCGGGGCAAAAGTTGATACACCTTCCGGTGTATTTCCTGATATTTGATGAATGTATGCATTGATCAAGCGTAATCGAAGGCAATTATCTCCGGTACGTGGAGCCTCGTTTTATTTGCATAATTGGACGAGTCGTTGCCCGATCCTAAGATCCTAAGATGCCAAAGATCTCCGCACCTCGTAAAGGGGAGCAGTGCTCAAAGCGAGGGTCTACTTCGTTATCCTTAAGGTGCGCACGTAGTCGGGGATCGGTGCACTCGAGCTACGACGAAAATCTCGAAAACGACGGTCGATCGAGTCGAGCGTTGCTGACCTCGATCGCGAGAGGAGGAGCCTTGACTTCGCGAGCTCGAGGCCACGGGAATCGGATCCACTTGCGTCCACGCCCGTTTGCTTCGTCCCGAGCCTGAGATATTCCGCGTTATAATAACGTAATAACAACGAAAGACCCGGACGATCTCTTCTTCAAAGTTGTGAACACGCTTTTTTTTTTCGAATCGGCCTGCCTTAACCTTCGTCTGTCTGTTTGTCTCTGGGTTGGCCTGCATATTATGTAACGCTTGGCGCAATCGCGGCCGCTTCGCGTTCCCTAGGCCGACTTTGTCGACGCGAATGTACCTGGGTAAAACGAGACCACCGCGACTCCGAATAGTTACACGTTACGAGAGCTACCGTTTACTGTAGACTAACTACTACCTGATACTAAATACTACTATTGTAGATGTACTATTTTTTGTTTATTTTTTCCCTTATTTTTATGCCTGTTTACCTCCTCTGACTTTGTGCGAATTTTTCTCGCGTCTATTTGCTAGGCGAATCGTTTGCGGAACAAAAATAAGAATTCCGATCAATATTCTGTCAAATTTATTAAATCTGCTGCTCAATTATGCTCGATTTAGCTCGTTAATATTTAAATATACCGCTATTTCAGTGTATAGAAAATTCTTAATTTATCAACTTTCTCTATAACTTAAAATATCGAGTGTAGGTAATTATAGTTACAAATCCACAATCAATTCAAGATTAGATAAGTGAGAAGTTAAATCGTATGAATGATAATTTTGTGTCAATAAACAAACATTTTGTATTTAAAATAAATAGTTTACAAATTAGTTTTTAAATAATAATCTACAAATTATCTTATTTAAATAATGAATGTTTTCCATGTCTTATAAATTATTTGAATCTTAATTATATTAATCACGGTTTATGAGATTATTTAATAATAAGTACACTACTTTATATTATTAGATTTTCATTACGAAACGTTTATTGTAAAAAAATTGTTAGATTAGATTTGCATCTTTTCGGATAGATTATAAAAATAGGCTAAAAAAGATATAAATTTTTAAACAACATTTGATTAGCTATATTTTATTTAAACAATAAATTCAAATAATCATTTGAACATCCAAGATTCTCAATTTTATAAATTTTTAATAATTTACAATTTATAATTAAAGTATTGTATTGTTTTATTATTATTATATTGTTCAAGGTCATAGAGTTATATAACTACGTTTTCATAAATACAGTTACTATACCAGTGGCTCAGCTGATGATTAAACGAGCTGTATTTTAATTTGTTTTTTCTGTTTTTTAAGCTTATACGTCAAAAACCAGAGTCTTTAGTATTAAGACGAGTATAAGTTTTAAATTAAAAATATAATTAAACTCGGCGTAAAGCAACGTGATATTTTTCTCAACGTTTAAAAAGTTATATTTTTCAACGAGCGCATCGTCGCACTTAGTATCATGACCGGATATCTTCTGAGAAAACCAATTTTTATATAATGCTTATTACATATGGCTTCTTTGTAACTTTTCATTCCTTTATTCTTGAATTACAGAGTATAACCAAATATTTTAAAAATACTGATCAAATTTGTTAATTTTACAAATTTAACGATTCCAAAAATTTAATGTTATAACTTTCATTATTTTCATATATTTTGAAAATAATTAAATAAATTTTATATATTTCGGAATTAATTGTTGCTTTATTTCGATTTGAATACTTCAACGATACGATGATATAAATAAAACTAATTGTAATAAAAGTAATTGTATTTTTGATGTATCTATTTAAATTTGTCAGGTATAATAACTTTTCCCGGTTTTTTCTTTAAATTTAATAAATATTATATTGTAATAAATATTTAATAATTTTTAATTTATAATAAAGAAATAAATTTTTAAATAATTGGTTACCGTAATTAATTAATGTAATTAAAGTTTCGAAAAATTCAATGTACAAAAAAATTTAATACGATAAAAACAAATTGTGAACTATTTTTATTATTTTTATATACTAATTTTTAATAGAAACGTATTATAAATAATTTAAAATAATTTTTAAAAATATATTCTTCTACGGTTAGGATGAAGTGTCTCGTGTAAAAGATAGTTGACGGTAAAGAGCAAAATCATATCATAATTTAGAAGAGTCACGAGTTCAATTTTTCTCGGGTCAAATGTAATCAGGCTATTAATATTTATATTATCTTGATTGAATTACAATTTAAGTAATCAGTCTTTCAGCTTTTAAAGTACGCGCATCTTTGATCGTTACTCACTTTTAAACGATGTTCATTCCCTAAAAGTGTCAAACGTTTTAACCCTTACTTTCGCACATTTTCACGCATCATTTACTAATCTCAATTGGAAAATAAAAATATTATTTTCTAAATTATTTAAATTATCTTTGTGCAGTTTAGCATAAGTAATATAAATTTTTTAACAAAGATCTTTTAACGTACTTTAACTTATTTATATTTTCAACGTACTTTTTTTGATTAACGACATTATTTTTGTACGAACCGATGAAAATGGGTTGTTAAACACCGAACAGAAGCCATCCATTTTCTTGATTAATTTTTCTAAAAGTCTAGTCTACTTACAACGAATTGAATTTAATCGCTGTTATAACGATTACTACTGCAACATACAATGTTATATATTACAATGTTATAACAATACCATTTATTTATTTTAGCTATAAAAATGAGAAGAGAAGTCTAAACCAATAAATATAAATATAAATCAAGTTAATCGATAAGTTTAAGTGTACTTTGAAAATTTAACGTGCGTTAATTATTTTACAATTATTTTTACAATTAAAGAAAACAACCCATCGTAACGATAAAATTTATATTTGATATTTAATGGAAATAATATATACATCGAATAATATATATCGAAATTGAGATAAAGTAACGTATGTTTTTGTTTTTGAAAAGTTAAACATAATTAATTATAAACGATAATTATAACTAATATTTAATTAAAAAAAAGGTGCAGTCATAAAAATAGTATCGTTATTAAAAAACAGAATTACATCGCACTCGAAGTTCAAAAATTTAATTTAATACTACTTGATGCATCGTATAATGAACTTAGTTAGAAGCTTAGAGCGAACACTCCAAGAATTAGGAGTGATTAGCGACAACAGATGGAAAGTAATTTTCCCAACGATAAAACTAAATAGTTTAATAATCACGAGTTTTTTTTATAAGTTTAATCAGTACATATAGTATATATCGTTGTCAAGCCGAGGTAGTTATCGTATCGTTATTCGGTAACAAAGTCGAAGATCTACTTAGCACGTACGGTACGGGTTTCTCGTAGTAGCGGTCGGGCACGGAATGTACATCGAATCGGCACGTTGGTAACGTTCTTTCATGCGAACTAACGGGTCGTTCGAGGTATTTCATTGCTGGGAGGAGAACGAAAGCGGCGCGTGTTTACTTCTTGCTTGGTGATCTCGTAAAGTAACCCCGGTGTACGCGATTAGCCGATGGCGTGACAGTGACACAGTCGACCGAGAAATTACACTCCGCGATGCGACGCTTGTTTTTAAATCCTCGGGGAGCAACGAATTTCTAACGAATTTCTAACGAATTTCTAACGAATTTTTCTTTTAGAGGCCGATACGTTTTTCCACATATTTTTACAATTTAAATCCGTTTACAAGTGAGGCATCGGTGCATCAACAACGTCTTTGTGCAGTTAACATACAACATAACTTACGTAAAAAACCGATCGTTCTTTGAGTTTGAGTAGTAGAGTTTTACCAAGTAAGTAACACAATAATATTCATAATAATCTTCGGTTTCGATAAACCTCGCATCCACCGTTTTTTATACGACGATACATTATATTTTTAACAATTACGTTAATTTTATGATAAATGTATGTTTTCATTCGATTAAAATACGTATGAAACAGGCATAAAATACTCACAATTAAATTATCGTTTATTTCATCCTGAAAAGATCAAAGATGTTTTATTAAAAAACAAAAACAAAACAAAACAAAACAAAACAAAACAAAACAAAACAAAAACAAAACAAAAACAAAACAAAAACAAAACAAAAACATAACAAAAACAAAACAAAAACATTACAAAAATAATAATCGAGAACGAACAAAGAAGAAAATTACAGAAAAAAATAATGATCGAAAATTTTTTATCAAAGAAAACTAGTACGAATATTACTTATTTGCAGTTAGATTCTAGTTCACGAACAATAGAAACAGCATAGTTTTATTTACAAGGAATTATTATCGGAAAAGTTGCTACACTATCCTCTCTAAAATTCTTGAAATTCTATTTTTAAATATTTAGTACACAACGATGTCTCGTAGCACAAATATTAATGGGTGAAACTATCGCTTTATTATCGATATGTTCGCGTTGCGTTACCTACAAAGTATCATAACTTACGCACTGCTTAGATAATTGACGCGGTTAATTATACATGTGGCATTTTGTTTTTATCGATCGATATAACATTATTTATTTAAAATTGCTTCGTTTCTGTATTACATACAGTTTTATCCATTGAAAACGATATGAAATAAAATTTTATTTCAGAATTTCGAAGTTGGATTTCGCGAAAAGTAAACCATCGACAAAGGTTCTATTACACGCGTCGAAAGAATCGATCTGCGTCCGCGAGTCGTGACATACTCTTCTTAAAAGAACCCCGAAGTAAATTATTCAATTTGTAATCGTATGCTAGTCTATTGAGTGCGATAAACGTTGTGCATTGCGCTTTTGTACAACTAACTGTATTATGAAAGTGCGCCTCTCTGTTTTCATTGGTGAACGGTTTTGAATGCATTCGGTGTAATAAACGCGTTAATTTTTAATTAAAACCAAAAATTTGCACCAATTATACATTTAATTGAATACAGTCAGAAATTTATCTTACTTGCTTCAAAACGTACACAATTTACTTTTTACTTGGAAATTTACATCAACACGAATTGGTACGTTTACGACATTTTTTTTTTTCATGAAATTGAATTAATCGTGACATTGAGTATAGCGTGAACGCTGATGTAAAATAAGTAAGTATATTAACTGTTATTTATTTGATAGGGTAGATTCAATATTTATTGTTTCAATGTCGTTAATTTTGTGTGAGCTGAGACAAACTCGACAAACTTATAAAAATATAGGCTACAAAGAAATTACTTTTTTACACGCTTGAAAATTATATTAAAATTTTTTATAAATAACTTTCTACGGATGGTCGATAATATTCTTCTTCGTTATAATTTTTTATAATTCTATAACAGAAAATTGAGTTATTGTATACATTATAAATCAATATGTAAATAGATATCGAAGTTACCTTAATATTTTTTGAGACGTTAGTTCTAATAAAATAAATTTTCATGTTACAAAAGATATTATCCTATTTTTCTTGATTTTTTGTCTAAAATTATTATCGTATATACGTAAGTTGATAAAATTATAGCAGTTGAAGTCGTTACAGCTTTGACTAGGGAGCGATCGATAAAAATTCAATATTACCTAAATAGATGGTCGATTAAAATAACGATAAGTCCATTAACTAAATCATTGAACTAGATAATTTAAGTTAGAAGACGGATTATTATATAAATTATTTTTAAATTAATATTTATTATTTTCATCGGTTTTTAATTCTAAATTATGTACGACAAATATTTTATTTAAAATGTATTTTGCATCGAGATATAAAAAATAGTTATAATGTAAGGCGTGAAAACAAAATTCTAGAAATTTGAAAATAATTTTCATGATTATAGTATAAGGAAAATATATACTTCTTTTATAATATATAATTAAGTATTTTTAAAAATTTATTTTTATATATTATTTAAGTATATACCGTACATTTCATTTTGAATAAAATATATAATCAGTTTAATTGTAGATACTTGAATTATTATCATTTTGACCAGATTCATTTACAAATTTAAACAGTTTTAATTTAGCGTTTCATAAAAAATAAAAATAAAATACTTTCGTATTATCGCTGTACATCTTCAAGACTTTAAAGTTATTTAATAGTTTAGTCAACAATCAGAATCAGTAATATAATTATATTGAACGAAAACGTGAATCAATGTAATATTGTAAGTGTATTTGTATATAATATATATAAGTATTGTTTTCTAAAAATTGAATTAAACTTCAATCAAAATCGATTATTCAATGCTTCGTATAATTGGAGAATATTTCATGCTAGCAAAAGAATATATATTTGATTTTATCGAAAAATTTTAAGAGTAAATAAATATTATAAAATATATGGTAATAACGTTAAATGGAACGGAAAATCATCTATGTCAAAGATTCTTTAACATTGCGGTATCCTTTATTACAACAGGATTTAGATTTAGAATCTTTTTAACATTCGTAAAACCATGTGCTCAAATTAATGAAAAACGTGATAGTCGGAGATTTCGGTATTTTAAAAGGTAGAAGCATCGCTGGCGTCTCTGCAAATTCGTTGCAAACTATTCCATCTGGTCAACCACTGACACGAGAATAACCAAAATAAAATAGTATAGAAGGATGACGCCGATTACGACGACGAAGATTCATAGAGTTCAATAACCGTACCAGCTAAAATATTCCACTCTGGATTTTATGTTCGTTTCTGCATACGAAACTCTATACTTTTTTAATCAAAGTATAGAATACCAAATACTAAATACCTTTTTTTAGTATTATAAATGAAGTAGTTTACTGTCAAGGGTCAAAAAATTCATTTTCGTATCTTTTAAGTTTTATATTTTTGAGATGACAAGTATGTTGAAATTTCGAAAATTTCATACGTGATTTACTTAAATTTTTCTACATATATAAAAAAAGTAAAAAAAAGGTAAAATAATTTAGATGAAATGTAATAAAGAAAAAGTAAAATTATTAACGCTATTATTTAAATTTCATAATATTTAAAAAAATATATGTATCCACGTAGATACTTGCTTAAATATAAATATAATTTATTATATTTAGAATGAATTTAAGAAAATAAAAAAGTATGCGTAACCAATGATATATCGAAGCGAACAGTGAGTTATCCATATTAATCAAGTAATAGGATATTCGCACCATGAGTTTTCGTCGGTTATTCATTGTATTCGGAAGACGTTCGTTATCGGAGGTATTTTGCACTGTGCAACACTTGGTGGGAATACCAAGTTTTGCTACTCGTCTACGGTGGTTTCTAAAATCACAACGGACATTTCCTTAATCCCCAATTAGTAAATCGAGCCAAAGAGTCGATCGCGTCGTTCTTTGTTTATTACAAATCAATGCGTCGTGCCGTTAACAGTAACGAATCTTCGATCTTTTTTCAGTCGATCGACGTCAGCCCAAAGCAGCTGTTCCGATGAGCAGCGTTCATTGATAAGAGAGCGAAGCGAACACGAGGAGCAGTGGCAGAGATAAGAGGCTCGTGCAACGTGGTAAGTGCGTTGGCGGGATTTCACGAAGCACGTTGTAATTATGGCGATAGCGAAGATCAAAAGCTTCCTGGACAATAGTCTTAAAAGCGTCTCGACGCCCTTGGAACGGACGACGGCTACATTGGAGCCGGAGGTCGGTATAAGGATCGTGCATTCACCGAACGATAAGAACTTGAGGGTGACTGTCATCGGTGCTCGACACCTGCCCCAGAATTTCGGCTTCACGCGAGTCAACAGTTACGTCGTCAAGGTAGGTTCCACTGCATCGACTTTGGTTCTTATCGCGATTACAGAGATAAGAAGCCTTCCGCGCATCGCTTGCTTCGGGCTTTGTGTTTCGAAAGCAAACATAACTTACAAATTTTTACTTGCTTTTTCGTGAAAAATACATGTAAGCATTGCAACGATATTTACATAAATTAAAAAATTCAAAATAATTAATTATGTTATACAACAAATTGACATTTTCACATTTTACGAAAATTAAGTGGAGCTTTAAGCTGAATAGGATATACAAAACCATTCGTGATTGAAGAGAAAAAAAGATCAATGCTTTCGACAACAAAGGACTCGTATCGGTAATAAAATAACGTCAGATTTATTTTAAGCTATTTCATGTTTTACAAAAGTTTTTTATTTTAATTAAATTTCAATTAGTGTCAACTTGACGTTGAAGATATTTTCGAATCATTATGAATTTTTTTTATTTTTTGCGATTTTTTAAAATGATTATTTCAGTTATAATAAAATATATGAATATATATTAAACTTTTTATAAGGAAGGGCAACGCGTAAAAAATAAATATAAATACATATATAAGTAATAATAATCTATAAAAAGAAAATGGAATACTTACTTTTAATTAAAATTAATGCAAATTAATTCAAATGCAATAGTAAAATACGATAAAATATTAAACATTCGTTTTTTTCTATTTAATATTTAAATGAAAGTTACATAGTTTTTTCTTATATATTTCGTTAATATTTGGAATTATTACTTAGATAAGTTTAGATTATGAATGAAGTCTAATTATAAAAAATTATATCCAAATTTAAAACTAAATCTATATAATTTACAGAAATATATATTTGAACTTTTATCATTAAAATTATATATCAATCAATTTATTTATCCTTCGACTGTTGTATTATTTTTTTACAGATATTTAATTAAAAATGAGAGAACACTTTAATTTTTATGATCATATATTGTATTATAGTATTATTTTCTATTTAATCTTATTTAATATTATTTTTAGTAATATAAATCTTATAAATTTTTTTTTATAATAATGATAAATTTACTTACAAAATAAATTAATCGATCAAAGAGTATCGAATGTCTTTTGATTAATTTGATAAAGTTAGACTACCGATAAGTCAATATTTCGGTAGATAAATAGGATCATCTTTCCTTTATTAGCTTCTTTAAATAAAATTTAGTAGAGGCAGAATTCTGATTATCATCGACAAAAATTCGTTTAAACTGATATAAATTGACATTTGCTTTTAAAAATAATAGTTTTTAGTCGGTACATAATTCTAAAAGAAAATTCTTCGATATAAATTGAATTCTCATATTTTTTTGAATTTTATAAAAAACGCCAATTATTTTTGAAGTTATACGATATACTATACAATATAAACTAATGTATTTAAGCTTTATTATTTATCAAACGATTATCAATTTTTCCATTTTTTCTAAGGTAAAACTTATACCTGGCAAAGAAAAATTCGAAACAACGACGCGAAACGAATCATGGCCACAGTGGAACGAGGAATTCATATTTTCTCTGCGAAAAGAGACAAAAGCGAAATTTGGCAAATCGAAAATTGTAGAGGAAGAAATCGGGGCTTCCAAATTTATGGTTGCAACACTTTATGCAATTTTAGAAGACAAGCCTCTTATAGCTACGGAGAAAAAAGAAAATGAGAAGGATAACAAAGGTATATAAGTTTAAAAACAAATTTTACGTAATTTTTTCTCTTGACTTTTTATAATGTAATTCATTCTATAAAGAAAAAGAATTCCAAGATATGTAATCTTCTTATGACGATACAACGCTATACAATATATTTGACGATATATTTAAAATTTTGTAAAATACGATTGAAAATAATTTTTCATCTATTTTATTTTGTTTACACTTGCACGAGTATATTATTTTTTCAGTATATTCATTTTACGTAAATTAAATTTATTAAAAATGTAATATATACAATTAACATATAAATAGAAATTACATATAAATATGAAAGTTTACATTGGAATCATAATAATATTAAATTTTTATATGTGAACAAAAAATTTTATATATGTAATAATTTACTTAAACAATAATTATTATAATTTCACTTTGTATTTGATTCGTTTATAAACCTTTGATATTGAAGTTCCTTCATAGCTGAAATATAATTTACTTTATTGAATAATATACTTCATATAATAGATAAATTATAAAAATTAATCATATTAATAAATTTAATTACTTAAAAAAATGAAATATTTGCATTAAAAGTTATGCGTATAGTACTTTGCACATTTATTATTGGACGGACAGTAACTCAAAGCATTGTGCATACGTAATCAATTTTTTTAATCTTACGTAGAAGCTTGTTGAATTATTGAATTTCTTGCTATCATAAGCTAATTTAAAATTTTTTAAACATAAAAGACACGTGATAATCGATAGCTCTTCTATTTGCTTGTTTAAAATTATGCTGTCTGATATTATTCTACATTACAACCAAATTTTTGAAACCATTTTACATTAGTTATACATATAGAATTTTATTAATGCGTAAAATAAACCATATTATTTATTTTATTATAAATTTATACCATGATATTGGAGAACACGGTATTTTGCTTACGATGAATTTGTTTGATGTATCTCGTTAAATTCTTCACATATTTTTATAAGATAATATATATTATTGATCTATACAACGTATTTCTTTAATACAAAAGAAATTTCATATACTTTTTATTGGTAAAAAATCGATTTTTGGTGAAAAGCAAAGTGATTTTCGCGTTGTAGAAAAACTTTTATGTAGTTACGAGAGTAATGCTTATTTCGATTATATTTTACAGGAATGTCAAAAGATAGCCTCTTTGACGATTTTTTAATTTTACAATGTACAAGTATAATTTTTTTTTTGGACTACTGTACCGATACTACTAAATATATAATATATAAGTTATACGCTTCGATAAGTAAAAGCGCGATCATTATTCTTTATAAAACGTAGAATTGTATTTTATATTTTCAATAATTCAATATTACCGACAAATATTTTGCACATTTATGAAGTCGAATATATTATATGGGGGAAGGGAAAATGGGGTTTTGGATAAAAATAGGATAACGCACGCAATATAGAACATTATACGATTATATCGTGAAATGACAACATAATAACTTGACAATGTAGGAGGACGAAAGCCGACAATTAATCGAAAGATTCTGCTGAAAATATAGGAAAGGATAAGAAGGAGATCAAGAAAAAGGACACGCGAAATCCTGGCAACACCTCGACCGCACTGGAACAGTCTAAGAGCGGGAAGCTCTTCGGACAGTTTTTCGGCAAGGGTTCGGATAAGATTAGCGAGTCCACGGGTTCGGAAAGAAAGGCTTTCGAGAAGAGACGAACCGTCGGAGCGACGACTATCCCCCTCGACCAGAGGAACTTCACGACTAAGCCGATTAAGCCCAAGCATCCGCAGGACGTCTCCACTGGCGACATGTGGAGGACCCTCAAACCCATCTCTAGTGGTATTTCCGGAGCCGAAGAGCGAGTTCGTATTATACATTTAATCGATCTTTCCATTAAATATCAATCCTCGTGATTTAATGCTTTAAGTGGAAAATTTGCAATCGACCAAAGCTCAACCACTATTTTTTTTAAGTATTAAAGATATTTTTAAAAGTTTTACGTTCAAAATACGGGAAAAATAAAACGTTCGTGCAACGATATCAACAAATACATTTTCCTACTTTCAATAAACCTTCTTTCAATATTAAATATTTATTTTAAATATTCATTTTAAATATGAGTCGTTACATTTTTTCATTTTTTTAATTGCAAAGAGCCCGATAATACTTTTTTCAGGCACAACTTAAAAAATGCATTACTTATTATTTGAGTGGATGACGCAACTTCCAAATAACGAGGGCTTAAAATCTAATTGAGTCAATTGCTAAAGATGACGTATTAGAATTGATTAACGTGGATGGAAAACACTCGTACCGTTTATTAAAATTTAAAGTGTATACACGTTTATCGTGCGAGGATTTTCTTTGCTTCTTCAACATATTCATAATATAAATTGCATGCTTATTAAAAACCGGATCAATGCAATTTACCAATAAATTCCGTTGATAATTTAATAATTTATACGTTAAAAGAGAATAATGCAAGCCTTTATTTATAAAATAATATAAGAAAAGTTGCAAGAGACAAGGTTGAAACAGCCTATAGTCGTAAAATTTTAAAGAGTACATCGAGTCGAGAAACGAAATATTTTAAAATAATTTCTTCTATTTTTATACTTATCTTGGAGAGTACAATGCAATATCGGTATCCAACAATTATAAGAATCTTTTTTCTTTTCTGTTTTATCGGATATGATTAACTTTTTATTATAATAGTTTTATAATCTCGGAATTATATTTTTCATTTTTTGCGAGAGTTGTAGTAGTTTTTATTTTCTCGAGTTGCATATTGAGATAATCGCACGTTTATTTATTTTGATTCGTCTCGAAACGATCATTTTCAAAATTATAGTCCATTTCGGTATAGGATGGATACCCGTGGCTTTTAGTTGGTGTTCAGTCTTTAGCTCTTTACGTTTTCGGTATTTCGGAAATTGCAAAACGTAAGGGAGAAGTTTGGGTTTGACGGATGTCGTTTGACGGGTGTCGTTTGACGGACCTGTTACAGAGAGAGAACAAGAAAGGTCAGGTTGAGGTATCGCTATGCCAGGAGAAGAGCGACAAGAAGGACGTGAGCAACGGTCGACTAGTCCTGACCCTCATACGACTCCGCTGTTCGTTGCAGTCGATGCACGAACACGAAGGCCTCAAGGGTCAGATGTACATAAAGATGTCGGTAGTGGACGGCGGTCGGGTCACGCACTTTTGGAAGAGCGATCGCTTCGCGCCTTGCGTCTCCATGAAGTTCGATGCTGATCAAGCCCAAGTTGTCGCCGAGAATCTCTACGAGGGTGCTTTCAAGGACGTCAGCTTCGTGGTCAAGTTCGTCTCCAAGAACAAGATCGGTAAGGGCAGTCCGTTGTCTTTGGTCACGAGCAAAGGTATCCAACGGACGTTTGTTAGAATTTACCGAGTTTCCCTCGCGTTCAAACGATTAAGCGGAATACCTTTTAATTTTTTTTTAATGCTTTCGTCCAAACTATAGTTCTTTTAGCAAATTTAATAATGTATCGATCCTTTTGAGAAGCTCTATTTAACAACTAGTTATATACGAGAAAAAATTTGTATAAAATAGCGAAACTCGATAATTGTAATATTTCATTTTGCCTTCTCTAAACGTTCAATTGTAAGTTTTATTTATTATTTCTTGGAGCTGATAATGGCATGACTTTTGAAATGACCACTAAGAATAACTTGTTAAAAAATAATTGTACATTAGATTATTTTGAACGTTTAAATTATTTCTAATTATTTATTACTAAGCATAATAATATAATTGTAAGAAATTCGAAATACATCTTTACGTTAACTTTTAAAATTTTCTTAACTTTTTTTAATCAAGAAAGAATCATTTTCCAAATAATTAGGTACACAAAACGAGTTTAAAAATATTATCAATTAGTAATAAAACGATTTATGTTTAAAAAACTTAATTTTTTCTAAAATCTTATATATAAAAAAACAAATATGCGCAAACGTATTTAAAAATTTTAAATACTATTTAAAATTTTAACGTACTAAAAATTTTTTTATTGTTAAATATTTAAGCATATTTCATAATTAGTTTAAATAATTGAAAGGATACATTTCAAAAATTTTTTAAATACAGTCCGTATAACATTTTTAGAAAAATAAGAATTATTTTATAATTTATAAATCGTATTTTGTAATAAAATATATTATTTAAAAACCAGATTTTTTAGAATTTTAATTTTCATAGTTTTCAATTTTTTTTGTAAGTACGTTAAAAACTTTTTTTTTTATTTCTAATTTGATACTTAAAATAAAAATAATCGAATCAATATACATTAATTATAATTAAATAAAATCAACACTGTTAATTATATTTCAATAATAATTAAAATTATGTCTAAATATTAGAAAGAGTAGATTCTTAATATTTATATATAAAATTCGGTTTGTGTTATTATCTTCTTGTATTCCACTATTACATGATTAATTATAATTTTTCCAGGTAAAAAAATTACCGTTGGTCATTTTGTAATTGGACCAGAGGTCGGTGGGACTTACAGCGATCAATGGAAGCAAGCTTTATCAAAACCAGGACAGTCCATCATGAAATGGCAGGCTTTTGAATAAAAAGATTTTGGTCGTTTCTTTATATTTTCGTTTTATAATTTTTTTAACGAATCTTTTAGAATCTTTGTGATTATTTTATGAAAAGATGTTTCTTTCTATTATTTAATATTTTTTATTTTCATATTTTTCTGATAAAAGCAAAAGAACATTTTTTTGTACTTTGTAAAAATGAAGATTCAAAAGGAAATATAACCGTCCATTATTTTATATTAAATATAAATTTACAAATTGTTGTGAATTGTAAAATATTGTTAAAATGAAAACATCGGATAAATGCTTTTTAAGTATTTTTTTAAGTATTTATAAAATTAGTTTATGTACAAATGTAAAATTTATATATGTAAAGATTATAAAGAAAAAATCAATGACATGATTTTTAATGTTTTGAAAATGTATTTTATTTTGTATAGTAATTATTCATTACTTAATAACATTACTTAGTTTTAAAGCGTATACACATTTTATTTTTTTTACATGAATATTTTTAAAATAAATAAAGAGCTAAGAATAAAAATGAAAATTATTAAGGTAATATGTCATTTTTTATTCTTATGCTTAAAACTTAGTAATATATAATTAAATTTTAAAAATGTTCTCATAAATTTTTTTAATTATAACTGAATATGTATGACTCAATACTATATTATATTCTCTTCTATGAAGGTCAAACGAAGACTATGTTTTATCGCTATATGTATACGATATATATTTTGTAAATTTAAAAGTTAAAATGATTGTATTTTATAGAAAATAATGCTATAAAATTATTCGTATTAATTTGATATTTATTTATTTATCGTACAAAATCCTTATAAAAATTAAATTTTATGGACATTCGAAGTTCTTATGATTTTTTTGTTAAAGATTTATATCTATTTATTTATGTACACAATTCAAAAAATTTTTCATATGGCTAAAATGCCTTTCAACTGTCTTTGTATAAAAATATTTAAAATCGTTTACAATATTACTTACACTAGTCTTGAACTAAGTTACTCTGGACGGAATTGGCAGTCTTATCTTAGTGTACATATAATATAACCATTTGTAGCTTCGTCGATGTTTGCATCGACGAATAGCTTGGGATTAGTAAAAGTTAAAAAAAATTGTCAAGTATTTGTGCATTTTAACAGAATAATTAATACTCCATTCTATGAATTCATTTTTTGATCTTTCCGACTCAAGAAAATATAGAAAATGAGATTAAAATTTTTTATATTTATTTTAATTCTTTTAATTTTTATATTTTATTTATTCTTGGATCGATAAGATCTATTATCGAAAATTTATATCAAACTATAATCTTCGCCAAGCGACATTATCGAATATCATCCGTATAATAGTTATTTTCACGAGGCAAGGTATTAAATTAAAATTTTTTTTCTATAAATAAATTTAACGTAGTCACAAAAAAAAGATCGTTGCGACCAGAAAATTTAAAAAAAGTAACGGTAACTAAACGTTACAGTTATCGACGTAATCAGATCTAATGCACGCAGTAGGAATTTTTTCTTTTTAAATTTTCAGGTTCTGAAAAACCAAGTCATAGCAATCGTCGCAACTATTCCAGCGAATTGAAGGAATACATTGCGATGGAGTCCTGAAGACGAGTTACATCCATCTTTGCTGTTACACGTGCAATATTCCATGAAAATATTGTACGTACCCGTCCTCATTAAGCAAAATCTTTCATCTCCTTGGATACCAGGCTCACCCATAAATGCACAACTACGAAAGTATCGCCATTCCCCTCTTACTATATAAATAAAATATAACATAAAGACAGTAATAAATTCCTAATATTTTATAAAAAATTTTAAATCGTATATTAAATTTTGAATAAAGAATAGTCTAAACTCTAAACTCAAGAATGTTTTATGCAGTAAATATTTGACCATACTTTTGTCTTATCATGAATTACGCTAGAATTAATATTTCACATTGAAAAATTATTATGAAATTAACAAGCCTAAAATTAAAAATATTGCATAAATATAGAAAAATCTTTATTTTTAGAATTTATATTTTATATTTAAAAATGCTCTGGATATAACGTTATATCTATGTATATTTTATTTATACACGATGTACCTTTCTGACGAATTTTTCTGCACATCGTTGGTCTAACACCAGGCAAATGTTCCAATTCTTTTTCCTGACTACAATCGGTAATTGGAACGGTTGAGTTGTCGAATGGATCGGCACACTTTGGATCTGAATCCGAACGGCATACCCAACATTTTATAGATGTTCCTGTAGTAAATTATTTTTTATAATTCGAAAAGAGTTTATTAAAATGTGAGGTTAAGTAGTCTTTAGCAAATTAAACGCTTTCCGAATAAATGAATCTATCGCTTTGAATAAAATACAGATACGAAGGTAATTTAAAGAAGGCTATGGCGATGGTTATTTAAATCGAAACGTTAGAATATCCGAATACCCAAAACCGACTATATTTATAAATATTACTCTGTAGATTCGATCTATTAGTAAAGCAGTGATTTACCTTTTTCTACAAAACACGCGAGGAGTACGATAGCAGTTAGTTGTGCCAATACAATTTTTTTGTAAGCCATTTTAAATAAATAAAAATTAAAAAGAAGTTAAAAAATCGCGAGTAGAACCACGCCTACGATCAACACGCCTATTATTATTATTCAACTGGCATTTCAGTCGGTGAAGTATTACATCGGTTATGTTCGGTTTTGCTCGGGTCATGTGATGCATTCTAAAAATTTGCTTCGCTCTTTTATTTTTTTATCTTTATGAAAATTTTCTGTCGATGCCTTAGAATCCAGCTTCGAGTCTACACTTGGAGACTACGCGTATAGGATTTAGATTTATTCGATGGAATCGTTACTCGACTACTCGAATACTCGTCGAACCATCGCTATTAAAATAAAGGGATATTACCTTTTTCTTTTTATTTCCTTTAAGAACTGTGTTTATCTATAGAACGAGTTAACTTTACCTTTCGTTCACTACCTTCGTTCACATTCGGCTTCTTGCGTCAATCCCATTATTTTTATAATTTGATATTCCAACTGACTTTAATGATTATTTTGATGCTGCAATTAGAAATGTGTTGTAAATTGTAAAATATTGTAATCGATCTAAAATATGCTTCGTTTAATTTTTAAGTATACCGAGTTTTTTGTCAAGTTCAAAGACTCAATGGTAATACATATTAACGAGATAGAAAAAACAGATGTAAAAACTGATTATTCGAATATTGTAAGTGTATGCGTTACATTTCCTATTTACGAATAGGTTGTACTCGTATGCATTTTAAGGCTTTACAGGTGTTACTCCGTTTCTATTAGCTACACTTTTCAAATTTACATTAAACTTACGGATAAATTATGTTTATAAATTGTAAATATTATATCAAAAGAAATTAATCGATATTGTTATTTAAAATCCACAAATAATTTTTGGTTTGTAAAAATTTATAGAAAATCATTGTAATTGTTTACTTTGTTTTTTGATTGAAAAAACAATTTATATATACGGAATGAAATTTAAATTATTTTCTTAAATGTTGAGCATGATGACCAACATTTGTAAATTAAATGAATATACCTAACGTTACAAACATTTGGAGCTTTTCGTCCATTTTTGTTATGACATAACCTCTTTTATTTTTGTTTCAGTTCTATGAATATGTTACAATGTCTTTGTTTCGAACAATATATAATAATGTAAATAATTTATAAAAGCTCGAATACTTTATTATCGTAAAAATGATTAGTTATAAGGTAAATTTACGTTCGTTTCAGCGTTTCACTACATTATTTATACAAAGTCAGAGATATTCGAGTGTTGTCGAAAGCAAATATAATACATTGTATGATAAAAATTTAAATAAATCTAATAAAACGAATCTTGAAATAAATGATCTTGCCAGTTTTCCACCGATTTTGGATAAACTTGAATCAGGAATATTACAACGTAAGCGTGCAGGATGGCACAACAAAATAAAAAGGTTAGGTGTAGTAGAGGAAAAGATCTTTGAGTTAAATATGCCAAAATATTATGGTTGGAAAACTAATCATATCGAGGAAGGTACGTTACCATATGATCCGTTACCTCAAGCACAATATGTAACAAGAACCACACTCCTCGGTGAAGATTTACCTGACTATTACGATAAAGTAATAAACGAAGATCAATTGAATCAATTTGTGAAAGATATTCAAAGTCAAGTGGAAGATGCTTTAATTTTTGAATACTATTACAGAATGTGAGTTTAAAAATGCATTCGTTTAATTTATTTTATTTTTATGTTTTTGTATTTTTATTTGTAGTCGAGATAATGAATATAATATATCTCAATTGAAAAATAAGAGATTTATGGATGATTTAATGGGAAAAATTATAAGTCAACAAATTCATAGAATATTGATATCTAATTTAACTCCGCAATATAAATATTTATTAGAATCTCAAACAGACATCGAACCTCGTCTCGAAGCCTTTTGGTTCTTTGGGGGTTTTGAGAGACCTTATGAATATAAATTCAGGAAAGACAAGGACAGAACTGATCCTATTAATCAGGCTATAAAATATAATGGTGCTCCGATATTGCACCTAAGGCATCATTTACCACTGAAAGAAATAGTATCTTTGGAGGAATTGAAAAATTATGAATTAAATTGTCCTGTAGTACCATTAGATTTTAGAAAAATGGGATATATGCAAAGTCGAGAAAGAGCAACGATTATACCAGGTTTTTGGCCAGGCGACTTCAATGAATTTGGAGTTTTATCTTATAACAATATAGGACATATTACAGATAGGTCAATAGGATATAATGATCACACAGACGCAATTACAGCTCAAGCTATTTTTGCTTCCTTTAGTTGGTTATATACTCAAGCTTGTTATCAGGGTATACAAATATTTATTTAAAATTAAAATTATTTAATTTATTTTTCATGTTTTACTAAATAGTTTTTCATTCCTATATTTACGATTATTAATAAAAAAATATAAATATAGAAATGTTTAACATAAAAAAGAAATATATTGTAATAATTAATATTTATAGGATTTTCAACCTTTCAAGATCCTACTTATCCTTTTGTAAATCAAACAATTCTTACGAATGGTAAATTGTGGCATTTTTGTGTTTATCAACTTAATACAACAACAATGCATATAGATTGCATTGATACAAATCCTAAAAGAAATTTATGTTGGATGACAAAGCCTATGAACTTATTTGAACATATTGAGGAGGGAAAAATTATAGGTTTTAACGATGAAGTACTAAAATGTTTAATAAAGTTTTATGCAAACGAACCTCAAGCTAAAAATATATGCATGAAACCATATTTAAATAAGGAAAAATTAATAGCAAATATTGAAGATCCTGAAAGGAGAATATGGCTTGAGAAACAATATAAATTTTTAATGTCAAATCGAGAACGTCACTTGTAAGTATTAAATTTATAATTTTATACATAAACTACATATTTTCAATTATGTTTTGCTTAAATTGATTAAAATAATTAAAATTTTGAAAGTGTTTTATTTATAAAATGATATATTTATATTTATGTATCATAACATTTTTAATAATTTAATTAAATTTGATTCTTATTCTGTAAGACAGTCTCTTATATAAATAATATTTATTATATCTGTTAGATTAATAATTAAAGTTTAAATTTTCTTTATACAATATCAAACCAATTTTATTTTATCGTTTTTTGTTTTTTATTATATTAATCATTTTAAATTATATTAAAACTTTAAACATTTTTAAATTTAAGTGAATCTTATTCTTTCAATTTTATCGTTTTATTTTATGTTAAAAAACAATGTTTAATTTACTTTTATTATCTTTTAAATAAGGGGTTCAGATTTATAATTATTGATATTACGATTTAAAAAATAAATTACTTATCAAATAATACAATGCAGTAAAATAAAACGATATTTTAAAATTATTTTTACACTTTGTTGTAACAAATTTTAAATTAATAAAATTTCAAATAAAATTTATTGCATGTTGTATAAATAATTATACATTTGAAGGCTTTAGTTTTTAAAAAAATTAATCTTTTTTTTTTAATTTAAAAGATATTCAATAATTTATATAATAAGATGGAATGTTTTTTTCATTTATTATTTTGAATTTCACAGAGGTATTTCTCTGCAGACACTTCATAAAACTCATAAATTTAAACGCATTTTTTAAAAATTACTTTTTATGAATTTATCAGAATCATATTTTAGACAACTATATATCGATTTATGTCAAATTTTTACAGCCGTTTTAAAATTATATTATTTATTTGATATTACCTATTTTGTTTTTATATGAAAAATTAAGAAATACGGATTATTTTATATATTTCAGTAATGTTATTTTTTAAGTAGTTATATTTTTTTATTTTTATGTAAAATTTTAAGCATATAAAATAATATAATTAAAGAATAATCACCGACTTATGGACTACTATCGAAATGCATTTGTTGAAACTATGTTTGGCAGTGATCAAAATTGTATTTGTCCAAGTTATTTGAAATTTTAATATAAAAATTATTCGGTTACTTATATCGTTATTCTGTCTCTAATCGATCAAATTTATAAAATATGAATTTAAAATTTATGATAGTTACGTATATATTTTTTTCAATACAAAAATGTTTGATTAACGGAATTAGGAATTAATGTCAATTTGATGATCAAAGATTAGATTCTTATATCTTAAAATAAATATGTAAAATTTTTAGTATTTTGGTTCATCGATTTTGAAAATGACGTTTCCTGAAAATTTCGTTTAAAGTTTTGAAGGATTTTATTTCTTGCAAAAGAGAAAGTTTGGAGAATTTAAAATTTATTTTTACATGCTTTTATATCTCAGTAATTTTTAATTTATTTGAACTTTTAGAATAATATTTAAAAATGATATACCCGTTGAAAAAAATATTTTTGTTAACTCTATTTTTAAAAAATTTTTCTTGAAGGGACGATTGTTGTTAAATCCCTGTGAATAATTAGTGAATAATTTAGTTTTAGTCTGTATAATGATTTTACTCTAAGTTTTTTGTTTTATGTAAAATAAATTCACTTCGATAATAACTTTGTTCATAAATAATCATTATATTTTTACAGCTTAACTCCAGAAATATATCAGTATCAGAAATTATTTTATCGAAGAAATGGAAGAGTTCTGTATGAACATAAAAATTTTAATTGGCAAAGGTACCATAATGTATATAGTCGCAGACTTGATCAGCATACGCCTACTTATATTCCTAAGGTTCTGAGACCTATTCGTAAAGTGAAGTATGCTAAGACTTTCTATCCTGTAGTGGGTAAAAGAAAATTAGTTCTAAATAAGAACCCAAGATTTAAGTGGTATAGCTAAATTAAATTAAGTAAAAGCAAAGATTTTGTAATAATTAAAAAAAAAAATAAATAAATAAATATATACATGTATGTATATATTTTATAAAATACATATAAAACTTTTTGCATTAAGATTTATTTTCCTTTAAGCCTTTTAAAATGATGAAGTTAAGTACATCACTTTAAAAATTGAGATTCTTTTTATTAAATACATTTTATTAAAAAAAAATAATTTATATATCAATATATTATAATTACATATTAATGACAGAATAATAATATCGAAATATAAATAAGTTTTTGGTAGTTTCATTATTTTCTGTCATATGAAAATAAGTTGTATAATCGGTATTTGGTGATTTTAAGCCGATTTGAGGATAAAATACGTAATATTTTATTAAATACGTAATACGTAACTTTTAAAAAAAAATGTTCGTATTATTAATTGGTTTCTTTTTTATTTTCGAATTCTTGTTGTATTCACAATAGTTTGTATGAATATGAAGCAATAATATTATTAAGCTCTCAAGAATACGTGATTTTGTTACTAATGTTATTTTAATATTTTAAATAAAAACTTTGATTTAATTGTTATCGATTTTTTTGTAACGTTAAATTAAAGTTGTGTTTTATTATTCATTGTATTTTAATCATTATACAACGTTGATGTGGATAATGTTATAAAATAATTTACTTTATAATTTACTTTATAACGAGACAATTTTTAAAAAATTGAAAAAAATTTGTTTAAAATTCTATTTATTATTAAAAATTGATTTTTAAATATAATTATTCTACGTGAAGAAAATATAAACATACAGTATGTTTGAAGAGAATAATGTTATCAAATACATTTATTTTATATACCGTAAAAATAAATATTTTATGCAATGTCAATAAGTAAAATAACACTTAATTTTTTATAAATTGCATTATATTATACAATATACAATGTTTTTTTGGATTGCATTTGTACAAAATTTTCGTATAAATCTGTGTCATAACATATTTGTAATAAGCAAAATATTGTCTTTAAGTTTAAAATTAAGATTTTTTTACAAATATAAATTAATTTTGTTATGAATTATGTAAAACTCAGGAATCGTCTATCTTCAAGTCTATCTTCTATTACGATTGGATTGTTTTAAATTGTTATATAATAAGCTTACAAAGATGTTTAAAAAACTGTAACATTATTATAGTTAATGATTAATAATAATAATAATAATAATAATAAAGGTTAATTAATAAGAAATATTAATATATAGATTATAAAGATTATTATTTTTATTATTAAGATGATTGAAATTATAAAAAGTATTAAGTACATTAACCAATAAATATTGTTTGCGAGGTAATTTACTCAGATAAGTTAGTTAAAATCTGGATAAAAATAATGATTTGATGACGGTATTAAATAATAGATCCGATATCGTGTCAAAGATGTAAGGTTCAGTGGAGTTTTTATTTTAGTTTGAAAGTTACATAAGTCGAAGTGGCTTGAAGAACTAAAAATACAATTGAAAAGGTATCAAATACGTAGGTTTTAGAGTAATGAATCGTCGAAATATTTTATTAATATCAATCAAAGTGAATATTTCAAACATTATCATAAAAAATTTAGAATAAATATTGGTATAAAGAATGTCGAGTAATTTGTTTTGTACTATTTAGTTACGGGATATTGATTAAAAGCTTTATATATCTATCCAGAAATCCGTAAGATTAAAGAATATATAAACAGAAATGCATCGTTATCTGCTTAGATAGTAAAGCTACCTATCTTACGTACATATATTATAAGATCGAATTCATAATGGATGCCGTGAAACCCTTAATATTCTGACAGAGTGGTACAGTAATGTAACGTATCTCATTCAAGATGGCGCATATTATAATTTAATGTTTAATTTATGGATTATATAAAAAGCATTACTGTTATAAAATTTTTTCAATAATTTTATCGTCGAAAACAAAAAAATTTTATTCAAAATTATGATTATTAAAATGTTATTAACGAAGAATACTTTATCAAGGATAATATAGATAAATTAGATAAATAATCACGTATAAATAAAATTATATTTATTGAAAAGAGTAAATTCTTTTTAAGTTTAAATAAATAAACAATAAAACGATATACGGTTTCATGTTTTCGATAATGAATTTTAAAAAATAAAAAAGCATATATGTATAAATAATAGAAAAAAATTATCAAAAGAAAAAACAAGTTATAGTTGTTGCGATTCAGTCACATTTTCTCACATTTCTTATAAAATGCATATCAGCATCGTATATATCATAGTAATATATTGATATATATTCAGTAACTGCAATCAACTTGAAATATTGTAATTAAGTGAACGCAAGACAAAAACAATTTCAGATTGGATCATAATTCTAAAAGGGTACTGACCGAGAATAATATCTTGTTCAAACTCTCGTAGAAAAACTCGTATTTTATAGCAATTTTTGTTATTGTTCAAGAGTTTTTTTATTTAGTCTAACTGTTCTTTAGATTACGGATATTCAACAATATTTAAAATATAATTTTCACGAACTATTTTTATTTTAAAAGTAAATTTTATTTTATTATAAGTATTTTAATAAAATTAGTTTATATTTTCATATTTAATTTTTTAATTTTCTATTATAATAAGTTTAAATTTATCTTATAGTCCATCATACGTAGATTATAATTTTTTATTATAATTTGTTAAAAAGTAAATAAATGTATGTGCATCTCAAATATGAATCTCTGTTACGAGTTTTAATTAATTACACACATGTATTACAAATTATATATTAAAAATAGTAATTTTTTGTAAAGATATTGTATCTTAGTTAATAATGTATACTTTAGAAAAGTTTTACAATAAAATAACGAATATAAAACTGTGTTTATTAAATAATACTTATTTGGTACTGAAATACGTATTCATAAAAATGTAATGTGAGGTTGCTGTACCTTCAGAAAAGTTGAAATATTTTTAACAACGTAGCTAGTGGGTCTTGTACTCCGACAGAAAATAGGAAGTAGGATGCGAATGAAAAAATACATTTTTACAGTAAAATAAAAAATGTTTAAATTACTTTATGAAACAAATATTATATTAAAAAGAGAGAGAGATAGAAAAAGCACTTAATTTTTATAACAATAGTTTTACATCTGTTTTACAAATAGTTAGATATAGTATAGAAACTTTTTCCATACATTTCTTCCTCGATCATATTGTTAGTATTGTTATTATACTCAGGTCGAGTTTGTACTTCAAGACAAATACAAAAGAAACCAAAGAAAAATTTATAAGAAACTGATATTGTATTTAAACGCATATATTAATAATTTTGTTAATTTTATTTTATCGCACCTCGTTGTATGTTTTTTAGCGTTTAATCATTAGATAGTAAGTTTAGTATAAATTTTGCGAATTAGAAGTTGTAATCATCTGCACTTTTCTCTGTCTATTATTTTTCGACTTCTGAGATCTATTTTAACACATGCATTACGTATATAAATTTAAAAGTATTTGATTATTTAAGTTTATTTACACACATTTTATTATTAAAAGTACTCAGGTAATTTAATAAATTATATTATTATTTTTACATTGTATAATTTATATATAACACAAAAATACATAAGAAAGTTTTAAATATGCGATATAATTCTAATTTTATTAATATAAATTAATAATTGAGAATAGATAATGATTTATAAATAGATTATATAAAATTTTTTTATATAATCAATATTAAATAAACTAATCAATTATTTCAGATATAATCTTTATATATTTAAACATCAACGTAACTAAATTTAAAAAATTTCCAAATAATTCTAATGAAAAACATCTGTGGAGCCAATTTTAGGTTACACATAATTTACTTTTATAAAAATGACTAAATACTTGTTATATATAATGTTGTTTTATTAATACTTCAAACGAGTATACATATATTAGAAAAAAGTTTATATTATCAACAATATAGGTTATAGAATAACTTTATTATAACAATCGGTTAATATAATAAAAAATTAATCGAATTTTTTACATTATTTATTTTATCTTATTAGGTATAATAATTTATAATTTTTTAAATTTTACTCTTAAATTTTTGGATATTTTTTATTCAATTAGTATCGATAATAATATTTTTATTACGACCGATTATCAATTAATAGGAAATTTATCTCTTTTGTACTATTATCAGACTAAATGAATATTGATTCTGAAATATTCAGTGATTTTTATTAATTTAATAATCTAAAAAAGCGATAGAATTCATGTATACTTTATAAAAAAAAGTAGTTTCTTGTAATTCGAATAATACAAACTTAAATGTATAATTTTTAAAAAATATTGGTTTTTTAATTTATTTTTTATTAAATATTAATATAGATATATGCGAAAGAAAGATATTTTGAAATTTTATTTTTGATTCTAGATACAATAAACCCATCAATATAAGATAGTTAATATAGTTTAATATATAAAATATAATTATACTCTTAAAATTTTTAAGAGTACATAAATAGTATAATTTTTCCAAATTTAGGAGATAAAATTTAATAATATTCTTCTGTATAATATAACGTGATTTTCAAATAAAATTTGTAGGATATTGATGAAGGAGTAAAAACTGTATCGCTTCGATAAAATTTTTATTATAACAGTAGCAGCAGATATTAATTTTATAGAAGCTGCTAAAAATAAACAAAATATTATTGATAGAGCTTTGAATGAGAGTAAGTTATATGGTATTAGTAGGTCTAATAACAAAAAGCACAATAATAGTCCATAAATATAACAAAAGAATACAACAAAATAACAATATAATAAATTTAGCTCGAACAAAATTTGAGAATTAAGTATGAGCAAGATCAGTAGATAACAATATCAAAGGAGTAAAAGGAAGCCTCGTACCTTTGTAGATGCTTTTAGTTAAACTTCTAATCAACGATGATCACAGAGAAGCAAAAAAGCATCGCAGAAGGCAGAAGTGAAATGATCGAAGAAACGGAATAGCAGTAGAATTTCGAATAAACGACGACAGTTGTTCCGAAAAAGAATTACGAAAAAAAAGAAGTAGGAGAACGTGACTATATTAAATTTACACATCGATTATTCTTCCAAAAATATGAGCAATAAATACTTTAAACAGTTAATAATATTTTTTAATATTTCCATTTAAATATAAAAGTAATGATAAATAATATTATATTTACATGACATTTTAATTGTATTATTAAATATTCAATATTATATGTTAAAAAAACTACTTCAGAAAATTTTAAGATTAAATTTTTATTATTTAAAAACAGTAAATTATTGGTTTCATATTTATTCGTACTTCTTTATTTTATGAGTAACTTTTAACTATTTTATGAATAATATAATTGCCGTAAACTCGATGAATATCTGTTATTAAAAGAAAACATTTTGAATATATGTATTTAATGTATAAAATGTACATTTTAAAATATAAATTTATACAAGATTAAAGATAAAAATTATCCATATAATAATTTTATATTATGTTATCTTGTATTTACTAAAAACAACATAAGTAATATTGAAATATCTCCTGTTATAATCGTCGTCATCGCATCGCCAAAATCATCACATCATCGCCATCGCTATCACCAACACCACCATCTTCAACTAGAACATCATCATCGTCATAAGCAACAGCAACATCATCAAATTTCTTATTTTTCCTAATTAACGATTATATTCAATTATTTAAATTGTACATACTATTTTATCTTTTTTTCTAATGTTTTATACTTCATGGAGAGTTATAAAATGATTCAAGTATTTTTGAAACATATAATTCAATTCGGTTGGGATATATTTTTAAGCATTCATCTAATTGTTAAAAATATTGTCTATCTATTAAATTATATATATTTGATCGTAGAAAATCATAATAAAAAGTTTATTAGCATCATTATTCTATAGAATAATTATACTTTAAAGATTAATATCGTTTATTAACAATATTAATAAAAAATATTTATTTAGCAATAATTTAGAGTTTTTTTAGAACATTGATAAGACATTCATAAATTTATCGTAGTTAATTCGAAGAATTCATAAGTTTATAATTATTCTATAACTCGTTTAAATACATTTTTTTTTAAAAAGAAAAACCTGAAAGTTTATTTTCTAAAAAACAAACTTCATGTTTTAAATATTTAATTGGTAAATTAAAAAAAAACTTATAACATTAATTTAGTTATACTTTCATTATTAATCGTACACAATTACGAATTAAAAAAACAATGAAACTTTAGCAAAGTTAAAAAAAATATTTATCGTTGATTCGATAATACAGTATAAAATAATTGCATATCGATTAATTTAAAGTATTTAAAATATGTTATTAAATTTAGTAAATATAATATTGAATTGACATTGAGAGTTGTGAAAAATATTATAAAAAATGTGGAATGTAGAAATTGTTATAATAATAAATAAATCTCATATTTCAGTTTAATATTTCACATTTTGAAAATATATAATATTTTTATTCGAATATTTTAAAATGATTATTTGGTAATAATCGTCAACGATCGATATAGAGAAAATCGAGAGAATCGATGAAATAAATAATCTCATTAAAAAACTTTTCAACGTTAATACATATTACAAATATTTATTTTTAAGAATAGTTATGCATATATCAATTTAAAGTAGTGGTATTTCGGATAATTCATTCTCAAAATATTTGTAATTATGATATTATTATGATATTAATGGTCAAACAGGAAAAAAGAATATATTTTAATTATTAATTTAAAAAAACTAATAGAAAATGTACGTTAAGAATTAAAATAAAGACTCGTAAGCTTATCGATGGATAAAGAGTAGAATATTCAATCGAATAACTAAGCTCTTGTCAAACTGAAGCACCGTCGCGAGAGGGGGGGGATAAACAGGCTATAAAGAAAGAGTGAAAGAGGAGGATATCATTATACTGTTTATGCGCCAGCGAAGCCAAGTATCGCTTCACGTTCAAGTTTCCCTCTCCTTTTCTTATCAGGGGATTAGCAATATTGTATACGAGCTAGTGAAACTACGTCCCCTCGCATTTGAGTTCTCGCTGCTGCTTCTTGTAAATGTGACGATGAAGCTTGCGGCCTTACGAGGAAGACTTTCGCTTTTAAACGTGGTTGTGAGTTAAGTGCTTTCCACGAGTCGTCAGATTCTATATTGAAACAAAAATATACCACGTTAAAACGAGTGGTTTATACCTATGAAGAAACTCGTTATTCAACCGGGGTAAGAATCGCGAAGGTTTTTTTTTTCACAGTTGTCGAAGTATTGTGCGCGTTAAAAGATTTATTTTCCTTTGATCGTTTGTTCTTCCAAATACAGGGGTAAATTTAGTTCATTTAATTTTCAGTTGCGTTGATTTAAAGTCATTTGGTAGTTAAGGGATAATATTCGAAAATGCTTGACTCGTATAAAGTATTTCTTTTAAAAATATTTTAAACATTGAAAAAATTGAATTTTCGTATATTATCTTTACACACATTTATTTTATTGGCGACACAATTATATTTATGTTTGAACGTATATTCGATCCTCCATTTAATGTTATCTACAAATAATTTTATTGGCCACAATAAAGTTAATGGAACATAATTTACAGAGGGTCAGAATTATCTCATGGTTTGATTAAGTAACGCGTTGTTAAGATCATTCATTTTTCTTTCAATAAAGAGAACAATCTCGGAGTGGATGTTTTCTTCGTGCTTGACATCGATGATGGTATTGGGATATCAAAGAAATGTTATACGGAAGAAATATTATCAAAGATTAAATAATTTTTCTTATTTGAAAAAATTTACGACAATTGTTTCGGAGGATCGTCTGATTTACTGACTTTTTTCTATCGACTTTGAATTTTTATCTCAAAACCTGATTCTATTAATTTGGTTTTTCTTTTAATTTCAGTGGCGATGTTGAGATATTTATCTCCCGAGCTACATTGGTTGATTATAGAGCTTATTTTCCGACTTGTCTAATAGTTCCTATAAATAAGTGTTGTTTTTGGGTACTTTTGTACTCGGTCGCACAATGAGAATTTCAGGTTCGTGTCTATGTGATCGGTTACAGTTATTTACACAATAATTCACCTTATCCGCGATGAATTTACACTCCTATAAGATTTATATATAACAGAGCGAATAAACTAGGGTGTGTATTACTTATTATTGAGACATTGAACCGCGTGCATGGATTTACGGATGCACGGAGAAGATCTAAGTCCTACTTTAAAGCTGCGCAGACAGGTACGATGTAAGGGTACGTGCGTAGTAAGGGATATATAAAATATGTAAAATTATCAACTGAAATGCCTCGTTGTAGAGAAGGAAAGGGACGGAACGGAAGCGAAAGAGCGAGGGGGGAAATGCCGTCGTTTTTCGGGGATTGTACGTTAGTTTCGTAGAGAGAATTGAAGGGTATCCGCTCGTGTCCGCAAGCTAATGGGAAAGGAGACGGTCCTCGAGTTGCCTTCGGGCGAGTCCACGTTGGAGAAAGCGCTAAGCTTTCCTACCCAGCGGATGAGGAATATACGCGGGAGATAGAACCTGCACGAAAACCGACGCTCGAACGTGCGTGGGTACTTAAAAGCGGCGTTTCCTTCAAGGAAACTTGCACTGCGGGAGCTGTGAGATCGTGGAGTGTTTGTTCCCGAGGGCACATCGGGGAGCGGAGTGCGCTGGCAACGGTGCTCCTTGAGTACGAATGCGCTTCGTCGAGAGCAAGGAAATGTGCTCGCTGGGTAATCTTACCGTCGATGATACCAGCTCCGGTGAGGGTACACAACAATTAGTTCGGTTGTACAGATGCGTGAAGCAATTCCGTCTTCATGGAACGCGGCGACTGTTCTGGGTACTCTGGTTCCATCTTGGGTCCTTGATGATTTTGCTACGTGGTATTTATAACGGTATCCTATTATTCCTTGAGTTGGCTCCGAGCGAGCGATCATTTCGGATAATCTATTTCTGTTTTAGGAAAATGTCGTCTAGTAGTCGCCATTGTGGAATATTCGTACCGTGTGTGAGTATTTCGCTAACCGTGCATATTTTTATATTTTTTTCGATCTCGTACGTTATTAATCTCCTTTTATCTTCGTTTACTTGTACGTAAAAAGGAAAACTATTTTTCCAAATTAAAATTCTTGGTTCAAAATTTTCTTAATTTTTTTAGTTTATTTTGCAGTATGGTTAAATTTCAAAACTTGAAAGCCAAAACTTATTCTAAAAATTAATTCTATAATAATATAATTCTGTCCTCTAAAATTCTCCATATATATATCTACATTTTTTCAGAGCTCGTTATTTCCAAAATTTAAAAAGTTTTTCTATATTTATAATATAGAATATAGTCATAACATTTTTTTACTTTATTTTAAAATTTAGAAACGGCGAATTTTTATAGTATGTATTAAGATTGATATATACATTGAAATATAATATTATATGAAAGTAAATACAAAAACTAATTTTTCGAGTTTTTATTTTAAATATATGATATTGGATATAATTTTTTTTAGTCGAACATTTGCAAGTAATTTTTTATTAGATAATTATGTTCTACTTTTATTAATTATTTAATATTATTTTATTATAATTTTATGTTGAAAAATTGCATTGATTATGTAATATATTAAATAATTATATACAAATTTTCAATCGTTAGTTTTGACAGAGTTAGAAGAAAGCTAATATTTGTTAAAAGATTAGTATCATAACTTGAAATTATATCAATATTTTGCAAAATAAAATAATTTTTCAACGAAAGTTAGATGTATCTTAAAATCAAAGACTGTATTTATTATCGAACGAACTCTATACAGAGCTTTGACCTCTGAAAGTATTAAATAGTTTGATAAAATTGATGGAATTATTACATTACATAATTATTACTTAATTTACAATTAATAATAATTATGAATTTAAATTTATAAAATTATGAATACAACAGCAGCAAAATCATCAAATAATATTTGCAAAATAGATGTTCATTTATTTAAATTTTATTTTTTAGGTTTCTTTATTTTTTTATAATAAATTTTATGATTGTTTTTAGTTTAAAATTAGTAATTCATGAATTTTTATTATTTTATTTTTGAATTTTGAAATCATAGATTAAAAGATTTTCAATATTCTTGGTTTTAAATACCTATAACAATACAAACAAACCTATAACAATTTAAAATTATGAAATCAAATTTATTGATATTCTTAATTATATTTTAATCATATAATTATCTACAGAAATATATAAAAAGTATACGCGCTCTTATATGACCAAAAATACGATGAAAAAATTTCTTAACGATGATGTCATTTTGAATAAATTAAATTTTAAAAATTTGTCTATTAGGGGGAATTAATTTTCGATTGAATTAATTCAGAAATAGAAGATTTCATCTAAAAAAAATTAAATTTAATAATTAACGCATAAGTTTTTTTGTTAAATTATACGAAAATCAAACAAATATGTACGTTTTCTTAAAAATTATCAAGCATCAAGAGATCACAATAGATTGAATAAAATTTCTATAATCATAAGAGTTACGCAAAAATAAAATACAATCTTATTTAAAATAAAAATCATTAGTTATAAGTTGTATTCTATAGCTTTTAAAATTTCTTAATACATGTCAAGATTGTTCTATCCATCAAAATATTGTTCCACTCGAGTTTGCTTACCAAGATAACATCGGTAATATCATTTTGAAATGTGAACTGTACATATTAGTTTCCGACACAATGGTGTGCAAAATCGATGCAGCAGACCGACCGCTATGATCCATTTAATAAATTTGTCGGTATCGATGTTTCGATCGTTGTATTATATCTTCGTTCATACCAGATTGATGTGGTTACGATTTCAATTTTGATGATCAGAATAAGCTGGTCTTCCACGGATTTTATTTTATCGGTGGAAGTTGATTCGCGTATGTTGTAAACATCTTTCTGTAGCGATATATAAGATTTTTGTATCATATTGTACCGAGATTTTATACTTAACTTAGTACGTATTTACTTACCAATAAGCTTTTCAGCGTACACAGTGAATGAATGCCGACGAGTGCTTTTTAGTACTCGAGACGCGCACTTATTGTTGCATAAAAACCCATCGATCATACGCGTAGAAGTGAAATTGCATTTCCTGCAAACTACTGTCCACGGGGAATAAACCGAACGCAGATTGCAGTGTATTGGATGATACTTTTCCTGTGTATGTCGCAGTCTATCGTTTCAATTTTTTGATAATACTTTAAATACGCCAATATATATATCTATTTCAAAGTATTGAATAAATATACGTAAAAGAGATTATTTTTTATTTTTAATTTACGAATACTTTAGTTTCTAAATATTAAACCAATTAATGTGTCGCGTAATACCTTTTCTGTTATTAATAAATTAGTTGGGAAGAATTCCAAAATATTGTCGAAAAAAAAACATTTTTCACTGTTTAATGTAATCAATTTTATGGAAATTTCCATTTATTATGTACAAATTATTAAAAAAATATATTGTATATTTTTTATATCAAAAAGTATATATTTATTATTTTCATTTTATATTTGAATGAAATCAATTCAACATTTTTCAATTTTCAAATTATATTTTTACTAATGTATAATTGGGTTGTAGGTTCTATTAAAAAAATAGTACTTTATACAAATATATGAATTTATACAGAACAGCAAACTATATATGTACGTATGAAATCTTAACCATATAATACTTAATTAAGAAAGTATAATTTTTATAAATTATCGTATTATTTGATTTATTTATATTTTTATAATGTAACATTTAAAATTATAATTATGATATAAGCCAATTTTTATAAAGCTGGTTCCATACAGTAATAGAAAAAATATTTTAATTATTCCATTTTACGAACTCTAGTTATTTTTGGTTGAAAATTAAAATAAATTAAAAAATAGATGTATATATACATAGCCAGTTGCTTTCTTATAAATTTACGTAATATTAAAAATATTTTGATTTTACTTAAGAATATTTATTTAAATTTATGAAATTACAGTCGTTTCATTTCAGTCGTTTTCCATGGTTTGACGGAAATAATTTGCATTTACTTGCATGCAAGATAAAATTTTCAACGTTATATTTTCAAAACATTTTTTCAGCGTTAAAAGAAGAGTTGGTATCATTTTCTATAAGATTATTCTTAATTTTGTAACTGAAATTATAAAATACAATTTCAAAACAAATTATAGAAGTCTTAAATATTTTCAAATGGTAAATATAATTTTTAGGAATTCATTATAATTTTTCAACAGTCTTTTTAAATTCTATTATGTATTTCTTTTGTTTAAAATATTATTCAATTTCTTCTATTATAAACAGAATTGTTTCATCATTATTTGAAAAAATGTATATTAGTTTAAATTTATAAGTAAAAAAAATACTAAAATTATAAAGCATTTATTTTAATGAAGTCTTATTTATAATTAATCTAAAGTTTAAAATATTTTGAATAAAACTTCTTTACATTTATAAACATGCTTATATTCATAACTTATTTGTATCCGTACTTTTGTTAAATAAAAGTTAAAGTTCAAGTTTCACATCGAGTGCGAACAGTTATCGGATGTAGAGACTCTCCAGTCAATGTAATTTCTCGTGCATCTCCAAATTTTATTGTTTTCCAATAGAAATACAATCGCAGTTTTATCGGATACATTTTCTTCTGTATCCTTGTAAATTTAAAGCTTATGTTACCAATGTGATTTATATTGATGTTTATATAATGTGCTTCTAAGAAACTTGTTAGAAGAGTATTTGTTATATATATTTAGTAAATACAATATAACCGAAATTAAAATGAAAAAAGCAAGTTGCAATGTCGGTAATTTTTAAACATAAAACTTATTCATAAATACGATTTATTGTGTATGAGGACTATTGTGGTAGACACAACTTGTCTGCATCGCGGCATGAATACACGATGTATGTGCATATTATCAACTTTGAACAGAGCGCATTAATATACTCGTCACTCAATTTAAATGAATATTTCTGAAGGCTTTTGGCTGACAATGAGTTATGCATTTTATTTATCTTTATGTAGATATATATTACGTTGTATAAATATTATAAATATCGAATTATTTTAAACCATTTTTTGCATATCTGCAAATTTTTATTTTTATTTTAATAGTATTAAAATATTAATAAATATCAATAAGTACAAACTGTAGGTTTTTAAAAAAAATTATTTACAAATTATAAGTTTTTCAATTTCCGTTAATTAAAAAATATAATTGTATACATAAAAAATAATACATGTTTAGTATAAAAATAAAAAGCTAATATAATCTTATATTTTTTAAAACGTTACGTTGAAATTAATTGGTTAATCAGTATTCCTCGTGTTATTAAGTAAGTTTAAATATTGATTAGATTATAATATGTATCAAGATAATAAAGTTATAAATTATATAAAAATTAAAAAATTGTAATATTTTATTGAGATAATAAAAAACTTAAATGTACTTTCCTTTAATAAAATTGTCCAACAGTTTTTATATTTTATTAATACATTATGTAGATATAAATATATTCTTTTAGTTTTAACAAAATTTATTTTAAATTTATGATCGAACCCCCTTAACTCAGTATCTTGTTAAATGTTTTGATCAATTAATTCTATTACGTAAAGTTGTACCTTAAGATATTAACTTAGTAGCTTTGAACAAGTTAGTTGATTATATTTATTCAATATGTAATATTGCTACCAAAGTCTTTTACAATTTAATTCTGCTTATTATATATGATTATAATAATATTATTTTTTAGCAATATTAAGGAATAAATGATTTTTATCTCGAAAAAAGCTTTTTAAAAAGTGTTTTTAAGTCGAATTATTTAAAAAATAGATAATATCTAATTTAAAATAATTAACAATGTAATTTTATTTGAGTTTGAAATTTTTGAATTAAATTATAATATTTACATATAGAATTAGATAGGATTTTGATGTCGTGTTAACATGATTGAGTAGATAATAGAATTTACATACGAAATCGCGAAACAATTTAAAGTAATATAAGCTAGTATTCGCATTATTCTTTTCTACTGATAAAGTTTTAACGTTTTTTCTTGTATGATATATTGTCGACATAAAAACTGTATTATATATAAATATTACCTTAATCAGTTACATCTTTTAAAAATATTATTTATAATTATAACGTATATTTTAAAAGAGATTTTATAAAAATAATTCAGATAAAAGTAAGAATATTGATGGTTTTTATTTCACGTAAATAAATAAATGCACGCACAGAATTTATATTTCTATATTATTTAATATTTCTACAGATCATAAAGAATTTACAGCTCTGTATGTTCTCAAAGTAAACTTTGATATAAAGATAAACTTAATTTTTGTAAATTTATTAATAGTTTAATGGCATAATTTATGTCTTTACCGAGTAAGTGATTTAATTTAATTTAAGATAATTACTAAATATATAGATAAATTATAAGAAGTTAATAAGTATTCATATTGTTATGAATATATTATCAAGTTTGAAATAAATTTATAAATTATTCGATTAATTGTAGGTAATTATCAAATAACTTAAGAAGAAAGTGCTTTAGTATATTATATTAGATAATTGAATATTCGATATTGCTCGAAGGCTTAGTTTCTGAATTACAGGACAAGAAGCCGCTAATTACTTTACTCAAGTTTGTTTAGTTTCATTACGAATGAAGCGCTATATATATATATATATATATAGAGTAGCTTGTTTTCGCTGTATTTTACACTGATAACAGGTTATGTATACATATATACACAATAGTATAAGGATTACAATATGTAATATAACAATATTTATTCATATATAATATTTTACTTAATATCATTCATTTAAACATTAGTAATAAGATTTTATACATGTATGTCTAATTTTTATTTATTTTTTGCGTTCATACTTTTTACTAATATATTGATAAAAAACTCAAGTTTTTTAATTGACCAATTTTTTTAAATGTATTACAAGTGAATTAAAAGTATATTTTTATGTATTTCTAAGAATAGGAATATGTAAGAAAAATTAATTTATAATGTATAGATTTTGTTGGATATGAGTTATATATCGTAGTGAATTATAAATGTTTCCGCAAATATTTGTATACTTTTCTGAACTAACAGTAAATATATATTATTTCTATAAATAGTAATTATGATTTTTTTAAACTTTTAATTTTATGATTTTTGGTTTGCTCGGAAATTGTTGGATGACAAAACTGATAATATGATTATTGATATTTTTTATCGTTTTAAATTGTAATTCGACTAGATAATGTAGAAATAAATCAAACAGATGGTAACTCAAAGAATATGGGTTTAATGAACAAGTTGCGTGCAAAATAATTTTCTGTCTTAGGTGAAATATGCTTCCGTAGGCTGTTTTCACAATTTGTGGTCGTGAGATGACATGCAAGAGCTCGTTATACTACCTAATTAGTTGCAGTCATTATATGATCTATTTTACTCAATTTTCTTGCTAATGTATTTCAACCAAGATTTTTAAATAATTGCTTTATTTGGTTAGATAAATAAAATTATTTTCATACAAAAAAGTGATTCAAGCTTTTAAATTTTTATCAATGTCTCAGAATATTTCTCATTTAATAAATAAAAGTTATTATCTGATTACAGAAATTTGGATATTTAAATATGAAATAAAATTTAGTTGATTAATCGAGAAATGGTTAATTTTTATAGTAATTTTCTTTATCTTTTAAAAGCGAAATTTATCAAAATTTCTAATTATCTTTCTTATTAATATTATACAAGACTTTCCGAGGTCATGTTATACATTTCATTTAACTTGAGTATCTTAAATTGAAATCTGATTTTAAAAATTACACCTTTCATAGAAATTTTAGTTGTTCGAGGTTAATTGCTTAAAAGGTTTTGTTTTTTTTTCTTCTAATTATAAGCATCAAAAATTTGCTTTATCTCTAGTTTATAACGTGACATATTATAATTAACTAAAAACACGTATCGTACATTATAAAAGAGAAAAAAAATGTACTTTTTCTTAGTTAGCAAAATCTCCATAAGTTTATTAGCTTACTTTATTACACATTTATAATCATTACTTTTCATACGGTAAACAGTATTGTTTTTCTTCGTCTCTAATTATATAATTGTTAAAATAATCAAACAAGATTTCTTAATCAAGATCGGATTCGTTCTGATTTAAGCGCGACAATATATACTTACAATTAATTGATATCGTGCTCCCAAGGCGGGATGTGATGCAGTGTTTATGTACGTAGCCTTTCTCCCTAGCGAGTCTGTAAACTGATAGTAATGCTAATGCCCATGGAGTCATGATACGATGAACGGATGTATGCATATAAGGGAGTGTGGGAAGAAGTAAATTTATATGAAAATAAGATTGGTACCGATTGTTGCAGGATAAAAATTTGTATGCGTGCTTACTCGTTCTCTCTCTCTCTCTCTCTCTCCTTCTCATTTTTAACATATGCGAGAGTATATACGCCAACGCGCACATGCGTATGACTTTACAAAGAAATATGACTAGTCGTTAGTGTCGGAAAGTGTATTAATCAGTACGATGCACGTGATTGGTATTGAAGCCTCAATTATTGATATTGGATGTGAAAAAATCGCGTTGTTATTATAGTTTTTATTCTTGTTATTATTGCTCTTTCATAAAATTGCATTTTATGAAATCGATAATGTATTGTAATCGTTCATTTTTATACAATAATAAATAAGAAGTATATTATCGAGTACATATGAAAATACTCATTAGAAGTCTATAAAATCTACGGTGTTATTCGAAGCGCAAAATATGTAAGAATACGAAGTAAAGAAAATTGCTATTCTCTTTTTTAAATTTTGCTCTCAATTCTCCTAGGGAGACTGGTGAAAAATATTGTCAAAGTTGACAAACTAAAATGAAAAATGCATCTATATATACTTGTCAGGACATACTGTATTTCTTTTACTATGTAATTTAGTCACATTCAAGTTATGCATGTGTTTTAAACTAAGCATAAGTTACGTATGATTTTTACATAACTTTTTTTATGAGATATAATACATTGTGATAAGATTCTAGATAAGTTAGTACTAGAACTAACTTTACAATTAGTTTAAAAGATCTTACGAAGTTAGATCATCCACAAAGAATGAGATTACATAGTTGGAACGCTTATTAATGATGCATAGTAATAGTTTGTATAAGATTTGCAACAATGAAACATACTTATATATTAATTTACGCATTTCAAATATGTTTTTTCCATGCAAAATTAAGAAGTATATTTATTTTTGTATAAAATCAGCAGAGCAATGTATATTTTATCCAAAGGGTATAATAGAAACTATCTTTAAACATTTTTCTCGTTTAAAATATTTTATGCAACATTTAAAAGAAATTTATGATACTTTTCATTCCTGTAAATTTTTTAAATTATTACGTATGTAAATAAAATATATTTGAACAACTAAATATATAAATAAAGTTTATATAAATATAAACTAAATAACGTTATATATATTTTGTTAAAAACTATGTATTATTAATATTGATACGATTACCGCAGCGTACGTATATTTTTCATTCGATAAAAAATAAAAAACGAGATTTTTCAGTATAATCATTGACCGTTAAACGCGAAATAGAAAAAATTAGGTGTTTGAAAATTTTTGTAAATATAATGCGCTAAAAGCGAGCCATTTATGTTAAAAGTTTTAGTGAAATCCAATATTAGTTTTCAGTTTATACTTTGTATTGTAAATAAGATGTTTTTACATTTAATCAATACATTGTTCGTAGGTATATATATATAGGTATTTAAAAAGTGGTTTCATACTATACCAAGCTTGTAGTTATTATGTATTAGTATGTAGTTACAAATTCGAAAGTTCTAATTACGATTGTAACGGGAAATTTGAAAGAGTATTATAGTAACATTGGTTTTGGGATATTAATTAGTTACAATGAATAATACGGTTTATTTTCCGCTAATTGTATTAAAAATTAATTAGCGTGTAATCAATGAATTGTTATTAAAGGCTAGATTTCATTGAAGAGTAATTGGTTTCGTAAAATTCAAAGTGCAGATGCTATCGCTTGGAAATTTTAAATAGAATTGATTTTTTCTAATCTATTTACGATTATCTTCGAGTATTATTTTTAATTATAAATTGATTCAAAGGTATTATAAAGTTCCCGTAGAATGATTTCTCTGCCAATAAGAAAAAATTTATAGGACGCTCGACAAGTATCCGAGCGAATATCCATCAATAAAATTAGCGTTAAGGATCGAGATTAGAAAGATTGGATAATTGGGAAGTTGGCAAGGAATTATCGTTATTCGCGTGCATCTTGCGGTCGGTCGATACCGAACAACAGCCCCGCGTAGATTTATCGAAATCCGGCAAGTCCGGGTATTAGAAAGTTAGGACGCGAGTCGTCGGTGCGAGTCGTCGGTGCGAGTCGTCGGTGCGAGGCGTCGGTCCGAGGCGTCGGTGCGAGGCGTCGGTGCGAGGCGTCGGTGCGAGGCGTCGGTTCGAAGCGTCGTTTCGAAGCGCCGGTGCGTAAGCCGAGGGTTCGCCTCGAGCAGACGCTTCCCGCGTCGATTCAACCCCAATTATCGGCGCGAGATAGAATCGCAACGCCGGATGAGCTCTGCGCACGGAATCCGAGTAGACTCGGAAGCACAACGGCACGGTAAAACTGCATTTCCGGGCGGACGGCATTGCGGCAACGTCTAGCCAAACCCCGCCCGCGGTTTGCGCCACATCCGGGTTCGTGGCGGCGAGGGTAGCTTGGTCGTCCCGAGCTCGCCGACCCTCTCCTGGTTTTGCATATCCAGCCTAATCTTTCGCGGACGTTTTTACGTAGGAAGCCAAAGCCGAGGCGCAACTAAACCCTCGAGCGTTTATTTTCACGGAGATGCGCTTCTCTGCTTGAAAATTGCACGCGCTCGTCTTTTTCCTTCCTCCCGAGTACAGATTTTTCTCTTTCTTTTTTCCTTCGTCAACGTATTTTTTCCCGGTTATTACGCGGATATCGTAAATTTTGTGGCTCTGCGCATATTTAATAAGGCACCGCTGCAATGCTTACGTTCAATGCAATAAATCTGAGAATTACGCTGCATCGCTTCTTTTTACGGAGCTCCTCTTATCAATTAGACAATAGCCAATAATCGAAAATATCTTTAGCGTATTTAAGATTTATGACTGGAATTGCCTTTTCCTTTATTTAAGCGATTTATCTTGGTATGTAATATTTATATGCATCTATATATAAGTATGTTCGATGAAAACTTATCGACTGTCTGTTCTTCGTGTTTTTTCCATAATCGCTGTCGATCACGTAAGTGCCATCGATCATCGTATGTATAACATATTTCTTTTCCGAAGCTTCAAATTTTTAACGCTAACGGCTTTTTAGATCTAATAATAAGTAAGTCGATGTTATTTAAACAATTTTCGGATTTTCGAAATATTCAATTTTATCATGGTAAGAACTTTCGAGTAAATATTCTAATAGCCAGATTCGTTAAATTTTATGAAACTGTCTTCGCGTAACTTTGGAAGGTGCTATTGAAATATTCACTTAAAACTTTTTACAATACTATATTCCTTTACAAGCAACAGTAGTCGATATATTCGTAAAATTTATTATTTTTTAATTGTAATTCATTCTTTATCGTTTCACGGATAAAATAGTTCAGCTATAAAAGTAGAGCTTACAATCTCATTTATGTATATTTTGATAAGTACAATGGCACCAATCCAGAATTTTTTATTTGAGAAATTTTTGTGGATTTGAAAAAAGTATTTTTTTTCCAGAAGAAACTAGAGACTTTTATCTAAAAGGAAAATCCGTAAACGAGGTGACGTGTGATAAATTTTCTTTTTGTTTTATATTTTTTTGGTAAATTTTTGCCTTTAATATTAAAGTCTTATAATTTATTATTGTTACTTTAATACAAAATAATCATGAATCCTATTCTAAAATTATCGATTCTGTATTTTATCTGAAAATAAACACGTACGAATCAAGGTTTCCATAAAATTTTGAAACCTTATACAAAAAAATGTAAAATGTAGAAATCAAATTTTTTTGTAAAAATAGATTGCACGAGAACGGAATAATATATATAGTACGGAATACTATAATATATAGTAATCGTCAGTATACTTCGTTTTACGATAGCGACAGTTATTTCATTTTATTTAATGGTATATATGATATATTTAAAAAACATATCAAGTTATAGTGTCAAGCCTTTCGATAAGAAATTACACAGAAAAATTTTGACGTTTCATTTTAAAATACTCTAGTTCATTTTCAATGCTCGTGATTTTATTCTATAAATGATATTATTTTGTAACTTAAAATATTATATATATAGTAACGATACATTATTCCAGTAAAATTACAAAATATAATTAATAATTAATTAATTTTCAAATTAAGTGAAGTGAATATTTTGTATTTATCAAAATTAATTTTCAAATATGTTTCATGTAGCTTGCAAATTATTCAATTTTAAATTCGATTAAAATGTATATTAGTATTAATAAAAATATATTTGCGGTTTTACATATTTTTTAGACTGGTAAATTTTTTCTCAAACTTCTAAATATCACTTGGATGCACCATTGTTCTTCGTTTCCCCTTGCAGTTCTTGTTTTATTATTAACTCGTCTATCATTTTGCCAACACCAATTTATTTTACTCAAAATAAAATAAGAGACACAAAGAAATTCAATTTATTTTATATTAATTTCCGCTCTATTTACAGTCTCATAGTTCCTATTCTACTTTTTTGAATTAGAAAATTTAATTTTCAGCTTTTATGATATATTAACAGTCAGATACAGTTCTTTTCGTTTTCTAAGTTTCATAGCATTAATAAATTTTAACGAATATATAAAAACAGAAGAATTATATCGAATTGCATATATTATAAAATAAAGTTTTCATAATTAATAAGATTTAAATATTTTCAATTTAATATATTAGTTTTTTATTATTCATGCTATCGATATAATCAATTTAATAAAAGAAAATATAGACATTTTAATCGGTAATGCTTAAAGAATTTTGATTTATTAGGTATATTAAGTTTTTATTAGTCTGTGATAAATTACTATTGAATTTCATAAGCATAAAGTATGTTAATTTTTTCGTAATCGAAGTTTGAATTATAGATAAAAAAACGATAATTTTTAATCTTACTTTACATAAGTGTATATAGATTATAAATTTATATTTAATGTGTAGTCGTTAATGTTTCTTACTTCGTAAACTTTTTAAATTTTTGGATGTTTTTTGTTCCATGCTTTTAAAATAAATATAAGGCTTCAAAAATATCAATTAAATATGTAAGCACTAAAAACAGATTTTACCAATTACGTTAGCAAATTTTCATTAATTTAAAAACCCGCATATGATAACATTTGCTAAAAGTTTTTTTGTCTTGTAATAATAATGTTTTTCTCGAAAAATTGGATATACGTAAAATATTTTCTAGAAAATTCTTTGCTAAATTTTTCGAGACTTAAGATTGAATATTAAAAAAATACTTTTAATCATAGAATTAAATATATTTTATAAATTTGAAAGATATATTTATTATAAAAAAATTGTATATTTTCATTTATAACGTTGATAGATACTATTAGACTATACCGATAATATATAATATATGTACTTAATTAATATAAGCTTTTTATTCATAAAAATATAAACATATTTGTATATTAATATTATTAAAAAATTCTTTTAATATTAATTTAAGTAGCTAGTAAATTTAGCTATTAGTAAAGTTATTACATTATGAGTATTATTTAATCTTATTTTCTGTATTTTATGTAAAAATGTTCGTTAGTAAGAAAAATAGGACGTGTTTGTAAGAAAGAAGTACATATTTCTTCGAAAATTTTTTCAGGAAATCTTTTATAAAATAATGTTAATAAATATAGTTTCTAAAGTCGATCGATTCGCTTAGTAAATAAAAGAAGACCTGAAAGATAAAGTTGTAGCATTAAATTTTGAACAATTTTTGTTTTTCTTAAAATTTCTACACATAAATAAATAACGGCATTATAGTAAGACATAATTAATTCGATAAATCAAAATTACATTGAAATCATATAGAATCATTTTAGTTTCGTAAGATCATTCGCATATTATTCGCACATATTTAAATATATATTTAAATAATCTATGAAAAAACAATGATTTTTTATATAATATTTTTATAAAATAATTAAATTGATATTAAAACTATTTATTTCGATTCAATTATTTCGATATAAAACTTATATTTAAATTTGTACATACAAATAAATATATATTCATTTTTTTTCAAACGTAAGAAATAAATCAAAGATATTTTACATAGAGTATATCATGTTATATTTGTTTTTCTTTTAAAATTAATGGATAGTAGAGATCGACGCTATTTCTATTGTTTTGTGTATTGTTTGAGTAATATTTGAGATTAACTCGTTCTTTGTTTGTTTTTTTGACATTTAGTTTGATGAATGAACTTCTGCATTATAGAAAAAAATTGAGTAAATAATAATAATCAAAATGTAATAAATGTTTTTCTAGAAAAATTATTTTTATCTCGCAACGGCGTAGATTGCCCAAAGTTTAAAATAAACCATGTCACTAGAGTAGAGCATAGGATAATGGAAAAAATGAAAAAGTTAACCGAGCCAAGTCTTATTTAAATGTAGTAAAGAAAAAAGCGTATGAAAATTTAAATAAAAATATTACAGGTTTAATTAGTTTTTTGCTTTTTAGCCTACATATATTTTGACATGGTTACACTAATCTAATATAAAGCATGTTGACGAAACTCTGGGCGATATAAGTTTTCCCTGTTGAGCTTTGAAAGTTTGTCCTTGACGCCCTGACAAGGGACAAGGGCCCATTTGCATAGTCGTCTCTCGTCCTTAGGAGCCTGAATGATTTATCTCGTTCTACCAAAGAAAGACGGGGTGACTTGTTTCGGCCACCCCGAGTAAGACGGTTCGATAGTATAATGGCGTAATGATGTCGACGTAACGTTTTTTAGGTTGTTTTGTAGGTAACGTCCAGAAATTTGAGCGGGCGATGATATCGGGTCGAACTCGAAGGATGATTCGAACTCGTTACGTAAACCAAGGAAGGGGAAGGAATGTATACCTCGGAAGAAGGAAGTTAGGCGGACGGGAGGCTGAGTCTGGACCCGGGAAAGCTATGAAATTTTGTTCTCTCGGTATGTGTTGCTGACAGTTGAAGAGTGGGAAGCAAGCAGGCGTCTATCGGATTATTTTGACATAAGGACGAACAACGGTGTGATTATTAAAAGATAAATATACAGGCACAATTACAAATAAAAATATACGAACTTTAAATTTCGAAATACGTGAGCTTCTTTTATAGTTTTTAATATAAAGAATGATAGCAGAGAAAGATTTTACTTAAAATGTATTTATTCAATTTCTAGATTTTCCAAAAAAGCAATATATATTTATTTGTGAAACTTTACGAGAAAAAGTTCTCTTTAAACGCAATAACTTATATGATAATTTATTTCTTTAATAATAATAAATTAAGAAATAATAAAATTTGACGTAAATTCAGAGATTACTTTAAAAATTGTAAAAAAATAAAGTAAAGTCATAAAATTGTATATTTCAGTTGATTTATTATTTAAACATTCATTTGTCAATTATATTAAAATAAAAGTGTGGACGAGAGCTGATTCGCAGTGCTTTCACACGATGAAATCTATGTTTTCACAGACAGTGGTTTATTTTAGTCTTTTGTCTTTCAAAGACAAATACTGCTACAATTTGCTGCTTCCGTAACTAGCTCTAATTTCTCCTACTAGTAATTTATTAAGTTATACTATAAAGAATTTGGATTTTTTATTGAACAAAATTGATGTAAAATTATTCATCGCTTTGAACGATTAATTATGTTCGGACAGATGTGTTAATATTATAATGAATCATAAAATTGAAAGAAATTTTCGTTGTCAACTTTTGATGATTGATCATCTAGAATAGAAAATAAATGTTAGTCTCTACATCCTTCTTTCTTTATTTATATCTTTATTCTTTTTTATTCGACTTTTCTCTTTTCTCCCTATCTCTTTTTTGTCTTTCACTTTACTTCTTTTTTCTCATTTTCTTTCGTTCACGCTGAGAATTCATCGAGATGCACAAACGCGATGCGAATTTAAATTATCTTTTGTTTGAGGATTTTACCTTAATTCGTAAGAACCAGACATTAATTGAACAGTATATAAAAAGTCAGCAGAAATCAAGATATCAATTCCTAAGAAAGTTATAAAATAATCACATAGGTTAATTTATAGCGACTTAGTAAGAATAATTAATCGTTAAAATACTAATAAAATTTATATGCAATTGAGTATTATTGCACTGTTAAGAGATAATTATTTAATTCATATGAATTTGATATTCGTTAAGTTAAATATTTTTCAAATTACTAATATAGTTTTTATGTTAGAATTGGATTATTCTTTTATTATCATTAATTAATAAAATTATTTTTTAAATAAACTAGAATAAGGTATAAGTTTAAAAATTTTTGCCAAAAAATTAAAGTCTTAAATTTTAACTATTTTGTACTATATTTTAGATTCATATGGGTAAGAAGGTGAAAAATAGCCGATTAATGATAAATGATTAATGTAAAGATGTCAAATTTTATTAAATTGAGTTTTTATCAATTTAATATAAATTTATTTGTAAACAGCCTTTTCATTTTTAAATTTTTGTTTAGTTATTTCTCAAATTTTCATTTATTCAAGGAAATCAATATCCTGTTATATTTTATAATTTTTATAATTTATAAAATCATATTTGGTATCCGACGGCGAAGTGTTGAATAATAATATATTACAGCCAAATTTTGCAGCATCACTTTGAGAATTTTCGTACAGTCTTTAATTAATAAAATATTAAAAATTGATTATTGATTTAAATATATTGTATACAAAATATATTATGTACTTATTTTGGTAATATGTCAAATGTAATAGTAATTTTGTATATAAAATGTAATTAAAACGATTATGAATTTATTTTAAAATAATAACTTAGTTGATAAATTACAATTAGTTTCATATTAATTTATGTATAATTTATGTATTTCATATTAAATTTTATATATAATTAATTCATTTATTAGTTTTTACCATATTTTAGCAATGAAAATAATTATTTTAAAATAAGCTATATTTAAGATTTTAGTGTATTATTGTAAATAGTAAATAAATGTAACAAAAATATTTTTAAAGGAATTAAAAACTATTAATCGAATGAGTGATTGAAAAAATTATTATTTTATGTATTTTGTGCAACTAAATATATCTATTAAAAATTTTTATTTTATTATATGTTTTTTGACTTTCATATATCTGTTTTACATGTTAATTTGAAAAAGCTTTTATTACATCTTGTATAAAATGGATAGATTTAATAATCTGCGTTTGTGTTGGTATCGTGTTGAAGTTATTTTTCTACATTCATAGTAAATTAAAATTTGTTTTCCCATTAGTATGTAAATCCAAATTCTTCATTTTTTCGTCGTTTTGAGAAAGAACGTGTAGAAAATATTGTATAAATCTGTAATTATTTTAATATTAGATTTTAAAGATAATGGAATAGTAATATTAGAATCATATAATTTATAATAAATTTTTGTTTTACAAATTTAAAAGCATATCTTTATACCATAAAAAAATTATTTGTGGAATAATAGATTTTTAAAATTGCATTTAGATAAACTAATTTCATTAAAATTGTTTCTTTGACCAAAATTTTTTAACGAAATTAATTAAAAAGTAAGACTTCAAATTTAATTAAAAAATTTAGCGTAAATATTATTTTGTTTCTTTTTGATTATTTAACTGCAAATTTTTTAGTTTAATTATTTATTTTAAAGTACTAGAGCTGTTTTAGTTATGCAAATGTAATGAAGTAAGCATTAAATACTAAAGTCTTTTAAGCTTCTAAACTTTACCAAAATTTGAAATATTTAGTCGAAGTTACTCCCACTAACTCTCTCTCTCTCTCTCTCTTTCTTTTTCAGTTCTCAATACCGTTACTAATATTATGTGTCTAAAAAAGACAACAAGATAAGTATGTAATATTATGCTGTTTTAACAATTTCATTTAAATAGTAAATTCACAAATAGAATTTATTAAAAGCCAGATGTATATTCTATAGAGCAATAGAAATCTAAATATGCAAAAAATTTCAGCTCCACGAATATTTACATAAGTTATTTGTTCTCGAATACTAAAATTGATGCAATAGCTTGGAGTTTAAAAATTGTAATAATATGAAAAATTATGAAATGCATTTGAAATATTAATTTTGATTCAATATCCGTCGAAAATCTTATTACCGATTTCTTAATTTACAAGTGTCATGGAAAGAAAATGTTGGAAAATATATAGATCTGACTAAAGCATTTGTAAAATATATCCATAATCGGCATAAACTTGTTCCGCTCGAAGGAAACACCGAGGCAGAGTTTCTTCATCGCAATAAAGCGTAGAGATAACATTCTTAAATTTAAAATTAAAATAAAATTTACGATGACTGATACGCAAATTTGCAAGTTTCAGACAGAGGCTCAAGTTTTGAGGACAAAGCAACAAAGGGCCAATTCTATTTTTTGAATATTCTTCCGTGTCACGCCACTGGTTGGCAATCCGTAGGATTTCCATAATGCCTCGATCCCGAATACGTGACATTAGAGATATGAATATCGAGGATGCGCAAGGCGGAAGGATCCGCGAACGTGTTCTTCCCGCGAATACCTGCACCCGAGATGCAATTTTCCGTGGGCGAATGTGTCTTGTAGCGTATGCGTGTTCGTGTGCGGGGTGATTCGAACGCGCGTGCTCGAGTGTGTATGCTTATGTCGAGGCCACCGAGCTTCCAGCACCGGAGTGGAACCGGAGTGGAACCGGAGCGGAACCGGAGCGGAACCGGAGCGGAACCGGAGCGGAACCGGAGCGGAACCGGAGCGTCATCGCGAACTCACGTAGGCATCCCACGCATATATGGGCTACTTCCTTTTAAATTACTATTTCAGAACTTTTAAATCGCTGTAACTTTTCGATCTTCCGAGTATTGCGTCTGATCTTTTACTTTCCACGCACACTTTTACATCTCTTTTCCTTATTGATTTCCATATTTACAGCGTTACATTTATAAGTATTTCTAAACATAAAATGTTTGATCCCAGACAATATGTTACACTACTTTCACGCTCACGCTTTACGATATTTTTCCAATAAAACTTTATTTATCGCGTATTTCTTCAAAACTCCGACTGCTTCTGAATTTGTTCGAAATTTTCGAGAATATTTTTAGTTACTAAGCGTTTGTTCGTTGAAAGGGGGAAAATGGAAGAATAATTGATCGAAGCTATACATTTGGTTCGATGCATGAGCTTTAATTTGTTTTAAAACAATAATCCAACAATAATCCGAGCGAACATTGGTTGTTGGATTGCTCGAAATAAGCGATATTCGTTAGATACAAGCGAAGGTGTAATAAATTTTATTATATTTAGTAATTGATTTTTTCAAGCAATTCGAACAATCTGTGATCGATACCTTTTATCTTTGTATCGATTATGCGTTTGAATCTTTTCTTTTTTTTTTAATGAAATATCATTTCGGTCCAGTCTTTCCCGGATAGGATTTAAATATTGAACTTTTCCTTTTGTATTTTTTATCGTAATGTATTTTTTGAGGTATTTTTTCTATTTCACGTAAGGCAAACAATATCATAAAGCTGTATTCGATACTACATGTATTAATACCGCTTCTGCTATTCAAATATTTGTAAAAGCGAATCAAAAATTGAATGAAAAAATAATGTATAATGCACCTGTGCAGTGTACTTTCATCGTGACCCTTTTACTCAAAATGGAACCACCGAACGTATATATATATATATATATATATATACATATATATTATATATGTATGTATAGAAAAGATAAAAGTCTAGGTTGGATGAGTGACGCATTCAATGTTGCAACTGCGATGTATGGTCGATCGGACGTTTCTTTCTTTATTTGTCTCATGATGTATTACGTGCGTGCGTTCGCGTATCCTTTGGTTCCACGGGCAACGCTTTTTCGAACTTCCCTCGAACTCAAAGGGTACAGTCGCTCGATGTGGTCTTAAGCTCGATGAGCAAAAAACGATTGATTTTCGGGAGAGGAACGAATTTATGATATAAGGAGTCGGGGATTCATCATTCTCGGTACATTGGTCAGGGTATTTGATCTTCTGGAGTAGTGACGCAAGAGAAAAGAGAGATAAAGGGGAGCATGAGCGACTCGACACGCGATTTTCACAGGCATTACGTTCAATGTGACGCGGACGCCATTCAATGGACGCCGTTTTTCCTTGTGTCCGAAACTGTCGTCAATTTATAATACCGAGCTGGAAACTTCCACTCGAAGCTGATAACTGGTGAAAAATTGAACCCTCCACACGGGCTAAGTTAAGTTTGAATGTTAGCGGAAGACACGTTTACAGTATCGGAAGGGTTACGATCGTAAGCTTGTAACAACTTCTGCATGTAAACAGCGTATTTATTCGTACCAGAACTTACCGTTAATTGCCTTAAAGTCTACTATGCATTTTAATTAATTGAAGAAAAACTCTTACGTTACCTGCAATTTAGGATTAACCATAATTTCAGCGGTAAATAAATTCGAAAAATTCAAAAATTACTTTTAAACATTCTTTTTAAAAAGTGTGCATAATTATACTTGTTTACGTTGAAAAAGCAATGTGCATTTAAAGTTTCAATTTCTAAGAAACAGCTTATAAGTTTAAAAACTAGAGCGTGCTTTTTCATTTAATTTTTACAAAGTTAATAAGTTAACCCAATGCGCAGTCATATTGCATTTGAAGCTGATCTATTTAATACAAGTTTTAATTTTTTATGTTAACTTGTCATTTTCATTTAGTTCGTAACGTTTCTTTAAGAAACCTTCAACATCTTAACGACCGCTTGTACGCAGCATCCAGGGATTCTCAACCCTTTTTATTCGTAAGGATAAATGATTCGTAAAGTGTGAAAGTATTTTTAAATAAATAATTGATATTAATATTAATTAATTCAATTTGGAATATAAATGGTTAAAAGTTATTGACAAAAATTAATTTTAATAAAAATATTTTACATTTAATAATTTATATACGTAGACATCCACTTTATTGTATCAATATTATAGAAAATTCTGAACTGACAATGTGATTTAAAATTAATTAAACTTTGACAGAATATATTTTAGCAGAAAAAATTCATTCTTTGCCGTTATTTGTAAATTGAAAAGACTATTAAATAAAAAAGAAAGATTGATTAATGTCCCTATTCATTGAAAATGAAAAGAAAATATAAAGCATCTGTTATAATATCAGTGTTTTAATTTATAATATTTGATTAACATCTTCTTTTATTAAAAAAATTAAATATTTAGTAAAGAATTATAAATGTTAAAATTATTTTTTTTATAAATTTGATATCTTAATATTTTCAAATTACGAATTTAGAAAATTGTAAGATATAAAGAAAAGTATTATTAACTTGATGCAAGTAAAATAACAAAATATAATATAAATTAAATTTGCGATTACCTCTGACAATCGTATTGTATATAAATTGGTACATTTTTTGAAACTTTGTTATTACATTTAATTCTATAAAGTATATAAAATTTTAATTACACAATAAACTTTAATACATATAGATATTTCTTAGTTTTAATTTATGATATTACATTATAGAATAATCTAATTCATATTATATTATTATATACTAAATTATAGAATTTATAATTAAAGTTACAATAGTATTTTGATATATTTAGTAATAGTATGTTTTACAGGCTTTTTTACCACTTTGTAATAACGAACGTTAAAAAGTCCCTGTTGCTTTATAATATTATGAAACGATGTATCATTAAAAGTTTTTAAGAGCAAACTCGAATTTCTCCGAATTACGGAACTGAATATTTGTCAAATAATATCCTACCATGAGATATCAATTACCGATAATTTTGAAGTTCATTTTCAATTTTGTTTCAAACCTTTATGAATCAAAATAGTTAAATTTTATTAAAGTAATATATTATATCTTTTGATTCAAAAATTCATCTATCAGCGTAATAATTTAAGATTCGCTAATCAGAAGTTGAACGAGTCGAAGTCGAACAGCGACGGTGAATTTAAACTCAAATTACCAATTAAAGATCCAATACACCGAATGATATATTAAAAATTGCCTAAATTCTTATTGAATTTAGATGATCTATTACACTTTTAAATCAAGTTTACCAACACGAGTTTTATTCGTTCGAATTAAAGAACTCTTACAATTGAAATAAGTGCATTAAATCTTTATGTTTTTCCTTATTTTTTTATGAATTGATTTTAATTTTTATCGTGCTTGCATCTGGAAGGATCCAAAAGAGACGATAAGTATAGTGTGCTCCATTATAAAAACAATGTGGCAGGAGAAAGCGAAACTTAAATTTTGACCGACGGACTTTGGTCTTTCTTTACTTTTTCGATAAAGTTGGGAAAGTTGGCTTAAACTTTGGAAAAGACCAGCCGTCTCGAATTGTTTTCTACGAAAAATAAAAATATGAGTGATCATGCAGGACTTATAGAAAAACCCATCCTCTGGGATGTCTTATCTATTTTCTCTTGCATTCGCGCAACATTCGTACTTTCTCGCTTTGTTTTTGTTGTTTGTTTCTTTTTATCTTTGAAACTTATTTCTTACAGCTCGAATAATGTTCATTAGCACCACTAGGCAACATCAGTTTAAATTTAGATTTGTAATCAGCGGAGAAAATAATATTTAAATTTACAATTTTCCAAGAAATTAAAATTATCATTAAAATCTGAATTTAAAATGATGTAAATAGTTTTGAGTAGATAATTTGAATCAGTAGTCTTAAAATAAGATAAAGAACACTCTTTAGCAAACTTGTATTTTTTTGAAGTATCGTATTTTTAGAATTAATATACAATTAAATTTAAAAATAGAAAATAAGTAGACGTTTCAAAGTCACATGTTTATGGTAATACTTTTCATTATTATAAATTATAATACTCATTGTTATGAAATTAGATAATATTTATAATATTATTTTTTTTACAAAATTTTTACGCGGATAAAAATTTATGTAATTTTATCGAAAAATATTACAAAATAGTTATAATTACGCTCGCATTGCGAATATTAGTTATATTTTATTAGCAAATACGGACTTGTTTCCGATATGTTAAATATGAATAACATTAAAGTATGAAAGTAAACGGTTAAGTATACATACTAATGTTAAAATAGAAAATTATATTTTATAGAGTCTATTACATTAATCATAAAAAAATTTATGAGATTTGAATGATTTTCTAATCAAATAGAGTAGAATAATATTAAATAAAAAGCTAATTGTTTTTTTGCAAAGAAAATTCATTAAAATTTACGTATAATAAATGAAAAAACCAATAATTTATAAAACGAAGTATTTTGGAATATAAATTAGAGCTGACAAGTGAAAATAATCAAGTGGGTATTATTTAAAATAAAAAATGGGAATAGTCTCGGACGTCGAAAGTAAAAGGAATCGAGGAAACGCAAGTCGTTAAAATTTGTGGATAGTGTTAAGAGGTTTTATTTTGGGGTATAATATTTTAATCGTAGAAACGATCGAAAGCCTTCGAAATTTTAGACGTTAGAATTTGAGGAAAGAAAGATAGCAAGAGTTGGCCGAGGGTCCGAATAATTTTATTGTAAGGCAATTTTCTCGGTTCTCGAGGCGGCGAGAGGTCCGATTAAAAAGATACATATCGATGAGAATTTGGCTGAGTCGAGACTTGACTCAGGCAGATAATACAGGCACCCGAGGGCGGACAAGTGCGCGGGCGCAGCTTGTAACGTCGAGGTTTTACGGCTATTATTTATAGCCGGTCGGCACTCCTCTCATCCTGCGTGTACATATCGATTGCGGGCCTCGCGTCCGTCCGCAGCATCGGCCCGTGCCCGGAGTCCCGCCGCTATGACAAATCGCTGCCGCAATTGAAAGCAGCCCGTCGAAGGGGTGGCCCTATTTGCGCCCTGCGTTTCCCGATACGCGCAAGATTACGTCCGTGGTAACGGCTGTGAACCGACCGAGCCTGCCTCTGTCCGTCACGGCTGTAATCCAACGCGATACGGATTTTCGACGCCGGATCAACGCGTTTCGTTTACGCCCGACGAATTCGCCGATGAATGCGTCAAAGCGGTGCTTCGCTTTGTGCAGAGGACTCCATTTTAGGGCGTTAAGCCGATCACGAGGCCTAAAAACCGAGCAACATCTAAGCTCCATTTTATTTTCACGTTTATTTGCACGTTTATTTACAGTCGTATGTTTACGCGAGCGTTTATTGGAAACGTGTCGCTGTCGCTGCTCAACTATGCTAATGCGGTAAGCACTCGACTGCATCACCAAATTTATTTATATTTGCCAATTTGCCAATAGTTAGATACTAGTTTAGATACCCTGCCTTTTATCGATAACAAGAGATCGATAACAACTTGTCCTTCAATTTACACTTCAAAATAGATTGTGCATCTTTTTATCCACCTAGTTTGTGTTATTATGTTATTATATTGTGATTCACGCAGTTACATATATAAAGGTGAATTTTGCGAGTATAGGTTACTTTTTAAAATTACGAGTACGCGTGAAAAATTACGTTTTTTTAAATATTTGATAAATTATAACACATCGCAAAATCATTGGAGTACATCTAAAATGTTTTTCTCGTGAATTAAAATTGAAATTAAAAGGTAAAATATGCGCCCGAGTATTTCTACAAAGCTCCAATCGTAACACACAGAATTTAATGTACGAAAGAAAATTCTAGCGATTACACACGCTAATATCCGTTCGTATATACATTCTATGAATATATGAAATATCTTTTTAGTATACATTATAAAAAAAATAATATAATCGATAAAGTTTAACATATCGAGTTTTAAAATATATTCGGTAGCCTCACATAACAACATTAATATCTTATAAATATACATCAATAGTTGTCTAAAGTGTTAAATTAATTATTTCATTATTTTTCATAATTACATATAATATAATTGAAGTTATAAGTATGTTGAAGAAATAAAATATTATTACATTTTTAAATATATTTAAATAATTTAATCAATAAGCGTACGTATAAAATCTTTAATATTTAAAAATGTTGATTCTAATATTGAATAAATAAAATAATCTACTGTCATTTTAAGTTTCTTACTAATTTGTGATAAAATATATTTAATCAATTAAAGAATCTATGATAAGAATTCAAATAATGTTGAATTATAATATAAAAAATTTTATCAATATTTATGACAGTATAAAAAATAAGATTAATACCACTGATTATTTAAAAAGCAGTTTTAATAACTGATTTTATGAAGGAAATATTTACGAATTATTTATAAAAATGTTTGTTAACAATATTACAGGTAGATTAAATGCCTCTGATTTTTTATTGAATGTATATTTTAAAATTTATTTTAATCATAAGTCTTATTTAATTTTAATTTATATCCTATTTTATCAATGTATTAATTAAAATTGAAGCTTCGATTTTAATCTATCATAGGTCATATATACTGAAATTTTTGCATTGTTAAAACTCTTTTCTATTTCATTATATTAATATAAATTATTATAAATTTTAAAACAAAAATTATTTTTTATGAATATATTCAAGTTTACAGACTTTTTAAATATATCTATATTCGATAAAACGTTCAAGTACGTTAAATTCAATTTTAAATTCTGGGACATGTTTTTTATTTATAGTGTTAAAATAAAAATTTTTAATTATTGTTTTTTTTATAGAAAAATAAAATATTCTTTAGTATAATCAAAACTAAAAATTCAGATAATAAATTTAAAACCATTTACGAAATACCTAATTTTGATTGAGTATGAAACATGAATAATTTTTTGTATTTTAAAATTTATTAAGTTATTATTATTTTTTAAAAGTTGAATATCTTATATATCAGGTATAAATTTAGTTTAATAATTTTTGATATTACAGATTACTGTCTACTTAAATATATTAAATATTATTGAAAAATGAAATCAATGGTTTGTTACACATTACTGTAGTACCAACTCATTTTCAAAATTGTAAATATTTTTTACTTAATTGACCTTTAATAAAATTGAAATAAATACATACTTTTTCCCTCTATTTTATAAAAAGATACGTTTAGTAATTTGTCATATATAAATTTTTCAATATAATAATAATTATTTAGTTTATTTTATGTTACATTTATTTAACAATTTAGAAATAGTTAAAATACATTTCCTAGCGTATTAATATTGTGGTTGTTTAAAAACGTGATTGAAAGATAAGATCTGTATTCGAAAGTTCTTTTATACGAACATTAATATCTTACAATCGTACTTAGATTATAAATGAATACTCATGGTATCTTTTTTTAATATTTATTTACTTTCTTTAATACGTATATAATAGATTTTCTTTTTATTTGAATGTAGGGAATAAGTATAACAATAAAGAAGAAAAATATCATAAGAAATATTTATATGTTCTTTCAAAGGAGAATACTCCAAGATTTAAAGTACACTTACTTTGGGCTTTTTTCAAACGTTTTAAAAAATTTTAGCATTAAATAAGTACAAAGAATTTATTATACGTATCTACAATCTTTATTTACATTTAGAAGCGCTTTTTAAAGATTTCTAGAGGGGAAAATCCCAGAGGAAAATGACTTGGTTCATCTTCACCAAAATAAGTTTTTAGATTAAGTGATAAGGCACAATTACATATCACTTATGAGATGATAGGCTCATAATAAAGATTATTGTGTAATCTTACAGTTTTATTATTTTGATAAATAAGTCAATTATATAATAGAATATTTTTTATTTATAGAATGTTAATGATAATTACAAATGTAAATTTTATTTTTAAATTATATTCGATTCGAAAACGAATAAAATATAAAGTTTTTTTATTAAAAATGTAGATATTAATTGACTACATTGATAATATATATATGTAGCAGAATGTAAATCATAATCAGAAAAAGGAAATATGTTATATGTATGGAACATAAACAGAGTTCTTGATATTACTTGCAAAAATGCTATGTAACCAAGTTTTCGGGTTTACTAGAATAATAAATTAAATTGAAGGTATTTTAGATTCGGATCAGTTATTTTTTGTTTGCCTTTTAAACAACTTTGTCTTGAAATCAGATCGTTTTCTGTTTTACTGTTTGATTTTAAGTTTTAAAGTACATTTTGAATGAAATAAATTTTAGACTCTCATTCAGAATAGTATTTTTTATAAATAAAAATAATTTATTTAAAAATAAATTATACCATTTTATTAATTTAGTTAATTAAATATCTAAAAATATATTTATTAAAAGCTATGAAATAATGTTTTCAACATTATCGCAAAATTTATATCAAAGAAAAATATTTATTTTAAATTCATTTTTATTGATATAAGTATTATATAATTTAATTAGTATCGTTGATATAATAATAAAAGATATTTTTTTATATAATTTATATTTGTATTTCATTTAAGCATTTTGAAATACTTTTATAAAAGATGCTCAATTTTTTTATCGATAATAGCAAGTCATAGATTCGATTATAATTAAGTTTTATTTATAAGTGCTTTTTTAAATTATCTGATTTTTTTATCATAATTATTATTGATTAATGGATGATAAAGAAAATCCAACAAACATTGATTTAATCCACATAATGAATCCTTGCACATCATTTAGATGAACTTTGATGGTATTTTTGCATAAAAATAAAGAATATCACACTCTTTTAAGATAAAAAGTTTTATCAGTCTCATGGTGTTGCATCGGTACAAAAAACTTGTAGGTCTCTGGATGTTCAATGGTACTCGTCATCGGCTTGGCTTTTCGTGCCATTTCCCTCTACCAAAACTCATCGAACTCCCTAGTCGTATTCTCACGAGTTTAAAGCGTTTTCTCCGGGTTTCCTTTAGGTCTTATCGTTGGTACTTTGACTTTATGAGTGAAAGAGACCGAGATGTAGAGGGTGAGTGCTGTAGAGAAAGAAAGAGAGAGAGAGACTCATTCAACTAGAGAGAAAACGATAGAGCAGGAGGATCGGAAAAAGAAAGATAGATATATATGTATGTATATATATATATATATATATATATATATATAACGAGAGCGAAATAAAGGAAAAAAGAAATGAAGTGTACAAACACTACTGCTCTACCCTTTTTCTCTTTCTACGTTTTTGCATTGAATTCTCGACGATAAAACGGAAAATGTAGAATGCGTTAAGCCAACCCCAAGTTGTGGCGCTACACCAATTTTTTTTACCTGCTCGATATGTAGTTTCAGGAAGAAATTCGCGTCGTTTTAAAATAAGTAGTCTATTCAATGACTAGGTCAAGTTGTGGTGCTTTTAAATTTTCACTTATTTGTGTCTCTCCTTGTAAATCCTAATATGTCGTCTGATATCTTTTAATATTTCGTTTCGAAAGAAATATCGTCTTTTTAAAACTAGATTTATGTATCAATAATATTTTTCATCTAAATAAATATTTTCTTTTATGTTTCGGACGAATAATCATATGTACAATTGAATTTATGGAGCTTAATTAAAAAATCTATTACTTTACGGTTTTTTTTTTGTTTCGAAATTTTCGTTTACGCGAGAAATATATATAAAGTATATATATAAATATAAAATATAAATATAAATATAAATAAATTTATATAAATATAAATATATATAAAAAATATATATAAAGTATTTATTAGTAACTGGACTGTTTCTACTAGTTTTAAAAATAAGTAAAAAATTGCAGCGACTTATATTAAAAATGATAATTAAAACGTATCAACAATATTTTAAAATAAGCCATGCATAAAGCGAAAAAGAATGTATGCGTTTGAATTTTCATTCGAAACGCTTATGTAAAATCGGTTGAAGAATGCTAGTGGTCAATACTTACCAAGTAAATCCTTATATCATTTTTGCGAAGTATTCAGGATCTGACTTTTATGTAGAATAGCAAATTTGACTAACTGCACTACTCATATTCTTTCTTCTTCTACATTCTATTCGATTTTGGACAGTTCGTTTACTGACTACCGTAGCTACGTATATTTTACATTATTCTCGAAAATAGGATAAATTGGACTGTCGAAAACGATTGTCCGCATGAAGGATTATACTTCAATACCATGTATTGGATTGTCAAGCGGTAAAAAAACTTATTTTCTTTTTCGTTTTTCTCCTAATCCACGTGTATGTTCATTGCACAAGTGTTACATCTGTTAAAAATACTACTATATTCTAATATGATTATTTTATTCTAAATTTTTGTAATTATTGGCTTAAAATATTGTCAAATATTAACAGACTTTATCTATTAAAAATTACAAGTTTTATTTTAAAAGGAATTAATTTTATTATTGAAACTGTAATTTAGTTTCTCATAGTAATAAAATAAATCATTTTACTAATTAAAGCAACTAAATGTGAATTTTAAAGAATGTTGCGAAGAATAAGATATAAAGACTTGTATATATGAAATTATATAACAATTTTGTATTGTTTTTTAAATTATTTTTAATTTAACTTTTAACAATTATATTACGAATAATAAATGTTACTCGTTAAATATTACGAGAATTTAATAAATAATATATCAGTTTTACATACTGTATGTATTATATTTTTATAATTGTAAGTTAAAATATGTTTACATTGATATGAAATCTTCAGCTTATTTAGAAAATGAGAACTAATTATAGATAATATTTATTCATATTTTAAAAATTAATTTAATAATGAAAAAGCATATATATGTTATTAATATTTACACAAAATATACAATTTTATAGTATCGACTTTGAAGAGTTTTACACATTTTTATGTCAGTTATTTAAATCTTTAATTTTTAGTTTTAAGTATAAAAAATATTTTTAATTTATGCACGCTTAACTTGTAAAAGGGTAAATAAGAGAACGTAAGCTACTTAACAAGAGTAAGAGTTTGAAGAAGAAGGGTCAGGATTCCGAGGACGAGTCTCCTTGCCAGCAATATAGTGAGTAGTAAGATAACGAGAAAGCATAATAGTGTAAAATTTACAGTTTAAATTTTGAAAATATTTAAGTGAGAAACGAGAAATTCATCACATATTTAAATTATAAGCTATCACTTCAGAATATATAAATAATGATCCATTATTATTTTAATTAGAACTGTTTACGGTATTGAATAATTACAGAGTTTCAAGAAATATAGGAGAAGAAATTTAAATATGTTATCATTATCAAATTTTATCGCGTCCTTTCAAAATTTTCTTTGCATTTAATGTTATCCAATGAACCTTTTATAAAATAAAATATTAAAATACTTCATATAAATGTAAATATAATCATTGTATATAATGTTATTATATATGTTAATTTTTTTAACGAATAAGTTTTTAATAGAAATATTAGGACAAAAATTCGATCAACCAGTGTAAAGTAAATAAAATTCTCGGTGCAGGTATATTTTTCTTCAAATATTGACATAATTATGATAGCTGGTCTTTTATTAAATGCAAATGACATATGCCTTAAAAAGATTTTATAACGAAACTTATATAAAAGCTCACTGCAACACACGACAGCTGCTGTTTTACATATACAGTCTTTTTGACTGGCCTATTATTTTATTTTCTTGCAAAACTGCCTCGTTTACCCAAGCTATTCGACGATTCTTCTCCACTGTTTTCTTTTTTCCACTCGTGTATTTCTTCTTTCTTTATTTCCTTTCCTAAACTTTTTTATCACTACCATTTTTTGTACATATTTTAGTTTACATGTTTTTCGGCTATACTATTAAAGGTACTTCTCACTTTTTTGTAACAACTGTAATTCAGAACTCGATCTTTCTTTTGTTATTTTTATTTTTATCCTTATTTTTACATGTCAATTTTATTGTTCATGTTTTAGTGAACAGTAAGTATGTATATACGTTATGAATACGTACTTCCATCCAAATTTGTAACTGATACAAAGTATATCGTTTTATTTTAAATAATGATTTTTTATAGAATTAACTAAAATTCAATATAGTATAAATTAAAAATTATTTGATACGCTAAGCAATATATTCTTGAAATTTTATTTTATTTAGACTTGAATAATTAATTTAATTTAAATACATTTTTAAGCGAAAATTAACAATCATATATTTAATAATATATATATAGGAATATAATATTCGAAATATAAAATGAATATAAAATAATTAAAAAATATATTTTATATAAATTTAAATAAATTTAAAGTAGATAATGCAAGTATTATGAAAGTTAAAATTTGATTTCTTAAAAAGGTTTAAAAAGATTTCTTTTTAATTATTTTATTTTTATTTAAAAAGAGCATATACATTTTTTAATTCAATGAAAAATGTTTTTTCATTGTTTCATTAATTTTTTTATTTTTAATTTAGAAAAATAACTTAAACTATATAAATATATATTTTTTAAATATAATTTAAAGAATAAAATAAAGTAGTTACAATACAAAATGAATAAGGTTTTATAACAAAATGAAATTGAATGATTAATTTTGAACAAAAACGAACTGTATCAGATGGTAAAATAAATTTATTTAAATTCACCTCTTTTATGTTCGTTATAAATTAATCTTTATATGTATCGAATACATTATAAATCAGTATATAAATTTGTATGATTGACTATAGTAAACTTAAAATTCAATTATATTTTTAAAACAAAATCTATGTATTTTACATATTGTTTGTTTAATTGTTATTTGAATTTAGAATTTTTTAAAAATATTTTAGTATTATTCAATATATTAGAGTAGCTATGTATAAAATAATAATAATTTTATTATTATAGTATTATTATAAAGCTAATAATCTTAGTATGAAGAATAAATTAATATTAAAATGAATACGTCTTTATTTCTTTTAGTCTTGATGAGGTATGCCAATTATTATCTGGAATATGCTCTGAGAATAGATGCAGGTCATCTACGTAATTAAGGAATTTTCTTTCAATCTCTGAAACTAATCGAGCAATCATTCATCTTTTACAAAAGATTTCATTTTTTTATTTCTTAAGTCATGATTTTACTATAAAGTAAAATTTTTAAAATCAGGATTTGACCTCTTTTAATGAATAATATTATATTAAACTAAAAGTATGTATAAATTAGTAATTAATATACTTATTAAATACTGTATTGGAAAAGATAAAATCTGGTATTTTATCAAACATCTATAAATTAAACATTTATAAATTATGCACTTTGTACATTATAATTACAAGTGTCACACATTCACTAATTTTTTTTATGGATTATCTATAATTTTAATAATTTAATCTCAGTAGGATGAATAGAGTTTATTAATTAATTAAAATTAAAGTTAATTTATATCGTTCGTAGCGATTGCATAGCACTGTCAATATTTTATATATCGTTTTCATCTAAAATATTTATACTCTCAAATTCTTGTGTCCATCACTTTAAGCTTTAAAGAGCAATGGAAAAGCATAATGTAAAGAACCGACTTTTTAATATCAAAATGTAGCAACATTCTTGCCTTTCGCTTATAAAGAATGCATCACATACTCTTCCACTCTCTCACACTTTTTTTCGCGCCAGAATCCGCAACGGCTGCTACCTAAAGTGCGCATACATATACACGTACTCATACATCACAGCTGAGAAGCGTAGTCTCGGAATAAATCACTTTCGTAGAAACTTTCCAAGCTTGGTGAATACAAGCTTATCACACTCGATAAAAGCTGGCGCTATAGGTGACCCAAAATTGGGTACTAGGTATGTCATATTACTTATGCAGAAAAGTGAAAGATGAAGAGACTCGGCACATAGGCTTCGATTAAGAAAATGATACATTTAAACCGATGAAGACATACATATGTTATCTATAATATGAAAATGCACAAATTATCCAATGCAATTATTTTCAATTCATCGAGTTCAATTAATCAAGAAACAAATATTTTTTATAAATTCATTTTTTTATTGAAAGTTTATTTTATGGGGAATTTTATCTTTATGATATCGGATTATGATTGATTTGTTACATTTAATGATTAAGTTATTATTTTGACATAGGTATGTGTAATTTATAAAAATGTATTTTTGTGTACCATGTGATACTGATTATCGAAAATTATATTTGAGTTTTAGATTAAAACTGAAAAATACGTTACCGTATGTCTAATTTTATTATACAATAACTTAATTGAATAGTGTTTATTAAATATATAATTAAATAATTTTTATTTTAAAAATTTTGCATTATTTAAAATTAATATTTCTTACCATTTTTTATAGCAGTACTTATAATTATATTTTAAAGTATTACGATTATTATTATTTTAAATATGGTATTACATTTTAGTTAAATGATTATGTGTAGGTTAAGATTTGTAAATATATCGATTTTATGTATATATATTTATGTATTTCTATAGTTGAAAATATAAATTTATTATGTATATGTAGTGTGTACAATAATGAGTGGAATATTCTAATCAAACTGTCAACGTTCAGTTTTGTATTTAAAATTCAGCGAATGACTGGTGTGATCGGAGAAAATGCAAAAGATGGAGTTTTATATTTGATGGAAAGATGAGTGAAGCCAAGCTGATTGATAAGACAGAGCGATAGTTTTTCCGACTATAGATATTTGATCTATAAGGCTGAATGCAATCGAGTAGAAATAAAAAGCAGCTCTTTCTCCTTTCCTGCAAAAGTAGACACGTTCAGGTAAAATAAGTAATAGTTTTTTTTCTTCGCTTATACAGGAAAAAGCTTACATTATATGTAAGCTTAAAATTGAGAGATCATTTTCTCAATTTTTAGTGTAAGATGCTACATGTCCTGAGCGTAGGTCATACTAGGCTTGCCCAATTGGGTCACTATTGCGCTTATTATTAGATTAGTAAAAAAGAGAAAGAATAAAAGAGGAGTGGATATATAGAAGAAAAAAGCTTTGTAGAAAGAATGTCGGATATGTATATATAGAGAGCGAGAGGGAGAGAGAGAACGATAGAGACATTCAGTCGCACTTCGATCGAATATCTTCATATGTTTGAACCATTAGTCTACGAAATAGAACGCATCTGTATATCATAAATTTTAATTTAAACGATGACAAAGTATCAGATCTTTTAAAAACTATACATATATAAACAAAATTTTGATATTTATAAAAGTTTATTTATCTGTGCGTTTTAATTTTTTATTAAATTTTTAGTGTTACAATAAGTAAAATTTCTTATTAATTTTAGATTCAATTATATTACAATGAATGAAATTGTAGTATTTTCAACCGAAAAAGAATACAGAATATGAACTTCTGATTAAAGTTGTTTATAAAATTTACAATATAAAAGTTCACATTTTATAATGTATCTTAATTGTATATACACTGATTAACATTAAGTTATTAAAGTTTATAAATTATTCATTATATCTTCATCATTAAATTATATCTTTTAATAAACTAAAATTATTGTTTTTTTAATCATAAAAAAGAATGATTGTTTTTCTTATGCAATAATAAAATATCTTTAGGAATTATAAAATTTCTTCGAAAGGGTTATTTTCTTCTTAGTTACCCGGTAGACTCATTAGTAAAACTGTATAAATCAAGTCTACGTTAAACGTTGCGAGGGGACGCGAAGATTTCGTTGCATGTAATAATCGTATATCAAATTTGTCGTTTAAGGGTAGTTAATAATGTATCGGATCAAAGGCCTCCTTTTTTTGTTGGAATAATACATGTTTTAATATTTACTAAAAATATTATTTTTAATTTTTATTAGTGCTTGAATTTGAAGAAATACGTATCCTACAGGAATCTTATATGTATACTAACAAATACAATATATATGTATTAAACTTCTATTAAAAACAAATATACAAATCTTTCATGCTTTATGATACATTATTGCTTATTTTTGCAAAAACTTTTTGTTTATGAAAGTGTTTCGTTCATTTAAAGAAATATAATTAAGTATATATACTTATACAGTTGAAAAACTCTTATTAGAGATATAGAAAGTAAGGAAAAGAAAAAAAATATGTAGTAGCAAGAGTCATTATATTTACAAGGCAACATAATAGAGATAAGCGGTAAACGAGTTTTGGAATTCTAATTTATGATTCTTTTATAAGAATATCGCTACCTAAGAGAGTAGAGAACGTTAGATTTAAATATTCAACGATATATCATTATGTAGTAAGAAAAGTTGCTAAAAATTATTATATTCTTTTTAATTTTATATATTATTCTGAATATCTCAAATAATGATGGAATATAATAATTAATAGATATCGAGGCTATAAATTTTAAGTTACTTTGTTATGAAAAATTGTTTATTTTAATACGTGAGTTATTTCTTCCGAGTACTGAAACGTTATAAAACTATATTTGTTTGTAATAATTCTAGTTAGTTTTTCTTTAGTTTTTCTTAAATAATGTATATTTTATTTCTTTAATTATATACATTAAATATTCAAAAAGAATTTTTTCAATTTTATTCATACTCTAATCATAGAAAGTTTCTAATCGTTGCAACACATTTATGAAGGTATTTAATTTCAACGCTTTCCAGATGTTTTTGATAAACATATATTTCATTCCGTTACAGAATACATTTAAAAATTATCAGTATAAATAAGTTATGCAGTATGTATTCTCTTATTATGTAAGGCTATTATTGTATTTATAATACATAAATATCCATTATTTACTCTTCCAATTGTATTGGTGTTATAATATCGTTATCGCAAAAAAATGAAATAAATAAAACAAAAACACGGATATGAAAATAATAAAACATTGATGAATCCGAAATATACTTGTTTACTTTTAAATAAATTTTTTTTTTTAAATTTCAGTACAAAGTTTAATTTTTCATGTTAAAAATTCGTAAATAGAGATCTCTATATTTTTTTAATAATACATTTAATTACTCAAATATTTTTAAATTATAAATGTGAGGTAATGTTATATTTATACATCTACAATTAATAAAATATTTCAGGTTGTATATTAATACTGGTTTAGTTTCACGACATAGATTATATATTGTAATTATTATCAGTATCGTGTAATTTTGAACTTTGGTATAGTAAATTTAAATTATTTATTATTTCTCTATGATGTTTTTAAAATTAAATCCACGCATTAATAATTCAGTTTGTAATATTTTGTCTTTTACATTAACTTTTAGCTATTAATAAAAAAAGTATTTACCATATAAAAGTACAGTTCTGTACCTTTAAATTTACGCTTTCTTATTTACGGTACAGTAAAAGATTTTAATTTTAAATACGTTATAGATACGCATTTGAGATATACCTACGTTCACATGTATATTATGTATATAAGATCACGGTCCTGAGAGTCGAAAGAGGTAACGCGTTGAGATCCTGAGTAGTTTCGGTTCCTTTTGACTCCGAGTTTTTTTCTTTAGGACCTAGCTACAAAACATCGCATTTTTGATCTAGAAAAATAAGAGAGACGAGGCGGACGAAAAACAGAAATGAACGAAAAGGAAAAGAACGCTAGAGAAGATGTGGATGCGATACGAGGACGAACTATTTTCAAGTATTGTAAATCAGACTGACTTTAACAAAAGCAGCTTGTGCGGTAAAATAGATATACACTGATGTATACTATGAATTGAAAGTAAAAATACAATATAAGAGAGGTGTAACATTTTAAATTTGAATTAATTTAAATGTAGCTTTATGTGTAATATAAAATAAAATGAAAATCACTGCTATAATATTTTTTCAATAAGATTTGTATTTTTCAGGATATTTTCATTTATTTTATATAAATAAAACTTTTTAAATTAAGAAATGTAAAAATGTACGATAATTTATACAAACTATTAATTATTTTTTCAAATGTTACGTATTTAAAAAAAATCTGTTACAATATAATCAATCTTTACAAAATAGTATTAAAAATTTTTGCAACTGTTTTAACTCTTGTAGAAAGTTCAATTACACTCACATAAAGTATTCAATTATTCTGAACATTTTTGAGATATTTCTACATCGATACACACTTTCAATATATTTATAATTTTATAATATAATACCGTCAAATTTTATTCAAAAAATATTAATGCAAATATTTTGTATGTATTTTTGTATTTTCTGCTATTAGATTTTTCTAAGTAATTAATGTTTAAAATGAATTTAAAAAATTAGTTACACATGAATTAGAATGAATTAGATTAAGTATTTTATTAAATAAATTTTAATAAATTTCTAAATATCTTTTGAAAATCTGAAAATTATGTTCCAAGAAATAAATTCTGTGAGATAATATTACTGTTCGAATTATGCAATTTTAATACTATTTGAATATCTTTATTTGCCTACATTATTTCAATTTATGGTAGAATTAGATCATTCTTATTTTAATCGAATATATATAATTTCCATTTTGGTTAGTAAGCTTATGAAAATATTCTTTTTCGTTTAAAAATAAAATTTAAACATTTATTTTTATATGTTTAAAGATATCAAAGAATCATAAATTTAAACAAAAAATCACATGATTCAATTATTTTTATATTATATGAAATTATAAAAACTAGATAATGAAAATTAAAAAACATGTTTCTATGAATACTAAGGTTATATGTATACTAACTAACGTAGTATTATGTTAACCATAGACTCATTATATATTATGAAATATTGTAAATTTTTCTCTTATAATTGATAAATAATTTTATAATTTGTGTTTTGTAATTTAGGAAAAATATTAGGTTTAATGATATTAATTTATTTTAAGTGTATTTACATTTAAATTGTATTTATATTGTACTTAAAAAGCAAAAAACAATTTGTAAAATTATATTTTTCTAAACACGTATGGTAGTATAAAGGAATAAAATATTTTTTTTTAAATTTAGTTATGCTGTAAAATATAATCTTCGCACATAATTTTGTTTTACACACATATTTGTGTGTCTTAGCAAGAAAATGTAGTAGGTCCAAAATACGAATACATTGTCGGTACGAGTTGCACCTTATTTTTATCATAATTTTGCATAAATATATATTTAGAAATTGTATTTGATATTTAAGGATACGAAGTTATCAACGATGATGATGCAGTTATAAAAGTGGAACTATCTATATCCGGTCATCAGAGATCTACGTTATAGTTGTTCAGCAGGATTAAATGATACATTTATACTTTGGAGCTTTAGTGCGGTTTATTAAAGATTCTACGCATATTGAGTTCATATTTTTCAGTAAATTTACGCATTTGATAGTTTAATATCCACAAATGTTGATGTGAATTTATACATTTTTATGATCTTAAATCCTCAGTAAATTGAATGAATTTTATATCGATTAAATTAAATTGAAAATTAAATATTGATAAAATCATGTAATTAATTACATTTAACAAAAGCACTACTGTGGCTTACAGTCATCTTTTAAACTCTATTTCTGAAATAAATTTTTATGAGAATTTATCCTTTCATTAATAGTCACAATTCGATAATATTATTATTTTTATTTTTTTACCGTTTTTATGGAATTCTATTAAATTTAAATAAAATAATATAGTTACAAACTAAAAGAAAATTTATAAATCTATAATAAATTTTATATAATAAATATAAATATTAATTTAAAAATAAAAAATAAAGAAATAATTAATTAAATATCAGTTTTAATATATTTTTAAAATATTTGTTTTTGCTGAAAATACTAAAAATACGAAGATTAAATCATTTTTTTGTAATAAATTAATTGTAACGCATTAAATTAAATAATATTTTATTTGCTCGATAAAATAATTATTTAATTTTATATTGAGAGTTATACTTATTGCTTTAGGTTAAAATAACATAATTGATAGATAAATGTAATTATATAGTTTAGTGATTGCTCATGCGAAAAAAATTATACCGTTTTATTTATAAGGTACTTCAAATATAAATATCTTTTAATTCACGTACATCTGTATTATTTTTGTTTATTTGTATGATAATATTTCTATTCTTCAATAGAGCATTTAATCGTATTTAAGTATAATGACACATTGCAACTTATCTTTATAGATCGATGCAGTTAATTTTTATAAATTATTATGTTTTATTACCGAGTTATCATGTTTTAACCAAAAAGTCATTATTAAAGCCAAGACGACGCGATATGAATTGTTGTAATTTACGAGCTCCCGACTTTAGAGGAGCATTGCGTTAGCGCGTAGTTTCGCTGACGTTTCTCTTAAAATTGCGCCGGCTGTAGCAAGTTTCTTGATATCATAGAAGTAAAGCAATTGAGTATCAGTTTTATAAAAGAAATTGGAAACCTCCGTGATCGATATTCGTTAGATAATGACATTAATCGTCCGTAACTTCTTTCACGTTATAAAGGCTCTATTTATATATTTCTTTATTTATAATGCAAACGATGTTTTACACAGATATTTATCCTTTAGTGAATTATAAAAAATTAATTCCATAGTAATCTAAAAATAGTGTATATACACGCTATTTAAGAACATTTAAAACACGATTTATCGCGAGCACATTGCCGCGCGATAATTTGAGTTTGACTACTTGTAGTCGAATACGTGTTGGAAAACCAAGACTAAATTTGAATTTTATTCGTTACCATTATTACGTTTAAGTATTTAAAAAGAAAGATAATTTTTTTTGAAAAGTTGAATCATTAATATTTTAATATAATTGTATATATTTTTAAATAGCGTGCATTCGAAAAAATAATTATCTTTTCAAATCGAATAAAATTGATTTAACTTTTGAATGAGAAATATTTAATACAATAAAAGAACATGTAAAACTGAAATGTAGCTTCTAGAATTATATATTTACAGAGCTGGTTTTTCATTTTTTTGTCATTATACTAGATGACCTTAGAAGAATATAAGTACAAGTATAAAAACGCAACGTCGGTATCGCTCTTTAATAATTCAAACCTTCGAAGTCTTTTCGCAATTTAGCGATGAAAACTCGCAATTAAGAAGAGAAAGAAAACTGCTTTAGAGACGCATACAAATCCAAGTGAGTGAGATATTTATATTAAAAATGAGGAGCGGATAACAAATGCGCAACCTGACTTGTATACCAAACACGAGGATTGCAGTAAAGTTATGCAAATCGTCCGACGCAAAGTTTTTAATGAAAATTTGTAATCTCGGATTTCCGAGTACTCAGGGCGTGGAGGGAAAGTTCTTCTTGGGACATTATGACGAAAATGTTAATCAAATACCGAGGGCCAACTCTTGTTGCAGTTGTACCCATCGCTGCCATCCCTGCCATCCCTGCCATCGTTGCTGCTGCTTCTGCTGGTTCTTGCCTTCGAGTGATTCTTTGTCTTGCTTGAAAATGCTGCGACTCGCGCGCGTCATTTGCATGGAAACGCACTGTCGCGCGAATTTTGCTCTCTTACCTAGATTTTCTTCCTTTGCTGGCTTATTATTTCGTGGGATTTATCGTACAATCATTTCCCCTATTTCCCCTGTTCTTTATTTGCTTTGGCTCGATTAACTAGAACTTCGACGTTTTTAGGGCTTTGATCGGTGCATTTTAACAGTACCGCTTTTTTTTCAATTGCTCCTTTATATTCCTTTACCTTTGACACAGATTTTTCTTTATATTAAAACTTTAGAAAATTATTTCTTAGTCCTTTTAATTATTATATTACATTTGCATCGTGGAATGACATCGTTATTAAAGACTGAATTATTTTTACTTAAAAAATTTTCAATTCATACTTATTTTATAAGAATAATGTTCCATTTATATTTAATTAAACTTTTAGCGAATGAGATTCATATTATTATAATAGCTTTTATAGAATTTATAAGTAATTTATTATCATATGAACTATTTTAGCGAGATTGTAATTACTATTTAAATTAGTTTGATATTACGTTTCTCTTTATGAGTGCATATTATTTTATGTTTACAGATGTATGCATTCAATCGATATATTAGTTGTAAACGAAATTATTAGTAAAATAAAATAAATTACATGGAAAATATATTGTATTACAAGTTATAATTCATCGTTCATTCAATTTGAGTTATATAAATATAAATTTATTTATTATATATTATCTTTTTAAACTAAAGAATAATCATTTAATTTTGTATACGACTGATTCCTACTTATATTTATTATTTTTTTATTGGTAAAACTATTAATGGTGGTACGAGTAAAATATTTCAGTTAAAACGCATGTTATATTCTAGTAGAGTATAGTATGAGCTAATTTCACGGAAAAGTACATAAAGACGAAACTTTTTGAATCATCGATCAAAGTAGGATACTTAAGTTAGAAACAGTATAAGAAGAAGTATACAGTAATCACTGAAACAACATATGGTACGAAGAAATATTCGGGGAAATGCTTTCGACGGTTGCATAAGTGAAGTTGTAACGGTTGCCTACTCAATAAAATTTTCTATTGAAAATATTAAAGAAAAATTGAAATATAGTAACAGGACTCGTATTTCTAAAAGAAATCCAGGCTGTGTATACGTAGAAGTAATAACGTACGAAAGAATATAATTTTGTCCATACAAAACACGACGTACTTCAAAATCGACGAACTAAAAAGGAACTAAAATTTTACAAATATTGTACATTATAAAATATTCGAAGATAAGTTAATTATATAAAATTCGTTTTCTAGATGCAGATAAAGTAGCGATGAGTAAAATAGTTATCGCGGCAATATAATTAAATACTCTAGTGAAAATTGCCACAATCTGAATAATCAACTTAATATCACGAAATAGATCATCTCTTTGCGGAGCAAAGTAATTTTCATAGTATTGTGAATTTCTTCCACTGATCTATTTACACGAAAGTGGAAGTTAAGGTAGAAATCTCCAAATGAACTCTTGACTACAACATTTATCGAACAACTAGCTTTTAGAGTTAATTGTAGAATGCTGCAATCAACTATAATCTGATACATTTTTAATTGGTTACGTCTTTTCCATGTAAACACAAACGATAACTGCTGAGTGAGTTATAAATCTGGAAAGCAAATAAATAAAGATCAAGAGTAAGAAATGTACTTGTACGTAAGACCTTTCAAGTATGATTCATAGACTTATAACGAACGCGGAGGTGCGGATGGAATGCAGTAAATGAATAGTGTGTCAGCACGTACCAGTACACGTTTACGAGTGGATGTATTACGATCCAACGTCTGATTCTACTCCTTTTCTAGTACAGAAATTACGGATAGGAGTCAGTAAAGGAGCTGAAATAAACCCAACTAAACCAGCTCAGTCTTGAATTCATGCTCCGCAGATTCAAGAGACCGTTTAAGCGTGGCATTCTATCCGCGACCACCTCGTCAATAAAAGTTGTATGCACCGGTGTATATGTGTGTTAGTAAACGCGTGCTTTCGCATGCAAATTATTCTTTGTTCCGAGTTTCTTTTTAAAATTTCCACACAAATTTTAAATTTCCTGATAAACTTTGGCTCAAGTTATCGTTATCTTACTAGTATTGGTTCATAAATACGAAAGATTAAACAAGCTATTTTTAAATCACATAAATCACTATTTTTTATTTATTATTTTTATTTTTTACAAATAAATTTTATTTTATAAATAATCTTTCGCTTGCATTGATTTTTTTGGATTTTTATCATAATATTTTGCTTTTATTAATTTTTTTCTAGTACCGATATATGTTTATTTATTATTGTCGCATAAATACCGAGTAACAGAGTATATTAATATTATCTTGGAATATTTAAAAAATGAAAAATGTTTGTCAAATTATTAAAAAAATACACGAGTTTAATCAAATATTTTATTTTTTTTAAATTAGCTTTTTTTAAAATCTTTGTTCAAATAATTATTTTTATTCTATTTAAGTTACGTATTTTTAAGTAAATATTATTGACCTCTGAATTTATATAAAGTATTTTTTATTTCAATATTTTCTTAAAAAATATTAATATCTGGAAATTAATTAGGTTCGCGTGAAAAAAATTTATATTTATTTTTCGTTGTATACCAAATATTATAAAAGTTATTAAATTTTGATATTAATGTTATAAACACAAATATACTATTAATCGGGTATTGTGCAAATTTTACTAATTGGTAAAATTGCAATAAATTTAAATGGAATCGGTGGATGACTCTTTTACATCGCTGCTTATTACATTCTTTGACTTTTCCCAGGCCACCGAGCACGCGATGTGTGCAAAAGCTTATACGCATTGCACTGGAAGTTTAAGCACGGCATACAATGCAGTTATAGTACTCTGCGAGAGAATAACAATAACATGCGCTACCAAGAGGAAGATGCGGAAAATCTTGGCTCAAGTTAATGAAATTACTTTGTGCTCATTCTTTTTCACTTTTACCGTACGTGCTATAATTTTAATACCAAAAGTTAAGTGGTGCTCTTTTTTTTGTTATATATAAGTTGGATAGAAAATCTTTAAATGTTAATACTTTAATGATTTCGTTCTGTTAATTATTATAGGCTGGAATCTAATAAAACCTTATTACACATTTACTTTTTATAAACAAGGCAATTATTATATTACATTATAATCTTATTAAATTTTCAGTTAGTTTTACGAATTTAACAATTTATAAATTGTGTAAAATTGAAGATTAATAAAATAGCATGATATTTATTACTGTCATAGTTAATTGTATCTTCGAGCATATGAGATAACCATATATTATTTAATACATAAAAAAATTTTAATCCAAAAATGGTTATTCGTGTACGTATTATGAAACATTTGCAATTCGTATAAAAAAATATAATATCTCCTGTCTATCTTATTTGCTATTAATACCATAATATGATTATATATGTACAAATTTTTTTATTATTCATTAAAATTTTTCTAATTTTACTACTTTATAATGTTTATAATTATATTGTATATTTAAAAAGACCAATACTGCAAATACTTAATTTTTTCAGGTTTGTATTTTTTTAACCTAAGTATATTATTTATTATTATAACTGTAAATTCCGTAATTGTAATTAATGACTATTATTGTCGAGAAAGTATTTTAACATAATTTAATATTCGATTACGAATAATATTTATGATATATGTAAGTTATATAACAAGTTTCAAATAGTAATTTAAGATATTATTATTAAAGTTATTCATAATTACCTTCTAAAATATTCTAAAGCACTCTAAGTATAATAAATTATAAGCATTTATTTATTTAAATATAGATTTCAAATGTTATATAACTTATATATTTTTAGTAGTAAATTTATTTATCAATTTTGGAAGATTAAATTATATGGAACGCTGCAATGTTCTTAATTAAAATTTTAGAAACTGACGAAGACTAATATGGCGATAATTATCCATATTATAATTTAGCATTAAGTAAAATATCAAAATTAATCAATAATTTATTCTACAAACTTGCTTATTTAATCTGAAATGAAAATCGTATTTTTTATTACAAAGTTCTCTTCTTTAAACTGGTTAAGGCTATAAAAATTTCCATTTATTACGTAAATGGGTCTATGGGTAATAGAAATTGCGCTTTTAAATATTTATAGTTATTTTAAAGCTAATTCATCGATATGAAAACAAAAATATTAATATCTATGAATTAGCTATCTGAAAAAAGAAAATTTAATCTTTGATTTAATATATTGAGATACTTTTATTAGTTTTTGAAAATTATTAGCGACGATAAAGAAACTGGCTCCAACTCAGTAATGGCTGTAAGAAATTTTCTAGAATATAAAATGTAAAAATTACTATACTGACGTGTAAAAGTAGCTCGAATAGTTTTAATAATAAGTAGTGAAAAATTTTCCCGTAAGATAAGATGGTATTTATTTATAAAATTTTTTAATTAAGATTACGAAATTGATTACGAATTGTAAATTTTATTGGGTTTGATAAACTACTGGTAATATTTTTACCGATCATAAATTAAAAAATATTCAAGCGGTATGTAAAAAGCAAATCTTATAACGTAATTTTCTTTGTGGGAATGAAGAAAACAATATCGGTACAACATTAGAAGAAACAAAATGATGGAAGAGAGAGTGAGAGAGTGAGAGAGAACGAGAGTGTAAATGTACGAGAGAAGGAGGGACGGGATAAAGCGGATAGGCTGCTCTTTTTGCACCGGGAGATTTTTCGTCGCTCTTCCAAGCTCTTTTAATCGCAATGGAAACAATGCGATCGAGCGTCAGGTCGCAACGTGTGTCGTTTGCATACGTAGAATATCGAGATCTTTCTTTCTTCCTCTTTCTCGTTTGCCGCGACGTTCCTTTCAGTTCCGTCGGATTTATTGCCAGCGCACTCGCGCATCTTCATTCGATTCGCCTTCTCCCCTTTCCATCCACCAAACGAATCGATGCTCCCGGTCGTCGCTTCGCCCCGTGTTATATCCTTTCTCTGTCCTCTTTCCGCCTCTTTCCGCTCGTACTCTTGCTCCTTCCGCGTCCGGATAACGAGTCCCGTGGCCGATTCTCTCGTAACGATTTCGGATTTTCAATTAGGATTCTGGTCTCTGCCGACGTTACGCGACGCAGTTTAGCCCACCGTGGGAGAGAGAGAGAGAGAGAGAGAGAGAAGAACAGAGGTGGAGATTACGATTTAGATGAAATTTCATCTTTTCTTTTATTTCGCTCTGAGCGCGAGCTTAACGATCAAACTTCTCACTAAATGATATTTGTTGTTCACTACAATCTTGCTGACAAATTAAAACTCGAGATTTTATGTGACTATGGCATGTTTTCATAAAGCAGTTAATCCAATTAGCAACGATATTGATTCAAATTAGTTATCGACAAATATTTTTTGTTATGTTCTTTTTTAATAAACTTAATCACAATTATCAGTACCTAATGTCATTTTTTTAATTTTAAAGAAAAATTATTAATTGGTACTGTTTTTAGAATAATATCGTAATATACTGTTCTTGTCAAAGATCCGATCAAATTGTGTCAAAGTGGATTTTTTGTATGCAACTGGTATTGCAAGTGGACAAAACATTCTATACGTGAATTTACATTTGACCTTTTATTCGTTTTGACAAAAGGTACAAACAATTATAGTCATACATTCTGAAAAAACAAAGTAGTTGAATTTTGAAAGAATCGATTTTTTAATATTATGTATTCTGCATCGTATGTATGTAAAAAGAAATAAGAAAGAGTTTAATTATTTCCATTTAATTATTTCTATTATACCAAATGTATTTTGATATAAAAATGATTTTATATATATAAAATTTGGCTATAAAAATGATATATTTAGAATAGATAATTACATTCGATATTATCGTATTTAAATTTTATCGTTAAATATTATTTTGTTTTAAATTCCTTTCAATGTTATAGTTATGAAAGTAATTAAGACTAACGTAAAATTATATTTCTTATAATTATTAGTTATTCTAATTAAGAAACATTAGTTAAAAATAATTAATTTTAAACGATACCTGTAATAATAAATATATTGTAATTTTTTGATCTAATTTAATTAACAAAAATAATAATATTAGTAATATAAAACATTAATAATATATAATAAAGATATAATATCATATATTTTAATATTTTTATAAATATAAATATTACTTTTCTGTTTGCCTGCATTATTAAAAATACAGTTATATAAACAGATTAACTAAGTAATTTGAATAAAGACTACTTACTTTTTCATTATATCGGAATAAGTTTTGAATAAAATTTTGAAGCAAAATAATTAATTTTATATTTGCATTTTAGATTTTTTTGAAAATTCGATAAATTACAGGGAGAGACTATTTAAATTAATTATAATTTGATTAAATAAATTCATAATGTATGATAATGCATAATATAAATATTATGAATTAGAAGTTAAATAAAGATTTTCATAATATTGATTTGTGTACAGATTGCCTTAAATATAAAGTTATCAAAGTACCTTTATAGATTTCACATAAGTTTTTTAACTTCTATAAAACTTTTTTACGAATGTTTCATAGGTTTAAAACTTATTTATGGATGTATAGAACAGATTATTATTACTTATACATTCATATATAAGTTTATTTAGAGTTATTTTAATTATCAGATAATTTTTAATGAAATTAATTATGTTTTACCGACAAAATATTGGAATAAACAAAATATTTAAAAACCAAGGATTAAATAACAATGTGAAAAGCGTAATTTATAATTACTTTATAATTACACATGTAATATTTTTAAATGACATTTATTTTAATAGTCGTGTACCAATATGTTGAAAGAAATACCGTACAAAAAATACTAATATAATTATAGAAGATGGTATGCGGTGGATTTTAAGATTATAATTAATGTTTTATACGAGGAAGAAACGAATTGCATTTTAATCTTGTTTCTTTTGGACGTAATTAAGATTTTAGTATAAAAATTTAAATAGAAGATGAAATAAAGGATAGAAAGGATAAAAGAAAATGGTAATTATAGGTAGTTAATGATGGAAAATGAATAAGGAAGAGGTAAAAAGAGATTAAGAAAGCAGAGAATGAATTCAGTAGAGAAAAATAGAAAATTGGTTAAACGAAGCACGTTCATTGATAGACCGATTTTTTTCTATACGTGTGATTCTTAATAAAGGTAACTAAGTACGTCAAGTCTATGAAAGCTTATCACAAGAAGAACATTCAAAGTTTTCGCAAATGTAAGCGCATTAACGCCTTCTTTATCCACTATCAAATTTATGATACTTGTTTCATTTCCTATTTCTTGGATACGAGTTTTGCTAATTTCTTTTGTTTATTTTTTTTAGAGTTATCTTACATATTTAATGAAAATGACGTTTCAAAAATAATTGAAGCGAAATAAAAATAAAAATAATACTATGCCGAGCAAACTTCATTCTAAATATAAATTTTCTCTAATCAGATTAACAAAACTAAATCTGATTTTATTTAAATTTTATTTATCTACTTATAGTGATATAGAAATATCTCTTTTTTAAATCAAATATATTATTGAAACAGTAGCAAAAAGAATATTATAGATTATATATACAAAATAGTGTTTTGTAAAGAAAGAAAACGCAATCTTACTAAGATTTCGGATTATTTACTTTTTAAGGAAATTAAACTTTTTATTATATTTCTTAGACGAATTTTATATAGTATATTTTAAAATATTAGGTCATGTAGATTTGATATTTAAATTAATAAGATGGATATTTGAAACTAAGGAAAGACATTCAAAGAAAAACTTATAGAGTTTCAACCTGTCTGAACTTATTTATGTCCACCGGATGATGTTGTCAGCGAAAGCATAAGCTTACATAGACTTTGCCGAAAGAAGTAAAGGAAGAAAGAAGGACTGGATTTATAACGAGAGAAGTTTACGCTATTTTTTTTAGAAAAACATTGGAGGATAATCGTAGCAAAATATTTCCTTCATAAATAATGTAGTTTAAACATTGTATAAATAATGTATTTTTATTTCACCAGCGTTTTATTTAAATCAATCAATTTTTTGTTAGTATTAACAAAATTTGTCTTTTTATTATAAGATACCTTAGTATGTTAATGTTACCTATATATATTATAATGATATTGTATGCATTTTATTTTTGCACTTTTCATTTTTTATTATTACAATTTTAAAGAAACTATATATTCAAGATGACATAATTTTCTTTTATTTGAAATGATTTAACTATAGAATATAGTTTGTTGATGTAATAAAATTTTCTGGTTCTTATTATTTACTAGTTTAATAATTATCCTAAATTAAAGAGTTATTCAATCATATAGTTCTGTAATCGTAAATAGCTGCCATAAATATATTGGCGTAATATGTATGTATATTATCGCATTCATAACGGTATTATGAATCATTCAAGTCATTTCCACTTGCTAATTAAATAATCCTTCTTAAAAATACATTTTATCCGGTTTAAGTAAGGTAAAAAAAATATTTATTCCAGGCAGTATAATAATGTCCGTAGCAAGCGCGTGAAAAAGGTTGAGCCGGCCAAATGACTTCTGTCATAAACGGATGGTGAATACGTATATATGTAGAAGTCAACCATAAATATAAATAAGTGCGCTCAACTCGTCGCCTTTTCCAGCCTCTTTTGTAACTGCACGCGAAAAGTCCAGCTCCCGTTCGTGGCTACGTTCGTAAGAATAAGTGCCACTTTACTCCAGCAGAGTGAAATTAAATTCAACCAAGATAAATGGTTCGCGAAGGATAGAAGAGTGAATGAGCGTAAAAGAAAGAGAAACGAAGAGAGAGAGAGAGAGAGAGAGTGACAGAAAAGATGTAGAGAGGAAGGGTGTGAAGGTGAGGATGAAAGAGGATGAAACTCGGAAGTTGAGTTATCGTATGAACACATGTGTATACGCGCAATCCCAACGCACCCGGAGTATGTGAACGTGCAAAATGTAAATTAGTTTGAATTAAGGCACGCTTAGGTTGAATGACTTGCCCCTTTTCACTTTATTAAATATATAAATATGCACGAAAGAGACGTCGGCAATGTTCGCGAGGTTTAATTAAGTAAAAAATCGTTGAGAATAAATCAACGACTTTTGAAGGAAAAGTTATGATTCGCACCGGCGTAAAGCTCATAGTGTCATTTTTGATAATTGGATGATTCGTATCGCAAATTGCGCTCTCGTATTAGTCTGATTCGCTTGCGAGGTAACACATGCGTACTATTGATGACGTACGAGGTTCATGTAGCGACATTATGCGAAAGAGGATGTATAGGTGATGTTCTTCGGGTATTGGTTCGCTTCCGTAGTTTACGTTTCGGATGATAAGAGTGAGTCCTATGTTCCATTAAGTGGTTGAGAATTTATTTGATTTTTGATCCACACCTTTTTTATGTGATTTAAATCGATAAATTTACGTAAGGTCTTATTATTTGAAGTTTGTGGTTTAATTCTATTAAATTGCAAGTAAATTTTTTATCTATTAACTGCTTTTTCTGATTTACATTAATATTTAATATTTTTATTTTAAATTTGCACAAAATATTGTTTTACTCATTAATAATGGTATATATAATTATTCCAAGGAAAGCAATATATTTTTAATAGTTATATTTAATTTTTAATTCAAAAAAAGTTTGACACAAATATAATTTAAGAAGTATAAAGTTGTAACTACTATTTAGAGATTTAAAATGTTTTTCTATATTAAAAAATTTATTATTTCAATATTTAGTTTTATTTAACCGAAAATCTCCTTTGCTATCTTTGAAATCCTTTAAGCCTCTAATTTGCATCAGATTTTTTTTTAAATTTTAGGTAAATTTAATAGGTTACGTACATGAATAATTTTAATCTTTTAAAAACTACTAGACTTGAAATAACTGAAACAAATGGAATTTTTCATTTGAATACCGAGTGAATATATAATTAAATTTGATTTTATTTACGATACTTTTTGAAAGAGACGATATAATTATCGGATAAAACATTATTATATTATTTTTAGCCTAAATATATGTAATTGTAAAAACTGTATAAACGGTTGATTTGATAAAAAAAATTTGTAATTACGAGGATAATGAAAGAAAAACAACGTTTCATTAGAAAGCAAGGAATTAACACGATTACAAAAGAGGGGCGGAACTAAGACACCCTTTGCTTTTTGCTTTTTAAATAATTCTCCAGAGCGTTACCTCTTCCTTCTTCGTTCGAGACGCGAACGTAGAGGAAGATAATGTATGTGCGACTCACATCGAGAATAAACTGTCCCTCTCGGTCTCTTTTTTCTCCGTCTCGCACACGTTGTCTCAACTTGAACTGCCAATTTTGCAGAACGCTGAGCCAACCGCGTTCGCTACTGCGGTTAACTTTTCGCTGACGTTCTCAACTTCCACTTGACTTTGCCCTGTGGATTCGCGGGCAACTTTCATTTCGAGCTACGTTTAAAAGTATTTTCTGGAAAAACAGTTTGTAGGCGACCTTCGTGCATCTTTCGACTACTGCTGCTAGTTAAGAGTGTAAGACAAACGGACATGGAGAGAGAATGGAGGACTCGCTAAGTAGAAGAGAGAGAGAGAGAGAGAGAGAGAGAGAGAGAGAGAGAGAAAAAGAGAAGATTTCGAGAAAAGTCTTTCGGAGATTTTCAGTGAAGTAAGCTGGAGATTTTGTTTAAAGATATTCTAATTTTCTGATACAAAGTTTTGAATCTGTTGGTAATTAGTTTGTTTAGCTTTTTACAAGTTGAAAATTTAAATATATGTATATATTACCGTATCTATTTATAAAGCTGAAATAACAGTTATATTTACATTTAATTTGTATATTTTAAAAAAATGATTATTTGTATTTTATAAACAAAATATTTACTTTTTTTTACAAATAAAAATTTTTACGAAAAACTTATATAAAGTTTTACTTAAAAATAAAATTTAAAAATAAAATATAAATAAGCTGTAAATGAAATTATTATTTATAATGTTTTTTTAATATTTTCTTTATTCTTACATTTAATATTTAAACTACTTTGGACTTTTTATATTTCTGAAGGTTTTTATTTTCGTTTAAAATAATCTCATTTTTAAATTATTATTACAAAATTATTTATAATATCTAAATAAATATATGATATATTTCTTAATTATGAAAAAAAATTAAAAAAATTATTCTATATAAACTTGAACATTACGATACAAGTTGGACTGTAAAGAGATATTGAATGATTTCCTCTATTTCTTAGTAACAATTTAGTATTTTCTCTTTTAGTCAATATTCATAATAAAAAGGAATTTTCTTTATTGATATAATTTTATACTATTAATTTTTAAAGACTTTTGTTATGAGAAACTTCGTATTTTATATTTTTATAACTAAATATTTTATACATAGCAGTATATTATATTAAACTTAATAGATCGTTTGAATTTAAATTTTAAATAAATATAAACGTTTGTTTTCAGGTAAATAAATCGAAAGTATTTGTAAAGTCGTCTCACTTTTTACTTTAAATGCTGGCAAGTAAAGTTTATATTTATTTTTCTTTTTTTGAAAGAAGATTTGAAATATCAAGAAGAAATAGAATATGTAACGATTTAAAATTGTAAAAATTTTTGTGCAAGAAAAGAAAGAATCCTTACTGCATTTTTCATACTGTGGACTTTTATATATACATTTGTAGCTATTCTTTTTTCTCATCCATAAAAAGATTCATAAGCTTAGATATTTAAATAAGTCATGATTTGCTTTTAAAAGTTTATCATACATTAGTTTTCGGTTGAACATAATGACTCATCTTTGTTTGGATTGATGTGACAAGTAGCTAATACCGATGAAATATTGTATTCGAACTCTCTTCAATGATTTTTTATATTGTTCTTATTTATTTTGTACTTTTTAGTACCTTAGAAATTTTGTTTCAATTGAAATGCAAATAAAATTATTTTGAATGTAGAAAATAAGAAAACTTATTAAGAAATATATTATCCAAATCAATTTATTTAAATATGTAAAATTATTAAGCATTTACGTAAAATAAAAACAATTTAAAAGAGAAGAAAATAAGAATTAATTTGTGACAAATCACGAATAATATCGTTGTTTTAAGTAAGAAAGTAGACATATGCAAATATGTTTATAAAAAATACATCAGATATTTATAGATACTGATTCATTAGAATTTTCTTAATATTATGTATTTATTTTATCGTTAGGATAGAATTAATAATATAAATAATTGATATATAGAGGTATCAACAAATAATATAAATTAGTTGACGCAAGTTTTTCATAAATACAAGTAGAAATATGGAGTAGTGCCTTATTCTTTGTGAAAACTAAAGCCAAATTATATTGTATAAAATTTTTAATTAATTATAATTTAATATAATCTTAAAATACTTTTATGCGGTAATTTTATTCAATATGTACAAAGATTATGTTCAAAACATGAGATAAAAATGCAATTATGAAGATATGAATTTTAAAATAAAAAAAGTTCATTTTCAATACAATATGTAAAAAATTAAATACAGTATAATATATAATATATTTAAATTCATAAAATAAAATTTTATTTAGTACACATAAAATGTTAAAGATATTGTTATAATATAGTGTCAAGGTATGAACCTTTCAGTATATTCGATGTATTTATGCACATAAATACGTAATGTTATTCTAGTCGTTGCTCAATTGTCGACGAATGTAGCCACTTCTGAACAAATTACGTTGTTTCAAAATAAAGAAGACTTAGCAGTGTATGGGTTTTAAAGTTAAAGATAACATAAATTCAAATTTATGTATGACATTGAATATTTTATGGATGAGAATATAGATAAAATATCTAGTTTAAAAATACAGTTATTTATTATATTATTTGAAGCTATTAATTAAACTACTTAAATCAATTTAAAGAAAATTATCAAACAAAGAATTATTTAAAATTCTAGCTATTGGATGTTAACTTTATATCCTAAATGAATATGAAAAAATGATTGATAATATTTATTACAAATCTAAGATCTATGCAAATTTATAGGATAATTATAATAAGTATCTAATAATTATATCAAACAAGATATGAAAAGTAATCGACCCAATTAAAATGTTTTATTTTCGAACGTACACTATATAATTTATTTAATACAGTTTTTATAAAATAATGGTACAATATCAAATCATAAGATATGAACTATCAATAAATATTTTAGAAATATGAAATTATGAATAAACAAACTTAGTCATATATATTTCTGTTTTATAATAGTTTTATGACAATATTAGTTTAAAAAAATTTGTAAATTGGAAGCATGAAGAAATTGTGTGTTATGCAATAGACACATAGTAGTAAACAAGACATGCATATTAAAATTTGAGTTGAACTAAAAATATAAATAAAAAGATGGTTAAATTAAAAAATTTTAATAAATAATTGTATTATAGCTGAGAAATCAATGGAAACTATAATTTTGTAAAATGTTTCTGTAAAAAGTATTTTATTTGCTAAATATGTTTGAAATCTTATATGGTATATTTTTTCCATTTTTCATTTCAGTTAAAAATTATTAGGGAGGAATAAAAAATAAGATTAAAATAGCTATTTATTTTAGAATATTTTAGAAAACTTCAATTTAAATTGATGTGTGAGGTTCAGATTGTGGAAAAACATACGCGTTCCTTATAAAAACTTACTACTTCATTTCGGATAAAACCATCGTTTTCCAATAGATATTTAAAATGTATTTTAAATTTTTTATTTAAAACTTTCTATAAATACGAGTTTTTAAATATAATAATCTAATAAATGTTTTAAAAACTCTATTATTATTTTCAAGTATTAAAGCTTTAGAATGACAACACTTATAGTTGTAGAAAAATTTAGCCTAAGTAAAAACCAATATTCTTGTTATATATGTAACTGAAATCTTTTTCAGATATATCATTTTCTAAAATATTTTAAAATATAAGATAAACATTTTTTAAATAATTTAAATCAATTTATTTGACAATATATATATTTTAATCAGCAATATTTTAAAATTTTTGAAATTTTTTTTAATATGTAAATATAGTAATACAAACTTTTTATCGTTATATTTTATATTCATTTGTATTAGTTTATATATATATATATATTTATAACTCCTATAATAACTTATCTACTAATTGTATTGCAGGAAACTTTGAATGGTTAATAAAGATAATGATCTATTTAAATTCAGACGCTTGTACATATTCTTTAGATAGTCCACTACTATATATGAATATATTGAATTTGAAACTATCAAAGTTCATTGGCTAATTTGTAACTACTTTAGATTCTTAAAGGATATGTTATCCTATATATTCTAATTATTATAGTAATAATTAATAGTTCTTTTATGTTTAAAATATTTCATTAAACTTAATAAAAATTTGTGTGATTTTGACTTTATAATTTATAATCATAAATATAGCTTTACATTTTTAAAATTTTTCATAATAAAAATATGATATATGTATAATCAATTACATACAAATACATTTTTAAAGAATATTTAATACAGGTTTAATTAAAAATATTTAATTTAGTTTAATTTGAAATATACAATTAAATAGATATTAATCAAAATTTAATAAAATCAGATTTAAATTTCTTATAAGAATTCTAGATAATAGTTAAAATAGCTATGATTTTATAAAGTAAAACATTTATAAATAAGTTAAGTCTTTTTAAAGCCCAAACAACTCATTTCACCTTCTGTATTAAGGTATTCCGTGTAAACTACTTTTTGTCATAAAAGAACTATTTCTTAAGTCACGGATTTAATCCGATGTACTTATTTTTATGTATTCTAATTTAATCCGCAATGTTTTATATAGTTAAGATTTTTTTGCACTTTTGATATTCGTATTTTAATAATTCATTACAAAAATTTTTTTCAATTTTATATATCTTTAAATAAGTTGTTCTTAAAATTATAAAAAACTAGATTAAGAATTTTATGACATGTAAAAATGTAAATAAAGATAATATTATGTTTCTTCTTCACTCATTATAATTTATTAATTATTTATTTAGAATAAAATAAATCAAAGTTTCTATTATTTCATTATTTTATATATCAAATTTAAAAAGAAATTTTATTTTTTAATGTTAGAATTAATAAATACTTTTACTTTTAAATGCATCTATTCTATAATCTGAATAAAACTTAAATATGTATTTATTATTCAATAACTTTAATGATAACTACAGTTGGTTTATTTTTAAAGTAGGTGATAATTAATAACTAAATTATCTAATTGAATATTAAAGATAATGCAGTATTTTATTTATGAATACTGAAAAATATTTTTTAATAAAATAGAATAATTATGATTTTTATTTACTTTATTCAGCTTTACAAATATAAAATAAGTAAAAACTTTATTTACGAATTAGGTATTAAAACTAATTTTTATAATTTTTACATTATGGTTTTTTTTAAATTAATTTATTTATTTCATAATATAAAAAACGAAATGTATATGACAAAGAAGAATTATACACTATGTATAAATGTATAATATGTAAATTCATTAAACTAAAATTTTTTTAATTTTATTATGGTCATTTTTAAATACTTAAATTACTTCTAATTTTTATTCAATAAAGTGAATGTAAAAAATAACATTTATTAAATGTTGCTTTTAGTATGAATATAAAATATCGCATTAAATCAATAATTTCATGTTGTATTCAGGTTAAACTAAATTTTAGTTATTTTCTTAATATAGTACATTTACATGAATATATATGATTAAAGTAGTATGTAATGATAATTGTAGTAGATTATAATTTAAAAATCTTAAAAATAATTTAGATATTTTTGCATGCTATACTTGGGTAGAAATTTTGTACAAAGAAAATACAATTATAAAACCAATATTCTTAGGGTTAAGAAGACAGTTTACAATTTTTATTTGATCTAAAATTAAGTTAATATCATAGAAATTATATATTTATAATTATACAGTAAGCTTAATGACTAATTTTTGTATTGAATTATACAGATATTTTCAACTTATTAAAAGATTAATAAATTAAACTGAGGATGTCTAAAAAACATTAATATTACAGAGTATAATTAATTTATTAAGATGGATATTATGAAACATTAAGTTTAGAGTAGCTCTTATGTAAAAGTATAGAAGTGCAGGATTTTAAAAGTTATACATTATTCATGCACGAATAATAATGGATTTGTTAGTGGAAATGTTTTATTAACTCATTTTGAATACATAATAATTATTTGTTATGTGTATTTATATTTATATAATTTATATTATTCCAAATATAATACATATAAAGTTTATACAACTTATATTATAAATAAATTTGAACTTAATAAATTAGTAATTTATATTTAAAATAATGTTAAAAATTTTTCAACCATTTGAATTATTCCACTTCGATTCATCTAATAATTAATATTAGTGGTGACGGTGAAAGTCATTATATATTTATAGTGAAAATTAGTTATATCTTTTTTATATAATGGTAAATAGATACCTTTTAATAAAAAAATGACTAGTAAAGATTTAGAATCTGTAATTGTATTACCAACTATTTGAATTTCCTCGGGAATTTAGAAATTTCTTAATTTTTTAAAATTAAATATGTAAACTGTTTTACATATATGATCAGCGTAAGTAGTAGCTACGTATTATAAACACGTAACCATTAATATTAATATAATTTAACGCTTTCATAGAGACTATAGTATTAATTATATATTAATTAGAAATACATAATTTATATAAATGGAATTGTAAGCAGAACAAGAAGTATTTAATTATACTAAGTAAAATTAAATTTTCATTCACTCATTTTATTAGAAATGAAAACTTATATTTTTTATACAAATGTATAAATTAAAAACATTATAAAACCATATAAATTATTAAAAAAAAAATAAACTATGCATATTAAATTTTTGAAATAATTATTTTTAAGGCTCATGAAAAGTTGCGAATAAATAAACGTAAAGTAAAAAATCCAACTTGATACTAATTAATTATTACCTGATTCACTACATCAGTGTTTTAAACTTTTATGATTTTATAGTTTAAAAATGCATTAATTCAAAAGTATGATGTTGGTTTCAAATACATATTTATTAAAAATTCATTCTTAACGCACTGAAAAAGGAAAAAATATTACACAGCCGAAAACAAAGAAAGAGAAAAAGAGAGAGAGAGCGAATAAAAAAAGAGTCGCTAAAATTCGCTTAGAACTTGTTTTTTAGTAACTCGAGTCTTTTTGAACTATAACAAGAGTTTGTAATATTTTCTGGTCACGTCTTGGATATGCATGAACTTTAAAAAGTGGCTTATTCGTGCTTACGGAATATTAAAACCATTCATATTTACCGTAAAGGTAGACAGTTAGAGGATTGTTAACATATCCTTTTTCTTTTCATTTCCACAACTTTATTATTATTATTCAATGTATTAATTTTTACATTATCTATTAGTGTTTTTTAACAGAGTTGATACTTTTGATGTTAATATATAGCATAGTGATGGAAACATGTTTAAGAAATATCTTTGCATATTAACATTTTATAATTTTAATCGCATTAAGGAATAATATAATTTTTCACAAACTTTAATAAGATAGAAAAGTATATTAAAGTAATCGGTGGAAGGATATATTTAATCGGACTAAATTAAACTTAATTGATTACAAGCAATATTTAAAGCTGAAATTATGGATTCGATGAATTCAGCAAACAATCATAAACTGTAAGATTGAATAAATTTGATTTAATATTCTAATAAATACAACTGTTAAAAATATAAATTATAACTAAAAAATTGATTTGCATCAATTTCAATAAAAAAATGATCCATTTGTTCACTCGGAAATATTTTTCATTTAAAAAATCTTACCTTTCGCAGTTCATACGACACTTTGTAGTCTCGCCTCGAGTTCTGTACTGCACTTTAGGGTCTTTCATCGGTGTTTGTGCTTTGGCTAGTCCCTAACCCGTAAGCGAATAAAATCTCATTAGAATTTCGGAGCTGCCTCGAACGAGTATATAAAGAGAGAGAGGGAAAGCGACTACCTCCAAACAGTTGTTCGATCTTCAGTCTCACCCTAGGAATAGCTCTCTCAAAAGCAAAAGCATCCGCAGGAAATGTACTCCCAAAAGCTAGTCAGCTACCTAGGAGTTATATCCTTAGAAGTAGTCTACTCGGGGATTACAAGCGTGTCATGTGAAAGTCAGATGTGCTTGGATCGTTGGTGACCAAATACTCTCGAAAACCTATCGATTTCATTCGAGCTTCTACCTCTGATTGCGGATAGCGAATAAACTGGCAAGGAGTTTAAATACTTGTGTCGTTTTACTGCGATATTGCATAAATAATTTGAAATTTTTAACTCAACTTCTACAAGACTTTGGTATTTATATATTCGAGGTCATTTTATACGCTTTAATCAAATGTCCATTGTAAAGAAGGTTATTATTTTAAAATTGTAGTTCGACCGATTTGATTTAGTTTTATGATAATCGATCGATTTAGAGAAAGTAGTTAAAAGTATTATATTTTATTGAGTAATTAACGTAAAATTTTGGTAATAAATATATTAAAATTTTAACTTTTTATATCAAGAGAAATTTTTAAAGTATCGAATAAATTACTTCAATAAGCTTGTTTAACTATTTTATTTTATGAAATCTGAATAACAAAGAGACAAAAATCAATGGGATTATAGATTCGCAATATTTTACAATAACTGAAATAATTCATTGCACGAAGTTATACATATTTAACGAGGGTTCGATTTTCTTATAGTACAGTATTATGTGATCTAAATGAAAAATCAGAAATATTTCAAATTACCTAGAAGAAAATGACACGAAACACGTTTGACGCTATGAGGGGAGTCGAGCATCAATCGCTACACTTGTATTATTCGACCCTACCTGACTGAATTCACGCATCGCTGCCATCGCGATAGCGCTTAATGTGCAATACAGTGAGTAGTACAATTGAGGACTGGCCTACAATGATATTTGTGAAATACAAGTGTATGTAAATATCGTTGCAAGTGCGTGTGCATTGCTTTTAAAATTTAAGTGCCCTGTGCATTCATATACACAAGTTTATCTACTGTTGTATTAATGTAAAATTATAATCTGTAAATGTTACAAGCCTTCTCAATGCTTTCGATGAAAAGCTGCACAGAAATTTACGAAGTCTATAATATAGTATAATATACTTTAGCTCGGAAGTACTATTACGATAAAAGAATATTAATCGTAGATTAGAAATAGTAGAAGTATTGCGTAAATACCGAAGAATCATTATTATTAAAACTATTCTATGAAACTTAAATAATTAATATGTATTAATTAAGGTATTTGTTAAATTACTCGATTCTAAGAACAAAAATGTTCTATCGATGTAGTTGATTAATATAAATAGTAAGTATCAAGTGACTGTTCATTATAATTTGCAATATTTTATAAAATAAGAGAATCGGTGTAGTAGAAAAGGTAATTGTATCGACTGCGTATTAAAACCGAATTTCAATCAAAATATAGTATGTTAGAAAAGTTTTTTTTTTAAATTTCAAATTGATATTAAAATATTATTATTATATATGATTTTATGTAAAAATATTTAATCATATGTAACCGATTTAAACTATTTATAATTTCTTCATTTGCATCGGCATCAAATTAAAATTTTGTTCTTTAACAGAGTATACATTTTTTATATAAATTTTTTATATATTAGGATTAGAATTTATATAGATTTTATTTATACATTAAAAATTAATTTTATTTTTATAATATTTTTAAGAATTACGCAATAATTTTTATATAATTAAAATATTTTTAAATATATACTAAAAGAGTGTTAAATAGAGTTAACGAACAATGTCATACATAATTACAAAATTTTTTCATAAATAATATAACTCTTGTTCAAGTTAGATATTTGATTTACATAAATTGAGTGACAATGTTTTTAAAAGTTTTAACTTACGTTATTTTAAGATAAATATCTGTAACTAAAGAAATATTGTAATTAATCCATACTATTATTGGACTCTTTACCTTGCAATATCATCTTGTATCTAAGTAGTAATAGTATACGTATTAAAAATTTTGTTTAGTAAATATTCATACATCTATAAATACATTTAAGACATTTTTTAATTACTTCTCTTAAATTATTAAAAAATTTTAGTAATTCTAATTGTATGTTATAATATATATACACACCGTAGATTATTATTTTATTAATGTATTTCAATTTAATATTATAATAGAATACTTGTATAATTGACACGTATCCATTATTGATACATCCATCTTATTTATGTATATATGATATTGATCCATTTCTGTTAACAATTTTACTCTAATATGGACAGATTATAGTTTTAGACAGTTATTAATATTATGCATATTATAAAAGATATAAACAAAATTATGTTGCTCGAGAGAAAATATGGTTATAATAGGCATAAAAACAATATAAGTTAAGAAACAATTTAAGTAACATTGTATTATTCATTGCTCTCGAATTCGCATAATTCAAAATCTATAAGAGCTCTTACAGCATTTTATAGGTGAGGTCGACTTCTCGTGGTCATAGTTCAGAGTTGCCTGGTTGTATTTTGAAATTTTATTACATCCTGTAATAGTATGTAGTTACGCGAATAAGCTGTAAAGATCAGTGAAAATATTTGGTTGTCGATTGTTTTAAATTTGGGGGCTTTTGAGTCACCGTACGATGCGAAAGCTATAAAAAATAGGAAGAATATAGTAAAATTTAAAAATAATTGAGTATTATTATATTTTAACTTGTGGATTTATATTTACGTAGATATTTCTAATTTATAGATATTTTAATAAATTTGAATTTGTTTTTTGTGTTGATCTTCTCATTTGTATGATCCCATGAAAATTTGTTTCATCGAATATGTTAATTTTTTACATTCATTTGATTATGATGATATTTTAGCTTTTGATATCTTAAATAAATTTTGAATATCTTTTGAAATAAATAGATAAACATTATATATTAAAAAAATTAATTTTTGAATGTTTTATAGAAAATAAATATAATACGCTAACAAATTTTAAATGTTACTTTAAAAATATCGCCTGAAAATGAGAATTTAACCATTATTACTTATAATTTTAATATGGAATTGAATTATAATTAAAAATTCATGGGCTAATTATTATTAATAATGAATAAAGTTTTAATTATTACTGCTTATTCGAAAAGTTAATAATGAAGTGTAAATGCCGGCAGTCAAAAAGAATTTTAGATATCAATGAGTTCCTGCATCGGGGATCCGTTAATCTTTTACGCGAAAGTACACTCGATCACTTTTGTTCGAGGTATAATATCTAAAAAATCACATATATATGTACGCGGATTCATATACCCACACGTAAACAAATAAAATAATGGAAGCTTAATACTATACGAGAGAACTTGATAATGCAACGCTTTACTTTCGTGGCTTGAACACAATGTGGTTCAATAGGTCGTTCGCGTAGTATTCGACTTTCCGTAATGTATAGAATAGCAGAATGCATCTATCATCTTGGTTTCTCTGTTGCAAGCGTCATCAGTGCCAAAGTTTGCGGCCAAATGTATGCTCGGGTATTGACTCAGAGCCTCTTCAATGTAGTTGCATTGGAATACACTGAATATAAAAGTGTGGCGTTGAAAATACTTGGGCGGTACCCAGAAAGAAAATAGCTGTAATTTTATTCACCGGCTTCTGGCGCACGTTTATTCCTATTTTATATTCGTACAAGTGTGTAGATGTGTGCTATTCCATATTGTGTTCACACTCTGTGAAAAATACTCCTCATAACTAAGCTATCTTTTTCTTTATTTCAGTGAATTGTTTTAAAATCGAATAGTTTCTCGGAAAACGAATGACTTGTGTATCTCTATGTGGAACAAAAAGGGTATTATGTTACAAACCGGTAGAAAATATATAATAAAAAAATATTTAAATAAAAAAAGAATTATATAAATTCATTTAAAACTTTTAGGTCTTTAAACTTTACCTTTTAACTAATTTAATAATCTATGTGTCACATTTGAGATTTATTTATATATTATAAATATTATTAGTGTATTATTTAGCACAAGAATTTATCACAATTTTAAATGTTAATTTAATTTAATTTATATTTTCATAAAATTCATTTTAATATAAATTGAATTTTCTTCTTTATAAATTTTTTTTCGTAAAAATATTTTTATTATTATTATTTTAATTTAAACATTAATATGAAAATTGTTTCAGAAATTAACGCTGTTCAATTCTTTTAGTATTCAGTTTTCCATTCTTCTCAATTACTAATTTAATATTTATATTTGCATGATCATAAATGCTACGTGCTTGTAAATAATTAAAACTATACTATTAAATTAAATTAAAAATTCTATAATAAATGTGATGAACAAAAATGTAATTATTTGCATTTAAATTTTTTAATTATAAATTTATGGTTGAATGCAAAACTTTTGCACGATTTTTAAATATTAGAAGTATTCTATATATATATATATATATATCTGTTAGTATATTATACGAGTTTATTGTATGCGGTAGTGATTTTTGTTATTAGCTTGATTCATGATATTTTTAAACTTTTTCATTTTCTGCAACACATATATAATTTTTGTTCAGTTTTTGCACATCTGTACAATAATACTTATATATTTATTATATATTTTACAAGTATGTATGTATATAAAAAAAATTTATTTATGATTTTATTTTTTCACATATTTTTAGGCACTTCAATATTTGTTAATTTCATTACAACTTTGAATTATTAAAAAAAACAATAAAAATAATCAATATAAAATTGTTTAGTTATTATGTCTAGGAGATAAGTTATCATGTTATAAAAAAATAATATTATGAATTCGTGTGATATTAGTAAGATAATTTTATAATACTTGTAGAAAATATGGGTTTTCATTATTTATGCAACGATTAAAAAATATAATATATAGTATGTAACTACATGAAATAAGGGGAAAAATTAATTACAGCTAATAATTGTATAGCGTCACTTTCGTTTTTTGACTCCAGAATTCATTACGTTCAATGACTTAATTCCTTCTCGCTGACTACTCGCCACCAAGATAATAAGAGTAATGCCTCGTGATTATAGAGTTGCTTAACGATATCGCTTTGTTGTCGTAAACGCTTGTGGGAACACCCGTCGCAGGGTATTCAAAGTGCCCAAGGTGATTTGCATAATTTATGTGCTCGCAGGAATAAGATCGAAAAGGATCTTAGCGTGGTCCGAGTCGACGGCACAACCTAGGAAAAAGACATGCATCCTGAGATAAACTTATTTTTACTTTAGAACTTTGAAAATTGAACTTTTGTACTAACTGCTTTTTATTTTTTATTATTTTAATCGACATTTTTATTACGTTGCGAGTTTGAAGAATAAATTTATGAACTTTTCCATCAAACCTACTTTTTATTCACGTATACTTGTTTTCGTTATGTTCTTATTTAATAATTTTATATAGTATTAATATGAAAATAAATATTACATTATTTCATAATTAATTCGAATTTAGTAATTATAAGAGGTTCATGAATCAGATTAAATTAATTATTCATTTGTTTTATATGAATCGAGGTAAATATTATAATACAATATTTGATAAATTTACGAAACAATAAATAAGTGAATTCGGTATTTTATCAAACTTGGAGGAGATTTTTAATAATTTAATTTAAAGAGTGTAGAATAATAATATAATGATAATTGTACTTGTAAAATTTGTAAACGTTATTTACGAATATATTTTTTGAATCTTCAGAAAAATTCAAGTATCTTAATTTTCATTTACAATCAATTTACAATCGTTAAATTTAATTTTTAAAACTAATTTCAATAACTTTAACATCATTTCTGATGTGATAAACGGGATACATAACTTTCAAGTTGAAATCGTCCTTGCTTGCAATCTCGTGAATGTTGAAACTTTTTAACGGCACATTTCTTAAAATAAGAAAGCTTGATTTTCTCAAGTTTTGTGTAAAAACATTGATTATAAGATTTTTAATTACTCATATAAGTAGGAAAAGTCAACTTATAGATTCAATTAACGCGTTTGAATATTATGAGATGAAAACATTGTTTTATTTTTATTACAAATATCCTAATTTTTAACGACTCAGATACATTTTTGAAGAAAATATTAATATTAATAATAAATTTTTGCTCCGAATAACTTAATATAATATATTTAATTAAATTTTCATTAATTTAATAAAATTTATTTAGATGTACTTTATGATTCGTGTATTTTAGAAAATTCATAATATTAATCAATAAATGTAAATATGTAATTTATGTACAATTTTCATAATGTTCAACTTTTTAGATTTTTACTGTACTATATTTTAGAATTAAAATCTGTTTATTTATTATTTCCATTAATTTATATTATTTAAAAAGCTTATATTTCAATGCATATTATTTCATTCATTTATTTAGTGATATGTAAATTTAATACATTTTAATTTCATAAATTAAATATTTAACGTAGTCGAAATGAATTAATTATTTTATGGTTAAAATTAATTTTAAATTATATAATATTCCTTATAAAATTCATTAGAGTCTGTAAAATAAAAAAATGAGGATAAAATATATAGTGTAAATATTTTGTACTATTAAACAGCCTCATTAGTAAGATCGAAATTGGTTAGTTCGCAAAGAGTAAAGTCTTTGCTTTTTATTCGAGGCAATGAAGAAAGTTCGCGGTATTATCGTCTTTGCGTCTTTGAGTCGGCTAAAATAAGGATCCTCGATTTTGTTCGGAATGCTACACCCGTATCACGAGATTGTATCTATGTCCCATTGCACTTTATAGATTCACTCCTGTCATATAAGAGCTAATCACTTGCTGTCTGTCTGTTTCAATTTTATCGCCGGTTCGGGCAGTCCGAGAAACTTTTGTCATTATCAAGACTAAATTTCGAACTGAAACATGTTATTGGTTTCCAATCTCTTTGTTGCGAGAGAGTTTCTTTGTTTCATTACTGGGCATTTATTCGCGTATGCGTGTGTGTATACGGCAATATAATCATTTGCGATGTGGCCTTAACAGATTGTATCAATTTTATTTTATATTACTAACTTACAATGTGGATATAGCTTTTATCAGAGCTACTTTATATGTTTATTTGATAATAGTTTGTATGTTTTTTTAAAAACTAAAATCGATACGCAGTTATTCAATTAATAAAAGAATAAATTAACTTTTTATTACGAGTACTTGAACTCGTCGCAATATTCGTTGCTACGTATAGTAACAAGAAATCTCTTATAACTGATGAAGTAGCTGTATTGTTACAATCCTTGAAGAGTACCTAGCTTGACGAGTAATAATGGAACACTCGTTTATGAGCCGAATAAAGATGATTTCATCACAAAACGAGGATTATATAGTAACTGAATATACAGACATGAAATCTTTATTTACAGCTATTTTTTCGATTTTATTAGATGGAGTGGAATTTTAATTACTTTTCGAATATAACTGATTTAGTCTGATAGTGAAAAATGGTAATATGTATCGTTCTTTAAGATTAATATAACTAATTACTACAATTTATTAATACTATTTTTGTTGGTATTTTTTTTAATCATATTCATTTACTTTTTTTATTAGAATATTAATATTACAAGATTTATTTAATGCTATATATGTTTATATACATTCTAAACTGGATTTCTGGATCTTACAACTTATTAAATCACAGTAAAAAATATGTTTTAATATTTTATAATTACATATAAATTATTAAAATTCAGTATTATTAAAACTTATAAAAATTGTATACAACTTTGTAAAATTACATGGCTTTGAATAAAATAAATTATACTAATTAATAAGAAATTACCATATTAATTTTGATAGAAATTAATACTTATAAATAAATTTTTTATTAGTATATATAACTACTTATTTAAAAATAAAAAATGCTTTAAGTTTAATAGAACTCAAGTCTTAAGAAAAATATAAATAATATTTATGTATAATTATTAGCAGTTCGACTCTGCTATTGAATAAATATAAGTAAAAGTTCTTGTTTTAAAAATATAAAAATCTTATCAAAAATTATTCAGGTTTATATCATAACAAAACCAATTTTCTATTATTAGATAATACACAACTTTTGTTTCATATGTTTTAAAGTATCGGATTGGAATTTGAAAGAATTACTACTTAATCGAATATGAAATCGACTTTTTTCTACCACTAAGCATAAATCCATAAATAAAAAAGATTTTTTTATCATATTTAAAAAAATCTATATTATACAAATATAAAAAAATATATTAAAATTAAATTTATATTAATTTAAATACTAAATATAAAATTTTTTTTAAAGTAATTAAAATTTTTAAAAATAACCACAAACAATAATAAAAAAATAACAAAGTAAAAGTCTTTTCTTATCTCAGTTTAAACGTGTATTCTTTAAACAAATAAATTTTTCTATTGAGGTCGTTTTTAACTGCAGTTGCACGTGTATTTTTATTTTTAAGGTTTATGAACTTTAACAATACAACTAAGTTACTATTCTGAGCACTTACCTAACACTCCCGTGTTAGGTTTGTTCATGATCAAATGCCAGTTTATTTCTTTTGTGAATTTATTGCTTGTAAAATTTTTTAATAAAAAAGTCGTTATTGATTTTAATGAATCATATACAGGTTTATTTTCCCAATAAAAGCCAACGACAATTCGAATGCTTAATTTACGTTTTTTTTTATAAAAATAATTACATTAAACTTAACGTTAACAATACTAGTTTTAAAGGATTTTAAAATACATTTACATGCACAGACAGAATTTTAAAGTTTTCCATTATTGAATTTACCTAAGTTAAAAATAAATTATGATAATATTATATTTAAATAAAATTATAAATAATATAATAAATGTTATAGTTTATTATTGTACATATAGAATATATTTTAACAAAAGAAAAACTCTTAAAGTATTTTAGTAAATTTTTCGTATAATGTATTGAGGTAGCTTAAAAGTAATTGTATGTAAGAAACGAAAGAGAGGAACTAAAATAACATAGAATAATAGAGAAAAGTAAAAAATAAGGAATGAAAAGCTTATAAAAAGGTAAACTGTGTATTGGAAGAAGGGGATAAATTTAAAAACGGAGATGACGCAAATCATTTACATAGCTTCGGAGTTTATATTAAAGAAGATTGATCAAAAGATATTGAAGTTATTGGAAAAACATTCTTAAACATGTCATAAATTTTCCATTTATAATTTGAAAAGATGCAATAGAAATATTAATGTGAAATTGTGCTTAATGATATAATTTCTCATGAAATTTTTCGATTTCGTAATATAAAGATATCTTTGTAATTACAGCCGAGTATTTGTACGTTGGTGAAGAATATTAATATACAATCTTGAGTATATTAAATTAAAATAAAAATAATTAATTTTAATAAATGAAATCAATAAAACGTAATCAATAAAATTAGTATTATATTTCAATAGTAAAGATAGGATATATAAATTTCTTATAAATATCTTTATAAAAATATTTTAGGAAAATACATTACTTGTAACCCATTAAAAATTCAATTAAAATTTATTATTTTACATTTTTAAAATTTCAGTATTATCAACTGTTATTTATAAAACATTATTTTTCATTGAATTTACCACTTTTTTGTAATATTTATGCCATTACACTGCCAATTAATAATAATAATTATACTACACAAGGTATAAATAAATTAAAAATATTTTGTTTTGTTTATAAAATATTTCAAAAAAAAGAGTCTAGTTTTTACGTAATGTTTCCAGTGTTTAAATTATGAGCACAGAGCTAGAAATTATAAACGACTTAAAGAGAAGCATCCTTTGTTATAAATGGGGATGAGACCTTTACAGTATGGCTGTCAACGGACGACAACTAAATTATGCTATGGAAAATGAGTTGAGAAAGTATTTAGATACGCTGTACATGAAACAAAGAAAACATCAAATAATAACACCTCTGAAATATGCATAAAAAATAAGTATAATATACGATCTAATAAGGCCGTCAAAATTAAAAAATAACGCTTTAATATTTATTTCTTATACTGATGTTTTCGTATAAAATTTAACAAAAGTATATATATAAAACTAATTAACGTTTATTTCTAAATAATATTTATTTGGACAGTATTATAAAATTAATGAATAAGTTTTCAAAATTTTATTAAGATTAACATAAAGTTGTATATGTTTTTATTTAAATTAATAGTACTGAATTACTTGAATTGAAAATTAATTAAAGTAATTTTAAAGCTTCAAATGTTAATTAAGTTTTTCAATTCTTAACTTTTGAAATATAAATGATGTTTAAGATATTTTGTATATTTGTATTTTTACGTATAATTTTTAAGAATAATACGTATTTCTTATATTTATTTCATTATACAAATGTTTGAAATGCTTGAATTTACTCGGTATATATTTGTACATGATGAATAGTATATTCAATCAAATTTTTAGATACTCATGTAGTTAGATAAATCGATAATTTTTAAACAAAGATTTTATATATTTTTTTTATGTAAAATAAAATTGCTATCTCGTAAACACAAAGCGTTTTTCAGTTCATATAAGCAGTAGATCATAAAGATTTTTATCTTCCATTTTACGCCCTTCAATTTTCTTGTTCTCTTTTTATCTTTTTCTCATTTATTTCTTTTTATATTTATCGTTTTCACTGTTTTTTTATCTATTTCTTTTTTTCTTTATCGACATTCCACTCTTTTCTCTCTTAATTTACCGAATTTTCTTTGCATCTTTTCTACTTACTTTCCTTTATATTTCTTTATTTACCGTTTTCTTTCTCTCTTCTCCATTGTTTTCTTTTACTTTTTTCATCTTTCTTTCTTTCTCACATACAAGCACACAGTCGCACGCATTTGCACGCATGCATACGCGCATATAAATGCACGTGATTTCACACCTACGTATGAAAACATGAATGTGGAATTCAATCAAAGTGCTTTATTATTACGTCAAACTGCGTAGAACTTTAAATGAGTTTTGTTACTACTCTAAAAGACAACTTGAGATGAAATTGTCAGAAAATGTAAGTTCCTCGTACCAATGATAGACATTTGATGACGGAAAAAATTTTACCATTAAAACTCTTATCCTTTTACATTAAGGTAATTTATATAGCACTTTACATATTTGTGTCATATATGTAGATTACGATGAAAACATCGTAGCTAAACTGTATTGAAAATATTTTAAAATAAAAGTTTTTGAATTTGACATAGTAAGAAATTTTTTTACAAGTACACGTAAGTATGCGTAACTAAATTTTTGAAGATAATATAATATATCTTTTAACTTTTTATATAGTCATGTCAAAGAATACAAAATTTTTTTAAATATATATATATTCAGATATTTGGATTCTACACTTATTAAAATATATAAGTAACTACTTTTATTTGAATTATTGACTCATCATTATCAAAAAATGCTACTACATTTATATAATAATAAATATAAAATTTATAATTAATTCATTGCTTAAAATTTAATTTTAAGGTTATTATTTTGTAAAACTTTAATAATATTTATTTATAAGAAATTGTTATATAATCTAATGTAAGAAATTAGAAAAAATATTATCATGTCGATTGAGTCTGTTTTTATTTTATCATTATATAGATTTTATTTATATTAAATTAAAAAATATATTGATTTAAAGAATATAGTGAATACAGATTTTAAAATGTATCGTCAGTTTGTTATATGCATTTATTTTAACCAGAATAAATTTATTAAATATTTACAATAGATTCACGTAAAATGAAGAATAAATTGATTTTTGACGTCTATTCATTTTTAAAATATTACTTTTAGTATAAAATTTATTCTAAATTAACTATTTCAATATTTTAAATGTTTAATAGGTATTCAGTTAAATAGCAGATAAATAAGCACAGTGTCATTTTAAATTTTATATAGAACAATTGTGCAATCTAATTTAAAGTCAATGCTATAAAAATATTTTGTTATAAAATTAAAATATTATTTGCATTAATATCATGTATAATTTTTGATATATTATTCTACTTTTTAATACACAAATAAGAATTCTATGAATATTAATAATTTTGAATAAGTACATTTTTAATTATATATCTGTACGTGTACATAATCATATAAAGGTATTTGTTATACGAGAAAAAGTACAATGCATTATATTAACATGTTACGAATATATTTCATCGAAGATATTAACATAATTGTTTGAAATATTTATATATAAGAATAGTTTATAATAATAACAAATTTTTTTTGAAGAACCTGAAATTTCATGTTTTAAAAATTATACAATCATAATTTCTCAAAATTTAAAATAAATAACATTGATTTTAATGGTTATTAAATTTTAAACACTTAATTAAACTGAAGAACTTATTTTATTATATACAAAGCACTTATATGAATTAACTGAATATATATTTATGCTGAAATAGTGTAAAATTTCGATCTTTTTAAAGTGTTTACGTTAGAAAAATTTATGTAGATTACGTAGAAAGTTTAATTCGATTAAAAGTTGCAAACGAAAATCTTATTTTGTTACACATGAATTTTCAAAATTAGTTTTGAGGTGTACTCGATGCGGAATACTAGATGGTCCATAGAGCGAAAAAAGTAGGTAGTAATTTTTTTTTCCTTTAAAGTTATTTGAGTAGAGTCATCTAATTTTACCGAAATACGGTTAATACATATAATCTGCAGATTTATTCGTTTCTATTTTATATGCATCCAAAGCCAAAAATTTTTAATAAGTAAAACATGAATTGTATTTTAAATTTTCTTTGTAAAGTATATTTATATAATATTCATGCTCATAAAATTTATTATTTACAGTATATTTTAAAAGATTTCTTTTATAAATTTTATATAGTGAATCGATATATTGTATATTTCAATACCGCATCATTATAGTTTAAATATCTATTTAATTTCAATATAACTTATAGATATGCGTATAAATTTTTTAAAAAATAAAATTTTAATTAGATAAAGTACGTAGCAATTTTTTTGACATTAGTTTTCGAATTTAAAATTTTTAAAATATCAAGCACGTAATTTTATCCATATATCCAGGGCTAACATATTCATTAGATAAGTTAATTATATTTTTGATCATTAAGAATACATTCTTTAAAAAGTATTATTAATTTATTTGAATTACTAAGAGGATTCTCATAATGGATTATTAATATTTGAAATATAAAATAGTTGATAATTTTATATTATCTATTTACTTATTTATACATAATGATATTCAGAGTTACTATTAATTATTTTATTTTTCTTTGTACTTAATAAACTTTTAGATGATCAGTATTAATATCTGCACGACTGAAAATAATTTTGCTCTAATATATAAAGTTGTATAAATTTATTTTTTCAAATAAATATGATTTCTTTTCATGTTGAATTTAAAATAAAATTTATATAAGCGTAATTACAAAAATGTACGATTCTGTAACGTATTTAAGAAAACACAAACCATTAACAAATTTAATATTTTTAAATTTAATTTTACAGTAACGAATACTATAATATGTTTTTTTATACTTTATAATTATTTACAAAGCTATATTTAATTTAAAAATGATTATTTTTAAAACATATTTTTTAAATTATAGTAATTAAAAATTTCATAACCATCTAATCATTCATATTTTTATATAATAATTAAAATATATGAATATGTTTGCATGGATTTATATGTTGTTGAAAATTTTTCACTGAATTTGTTTATGTTATTTTTATATTTCTGTATATACAATTGTAATTTTTATCTGAAGACATATAGAAGATGTAAAGAAAATAGATGGATTAAATATGGATATTAAGAAATTTGTAGCTTTAATAATAAATATTCAAGGAAATATTTTAATTCGAATAATATTTATAGTATTTTATACTTTATAATTTTATTATGAATCAAATGATAGTATCCTTGTTTGTAAAAATCTAGTGAGATTTGATCGATTAAAAGTATTAACTGTCTAATACATAATAAAAGAGTAGATTTCATTTTTTAGAAAATTTATTTTTTATGTAAATTATAGGTGTATAATAAAATGATTTTGTATTAATTATGTTTAAATAAATAAACTTTGAAAGATTTATTTTTATTCTAATTTCTGTTTTCAACTTATATTGAATTTTTTCTCATATATGAATAGTTTATTATAATTTACTTTTTATGATACTTTAATTTTATATTAAAAATTTACATTAGTTTATACTAGTAAGTTAAATATATTTAATTAATAAAAATGGATATTATTTCATTATTCTGGCTTTTCAGCTTTAAGTTTTTTTTTATAATTGCACATATTTCTTTAATTAAAAGTTTTTTGATCAATTGTGTTATCCAAAAATTCCGTTTTTGGAAATTTTTATAAAAAAGTTTTAAATAAACTTCAAAGATAAGTAGTCTATCATAATATTTCTGTATTTATGACATTATTTTATATAAACTAATTAAATAATATTATATTTTAATTTTTTGTCAATTTTTTTATACTTGATTATCAATAATTTTGATCTATATTTATATTCAAATATTAAAATATAAACCAAAAGTGTAAATAACTATTTACTTTGATGTCCCAGTTCAATATTCCGATAATCAAGGTATAGCTTTGTATTCGACTACACGTAACTATGGTTGTATATAGTAGAGTTTAATAAAACCGTTACATCAGTTTGTTATCAGTAACAGTTCATCAATTTAAGTGACGTATTTGAATATGTCTATAAAAAGCTATCTATAAAATAAGCTTTGTCGAATGTTATTTCTCTTAATAAAACTCCTTATTTCATTATAATGAATCACAAAAGAACAATGTGTAATCTCAACGAAAAATTTGATTACACTTGCAATCTATATAACACTTCGATACAATGAATTTTGATTTATTTCTATTTTTTTGAAACTTATAATAGTAAAATTTTATAAAATTGATGGTTTAAAATGTTAAATTTTTCGATATTCAATTTATCAAACTTCTGAAAGGTAAATGAGATTTAGAAAGAGTAGTGGAATTAATTTTCAAAGTTAATAACATGAACTCCACTATCAAGCATTTAGTAAATAGTATATTTAATATATCAAAGTTTAATATTTTTATGATTATTTTGAAAATTTAATTCAAAATAAGTAAATTTAATAAAATAAAAAAATATTTATAATAGTATATTTATTGAATTTGCAAAAATTATGAATTTTACTTACCAAAATATTGAATTTCAACGTCACATTTATTTCATTACAATATAATATTATTTTATTTTATTTTTGTTACATTATATAGTTATTTTTTTATATAGATTATTTTATTTTAATCTTTTTGATATTCATGATTATTATGAATTATTCATTATTATTAGAATTAATTATTAATTTTTAGTAATTTCGTGGCTGCGTAATTTATTTGTTGGATAATGTACATACAGTTTATATTTTAGTAAAATTATTCATATATATTTGTACGAGAAGAGAAATTTTTTCTAGAGGCCAAATAAATTATTAAAAATATATTAAATTAAAAATTTTCTAAACTTATATTCTCAAACAAGTTTTTCACGTATAAAATATGTTAATTTTAAGTTATCGTATCGCTAGAGATTTTAGTGATTTTATTGAATAATTTTCCGTATTCTCTTCTATTCATTTTTATTATATCTAATGTTGCTAACAAGATGGTACTTGAGACAATTGTAAGCGCTCTGTTTAAGGCCGTAGTTCTCTGAAATAGGTTAACTTTGTTATGAACTTGAACAACATCTAGCGCGCAGAGTGACAGAGTTTCCGAAATACGTGTACACGTGAGAACTACAGTTTTAACTGAATACCGAATCACCAAAGCTGATATGAAAAACTGATATGAAAAACTGATATGAAAAAATAATAGTATTAATAGTAACGAATAAGATTGATTTTATAATTTGAAGTTTAAAACTTTATTTTTTCGTTTTTGTAAGTAAAAAACTACATAAAATATATTATTGATTACATTTTTAGAATAATTTTAAATATTTTGTTTTAATTTAAAAATATAAATTTATTTGTATAATTAATAATTCGAATAAGTTCAATTATTTTTTAAACAAATTAAAAAGGAATGATACACGAAAGAAGATTGTTTTTCGTTGTGAGATTAGAATTAAACAAATTTTCTATGACACAGTAATAATCAATTTGGTTTTTTCGTATTTCACTATAGCGCTAATAAAATAAAAAATATATTTTTTTTACCATATACTTACTATTCTATATCTAAAAGAAGTGCTTAATACATTTTTCATTTTATTTTTTCTTATAATCTGGGCAATTACCTTAATTCCGTCACGCTTTCTTATCTAATTTATTGCTATTCCATTTTAGCTTACTCTCTTTATTTGGTCTCCCACTATCGCACCTCTCATTTTTTCACTTTCTTTTCTCTTTTCTATACTTAATGCTCTTTCTCGTCTATCTACCATCTATTTGCGCTTTCTTACTAGCTCATTTTACCTCTCTTAGTCAGCGATCTTTTTTATAATATGTGAATATCAGTTTTTATTTGCCTCTCTATTTACGTTTTTTCTCTGAAGAACATCATATCTTTTATTCTCGATACATTCTCTTTTTTAATATTATGTTCATACACAATTGTATTTATTTTTACATTAATTATTTGTAAATAATATTATTTCACACAGTAAGTTAAGAGTAAAGTTTATTGAATTAAAACGTCAATTTCATTTAAATAAAAAAAAAATTTTTTAGAAGAAAATTTAATTATTTAAATTTTTTCTGAAAGTCTATAAAACTATTTTCGTCTATTGACATAGTTTTTTATTTTGTTTTTCTATAATTTTATTTTCTCGACATATTTGATTTCTAAATAGGGGATTATTGCTTTATGTACGTGTATAATATGTAATGTAATATATTTACGCATTGAAATTTTTGAAACTTCAATTTTTGCTATTTTTTTGGAAAAATATGGAAGAATATATCGTGCAATATTTAAAACTTATTTTTATACATTATACTATTTTACATTATCTAAAAAAGTATTCTATGAATATTTTTTTTTATAAATTTATGAATAAATATACATTGCAGTCCTTAACTATTGCTTTTCTACGTTTATCTATGTACTTTTTTATCCGAAGCATACCTAAATTTGTAATCGAATTAGATTTAATACAAACATATTAACTAAATTAATTTTAATATTGAACTTACTTTAATTTATTAGAGTATTATTTGTTATGATTAAATTAAGTTATGTAAAAATTCAATAATCAAACATACTAGCATAAAAACGTATGTCTATTTTAATAAAAAACTTTATTGTAAAGAAACTGCTATTTTGTGCTTTTACTACAGTATATTTTATCGATAGAGTATCGTACGTATTGTAACTTTAACATACCACTATTCTAGTTTTCGATTTTATATCTTTAAAATTTTTTATTTACGATATTTGAATAATTTTTTTTTATTTAGTAGAGGTTATTTAAGCATAAAATAAATTCAAATATAATAGGTCAACTGCAAATTAAACAATTTTAAATTTTAAATAAAGGTTTAGAATATATATATTTTTATATTAATTTTTTCCTAAATGATTTCTTTGTAAAATAGTAAATTAGTAAAATTCGATAGAAGATTAATAAAATATATAGTAATAGTTATTTTACATATATTACTTATTATTTTCCTAAATACAAAATTTCTTCATATAAATTTCTTTAGAGTATTTGTCCTTATAAATTTATTATACAATATTCTTTAAATTTTAATATGAAACCAAGAGTATATATAGTTAAAATATCATTCTTATTATTAAGATTCGTTTTTATGTATCCAGATACTTTTATAAATTTTAAAATGTTATGGCCAAATAATATTAATTTTATTTTGAGGCAGTTAATATAGGTAAATTGAACGTACTTTTTTTGAAATTTGTACATAAATTTATAAACACAAATTTTCTGTCAATATAATTAAAAATTTCGTTTTATTTAAAAATTAAGAAATATTTTTTTAAATAATAATGTAAAAATTTTTCCTTTTTGTGTTTCTGACCTTTAAAATAAAAAAATGAGATTTTTCCTAATTACTATGTTTAAAATTATATAATTTTATTTTGTTACTTTAGTTTTTAAAAATATATAATCTTAGAATTAGAGATTGAGAGAAAGATGAAAAATAAATAAAGTGTGAACCAATATGTAATTGTTTTATTATAGAAAATTATTTTTTTGAATATAAATTACAATAAATTTATAAGTTATCGTTATAACAAATTTTATATGTAATAGATATTTTATAAAATATTTACAGATAGCTAATTAATAACAATTAATTATGATACGATCGGAATGATAATCAAGAGAATTCCCACCAATTGTGAAGCATTATTATGTTCAATGGAAATTAATTTTGAAGGAATCTGGAAATTAATTATAATATATAAGTAATTAAATTATTTAATGCATATATCTAGAATTTAAAATTTGAATCTTGATTAACTCTAATTTTTACATTTTTATATTTCAATGATGCATCATTAATACATGAAATTGTTGAAATCGTATAACAAGTAGAAATAGATAATTATTTTGAATTTGAATTGTAGAACATTTTGAGGATACATATGTAACTCATTTTAAAACATTACATCTCAGAAATTTACGCATTTCTTCACACATGGTTGAGCAACTGAATTGGCGTTGTAATACATTGGGCAGTTGTTGAAATAGCCGCTATGTGCATTCACAGGGGGATGGACATAATGGGAGTATGGCGACGGGCGAACCAACGTAGATCGATCAGCGGGGAGAGGAATACGTGTCGTCATTGTACTTTCATGTATAACTGTGGGTATATACGGGTGTAAATCAAACAATCGAGAGCATTGTATGTCTGAGCTCAAATACACAATTAAGCTTACGTAAAAATACAACTTTCAAACCACTTCTTTGTATATAGTTAAAAATTTATCGTGAAATAATAATTATAACCGCGTTTATTATTCTTTTTTTATATAAAGAGTAAATATATTGGTTAAATTTATTTTTTATGTTTATTATATTCTTGTTTTATTTCGATTCCAATTTTTTCTTTTATTTACATTAATCGTTATATAACCAAAGATATTTATTTGGTAGGTTTCTAGTTTGATATTCTAAAACTTATATCATTTACTATAATCAAATTTATGAATATCTTGAGAATATTGAACTCTATTCAGAATTTATCCAAATTTATTTAACATATTTTTATCTACAATATCATATTGAATATTGAATATTACTTTATTTATGTTAAATATGTACTTGTTTGTTCTATAAAGTTCAAATTTCATTTTGGCTTTTTAAAATCACAATTTCTATTTAATATTTTTTTTCATATGTATCTTTATTATTTTTAGATTCTCTGATATTTTATTAATATTAGCTATAAATATTAATAATAATATTTTAATGATATTTTAATAATATTTACTATGATATAATATTCTTACTACTTTATGATTTTTAGAGTTCAGTACATGAATTTCTAAAAATACATATAAAAAATATTGTACATAATACAATTAAATTATAAGTTAAAAACTTTTTTATTTTTAAATTATGTATAAAGTTTTTATACAATAAAAATTTATATAATAATATTTTAAATATTGATATGTAATAAAAATTACAAATATGGCTATTTGAATTTATTTTTAATCTTAAACAAAATTTTTATTCCATTTTAATTAATTATAATAGTTTCTTTTATTTAGTATAATTAAATTAGTATATATATAAATAAATACATAAAATCATATAATTATATATTTAATTTGTTTATAATTAAAAAAATTTTTTTTCTCGTTTATTTTTAATTCTTTACAAAAATAAATAATGGTGTATTTACATATATACATAAATATACATTATCGACATACATTGAAACAAAAAAATAAACATACGTGAACAAAAAATAGGCCTTATCTTAGGGGTCGTATAATTTTGCAAATATATAAAAATATATATATATATTTTCAGACTAGAATAAATAAAAACTGTTAGTAAAAAAAAAGCCTTTAATGCTGCGTATGCTTTTAGGTATGGTTTTTCAGCTTTCTCATCGACCCATTGTTCCTCTAAAAGTCATTCAATGGATTGCGTTAACCGAATGGAATCTCCGGTCACTGATGCGTTATAGTTCGACAAAGGATAAAACGAAAAAAAAATAAAAGTTTCCTCGTCCAGCACATGTTAGTTTGTTATGTATTTGTAGCTACGAGTGAATGACGCCTGATTGAACTCCACGTATTTAGCGAAATATTTTACTCCACTTTTACGTCTGTCCTACGGAACGTTGACTTGTTCTACTGCTTCTCTTGTTGATCCTGGTGTTTCAGCATTTTCTATTCGAAGGTCGGCGAATGCAATAGATAAAATGTGTAAATGAATCTTGATTCTTATGAATTCTAGATACAGCATTTATGTATTTGTTTTTTAAAGTTTTAATTCAAGATTCTTTGCATACTTTGCATACCTATACTGTGTACCTTGTTTTCCATTTCCAACCTTATTTTAAATTTCAAATTTTAATTAGAAGATTAATTTTTTGCCTTTAAGTTATTGAATAAAGTCTTTTTTACGCAAATATTTTATTTGTATAAAAATTAATTTGAAATATCTATATTATACTTATAATTATACTTATCTATATTGCATTCAACGTTATCTCGAATAGAACATTTTCTGAAGAGCTATGTTTTTGTATGATCAATGATTATTTGTATGATCTATATATCATCAATGATTTTATAATTTACTTAAAAATCTAAATTAAGTTTTTTTATTTTTTATATATACATTTTATGTCTTTAATTATTACATTAATTTTCAATTCTTATGTTTTATTTTAAAAAAAATACATTATTTATTATAGTTAGAAAAGATATTTTATGTAACGTAAAAATGTTTTGAAAATATTCATAAAATAAAATATCTTGTATCAAAGTTTTATTGTGATTGTTCTAATATATTTCTTAATTAAATAAACATTTTATATATTAATTATATTTCAGTATCATTTCTATACATGTATTTTCATTTCAATATATTAATGACAAACTAAATAAATTGTATTTGAATAATTTAAACATTCCTGTTAATAATTTATATATTTTTTTATAAAAATAATTCTGAAAAAGTTTCTGAATCAAATCAAAACGACATACCGGAAAGAAGCTATTTTCCATGAAAGTACTCGATTAAATGTATATGCAATTCACTTCTTTTCGCAACAGAGTAGAATTAACACGAATGGAATAATTTCAGTGCTGCCCGCAAAAACTATAAATGAACCGCTGTAAAGTTAAAAAGACAGCAGAATTATCTTTGTAAATTGTGAATTTTCTCTGCGTTTCATGCATGCTATCGTAGACTTTTCTCCAATGTTAATCGCTACATCTTTTGCTCGTTCTCTCCTCCCATGAGAAATACCTAGCGTCTTTTGAATATTCACAGAAGCGAATGGAAAGAGAAATTCCGGTCTACCTACTAGAGTAATATATACTATATCTGTATATAGCTAGTGTTTCATTCATATAAATGTCTTGCCGCATCGTGAGACATACTTGACCGCTATGTATACTTAAATTGAGTGGGTGGGCTTGTAACAGAAATGCGTAACCAGCCATTGCTGTGGTAAAAAATATTTTTTTCGAGGATGGATATATTTTTTAAGATTAAATTTAAAATATAAATCAAGATTTTTTATAGAAATATATAATTAATTATAATTAAGCTTTGTTTATACGAGTTAAGTCAAACGTTATTTGAATCTAAGCTTTATCTGTTTATATAATAAATATACGTTTACTTTATGGCTCAATTTCAAATGCTGGTGCAAACTGTTCTTGACAGAATCATCACATATATATCACATGCTTATGTACGGGTAAACGGATATAACAGATAATACTCTTTTGACAATTACAGTACACTATAATGATGATTATTATTATTGAAAATTGTAACATTCATAATATTCAACAATTATACATATTATTAATGCTAAAGGACTATATTTTAAATTTAAAAATTAGAAATATCAATGCAATAGATAAATTGAATTAAAATATTATTTAAAAATTACTGTTTTCAGTATCGTGTACTAAAATAATTTTATTTTTAACTTTCTTATCGTGAATTATGTATAGAGTTGCAAAATAAAATTAGATTTAAAATTTTTTTAAATATATATATATATATATAAATATTATTAAAGAACAATAAATATTGATGATAATGATACTTTAACAATCCTAAATGAAGGTTACTGGTGAAAAATTTAATTCAGAGATAAGAATCAAGATAAGAATCAATTATGACAGAAGAGCTTTATGAGAAAAATCTATTGTGTGATACGATAAAGAAATATAAATCAGTAAGATAAAATGTTCTGAACATATTTATATATTTTTTAATTCAAGATTCATTTTTTCAGAAAGGTATTCTAAGGCTTTCTTAAGGTATTATATCTCTTAATTATATATTAAATATCGATGTCTTTTTTTTAATTATTTTCTATGCAATTCATATTTTAACACTTATTTTATATATTGTAAAAGTGAATAATGATATATTTAGAAATTAAATATGTAAAGGGTTTTGAAATAATTATTTATCAAGTATTTTTAAATTTTAATCAAAATTATGTAAATAATATTATTTAATCATTCCTGTATATTATAGTAATAACTTATATTATATTATCATGAACAGAAGTTAAATTTGGAAAGATAAATTTTTTTTCATAAAACTATATCTCAAGATTTTATTAAAAAATGATTTACATTGTTAAGATTTTACTTTTTAAAATTAATAGCTATTCATTATATATATAGGTATTTGATTTTTCGTAAAATTGACATTTGATTTGTTAAGATTACTTAAAATAATTAAGATTTACGTTCATAAAAAGGATGATGTAAATTTAGCTTTTAATTTATTCAAATAAATTTTGAAAACTTTCAGTGATTTCATTATAATTTTGAAGGTTTATCTTATGCTTGGAAACTCTTATTGCACTTTTGAATGATTCAGAATTAAATGAAGCAAATTTTAAAACTATTAAGTTGCGATTGTTTTTCAGTATAAATTATACTGAAAAATAATTAATGGATAATGTATCGCAAAAGGACAGTTTTTAAAAATTCCATTAATAGTGAAATAAAGAACTTCATAAATCTAATTTTAATTAAACGCAGCGCTCGTTACAATAAACTCGTTTTTTTTAATTTCATTACAATTTAGTAATATATAACCTTAAGTATTGTTAAAATTAGAAATATTTTAGGATTTACTATCAGTTAATAATAAATGTGAACGATTGTGATTATGATAAAATTTTATAATATTAAATAAAATTGTTAAAAATGACAAATCAAACGGTGTTTACTTTAAGTAGAGTATTTTTCGTTTTTAAAAATGCCTTTTGACAATGGCAGAAATTTTTATTTTCTTCCTTTGCCTGCAAGAAAAATGTTCACCTGCCGTGCCTCAATTTCATGTCCCACTAGTACTTGCTGAGTGTGACACATTCAACTTCCTTTCCCTGTTTCTCCTTCTACCAAGCGCAAGATTTTCTATGTGATTCACTCGGCTTGTACGACATTCCCACGAATTCACTTCACCAAGTCTATTTTAACTTTCATCAAAAGCGTTGCACGGATGCTTTGTTCTACGGGCTGTATTGTATTTCACACTGATTTTTAGCTTGCAGTCTTTTTTATTTTAATCAATTTATAAATTTCAATTTTCAATGTTTATTATATCTTTATATATGAGTTAGACGAAATAAGTCAGACAAAGGATTATATTGAATGAAATTTTTCAATAAAGGCGTCAATTAATACATAGGTTTTTCATTAAATGTAGTATTTAATATTGCTTTGAAATAAAATGAAATATTATTAAATACTATTTAATGTTAAAAAGGTTAAAAGAACGCGAGGTTCGTAAATTTGTATAATTCAATAGAAAATTTCTATCTTTTAAGTTAAAAAAATTATCTATGCGATCATTTTTATTGATAAGAATTTATTTTATTTGAAAACTAATATTAATATTCTGTAATCAAAGAAAAAATCCCTCAATTAATTAATTTTATATGCCATGAAAGTTTTAAAATAATATTAAAATTGCAATACCTATTATACTTATCTTTAAATATAAATATATATGAATAAAAAATCTTTAAAATGCTTTTTGTCTTAGATTTTTAGACTATTTTTTGCGTAATATAATTTTAATGATAATATATTTTTAAATATTTCCAATATTAATTAAAATTTATTATTGAATTCGATAGATGAGACTTTCATAAAATTAAATATTAATATTTCTTTTAGTTTTTATTATTTATTTATGAAAAAATATTATCAGGTATCATTTTATTGTAAATTTTAAAGAAATTAAAAAAGTTAGTTTTATTAAAAATTTATTATTAATAGTTTTATATTACATAATATGAATACTCAAGATATTAAAAAATTTTTTTGAAGAAAAAAGTACAATTTTATTTTTTCTAGTTTGCTACATTCATTTTATATATAGAACGAAATACTCGAATGAGTATTTCACTTAACTTTTTCTTTCATTAAGAATTTTAATGACAGGCGTATTAGATATAATATATGGTTTTAAAAAATTTTTGACATCATAAAACTAATTAAATGTTAATTAGTTTAATATGAAATTCAAACCAATTCATTTAAAAATATCAAAATAATATTCGATTGTGCAGAAAAGCATATGAAAAATATTGGATCGAAAATTTGGTTTTAATATTGTAATAAAAAAGAAAATTCACTAATCCTTCGAAATTAAAGATTTTCGAATGTTAAAATAAATCTTAAGAATTAGATGCGAACCGCTTCCTTTATAATGGAATTAAATGTACCATTATAATGGATATTAATTTTCGTCTATCAGTCTGGTATACATCAGCGAATAAGGATAAGTCTCTATGGATAAGGAATACAATAATCGTTCATATTTTATTATATTTTGCACTGAACAAAGCAGCTGTTGCAGCATTTTTTTTCCTCTCATAAGAACCTAAAAAATCGTAAATATGAGCCGGAAAAAAGCAGGATTTGAATAGTGATCGAATAACAGTGCAAAAAACGAGAGAGCATGAAAGGATTAGAGTAGTTAACATCGGCATCCGCAATGGGTATTCGCAATCGGCATCCGCAATCGGCATCCGGAATCGGCATCCGCAATCGGCGATCATTTATTTTGGCGCCTCCGGTGAAGCGTTTCCTGGCTGGGGTGCTAACTAGGGATACAAGCGACTCCGTTGCTTGGGGGCAATCGGCGGTAGTTGTGCTAAGTTGGCTAAGTTGGCGCAGCGGCCGCACAGTGGGCACTCGGTCAGTGTGGGGTCGGTGTTTCGGCCACGACACGGTTGCAGTCGCGGCTGGAGTGTCAAAAGCTCGACGAGGGAGCCGAATTCGGTACTCGGCCGCTCCGGAATATGGATCGTTGTTGGCCTCGTACACAGCGATGGCCGTTAGCCGTTTCTGCGTGCAACGGGAGCCGTTTGCCTGGGTTATTTTCCAAGGGTCGTGTCGTAAAAGCAGCAGTCCGACCGTGGATGAGATCGTTACGGCAGAGATCCGTGGAACGAACGCCAAAATTCGTGGGAGGTTGACTGCTCTCGGTGAATTTATTTTCCGAGTTGGTGCCCATGAGCTGTTAGGTCGAGGGTTTTTCTAACCACGCCGCGTACTTCAAAAGCTCGAGTATTGTTTTTGCCCGCTTTTTCCAAAACGAAAAGTCTATTTTTGGCGAGTAAAAATGATTTTCGATGAAATCTATCCATGAAAAGTAAATATGCGATACGCCTTTCGATTACAACGAACTGTAAACAATTGGATTATGGCGAGTCAATTATGACACGTTAATTGTTTTATCCAAATTATCAGTGGAAATTTAAATTTTACTCCGGAAGATCGCAGATTTAATTAACGACTTTTCTCGCTGGTTCGCATATCTTAAAATTTTACCCACGAATTGTAACTGTTGCGTATAGCTTAGAGCGTTAAGAGGAAATCGTTCTCTTGTTTTTCACGCCTGTCAGTAACTCTGATTCCATGATGAACACATTTAAATTATAGATCTATTTGTGAACGTATAAAATTGGAGTTTCATGGCAAATCAACTGGTTACCGATACGAGAATGCAATTTCATGAAAATAAATTATTTCGTAATTAAAACACATCGATTACTTTTTACACCTGTACATATTTTAAATTACAATCGATTGTCGGATGAAAATTAGATTCATGTTTAATTATACTATTTATTTTATTTCACGTAAACAATTTTTTATAAAATCGATGTAATTAAAATATTGTAATTATCCTTTATAAATAAAAAATATCGATTTTATATGGATTTGCAATAATTCATTGAATTTTGATTATAATAATACTTCACTATAACGAGGAAAATGATATATTATTCTAAAATAAAAAAGTTTAAAAATCTTATAGTGTATCGATAAATTAATAATTTCCATTTTTTCAACTTGGATATAATATACATAAATTACAACGTGGAAAATAACTTACAGTAAAACATTAAAAATAAGCATTTTGATTATTAATTTAATATACATCAATTAAAAAATGAAATACTTTTTTCTTTTTTAATTAAATAAATAAATATAAATTAATTAAAAATCCAGGATTTATTAAAAATCAGAAAATCCTTCGTTTTCCATTTAATACATGCGACATAATTTAATTCTAAATATCTAGAAGTAAAATTATTGATTACTTATTTACAATTTATTGATGTATAAAAATAAGGAGATTTATATTATAGTTTTAAAATATACGTACATAAAGTTTTTAATAAAGTTTTTGTAGTTTATTCATTATTATAAACAAAAATTCTTCTTTTCGATTAGTCAATGTAACTTATATAAATTACTGTTGAATTTTTATAGATAATTTAACATGAATATGTAAAAGATACTTATAAAACGTATTTATTCGAGAAGAGTAAATAAAACCTTTCCATTTTAAATTGCCATTATACATAAACACAGTACAATCAGTAATAATATGTTAATATGTTCCTCGTACATTGCAAAGCATTAATCGATTGCATTTACCGCGTGAATGCAAATTACGGCAATTCTCGCGCACTGCATTATCGAGTGCCAGGACTTCGATGTCGCAGTTATTTTGTTTAGATGTTCCTTAATTATGCAACGTAACCATAATTATCTCAATGTGTATAATAGTAGAAAATAATAATTCTATCAATATTATATTAAGTATAATAACTGATTTGAAATTTACAATGATTACTTGTAAAAACATTGATTGTACCATATTATCTTAGGTAAGTAAAATAAAATAAATTTTAAAAATATGTGGAACTTTATATCACGAGAACTTAACCTTTTAAAATAATTAAAATTATTTGTGTTAAATGGTATAAGAGATATAAAACTTTAAAATCAACAAATTTTTTAAAAAATTTTAAAATGTATTTTAATTTATACATTTAATATGTAGAATTTATAATAAAATTTATTTTCTAATTTAATTTAAGTATTTTCAAGAATATTGTTTAATTAATTTAAAAATAATATATATGGACTAATTTTGATAGTAAATCAAGATGAAAATGTTTAAGGCTTTAATTTAAAATTATTTCTCGTGCTATATAAATCATAATTATGAGAACTTTTAAAATGTGTGAGCTTTATATGCCGAAGAGCATCTAAAAACGGCGTATGTCATAAGACCCTATATTAGTCTAAATATAATAGCATAAGTAGACTTCGATAACCGATTTGACGCGTTATTTTTTGATTTTTTGTTTAAGTTAGATGAATTAAGACTTAAAACTCAACAAGTACTCAAAGTAAGTTGATTATTGCAGTTCATTTTCATGGAAATAATTATGAAGACAGCAATTCCAAATACGTATAATTTTACATTTAAAAATATTAACATGATAAATTAAGTATAATATAAACTATATAGATTATAATTAAAATAAGTCAAGATATAACTATTATCTTTCCTATTTTAATGAATTTTGAAAAATTATATAATATTGTAAAACATATGATGGACGTTCAATATTATATTCGAAATAATAAGAATTACAATAATTAAGAAAAGAGTTAAATCATAATTCTATAAAGTATTTTGTAAAATCTAAATTTTTTAAAATTCAGTTTTAGTATATTAAAAAAAGATGGTTAAATTTTTATTATAAAGATATAAAATTATAAATTATAAAATGTTATTATGAATAAATTATTTATATAAAAAATTGGCATTTGAATATTTGTCTAAAAAATAAAGAACATTGTTACATAATGTTCATTGTGTTCAGGTAATAGATTGAAAAGAAAAAAAACGAGGAAAATAAACGAGGCGATAACTTAATAAAAAGATGAATGCCTCAGCTAATCTAGTTGAACTCGGATAGAAAAATGAAAACGAATGTGAACAGAAATTTTTTTGATACGAATATGAAAGTCAGAAAGAATATATGCGTAAGGGAAAGCAGATGTCCACTGACCGTGACTAGAGGAAATAGGGAGTAATGGCTGGTAATGACTGCCATCAGTATGAATATATGGGTTACTACGCATGTGCAAGGCGAACTAGGATCGCAAATATATTATGCTGATATTCTAGAGGCTAAAAAAGCAGCAGCAATGTAAGATAAAGCAGTTAGTAGTTTCTACGGTAATTTTATTCCTAAAAGGAAATGGGATGCAGCTTTTATTTATATAATCCAATCACTGAGTAATGTATTCACTACTAATTTATTTTTAAGATTTTTTACGATTTCATTGAATAAGTATCGTAATAAATAATTTAAAATTTGATTTTTTAAAGACATTTTTTAGATCCGTTTAGTTATTATAAACATATAAATAAAATTATATTTAAATTTGTAAAACGTCATATTACTAAATTAATTTTCTACTTTTACAAGTTTGTTAAATACGAATTTCAGCTTTTATAATTTAAAAATTTTAAATATTAATGTAAATGTACCAAGGATATTAATTACTGTATTAATATTTAAAACTTGATATATGAATCAATTGAACAAGCTTATTATATAATTTTTTATTTCATCACTAGCTAAGATAGAATACTGTTTTTATTTATTTAATTTTTCAGAAAAGGTAATTGGGATATAATAAATAAAGTCTAAAGTGATCATATGATGTTATAATTTAAAATTTTTTTTTATATACGGTACAAATTTATTTTATTTACGGTAAAAATCAATTCGATATTTATAATTAATTTTTTATTTTATATCTCATATTTCTTAATAATTACTTGCAAAAAATGTCAATTTAAAATAAATTTCTATACTTTCATTATAAATTCATTGGCATAAAAATTTTATAACTTTATTGAGCATATAAGATAGTTAGCATTTTTAAAAATATTTTCTACCTATTTCATAGCAGAATATTTTAAAAACGTACTGCAAAAATTTTATGAAAAAATGCGTAAAGGTAAAAGTTTTATAGCCATATATATTGTTAATGATATACGATCGCCATAACATCAGTTGATGCAAGTATCTGCAGTGTCAAGATGAAAAGAAAAAGTGTGCGAACAAATCTCATCATGAAATTTATGCGATCAATATATAAAAGTTTGATTTTCAACAGATTTTAAGATTAAATGTCAAGAAGGGTAACAAAAGTCATATTCGTAATTTGTATTAATTTATTTTAATTTTAAATATATTGTCGATAAATAAATGTCTGTTGATATTTTATATTATTTTTTTATCTTTTAATATAATGAAGTATATATTTAAAACTATCTTTTATACAATTTTTGATAATAGAAAGAAAATTATCTAATAAATTAAAAATAGCATAATTTATATATAATAATCATTTAGAGATTTTCTTGATAAAAGCAATTATTATATTAACCTGCTAATATCAGTATGTAAAATTTTTTGTATATTTAAAATACAAATTAATACATAGTAATTATTCAATTCCTATAGATTAAACTGTTTTTTATAAAAAACATGCTTATATTTAAAATTAGCATTTACGTATAAAAAAGAATAAAGTCTTCAAATCCTAGTTATTATAACGATTAATTCTCAGAAATATGTATGAGTACAGCTAAGTTACTTCAACATAAGAATTCCTTCAATGTGAGCTCATCATTCACATTAGCTGCTTATATTACTTAGATGTGTAATGAGAATACATCTCGTGCATATCTAACTACTACTATTATCTTGGTGTATAATGAGAATTTATTGGTTGTATGGTTTATGATTGCTAGCAAGATATAACAATACGAAAAACGCAATTATTGAAAAATCAATTTTCTTAAAATATTCAAGATTTTTAAATATATGCAACGCTAATAATTAAATTATTATACATTTGTATACAATCGTTAGAGGAATTTTTAATTCAAATTTTTGAAGATTTTTTTCGTTGTCTTTTATTTTAAAGACTTATTTCATATTTGACTAACATATAATAATTTTCAATGAGTAGAAAATCATATATAAATACTGCTTGTTCACTGAATTGTAGAGGTAAATATTTTCTGATCGAAAAATTTCGTCAAAGACGCTTTGTTTGGGGATCAGTTCAATTCTTTTTCAATGAATAATAGCGATTGAGGGTTGAAGTGAAATTATGAATTGTGAGTATAAATCTGAGTTCGTACGTCAAACTGGATGTTCGGTCAGAGATCGTTATTTAGGTTATCCTCGATTGCAGAACAAGACAGAATGCTGCAATTGATCATTCCATTCATAATGGAATTGCCATGGCTAACGTATTCGTACATGTGTATATGTTTATGAGTATTGGAAGATACATAAGATCCCGTTTTAGTTTTTTGAAGCGACAGAGATCACAACTACTGCGATACAAATAAAATTTTCTGAATATCTGTTTCTATCTACCAAATGATATTTAACTTCAAAATTATATTTTCGTAATCTTGAAAGGATAGTTTTATAAAATTATGAAATAGAATCGTACCACTAACTATTTATACGTAAAATATGTTCAATGTTATACCTCTTTTAAGATTTGAAAAATGGTTTTATTAATAATGGTTTAGTAATATCTATTTTCAATGTAATAATTATCCATTATAGTTATATGTTTTTCAAATTACTAATTTCATCATTTTATAGATAATTTTTCCATACTAAACAAATATTATATAAATAGTTCTTTCGATTTAAATCAGAAATTATATTAAAATAAATTTTAAAATTAGATTTGAATTTTTTATTTTTAATATTACTATTATTATCAATCAAATATATTTTTTATAATAAAATAGACAAATCTACTTCATAAATGGTTGATATAAAATTGTACCTTCAATATACTAATTAAAATTTGTATGAAAGATTTCATTTATTATTATTGGATGTAAAAGTTTAGAAATATATATTATTTAATAGAGATATATCAATTTATATATGTGAATAGTAATTGTAGCATAATTTTTATGTTACTTTGTTGCAAATAATTTTATCGTAGTTTCTATTATTTTCCATTATTCACTCTAGTTAATGTACTAAAAGTATTATAATAGAATCGCAATCTAAATATATAAACATTTATTAAAATAATTATTTTAATATTCTATAATTTGAAAGCACTTAAAATTTATTTTGGTTTAAGACTCAATTTTGTTATTAAATGGTACATGATTTTTTTATTTATTTAAAAATTTTTAATAAATTTTTAAAACACATAAATATTAGTTTAGTTAATTTTAAAAATTAAATTTATTTCTTAGAATTAAAATACATTATTTGCTTTATAAAATCTACATAAAATTTTCACTTTTACACAAAGTATTCTAATTCTATGTATAATATATGCTTATTTTATGCATTATGAACGAATTCTAAAAAACATTTTTGAATAATTATGAAATTTTATAATTTCAATTATTTGTCGGGTTATTGAATTTATTTAGTATTTATTTTGGATTTATTTGTATTGCAAATATTATTTAACAAGAAAATAAATTACATAATTAAATATTTGATTTTAATTAATATATTTTGATTAATTAATAATAATATATTTTATTCACATTGAAATTCAAATTATGCTAAATCAAAATATAAAAAATTTTTAAATTTACATTAAAATAATTGTATTATATAACCTTCATTAGTAACAATGATTAAAATTATTTGTTTGTTCAATTAAGTTTAAATAAAATAAATAAAACAAATACAATAAATAAAATAATATTTATTTTATGACCGAGGATAAAATTGGTTATTGGTATTTCATTTCACTTATCTCAATAGTCGCATATACAAAATTTTATATAAAATAATAGTTTTTCTTATATTCTGTTTTAGCCTTTTTATCTATATAAATAAAATAATAAATAACTTTCTAGAAACATAAACAGATATATACATTTTTTTATTGCAATCTGTATCATTCTAGAGGTATTTGACCTATGTTCACACGTGTCTAGTCAATTCAGCATCAGAAGAAAAGTTAATTACTCTAAGATGCTGTTTTTATAATTAATGAGAAATTTTTATGAAAGCTCAAAAATTGTAAGGAGTTTTGTGAGGTAGTCATTCTTTCATACAAGTACTGTACTCGAGAATAAGAAGCGTGATATTCTTTATGACAGTTTGTTCCCATTTTATCTTCTTAGGGAACTGCAGATAAAATTAATTTAAAACGACTACCAAACCAAAATAAAAATATTTCTTTTATATTAATGTGATTCCACACATAATGTTGATTTAATTTATTTATTTATCCTAAATGGATGTAACAGTACACACGTATCTTTTTTTCTATCGTACTAGCAGTGCTAAAATTCTCAACATAGCTATTAAATAAATAGCAATAAGTTTGAGTGCTTTAACCACAATGTATGTGTATATATATTTTTTTACAGTTCAGGATATATACATGGTGGTGAGCTTTTACATTAATACATTCATCATAAAGAATGCATATTATTTTTCAATCAACACCAATAAAATTAATTAATGTATTTAAATCATGATGTCTTATTCTTTTGTAGAAGAATATTTTTTCTAAAAATTATTATTACTCGTATAAAATCACGATAATTATAATTAAGATTAGTGAATTTGTACGATACTTCTGAATTCGCTAAGAACAAATTCAATTTGAAGTACAACGAGTATGTTTTTCTATCAATTACTAATTTTATGTATCATTAAAAAGAAAAAGTAAAGATGTAAGTAATTTTATTACTTTTAAATACTTTGAGTAATAGTATTCTAAAGAATTTTATGATTTTAAAAGATGGTGAAAACTGCATACTTTACTTAAGCTTTTTGAAATAAGCTCTTCATGGTTTTAAATTTCAAAACTTTTATCTCTAATAGTTATTTCTTTTTCATTTTATGCAGTTAGAAAAGTTTAACAATTTTTAAAGTAAAATTTTAATGCTTTAATTATTTTACATTATATATATATATATATATATATATATATATATATATATATATTGAAATATGGTAGTATAACTGATGAATATGAAAATCATTTGATATAAATTATTGATAAGAAGTAATTAAGTATTTTACTTTAAGATATTATATTGTATAATTTCATACAATTTAAGCTTTTTCAAATATATATTATTTAGTTTTATTAAATATAATATGTAATATATACATTGTATAATTAATTTATGAAATAATAAAAATAAAAATTCAAATTACATGCTATCAGTATTTACTAAATTTTAAAAGATTGTATGTTACGAAAGGGTATAGATTATATTTTTTATTCGCCCTTAAAATATTTAGCAGATGGTTTATGATCGAATATTTTTTACAAAAAATATTGCAGTGATAGATTTATTTATGTTGTAATACAGTGTGTAAATTTAGTTTATAAAGTAAATTTTTTAACTTAGTAATTTAATAATTTATTTATATGGAAAGATACTAAATATCAGTTAAATAAATTAGAAGTATTTTTATTTATATATTATACATAAGTTTTTTTATCTTAATAATTAATAGAATGTAATTCTTCATAATATATACAACAATACTATTAAAATTACTCGTAATATTTCATTAAAAATTTTTGTTATCGACTTTAGTGAATTTCTTTTTTATAAATAAATTTTAATAAAATAATAGAAATATTTGAAATTAAAGGAAGTCATGATACGTCTGTCACTTGAATCGATTCATTAATTTCTATTAACGAATGAATCGTTTAAGAAATTTTTTTATATACTCACTTTTCAAAGGCATTTTTTATTCTTATTTTCAACTTCTACATTCCATCGTAAAGTTCGTTGCACGTACATGGCTAACGGTATTGGAAATTCATTTGGGCTTTTCTCGTACGGCGCAAACACGCAGGCCTGAATTCCAAACGCGCTTGGAATATAACTCGACGAATTCTAAGGCATGAACCAACCTACAAGTTTGTATTAAACACTCTTCTGACATGTATGTAATAAACTTACTTCTCAACGATGTAGTGTTCTTTTCAGATTGTTAAACATTTACCACTTTTATATACAAATGCAGTATGCTGAAATTTTAGAAAAAGTATATGTCAAAAAAATCTATTCAAAATAAATGTAACAGTAAAAATTGTAAATGATTATTGATTATTTTATGATATTAAATTATTGTATAGTATGCAACTACAGAATTTATCATATGATTTATAACAATAAAATTAAAATAATTTTAAATATATTTATTTAATATAACTTTTAAATATATACGGTTCAATATTACAATATTATAGTCTTGTAATAAATTGTAATAATTCAAAAACGTATTTCTAAAAATTACTCTACATTATATTATAATAATTATTATTTTCTTAATTATAGATAATTATTTTATACAATTTAAGATGGAATGGATGTTAAATAAAATTTTTTTGTACTATTATAAAATAGTAAAGAAAATTATATCAATCATCATGCAGTTTTAATATCGCTACATTCGGCTTCTCATATTTATAAAAGAAATTTTTAATAAAACGAATGTCATTATAATAAAAGTGAGTAAAGAACCTTTAAAAAATATACATTCTTTTATTAATAAAAAGAAAAGAAAATTTCTTTTTTATTTAACAATAACATAAAATCTATAGAAGGTTATTTTAAAAATTTTACAAATATCAAAGACTTGTATAACTTTAATATTACTGAAAAAATACGAGAAAATGAGTAAAAACTTGGATAATAAATGTTCTAGTGTAATGTACTATATCCGTAACGACACAGGCGGATTATTCAAGCGTCACCGCTGCAGGTGCAGACATTTTGTTGCGACAAACGAAAAAGGCGCGAATCGCGGAAGCCGTTGATGTGGACAAAAAGTGATTTTCGGCAGCTCAGGCGTGCGGAAAGCTTAACGTGCCAGAACAATGGCTGGCAAATGAGACGGAGGAGAAGGTAATTGGCTGAGTTCGAATGTGAAGTCCACTGTGGCTCGTGTGTTTACTCTCGATGTTGATGGTCATACAGTTACAGTCCGCGAATCGCAAAGGGAATACCTAAACCGCAAAAGCCTCGAGGATCTACGCGAGCATTGTGAACATATGTAAACAGTAATCCTATTTCTCAACGCTGTTCAGTCGTATTGTGATACATAGATATTTTATAGTAGTAAAACTCTAATGTAATACTTAGTACAAAAATATTCTGCGACAATATTCATGTTTGGATGGTAACACAGAGGATTGATAATCTTTCTAGCATATTATAAGAATTGTTATGTTAAATTTAAATTTTTATTTAGATAAAGTTTTATTTTTTAAAGTTGTCGTACAGCATTCAGATAAAATAAGTTGAAAAATTTCTTAAAGTATACAGTGGATTAAAAGTATATGATTTTTTAATTTTTATTACGAAATTCGTTAAATTTAAATGAAATAATTTATAAGAAATTGTAGACGTATGACTTAGTTTTGAAACGAAAGTTTTGATGTAAAATTAATAAGTAAATGCAAAATTTTTATAATTATAAAAAAATCGAAATTTTATAGAAGGTAATACTAAACTTTAGTATTATATTATTAAAAATCATAGTTAGAACTACAATTAATAGTTTCTAAGAGAAAATTTATATAATTTAATTATTAATCTTTGATTTATCATTAGGATTTATGAATAATTATTTATCCAATGATGTTTTATTCATTTTGATTTAATCATGAATTTATTTTAAAACTAAGATACATTTAATGTATTTCTATTTTGCCTTTATTGTTGGATCTCCGTTGTAGGTTTATATATCTATAAATAACTTCATACAGCTCGTCGATAAGCACTGGATATGATAAACTTCTACTGATACCAACAATTTACCCGGATTTAAAACATATATATTCTACTTGAGTAGCATATTAGGTATAAAAGAACAGACTAATGACTAAAAATTACTATATAAAAAATGAATAAAGATATTACATTAGAAAAATGAAAACGATCGATGATTTATGTACATTTCAATCATAATCAAAAATGAAATTTTTATTTATGATCGAATTAAAAACGCTTTATTTATGATTACTTAAAGTAATTATTTTGAAGAAAAATTTTTCGTGGTAACAATGAAAAACACAATATGAAGCTAATAAAAATAAAGTAACGTATTGTATTTTACTAATTTTGAAAAGTTGATTATGAATATAAATATAAAATTTATTTCAAAAATGTTTTAAAAAATTTACTCTTTCTACAATGGTAAAATAATTAAATCATATTTTGTTGAACACAATTAATTAATTAATCCTATTTCTTTTAATTTTTTGGATTAATCGATATCAATTTTTGTACTCATGTATTCAGATTAACTTCTCTTTATCGAACAGATACAAATGATTCTAAATTAACGGATTTTTACCTTTTTAAATTATATCACCTAATTTTTATGTATGATATATAGAAATTATTGCTCTCTTTTTTCATTCATTATTGAATTTTTTATTATTCAGGGAACTAGGCAGAATATAAATGAGAGAAGAAAAACAATTATACAGCTTACTTTCGATACTACTTTTGTTTGACAAATAGAGATTGAGAAGCGAAGCTGTAGGATAAATCGAAATAAAATAATAAATTATTTTGTTTTCATAATAATTATTTATATAATTTGAATCTAATCAACACTCAAATAGTTCATGCTTTCAATTGAAATTTCAAGGTTTTCTTTTTTGAATTTTATTTTTCCAATTTGGTTCAATTTTTTGGAAAAGAATTTGCAGTTAATATTTAAATAAAAAATGAGTTTCAACTTTCTAAAAGACAAAATGAACTTGAAGTATTTATCTTGAATTTAGAATGGATCGTAACGATTCTGATTATTTGAAATATACGAAGTTCTCTTGTAGTCCAAGCGTTCTATAAAGACACTTGATAATACTAGATCTGCTTTTCGTTCTATTTTTTGAGACAAAGAGTCCTCATTTTATTCGAATACCTTTTTAAGGAAAAAAGGCATAGTTTCCAATGAAAATATTTAGGTGCTGAAAATAAAAGGCAATTTTTTTCTTAAAATAGTAGTGTCCAATTTCCAGTAAATTACATTGTATAATTACTATATATCGATGGTATTACATTTGAATTTTGTAATTATTTGTATTATGCTATGAAAACGTTTTTTATTTTAATATTGTAAACGATTAATTTTTTATTTAGATTTAAATCAGTACTTTACTAGATTTTTAAATCTTATACAATGGTAAAAATTATTAAAAATTAAAAATTAAAAATTAAAAATTGTTTAGGATATTATAATTTAAATAAATAACTGGAAGGAAGAAAACTAGTCTAATCTTAAATTTTTTATATAGAATCGTTACATCGATAACTAATTTCACTATAAATATTTCATATTAAGTAGAAATAATGTTGATAAAAGAACCAAAAATATTTGATATGAATTTTTGACTTTTAAATATACTATTAAAAAACGCATTACACTCAATATCTGCTATAGTGTAAATCGATTTCTACTTTATTGTTTTTTAGCAATAGACTTAGAACTTTTCTTCATTGAAAAGGAAGTGAAAATTTTTATATAATCGAATTTTATCGTTGTACTAGATATAAATTTTTTAAGAAATCCATGTTTTTATTTAATATATATATATATATATATATATATTACATTATCTATTTTGTATTATTAAATTATATTTTTACATACTCGTGTAAATATTTATGATTGCAATTTTCGTAAATTATTATTAAGATATATTCGTAAAAATATATTTTCTCTTGCATAAACATTTACTATAGTTGAAATCTAAACATGTTCAAAAATTTATTCAAACAGATTTTGGATTTATTAAAAAGATATTTAAATATATTTTAATATAAATAAATTAAAATCTAAATTAAAAGTTTTATTCAATGTTAATTAAAATTGATTATTTCAAAATGAGTGTTTCATATACGTATAGTATGAATTTAGTAAATATTTTAAGAAATTATATTATTTGTTTTTTTAATTCATTCATTTTTTTATTTTTGTTAATTTGTTGATTTTATAAATTACAGGTAATAAAAAATATTATTTGGCAGATAACAAATATATTATTAAAAAATCGATTAGATCCAATTGAACATTATGTATAATATTTTTTCTTTGTATGATACTGTAATTAAATATTGAACAAATTAATATAATATGTATATTACATTAGTATATATTGATAGATATACTATAGGAATGCTTTAGTGTCTCATTAATGTTTTCATCAATGTTAAAAAATATTCTTTATACAAAAAAATTAATTGCTTATTACTTAAATTATTTAAATCCATAAAAAATTATTAAACAACTAAAGTATAATTATAAAATTAAATATATCTTATAACAAAGTTAAATGAAATAAAATAGAACAAAGCTTTTTAAATCAGTTATGTACTTTATACGAATATAAAGTAAAAAATATTACTTTTATTCATGTTTTCATTTTTTGAAAATAAATTCTTATCTACAAAAGTTTTCATCAGCGAATTCTTACGAAAACTGTAAAATAGAGTTTTAAAAAAATTTGATGGTATAGTAAATATCTTTTCTTTATAAATACGTTTCATAATTTAAAAAAATAATTTTTTTTATGAGATATTATTAGACAATATATGAGTATATAATAATAACGATCAATATTTAAATTATAAAACATTTCTTGTATAGCAAATGAAATGGATAATTTATAGTACAATCATTTATGTTTTCCTATAGTATTTAATTTATACCAAACCAACATCGTGCGACTAGCCTTCATTTCGTCTTCAAACTTTTCTGTTCTCGAGTTGCTGTGTATCGGATTGAGATTCGATATTTAGAGAAGTAAAATCGCATATAATAATGGATCTTTATTTAGCTACTTTTAATGCAGTTTCAAAACATAACTTTACCCACATCAATTTACGTATTTTTACTTACGAAGTTGAAACTCATGAAGTTGATTAAAAAATTATGATAAAATTTTATAAAAATAAATATCTTTGTTGCTATGTTATAGTTTAATATGTCTTATTTACTGTAACTATTACAAGTATTAATTTTGGGAGAAAAGTTATAAATAAAAAAGTATATATATTCTGTAATTAATTAATTAATTTTATTTATTTAAATCGTGAAAATATAAATATGAATAAATATATTGCCTATATATAGAATAAATAAAAATTTAAATAGAAAAAATATATAAATGTATATATATATAGTGACACATATATATCGTTCTTTCTCTGAAGAATTTTGATACACACAATATAGACTAAAAATATTCTATAAAAATATGGCCTTTTTCTGATCTCAAAAGGATTAAAATTATTTTTAATTATTATATTTGATAAAATATATTAAAATATTACATTCTTTTTTAATAATAATTATTAAGTGAATTAAAAATTTTAAAAGAAAAATGAATAATTTAATATTTTTGTTCAAAAAAATTAAAAATAATAATTATATAGATAAAAAATAGAATAATTGTAACATAATCCTAAAAAGTAAAACAAGATTTAAAACGATTATTTAAAAAAAGTTTTTTATATAACTATTGTTATTTATTTTTATGTACATTATAATTTTTTTTCCTTTCTATTATCTCTAATTCTTAATGCAAATTTAGTACTGCTGTATATGTGTGTATATATATTTATAAATATTTAAATAAAAAAAATAAACTTTTTAAAAATAGAATTTAGTCATATTGCATTAAAAACAATTGCAATAAATTAGTTTAGTAAAATGAATTATAGCTTTAATTAATATGAGATTTCATATTTCTTTAATGTCGATTATATTTAGTGAGAAATAATGGGTTTTTAATTTTAATTAAAAGGTATTTGAGTAATATATAAACAGTTGTGAAAGAGTATATAAGTTACGTGCATAAAAGTGTGTGTTTATATTTACTGGTGTTTGCATGTGTCGATTTCGATGTTATTTCCAAGTTTGATTTATATGTACATTTTGAAAATTCACGAAGTTGTGCTTTTTATAAGTGAACCTCATTTCAATAAATAATAACAACTTATTTACTGAAATAATTGAATAAAATAATTGTTTTACTTAATTTTTTAAAAATAATTTATACAGTTATTAGTTTGAGTAGAAACATTGTTGAACGAATTCATGTATATATATATAATAAATTAAGCGGAAGTAAATTTTTATTATAAATATTTTAATAATATTGTACTATTATCAATATTTCACGAATATAATACAAATACAGTTTTTTATTAGCAAAATATCAATTATTAATGTTAATAAAACGGTATTATATTAATTATTTTACTTATTTAAATAAAGAAATACATATTTTTTAAAATATTTCTTGTCACTCGTGAATTAAAAAATGAAAAAATATGAAAAAGAAATGAATTTGAGTACGTGCTTCTTTAGCCATCTTTTTTTATTCGAGATAGGTAAGACAGTGTTCGCATCGATAATCGTGCGATGTTTTATTGTTTTGTTTGAGTTTCCGATTCGCGGTGAAACTTTAGAATGAATTAGTCGGGATTAATGGCTTCGATCATTATTTTCTCCGCTTATTGTAGGTTTATTAGCAGCTTTTAAGTGCTGGTCAGAGAAATCGACACTATTAGAGAAGTTTTCTGAGCCAGTTTCAAATTGTTTGCCATATAGTTCAACTCGACTAGCCGATGGAATTCAATAGCTTTCCTTATTGTAAATTCATATACATATATAAATATACAGAATAAAATTTAGGAGACTAAATTTTCAATTTATTTAATTTTTTTAATATTATTACATAAGATATTTTATAATATTAAATTAATGAAAAATCAACCTCGATTAGTAAATGTAGGGATTAAAAGTAAGATACCATTGAGAATGAAAAAGTGGCGTATTGAGTTGGCGTTCAGTTTGAGATTACAATTTTATCTAAACTATTATCCGACATTCCAGTAATAATCCATACACGAATATATCTATGAATATATCATAATTTGAGCAATGATTAAGATTAATATTTGATAAAATATTTATAAATTTTCAATACATTCTTATTATTATTATTATATATTTTGAATATACTGAAATAAGCATTATCAGAGATAGGCAAGTATAAAAATGAAAGTATAGAGGTATTTCAATATTCCTTTCAGCAGACAATTACTCCAGAAGACTAAAGTAATTCCATTTTCGCAAAGCTACGATCTGGCAAAGTATAAAGCGAAAAGAAAAAGGTTGCTGGCACATACGACAGTATACACAATTACGAGCGAAACTTTTAAAAGGTCGTTAAAAGCACGAGAAGCAGTCGGAGAATTTCTTTCTTCCCCTTCTGCGACGTCGGTACTTCGTGTCCCACCGTTGCGATCCCATCCTTCTCTCCTGGGTGCAATAGCTTTTTTCGGACAAGAGAGAACTAGAGCGCGGAAATAAGGCAAGTCGCAGGGGTACTTACATAATGCCCTTTTCGCAAAAACGAGAAGAGTAGCGTATATGTCGCGCGCTTCGGAATCGCCACTCGACACTCGGGCCGTTCTTCAGAAAATTGAATCCTGCTTTACTTTCAACGGCTGCTTTTGATCCTTTCGGTAGACCCATCTTTTATTTCTTTCGACGAAAAGCACGAGAGGAAAAAATAAGGCTGAGAGCCGATGGCGAAGAGCGGCCGTCACAAATTTCATAAGGCACGGATGTGTCTTCTTTTTCGGATTCCAATAACGTTTCCCGTTCGTGGCGTAAGCGTAGTTTTATGGTCGCCGATCCCAATCTCTCGCGAAAATTGGGTCGCACGCGTTTGATCGTCGTGACTGTGTGTCGCTGTCTACGCGCAGGGGTTGATCCAGGCCACAAATTATTAGCGACGTTCGATCTCCTTTATGCTCGTTTCGGCTGCTACCACTTGGATGTTTCCGCTATTTTTCTCCTTCCTGAGCATTTTCTCTTTTGCTCTTTTTATTTTTTGTTACAGATCTCTTGGACTTTTTTTGGTTTTACGGCTCGATAAATTACCCATCGGAGCGTGGGGCGATCCACTCGTATTTATGGCACTACAATGGATAGCCGCTGCGTATCAGCGTATTTTATTACTCTTTCTTAGAATATGCTTGAGTCGATGGGGGATTTTACCTGTCACTTTTTAATGAATTGCTGGCAAAGAGCTTCTTATGTTCTTTTAATGAGATTTTTTGTTCATGCGATTTTGAAAAGCTGTCTTTATAATTCTATGACAGTTACTTAATGTTTTTCCTTGAAATATTGACTTGTTAATACGAGCATTAAATTGATGTACTTAAATTTTTCTTTTAAGATAGAAAACAAAAATGAAAAATTTAATAAATTTATCGATTTTTCTATCATTATTATTTTAGTTAGTTTTTAGTTTATTTTTTACCTAAATTTAAATGTATGCATAAATTTGCAACAATATATCAACGCGGTTTAAAATATTTTATAAAAAAATAATTTTTGCAATCGTCAAGAATTTAAAATTTAATATTTTCTTTAATATTATTAATTATTTAATAATAAACGACTAAAAATAATACTGTTATCGAAATATAAATATAAAATGATATCGAAATAAAAATTAGAAAACAATTTTATGGCATTTTTGAACATAATTAGTCGTATTTAAAAGCATTTGAATATTCGTCACGAGAATATAAATGGTATTTAAACTTGTGTTTAATTGCTAGAAAATAGTCATTGGAAGAACTAAAGAATTTATACGAGCAAGTAAAAAATCAATAAAACTATTATGACTGCAATAAACTAGTGAAAAACCATCTTCTGGATAAAACAAGAGTTTAAATCTACAAAAATTATAGCATCTACTTTAAATACTTTTTCATTCGTTTAAGTACATTATTCTAATCGATTCTTATAATTTAAGTTACATATTAGATAAGAATAAATCATCTTTCTTTTAATATTTTTCTACGGTCCAAATTTTAATTAATTAATGATATAATAACAACACTGAAATAAATTTTTCATTTTTCATATTGTTCAAATTCTATATGTAGAAAGTTTAATGCTATTTATATATGCAATCATTTATTTTATGTAACATTAAAAATTTGTAATTATTGAAAAATTTAATTACACTAAATAAAATTTAATTAAACAGTTATTGCATCCGATTACAAAATATATTTAGTAGTTATTTATTTGGATTTAACTTATGATTCTTGCAATAGTTCGCTTGCCTTACGTTTTCCATGAAATTATTTTTGAAAGCTCGCATTTCACTTTTCTTGACAATAAGAGCTACTTCAATATGAGAGGATTTTTTTCCCAAGGAAAAATTATGCTTGAGACGTGGGGCATTGATTTATCGAGCGGTAAATTCAGTTAATACTTTGTCTTTTTTTATCTATGTAAAAAGAAATTTCACTTGGCGAACCTTCTATAAAGTTGAAAATATAAAGTACAAGAAGTGAATATACTTAATATAATAAGCAGAGCATTTTTACTTGTAGAAATATTAAATCAATTTGAAGAAAATGAACTCAAATATCATTAATTATTTAAATTACTTATAGCTTCATTAATAACAAAATATTTCAAAATTTTTTATGTATATTTTTTAATAATTTATTTATTTATTGCTATCATAAAATCCTAATTTATAGTTAAAATGTTCAAAAGTATTTACATTATATATATTAGTTATATAACTAATAATTATCTATCTAGAAGAGGAAAATATTTATAATCAATATCAATCAGTGTTAGTAAATAATATATTTTTTTTAAATATTAAATTAATGTTAATAGTAAATAATATATATTATATATATTTTATAAAATAAAATACATTGCGTTTATAATTTTCATAAAATACGTTTTATTGAATTATCTAAATTTTAGTATCTTGATATTGATGTTTTTGAATATTTTTATTCTACATACATTTTTTTAATCGACAATTTCCTGGATTTTTTGGCGACAGATAATATCAGATCATAGGATTAATAGAAGTAATATAAGAAGTAATAGAAAATAGTAGAAAAATAAAGTAATAGAAGAAAAATGCAATATTATACATAAGTTACAGTTTTTCTAACCAATAAAATCTAGCCAGTATGTTTTAGAAATTTTAAGTACATTTTAATTCTAAATATTCAAAAACAAATATAAAAAATGATGTATTATGTATATGTAAATATCCTACTATTATATTGTAATATAACATATTATATTAAAGTTTTGTATTATTCAGAATTTTTTGTATATTTTATATCTAAATAATATAACTTTAAATATTTGTATTCATAATTTTTTTTATCTCTTAAGAAAGTGTTTATGATATTTTATGATTTATATGCTGTCTTTTATATAATTGACATAATTTAAAACATGTAACCCTGTAGAAATTTTCAACTAGGGTATCAGATTTTATTTTCTCTGCAAGTAGTAGTTTAGCGATTTCAGCGTGATCTTCTTTCCAAGTTTCATATTATTTTATAAATAACTTTGTTGAAATAGTAGCTAATGACACTCGTTATATTGTTAAAATTAAAAGTGTACATTAAACAAAAATTATGAATATAAATGGTTCTTATATTGTTATTTTCATATTTATAAATAGATAATATTTTCAGTTTTATGCGTTTTTGAATTTAAAATTTAAAAGCATTATGTTATTATTAAGATAAATATTATTTGGATAATAGCTTATTAAATAATTTATAATAAAAATTGTGTATACATATAATTTTTTATTATAACAGGAATAAAATACATGCTTATTTAATACGTATGTATTATTTTAATAGAATGTTGAAAATAATGTTTTTCTATCTTGTATTTTAAAAATCTTACTTTTTTCTGTTTTAAATTTATCTTCAAGACACTAATGAAATTCCAAATCTTAGAGCTGATACTTGAATTTTACTATTGTATTTTTTCAAATAGTATTATTTAATTTTTTCTTTTTAAAACAATCTTTGTTTTTCAAAATTTGTTTTTTAATTAAGTTTAAATATAATATGCTTTATGGTTTGTTAATGCTTACTTAAATTTATTCTATTAAATTTACTGTAATAATAATTTACAAATTTAAAAAATATATATTATGTATATACAATACATAATATCAACCTTTTATAAGCTATGAAATATTGAGATAAATATGTTGTTGGCTATATTCATATTTTATAAAAATAAACTAAATTCTTGATCAAATTTATCCATTAATTTATAGTTTCTCATTCTATAAAAAATGCACTATATTAAATTATATTTTATAATCTACAAATTGTAAAATGAAGAAACAAAATTTAAAGCTTTAAAAAACGAATATATTTGTGTTATTCGATTGAATTTGTATATCTAATGAAAGCAACGAACATGGTACGAATAAATTGATTTTTTCTCATTAATAAAAAGTTTGATACTCGAATATTACATTCTGTTTTATGATAATTTGAAATATTTTATGTAGAAAAGTTGTAATTACAGCTGTCAAAATACTACCGTCACATACAAAATGTATTTTCAGACTATTTTACAATATTATTTTGCTTGAAAATTAATGATCTTGAAAATTAACTTTGAAATTTGGCACTATGTTTTCTATGAAATCATAAATCTATGTAGAAACTTACTTGACTATTGGAAACTTATAAAGGTCCTTATTTTCACTCTGAACTTTCTAACATTCTAAAAATCGTGTATACTATTTTAATATTATATAATAAAATACATCTGAGACATTTTTGTAATTTATATACGGAAAAATCATTTTTTGGTACATTTAAAATGCTAAAAATGATAATCATTAAATGCAGAAAATAGAAAATAGTCAGTAGAATATATTAAAATATAAGGATGTCTTAAACATTTGAAAATTAATTTATTTTATTATACTTCAATTTCTAATAGAATTATATTGTAATATTTTTATGTTTTAGAAACATATTTTAAACAATGTTTTTCAAATAATTTTTTATCTTGTATAAATTATTTAAATTCTTTAAGAAAATATTATCTAAAAATATATATAAGGTATATTTTGAATGTAAGTAACATTTTTATCGATTTAATATTTCATAATAGTTTTTTAAATTAAATGCTTAAAATACATATTTTTAAAATAATTATAAAAATTTTTATTTTTGTGTGACCTTTTCTATAATACAATGTTCATATATTTTGGTATAAATTCACTTTAAGCAATTTTTGTATTTAAAATATTCAAAATTATGTTCTAGAAAAATTTATAACCTTTTTAATTTAAAATAATCAAGATATTTTATGAATTTAAAAAATATAAATTAAATAAGATTTTTTTCGATTTATTAATATTTATCTCGTATATGTATTGAAGATTAAAAGTTTGTATATTTATGATTATATTTATAGTGCAGTATAGAATTTTAATTAGTAATGATAAAAATTATAATGAAGATTTTTTAAAGATATATATGTATTATATTGAATGACATAGAAATTTGATAATTCAAATAATTTATATAAAATGAATTAGACATTTAAATAATTAGGCGCTTAATGAATTTGTGTACCAAAATGTTGTTGAATTATATTAGATGATGCGGGAAAAAGTCTTGTATAGTATGAGTTATATTTTCAGCGGTATGGAGTTCTTAATATATTTTACTTATTTTCACTTTTATAGAATATAGTACATTAATTTCCAAAGTTTAGATATCTGTTGCTGTTTATGTATGCATACAGAATATTGGTTGATTTGTACTTTAATTTTCCTAACTCATCGTGATTATTGGCATTTGTTATCAATATCTATGAATGCCTGACTATAAGGTATCAGCGATGTTTTACATTCAATTTCAACAACGATATTTTAACGAATGATTAAAGTTATTCATGTGTTCGTATAATATTACCAAAATGAAGGTAAGCTTCCCAGATGAGTAACCATATCCATCATGATATTGGTATCATATATTTAGATAGAATTAGCTTCTATTAAATCTTTTTTACGTTTTTGAGATCTAAAATATGTAATTTTATACACAAATTCCTAAACACGATAGATACTTAATGTTTATGTAGTGAAAATCAATACTTTGTATGAAATGAATTAAAAATAATATATTATTGTGTATTACTAAGTATATTTACATTTACACTTTTGAAACAGTGAAATATTTAATTATTTTTTATCTATACATGATTTTGAATTAATTATTAACTCAAATTATGATAATACAAAGATATAATTATATAATTTATTTACTAGTAGTAAAATTTAAATTTTATTTGATGCGAATCTATACAATATTTATATTATTTCGGAATTTATAACGAATTATAGATTAAATTAATATCGAATATTAACAAATTCATATTTCTTTATGAGTAAATATTAAAAGTAGATAGGTAACACTTTGTCGTAGCACTTTTGAATCAAAATTGTCTCTTTTATAAATTGTATTTTATATTTATCTTTACAATAATAAGTTTTAAAAATGAAATGTTTTGGCAATTAATTTTTAACTAATTATTACTATTTTAATAATCATAATTGTCGAAATTATTGTAGAACTGTTTATAATAATATTTTTAGTCATCTATTTAACTTTTTCAAAATTAATTATAATACATACAAAAAATATATTAAAGCAAATAATTCGATTAGAAATATTGAAATTTTAATAAATTATATTCACTAAAAAAATAATGGATATCAATATTTCAGTTTGTTTTGAACAAATGCTTGTTGTTTGCTGTAATGCCGATTAAATTTTTACTAGATATAATTTTTGGTTATTATTATAAAATATAATGATATTGATTTTCTGAGAAGGTAAAAAATATTATTACAAATAAATTTTTAGCATATTATACTCTTATACTCACTTCATTCATATTTTCTTTTATAATGAGATTATATATGTATACTTTAATTTTTATGAAATGTATTGTAACATATTATGTATTAGAATTTAAAGCAAAATATTATGTTATATGACAAATATTATAGTTTTAAAATATTTTTAAGATAATGACAGTTTCATTTATTTTATTCAATTATACTTATTAATTAAAAAGATGATAATAATCGTAAATAAATAAAATATATTTATTGTAAGTTAATTTATAATAAATAATTTTTAAATTAAATTATTTTTATTGAAATTTCAAGATTTATTGAATTCAATATCACAAGTAAATTTTCCATATATTTTAATTACTTGTATTTTTAAACAAATATTTAATTTTAAAAAATTTAGAACAGTTTTAGATGGATATATTCATTAAAATCATTAATTTGAGTTAAGAAGATATTTATGCAGAATTTAGGTGATTAAAATGATTGGGTTCAATCAAGAAAGAACGTTTCGATAATATGCATAGAAGTACTATAATTTTAATAAAATTCACGTTATGAAATATAATATAAGTAACATTACAAAAATTACTTAAAATCGCAATAATTTATAAAGTGTAATTTTGGTCGTTCATTATAAATTAAAAAATTTTTCTGAATTCGAAAAATTAATAAATTATGTAAAGTAATAAAAATTTATGTTAAGAAATTAAGTATTATTCATGGATTAATTTTTGTAGTAATTAATAGTGAGTTCTTAAATTTTTTTAAAAATGCTATTATTTTGTAAGATAAATTAAGAATTTTAATATGAAAATTAAAATCAAGTAAAAAAAATTATCAATATATCAATATGGATTATACTTATCACAATTTTAAATTTAATTTAAATATAATTGAATAAATTGAATAAATTTTCATATAATTTTGTTGAAAACAATGTTTTCATTTTTCAAAAATAAATATTTCGTAATCATACAAGAAAAAGCGTTTAAATGTAAAATATACTTATAAATTTTATTTTTATTAAATTTGTTTAAATATTTAAAATAATATTATTTTACCTTTATACTATTAACGATGCAAGCTTTGTAAAATATTTTTACTGCTTTTTTATTTTTGTTTTGAAAAGCAAGACACGTGTGTTTTTTAACATCTCCAGAACTAAATATAAAATTTTGAATTAGATTACTTTATTAGAAGAGAAATAGAATAAAACTGTTATTATATTTTAATACCTTATTATTCATTGGTGAAAAATTAAGAACTTTTCAGTAATATAATTCGAGTAGAATAAGCTACACAGTCATATTACGATAATCATTAAGAACTAGAGAACGAAATTTGAAATAACTATTCGGCTTAACTTAATTATTACATACTATTATTCGTAGCTTCCAGATTGTACGAGTTTAATTATGCCTAGTCACGAAATTTCTTCACTACAGTTTTTGGAGCACTGAATTATTTAGCTACTATTTTTTGGTCTTTTTGTCTTAACAGCTAAAATGACTCAACGGTAAATCTTCTCTGATATACTTTCACTATTAGCCAACCGTGATTATAATTAGTTGAATAATTTGAATAATTATTTCAATCAGCTTTAATATTCTAATATTAATTATTTTGAACTTGCTAGCAATAATAAGTACTATTAAAAAATATTTTCATTCAAGAACTCATTAGTACTAATGTGACCATAAACTTCGATATGTTTCGATCTCTCATGAACTAATGCAAGTTCATTTATCCTCGCATTTGGCCTACGTTAATTTCAATTAATTGCATATCGTTCTATTTTTAAGGTGTTGAAATTTCTGTTTTGTGTTGAAAAACTATTACAGAAAGTTTTATGAGAAAGAAGACAGAGAGAAAAAGGAATTCGTAAAAGAGAGAATAACTGTATGTAGGTGTAAATGAAAAAAATAAGAAGATAAATGATAGAGTAGCTAGGAGAGAAAAAAGATTGTGCGAGAGACAGAGTCATGCGCATAAAACAATCGATAGAAGTTGCGTAGAGTCTACCTACCGACCTACAATACGAACACAGATTAGTATCATGTATTTACTTGAATTGGTAAACGAAGCTCTCTTTCTCTCAATTTCAGTTATACGATCGATAAATAGATATTTATTTATCTTTGTCTTTTTATCGCATCGTAGAAATATGATGCCTGATATAGCTACAGCCAAGGTAGATTAAAATAGATATTGCAAGAGAAAAATCCAGTAAAAAGGCAGAGAGTCAGAGAGACAGAGGGAGATTCGTGAGAAATAGAGGGGTTGGAAGGGGGAGACAGTGAGCGAGAGAGTAGGTGGAAGGGGGAGGCAAGCATACACGCGAGTTGGATAAGCCTCCACAAATAGTGACATTAATTGCCTGCACCGTCGGTTCTATTTGCATGTCATTATACAGAATAATTAATGACTATTGCTAAGCCTATTTGTTGCAACTGATTATAATATTCGACAAAAAATCTATTCCTACTAGGGTTTGAAAAGTCTTTGATATATCATAAACTTCGTGTAGACGTTGAATCTAATGAAATATTCCAACATATCTGTTTCAGGTTTGTTATAAATGTTTATGTTACACTTCGAGGCAAAAATTACGTTATTTATTTTTTAAGTGGATGTACACGGTTAGACAAAAAAATTTCGAAGGTAAATTTACAAGTATTTAAAAAATTTTTCGAATAATTCAAAATATTTTGAATTTATGTATAATATATATAATATATAAGGTTTCATATCGTATATTAAAGTTTTATATCGTATACTAAAATATTATAATGATTAAAAGCATTGAATTATAATAATATGTTTAGAAATTTTAAATATAAAATTCATATTAGTTACATTATAAAATAGTTGATATGAAATAAAAAAGGTTATTCTTAAATTTATATTATTTAATCTATGTTAAAAAAATTATTTCTATTATTAAATTTAATATTTTAATTAGATAATTTAATAATACTAGTGTATTTTAATCTTAGTTTTCAGAAAATATTTTTTTTATAACATGTAATTTTTTCAATATGACAATCTTTTTTTTAGAAAAAGTATTTAAACCAGTTCATCGATTACTCAACACCGTAGGCAATAGAAATTTATATAAAATAAATTTGAAATGCAGATTGATTTTAAGGTAAGAATTCAAATATTGAAACATCTGATGTTATAAAAGCCTTGAAGTTAGTAGATTTCTGTTGATTTAACTGTGTTTCAGATGCAATCACGAAAAATAATTAAAAACGAATTTGGATTTTAATCATTTATTTTTAAATTATAATATCATTCTATTTTGAGAAATTTTTTATATATAATTTATACATGCATCGATCGTTATGAGTAATGCGAGAGAAAAATGAGGGTTTGCGCGTGAATTGTAAGTAATCGTATTTCTGCAGATTTTCATTGCGAGCCTGTTACATTCAAATATTTTTATTTCCATGCAATAGTTTCTATTTATTTCTCGTTTACAAACGTAGATACATACATACATACATGTATGATATCGAATCAAATTTAATTCAGTAATAATTGTACGCATATGTATATATGAGCGTGTGTGTTGCACGTTTATCTAAAAAAATATTATTCAATATATTTTATGTATAATTTGAAGTTAACAAAGATTAAAATTATATACGAATAAAAAAAAAATTACATTAAAGCAAATTATAATAAAATATGAAATTTGAATTAAAATTAATTATAGAAAATTTTCGAATATAAATGAATTCTATTAGTCGTGTTTAATAACTTTATCATGTACTTGTGAAATTCATGTAAAATTTTATATTTGTATTCAAATATTATAGAAGTAAAATACTTGAATAGTTGAATAATAAATATCTAAAGCGAGTTGATTCATCCGTAAGATTCATGATAAAGTTTGTATATTTAAAGAGAATACACCAATGAAAATTCTTTCATTGTACATATAATTTTCTTATGAAATTAATTTTGGAAATAGGGAAACTAATATCTGTAAATATTACATAAGAAATTTATCATTTTGAATTTTTTAATATATGAAATATTTATTATACAATGATTTATATGTATATAAAATGTTTTAAGTTTTATTTATTTATATTATTACTAAAAACTGAAGAGATTAATTCAATAAAAAAATTCGTTAAATTTAAATGGTAAGATTCAGTTTCATAAATTTCAAAATTATTTTTACGTTATATATTTGATCCCATCATTAATCAAAATATTGAAATCATATTTTAAATATAATACATTTACATATAAATAAACTTAATAGATGAGTATTTAAATTTATTTTCAAAATTATTATACTTAATTAAACAATTAAAGTAAATCGACATAAAAACTCTTCAGCAATTTTTTATAACATTAAAATATTTTTAGATGGTTTATAATGAAAAAGACAGTAAGTTGATATATTATTTTTCATGAGTATTTATAACTTTTTACATATACTTAAGCCTATTTATATTTAGTTGATTACTTAACATTTTTCAAGATTATGAAAACGCATTTTCGTCAATGGCATATCAAAAGATTGTGAATTATGCATAGATGAAGAATATGTTAAGATTTTGGTCGAATTTTTTTCGGTAGCATTATTTTATTGAAAAAATTGTTAATTTTTTGGATATTGGTTACTAAATTTAAAAAATTTTATATTTCTATAATCTCGTTAACGCTTTATATATGCTTTTAGAAACATAGTTTGTGAAACATTATTATAAAAAATATCGTATTTTTTATATTTGCATTGTAATTTATGGTGATAAAATAGATTTATTCTATGTCATTATAAGTTCAAACAAAAATTTTATGACAAAAAGTTATTTTCCTATAATCTTAATTAATATTATTAGATATTCAATTTTGCTTTTCTTTTACATAGTATTTAGTTAGGATTAAAAAAAGGTTCATTATTTTATACATTCTTATTTTCTTAACTTTTTTTAATTGTATAACACATTATTTTAGTATATCTTTATCTCATTGTAATATTTAATTATTATTTAAGTAATACTATTTGTTCAAATTAGGACAGATCTCTTCATGTCTTCTCAATTAACGAATAATAGTAACTCTAAGAAGATAAATTGTTTAATAGAATATGAAAAAAAAAACTTTTTAATTTGAAAAGATATATAAAATTTATAAATTCAGTTTATGTAAAATATGTACATTAAAAATTTTATGTTAATATAGAATAAGTTTAATGCTATGCTTTGTATTATTTTATGAACATTATTTTTAATTATTATTTTGATATGAATCGAAGGCATAGACTAGTGTTTTATTTTATATAAATAAACACAAATGTAATAATTTTAATTAAATTTATCGTTTGAAGTAACGCTTAAAAGTTTAAAAAATATTTTAAGTTTTAAATTTAGGTCTATATATATTTTTTATAATATATTTAACATTTATATATTTATAATTAATAGTATTTATTTAAAATTTTGATATATTTTTATAAATATTCAGTACATAATAAAGTTAATTATAAGCTATAAATTATAGGATAAAAATAATTTTAATTTATTTATAACAAAAGAAATAATATAACTTTCTTTTAATAACATACTTAGAGAGATATATGAAATTTTTATAGAAAATTAATTATTAAACTACATTTATATACGATATTTAAATATTAAGGTAAGATCTTATACTTGACTTAGACTAGATAATAGTTTACTATTCTTATAATTCGATACATTTTGTAAATGTTATTCGATCGATAAAATAGGTACAGTACAAAGATTATTTTAAAATAACGTTTTAGAATAACAGCATTTTCTAAATTCACTAAAGCTAGCTTTGAAAAAGTTTTAATAGCTAAACAAAGTTCTTCAATAGCCGAAAACAGATCAAAGCTACTAGAAAAAAGTTGAGGCAATCGTATATACTCTATGTAGAAAATTAGTGCAATTCTAAAACAAAAAAGTGGAAAATAATTTTTTTTTCGAACAACGTATCTTTTAGTTTCATTTTTTACGTTCTCGGACTCTTTGTGCCTCTGTTCGTGTCGCCGCTGTTGCCTCTTTCACTTTTCGTTCGTTTTGCGTTCTTTGAAAAGGACACTAAACGAAAGCAGCGAGAGAATCTAATTCAAAAGTTGTTCAAGAATGGCGGGGTGCGGGGTGCGGGGTGCGGGGTGCGGGGTGCGGGGGAGGAGGAGGAGGAGGAGGATGAGGAGGTGGAGGAGGAGGTGGAGGAGGAGGTGGAGGAGGAGGAAGAAGAGAAACTTTGCCGTATGTTCGCTTCGTGCCGCGGACGTCTCGCGCGCCGCTGGGTTCGAGCATCCGCGGGGACTTTGCGATTTACGAGTGCTCGAGTGAACGAAACAAAGCATCTTTCTAGGTGTATGTGAGACTTTCGTATTATCAGCTCGAAAGCTCGACTAAATTGGCTTGTAATACACGAGATAATAAATATTATGTCCATTTTTAGAAAGCTTTTATCCTCCAAATATCTATTAAAACGCTCAACAAGTTTTATTTATTTAACAATATTTTCATCAATGTTTTTAGAATAAATAAGTTATAAAATAAATTATAATTATAATATAAAGTCAGCATAATAATAATATAATACGTATAATAAATACGTATTATATTATATATGATCTATTATCCTCGTGTATTGTCTTATCGTTAGTAATTTTCAATTAACAGTTTCGATATATATTTTTTTACACTTTAATTCAATACATTTTTATCGTAAATTTATTTAATTTTTATCAAGCTTTTCATATAGATAGAATTTAATTCATTAGAAAATGTTTTATATTTTTATTAAAGGTAACTGATGTTTGCAATTAAGCATAAATGCACGTTAAAAATAAGAAGTTATAATTACATTTTAAATAGATAGATTGTAAATATTATTTAATTATTTAATATTTAATGTTTAGTAATTTATTTAATAAATATTATTTAATAATATCAGAATCTTCAATATTTGATTTAATAAAAATTCATATAAAGAATTTTATTCAGTTTTTAATTAATTTTTAAAATAATAATAAATACCGCGTTTTATATAAAAAAAAGAATTATAGAAATTGCTTTCAAAATAAAAATAATTACCGTATAATAAAATACTATTTAATATTATCTGATATTGCTATTTAGAAATTTAGTTAATATTTCTAACTTAATTGTTACAGGGATTCGAAAGCTTGCGATTTTTAATAAACTAAAAGTAATTTTCTACAATATTGTTAAAAATTTTTCTCTTATCGCGTTAGAATGTAAATTTTAAAATATATCCGATAGCTAATTTTAAATATTAGCATTAAATATTGAACTAAAGTTTATTTACGTAAAATCTTTTTATCGATTTATAAGCCTGATATGAAATTTCTTTGATTGAGTAAATCCATCATGTACTAAAATAATATTTTCTCTGTTCTTTAGATATTAAACTGTGCGAAAATTAAAAATAGTGAAAAATATTAATGAATTTTATAAAGTATTGAATTGGAAGTATTATTCGAATAATTATGAACTAACTCGATTTATTATCACTACATTGAATTTAGTACTTGTTAAGAAATCACAAAATTATAGAAAATAATAACCGTTTGTAAAAGATTTAGTGAAAGGATTTAAAAAGCATATTTTCTATCGTACCTTTGTATTTGAAACAAAATAATTTTTTCGTTTTATCAAATAAATCGGATTCGTAGAAAATAACAATTGACAATAAATTAACCCTTGCCTCTGGAGACACTAGTTTCGATGCAAAGAAACAGACTAGATATCGATTAGAGATTGAAATTATTTTGGATTGAAAAAGTATCGAATATTTATGAAGGCGTTCATATGATTATTATTCATAGATAAATTATCAAATGTATTATTCTTTTTTAAAAAAATTGGAAAATTATGAAATTATTAATTGAAACATAATGCTTTAGTAAATATTAAAATTTATCAATAATTCGAGACAAAGTGACTCTTAAGAAACAGTATAATTATATTCAGTCGATAACATTTAATAATAGTTATATATTAAAGACATATATCAATTGTTTAATGTATCAGTGAGTAGTTTTAAAGAACATCTACAATCGGAAGTATAGTATATTGAAACATGTGTTGATATTAATACTAGTCTTTGTGTATGAATAACTGCATAATTTTATTCCATTTCTAAGAATTTAATACAGCTTTATACTATGTACGATTCATAATTATTTCACTATTATTGCCGTATTTTCATATACAATCGATAACTAATTTTGAGATATAATTTTGTATTATCTAATTTAGTTTCTTTATAGTTATACTTGTAATGAATACAATTTATATAGTTATTATAAAAAATAAAATTGTGTTTTATTGCATTTTAATAGTTGAAATTTAAAATATATTTGGAGTATGTACTTTATATTATTCTTATGTTAAGTTAAATATGTTAAACGAATTAATAATATAGATAAACTATTTTGTTTTAATTTTAATATAATAATTTTAATATAAAAATTTTAATATATTGAGGTAAAAGGCTTTAATTTCCTTTTCAAAGAATTACAATGACCAGTAAAATTTTTTACCGTGATATAATAGAAGGAGATTATTATTCATTGTTGATTGGTGATTGATGAGTTGAATTTATCGAACACACTATATCAAGGAGTAAAAGGATATGATGTAGTTTGGCTTACATTTTAATCCTGAATATATTATTTATTCGCTATACAACGATAGTTTAATATTCATCTTTTAAACATATTTCAAGTATGTTATAGATAATTTAGACTATGTTATAAAATCAGTTGGTTACATAATATGTAGAAACTTTAATAATTTAAAAGAAACCCTGTTTCATTAAAATATTTAAAAAATGAAACATTAAGTATTAATATTACTTAAAAAAATTTGTGAGTGAATAAATATAAATAAAGTTTTAAATTATAGCATTTTTAATAAAATTTTATGAATTAATAAACAAACTTAGGAGCATATATTCACTTCAAGTTATGTATAAACTCTCTTTTAGTGTACACATCTATTTTTTCATTCAATAACTTCAAAATACATTGATATTTTGGAAAACTTTAGTTGAAGACGTTTTCATAAAATATATCTTTCTCCTTATAACATACGATTTGATAAAACGAAAATCAAAGATTTTATTAAATTTGGAATACATCTTTAAAGCATGTACTAACATCAATTTTCAAACTTTGTGCTTGACTTAAAATTATATTTCAATACTTGGTTTGGATATCGAATTCAATTTTAGAATCATAAATACATTTATTTTACAAATAGCTCTTATAAATTACATAGTATAAAAAATAATATTCAAATATATTGATTGAATTTTTGAATGAATTTATATCTATATTAAAATATTATATAATTGAATAAAGTGTATAACATCATGATTATCTAATTTCTAACGAATGCAATAAAGAAAAAAACGAAATAAAGTACATTACTTTGATAAAATTACTATTTAGTATAGTGTAATTTATCGATTGTGAGGGTCCATATTTAATAATATTATTTATATATAAAATAATTATCTTTTTTATTACAGTATACGTAAACGATGTTAAATTTTTTTTATTTATATTATGTAGCTATGATTTAAATTTTCTTGTAATACCATAATCTGAATTCATCAACGCATTAACGTATTGTTTAAGAGAAAATAGATTGTATTGTAATTGTCTACAAATAATGTTTTAACCATAATTAATTTATATTCGTATACAGCTTTTTAAAATTATTTTAATATATTAGAAGTAATATTGTACAGAACTGTACAAAATACATTGTATGGTTACTGAAAAAAATATAGAAGTATACAATATAAAATTAAAAATAATCTATAATATTAATAAGAATGTTCTTATATATATTAAAATATAGAAAAATTTTTATAAATTAAATAGTTAAGTTAAATTGTAGTTTGTTATAGATGAATCACTTTTAGATTGAAATTACTAGCCAATATTAAACATAAATTTTACATTATTGATAATATTGTACAATACGTTTACTTTTAATAAAAATTGATATCTTGAATAATATTATGTAGAGGAAAAAAGTAATGCAGAATTTGATTAATATTTCATAATTAGATTAAAAATAATTGATTATTTCAAACTTATTTTTGAAATAAAAAAATATTTTTAGTTAATGAAATGAGAAACATTATACTTTCGATTTAAAAGTGCGGAAAGCTTGTTTTTCTGTTCACATTCGCAATTGCTGATCGAAAAGTTGATTAGTATGTATAAAACGTACACGTGTTTCAACGAACCCTCAGAGCGTTACAGCCACGAAGTGGCTATCTAACCTTTCTCACGTTTCTAATGAAAAAACTTTTTTCGAGTCAAAAATAGCAGACTATAAAAAATGGATCATATTTTTTACAAACAGATTTATTTACACGTATCTCGTGCGTATTACCAAAATGGTATACCGCGGCTACGTGAAATTGCTGCTGGCAGTCTTAATATTTGGTCAGTGCTTGAATCCTTAACGTTGAGCAAAGGATTCTGGTAAGCCTACTTTTTCATTAGGTTCTGTAGGTATTGCAAAAAAACGAAAAAACTTTTGAAACCGCGTAGAAAGGCGCAGGAGAAAAATAATGAAAAAAGGAAGGAATAACTTTCAACACGAGAAGTGCACTGACCCGATTCCCTTGGATAATTACGACGCACCAAGCCCATCTCGCTCTCTCTGAACGCTCTCTCTGAACGCTCTCTCTGAACGCTCTCTCTGAACGTTTTACCGATGGAGTTTGCAAATTTCATGCGGTCAAATAGCGAGTAAAGCTGTACTTCAGTTTAATTATTGCGGTTCGTGCAATTTTGTCGACAAATCAGCTCAATAATTTCAAGTATACATCATTTTTAAATATATTTTATTTGTATATTACTATTCTCGTGAGAAATAAATATATTATAATTAATTTAATTATCCATATTTAATTATTACTGCTTACTTCATTCATATAAAAAATTGAAAATAATCGTTTTACTGCTATAATCATAATACTAACGAATAAAGTCATATTACAATAATTATCAAATGATGAACTTATATCACCGTGATTTTTTATGGATATTTATTAATTTCCTATAAAAGATTTTTACTGATTAGATACGATTTCAATATTATGATATTGTTAAAAACTTATAATGAGAATACTCTTGTTTTAAACTCGCTTCAAATTTTTCTATGATGCTATTGATTTGAAATTTAGCTATAAATATTTTTCAATTTAACGCATGGTTTTTGAATATACTGCACATATATTTAAAAAGTATATAATTATGTATTGAACGTAATTTGAAAAATTATATTTATACTTTAAGATTTATCTTTTAAAAAATTTTTATACTTAGATATAAATATATAATATGTTAGTTTTATAAACTGTTTATCTATGACAATTTTAAAATTGAATGTTTAATTCAAGCGATATCTAATTGCTCATTGAACATATTTAAATATATATTTATGTGCATATAATTTAAATAAAAAATTTTTATTCATCTATCTTTAATAATTTTGAAGATTATAAGAATCTAAAATATGATATGTAAATTTCTGGGAAATCGCATATGGCTTAAAATATAGAATGTTACCGAACATATTATAAAATATTGTAAGAATAGAAATGGAAAAAAACGGCAATCGATATGTCGTAGACATACATGTAATATACGAGGAATTTATATTTTACTTTTTATTTCGACAAAAGTTATTGAAAAATCGAGATGTCCGAAACCGTAGAAAATGAATTATATATTTTCATTGATTTTGCATATTGATTTAATAGGTCAAGTGTAAAGGTATAATATGTATAAAGATTTATGCGATAAAATATTCTACAGTACTTCAAACTTAATGTTGTAATCTCTATTAATATCTTCACTAATAAACCAATTTATTATATTTTCATAAACTTAATTTCATATTAAAAAAATTAATTGAATTTATAGTTCAATTTAAAGGATATGTCCTCGATAACTACAGTTTTTAAGGATAGAATGTACTATGATTTGAAATATAAATTGAGATTCTTGAGATAGTAAAAATTAAAAACTCTTCTAATTAAAAAAATAATATTAAAATAAAATTAAATATTAAATACAACTTCAAAATTAATAAAAATAATAAACAAAATGTAGTATTAAAAAGTTAGTACTTTTATTTTATCAATAAATAAACACTAAAAAATAATACAATTTACATGTGAAAACATACATGGAAATTCAGATTAATAGCTTAAAATGAACACTCATTTGTGGAATTAAGCTTACTGTTAGCTCTGTGAATATAAATGAGCCCTCAACATATTTATCTGATGATAAGTCAACACTGGATCAAATAAATTAACAGAGATTATTATCGTGTTTTAAGTAGTTTTTAAAAGTTATAATAGGAATTATCAATTTGTAGATCATAAGTGACGGACTTTTAATGATTCACTAAGTAGATTAATACAGTTGGCATTAAATAGATAAATTTATACATAGAATCATAAATTAAATAATTTGTATTTCTATTCTAAGCTTTTATTATTTTATTTAATTATTACTTTTGCATAAATACTTTATAAATTATTATTTATAATTTATATTGTTTTGTGATGAAATTTTTTATTTCTTTTAATTACATACACTAATAATTTTCACTAATGTTAGACGTACTGTATCATAGTATATATTTTCGGTTATCATGTTTCTACTATCTCTTATCTCTAATAAGCCGAGATGTATCGAATAATTAAAAATTTTAAACAATATTCTTACTCGTATCATATTAATGTATCTGACTAAATTAAAAGCTATTTATTTGGTTTAAGAAATAAGAAATATTGAAACATAAGAAATATGCATTAACTTTTTTACTAGTAGATAAATTATTTTAGGTATTCTTTTGTAATTTTAAAGTCTAATTTAAATTATTTTGTTAGATGTAAATTAGATATTAGGAAAACATTGAATGCATACATATAAGAGTGTTCGGTTAAACAGTTGTACGCCTTAAATCTTTCTATTTGTGGTCATTTTATTTATAAAGAACTAAGTTATTTGATTATTTTAATATATGTTATAATTTGTAATATAAAATTTATAGTTTTTTGTAACTAATAATTTTTAGTTATGATATATTTGTAAAATATTTAATAAAATTATAATTAATTATAATTTTTCTGTATTATTTTTCGACTATTTAACGTTATTAAAAGTAATTTATTTGAAGTTTAACTGATTATAAAATTAAAAATTTTATGCCTTAAAAACAAAGATTATCTTTTTAATTAGTTTTTAAATATGTTTGACTATTTAATAGATGCTATGAATCATAAGAATGCTTTTAAGAATTAATAGCTATATAAGTATTCCTTCATAGATTTCAAAATAATGAAATAATTTTAAAATAATTTAAATTATGGAATCACAAATAATATTTTTGAGTAACATTTCTATTATTAATTTTAAACAAATTAATATAGAGGTATACCAATAGGAAGCGATAATTTTTATACTAGATAAAAAACTGTAGATCACTTCAATAATTTTTAGAGAAGATTCAGGTTATCCTTCCAAGTTGTACCCTTTTAAGAGTAGTAAGAATTCTGTTTTTATGAAAATTAAAAGAAAAAGCAAGGTTATAATTAATGAAGAAAAGTGACTATATAAGACAAGGGAGTATATAAGTGAAATTATTTTTGAATCATGCAATATAGAAAACCTAAAAAAATAAGATAGCAGCGGATAATATGGTAAAGGTTTTATATTAATGAAGAAAACAAAGTTCAAAGACATTTGTGTTATTTAAAATAGGCAGTTTTGGTATTAGTTGGATAAATTAATATGGCTCGAGCAAGAGTGTTTATTATTTAAAATATTTTAATATTCGTTACATGTGGGCTTATATTAGGGATGAAAACTGAAGACATAGGCTATCATAAAGTAAACCTAAAAGTTACTCATAAAAGTATAAAAAATTATTTCAATGGTGATTTTAACTGACAATTAAAAAATTATCAAATAAGAAAAAAAATAAATTTTTAAATTTAATAATTTTACATTTCATTAAAACACTAAGTTTCATACATTATAGAAAAGTTTTTATAATTGAGTATATACTATACATATTTATTTATTTATTATTTATTTATATATATATTTCTTAATATAAGTAAAAAAATTAATTTATTTTTATGATATTAGTTCACCATAATAATCGTCTCTATCCTGTCATTTAAAATAATACGGTAATGGTAAAATGAGAAAAATAAAAAAATATATTATTTATATTGGTCTACCCTAAAGCTGTTTTCTATTTTTTCTAAAATTTTTTTTCTAAAATTTAAAAAATCCAATTATCTTTTAAAAAATTTGTAAGCTATTAATTTATGCAGTATTTTTGTAAATAACTGAATACAAAATATATTTAGTAGAAGAAACATGAAAATTTATGAGTAACTTATATATTTTTGCTAACATAAATATTGTTAGTAATCTAAGTTTCATTTTCTATATGGAAATTTATATAGATAGATATTTTATATATATAACTTATATATTTAGTAATACAATAATTTTATGTAATATAATATATAATTTCATTTGAGAAAATTTTAAAGTTAGATTAGCTTCATTAAACAAATTTTATGCATTTATATTTCAATTTAAAAATTATTATCATTTCAAGAGTTAGATAGCAAGAATATCTATTTTTGCTTCATTCTTCACAATAACAAAATTTATAGGTGTCAATTAAAAAATAGATACTTTTATCAAAGGAAAGAATATTATATTATTATTTATTTATATTTTCTTATGTCATCATTGATGCTATCCGATAATTATCCAATGATAAAAATAACTCTATTAGTTGCTTCTCTTCTAATTTATTCTTATACATTGAGGACGAGCGTAAACATACAGTGCTATAATCAAACTAGTATCTACAAAAGATAGAGAGCAGGCATAACAAGATATATCTCGTTCCGTTCGTCAGCCTCTTATTGAGTTTGACAAATGTGTAAACTGGACTTATTTACTAACTTTCTATCTTTTTCTACACCTGTACTCAGTGGTAGGCACGCAAGACTTGAATTCAACGAAGAAAATAATGCGAGGGATGTAAGGCACGCGATCAAGCGATTTACTTGAAGTCGTATCTGCAGTTTTAATTGAAAGACACATCGATGCACGAATCGTTAGTAATTACGTGACATGTATGCGTGAGAAGTAAGATTTCAAGAACCCTTTCCTTTTGAAGAGAACTTTGTGAGAGGCCTTGAATGTTGTGTTTTTATTGCTTTTCCATTAGTAAAGCATTACTTGTATATTTGTCAGATTTTCCGGTTATTTTTCTTTAAAAAATTGACATTTTTATTGTTAGATCTACTTGCAGAGAATCATAGAAATTAGATTATGAATAATTCTATAATTAAATAAGGTCGCTAGAAACTTTTTACATAATTTGTTGCTAAATTAAAAATCAAAAGTACTTTTTAAATTTCTTTTAGTTATAAAATATATAAATTATTCTTAAACAATTATCTTAATGTTAATAATAATGTAACTTTTATTATTCCTAAAGATTTAACAATTCTTTAACATTTTAAAATTATAAATATAAGAATAAAAATAAAGTTTTTATTTCTATCTTTTATATTACCTAATAAGAACAATATATTTAAAATATGTAAAAAAATTTACGAATAATAAAAAGAAGATGATAGCAAAGAATAATCATAAAAGATGCTATACGTTAAATTTAGTATTGTTCTTTAACATTAAATATTTATCAATCAAACCGAAATAATTAAATATATATATTTTTTTTTTATAAATTTAAATAGGTAATATATTTACTAGAACGGATTTGAAATCATTATTAATTTATTATTAATTATTAATTATTACAAATGTATTATGTACTAAAACAAGCCTTATTTTTACTAGTATATGTATCATAGTGTTGCTCGGACTATAAATTATTTAAAAAGTAAAATTTATCGAATAAATGTTAGCAGTTAGCAAAATTAAAATCATATATTGATCATTATTACTTTTATTATTTTTTATTTTATCGAATGTAAACTTAATTACATGAAGTAATTTTTTAATTAAAGTATATTATTATTTATATTTATATACATTATATGAATATTTCAATAATTTTGTATGGAAAATTACTGTTATTTTTAAAAACAATTTTAATTTTAGGTTTATTTTAGAATTTTTATATTATGATAAAATTTTTTAAATATTTTTTAGATCATGAATTAGATTAAATATATTTTTCAATAAACATAATTTTAATTCATGACATATTTTAATATAAGTATATATAACACAATTATTATTTACGATTCGTAGAATTTATTATCATTGTTTACATAAAACTGAAAAAAATAATTTTACCATTTAAAGATTTATATAAAGACTCTGTAGTTATTAATCTTAAAGTGATAGTTATAATAAAAGTGGTATTTGCATCGACACATATTATACAGAATGTAATTAGTTGCTTTTGAAAAGATATACATTTTTAATAAAATTTACTACTACCATAGTGAAACATTAACCCTTTTTATTTATTAAGTCTGTTTCCTTTTTTGATCTTACGCAATTAGTACGATTATTCATTATATACTTTCGAATTAATTGTGTAATTACATACTAGCAGTTCAAAATGTAATTGCGTTGAAATTTTTTCAGAAACCATTAATTTTTATGAATATCAGACGATGAGTACTTTGAGTTTACTTCTTCTATTCTATGGTTGCATTTAATTGTTTTATATTTTTATATATAATTAGTTTATCGTGTGAAGTTAAAAATAAATTATATTATTTATAATAAAAAAGGAAATTATATACACAAATACAACAAAATCGGAATCTCTTTCTTTAAGTAGATTTAGTGTTCAAATTTTTATCATAGAATTAATACATATTCGAATCACGTAGCTTTAATTAATTGTTTGAAATATGTTGCATATTTAATAAAATTTTTTGTTACTTTTATTATTTAATACATATTTTTTATATATAGCATGTAAGTTTATTATTTTGCAAATAAAATTTTCATCTTTACCCTAATAAAAAGTACAAAAATTATAAAATTACATTATTCTACTTTCCTGTTTTATACAAGATATAAAAAACTCTACAGAAAAAATTATAATTATAAATAAAATCTCAAATAACAGCTATGAAAATATATAATGGCAGTATAGATTAAAATGAAGTCCGTTGGATAAAATTATTAACAACTGACGACACTCATGGGAAGGAACACAATTACTTTCCAGACAATCCAATATTAATAATATTATTTCAAAATCTCTGGTGTTATTTTCTATAATTTATTAATTTAAATTTAAGCTATTCAAAAAATGTTAATAAAAGTGTAACAAATATAAGTGTTTTTAGTTATGATATATAAAAATGATGTAACAGATATATTATATTATAGTATCTATGTATATAACAGGCAAAGGTATTTTGTTAAAACATATATATATATATAATTTCTGGAAATTCTATGTTCAAAATATATTATAAAAGTAGTTACAATACAATTTTTTTTATTTAAACAATTTATTTAACGAAAAATTTATTTTATAAAAACAATTTTATAAATACTATGAATAAATATCTATAAATAAATAATAGTTTGTAAATTTTCAAGTTCTACTCATTGTAAAAATAATATACACAAAAATAGGCAAAATATCGACATTTCATCTTGTACAATAAAAATTTACTATTCGTAGAGATCAACGGAATTCGTTCATTTAAATATCACTTTTCTATCGAAAGATTCCAAAGTATCAGAATTAGAAAAGTAATAGACAGCGAGAAAAAGACAAAATTAGAAAAATGTGGACCCTTATCTGATAAAAAAAACTTTAAAATCAGATAGTCAATAATTCAGAATCATTCAAAAAATGTAAAATTATTGAAAATTATTATCGAAAATGCATTCAATTACTTATTTTATTTATTTATAATATTTTTGTAAAAATATATGTAGTTTACTTTAATATTTATAGGCATTTCAGGTTTAATTAAAAAATTATTAATATAATATAATTAATTTTAAATAGTAACGTACTATGGTCAATCATCGTTTGTAGCAATTACATTTTATTTTAAATTATAATTTTTTCATACAATTTTTATTCGTATAAGATTAAATAATTGTTTTAGAAAGAATTAAAAATAAATATGAACTGAAATAAATTTTGAGTAATAAAATAGTTAAAATAATTTATATCATAAATACACACTTATGAAAAAAACCTTTAATAATAAATAATTTATTTTATTTCTTAAAATTCCATATTTACTTGATTTATATTATTGTTTCTATTTTTATCTATACTGCTTGGGAACTATACAAAATAACGAGATTTTTAAAGTTTGTGGGAAACTTTTTTTGAATAGCCTTCATTAATTTGTTTAACGTGCTGACGATGCAGTTTCATATTCGTAAATTTTGAAAATACAAGTAAATTTACACATGTTGAATTTAGCAAAAACTTTTTTTATCTGTATTATATTATTTTTTATTCACAGTATAGTTGCTTATGACTGTAGAAATTTCATAAATTTTACTCTTATTTTAGCTTCATCACGATTTCTCTGATGAGATTAGTCTTGTTAAAATCTACAAGAAGTTGCAAAAAAGTAATATGGCACATCTTCATTACTTTTTACATTGCAGAATTTTTATAACCTGGATTAAAATTTAAGCATAACTTCAATTTTTAATTTATCGCGATAATAATCGTTTCTTTTCGTATATATAATAATTTTTATGTAATACATACAAATAAAATAATTCTTTACATTATGAATAATTACTATTTATTTTGTCAACTTAATTTATCTATTTAAAAAATTAAATCTTAAAATATGTAATTAGAATTTATATGATTTATAATGACTTTTTATAGACTGTTATCTATGACAAATATTCAAACGTATTATGATTTTTCATTGATATTTGCTTGGTTTAAATGTAGAATGTAATTATTATCGAAATATACTTTTTTATTTCTCTATTTATAAATTTACTTTAAGAAATTAAGTAGTTTTTGGAATATAATTATAATTTTAATGTCTGCCTATATGTTTTTAGTTTGAACTTTTAATAAGATTTATACGAAATTTTAATTTTTAAGTATTCTTACACGTAAAGCTTTGTATTTGAATATGAGAAAAAGAAATATTGGTTTCAAATTTTCATTTTATATTTATTAAAATATTATGATTCAATATTTGTTAACGTGTACATTATACTATTGATATTATTGTATTTTTAATAATTAAAAATTATTATTGTGAAAAATTTATACTGAAATCAGTGACCAAGTATTTACCATAATAATTATTTCTATTTAATATTTCTAATCAATTTTTTTTTAATATAAATAAATTTCTATCTAAAACAGGGTTTCATAAAAAAAATTGAAGTACGAAAACTGAATCAAATTAAGTTTCTTCTAATACTTGTACAGAGTAAAGATGCATTTTGTTCAATATATAATAAAATAAAATAAACATAGTGAGCTGGAAGGTTACATTCTATAGAATCTATATGAAGGCATATTCTAATTTATTAAAGAAAAATTATGTAATTCAAATGAAATATTGTATTCCATTCAATATATCTGTGATAATATGAATTCAATTTGATTAATTACCTTCATGTTGATTTTATGTATAGGATTATTTTGGGTAAAAACAACCTGACAAAAAAAAATGTTTTTAAATACGTATTTTTCTTCTTTTTTTAATAATGTATATAGAAATAAAAACAATTTATTAGAATATAATAGAAGCTGCACATGCGATAAAAAGTCTTCCAGATTTTATGTATTTCCATATCTTGTAGGAAACTACTAGAATTGTGGACATAAAATTACTTTTTTCTTATTAATTTTTTTTTCTTTAATTTAAACATTATATACATATATCTATCATTGAAAATTAAAATTACTTATTTAAAAAAAACAGTATATTGAAATATTTTTGAAAATTACCTAATGCAATATTTTTTCAACGATTTTTGTAGTGGACAATATAATAAAAAGCTGACGTTCAAGGATAAATTCTAAATTAAATATGTCATAATTTTTCAATGCATATTATTTATCTCAAATTAATGACTAAATATCTGAGTTCTGTGTTATTTACGTAATGAAAGTGAAAAAATATATTTTTGAAAAGTTTTTTTTAAGTTGATACACCGTTACGTGAAATGAACATTTTATATGTAAGCTTATTTATATTTATCAAATTGCATATATCTGTGTATTTATTGGAATTCTTATAAACATATTAAATCTTATATTTTTTAAAAGAATGGAATAGGCTATAGTGGTTTGAAATAAATCAAAGGGAATTGTTTCTTTTTATTTTGAAAAATTTTCTGTGATTATTGCTATTCATAATTATGTGCTTAGAATAAAAACTTAAGATTTGAAAGTTTTTTCAAGACGAATAAATTTTTTATAAAATTATTAATCAAAACGTAGTACAAGAGTTATCAGAACAGCTGAAATTATCCATAGTTTTCTGACTTAAGAATAATAACCTTAATATATTTGTGTTTACAGATCTTCTCTTGGCATTTCTGGTCTTAACCTTAGCACATCTCGTGGTTTCTCTTTTCGGACATGAACGTTGAAAGTTAGAAACCCTATTTCCGTAGGTATTGTGCGTGACATACGAAACGCTTCTCGCAGCTGCAGAAGCAGAGGCGTGTGTAATCGACGTCGAGAGTAGCAAGAGGATTCGTCGCCAACTTCTTGTGCAAGCGAAATGAAAGTCATACGCTAAAGAGTAAAATATTACAGTTGCATTAGGTATAAACCTGGAAGATACATTAAGATTTAATATCAAACGGAGACGAAATCAATGTCAAAGTTACCTGAACTTTGTATGAGTATAAAACAGGATTATATAAGTAAAGATGGATTATCTAAGCCTTGTGAGTTTTCTCATTAATAAAATGATTTATTCTTAACTAAAATCCATCGGATTATTGAAAGTCCTATTACCTCTCCGAACTAATTTAAAATAATTAAAATATAATTACTTTGTCATATATCTTAAGAATAAATTTTACTTGTTATTAATAAGGTTTTTCAAAGTCTGAAAATAATATAATGGAAAACAAAAAATCATAGATATATTATTTGCATTAGTAATCTGAACGAAACAGTGTTTTTTAAATAATTAAATATTATTTAAGAGTTTTTAGTCATTTTAATTTTTAATTTTTATATTATAAATTTTTAATATAGAACTATCTTATTTCATTAAATTTCATATTAATTTAATTCAAAGATTTAATGAAAAAAAATAAAAATCTAAAAATATTTTACAGGCAAAATTATCTTAAAAAAATGAAATTTAACGGATGCTAAACAATTTTTTATTTTTTAGTAAACAATTTTATAGTTTAAGAAAATATAATTTTTGTTCTTGTTATATTTTTAATAAATTGAACTTGTTCTTGTCATTTAAACAATATTTATCTGTGTACCCTTTTTGCTACGGTACTTATCTGTGTCTGCTTGTATAGTACCAGTCGAATCTCATAGTGATTCGGCATCCGACCGTCCAATCGAACGACTACCGACAGGGGACTCATCTCTTTTGCTTTATATCTGATTTTACATAGATTCTAATTAAATATTTGTACAAATATTATTTATCGACATTTTTATATAATGCTTGTTTCTCGCATCTTATCGATTAAATATTCGTAGCTTTTTTTGAGTTTGTTTCATTATTATTTTTATTGGATAAACTGAGTTCTCCATTCGTCATTATTTTTCTTTTTGTGAATAAAAGTATTAGTATAATACTTGTTAATTACTATTTATAGTCTAAGTACCGTTTTACTTATTAGATTTTTTTTTGACGATAATGGGATAATCTGCTACTGTACTTAATATTACAAAGAAATCTTACGAATTGCGGATATATACTGTAGCGATGCGCTCAGCGTACGAATTCCGCGTCTAAAATAGCAAATTAGTGATAAAAGAGAGCAAAAAATAGAGAAATATCAATGTTCAAAAGTATTGGAACTGAATTTATTTCATTCATCGGTCTAACAAACGGAAGCTGCATTCAATAAGATCTTTCTCAACACGCCGTTGATAAGATTCAGATTAGCGTATCGTTTAGATCTCATTGTGAGGCTCACACCGATAGAGTTCTTTTTTCATATTTACCGAATTAAAATCTTGCATTATTTTAATTAAGAACATAACATGTGTATCTTTCATCTATAAAGATGTACAAAAGAAAAACGGAGTGGATGGACTATAGATGTTCGATCGCTACTTGGTAGTTTTCGTCTTCTGTCACTCTCGCTCTGGTTCTCGTTCTTGCTCTCGCGCATGATTCGTTATATACATTTGGTTGCGAGTTGAGAACACATGCAAAGCGCAAAATTACACGTTCTGAATTACATATATAGTTCTTTATAATAATGTCTTACATATGGAATAAAAAGATTAAAAACTTTAATTCACCAGTTGTAGAGTTCCGTTGCTGCTAATAACAATCATTTTGTTATAGTAGTAACAGTAAGAAGTAAGTAGTAAAGTAGTAAGAGCTAATACTCAATTTTTTAAATGTTATTAATTATTTCATATAATTTTAAATCATTTTTTAAATGCTTATTATTAATATTTTACATTTATATTAAAAAGTTTTTTAAAATTATTTTTATTAAACACATTTATTTTTGATAAAAAATGTGTACTTATCTTGCGTTATCTTTAACAATTTTAAATTGAAATTTTAATTGTTTTCCATTAAATCCAATTCGATTTTACAACAATAAATAAAGAAACACTTTCTGTAGATATTATTAGATTCTATTTATTTTTTGAAAATTACTTCTTTGAACGATTTAATATGAAAAAACTTTTTCAATAATATGTATTTATTATCGTATATAATATATAGCGTTTTGCTTGGTGGATACTTGACACTGCTCGTCGAATATATCGTTTACCTTCAATTATAAGTAAAAGAAGCATAGACGAGTAATATAATATTCGAAATTATACGATATCAAGGATCGACGATAGAAATTGGAATAGGTTAAAAATAATGATGTATAAGATGAGGCAAAGTACGTTGAGGAATATAAAATCTATTCATTAACCAAATGTAAAGAAATAATACAATGCAAAGTTTATTCAAGATAAAGTCTAGTTAATTAGATAAAGAAAAAAGGTAAATATCTAGCTTTTTCGCGATCCATCGAACAAGTGCAATCCTTGAACAGGAAACTTGTTTGAGATTTTTCGTTTATCTTTGAACTAGGAAAGTTGCTGTATAATTAAAAACAAAATTTACCACTGAGATAAAAGATTTGAACATAACGTTATCGTTATTGCATTGTCGAATAATAAAAGAAATCTCGTTATACGTAATTGTAATATTGCACAATATCTTTCTTATAAATGAAGACCGTAGCTCATCTATTTATTTAATATATATGTATATCATGTTTACGTCGACAACTTAAAATGATTCTTTCCATTAAATTTGTATAATATTTGAACTCTGGTCAGTTAAAGCTAGTATATATTTTATATATATATTCTTGCTCAATATTTATAAAAAATATTGTATGTATATATATATGAATTTTTATCAGTACGGTGATATATTTATATTCTTAAAAAATAAAATGAATTATATCGAAATCAATATTATTTTATTTATCATAATGAATTAGAGATAAAAAAAGTGGATACGTTTAATTATCTCTTTGAAGCTAATATAGCTTTTTATTTTTTAATCTATGTATTTATTTTATAATAATGATTTTATGTAGTAAAATTAGTCAACTTGAGATAATATTATCAGAAAACGTTTTGGTAGTCGTTTAATTAATTTTCTTAGTGAAAAATAGATATAAGTATTTTATTATTATTAAATATATCTTTAAAAATTATTACATATTTAATTACTATTACTATTATTATTATTATTATTATTTTAAGATTGACTAGGAATTAAATTAATGAGATAAATAATATTTTCTATAATTATAGTAATTCTATATATATATATATTTTTAATTATTGTAACAATCTATTAATGTATTATAATATATAATATGAAGAATTATGGTAACGAACCGTAAAACTGTTATTATAACAAAATAATTATTTCTTAAAATTTGAAATTTTCACAGTTAAGTTTCAAAATATATTTTTGGAATTTATATTTTTATATAAAACACTAAAGCAATTCTAATTTAAATAATAATTAAATAAATTCAGTATAAAGTAAAAAAAGAAAAAATTATAATTAGCACTATAATTATAAAATTTTATATAGGATAAAAAATAAAGCAGTAGAATTAATTAAAAAAATAAAATACAAGATTATTCAGGGATAAGGATTCTATTATGATAGATTTAGTCCACAATTTATATTATATCAAAGATTAAGTATTTAAAATTGAATATTTTGACATATGGATGAAAAATATAGTATTACTAGAATTTAAAAAATTTCAGAAATATAAGTTTAAATGTAATGAAATATATAATTTAATATGTATAAATATTACACATCATTTTAACAAATCATTATTACTATTAAGATTAAAATATATAATTCAAATAAGTCACTTGTGATTACTCTTAGAAAAAAATGAAAAAAGTATACGATTGATTCAAAATTGGTAAGAAATAAAAATATAATTGTCATTTTTAATTTATAATAGATATAAAATGTCTTTTGCATGAAAAGTTCAACTAAAAATAAGAATAATGTAAATTTCAGTCGTGTATAAATAACTTATTCAAGAACATATATATTTGTCTTATTGATGCATAAATGCTAATAATGTGATGATTGATCAAAACAGTTATCAGTTTTTGGTCAAAATATTTAAAGAGTAAAATTTTACTATATTAATTAGAATTTAGAATATTTTATTTAAAAAAGTTGTTTGCAAAACATAAAATGACTATATTGTTAAACAAATATTATTTATATTAATTTAAAATCTATTTAAAAATTTTATGCATATTATATTTCTACTTAATTGTAGCTATATATTATTATTATAATGTTTAATTGAAAATTAAAATTATGAGATCACATTTTTTAATTACTATTCTAAATTTGAATTCTATTAGTGAATACATTTTATAGTAATAATATTAATATATATAAAAAATACAATTGTATTCATTATATTATAAAAAAACTCTATGAAAGTTTTTTGAACTAAATTATGAATTTTTATTAATGTATATGATATATAATTATGTTATATAAAAAAGTCAACTTTATTATAAAATAAAGAATAGGTAAAATATTAATATAATTGATAAAAATTATATTTATAATTTTAATTTTATGTGTACACAAGTATAAATTTGAAGTTAATATAATGTGTATTATTTTATTTTTTTATTTTGTTTTGATTTTTTTACTTTAAAGTACTAGTAATATAAATAAATAATTTCAAAGACATTGTTCTGAAAATTTTTTGTAACTATTTACAGTACTCTTATAAAAGTTCTGAAAAGTAATATCGAAATTTAATATAAAAATCGTGAAAATAACTTATTTTGTTTCATACGTATTACTTTCTTCGTTTATCAATAGTCATGTTTTATTATATATATTATTGAAAAAGAAATGATCATTGTAGTATAAATAATTTTATAAAAATCTTTTTCATGTTTTCAAAAAATTAAATAAGTAATTGTAGCTATATAATATAAAATAGGTTATATAAAATTTATCGCAGACAGATTTCAACATATATAAGTTATACTACTAAATATATTTTTCAATCATACACAACGAAAATACTATTGTATATCTAAATTAAATGATATCATAAAATAAATAGCATTTGTTGTACAATGGTATAGATTGTTGTGAAATGTCTACGTGTGAAGTTTTAACACTCCCACGCTTGGTATGGCATGTGTTTTGGAGCGTGTCAGTGGAACTGTGTCGGCACAACACTGAATTTAAGTTAGTAGAATCATTCGCACACTCTAGTACGCTATTATATGGTGCTTGTTAGTCTTCAACTTTGTAACGGTAATGTATTATTACGCAAAGTGAAAGATCTAACATTTTTGTAATACGATATATACTTTTCTCAGTGAAAACTTAATAAAAGTAAATATTTCTATGCATAGATTTGTACATATATACATCATATATATGAATATATGAATATATGAATATATGTATGATATTTAAAATGATTTAAAATGTTTCTTACAAAATTAATGTCTTGTCAAAATTTTAGTAAAATATTATTAAAAAATCTCTTAATAATTTACAATTAAATTTAAAAGATCCAGTATTGAAAAAAATTTGCTGTATCATGACACTTATCGTTTATTTTTTTCATGTTAAATATATAAAATATTATTAAATCTCTTAAAACTTGGTAATCAAGTAAATATATATATATATTTTTGTATTTAATTATATTTTTACTTTAATTTATGATTATTTAAAAATTAAAATTAAGTTGTTAGCAGTCTATTTATAAGAAGAAAGAACAATGTAAAAATTACACTTTTTGAAATTTAAATAATAAAATCGAATCTATTAATAAAAAATATATTATTTGGTTAAATACTTTTTAAATTTAAATTCTAAATTTTTATGTTATATACAAACTTTTTACTAATTTTTAAGAAGTTTCGACGAACTAAGAAGTTATAAAATCTTTATAAACTTTTTATAAACCTTTTTGAAATTTTCCTAAGCTTAAAAAACTCTTTAAGAATTCTTTAGGAATATTTTTTGCAATATTAGTTATGAGGATAAAGTGCTTATACTAAAAAGTATAAATAGTTAAAGCAGCTTAAGATTATTCGATAGTTTTTAACCTAATTATCAGAATTATTCGAATACAAAACTCGTTTATGCACATATTAATTGAATTTAAAATTTATTATTAAAGAAATGATGACTATTATCTGACATACTTTTAATAAGTCGTAGATATATATTTTACAAAATATATTTAAACAAAATTAATAGAAAGAACTAACGTAATGGATATAATTGAATAGAATATGTTACTTTAATATATTGATAATGGGAATAATCTTATAGTATTTAACTTCAAATGATTAAATTACGTTTAATCGGGAATTGCTGCTTTATTTTTGAGTTTTTTCTTTATATACTTCTGCACATTTTCTAAATACTATAACTGAAATTAGAATTTTCTAATAAATTTTTTTTATTTTGTACATTTTAAAAATTCCTTCAAATTATTGTATCTTGTTAGTATCATTTTAAATACTAGTGCAAATTATTATAATTTAATTATTAAGATTTACTGAAGAAAAAATCCATATATATACATATATATATATTTATATAAATATATATTTCTTATAGTTTATTTTTTCATACATTTCAAAATACTTATTTTAAAGTGTGTTTGTTATAGGCAGTTTTAAATTTTTATTATGAATTTAAAAATTAAAATATAAAAATCATAATACTGTTATAGAAATCTGATAAAAAATATTTTTTAATTTAAGGGTCATAATTAGAATATGTATATTTGGTATTCTATACATATAGAAGTTGAATAGAATTTGCAACTTTACAAAGTAATACGGTCTAAACTTCAAAATTTCCAAGTAAGCTAACAGTGGTAACTATGACATGTCCAACCAAACCTACACAATTCTCAATCTGAACTAAAATATTCTCATCTTGGTCATGTTATTTCAAGTATATTTTATCTTCAGGTAAAGTTTTTATATAATTTTTATATTTTTAATTTCCATTTAATTGAAATGCAATTACTTATCTGTAATTTAACTATTTCAAGAAAATATAATTATACGATTAAACTATTTTACTCATTGAAATTTTTACAATATTTGTTGAATGAAAATATTTTTTTAATGCTGTTGTATTTTTAAAGATTTTAAATTAATAATATTGCATAATATTAAATAATTTTTGTGAAAAGGTTATTAATATATCATTTATTTTTATTTATATTTCTATTTTAATGTATATGCATATTGTAATCGATCTAATTTAACTGAGTAAAAAATTGAAATAATATATCGAATATTCATTATTATTGATTAAAAATAGTGAAAAAGAACAGTATTTGTATTTATTAATCTTGAACTTTAGCTTTTTAAGTTCATATTTTCAATTTTATAACTAATTTCATGACAACTCAATATGCATGTTAAATTATAATATGTAATTAAATAATGCTATAACTGTCGACAAACCAATGACAATTAACATCTTCGATTCATATCTCTATTGACTCTGTTTCTCAAGCTTAACATAATTGGATGTCATACTTCGTTAATGGCTTAATTTCCTTAGACTTGATGAGAATCGATAGTGTTCATTTTCACTTAGAAGGATTATTATATTGAAGCTATATTAATTTATTTTTTTATTCTGAAATAAAAATTTTTTTTAAATGACCTCAATTTAATAAATAATAAATTTATTATGTATATGAAAATTGAAAAGACAAAATAATTATATTTTATAAATGTTATTAAAAATTAATCTCAATATTCATGCATAATCATTTAAATATATGTATGATGTACATTGTTAATATATTAATATTATAAAAGGTGTATAATTTCGTTATTCAAATTATTATTCAAACCCTTAACAGTGATTCTTCATAAAAGTATATTTCTGTTTTATAAATAGAATATAAATCTATTATACAAAAAATATAATAATGATATTTGTTTGTTATTTTAATAAAATATTTATGTTTTCATAAATAAAGATTCAAAATACAGTAGAGCTAAATAATAATAAAATATTTAAATTAATAGTTATTATATTTAATCGATAAATATATTTTTAACACAAAATAAATTTTATCTTCCATCTTTAAAGCTGTAAATTTTATGTTTCAAAATATAAATAAATTATGAAAAATATTTTATAGCGCAGAAAAAATATCTAAAATTTTCAAAATTTTAATACATTGAATAGGAATCACATAATTATTAAACATTTTAATTACAATAACACTTATTATCAAAAATAATACTTTTGTAAAAATGATTTAGAATTTTTCATCAAATATTAAACATAGAAAATTATTTAAACTAAAACCAACTTCGTATTAGATTTAATTGCAATTATAGATATTTGTGATTCTTTAAAAATATAGTTACGAAAGCAATATATATTTATTCTATAGGCATACTTTTAATGTAATAAATTAAAATTTTTGTATTCATTTTAAAAATTTTAGTTAAAAACAATAAAAATAAATATAATCTATAATAAAAAATGTATAATGCGAAAGTAAATATTCTTGATGCAAACTATATTAAATTATGTAGATACTATTTTATAATAAAGTAAAATATTTTAAGCAAAAATAAAAAATAAATAAAAAATATTATTCAGTTATAGAATTATTTTGTTTTTTAAAGATATTGGTAAAATATTTATCTAACAAAATACAAAATAGAATATAAAATTAAAACTATTTTGTAGATAAGGACTTTTTAATGTCTAATATATATTAAAAATTATAAGGACCAAAAGCTATTCTTTTTTTCTATAAGTTATTCAAATTTTATATAATATTTGAATTCTAAATTTGATGATTACACATATCATATTTACATTAATTATGATCTATATAAAATTGTAAAATTGTATAAAATTGTATCTAAATTTTGACATGAACCGATTTTACATGTTCAAGAATAAATATTTAAGATAACTATATTAAAATTTCTTGCTTTTATAGAATGTTAGGTATTGTCATTAAATAGAATCACCTTTGTAAATTTTTGAAGTGCTGATGTGATTTAGAGTTCAATATATTCATGTTTAAATATTGTAAAAAAATTAATTTTGATTAAAAAAACTCGCAGTTTTTTAAGTGATTTTAATAAATTCATACAGTTTTTAGAAAAATATTCGAATTGTATAAAAAATATTAAAATTATTTACATAATTATTTAATATATGTTTTGGTTCAAAATTAATGCTATGGGTTGATGATAATTATTATTATTAAAGATACGTAATACAGAATTAAATTAAAAATAGTAATTAAAATAAATTCTCAACAGATTTTTGAAATTTTCAATTATATCTTCGTAATAACGTTGATACGTTATAGATGAATCATTACAAGAATTTAGTTTAATTTATAATTAAATATACATTAATATTAAATTCTGTATTTAAACTACAGTAATTATACATGTATATATTATAAATATAAATACTTAATATGCACTCTACTCTAATTAAAAATATTTTAATTATTTATAGTATAATTTTTTAAAGAAATTTAAAATTATAATTTTATACTCAAAAGGAAAATATAAAAAATAAACATTAATGTCAATTCTTAAATGTACTAATAATATTTTATGTTTTTAATATGATTTTAAAATGCTACTGTAATGGAAATAGTACTTAATGGATTGAATTAATTTAGATGTAATGCAATACAAGCTTTTTTTAATATCAATTTAATAGTCTTTTATAATCAATTAATTCTTTTTAAGCATATTTTTATTTTAAGCTTTTCACTTTATTTAATGAATTATCACAAAAATATTATCACAATTACTGATTGTAAGTATTAAATAGATTTTCTATCTCATTCTTTATAAGTATTATAAAATGTATTACTTATAATTCTGAAAAAGTATTAATTTTTAATGAATATTATAGAAAAGACGTAAATAATTATTAAGAAACTGAATTCTAGAGTCCTAATTATCATTCGAGATATTAGTAATAAAAGAATTGAACATATTTTTATAGTTTTATATTGTAGTACTTAAAGAAGAAATATTATACAATTAAATTTTTTAACTAAAAATGTATTTTTTGTACTTTATTGAGCACAAAGCTTTTATTTTCTCGTTCTTTTACAGTATCTAATTATGTACTATGTTCGATATGATATTTAAATTTTTAATATTTTTTCAATTGTGCGATAATGTTTTGAAATCTAAATTTAATTTATAAAGAAAAACATATAATAATGTTGCAAAAATAATGTTGAAATATAGAATGTATTTAATTTATTCAGATAAAATTATATCTTTATTTTCATTTAAAAATTTTTTCTCATTTTTGTATATTAGAAAACGATCTTCATTGTGCCTTTGACTTAAGTTAAATACCGAGAAGATTGATTAGCATATTTTTTATCTCTGTTATGTTTACAATAATTTTTTCACAATATATTGAAGTTATTGACACGTGTCAGGATGACTTCTCTCTGCCCATTGAATCTTTTTCCCTACCTCGAGCACTGACAAGGAGTGAGAGGAGATAAAGAAGAAGAAGCAAGGACCCCTTGGGTAGATTGAGCTCTATCCTCCGAGATACAAGCGGGGCGCATCAATCAATGGTAGAAACAGACAAAGTGGAGCATCCAATCGAGGAGCATCTTCTTCTTTGGCAACTTCAGGATAGTAGAATAGCCAAGTACCTATCCGCTCTTTTCATGGCAATAAGTTCTTTAAACATAGGAGGTTGATGCTTTCTCTGATCTTTTTCTTTTTTACAAACGTTTTTATAAGGTCTAGAGAGTTATACGATTTTTATTCCACACACACATACATATACATATATATGTAGATAGATATCCGCAGTTTAATGTAAAATTGACGAGAAGAAGGAGAAGATGGCCAATGTCATCTTATCTTTTTCGTGTTTTTTACTTCAATTATTACGATTATATTTAGAAAAAATATAAACTGGTTTATTTGATTCTAGATTCCATTTAAATTAATTTTTAATTATTCTTCTATTTCATAAAAGGTTAATAGTATAAAGAATATTTTTAAATTTAAAATATATTAAATTCACTTAATAATATTATATAGAAATTGAGTATCCAATTCAATACAATCATTAATTAAAAAGAAATATTATCATGAAGCTATTAACTGTAAATTGTATGAAAGTCTTAATAAACTCCTTTTATAGTCTTATAAATATATAAAAAATCTCTTAAATTGGTATTTCGATATTTATTTAACTTTCGATATTGATTTAACTTTTTTGTGTAAATTTAAAGGGTATATTTAACTATTTAAAAATTTTAAAGTAATTATTATTTATTATAGTATTATTAGAAGACCTTAATTTATAACCAATTAATGTAAATTATACATATAATTAATATAATTTATTAGTTAGTTAAACAAAATGTTATATTTAAATTAAATTTTAGTAAAAAATTTCTTGAATTATTATATATACATATATATTTAAAAATATAATTAATTCTTTATATCATAAAATTAAGTGGGATCTTTATTATATCTCTTAATTATTATATAGAACTTTACTAATTAATGCATTTATATAAAATTAGTATAATGCAACAAGGAAGGTAAGAATTATCAATTTGCATTCGAATCTTTCACTTTAATAAAGAAAAATATTGAGTAATATATTTATGTTTTTTTTGGATATGCCGCAAAATAGTTTATAAAATAATATATTTGTTCTATGAAAATACAACTTTATTTATTGATTTCTAGAACATATAAATTTACAATTATTTCAATTAATTATTGATTACCCGATTAATAGTCATACATTATGATGAAAAGTATCATATTGATTTCTATACGCACACTTAACATATTTATATAATTTTTGGTATTTTAGATCATACATATCAAATTATGATAAACTGTAAACATAATATGATTTATTATACAATAAATATAGTAAGATTTATTTACAAAAATGTTTTTCTCTAATTGTGCTTACGTTTTATATTCAATTAAACTATTTTGATTGGTTTGAAAAATAATGATTTAGAAATACATAAAAATATAGTTTTACAACTGCTATTGAATTTGATCGATAACGCAGTGAAAGAGATGTTGATTATACTAGAGTACTTGGTGCTCTAGCGATACGAAGTACAAGGTACGAGGGAACCTTAAGTGATTTTGTGGCTGTAACACGCTGCTTCATGTTCTGCCCAAGGTCGACAGACGAAAGAGAAATGCCCGTGGAATACCGCAAGTCGTACAGCTTGGAATTCTCATCCATATATAAATCTGATACAAACGACGTCTTTTACACACCTCACCAGCTGTTACGCAAACATATCGTATGAACATATATATATATATATATATATATATATATATGTATGAATATACGCTTTGGCCTATTATATTTATCTATGAAACGGTTTGTGGAAAGTAATTTTTATTCTTAAATTTTGCCGTCGATCTCTTTTATTTACTTTAACAAATTTTTTGCGTAATTTTGAAATTCAGATTGACTTTAGGGAAATACACGCGTACGATTTATATTGAGTTTGATAGAATAAATGAAACAAGACAAAAAATAAGTTAATACATACAAAGTACAACGATATAAATTATAAGTAAATTATTTTAATTAGAAATTTGAATAATATTCGATAATATCTTTAATAAAAATTAATTCTAAAAAATATTTATGTAAGTGGTAAACTATATATTCCAAAAGATACATATAAAATATCAATAGTTTCAGAGATACTCTCGAATGATTTTGACAGCAATAATATGTTAGTATGAAACTCAAAGATTATAGATTTAAAACTATAGAATTATTTAAAAAATATTTATTAAAAAAGATATGATTTGTTTTAAGATGATGAGTAAACGTATTAAACAATTAGCGGCGATATTCTAGAATGTCAAGAAAAGAGAAAAAGTTCGTATAACTTCATATTTTAAATATTAAGTAATAACTTAATATTAAGTATAACACTGTAATAATAAGAATTTTGTCTTAACAATAGCTATTTATAATTTCAGGCAAACTATATGATTCTTATTTATTTTAGTATTAAGTTTTAACAGTTATATTAATTGATTTCATTAATCTATTTTTAATTTAAATAAATTGTGAATTATACATATTGATAAAATAATGAATAGTTTAAAAATATTATTATTTTTTTAATAGAAGAAAATCTGTTTCTAATTTAATTAAAAATTAAATTAATAATAATATTATTGTATTAATGAAATCGATATTATACATTTGTTGAATTGACTCATGTAAATATTCTTAGAAATAATATTATTTCAGAGATTCAAGTCAGTAGAGTAATTCTTAGTTATAGACTAATAAAATAATATAAATTATATAGATAAAAATATTTATAGTGTTGGTGAATAAAAATTCTTGATAGAATAAAAAAATAAAGATTAAAGATTAAAATTTTAAAGCTATTATTATTTACACATTATAATTATATGTATGAAGTAAAATGAAGATAAATGCAAATAAAATAAGGTAGAAATTATTGGTATTCGAATTAATGTTATTTAAATAAATTATTAATATATTTTTAAGTTATTTGTATAACATAAAAACGTAATATATTTCCGATTTATAATTTATAAAGGTCCCTCACTGATAATATTGATTTTAAAACTTTATTATTTTTTTGGATTATACTATTAATATAATACATTTATATCTATTTTTGTTTTATTATTTTAATGTCTTATGAAATATATATAGTTAAAATATTATTTTTTAAATCATATATTTATGAAGTATAAAATTATTAAAAAATTATGAAAAATTTATTTATTGATATGTATTAATTATTAATTTTTGAAATTTTTTTTCAGCACACTTGGACTAAAATATAGAATACTCAAGAAAAAGTTTCTTTAAACCTTTTCAAATTCCTTCAGATAAAATTGGGTCCTTCCTATATAAAAATAAATTCATGACAATATTTTTAATATACGTAAATAATTATTTTATGTATTAAAATTGTATTCTTAATTTGTATTACTAATGTACTAAGTGTATTAATAAGTATGATATTAATTATAATCAACTATCAAGTAAATACTTCAAATTAAAAATATACGTTTGTGTATATGTTTAAATATTGTTTGTATGATTAATATCAAATGATTTACATTCATAAAATATGATCAGCTTAATAACTGTTAAATAATTATGCACGAATATTTTAAAATTATTGTTTATTTTGTACAATTTGGAAATAACTTTTATAGAAACATAAAACATAAATTAATTTATAAAGAAAATGAAATAAAATTAATATATTATTAATTATTAATTATTATCTATAATAAAAATGTAAATTTGATACCAAAGAGTTAGGAAAGTTGTTTATCAGTAATCCTAAAAAAAGTAAAAGTGAGAAAACTGAGATTATTATTAATTTATTTAAATAATATAAAATTATGTAAAATATTTACAAAATAAATTTCAAGTTACAAGAATAAATCAAACTAGAAAAACCCAATTAGTAGATAATGAATTTAAAGTTACTCTAACTTGAATTAGTACTTTCATTTTCTATATAAGACAGGAATTAGAGTATTAATATGGAAATGAATATGATTTTAAGTTGCAAAAAAATTGTGACCAATAGCCAATAATTATTTAGCACATGTAAGAATTTATTAAGAATAGTGCCGATATATAATTTTATGCCACTGTTATAGGATATGGAACAGTATAATTCATAGATGGAAGATTCTTTGAGTCCGGTTCATACGATGTCAATTATAAAGTTTATACAAGTTTGCTGGACGGTTTTCTCTATTATCGTAATTTTCCATTCCATGAATTTTTATTATACTACTATTAATTAAATTAAAATTTTTAATTTTAATTAAAAATGTGAATTTAGCGTTATTTCTGAGCAGCTATCTGTTACGGGAAAAATTATGGAAGAATATGGAAATGATACAATTATAATATGGAATCTGATAGATTAAATTTTTTTTAATATAAAATCCTTTATTCAAAAAATATTCGCTGAAAATAATTTATTTATTTTTCAAATATTTAAGTTTTTTAATATGAAATAAAATCATATGACAATAAATTTAATAACATTTTATTACTTAAATTTAGTTCATCCTTTTACAAATCATTTATATAAATAATGTATTTAATTTGTCTCGCAAAGCGAATTATATATTAGGTTGGTTTATATATTTAAAATATTTCTACATTATTTATAATAATTAAATTATTATATTTAGTGTATTACATAATTCTTTAACAAATTATTCATCTTTATGTTACTAAATTTGAAAAATTAAGTAATATATATATAAATATATATTATAATAAATAAAATTTTATTATTTAATTTCATTAACTGAAAATAATATTTAGATTATATACATATTTATAATGAAAATTTGATTTCTTAAAAAATATTACTATAAACTCAAAAAAGTTTATTCAATAATAGACTTTTTTAATATTATTTCAAGATTATATCATATTATATATTTATAATTTTATTTTTATTATTCAAAACACATTTTATATATAAATCGGTATTACAAATATTATATTTTTAAGTCAGTGTAAGTTTAAAGCTATCAATAATAAATTTTTATTTTCTGTAAAATTTTTAATTTATTACATTTATTAATAAATTAATAATATAACTTATTTTCATTTAAAGAATAAATTCTTTTATACACTTGCATTAATTGAATATATTTTTATGTATATAGAATACTTTAATAATGAAAGTCATGTTTAAAAAATTATTGTTATATTCAATTTTTTTATTTAAATAAATTTTATTAAATATTGATATTACATCTATCAAACACAGCTTTTCAAAAGAAGAGTTTATAAATAAAAATCTCAAGATTATAATTGTTTAAATTAAACAACCATAATTTATTAAAAATTATAAAAAATTTTAAATTGTTTCGTTTAACGCTAAATTAATATAAATAATATTTCTTTATGTTATTTTAAAAGTAGGATGTTAATTTCATTATGATGCTAATTTTTTGCTAAAAATCACAGAAAATGATTTATTTATTAATAAAATTAGATTTCTCTTTTAAAAAATATGTATGTTATGTAATAAATGTGTATAATAAATATATATGTAATATTTATTTTTTTATAAAATATATATTTTATTAAAACTAAAAATACTTTATACAGACTGACATTATTTTGAAATGTTAGTATTTATAATAATATTCCTTTCAGTGGTTTCTTTTATTTATAACGGAAGTTAAGTATGATATGGTATAATAATAATTATATATTCAATAATCTCGTTTGATAGTGATTTGATAGTGATTCACATATGTTTATATAGATTATATCGTGTACAATCTGTGTTTGTAATGAAAAGAAGAAATTATTAACCATATTTATTTAATTTTAAGTCTAATAGACAAATAATAAACAGTTATCAAGCCTAACTTAAAAAGCAGAAAATTGAATAATACTAAAACTAAGATACTAGTAGAAGCACTAACTAAAATACTATAAGTTTTTTTTGTAAAAAAATTATTATGTTTTGGCTTTAAATTATTAAAATTGCAATGATAAAATATAGCGAAAGTATTTACTTTTATTATTACAGCATTATATTTGCTTATAAAATAAGTAACTGTTTAGTCATGACAATAAAAGCGAATGAGATAGTCAATTAATGCTTTACAGAAGATAACTTATGGCAGTTTTTTACGAGAGTATTTTTTTCATACTTACTGTATGAATATTCTAAAATATCTATTATATTTAATATTAACAGAATCAAATTAGATTACTAAGGAATTAAGACTAAACATCTAAACAATAAAATAATGCGTCATAATAATATTATATTATTGTATATTTGCTTGTATGAAAGAGTAAAACTACAAGCATTATTAAAGGAAATATTATTTTTGGCGAAAGTTTAAAATGAAGATTAATATATAGAATAAATAAAAGTTGGTTACAATGTAAATACAATATTTTAATATTAGAGATATAAGAAAAGCGAATTAGACGAAAATAATATATGACTCACTAAACAAAAAATTTCAAATTTATAAAAAAGGTAGTAGAATAATTGAATCGTATTTAATTATATATTTTTGAAATTTATACATAAGAATTTTGGAATACACAAAAATTAGTTATGTTATGTAATAAATTGATTTTTCAGCCATCTTATATTATTGTAACAAGATATTAATTTGTGTATATATCAATTACTGAATAAGCATTAAGGCATGAATAGAAATTTGTATTTAATATTATTTTTATTGTATTTTCAAATATAAATAACTCGATTTCACTATATTTTGTTTTTTTTATTATGGAGTATTGTATCTAAAAATGTATTTAAACACAAAGTTTTTTTCATTGCACCTAGCCTTAATTAACTTTCAGATGTGGCATGTTTTAAAATCTTCTCTTTGACCGACCAAGCAACTCTCACACTCTGACAAGAATTCAGTACATTATTTAATGTAAGCAACACATGCATACGTACTTCAAGTATGGTCACGTTGAGTAATTACGTTCATGGACATACATACGCTAGCAAATACTTGTTCACGCATACACAAATATTATGCACATGTTCGTATGTTGCTCTTTCAAACACAAAGCTAAATATTCATGTTTATGTGCTTTGCGCATTTTTTAAATCTTTTGATTTATACGTTCGTAATTGTGAAATACTTAAAACTTTCTGCTCAGGTTATAATGCGCTATTTCTAATTAGAGTTTATATTATTTTAAAGAAGACCCAACACAGCAAGATTATTCTTTAACAGCGAATTTACTAAAATTGATATCATAAATAAATATTTGTCAGTTTTATTTGATATGAACTACAGTTTTCCTGATCAAACATCACGTAAAGTTTTAAAAATGCGTTTATTTTAAAATCTATTGTGATTATAGATTATTTTTTTAATTCAAAACAACGTTTTAAATAAAAAATTTGAATATTTTATTCATTTCTTACATTTATAATATATTTTATCTCATTTCAAATATAGAAATATAATATAAATATGATATAAATATTATCTATATATATATTTATATTTATATTTATACAGTATTAAATAGTGCGAAATATTATACTATAAAAATAAATATTTTAGCTAGAAAATTGAAAACAAATGAATTTATTTTATACGTATGTATAATAAACTGTTTAAATTTATTTCAAGAAATATTTATTTACTTAAAATACTTTGCATTTCATAAATAAGTTATATCAGAAAATCAAACAATATGCATATTAGTATTAGAAAACTTGTAGAATGTGTTTACTTTTGTTTCTCTACAGTAACATCGGCGGAAAGTCAAACTAGGATGTGATAGTTGTATTCTTTTTTGTTTTATTTACGTATGTAGTTTGAGTAAAAGAATGAGATAAGACAAAGAAATAGGGAGAAGATGGGAAGGAGAACATAAAGAGAGTGATATGTAAGATGAAAGAAAAATAAAGCGAAAAAGCGATGCAAGAGAGATCGAGATAAAGGAGGAGGAGCGAGAAAGAGTACATAGGTTGTTGAGAAATTGAGTTTTACAAGCACGTCTATGTGAAAACTCTTATTGGATTTAAAATAGCTTATGCCTTTGTATTTAACTACCTTGAGTCAACCAACGATTAAGCTACATGAATCAGAATCAGTTTATTCATACAACATGTGTAGAATTTTTAAATAGTTTATTTAAACGTATAACTAAATGAAAAAAATAATTAATTATTGATTAAACAAGATTAATTATTAGTGTTTAATTAAAATTTTAATAATAATTCAATACTAAAAATACTTTATAAAAATATCACTTTCAATGTTTAAGGGTATTTTAATTTAATTTAATACTCATGAAAGAGAAATAATATTTAATTATTTAAATTTTATTAATAATTCAAAATAATAAAAAAATTAATTTTTGTAAACAGAAAATTGTTATGCAAATTTTATTAGTGTACTACTTTTATTAATAAAAAAATAAATTTAGTTTATAAAGAGTTATTTTAGAATTTTAATACGTCTTTCTCATTTACATCTCTTATAATTTTATTTCGGTTAAGTTAATTTATAATTAGTAATTCATTCCAGAAAATATTTTAACTTAAAATATACAAGATTTTAATACACAAATTTATATATAGTTTGTTTATACAATATTTATTTTTTATTTTAAAAAAAATTTTTTAAATTTTATATATTTTATTTTATGATTTATTATTTTTATGCATTTGTAATGATGTAAAATATCTGTTTTATCTTTATTTCTAATTTTGTTATTAGCCAATAATATTTTTATCTTCATACATTCTAAATTCATAAAAAAATTATACGATGTACTGCATTGGAATTTTTAAGACATGTATTGAACTTGCACAAAATATTAACTTTAAAAATTTCTATTTTCATATAACTATTGTATTTTTCTATTGTAAAATAATATTACATAAAAAATAAATATTATAGATTATAGGTATTATTAAGATATATTAATACAAAAATAAAATTGAAATATAGAACCTAAGAAATATAATATTAAATATAAAAATGTGGGGAATAAGAATTAGTGGTATCATTATAAATTAATAATTTTAGAATGTAAATAATTTATTATTAATAAGTTTCAGAAATTTCTAACTGTTTATTAGAATTCGTATCATAAAAGTTAAAACGTAATTACTATATTTAGAGTAATGAATCTTTTGTTGATATTAATAAATTATTATTTAACGTATATTTTGTGCATAAAATGATTTTTTTTGTATAATACCGAATTATCGATTTTAAAAACTGAATATATTATAACTAAAACAACAAGTTTAAGTAGTAGAGTCAGTGAGTTAAAATTTTTGCACAGAGTACCATTGAAATAAAATAAAAATTTACATTATATTAAGCAAAAGAAAACAGTAAATTTATGATGGAAAATAAAATAACACGAAGCTAAATCTGCTTATTAAATTTAAATCATTTTACATCTGATGGAGTAATAGTCATTAGTCTTAAGGTCTCATGTAGTAGAAATGTGCAGAGAAATACTAGGAGAATGTGAAAATAGCAAAGCGAGCAGTGCTCTCGTTAATTGTTAACAGAATCTCCAAGAGCTGTACTTTGGATTCTCCGAATCCTGGCGTCAGAATGAGCCTCGGTGAAGCAAGTGGAGGTATTATCGGTCGTCGAGCTCTTAACTCTCTCTCCCTTCTTCTTCTTCTTCTTCTCCTTTTCACTCTCTCATTGTCGCTCGTACGCTTTCTTTGCATATATATATATATATATATATATATATATATGTATGCAGTAGCGAAATTCGTACGGATCATAGGATTACCAAAGGAATACAATTTGTGTATTCCCTCCGCTAGCAGTTTCGCAACCATATCCTCTGCTCACCTCGTACTCTAGATTTCTGGCCGAACGAAATAGCCATTTAGCCGTGTGCTTTCGACCTTCCGTCCATACATCTATCGTCACTTATCGTTCACTTATCTAGCTCACTCGATTTTATTTTCCATGAAGATTTGAAATAAAAAAATTTTCCTACCGAACTGATATGAAATTTATTTTGGCTAAATTTGATCAGATTATTTAATTTTTACTTTTTCGCCTTTATTTTTATTTTTATTTTTTGATAAAACAATAACATTATTTAAATAGACAATTTTATTTTTTGTAAGATTTAATTATTTATATTTACGATTAATTACTCATAATATTCACATTTGTAATTGTATTTATGTTTTGTTAGAATTCATATAATAATTTAATTTGAAATATTCATTATTAATCTAGAGTTGAAAGTATTTTAATAAGTTTATCTTATGAATAAATTATTTTATTCGTGATATTATTAATTTTATTGATAAAATATTAGAAAAATTTTCATGAAGCGGACTTAAGAATTTTTTTCTATTTTGCATTTAATAAGTTTAATCGTACTTAATAAGCTTTATTAAGATAATGTATCTTAAAGTAAATAATAGATAATGTATCGTAAAGAAGATTTTAGGCGAAGCCTTGAGTTAGACAGTTGAGTATTTTAGATACAATTTCAATCTTATTATTCTAGGTTAATTATATAAATTCCTTGTAATTAATATACTTACAAGAGTTGTTGAAAATATATATTAAAATATTTATGTATTTCAGTCTAAAAAGTAAAGAATGTATATTTTTACTGTAATAGATATTTTAAAAGGTAATAAAAATTATTTTTTAAAATCAGACCTATAAATACGATACTAAACCATATTTAAAAAATTAATAAATATTATTATTACAAGAATTGAAAATATTGTAAAATAAAGTTCATAAATATGATTTTAAACATTAATTTTTAATCAATTTACTTTGTATGTATTTATACTCCGTAAAAAAAAATATTAAAAATAGGTTTATTATGGTATCTATTTTCGTTTGAAAAATAAATAATTGTTTTTAAGAGAATAAATAAATATGCTTCCGAATTCATAATAGTATTGAATACACTTGAAGATGAAGGATCTGTGATGCGTATATAAGGAAAATATTATCTGTATTCATTTTTCATTTACCATATAATTTACTTTATTTTATTTTAAAAGCTTTTAAAAAAGTACTTATATGAAAAGAAGAAAAATTTTATTCTAAATTTTTTTCAATTTTATTTAAACATATCAATAAGCTTTTATATTAACATTACTTATCGCTTTATGAATCTTCATTATATCAATTGATTGTATTAGGATACATAAACTTGCATTTGATAAATAAAAGAAATGTTATTATAGGAATATTTACCTAAGTTAAGAAGTATAATTCATAATACATTTTTTTGTATTTTTATACAAGATTTGTAAAATAAATAGTGGTATATTTTATATATACAATTTTAAAAATTATGAAATTTATAAAAGAAATACATTATAAATATTTATTTGTATTAGTACTTGTTTAATTAATTTTATCAAAAATTATACGTTTATTTGACATATTATAAAATTTTTCTTCTTGTTTATATTTAATAATAAATAAATTGGTTTATTTTAATATTATAAGATTGAAAATCTTATATATATAAATTTTTTAAATATATATTTTTGTATTCTTAAATTATTTATTATTTTACATCATCGTTATGATTTTAATTTGTTTATTTGAAAAGAAAAAAAAATTTTAAATCTGTATATTTTTATCATATTTTCAAATAATTATGTTTTAAATAATTTTTTAAATATTCTTAAATAAAATGAATATATTAGTGAAATAGAGAAAATTATGTTAGTATCAGATTTTGCAAAATTTAATTTTAGACATTAATGTACATTAAATAAGTTAAATGAATTTAAAATAAAAATATATACACGTATATATATTAATTTTATTAATCAGCATTACGAATTATCATTATCATTACTTGTATAATTCAGTAAAAAGTATAATCTATTCATAATCTGTATACAACTAGTTACTTCGTGTAAAAATTTCATAGCTTATAAATGCATAAATATATAGATGAATATGTCACGAACGGTGCACATAGAAAGGTGATGATTTCAAGGTGATCAGATAGACAAATTGATCATTAAATATATGAGATAGTGGTATCGTTATAGAGGGCTATGGTAATCCTTGCTCTCTGCCAATATCATGTTTAACTAACAGAAATATCCAGTCCATTAAATCAAGCTATAACTAAATTAGTGGCGCTGTGGTCGCGTTCAATCTTATATATATATATATATACGTACATGTGACATGACTTAGTTTTCTCTAAAGTTCTTAAAGTTTTCTAGTGCAATATAATTATGACAAAAATATTTATAATAACATTAACAATAGTTATATACCTAACTTTAACAATATTTTTTATATATTTAGCTTGGATGAAGTCAAATAAAAATTTCCTCATACGTTTAGTCAAATTTGAATACTTTATTATTATTAAATATTGAAAATATTAATATTTACATTTCATTTATTACGAAAGCGATTTGAAGGACCATAACTTAAAATAGAAAATAATAAAGATGATTAAACTGAAATAAGTTATGAAACGTCAGTTATGAATAGTAAGAAATAGATATCTTACTACTAATATAAAAAGAATAGTCATCGTGTATTAAGAGTAGAAGTAATGTATAGTACGAAAACTGTAAAATACATAGATTACTTGCTAGATATAAAGTTTTCCATCTTAGAATAAATGAAGCGTGCGACTGATAAAGTAGATATTGTAACAATGGTGTTAAGTAGGTTAACTACCAACATCGAACGCTAAGATTGAGTAAAAGATGGTTGTTGATAACCTTTGCTAAATCTATTTTGTAAAGACAAAATCACAATGGTTGTACTTATGATAGTGTAATTAGAAATAATTAAATAGCTTTTTAATATTAAAGTTCAAAAATTTTTTTGGGAAAGGGTAAGTTTTTTAAATATAATAAAAGTAATTTTTTAAAGTAAATAACAAAAGAAAAGTGTATGCATCTTACGTATTTGTCAACTCATGAAATAGATACGTAATTATACGTTTCATTTTAAATTATACAATTAATTTGTGAGTGAATATAGTATATAATTTTTTTTATATTTTTTATAACTACACTAATTAAAGATGAAAAGACTAAATATAGATTTATATATTTACACGTTCTTAATATCTAAAGATATTTAAAAATACGAATTTTAACAATATTCTAGTAATATAAAAATTATGCAGAAATTTATATTTTTTGTAGTATTTTCTATATTATTATTTTATTTCAAAATTTTTTTTCTATTACAATATATCTCAATATATACTTCAATATCCCATTTCATTTTGGACATGCTTATTTGTCTAAAATATATTTATGTCTTTATAAATTATTTTAGCCTAAAATTCAACATTCTATAATTTTGAAAGTTAATTATATGTTAATATCTATTTTATTATAAAATAGGTACTAGTATAAGTAATAAAAAATATAAGTAATTTTTAACATTTTAAGTGTACTACATTATTTTAAATTACTAAGTTATAGAATATATATATATTACTAACAAAATTTCATAAATTTTATAAAAATAACTCTCAAATAATTTAATTTGAATTCATACTTTTCTAAAAATTTTAAGTTTGTTTTACGTATTTGTTACACGTAACAGATAATTAATTAAAAATGAAACATTATTTTTCGTATAGGTTGACAAATATTGCCTTTTAAATTATTTTATTAAGAGTTAATTGCAAGACTAAAATTATTCTTGTTATTAATTCGATGAAAAGAAAAAATAATATTTTAAAATTATTATATGAGCGTTCGATTTTCAGTGTAATTAAAGGAAAATATTAAATTTTTTATTTCTCTATTTTTTAAAAATAAACTAAATAATTAAGCTGAAAGTGGATAAGTACCGACGTATTGGTAGCAATTTTCTACTGCTTTGAAACTTGTTAATAAAAATTGATGTACTGAATTTAACGTTGAATGATATCACTGCTTAACGAGTTGCGAAAGATGCCATTAATTTTACTTATATATATCTATAAAGTAGCAGATAAGTATTGTAGCGTTATTCTTGTAAAAAATTAAAGTTTACAACTGCATATTAAAAAAACATTGTAAAATGATTATTCTTGTGGCTTTATTCATACTTTTGTTATAGTATTTTATATCTTTTAATATAATATATTTAAAAGAATTCAAAATACATACTGTTTTTGGCAAACAATTCATGCATATAAATTATTCATATATGTAAATACATTTATATTCTGTTATCGTACTTATAAATATCAATATAATTTCTGATATATGTCATTTAACAGAATAATATTTTATAGAAATAAAGATTACATTTATCTTTAACCAAGAAATTTGAAATTTTTTAACTGAAATTTTACTTGCATTGGATTATTCAGAAATCATTTTTATGACTTTTCTTTTTTGGTAGGATCATCGATATTCGTTGATTGAAGAAAAGAAGTAAGTTCTTCCGGGAAAAAGTATTCCATCGATGAGAAACGTTCCTCAGGAGAGCTGTCAAAAGAGCTCGAAGAAAGCCAAGAATTTAATCCATCGATGAGACGTGCTATTCTAGGAAAGCAGTTCTAAGAAAAAGTTATCGAAGAAGGTATGAAAACAGGAGAATTCAAGTTTTTCTAAAAACCTCGATGCACGTGTAAATTTACTTTTATATAATTTATAATGTTTCTAGCTATACTTTAATTTGAATGACAATTGCTTTCAATAATGTAGTTTTCATTAAAAAAAATAAAATTGTATTTTTAAGTATTTCTTTGCATCGGATTATTCTACGAGTATAATTTTAATTATTTGAATACACCAATTCTGTTGTCAAATTAATTTATTATGTATTTAAATTTTATTATTTATATAAAAAAGATCATTATAGAAGAAATAAATAATTTTTATTTATATTGAGAAAGTTCTTTTTAAAATAATATTTACTAAATGTAAACATATACCTTATCAATAAAATTAGGAATTTATCAAATATGAAAATAAATTTAGCTATTCAAATGATGCATCTGAAAAATAAAAGAAAGCAAGATTAATGAATTCTTTTTCAATACATTAATTTAATTCATTATAGTATATATTAGTGATATTTTATTTCAAGAATTTAATATATCTAAAGTATGGAATTGATAAATGTTTGAATACACGAAAGGAAAGAAATCTTAAATTGATAAATTATATATGATATAAATAAATAAAATATTAATTAAATCATTCTGAATAGAAATGTATTAACAAATAGCATATGAATTATAAAGTAAAAATATCTGGTATTACTTATCAATTTTAATTCAATTTAATTTGCATTTATTTGATTTGCAACCAATATTAAAAACACTTAAATGATTAGATAATTATAAAAAATATTCACGATTAATAACTATAATGTATAAAGTATATAATGTATATTATTTATAATTTTATAAATATATATATACATTTTTTTTATCAGTAAAATTAAAAAAAAAGATTTCTATATTTCTACATTATAGTCATAGTGTACACATTATACTCATAGTCGTTTAAATATTTTTATTTTTAGATATATAAAAAAACATTGTTATTTTGAAGATATGGAATCTCAATGTAATCAAAAGCAAAGTTTAAATATTCAAAATATTAAAGATTGATTGAAAGATGTGTAATAGTCATTAATATATTCTAGAAATCTTTTAATATAGATGACAATATATTTGATATTATTGAAATTTTTATCTTATTAAATTATAATCTTGTAGGCACTAGTGAATTATATTACTTAAATTGTACTTATTACATATAATTTAAACCATAAAAAAATTGTTAATGTCAGCATTTTATTGAATTTTTTAAAAGCATTCACTTGGAAAAATAGTAAGTATCTATTTACTATTTACTAAGTTATTAAAATAGTATATATTCAATTTTTTATAAAATTTGTAGTTTATTATGCGAATGATAATAAAAAGCCTTATTATACGACAACAAAATTAATTCCGTAGTGTATTCAAAGGATTAATTTCAATAATTGAATTATAAAATTAGACAAAATTCAATTTACTATACTAAGTCTAAATTTATTTTGCATATGGTTAGTTTCCACTGTAAGTATCACTGCTAGCACAAATACTGGAGTAGTATTATAATACATCTAACAAAACCACATTATTGCGAGTTTACAAAATATAGTTATAAAGAAAGTCTACGACATGAGACAAATCTGACGCTGATTTTAAATTCCCACTCTACCTTATGCACTTTAATATCTTAATAAATGTTTGTATGAAGAAGTATAGCATTTTGAAAAATATAGTTTGATGAATATGTTTTTAGTGTTTTCATAAAATACTGGATTCCTATTTTTGATTAAAGAAATATAAATTTTTCTGGTGATACATAATATTTGTTACATTTTACTAAATATTTTAAAAATATTATTTGCATATTTATATATTAAAATTTCTTAAATATAGTTGTATGTATACAAGATTTTTAAGTTTAGATATCACCGATCCAAAACTTTATTGTTATATATGTATATGAAAAATATAGTTCCCTTACTGTTAGGAATATATTTAAGATATTGTAAATTAAAGAAGAAAGAGAAAAAGGTAATTTTTTCTAATTAAATTATCTTAACTTATGATCAATTTATATAAGGTAATTATTATATAAATTATTTTAGAATAATATTTCTACAAAAATTATTTTATTTTTGATTTAATTAAATTAAATATTTTATACAAATTTAATGTATTGATTATCCACATTTCTCTGCAATAACTTTTATAGAACTTTATTTTCAAAAAGTTTTAATTCGTCTTTTACAAATGGTTGAAGAGTTTATATTTTTTATTTATATAAGATATACAGAATATATATATAAATATATATATATATATTTATATATAAAACTTTCAAATTACTTTATTATGATCAACTTGTTACACGTAAAATAAAAATATTTATTTTTTAAATATTTTAAATATTACATTATTTTGAATTTTGTACTATGAATTTTTAAAATGTTAATAGTATTTATTTACTTTTTATAGAGATTTATTTTTATTTTAAAATATATCACATTAATTAATCTTCAAAATTAATTTTTAGATAATGTATACTATAAGTGATATATACGAGAGTTATAATTAAAAATATTTATTATGTATTAAGATTTATATTATGTTCAATATTTTGATATATTTTCATTACTTTTTTTTATAACTGTAAGTTTTCTAAGTTTATAACTAGACGATGCTTATTTGACTTTTTTTATGAAAGCATAACTTTTTTCTTTTATGTAGTTAAAAAATCCAATACTTTTCACTTGAACATTAATTTTTTATTATTACACAATTTTACAATGACAAATATAATTTATTATGCATAATTTATTAATTTCAATAACTTGATTTTACTTTTGTAATTTTTAGTTCTTTTGATGAAATTAAATTGTAGTACTGAAATTTTAATAAATTATTGTTTGTACTCTAAAATTATTGTCTTTTATGGTATAAGAAAGTAATATTTTAATTTATATATATATTAAGACATTTAACATGTGATATATTTTTGAGTTATAAAACATTATATAACTTCGATTAATTGTAAAATTTAAGAATGTCATTTTTTATAAAAATGTTAGAAATTGTAATCTTGCAAAAATCAAATTGATAATATATATATTTAATTTTAAGTATTGCATGAAATTATTAAAAAATCATATAAATTTTTAATATTGTGTAAGCTTTATAAGTATTAAAAAGTGTTGATTGAAAATGTAATACATAATTAATGAAATGGTTAAACAATCGATGCATAATTAATACTATTAAGATTTTACTATTGCTAAATATTATTATTTTCAAATATATAATATTTCAATATTATCAATATTTTTTAGGTAAATTGAATTTTTTTCTAGATTATTAATTTACTACTTAAAACTTCATTTATTTGTGTTAGAATGTTTATTCATCACATCTTCTTTCAATATGTAGAATTCCATATATATAGAATTACATTTATATATTTTAACTATATTTTGAATTTAAAATTTGTTATAAAATATATTTGATATTTATATATTACGATATATAATAACATTAAATTAAATTATGAACATGTTAAAGAATATTTAATAACTTAAATAATAAATTAATAATTGTTACTGAACCAATCAATAAATTTTATCTGTTTTCATTTAAAATTAATTAGGTTTCTTTGTATATAAATAAGCTCTATTCTGAATATAAATATTTCTCTAATTAAAATAATATAGGCTACAGAATCTTGTGTACATTCTTTGAATAAAAATGTTTGAACAGGAAGTAAAATGAAAGTGATTTCGTAATTAGTTTTTCTTGGTAAATAATTTCTTAGTTCAAAACTATAATCATGCTCATAAAAAATATACTTATCGTTGCTTCGTTATTTACGGAAGCTTAAGCCTACCTGTTTCTTCAAAAGGCTGTTTCGTGCAACTTGGCAGAAAGGAGGTGCAGGAGAACAGTGACGAAGTGAAATGTAATCGTGTATCCATCGACACGCAATGTGATTACGTGATAAGACAAATCGATATAATAAAAGCCTTCAATTACTGTGCATGTTAAATGCAATAAATGGAGTTTCATATTTTTAATTAAAGTGGAACATAAATTTAGCGCCACTCAACCCATACCGCGTGGATATAACTTTGATGAAATCTCGTATTATTTTTATGCTACACGGGTGGTTTTACTTTACTCAAAATTATGAATTTCTATAAGTTTATTTTGAAAGAGATATAAAGAATAGATACTAGTTCTGGTTCAAGATACTTCTACTCTTATTTTCTTTTTTGAAGAGTTAATAACATTACGTGCAAAATAATTTTATAATCATAATTTAAAAATCATTTTTTTATTTTTAGTAATTGATAATACAATGTTTTAATAGAAATTTTTTATTTAGTTCTGTATGATTTTAAATTAATTATTTCTAATTAATTATAATATATTCAAAATTTTGTAATTAAAATGATACTAATTTATCATTATTAAAGAATAATCGAAATGACAAATCAAAAACGGTAATGTAGGTGGTACGACTTTTATTGAATATATTGGATATTTTTGAATGCAATGAATTTCATACATCTTAAATACTTTTAAATAACCGTATGTTTGTTTAAAGAGTTAAAAATAAAGATATATACGTGTGTATATACACATATGTATGTATGTATAAAGGTGAAATTATTTTTTTTAATTAGAATTAAATTTAAGCTTCAAAATCCAGGATAATTCATATGTTTCAGTAATTTTATGCTTAGTTTAATATAATCTAAAACATTTATGAGCAGAATTTTTGAAAATATGTAGTTTTTTATATTTTCTGTAAGCTAGGTAAAGTTATATTTCCTGAGTTCTAAACTTTACATCTGTTTGAAGATGTTTAATTTTGAAGCCTTGTGAGAAGAGTTTTTATGGCAAAAGTGAAAACTATTTAACATATTTACATTAGTTTTTCAAAGTACTAAAAAATTGTATGGAATAAAATTTTTACCATTTTGTTTAGGTGTTAAAACTATAGGTTACAATTAATTTAAATAAAAATAGTAATGAATTTTGTAATATTATCAAAGAAAATTTATGTTTCGATTTTAAAAATAAATATTACATTTTATTTAATACACTTTTTTAATAAAATTATAATATTTAAGAATATTATGATTTTTAAATATTAACAAGTAAAATTTACGCTATTTTAGCAAAAAATTATCATTTCCTCTCATATAGAAATTGTTTTTTTGTCATACAAAATTTTATTTTTTTAGAATTAATATTTTTAATGATACGAGTTTACAAATTATATATATTTTTTTAATATTTATTTACTTATTTATCAAAACTTAGCAAAAATAAATTTATGATCATTTTTATTATAAGTGGGTAGCATCATGTCGGACCCTTGGATACAAAGAACGTTTTCACGTATTAATTTATACTTGGCTTTCTCGAGAGGTGTTTGACACGGAAAGAAGGAAAAGACTCTTTTAAATAGGCACGTTGGTTTTTTTTGTCATTGTGAAACTGTTTAAATGATTATGCAGTCCATATATAGGTTTCTCTTTCGTTGATCTGTAAGCATAACCAATGTTTGGTATTTCGATCTGACTAAAGCTCCTCTGGTGTCTGCTTTCTTTATGCTCGGGTCAAAGGGATATGATAGCAACGTCCGAACTGATGCTTATAGCTAGTCGATATTTTAGTTGTAGATAAATGTCTTCATATTCTACCGTAAAAATTGCCATTTTTTCCTCGTTAGAATGATCTCGTGTATACAGTAACTGAAAAGTAACTTAATTATTTTGATTTTGTTCTTAAGAATTGCAACGTATATTTAAAACCGGACCAGAATGCCCTCAACTGGTTCGCTTTCAATGGCTTGTCTTTGAACGCCTTAACATTCGATCCATTACTTAAAGTGCAAGGAGGGTTCGCTACTTCTTGATCGAGAGATCAGCAAAGTCTCTCTCTTTACGTGCAAGTTTCTGCTATTCGTCTTTACTGAATGATCACTTTCAGAATGTTCAGTTCTATGACGTATCTTTAGTACTTTCTGTTAATAGGTCAAGGTTGTATAAATAGATTCATGTCCAATAACACTATCGAAACTTTATAATTTTAAATGTATTATAGTAATTCAATAAATTTTGACGCTTAAACATAACATCATAGTTTACATTCAAGGTTTTCTTTATTTTGTGGAAAAGTTCTTCCAGCTCAATGTATTTATTTTAACATTATTATAACTTTTGCATGTTTTTATTCTAATTGTTCCATTTCTATTCTAATTGTCTCAGTATTTAAACTCAACTAAGTAACGTATGCAATTTCTGAAGAATAATTAAAGAAAAACGATGGATAAATATTAAATCTTCTTTCATGTATAAAATAAGAATGTTTGACTAAATTTGAATTATTTACTGTATTTTGTAATTATATAAAATATTTTATGTGAATGGTTTTTTTTAAAATAAAATAACAAATGTGAGTAGATTGTATCGTTTGGTTGTTTTTTTTATAAAAAAAGTTACTATCGCGTCCAATTATTTTATAGCCTAGATTAGCTATTGTCGGATCAAGGTTAGTTTTTCGGTACACGAATCGAAAAAAGGGAAGAAACTGGGTTTAAAGAATACCATGGGTATTTTAAACTTAAAAATAAAATATAACTTTTTTTTAAATAAGTATTTCCGAGACTGATATTACTATGTGTAAATTTTTACTTAAAAAAAAGAAACAAATATTTAAAAATATAATTATGTAATTTTTAAACATAAACGGATTTAAAAATGTAAAAGAGAAAAAATAATATCAATGCGTTGAAAAATATAATTGGTGAGAATGTGAAAGAAAGACAGAAAGAAAAAAGCCATCAAAAAACATAATCGATTCGAGATAACTAGAGATAATTAGAGTGCCGTTTTAGGCTGACGATTATGAGCTATAGGTTTTCAACTTACTTATACAGTCTGAATACGTCAGTGTGAAAATGCTCGTTTGATGTTTATAAGTTTTTAATACGATTCAAATTAGTTTTCAATTCTATTAGAGTAACATTTATATATTTATATATTAGTTTACGCATATTGAGAAACCTTAATTGTTTTTTGGTATATCGCGCATCGAAGGAGAGTTTTTATTTTGTTTATCTATCATTAATTAACGAAACTTATTTATTCTATTTAGTCTGTATTGTTTCTCGTGCAATATGGCACTGTACTCAAGTTTTTAAAAGATACGATAAATGTTTTGTTGTAGACTATTTTTATTTCAATTTTGATTTGAATTTTATCCTGAATCTATGAAGTATCTTGTGCATGAACAATTTTACTTTTAGAACAATATTTATTTTAATAAATTTTTTATCTATGAAAAATTACAATGAAGTATTTATCAAGCTTATAATTCACCGAATTATTCTTTTTTTTATCGATATTAAGGTAGCGTCTTTAGATGTTAAAAAATATATTATACAGTGCTTTTTTTAAGGAAAGAAACACCTTTATTTTTAAAAAATCCTCAGTATATATATTAACAGAATTTTTAACAGTCTAAAAAAATATTAAAATATTTTATTTAAAAGGTATAAAAGAATTTTTTATATATTTTATATTTAAAGATAACATATAAATGTTAATATGAAAAAAAATTATTTAATTACTTATTCGAATAAATTTTTATATAATATTTTTTACGTATTTCATAATTAATACATGGAGATGGTATCCTAAAATAAGATAAGAAATTTATTAATAAGTATCAATAAAAAATAAATATTAAAAAAATGAAGAGCTAAATGTCAAAGTATAAAGTTTTATAAAGTCGAGACTTTCTTTTTCTGTATATATTCTGAAATTAACTATTCGTGAGAATATAAAAATGAAATTATTGAAATCTAATACTTAAAAAAAAGTTGATTTAAATTTTATATAACAATGCATATTAGAAATATATAGTATTTGATTTGAATGTGAAGAAAATGATATTTTTTTCTCCAAATGAATAAAAATATATGTTTTAGTGTATCTGATATTATATTGTTCTGTAGTGAACTCTATTATTATATTACAGGTGTAATACATTTAACTAAGCTCTATTCTAAATTTTTTTTACTTTGTCTCTTTTCTTCAAGATAGCTATAGTTACAAAATCATAGCATCTCAATTAAATTTTTAAGTTGTTTAAGTAATTTACACTTGGAAAATTTATATCTTAAAATAATTACTTTTTCTTTATTTCGTATATTTTATTCTATTTTATATATTTTAGAATTTTTAATGAAATATATAAATAGTTTGTTTTAATCAATACGTGAATATAAATTACGTAATTTATTAATTTATTAATGTATAATTATAAATATAATATATTACATTATATATAATATGCAAATTATATTTATTCATTGCAATGAAATTAGAGTGTGTAGAATATTATGTGTGAAAATTGTTCTGGAAAGTTTGGAGAAATCTGAACATATATACGGTTACTAATTCAAGTATCTATCGCAGTTGAAGTTAATTAATTTTGGTCATCGAAGAAGGATCGGTAATCAAATTGATGTACATCATAGAATAGTAGCACACACCTAATTCTTATATTTTTATTTCGTATTATTGGGTATAAATGAGGCATTTGTTTTTAATAGTGTAATGCTTATAACATGTTAATTTATCAAATATTGAAATTCATTTTCGTACCGTTGTTCTGAATGTCTTTTTTTTCGAATATGCTTGTATATTTGTAGCATCAAATACTTATGTATTTCTCTTAAATCATGTTATTTAATTTATTTATGTACATGATTGTTGATTTTTAATTTAATAATCTTTCTGAAAGTAATTTTTAATAATTATTATGAATTATTCATGCGTTCAAAGAATCTCAATATACTAATATTTCTTTATTAATTAATATTAATTAAATTAAATATTGTAAAAAGTTTAAATAAGTTAAATTAAAATAATTTAATACAGTTAATATATTATAAATGATATTATATAAATCTATACATATTACAAGCACACATTAAATTTAGTAGACGTTTTTTATATTGTAATAAAAATATTATAAATATTTAAAATATCAAAGAACCTAAATTTAAAGTTTAAGTGAAATTTATAAAATTTTGAAGTATCTATTAAAGTTTATTGATTATCATTTTTTTTAAATATATAACGAAGAAAGAATTTTTGTCTATATAAATATATATATACAAATAAAATATTTTTTTGCATAAAAGATATATTAAGATATTTTTTATTACAATGCAATTGTTGATACAATACTATTCAAATTAAATGAAGAACTTTGAAATAAATTTTTACAATAATATATGTTTATATTTTCAAGATAAGCTATCGAATACGAGTAACAATTTTTGTAACTTTTAAGAATAATGTTCTAACACTTTGTCTTTAAGCCTTTCTGCACGATATCTTATTCGTGTTAAGGCTGTTCTAAGGTATAGTCGTATATCGAGCGTTGAGACAAGTAAGAATAAATGGATTTACGTAAAACAGTAAAAATCTTAACACGTTTTTTAAAATTCTCGTTACATTTATATTTACTGCAAAGTGAAAGTTTGATAAATATTCTTCTTTTTTAAAAGAAAATGAAAAAACTAAACTGAATAACTTAAGAATAGTAAATTTATTTTAAAAAACAGGTATATAAACAACATTATATTATTTTCAAAATCACTTGTATTTATCTTTAAATTAATTCTTAAGTACAAGTGCGTATGAACAATATCAGATTAAAGGGAAATTATGAAAACTTAGTTAATAAGAAATTTAAGAATTTGCTTTTAAGAATTGAGTTTTTATAAAAGCATTTACCCAAGATATAATATTATTAGCTTGGCAGGTATATGTTTCAATTTTTGTTGATATATTTTGAAACTGACATTTAGGTTTGTAATTACTCGCGGAATTTTTCTTTGAATTTATAATAAGCATATACAAAAATGAATAGATTTATATTTTAATTATAATTCAATGAAATAGTTTAAATTTGATTTATTTGAAAATGTTTGAATTTGAATATGTTTACCACAAACTATTATTTAATGAGTTATTATCGTGAAGTCAAAGAAGCTGGTAACCAATTAAGATAATTAATTTAGCGTGGATCCTTGCAAGTCAACTATCCCGTGCTAATATTCTCCCGCGTATCTACAGAAGGTTCAAAGGAATCGCTGCTATTGATTTAGAAAGTTTCGGCTAGTCCGAGACGGCACTTGTCTTTATTGCCCTACCATACGTATTCATATGGGTACGTGCATTCACACAGGCATCTGCAAGGTGGCAATGAACTCGTCACGCGCCACTACTACGTGACTACAATATTAACTTGATATAATGTCGAAACTTTACGGAGAAAGACAAATCTGGGGGATGTTCCGGTGATAGAAGAGATCAGAGAACAAAGTCAGAGAAAGAGATGGAATGGTTCAGCTTTGCAAGTGTCCGATGGACTCCAAAATCGCGTAGGAAATCAGACCAATTAGCTTACTGTGTTTCATTGCGCTTGAACGCTTCATTTAATATTTTTCTATATTGTCATATTTGACCAGAAGTTAGAGCCAGAATTCCTGTAAATTTATGCTCGTTCTTCTTTACCTAGTCGTGTGACAATAAATTTGAATTAGTGAGCTGTCCTGAACGCTTGCCAAAGATTTCCTCAATCCTTTACCTTTCTTCATTTCTGATGCATCTACTATTTTCTGGCACTTCATTACATCTCTTCCTATAAAGTAATAGGTTTTATAATTGTTTCAAGAGTTTTAGCTTGTTAAATTTAATTGTTTTCATACTTTTTAGATATTATTTTTACTAGATAAAACGTTGAATTTATAAACTACGTTCGAGCAGCCAATATTTAATGAAATTAATTTTTTTAAATACAAGTAATAATTCATAAAGCTACAATGATTCTTAATTTTTAAATATACATGTAAGGTTTCACTCTTTTTCATACACGCCTTTTTTGAGTTTTATAAAAAATCAATGTGTATTTGTAAATGAATTATAAAATACGTAATCTGCAGTTCAGTTAAACATACATCTCCTCATGGAAAAGCATTGTAGAAAATATAATATCAAATGTATTTAGTAAGTTATAAATATAAATATTATTATATAATACATGTAAAAATATCGTCGTATTTAATTCAGATTTAGATATCGTAAACATATAATTTGTGAATGGGGAACGTAAAATTATGTCCATCATTTTTTAACTTCATACTATTTATTAAAAATAAAATTATGCATAGAAGATTAAAATTTTCAACAATTTAAATTTAAATAAGAGATCAGTGAGATTTTAAAAATAAATAAAGTTATCATTTCAAAAGCGTTTTAAGACTTGATAATACATGTCAAATTTGATGATTGAAGAAAGTTACATAGAAAACTTCTTTTTTTAACTTTTTAAAGTTTCAACCAAACGATTTTCATGAATCTTGTTTAAACTTTTAAAAATTAAAAATTTTAAAGTTTTCAAAAAATAATTAAATTTTTTTTTTAATAATACGTGCGCTAAATATTAATGTCATCGCTAATTTTAGTTTAAAATATATATTCTATTCTAAGCCATATAATTAATGAATAATTAAGCTCAGATTTTAAATTATTATGATTGCTTATGAAGTAGTTAAAATAGTATGAAATAATTAATTTTTTTTAAATACAAGGTTTTTGTAAATATAGAACATTTATTAACCTTGTATGAAATGAATTTAGTAAAACTGTTGTAATTTTATTAGAAATATGTATCTTTCTATAAGGTTCAAATAAAGTTTAAAGATTTTTAATTTTTAAGTTTACAATTTAGGTATTAATAGTATTAATATTTTAAATAATTCTTTTTCATAAGAGTAAGATTTTACTTTGTTACTTTATCCTTGCTAATATTTTAAGCTGTAATAAAATATTAAAATATTCAATTTAAAAAATTTAATTTTACTAAATTATATTATTTATCAAATTAGACAATTATTTGATAAATTCTTAAAAAGTTTAAACTGATTTTATAATAAAATAAAGTTATGGAAAGTAATTCAATAAATATTATAATATTAGTTTCTAAATGTATGAAATTAACGCTAATTCAATAGTTCTAAAATCATGATTATATGATTCACGGAATGAATTTATGAATTGTATTTCTATAGTTTAAGAATTCGGATTAAGTAAATAGAAAAGTCAAACGATATTAGGTTTATTCATTTTCTACGATACTATTCTGATCAAAATAGATACCAGTATCATCCTATATTATTCCTTGTGTCTTTTAATTTGTTATCGAGAATATATACATAGACTGATGAATCGATGGAGTGTCGTCGATGTTCTACGATGATCTTTTTTAAACTGATAATCCGATCGTTGTCTCAAGCACAATTACCTGGAATGATGCTAACAAGTGCTTTTCTCTTTTAGATATATTGTCTTTCGATTTTATCTTCTTGAATGAAGCTTGCTTGAGGGCTCTGCATTTGTCGCTCTTTCTTACTTAAATACATTTCTGTCACCTGGCGTTGTCACTGCTGGTCGCATGGACTTGATAGAGAAATATTCTCTGCAGCACTAACTCCAAAGGGAGACTATAACTGTACGAGGCTATGGAAAGAATTTATTTTCTATGTATCGCATCAATTTTTTTAATACGAAAACTTTCAACAAATATTATAATTTGATACCAATGTTTAACATAAATAAAAATATAAAATGTGTAAATTAAGGATACGTATTGAAAACTATTAATTAAAATAATTGACAATAAGAATAATAAAAACCATTTCATTGAAAACTAAGATAAAAAAATAATTACCACTTATAAGTAAAAGTCATTTTTGTAGTTTGTTTGGTTCTTTTATTTTAACGTTTCTTACGTACGTCTATTTTTCATACCTTTTGCATTTTTTAGGAAAATGCGTTTACGGATATCGCAAATATGACACTCAACAAATTTACCAGCATATATAATAGATATTATTCATATTTTTCTGTCGATACGTGATTAAAATACAACGGTAACTTTATATTAGAAAGTGTTGGGGTTGAAATGATTCATATTCCACTCTATGTTGTTGCCAAATATTTATTTGTTACAAGTGTTTTTACAAGTCGTTTTCGGCATATATTATAATGATATATGCATATATCTGTCGCGTATAATAGTTTGATAACAAAGATATAATTTACTTTCTCGACGATGTTTCTATCTGTATATAAATTATAAGTCTAACATCGCTAGGTCACATTCTCTTATATATACTTGCTTCCCCTTCTGACTTTGCCTTCATTTGTTTACCGTCCTCCAGTAATCGAACCCTGACACTGCACCCTTTGTTCTATATGTCGCGTAATCTCGGTCGCGTAATTTCCCGGACCCTATTTGTGCGTCATACCGTTGTTTATCCCACTCCTGTGATGCATCCGTTGTCTGCGCTCTTTGGTAACTCGGACTCCTGCTCGCGTGCCTGGAAGGGTCCGCGTCTCAACCCCTTCACGCCTTTCGTTTTCGGGGTTCCACCTCCTGCTTCCAGCGCAATGGCAGGCCCGTCTAAGAGCGATAATCCCTCGTTGTCCTCTACGCGTGTTGATGTTGATAAAGTATTGAGATACTTTACAGTGGCGTGTGAATTCCTTGAAAGACTTTCCGAGTCGATCCGTGCATTCCTCGAAGGACCTCCGCAGCGACTTGCACTAGGCTAGCATTGCGCCTCGTCCCGGGTGGAGTTCTGTAAGGATATCTCATTACTCCTCGCCTCTCTGAGCTCCGAGAGGCGAGTTTGTTTATAAGATTTCTGCAGTGGAGGTGAGCGACCTGTCATCCGTCTCTTGATCGAGTCCGGGTAATTTAATCCGATTGTTTATAATTGTTTTTTATCTTACCTTGCAAAGTTCGATTTCTTTTCGCTTTACTCTTTCTCTCGATGCTTTCCATTCTCAACAGAAAGGATAAATAATTTGTTGTGTAAGCTATAAAAGATTTTAAAGATAATATTTAAAATTAGATTTTAAATAAAATAAAATATTATTACTTTATTAATAAGGTAACGTTTATGTAATTATAATCAATGTTTTATTAAAATGTATATAAATAAATAATTTATTACTTTGAATATACATTATTTGAAAATAATAATAGTAATAAAAATTATTATTATTATTATGAAATATATAGATTTAGTTAAATTGTTTCAAAATTATAACATTAAAATTTTTCAAAAATCTCTTTTTAATAGATTCTAGATAGATTTTATTTAAAAAAATATATTATTTGTTTATATAATTGGTTCGTATTAATTTTACCACTGATAGAATAGATTTCTTAATTACCGGATTCACATATGATGTATTGATATTCATCGTAGTTGACATAAATGAATGTATGAAAATGTCGAGCACGTTTTAAGCTCGTAACTGTAAGGAAGTCGTGGTATTCCTAAAATGGATATACTTAACATGTATGTAAAGAAGAAAATGGCAAAGATGGAAGAAATTGCAAAGTATAGAAATTTCACGTTATTATCGAAACTAATCTATTAAACAATTTACCATATATAGACTTATTATATTAAAACTTCTTTAAAAGAAATTAAATATAGACAAATGCAGAAAACAGTTTATAACTATATTGCTAAGAAAATTACTTCAAGTGATATAGTTTTATTACAAAGTTACGGATATCGCAGTTCTCGAAGTCTTAGGGAAGATTTCTAAAGATTTACCATTGAAAGAGCAAAAGCGGAGGTCTTTGAAAAGAAAATCGAGATGGTTAGTCAAGGAGTGAAGAGTAAGAAATAGTAAGAGGACAAGAAGTACCAAATAATAGAGGAGACAAAATAACTTTTTAGCTGATACATTGAAAAAAATTATTATTTATATTTACTGCAATTTTCGAGTTATTATGAGTACAAAAATATATTAAATAATATGCAGTGATATAAAAATATTTATATATTTTTAAATTCATGTTTAATTATTTTATCATAAAAATTAATAATTTAGTTATTGTAAATTCTGCAGTTTATTTTTATATTATTAATTTTAATATATAAGAAAAATTTACATTTTTCAAAAACTTTTGTTTCCAATTTTGTATTTATTATATTTATTTTGTATATAAGTTTTTTTTATATCATTTCATTAAACTATATATATAAGTAAAAAATTACCATTGAACCGTATTTAGATTTTCAGTTTTTTTTTTATTTTAATTCAGAGTATACAAGAATGTTTCTTTTGGATTAGTGTATTGAAAAAATTTCTTTTATATATTATATTCAGTGATGAATTACGTATTATTTGAATAGCTAGTCATAATAAAATACTTCAGAATATAGGAGTCAATTTTTAACTGTAGATAACTGATCATGAAGAAAAGAATTAGATATTACTAAAAGCTTCACAAGTTATCAACCTTTTTGCTAATCCTTTAAATTAATAATAATATATTTATGATAATAAAATCATGATAATAAAATCATGATAATATATATAATTTGTTATACCTTTCATTACAATTTAAGTAGTTTTTATTAAAATATATTTTAAGTAAAGAGAGACATAATATTATTTCTTGATTGTAATTTCAAAATTTTTTAACTTTAGTAATTTAGATAATTAAACATATTAAAAAAAATGAACTTTATATAAGCGTTATGTTTATAATAAGTGCATTAATAAATTTTTCATTGTAGTTTGAAGTAGGATATATTGAAGATTATAAAAATTTCGTATTTTTCAAAAAAGAGCTTTAATTTTTGTAATATTTTATATAAGTAACAATAATATTACTTTTCTTTTAATTTTTAGGAAATGAAGCTTAAAAATAAGTTCTACAATAATTCTTTATAAATGCATTATAAATTACAAATTTACAGCAAACTCTTTTAATAATTTTTATGGAGCATAAACATGTATCGTTAGTATTTCGACAAATCAGCCAATACTTTTAATAGATATAAATATAAAAGAATTTATATAGTGAATCATAATTTAAATAATTATAATTATTACATGAAAAATATAATTCATATTTACATTTTTTAAAAGATGTCAAAATTAAGTTTTATAAGATAAAATTTAGTTGCACTACAGTAAATCTAAAGTTAAGATATTAGATTTATATATAAAAGTTCAATATTAAATATAAATTTATGTTATGCGGTAGTTGTTTTTTTAAAATCTTAATTTATTTTATAATTTCTTAAAAAAGAAATAAAAACTGTGTAAGAACAATTATAAATTATCAAAAATTGTACACGGCATTTTCCGGTTTATGTAACTTTGTGTTTTGTAATTTGTCACTCTTATAAAGTTATTCTGGCATTCATATCATGTTTGCACGTGTGTATATACGTCAAGTAACGTATGCATATAGATTTAAATATGTATATTGCATATTAAGGTATATTTATATAGATGTAAATAGATTATTTTATTTATTTTAAGGAAAATTAAAGTATGCAAATTAAAAAACTAAAGTTCATATTTGTTATATATTTATAATTCTTATGATGTGTTTATTGTTATAGTATATATTTTCAGATTAATTTTATTATGTTTAGATTTATGCATTATATCTTTTACTTCTAAATGTATATTGATACAGATACATTTTTCAATATGATTTTGAAATAATAATACACTTTTAAATAGAATTATTTTTATATATGAATCAAGTAGTTATATCTAATTTTGGTCATGCATAAAAGAACTGGAAAATGTTCAGAATAGTAATAGCGATTTTAACTAATCTTTTATTTTAAGAATATTTGTTATTTATATTATATAATAAAAGAATTTTTGTATTATATATGGGTTAAATAATAATAATTCCAACCTAATTCTATAAATTTTGTTTAAATCGAAGTATATTTTCTATTTATTATGAATATTTAAATATAACTTTATTAAGAATTTACTATATGTATTTTATTTATTAAACTAAAAGATTAATATAATAAGTCAGATCTGGAGATTTTTAATAAATCTTGCGTATAATGAGACAGATTCTTTTGAAATCTATTGTTATTCGCAAGCTTAATTATGCTAGTCATATTTACATTACTCTAATATATATTTATGAATATTCAATTATAGGATTTTAAGCTACATAAATAAAATATTGAAGCATTATTTATGTTGTATAAATGTTAGTTAATGATTTTAAATTATTCTGTAATCATTTTTAGAATTTTAATAGTTAACAAAATGTTAGCAATTTTATTAAATTCAAGAAAACAATCTATTTCCAAACTTAAACGAAAGTTTGAGTTTATTTTTATTAATTTTATTTTCTTTCGACACAAAATTTTTTTTAATTTTTTTTATAGTCTATGTAGTGTTGACACCACCTTGAACTCCCTCAACGTGGCCGACTTGATTAGAACTAGTTCTATTTGTTCAGAGTACTACTCGTGATGTAACAAAACCTCGGTAAAGCTAACTTTACTTATAGTTCAAAGGAAAGGCAAAATATTACATAGTTTTATTCATACGAATTTTTATTAATAAATTTAATTATACATATTTTCAAATAAACTGAAAAACATATTTTTGGTAACAAAAGAGTTTATTTTAGTATCGTAATGTACTATTTACAATTAAATAACAAAATATAAAAAAATATGATTATACGGTTCAAAGTTCTAAATTCATTTTACTTAATAAAAATATTCAATTAAAGTAAAATTATATTTAGTAAAATTTTATTTTAATACTGGGTTCTTATTTTAAATAAAAATAAATTTACTATCCATTACTTTATATTGAAGGCAATAACTTCAATGTAATAATTATTAATTTAAATAATTTTATTAATCACAGTTTAAAATAATATTTATTTAAATTTAATAGTAGATAAGTATTTTTAATTGGTAAATTAAAATTTAATTTATAAATAGAAACCATAAGTAATGAAGTAAGTATCCAGAAAGAAATAGAATAGTAGCATATTTATTTACTCCTGTCTCTTATCGAAGAAATAGGAGATTATGAGCTCTTTTGAGATATCGCGACCGAAATAAGGATACAAGTAGAAGTAGCGGCAATCGGTACGTAACAATTAATTTGTACATTTTAGTAAAGATACTGAGTCTTCAAATGATTTCAGCTGACTTAATAATTTGTCGCCACTTTGTTCTATTCTCTTCTATTCACACAGTGAAAGATATTTCTACTAAGAAATAAATGTGTATATGGCTTCAGTAACCAAATGAAAAAATATAAAGTGATTGGGAAACACACAAAACTCTCATCTTTAGGAAGTCACGAATATAAATACTATTAAAAATATGATAATGATAAATATATAATTTACAATATATCAGATAGTCTTTAATATTTATTTACAAAGAAATTAAGTATTATTAATTTCAAGATTTTAATTAAAAGAATTATAGTAACTTCTAATGTATGTTTAACTTCTAATCTATTGCATAATTTTATTTTTAAAATGTTTTCGTAAACTGAGAATTATATTATTTTTTTAATTACACAATAAATTGATATTATGTCAAATCATGATAATTATATATAATAAAGATTTTAAATTCATGCAAGGATATTAAAAATAATGAAATCAAGGTTAAAAAACATAAGAAACAACAGATTTTATTATTTGTTAATATTATTTTCTAACATTTAGACTAAATATATTAATATAACTGTTCTAATGTAAAAATAGAAAAGTTAATTTTTTTATACATCTCTTTGAAATATACAAATGAAAATTAAATATGAGAAATTTCATATTCTAATGAAAAATATTTATATTAATTAATTGAAAGTGACTTAAAATGTTTTATAATATGTAATTTATCTAAGTAATTATTTCGAGATTTTTAGTTACGACGTACTTTTAAATTTTTTTTCTATAAATTACTACATGTATCAATTATATATCATAATATACAAAATTTATTCAATAAAAAATTTTAATGTAGAAGTATAGCAGTATAAAACTTAAGGAGGTTCGAAAAAAGTTATCGCAAACTCTTGCATTATATGGTACTGTTACGTGGTGTTATTTCTATTGAATATTTATTTTTGTGAATCGAAATAATCACCTGCTAATTTTTTACGTCAAATTCATCCGAATATCATATAAGACGAATTGTGTTATATTTTTATTGAATCGTATCATTTCTAATATTTCATTTTTTTATAAATTTTATATCATTATATTTTTTTTCATTTAAAAATTACAGTAATTATATAAAAATTAATAATAAAGATGTTTTAATATTAAAGAAATATTTGATGTAGTAAGTTCTCTCACTTCAGCAAATTCGTATTCGTTATACATAACTTTAATTTTTAGGATTATAACTTATTATATTAAATAATTTCAAGGAAAATTTACTTTAATACATAGAAAATATATATTATTATTTGATTTATCAGAAATTAGTTTTTTTGTATATAATTTCATAAAAAATTTTAGTTGATATTATCTAAAATAAATAATAGAACTTTATATTCTTATTCGAACTATATATTTTTAAGTGCACATTATTTTAAATTTATAAGTTGATCATTTGAAAAGAATGCTTAAATAAAATATCAATAGTACAGTTTTTAGAAATTATTTTTTATTATAATTTTAGTAAATTGATATAAATTAAGAATAATAAAATGCATAAAAAAATACTCATATTTAAGGCTCGAAATTCGTTTAACTGTCTTGCTATCAAAATGAAAATCCAAGCTTCAGTTTACGGTTGGTATGCATACAACAGAAAATATCTTGGATACTATCCATCCTTTCCTACACGTTGTAGGATACTGACTCTGTGTTTCTCGAGCAAACATCCAGTTTCAAGTCTCATATCTAAAGGTTTATACTGGTAGAGAAACAGAGAGATTTTGTGCGTGTTCAAAAGGATTTTTGCGATTGGTGTTTTTCATACCTACATAGTTAACGGTATTCTGAATTCTTTTTATGTGTTAAAAATTTTATGTAATAACTACAAAATAAATAGTTAAAAATCTTATATATTTTTACTTTTTTAAAATGAAAATATACATTAACTTGTGTCTGTAAAAACAAAAAATTAGAAAACAAAAAAAAGAGTTTCTATCATATTAATGAATAGTTAGTCTTCAAAGGCTTTTATCGGTATTCATCCAGCGATCACATAAATGCTAGATTACGAGCCTTAATAACTACTATCAATAAGAAAGCTTACAAGATTAAGGTTCACATTAACGAGGATTCATATACGAAGAGGAACATTAGACTGGCCGAAGTTGACTAATCATCGGATCTCAAAGTCATGTTGAAAATAGCTTATCCCTGTCGTTATGACAGGCTTGAAGAACATTTTCATATCTATATATAAACTTGATTTGAAATAAATGTACAGTATTATAACTGTATAGTTGAAGTAATAGCGTATGAGCAGAAGAAAAGATGGAGAGAGAGAGAGAGAGAGAGAGAGAGAGAGAGAGAGACAGACAGACAGACAGACAGACAGATGGACAGATAGAAAAAAGTATACAATGTGAACGAATTAGAATGAGAAGATAATTCGCCATTTCGAGAGAAGAAAGCGTTGATTGCCTTTAACCAACTTAAAAATTAGTATAACCTAGTGCTTACAGTTAAATTTAAATTTATTTAAATTGCTATGCGGTTTTAATTGTTTAGCATGGACATACATTGTGTAATCGCTAGTGTATCGTTACAATTAGTACGAGTAAGTATACGAAGGCTAAACTAGTATGTCGCAGATCAAGAAGCGTGGATAATGGAAGAAATAATCCGTTAATTCTATAATGGAAAATTATAACCTCATCTAAATGAAAATATCAGAAAATAAAATATCGCTTTAAATTTGAATTGAAAAAATTTTTAATTACATCATTAATTATTCAATCCCAAGTAGTTATTTATTGTTTACATGCATTTTAAATATAGCTTTAGTTAAATTAAACATGTTATGAGCTGCTACAATGATATGATATCTACATTATACAAATATCGATTCGAAATAATATTTTTTTCTTTTAAATATGTTCATAAAATAATGATTTACATACATAGTCAAAGTTTAGCAATTTTATATAATTAAATTTGCTTTGTATAAAATGTTTAATATGATTTTAAATATTATAAGCAAGGCAAAAATTCAAATTTTTTTAAACTTGAGATTATAAAATTATAAAATGATTTAAGTAATTTGTCGTTTTATTAAATTTATATTAAGATAAGTTTTTTATGTATTATTCAATATAATTTTTATAAATATTTAATACTAAAAATCATTGATATTTTTAAAATCACTTTATCAATATATATAAAAAATTAGCTTATTTTTAATACAATTATTTAAATATTTAGATTTACGTCTTATATGTTACATAAAATCTAGAAGAAAAATAAAAACGAATATTTTGCAATAAATTTAATTTGCTTTAAGAATACGATAATAAGTAGACTTTTTTAGTAAATATATAAAATTTAAATAAGAATTGAAATACATAAATTTTCTGATATAATTTATTTCAAATGCTTAAATTTATATAATTCTCAATAATAGAATATACATCCGTATTTAAAATATAATATTTTTGGGAAGTTTTAAAATTTTACAATTTTACAATTTTTATTATAGCATGACACTAAAAGTTATAATTTTAAACCAGTTAAGTTGACATTCGTTATCTTAAAATAATGAATTTAATTCTTATTTGTTAAAATTTATTTTATTTTTTCGTGTAAAAATAAAGTTTTAATAATTTTCATAAATAATTTTAATAAAATTTAGAAAAATAATAAGTCAACTCGTAATACAGCTTTCTTTTTAAGATACTACATTATGTATGTACTTTGTAGATTAAAAGTAATTAAATGAGTATGAATGTTCCAAAATTAATTTTAGAATATTTGTTTTTTTTTATTTTTAAAAATAGAATATTTATTTTTAAGAATTATTCTCTTTTTCTTATGATAATCGTTTATTAAAAAACTTTTATGTTTATAAATGCATTAATATAAATTATATAAAATACAATTATGATAAAATAATAGCAAATAAATTTATATAATGAATGTAATAAATACCGAATATATTTAAAAATATGTTATCTTACACCTGCTTTCTATTTTGAATTCATGTTTGATGTATTATGAATATATATTGAAGTTCTTATTCAAAACTAGACTTTTCAAATAAATATTTATATTTACAATTTTTAAATTAAAAATTTAATTAGATTTGTTTAAAGTTTATGTATTTCTAAAGTTCAAATTCATGAATTTTTTTAGTTATTTTTAATGTTGCAACTTATTGTATATTCAAACATTAATATATTCAATTTGAATTTACAAATTATCTGAATCTTAAATACAGAAATCTTAATAAATTAAAAAAATTTTATAATTTAAACTTTTCTTAAACAAAATAAAAGAAAAAAATGAATTGTAATTATTGCTAAATAATGTATACAAAATTATGAATATTGTAATTAGGCATACAGTAAGTTTTTTGCTATTCGATTTTTGATAGCTAACGTGATGGTAATACTATTACTGTCTGTATTGTAAAATATTTTTAATAAATATAGAAGCATTTTTTACTATTTCAGTAGAATATTATTTAACACTTATAAATTATAAGAATAAATACATGCGAAATTATTAAAAAGAGAGTATACTAAGAATATTATCCAACACAATGTATAAATTGGTTGGATATATTTTAATTTGTATACGCAATGGCGGTGTACGAAAGTATTTATTTTAAATGACAAATCTTGTATAATATTAACCAAACGTATACATAACATTTTTACGTAAAAACAATTGAAAGAATAATTATAATTTAAATATACAAAGTTTTTCTTCTTATGAATTTTTTGTAGGTTTTTTACATATTCTGGATTTACTTTTATTTTAAGTACTCTATTAAATATATTTATATTTAAATATACTTATAGAATTTTGACATAGCGTTGCATAAAAATTAAAATTAAATTAAAAATTAAAAATATGTATCTAATTAAAGAATTTAAAACTCATACGTTTAAAAATCTTATATTAATGTTAATATAATGTCAAATTACAAAAACATTTTTGTACTTTATTTATCTTATATCGTATATTTACATAGAAGTTAATTAATATGTACATTTTTTAAAGATCTTAGAATATATAAAAATTAATATTATAATTCATTTTTTAATTTATATCATATCGCTACCTACAAAATAAAAATACATACTAAATAATAGTATCGAATTATTGGAAAACCCACTTTTAAGAATATTGTAGATTATGATTATTTTAATATTACGATTATTGTCTGTAATTCATAATACAGAATTTAAATTAAAAAATATGTAATTTCGTAATTAATAATAGATAAAATATTGAGAATTAGTAGGTTTATAAAATAGACAATTAATAGATAACAAAAATTTACACATATAATATTCTATTCTTACTTTAAATACAAATCTGTTATAACTACACATAAATCTTTTAAGATAATAATATATCTTTAACAAAATTATGTTTCTCGAAGCATTGTTTCTCACAATTAATGCTTACTCCTCCTATCATTTATTTAAAATAATTTACTTTCATTAAAATAGTAGACAGTCACCTTAAAAAGTTTCTTTGTTAAATATATGTAAGTATCTATGTACAAGTCTTCTTAAAATAAATATTTCAATTTTAGTCCTATTTAATGTTACATCTGCAACGAAATATCATCTTAGTGTATCGTAAGATGTACTTCTTCAAAGTATTTAATTAACTTGTACTCTTAAGAGACATAATGATGCCTCTTTGCATCTGGTCGCTGGAAAAGAGAAACGTTCTCTTCTCATCGGCACTAGAGGTTTTAAGCGCTAGCAACACAGATGAAAGTTTACAGTTCAAAGGTAGTATCAAGAAAATACTAGGAGCATTAGTATACCAAGTAAAAATAAGTAAATTATCCTAGAATGTAAAAACCCTTTCATGTTACATAGAGCTATATAATCGATTAAATATGCTGAGGTAAAAGGTTGTTTTATGTTTAACTAATGTCAATTGGCCGTACAAACTTCAACATAACTCAAATGAAAATGTCTATATTATCTAGAAATTTTACAAGAAGTTGTATTAAATTTTTTATCATAAAATTTGAAAAAGCAGTGTTATTTTATAAATTTTAATTAAAAATCCTTAATATTGTTCACAAATATTTTCAAAAGTTATAAGCTATGTATGAGCTTCTTTTTCGTTTTAAACATTTAAGTTTAATAAAAAGATTTTCTAATAATTATGTTCCCATCGCTAAATAATTTATTTGTATGATATTATTTTAAATAAAGATAAAAGTATGTCACATTTTTTTTATACTTAATTTTTCAGACCGTTTAGTATTTCCTTTTATAAGCTTAAAGTAAGAATATGATACAAAAACAATAATTTGATTACTTTCTATATTTCAAATAAATATCTAGTTTTTATATACAAATATTTTTTATATTTTTATTATATATTTTTAAATTATTATTGTTATTATATCTAAACGATATTAAAAATGAAATTAAATGATAAGATTGAAATTATTTTATTATTTATTTACAAATCAAATGAAAAAATTAAAAATACAGAAAATAATCAACTTACAGTTGATAAAATTATCAATTTTATCTGTATTATCTTTTCTATAAGATTTCTGTATATTATGCTCAATGTTATTTAAAAAAATATTATAAATTCAAACATGAGAAATAAATGTAATCCTTATTTAGTAGATCCTTAGTAGATTTTACAATAAAATTTCCGTTTATTTATTTTTTTAAATAAAATATCTCATTATTATAATAAAAAGAGTAAATTCTGTCATATATTTTATAGCTTACGTTGTTTAATTTTAAAAAGTTTCTACGTGAGGTTAAAATGTATTGATTAAATTTTTTTATGAATGGTTTGATATAGAAATAATTATTCACAGACAAATATTATTTTTATAATTTCCTTTTATATTGGACTTCATTTTTAAGTTTAGTTATATACATATATTAATTTAATTTAATTGGACTACATTGATGAAGTTATTTACTGAAAAATAGTTTTATTCTTGTTAAGTTTGAATTTAAAAGCTGCTTTTATAATTCTGTCGTACGAATCTGTTTACTAATACGAAAATTTTTTTAGTCATTATTAATGTAAAATGAAAATTCAAAAATATCTATTTTAGTATTAAAAATAGTAATAGTAGATGGTAGAGATGATTAAAATTAGATTTTTTATTGAAAAGTTTGTTTTCCTAATTTTTTTATATTATTTATTCTTGGTAATTAAAAACTAATTATTTTTTCACTACAAAATAAAATACATTTAAAAATTTTTTAAATTTATAACAATAAAATAATGAAAAATGAATTTTTTAACATAATTAAATGTTAAATTTCAATATAATAAATTTTTTTTATAGAACAAAGTATTACTGAAATATAATTAGGGGAAAGATAAATGGTGTTACATAATTACAAAAACAAATTTCATTTTTAATTTATTTGCTAATTATAATAGCTTTAATATAAGAAATAAATCTATTTAATCTACGAATACGAACAAGCTTGTTATATTAAAAGAAGATTAGCGTCTGATGTTTATACTTATTTAATAATGAAAATTATAATAAATTGAAGCATTGGGAATGAATCTCAAAAATCAATTACACTAAATAAAGTTGAATTTATTTTAATTGTGTATTTGAATGATTTAATATTCTCGAAAATAGTGGGATAAGTTATCAGATTTCTATGTAACTATGTTAGATATTATAGCTCGTAGTATATTCTAGTAAATGTAATATTTCAGAGTTGAGTGAAAATTTTAAGTTTATGAACATGAAAGCACATATATGTATTTATAGTTCAAAAGTGTTTAATAAAGATCAATAAACGTTTAATGATAATTACAATTACATTATTTACGAAGGAGCTAATAGAAGATATTTGCTATAAATTATTATAATATAATCTAAATTACTTTCCATAAAAATTTCATTTTATTTCCAAGGGTACAAAGTGATCAGTGTAATTATAAATATAAATAATAAGGGTCTTCTTTAAAAATAATAAATAAGTATAATTGATTGAATTCTAATAGTATTCAAATCTAGAAATGATAAAAATTATTTATATATATTTCTTATATTACGATATATTAGTAATTGAATATATTTATAATACATGCATTATTTAAAAATGTATATGTTATTGACACTTTGTATATAATTTGTATGAAAAGTTGTAAAATTTTGTTTTATGAATTTTTGCGATTCTATAAAGTTATTATTTGTGATAAATTAATTTTATACAATAAAAATACTTGTTAAATTTTTAATGAATTATAAGTACTGTTATAGATAATAAATCCATAGAATAATATATTTTGTCTGTATTTGAGATTTTTTATTCAAAAACTATATATATAAATTAATAAATTCGAACTCATGAATAAGTTTTAAAAAAAATTAAATTATTTATATATATATATATATATATATAGAAACAGATATATTAGACATAATAAACAGATATTCATATTTATTAAATACTGCATTTTAACATTAAACATTTATTCCAAAATTATTTTAAAAAACAAACATAAGTCTCTTTCATGCAAGTTCGTAGTAACTGAACCTATAAGAAAGTATCTACTCCTATATTACAGAATAGTTCGGTATCAAAAATCTATTATGGTTTAATTGAATTGTTAATAATTCGTTAAACCTCATATTTTAATATATTAATTTTCATAGATTAAAATATTATTAAAATAATATAGCTTCATATGTTTCTGATATTAAAAATAAATTCATAAATATGTTTATTATAATAAAATATTATACAATATTAATTTTTTCAGTAAGTTGAAGTAATTTTGATGTTTATTTATAAATGAAAACTATAATATTTTAAATATTTGAAATTTTATTCATTTTAAAAATAGTTTAGGCTAATATATTATCACATAAGAATTAATGCTTAAAAGTTGCATTCTTCTAATCTTATTTGCTCTCAGTATCAATGATTTCACGTTAAATTAAAAGAAATTGTTTCTTGATATTATAAAAGAAAAATATTTGATTTTGTTTATTAAAAAGTTTACACTACAATATAATATATACAAATAAAATTAATATCTCTAAAAAAATAGTCATTTTATTCTAATCAACAAAGGAATTGAAAATTTTATAGATTCATTTTGATTGTAATAAATACTTTTTTGAGATATGATATAAATATGCATAGGCTATAATTATATACCAACTATCAATTTTTAAATATCGAGATTGATATAAAGAGTAACTCTTTTAACAATCTTCGTTTCGTAGTGACACTTGTAAGTACAAAAATTGTAGGAGAAATCTTTCTAGGCTTGTCCGACTCTCCATCCTCTTTAGTATTCATTATAATAATGGAAGGTCTAACCGAGTCAGCTCTTTCACGAATAAGGATGTAATTGTGGACGAAAGGTTTAAAAGCGCTCCCATGCCTTTGGTGATCAGAGAGTGCACTGCAATCGGGGTGCGGTTACTTAGCTAAGTTAACTCACGGGTCCGATGCATAAGCTCGCATACATTGGCGCGTACGCTTCTTATTTATTTTTCTTGTTTCGTTTTCATTTTGTTTCTGGACCGCTACGAATGCCACTGATGAGAATTAGGTCTGTGAAAAATAAGGACAAACTCTGCTTGCTTCTGCTGCATTAAATACGTTTCTTCAAAATGTCGATGCACAGCCAGTCATTAAGTAATAACTAAACCACAAACGTTTTTATTACTCAAGTGATGCACACTTTTTTTTACAAATTTTTTTTAAAAATTTTGTTCTAGTTTCAATAATGATAATAAAAAAATATAATTAGAATAGTAATATATGAAATAGTTTTTTTAATTTACTTCTACAAAATACTATTATTATTTTTAATTGTAGAAACTTCACATCAACTGAAATTAGATTTGTAAAGCAAGCAATAAAAATTAATTATGTTAACTATAAGAAATCGACAAGAATGGTAATAATGCTTAGCTATATCATGAATACTTTTTAAAAGAATATATGTCAAAATTTAATGATAAAATATATTTGCACGGTATTTTGAAATTAAATAAACTAACAAATTTAGTGTTCGACAAAAGTTTTAGACAATATCTGATACTGTAGTTTCATGTATACTTCTTGTGGTTGTAATTTCATGAATGGTTTTCACGGATCATTTTATATCTAATTGCTTAGAGTATATATATACCTTATATATTTTTATACAAACTAAATATATTATTGTATACTTTATCTATAAATTTGCTTAATTTAAAATACTCACATGTAAATCTCTAAATTACAAAACTAAATTACACAAACTATTATTAAATTATATTCATGATTTAAATTTTTCATTGAACGAATACAATTTGAATTAATATTTAACATTCGTTTCATTTCAATAAATTTTCAAGATACACATATTAATGATATTATTTTAAACAACTGAGCTATTTTAAATTCGATATCTTTAAATTGAATAAAAACTATACAAGTTGCCTTATAAATAAAAAATTCTTAAATTAAAATTATATTACCACTGCTATTACCATATTTGTATTTCATCTTAGAATTAAATATTTTTGTATTGTATCGTTAAAAAATAAGTAAGATTATAAAATTAATTGCATTTATATTATATCGACAGTTATTTGTAGGAAACAAATGATCATGCACAATCTTTTAGACACATTACGTATAAGCTAACCAATCTTTTGTTGGATTTTTTCAAAATTTTCATGAATTTCCTATATTTTGATCAGATAAAATTTTATTATTTCTGTCCACAATGACTCTAATTCTTTATAAAAAAAATAGTATTTGAAATAAAATAAATAAAGAAAAAAATAAGTGTTCTTGTGAAACACTTTAAAATTTGGAAGTTTTCCTTTACGATCGGCGAATATGGAGAAATATAGCGATGCAAAAAGCAAAAGCCACCGTGAAAGCAATAACAGCAGTGGAAACAGTAGTAAATGTGAACATTCCAAGAAACGTCTACAGGAACCCCCAAAATTTTACAGTAAAAACTACTTGAAAAGGTACAATCACAACGAGGTTAGAGGAGTATCACCGGCATCATCGAATCGAGTGTCTGGCAAAAAGAACTCGCAGGTTGATCGAAATTCTCAGAACAGAAACCATCCAAAGTATGTGTATTTACTTTTTCACTTATAAGTAGTTTACTAAGGAAACTATATCAGATACTTTTCGCTTCACTTAAAACTTCGTTTTTACTAGAAATGTTGGAGATGTATGAAATGCTTCTTTTTATATTAGTATAGATTTGCTATTTCGTGTAATTCATATTTTCTGTTTATCCTGTTGAAATTATATCGAAACAATTGATAATTATTTTAATTAATACAATACATTTATTATTTATATACGGTTTACATTATCCGCCATATTATGTTAAAACTTTTTAAGGTTAATTAAATAATAATCTTCACTTTTCAATTTTTGTTATATTAGTTGACATATTTTGAGAGATAATTATTATTTTTCATACAAATCTTAATAAGTGTACATGAATAATTCAATAATATTTTAATTTTTTACATTTTGTGAAATAATGGATATGATATTCGATTGATATTTAGATCTTAGAGATACAATCCTTATAATTAATCAGGGAAATATTTATTATACGGTTTTGCAGTTTAAATTTATATGAAAACAGTAATATAAAAAGTTATAACGTATTTTATAGAGATAGGATAAACAGGAGAAATATATGAAAAAACAACTTTTATAATATTATAATTACTTTATTATGATTTTGTTTATATATTTATATTTTGAATGAATTTATTTTAGAAGCAATGAATTTAGAAGAATAGAAGGACAAAGCATTCTTACTGATTATTAGATAATTAATTTCAATTATAGGTTATGGTATCATATTAATCTAAAAGCATTTTTAATGAATAGATATTATGAATTATAAAGAGTTTTAAAAATATACTTATACAAATAAACATTGATACGTATTTTTAATTCGCAGTTATATAAAAATTCATCAATTATTATTTTAAAGTTTTGATAACGCATTAAAAATTAAAATTGGATATTGTTTTTTTAGTATATCTTCTGTGTTCCATAATACGAAACTTTTTAAACTGAAACTTTGCTAAATAAAAGTACTGTTAATAAGCAAAATAAAACATTTTATTAAATTACTGGAATATTAATTCTTTTAAACAAATGAACATAGTCTTCAATAAAATTTATTTTATGATTTATAATTTGAAAGTTTTAAATAATAATAAAATTTCAATATACTGTACTAAAAATATTTATTTATGAATTATTTTGAGAATGTTTATACAAAAATTTAAATATTTTTTATGATTTTAATAATTATATTTTGATGTATTTATATGTAAGATTTTGAAAAAATATAAAATTTAATCTTGTATTTAATAAATTTATACCTATAACTTCTTAAGTTTATTAGTGTTTTGGAAAATTTAATTTTTTTATTGAAATACTGTAACATTCATATTAAAAGACGAGTATTAAAACAGTTGATTGAAATATTGATTTGAAATTAAGTGAAAATTAGTTTTTATTAAATATGTATTGATTCATACATATATTACAAGATCTAGTGAAAAATAAATTTTCTTTGATGTTAATAAATAATTTGACCAACGAAAGGCTAGATTAAAAAGTATACTTAAAATGTACATGTACAGACTATTTAAGTAATTGAATACAACCGCATGTTTTATTCTTTTAATATGACATTACTATAATTCAGCTTATATTCATTTCATAATGTTATCGGATTTATTGAATAAAGAGAAAAGACAGTATGTGAAAACCTTATCAAAAGTAGATTTATTGTTAATCAAAATTATATTGAAAAACATATTTTCTAGCCTAAATAAAAAAATAAAATAATTTTATATATCTAAAAATTTTAATTCTATTTTGATGTATTGCTGTTTAATATTGCTATTATTATTTTTTTTAATAATTATAATGCTTTGATTAGGATCTATATTATTTTATATTGCAAGAGATATAAATTAATTATTTACTTTATTGGTTCATGTTTGATTATTAGAACATTCAAAAATATAAATTTAACTTTTTAAGAATGTATAATATTTAATACCGTAGTGTCATAAAAATTTATTCTCGAGAATAATGTATTAAGAATTAAATAGACAAATATATACTGACATAAATATTGACATAAATAAACAAATATTGTGTAAATTATATAATTTTAGTAAAATTTTATTTCAACTTATTGATATAAAATATGAATGATTATAATTTTTTTATAATTTTTTTAATGTTTTAGAGTATTTTGTTTGAATATCAATATAAATAAATATATAAATATATATATATATATATATATATATATATATATATATATTATTGTTTTTGCTGCATGATAGTTTGTAAGAGTTTATATAATTTAATTTAAATTTCAAGTAGACAGAATATATTTTAATAGAAAACTATTTGTTTTTATTTTTGAACATCATCCAAAGGGAAGCACAAAATAGTCCGGCTGTAATAACTATTTCATCGACGATTCTTAAGTTGGCAGACGAGGGAGAGGCAATGAATGAGCGTTCAACCGCGGAGATTAACAAACACGAGAATTCCGTCAACCCATACAATCGTAGTCAAACTCCGCGAGAAACTTCAAAGTTCAAGCAGACGAACGAACAAGATTATCGTCACAACCTTGCTAATGCAGTTTCTTCGGTAAAATCGAGCTATTACAAGTGTAATACGGAAACCTCTGGCGACGAGATCGTTAATGTGCCTCGTATTTCGATTTCCAACGATGATGAATTCGCTTGCTCTGAGTGGTCGAAGAACGATTCGTTTAAAAAAATCAAAATTAGAGTTGAAGAAACCGTGAAGGTATTAAATTATGTACTTTCTATAAAATAATGCAGTTAAGCAACTTTTCATATTTAATTCGGAACTAATTATTTAATAACTTCTATCAATTAAAAAATGATATTTCGGAATATATCGATAAGTTTTTTTATAAGTTTTGTAGATAATTTTACAAAATTAAAAAAAAATTTTTAAAAATGCATAAAACATATAATAATATCAAAAATATGCCATTATAATAATAATCAAATACTATTTTCTAAACTTTTATAATAACTTTTTAATTTTACTGTAAGATCAATGAAGTCTTAATACTATTTAAATATATATTGTAAGATAAAAATATAACATTATTTTTATTTGTATTCATATCAAGTCATTTATTAGAAGAGACTTGAAAAAATTATAATCTAATAAATTTAATTTGTCCAAATATTTATCGTGAATTTTCTATGATCATAAAAACAAAATATGTGATAAATAATTTATATCTATAGTGTATGTAAAATTAAAAATAATAAATTTTTATGAAATATAAATTTTTAATATCTTATAATTTTAACTATTTATTAATTCGGTAAAAGTAAAAATAATAGAAAAAAGAATTTAATATAAAAGCATTCCACGTATAATTATCAACGTGTAAAAAGGTTAATATATATTAATATAACATCTCAAAATAAACTAAAATATAATTGTTATTTCTAAATAAAACTAATAAATAATATATAAATTGAATTATAAATAGTATTTTCTTAAAATTTGATGTATTTATGATATAAATAATATGATATTAAATTGATAATTTTTCTAATAACTGTTTTATATTACGAGTGTAAATATAAAAAATATTACGTATTTGAGACTTTACATACGATACTTAAATGTGCTTACAATTTTATTTTAATTTTATAGAAATACATTTAAATTTAAGTAAAAGTTACTTTTGATAATAGAAATACTTTTAAGTAAAAAATTTCATTATTTCATATTTATTTTATATTATATATAAATGAAGATGAAAATCATTTCTTTTTAGGATCGAATTTATATTATAATATAAAACATTGGAAATTCTAAATTTTAATGTTTTAAAATTACTCCCTTAAATTTATATTCTTAACATTATCAAAATTATGTGAATAAAAATTGTTTAAACGAAACTTAATTTTCACATTTTTTGTGAATATTAAGTGAATTATCAATGGGTTCGTTTATATTTTCAAATACAAACATTTTAAATAAGTTTGTTATTTCTTTTTTAAATTACTGAATTTAAAATGATTTATAACAATTAGATTTCTTAAATAATTTTATCTGCAATAATTTAAAAGTAGAAATGATAATAATTAGTATAATTTTTATAGTAAAATAATATTGAATAATAATTAATTAGTAGAATGAAAATTTAAAGTCTCATAGTTTAATAGTATACATAAAATATAAGTGTATATTATTTAAATCACGTACCATTATTACTATAGCATATCTTTCAGTTATGTTACGAATTAAACTTATTTAATAGATTCATAATTTTCTTTGAATCGTGTATATTAAAAATGTTAAGGTATTTGAAGATATTAAAAAGAAAACATTTATATTAAAAGTTGAACATAGCCTTGATCTATTGTTTGGTTTCGATTTTATTTGTATTTATTCTTTTATATTTGAAGCATATTTAGAAAAATAAATTCATTTTTTTTAAATTATTCTCCTTAATAACTATTGCTGTAAAAATTTATACAATTATAAAATAGAAATTAAAAGATAATTTTTTTAAACAAAGAAAAATTATTTTAATTTAAAATAATTAAGCAATTCATTCGATAATTTCGGTTGAATATTAGAGAAAATTTTCTCATTATATGCAAATTGTATTATATATAAAAAAATAAACATTATATTTATATATTACAATACATTATACTACAATACAATACAATATACTATATATACTATAAATGTAGTACAATCTCTTTATGTGTTTTTCATTGTGTATAAACTCCCACATACATATATCTGCTCGGAAAAAACATACAAACTACATGGACGTAAGATAACAAGTAATTCTCTTCCTCTGAAAATTGCTTGATCGCACTCGTTGCAGCGGCACAAGATATTTCTGATCCGAGGCGAGCTGCCAAGACTGAAGGAGGCCCTCGAGGAGCGCGGCTGGATTCAGAAGTATGAACCAAGCAGGACAAGATCGCTTCCATATGGTTAGTTCACTTTACTCTGGGGGCTATTGAATAAAAGAAAGAGAACTTGGTGGAGAGGCTTACACAAAACAAATATTGTCGAAAGTAAACGTCGTTTTGTGTACGCGGTTATAACATGAAAATAATGACTGTGTGAAGTTTTGACAAAGTTCGAAGTAATTTAGTTTAAAAGGGAATACTTTGTGGGATAAATTTTATGAATGGTTTCATACTGTTGACTACAAGTTTACTTAGTAAGTTATAAGGTACATAAAAATACAGAAAAATTTAAGAAATTACTACATTTGAAATAATATCAAACTTTTTAAAATTTTACAATTAATAATTTTTTTATATTAATAGTTAGATTACGAAAATGTTTTTGCACTATTAATAAATCTTAAGATTAATAAAGATTCTTTATTAAAAAATAACAATATTGCTGAAAATTAATTGAAGGTACTATATATTGATAAGTATGGAAGTAAAAATACAGGCTATTAACTAAACATAATTTACCGTGCAATTTTATTAGTTTTTCCAGCTACGGTAATAAAGATTACCATGTTGAAAACAAAAAGTATAAACTTAGTACTAAATAACATTCGGTATGAATAATTTACTAAGTGTCATTCGTTATTGATCAGTTAATATATTTTTATTTATTATAAATAGTTAACGTTATTCTGTTGTAATGCATTTTAACATTCCCCTACATTAAATTTTTGTTATAGAAGGGAGATGACTCATAAATGTTGGCACGAGCTATACATTTTCATTCAGTTTAAGAGATTTTATCGTAAACTCACGTGAAACTAGTTTATTAGGAACACAAAAGGATTTAATTGAATCGAAATGAACTTTAAATCCAAGTAAAATGTTCAGAGAAGATTGTTATTAAAGTCTTACAGATCGTATATAGGAGATTTACAGAGTTATAGTATAGTGGAAATATTTCTTAGAAGTGTATTTATGTGAAGGATTAAAAAATTAAGTATATTTATTTTCAATGTACTTATTCTCAACAAAATGAAATTATTATTAGTTTACATGTATCATATTTTACGTGTATAAATATTAAGTACTAAGAATACGTATGTTTTTCGTTTTACATGAACCATATGCTTGATTAAACAAATTAATCAATGCAAATTATCATAATAATTAAAAAATCTTTATTATGCAATTTTTAAAACAAGTAACTGTATTTTTAACGTTTAATATTTGATATTATATGAATATCAAACCTCTATATATTTTATATTATATAGACAAAAATATAAATATTTATAAAAATAGAAAAAATGGAATATGAAAAAGGAAAGTATAAGGTGCACTTTTTAAAATAAAGTGTTAAATTTTAATTATGTTTACTGACTTTCCGAATGTTTAAATTTTAGAAAAAATTTTATTTTAAAAATAATACTTATGTTATTATTATTAAAATAGGAAAGTTTATGAATTTTTATTGCAACTTTCTGTTTCACTTAAACACAAATTAAATTTATAATATTCTTTAAAAATTAAAAAATTGTAATTCTATACAATTATTGTAAAATATTTGGAATAAAAATTGATAAATAAAATTTTTTAAGATTGAAATTCTTTAGTCTATTTCTATTTTTTTGTCCACCTGTGATTTTTCATTAATCTGTTAATTATTAATGCACCAGTTATTAAAATGTTGTATAGAGTGAAATTTATTATTTGTGTAAAGTTCTATGTATCTTAAGAGTTTCGTTAAGGACATATTATTTTAATAAAATAAATATCCAGATTTACAGCTAAAAAATTTTCAAATTCATTATTTATCATCATTGCTCACAGAGAAGAAAAATTAATACTCTTAACCAATCGAGTGTCTCATAAAGTAATAAAATTGTCTAACACATTTTCCTGATTTATTACAATGGTTATTACACAATGTCACGAAATATTACGCAATGCTCTTTTGGGACAGGTTGTTCAATGAACGTAGAATCAAAATCATTGGGTGATTTGAGATTCCAGGACGGCTCGCTAAACGAGCGCGCAATAGTTTTCTCACTATTGCGGTACATACAACCCGATTTCGTATGGGACTGCCGTAATGACTTTATCGAGTGGGACCGGAACATAGCTTCTAATGTGCTGCTCAACAGATTCCAAAAGCCTTCAGTCTACACTTCTAAGGTACTATATGTTGAACAATAGAAAATATATTTTAGAAATAACGGGGTTTATTTTAGAAATAACAAGAGAGGGATAAGTTTTTTCTCTTTCAGCTTTGCTGTAAGGTACTAGCAATCTAGATGATATATCAAGTAAAGCATCTTTTTTATGCGACCGTAATTTTCTAGGGAAAGTTTTAACAATGTTTGCTGGTAATGTCACAACTAAGATAAATGATATTGGTACCGTAGTTGATAATGCTTTTAAGCCTGAATTAATATTTTAAATTTTCTATTTTATAAAATCAACAATATATTTATAATTGATATTTAAAACGATAAATAAAGTAAAATGTATAGGCATATTTATTAAAATGTTAAAATAAATGGAATTTCGTAACTTTATTCAGTCTAAACTTTTTGTAAAAAAATATTATCATTTTTTATGAAAATACTTTAAATTATTTAATTATGTAAGTATGTAAAAAATATTATTTTATATATTCACTTCTATCGGTGTTTATAATATTTTAGAATTTAATATATTTCATACAAATATGTTCCAATTTTAAATATGTGAAAATAGATATTCTATATTGAAAGTCACAGTAGATTTCGTAAATAGTCCATTAAGATTGAAATTACAGCTACTAAATTTTTAATATTGCCAATGTCTAAAAGTAGTCGTTAAATAATAAGCATCATTTATGATATTTGACACGTCCTCAAAGAAGTCGAATGTCTGTTTAGAATATTTTCAATAAAACTGAACATTAAGTAATGCCTTTCAAAAAAATTTTTTCTTTTTAATTTACAAAAATATAGTTTAAAAAGTACAACAAATTAATAATTAATTATAGTTCTAGAATTGATAATAGTAATAAATAAAGTAAGAATGTTTTGCGCGGAATTGGAAAAAATATTTCGATGATAAAGAAAACTTACGTATGCTACTATTTTAGAGAGAATGAACAACTCGATGACTTTTTTAGAGACGTAATATTTTTGAAAATAAATTTGATTAAACACGAGCGTTATTTTAAGTATTATTAATTGTACAAAAATAATGATTTTGTCAAATACCGATATAATTATTCCTAGTATATTGAAAATGATTAAGCTTATCAGGATAGTGAATTAGAGCAGTATTGTATTCCGTCGGTATTTTTTCAATGTATTTCGTAAACGATAAAAATGCTTGATTTAAACTAAGATAAATTAATTTTAGGAAATAAAAGAAATATAAATTATGAATTATGAAAAAGTTACTATAGTTTACATGTTACTTCTAGAATTATTAGCAAATACCGATGTAATGCTGTAATTTAGTATACGGAGGTTAAAAAATCATAAGGAAAGATTGCAACGTAAAAAAATTTGCAAGAAAAGCCCATTTCGTAGCCTCGTTCATCAAAATAAAGAAACGTGTATTTTTATATGTATAGCTTGGCATGGCCCATGTACTACAGGAGGCGCACTGGATTCACGAGAAGAACGTCGCGGACGTGCTGTTTCCACGTAGCTACAACCCCGGACGCGATCAAGCAGCTCTTGTGCGCGACTTTCGCTACAGTGCTGCCGTTGCTCTTCTAAGGTGTTTTGTCAATCACATGCGAGGTGTCAACATTATTAAGGACGATACGACGGACAAGGTAAGAGAACGACAGAAGCCTCGTCGTGCATCTTGGGGAAGAGCAAAAAGGAGGGTGAGTGTACGCTGCGATTTGAATTTGTGAATTCAGGGGTTAACGAAGAACCGATTGCGATAGTGACTTCGCATTGATCACACTTTTATGAGAACTTATTCGTATAACAAGAATTATTTATATACGAGTTTTCACTGATAAGTTTAAATTTTTTATTTTTAAACGTTTTTAAATATTTTACTTTTTTCATCAAAAAGTTTATTATTTCAAGAATAGTTTAGAAAAGTTTAGATATTTCTTTCTTTTGGGTTAAGTGTACGAATTTGCTAAACTATTAATATACTTTTTTGAATTATTGAATTCAAAATTTTGTTTCGAATTATTAACAGCAGAAAAAATTATTTAATGTATAAGTAAGATTAAATAAAATTTTTTTTTCAACTATATAAACAAGTTATAAACTTCATACTAGCTACAATTAGTTTATGTTAGTATTAATATTTAAATTTTATAAAATTTTATAAATTATAAGCAGGAATATTTCAGAAAATAAATAATGTAAATATTATAATAAATTTATTTATATAAATTGAATGTTTGTTATTGAATATTTTTTTTACTTTAAGAAAATGCATTACCATTCTATCTAATCGCAGCATAAGTTATGTGTTATACTCAAAATATGATTTAGCATTTTTTCAATCAAATTATAAAAAGGAATTAATTTTTTTTACAAAAACTATTATATTATTAATCAAACAATATTTCTGATGTATTATTTTTGTACATCAGTCTAAATATATAAAATAATACGTAGTATGTATATTATAATTATTATATATATCACTTTATTTTTTATTCATTTATAAAATTTTATATTTTGTGAAAAATATCATGTTTCATAAATATTGGAAAACTATCAATATTCATTTATATTTATTTCCAATATATGATTAAAGTTACTGAAAAATCAGTTTATCGATTTATCTTATTTTATAAGTTAAAATAAATTTAAGGATTTATAGCAAGTACTAAGCTGTTCTTGTTAAACCACGTTTGATATCTTATCTTTTTGTAAGTTTATTTAATTCCTATTAATGTCAATATTTTTTTACTATCTTTTTAAAAAATTATAAGGATATTTAAAATTTTTTAAAAATCAAGTAATGTAAACATTATTAATTAAAACAGAAAAGATCTATTTTTAATTATTGTGGTTTTGAACAATACAATAAATAGATTTCTAATTCTTATGGCAGAATTTATTAAATTATATATCGTTAATTTTTAATTCAAAATGAATTTTTTACTAAATTTTAAATTATAAATAATTATCTTTTATAAAATGTATATATTTCTTATGACTGAAAAAAGTTTCTGATTTGTATTGAATTGTTAAGTGGGTGTAATTAAAAAAATTATTTTATTATTTTCGACTATCTAACCATACAATATAAATATTAAAATTGAAAATTATCAAAAATATTACTGTTTTAATTTCTCAATATAAAACTTATAATTACAATTATTATAATTTCAATATATAAAAATATATATTAATTAATTAATAATAAGGAAACGAAGTAATTAATAATATTATATAAGAAAAGAAAATCCTATATAAAATATAGAATATATTGATTACAAAATACGGAAACTATTCATATTTAATTAAACAGTATTTATTAAATGATTATACTTGAAGAAGTGATTTTTCTGCAAAAAATCATTTTTTACTATAATTTTTATTTATTTTTTTAAGCACATTAATCAGATTAATTCAAATATAAAATTTTTTCAATTATTTTCATAATACGTAAAATAAAAATAGATATTAGATATATGTATTCACTAAAATCTTAAGATGTATTATTCTAATCAATGTATTGAATCTAGCACAAGAAAATCTTAATCTTAAAATTATTTTGTAGAACACATTATTGAATTTTTTGTACAATGAAAAAATTTCATTTAAATTTCATTGAAATTAAATATTTTTTAAATTTTAAATTAAAAAAAAATTATATGTTGTACATCATATATACAATAAGTATTTATTGTTAAATATAATATGAAATTAAAAAAAGATTCATATAAAATCTACATCAATGCATTTTTTTTATTTTTTTATTAGTTTTAAATAATCTAATCTGATATTTTAATAGTAAAACAGTTTTTATTTGTTAAAGAATTTAAAAGATCTATTTGGTATCATAGAATGTATATAAGATTTTTGGCAGTCATTTTTAGAATTCTAATACTCTATTATTTTATGCATAATTTACCCAGTTAATTTTATTTATCTCTATAATGGTTATTTTTTTCGTAATAGTAGTATCCATGGACTAAATCTTCTATTTATTTAAATTTCAATTTGTGCAGCTGTAAATATTATAATAATAAAATTTGAATTTAATTTTTTTGAAAATTCTAGAAAGAATTTTTATATACTTAAATTAAATCAATTTGCTTAATAATAATTTATTATTTAAAACAATCTTTTTTTAATTAATCAGTACTAAAGTTATTATATTTTTTTAAATTCAACAGCAACTTGATGTAAAAGGAGGCGAAAACGATGAAATGTTCAGCTCCCTTGACCGAATCGAGTTCGCTTTAAGGTGCTGCAAAGAGCAGGTTGCAGAGCTTGAACACGAAGATATCGACATTGAAGATAGCTATGAGACAAATGAAGAAGATTGGCGTTTATTTTTCGAGGACTGCGAGAAACTGTTGTACAAACCCAATGGAATGGCAAATTTACCAAGGGTTGATCCAAACCGTCTCAAAGTAAGCAAGGGACGAGGAGATAAAAAATGAGATGGTTTTCAAATGGTATTTTCAGAGAAGGATTTTCAGGGTTTGAAATTAAGTCTTTGAAAGCCAAGTATAAATTTACAGATCTGTTGTGTTGTCACTAGGTAAATCGACTATCGGGAATAGGAGGGCATCCACCGTAGATAAAACACATTGAGGCCGGATAACTTAGTCAGTAGAATGTCAGTAGAATTTCTATTTTTTACTTTTTTTTTTGTACCATTTTCATCGATCTATCGTTCAACTTATATTCAAATAGGTAGTTTATCAGTTGTGATTTTATCATTTTTAATATTTATCAATAAATATTTTGATTTATTTAAATTACACATATATAATGTATATTTCAAAAAGATATAGTTAAGTAAAACCTTTTTATTTAAAAAAATATCTAAAAAGAGAAAAATTTTCTTGCAACAAATTAATTATAAGAAAATATTAGATTTCACTCTACGATATTTATATCCATGAATAATATTTTCATATATTATAATAAAAATGAAATTCATATTTAGCGTTTAAAGATATAATTTTAAACATAGGAAACGGATGAATTTATAAAAGTAATGCTCTAATTGAGACATAGAAAGTATCTGCATAATTAAAATAAAGTTTATCATATGTTGTTTAATTATATAGAATTTAAGTTTGGACATATAAATGATATCAAAATAAATACACTATGTCTGATATATGTATTTTAATCATATAATATTACAAAGTTTATCATTTATTTAGTATAAAAAAATTTTTTAAAAATCATTTTTGACTAAATTATTAGACAAAATATGTTAATTCAAAAAGTAATTTTTAAATATATTTTTCAGCTTTTAGTTAATAAATTAAAACTAGATTGTATTATTTTCTAACTAATACATATGATGTTATTTGAAAAATTAATCTTGAAATATATACTTTACGTTTTAGTTTTATTATATAATTATATAAATTTATTTAATTTTGCACAAATACTAATAATTTTTAAAAATGGTTAGAAATTATTTTTTGAACAAGTAGAATTTTAAAAAACCATGATTTGTAATATGCAAAGTTGTAAAAACAAAATTGTTACATAAAGTTTAGAGCAATATGAACATATAAATAGCATATAAAAATCTATGATTTAATATCATAACATGAATTTAATTCTCAAAGTATGATAAAGTAAAAATAAGTTGTAGCTATTATAAGCAGTTTTCTTATTTTCGAAATTGAATACTGGTTATAAATTCTTAAATATATAGATACTTTCTTAAAGTTTGTATTTATAATTTTTATAAAAAAAATAAACTTATTTTTTAATTTTTAAAAATTATTTTAAAACTATTCATATATACTTTTAATGATTTATCTATTACAAATCGAAGCGAAATTATACATTATAATCTATTACAAGAATAGCTTTTACAGAAATTATAAAAAAAATTTTTGATAAAGGAGGTTAATATATATTATAATATAAATAATTTATAAATTATGTTTGTATAAGAATATTAAATATTAAAAGAAAATACTAAAGCCATAAATATATAAATTCTACAAGATTCCCTCATCTACATTTTTTTTAACAGAATTTCATTGTATTAAACGATGTATTTACAAGGAAAGATGATCGAATGTGCTAAAAAGTATTTAGATGGCTATACATGTCTCGAGTTTTGTTCGAGCCAGTTCAATAATTTATATTTTCAACCGACTTTATATCGCAATGTTATATTTTTTAATACATAATATAAGTTATATATATAGGTAGAGAGATAGAGTGAAAATCCATGAATAAGAGGAACCCAGTCAATCGATTCTCATGTTGATTATGATAATGTAAATTATTGGTATCATAAGGTAAAAAGGCTGAAAGATTTGATATTAGTGATACATAACTATTTTTATAGAACGTAATCTATTTATGTCGAATTTTACATCAGAGCTATTTCACTTTTATCTGTTTTGTGAATTTCTAATTCATTATTTCTATTGAAAGAGAAACAGATATATATATATTATATAGAGCAAAAGCTAGCAGAAGCATCATTATGATTCGTTGCGTAGCAGAGTACTTACTTATTCATGGAATTCGTGATTCTGCTTTTTTATGGAAGGAAACGCTGATTCACTTAAAAAGTACTGAAAAGTTTCGTTTTATGATACTACAGTCAAAGTAAAAAAAGTGAAAGCATTATTCGATGAGATATTTCTTTTGTTGGCATTGTAAATTTGTAGTTTTCAATTTGTAAGTTGGATAAAATATATAGGAATAGAAAGAAAACTATTATAAATTTATAAATGCCCATATTTTTTAATATTTTTTTATAGAAAATAGTATTGTCCATTAACGTTATTAAGCCTTATTATTTGAAATTTAATAGAAATATAATGTAGCTATATAAGTAATTAATTTATGCCGTTCAAGTATTACTATATTAAGAATTTTTATTATATGAACAATACAATGGAACACTCGATTATTCTACTGTTGTATATGAATATTTTACAAAAATTGTTTAAAATAATAACATTATTAATAAAAAGAAAGAAAATATCATTACGATTTTTGTTCAAAATTTTATATTTAGAAATTTAATAATGTTATTTGAATAAACCTTTTTTTATTAATTCACTACGTAAATATGATATATATTATTATTTTAAAGATTTTAACTAATTAAAACTTATAATTTATTGTATATTGCGATTCTTTCTTGGATAATAAATACTTTTACATGTTAATTAAAAATATTTATTAAATTAATATATTATAAACAATGTAAAAAATATATTTACTAATAATTAATCTGATAAAAAATCATAGCATATAATTGAAATTTATGTATTTAAAATAATATTTTAGAATATATGAAAATCGTATTAATAATTATATAAATAATAATTTTATTTTAATAATATACTTTATTGCTAAGTAACTTATAATTTATGATCATAAAATGATTACTAACTTATTTTCAAGGTAACGTACATAGCAGCTGAATCTGTCCTTGAAAAATTAAAACATCTCGATCCTCAATTTAATTTGAATGGAGAAAGAAATATTTGGATAGTTAAACCTAGTAATCTTTGTTGTGGATCAGGTATTTTTATGACGCATGATCTAAAAACAATTTTACGGAAAGTAGACAGCAAACCCAAGGATTACTATATAGTGCAAAAATATATTGGTAAAGTTTTTCAGAATATTATATTTAATAATAATTTTCGATAATAATATTTATACGGACAGTGAGATATTTTTAGAAACAAAATTATAATTTCAGGTTAATTTAAAGTATTTGCAATTATATAGAAAAAATTCCTGAACGCAAAATAAATAATTTGATCAAAAATATAATCAATAAAAACATCAATTTATTTATAAAGAGCTATTATAATATTATTATATTTTTTTTAAGTTAAATTCAGTAAAAAATAAATAATATCACTATATATTCATAAATATTTCTGAATAAGTATTTTTAATAATGCCTATACCTACAATCTAACAATACTGATTGCCAATAGGCTATTATGAATATTATGTCAACAAATTTATTGTTTATCTTAATAAAATCAATACAAAATTTTTCTAAATGGATATATTTAAATATGTTACTATAGTATGTAGCATATTTTTATAGCTAAAAATTTAAATATATTTGCACTATTTATTCCTTTTTTATGTATATAAAAATTATAATAAAATAGAAATTGCAAATGCATTAAAAATGTCATAAATATATAATATATGAACCGATAAATTTATAATATATATCAGTAAATTTTATATTTATTTATTTTTAATACTCTAAATTTTACTATAAAATTATTATTTTGAGTATGTAAAGAAAATTTTTAACTTTAGAGCGTCCATTTTTGGTATATGGAACAAAGTTTGATATTCGCCAATGGTTTCTTGTAACTTCTACGTTTCCGATGACTATCTGGTCATTCAAGTAAGATGTTCAAATTTTATTTATTGTAATAATTCATATTTCAATATCTTATAGTGATTAATATTATATTAATATAATTATTATGCGAATATTCCATTGATTAAATTGCGTAATTTATATTTCGAAAAAAGTAATAAAATTAAATGACATAATACAAATTTTTGGCCGCACTAATCTTTAAGTATTAAAAATTATAACCTTTTATAAATTTGTTTATGATAAAATAATATATAATTTTGAATTAAGGAAATAAAAATGTCAATAAGTCTAAGTATAAGAATTGTCCAGATTTATGAATGAATAATATACACAATGCGTACAATTTGGATAAGTAATTTTGATATATATTTGTGGTAATTTACATTATTAGAATTGGAAATAATATATTTACTTAGTTTTATCTATAATAAAATCTGAAATAGAAATATTTTTGGAATGTAATTATGATTTTTTACCGAAAAGGATATTACATATCACATTTTGGTATTCTGTAACGGTTAACTAGAAAGTTTGAAAAATAATTTAAATCAAGTATTGAGATAAAGTAATATTTGTTTTATGAATTTTAAAACTTATTTAATATAAATACAGTTTACTCAATTTTGTTATTAAAAAACAAAGATATTTTAAGAAACAATTTCTTTTAATTATAAGAGTCTTTAACATTTATTCGAAAATACATTTTCTTAAGATTAGATAAAACATATCTCTACTAATTTAGACACGAAATAAATAAATAGACTAATATTAAAATAAATCATAAACTAAAAATATAAATTAATATTTATTAAAAATATATTTTAAATAAATACAAATTGAATAAAGAATTTTTCAAACTTTTTTAATGTATGTTTGTATGAAGCTTAAATCGTTGATCTACAGTTAAATAATAAATATGTTATTTAATGTAATTATTTTGAATACTTTTGTTCAAAAATCTAGTATTAAAAATTACTATAGCTTAAACAAGAAAAAGTATTGGTTTAATTTAGTATTAATGTTTCTTTGAAAGTATATTTTGAAATTAGCAAAATTATAATTATTGAATTTTGATACTATAAATTGTTACTGGAATATAAAAAAATTAAATTATTTATTTATATCTTTATAACAGTAGAAGTAAAAAATAAAGGTTATTAAAATATTTATAAAACAATATTGCCAAATTACATTAAAATATATTATCAATATTATAACGTATTCAAATAAAAATGAAAAAATTAGTCAGGAACTATTTTTAAAAATGAAAATTTTTTTATGAATACATAGAATTTTTACTTTATATTATTTCATAAAAAACTCATTTTTCAAATAGTATAGCGTATAAAGAAATTTTGGAAAAATTGACGCGCCTATTGCACCGGATAAATACAGCAAGAGCTTCCATACTTCCGATACAATGATCAAAGTGCAATTAGCTGCATTGTGACCTTCGTCCTATGCGAGTATATAATAACTATGATGTTGAACCCCACAGTTTTATATGCTCGCGGAAGAAGTGCAAAGGTTGCGATTCGTGACTTACCAAACCAATTTGAAGGGGGGGAGCTACATCTCGAATTACTATCACGTACATTCAACAAATACCATAAGCATTTATTAAAATTTGCACAATCGTGAATACAACTGTACATACCAATGTTGTATGTATGTCGGGCGTGCGTAAAATGCTATTATAAGACTTACTTTTTCGCAAAATTGTAAGTACATGCGTAGCTCCTGCCGACGATCACGAGCACTCGTACTCTTGCAATTTTCCTTCCTTCCTTCCATCCTTTCTTCCTTCCTTCCTTCCTTCTTTTCTTCCTTCCTTGCTTCCTTCCTTCCTTCCTTCCTTCCGGTCTCTCGCTCTCTGTTTGCCTTTTTATCTCTCGTTTACCATTTATATCTCGTTCGATCTCCTAATCTTTACTTTTATTATCTTTTTTATAAACGATTTATCACTTTTTTGTATCACTTATGCGTATTGTTATCACTATTCTCACGGATTCTAGGAAGACAGTTTAGATAACACTGTTCAACTTCTCCTTACCTAGTTTCCAAAATTAAATTTCTCTATATCAAGCCACCTATCGCTTTACGATACGACAACGATTTCTGATTCCAAAAGGTGTTCATAACGAATTATTTGCTCTGCCTATAATATTAATTTTACCATTATACTATAATTAGATATACTAAATTATACATTATAAATTTATTTAAATTTTTTATATATACGTATATGTATTTTTATTTTTAGTTCTTATTTTACAATTTTGATTATTATAAATAATTATACTTTATACATTCAAATAATAATAATAAAATTTGATATATTTATTTCTTAAAAGATGCTGTACACTTGAAGAGTTTTTTTCATTTTAAACAGTAAACGTTATAGAATTTTGGCTTTATATTAAAGAAACAATCACACTAATTTGAAAAATTTAAAGAAAACTTTGTATAAAACTTCATTACACATTTTTAGATAAGATCTATTTTATTTAAAATTTTTTAATCGTGATAATTGTTTTGATAATAAAAATTTTAGCAATACAAAATTAGTGCAAGATAATTTTTATTACCTGAATTATATAATACTTTTTAGAATGTGGAATATTACCTTGTATAACAAACATTTCTTTTAATAAAAAAAAATTCAGAATAATTTCCTTCGTATAAGAAAATGTATAATACTATTATATAAGTAAAAAAAAAATCTATCTACCAATTATTTCGTAAAAATTCATATTTTGCAAATATTTTTCTTAATTAAATTAGTTTAAAATTAAAAAATGTTCTATCATTTGTATTCATTTTAATATAAAAACTTAATTTTTTACTTAATAATCAATAATTAAATTAAAGTGATATAAAATGAGATTTGAATATATATTTTGATAAACAATTAGTTTGAATTTATTAAATTATTATAATTTAATAATCCAATTACTTGAATTTGAAATAAAAATTATTGCTAGGTAACGTATTTTTATGTATTAATAAAGTTATTAACTGAATTATATTTAATATTAAAATGTAGATTATAAGCATGGTTAATGTAGCAATATCTTTCATTAGTAATACATTTTATAATTTATCTTTATAATACTAAGTGCCTTAAATTTGCTACAGAAACTATACTGAGAAAATATAGAAATAAGGATACTGTTTTCTTTAAAATTAATTCCAATTTAGCTGAGCGTTTACATAAGGAACATATTTTCATCGCTTTGAATATAATAGAGTAGTCCTTAAGAATGGTCAATTTGAATCATATGCGTAATAAACTGTATGCGAAAATAAAATATAATAGATAGAAGTATATTTAGATAGAGAGAAAAAAAGAATAAAATAATACACTGCAGAGAGAGAGATGGAGAGAGAGACAGAAAGAGAGAGAGAAAGAAACAGAGATAAAGAGAATAATTATTTTCGAACAATTTCTTTAGGGAGGCTCTTTTACGGTTCAGCTCGAAGCCTTACACCTTCACAACTTATCACGAAGCTATTCATATTTGTAATACGGCAATACAGGAGAGATATGATTTTGAGAGAAGACGAAGAAGAAATCGTAATAGTATTGGAGGATCTGGAGCTGCGAATATGAATGTACTTGGGGAAGACACGGAATCGATACGAGATCAGGGATGGGACTGTGAAAAGTTGAACGAATATTTGAAGTAATTTTACGCTTATTTCTTCTTTTACATATACATTTGCATATATGTATTAAATATTAATGTACATAAAAAAATTAGGAAAAAAAGATTATATTTTCCGTTGTTCTATGAAATAATCGTTCCAAGTTATTTTATTGTTATTGTATATACAATACACACAGTGAATTTAAACAATAAAATAATATTAATGATTATTTTGTTATTAAAAATTTCAAAGTACTAAAACATTTACAATTTATTTGTTAACAAATACATTTTATACTATACTATGATAAAATAAGAAATTGCCAAAATTTTAATAATATTTTACAAATAATTAGAACCAAAAGGAATAGTTTTAGAAAAAACTATTAATTTTTTAAGATTTTGCTTTTTACATATAAATTTAACTACTTTTACATATCAAATAATTGAAAATTAGAAATTATGGTAATCGTTATGTAATTTATCACATATAATAATAAAAACAAATGAAATCGAAGATCGTGGAATATAAGTTTCCAACAATGTTTGTTGTTAAAATCCTACTTTTAATTTTTTAAGAGTGAAATTTTATTTATAATTTTATTCTTTATTCTATAAAGTATAGAATAATATAAATAATTTTATTTTTAATTATTATTATTATTTTACTAGTTCTTATATTATTTTAATTTATTATAACAAAACAGAAAATTATTCGTAAATTTATAAGATTAAAAAAATTAGAAATTATTCATATCAGAAACATGAAAATGAAATATTTGAATAAAAATTAATGATACAAATTGATAATAATTTAGTATTATTTATTTTCAAGTATTTTTGAAAATTTTTTAATTAAGCAGTGATTTTTGGTTTTACTTATGAATATATAATAAAAATTATATTTTTTATCATTAGTGTTAATACTTCGTGTTTAAATATACTTTTTTCTTTCAATAAAATATCTAATTTTTAACTTCGAAAGTAATAATTAGCCAAATAAGAATTTTATATTATATTTAAAATTTACTTTTAAAAATAACAGTCAATTTTAAGAGATAAATATTAATATGAATTAGATGTTTAAAAATCGTTAGAAAATTGCAACTGGAAATTTTTTATATAACCTGCACAAATGCCAATGAATAATTATTTCACTCTATTATTCACGTAACTTTATTATTAATTAAATATTTTTTATATTTAGAAGAAACTTTATAAAATCTTACATGTATTTTTAATATACATGACATTGTATTATATGTATTATTTTATTTATCTATATGTACTTGCGTAGTAGTATATTTTTACTCACTGACTATCTTTAGGTCATTCATTGCATACTCTATATTAGTAATTATCTATGAGAATTTTATACAAAGTCACGTAATTTGTATATATATTTTATATAATCTTATCTATATCGCTTCATTCCTTCAATTGATAAATCAAACTAATGATTTAAATTTTTTTTTTAAATGTAACTATCTAACATAAAATGTATCGAATTTTGTCTTTCATAATAATCAGTTTTAATTAATGGATTCTATGGTACATTATATTATTTATAACGAAAAATAAGAATATATATTACAGTAAATGTAAATAATATATAAAATACAAATTTATTTAGCTACGTGAATAAGTTTTAACTTATAATACCGCGATATTGCAAAATATTATATGGATTATCTATTAAATTTATAAAATACAGAAGGTTCAATCGAGGAAGAAGATAATAAAATAATTACTTTAGTAGTAAATGTATAAAAGTTGGGTAATAATTTATCAAATAAAAAAAATGTAATAATTTTTAATCCTTTTAATGTTAGTATACATTTAATTAAATATATAAATTTATTTAATTTTTACATTTAAAAATAATATTTACATAATAATAATTTTGCAAATATTTTAGCAAAACTATAGCCATGTATAGTGTTATTATATTTTATAAATTATATTTAATTGATGTTACTTATTTAAATACTTCATTTATATTTTCTAAATAATTAAGAAACTTTATTTTAAGTTATATGTATGCGTGCATATACATATAAGTTTGAGGTATGTATGTGTGTAATTAAATGTAAATATCGATTAACGTATATTATTTTTATAAAAAAATTTATACAAATATATATTATTTAATTTTTTACTTCACATCATTTATTGTATATGTTTTACATAAATTTAGAATTACTTAAAAATATTGAGTAAAGAAACAGTTTATAGTATACTGCAAATATTATTACGATTAGTAATTATTCGCTCAAATTTATTCTAAGATTTTAATAAAATAAGAGTAATTGCGAAAGAAAGAGAGAGAGAGAGTATGGAATTTGAATTATTACAATACATTTGTTTAAATTATTATAAAATTTTAATTAAACGTGAAAATCGTATATATATTTTTTATTTCTCTGCAATATATAGGCAAACAAAAAGTTTCCTTTCGAAAAACTACTAAAATTAATATTTACAGAAGATATAAATTATCGTATTGAAATAATTTCAGAAATAAATTGAATTGTACTAAATTAGAAAAATAATTATAAAGGTAATATTTTTATAATTATTATTTTGGTAATAAATCTGAATACATAATATAAATTAGAAGTATGCGAAAACTATTCAAAATTTTTAAATGAAAATAGAATAATTAAAAATAAATAACGAAAAACTATTACTTGTATTAAAACTATATAATGAAATTTAATAAAAAGATATGAATCTATTAGTTTTTATTTTACTATATTTAACTTCATTTATTAATTACAATTTTATATCCTTAATAAAAAATATTATCTTTTACTAGATTAATGGTTAGTTTTATTTCATAATAAATAATATTTTCATGTATTTCAATTTATTTCAGACTAATATTACTAATTTTAAAAGTTTTAAAATTCTTACAGATATGACTTAAAGTAAAATTTTATATTAATGTATAAATTTATATTTGAAAATTGCACTTTACAATGAAAAAAAGATCATTAATATTAGGTATAGTAACAGCATTCGTTAAATAAATAATATAGTAAATTATATTATTAAGTTTATATTAAATGTATTAAAATATCTTTTTTGTATAACCATATAACAAAAATATATATTATTTACATTGATAAAAAGATATTTTAACGAATGTATAATTTATTTTAAATTTTTTTATTACTAATTTAGGCAGATATTTATTACTCTTAGTATATAAAATGTTATATTTTATTATATGCTACAATTATTATAATAATTATTTTTTTTATAAATTATAAATATTTGTATTTTTCAAATATACGCTACTGTGATTCAAACATTAACTTAAATTTAAATTCAATTCTTAAATTTTATTAAATTTAATAATAATATTAAAAGACTAATAATAATAAATATAATAATAATAATAAATTTTGGTTTTTTATAATGTTTTTTCTAGGATTTAGTGAAGAAGATTCAGTTGAAAACAAGTTAAAATTAAAAAAAATTTTCCTTATTGATTATCGCATTCAATAATTTATTTGCAATATAAAACTTGAATACTAATATAAATGTAGAATCATAAAATTAAGTTTTAAAACTCATTATTTAATTTGTTATATATAACTGAAAACTATTTTCAATTAGTAGTTATTTTTATGGCTCTTTTAAAAATAAAATAATTTTTAAAAGTTGTTAAACATTATTTTTCAAATTATTTAAGTTTTCTTTAGTTAAAGTTATATATAATTTTTTTCGCATGCATAGATAAGATTTTTTAATCATAACATAAATTAAAGTTTAAAGATTCAAATTTTTTATAAATTGAAAACCAGTACTTAAAATTCAAATTTTATCGATTAAGTTTAATATATGAATATTACTCAAAAATTATATTGATACTTAAAAAATAAGAAATTAATATTATAAATTAACTTTTATCTATATATATATGTAGGTTTTAATAATTACAAAAAAAATTACTATATTTATAATGAATTATACAAGTATTATAAAACTGCAAATTAATTTTTATGAAAATTTATACTTCACATTTTATAATTGCATATAACATAAAAATTGTTAATAATTACTTTAAATTTCTTCCACAATATATAAACTATTAAATTTATAGTTTTTCTTATATATATTAATTCATAATCATGTATTGAATTTAAATATTTAAATAGCATATATAATAGAGTAATACATAAAAAAAGGTTAGATCATCACAGGCCTTCGTTTTAAAATTAGTTTTATAACAGAAGATGAAATTTGAACTAAGTATTCATAAATTGTGCTAATTTTTAATATTTAGTATTTCAGTATATTAATTTTATAAAATATAGCCTATAATTTTGTTGCTTAATAAAATAAACTAATATTTATAATACAAATCATATTTATCATTGTGTATATAATCAGAGTATAAAATATAATTTAAATGCGAATTCTCTGAAGCATATAAACCGAGGTAATGGTTGAGTTATTGCAGACTCCAAAACTCGGAAGTGTTGACCTCTTAGCTGTCTCTGACCTGGTCTAAACAGACGAGATTTTTGAAAACGATAAAAAATTTTATGACATTCTTTATTTCTATAATGAAATAAATATGAAATAGTCATTAGAATCTTTAATTCATATCATTTAATCCGGTATATCCTGTAATATTTCAATACGAACTTTGTATCGAGTAATTGATTCTAATGCATAATATTGCAAACCAATAAAAATTAAATTATTATTTATAACATATTACTGTATTTAAATAATTTATAATTAAATTTTATATAATAAAAGATATATAAATTAATATTAGTCATAAATAATTTTTATGAAATAAAAATACTAAATGAAGGATGATTAAAATTTTGTTAAATATTTTTATTCTTAACTAATATGATGTATTATAGTAAGCTAATTATTAGTTATTTAAAAATTTTTTGACTAATTATAAATTTGTGAAATATAATATAAAAAAGTATATAAAAATATATATTTCTAATAGTTTAAAAACAGAAAAACTAATTACTTAACTTTAGTTATTAATGTATATATTAAAAATTATTGAGTATTTTATATATATAATATTTTTATAATGTTAGCACAAAATTCATATTATATTAATTTTTATCTAATCTGCATAAAATTCCTAGTTTTACATGTAATTAGTCATTAATCATAAGATGCAAACAATTACTTTTATGATTATACAAATAAAAATAATAAATATGTTTGTTAACAAATTAAAAATAATAATTAGAATTGATGAATTTTTTATATTTTATAGTATCGGTTGATAGATTATTATTTAAAACTACTAGTATTTCTTTTTGAATATAAAATATGATCTATGTAAGAGATATTAATTTAAGGATAAAAATTCATGTAAATCATATAAATTTATATTTTATTATTATTTATTATAATTATTATTACATAATAGATTCACAATAATTATAACAATTATTTTTTAATATTAAAAATATTTTTCTTTGATATATATTTTTAGTACATTATCTAAAAGGGTTTTTATTCTAAAAATTATCAATTAACTTGAAAAAATATTGAAATTTTTGGGTATAATGATTGACTTCCTATAATAATGATTTTTTTTTAAAAATAATTTACATTATTTCTAAAATTGTTTTATTTTAGTGTTATAAATATTATAGAAAAGTGAAATTGATTTTGTATAATTTTTAATTATATAATACAATTTTGTTTTTAAATATTCATAAATAGTTGAAACTATATTATTATGTACATTTATTAAGTAATTAATGCATTAATTTTTTTTAATATTTAAACTTATACATTTTTTAAAAATTATTACCTTAGTTTTTAAATATATAAAATAGATTGGCTGTGCTGATATATAAATGTACTTATATTATTAAAAATTAATATTCATATTTAATAAATTATGTATATTATTCTATTGTGCATTTTAATTTTATTTTATATTAAAAATTGTATAGATTATATAGATTTTCTAATTTATTTTCCATAGTTTTTTAAAAATCATTTTTAATATATGTATACATACTTATAAAATGGGTACATATTAAGAATTTATTTATATTTTAGTGCTAAAAAATTTTATAAATAAAATTTCAATGTTATAAATATAAATCTTGTAAATTTGACCTATACTAGAACATTTATCGTTTATTTGATTGTATAAATTACATTAAATGTAAATTACATATCATTTTATAGCTTATCATTTTAAATGAAATCACTCATAAATATTTTTATTCCATAACAAAAAATAAGGTTATATTATATTTCTATAAATGCTATTTGTAGATCAAATATGTTAAAATGGTTTTATATTTTCATATATTACTTTAAATTATTTATTAGACACACGAAAATAAAACACATATATGCATATATATTAGCTTTAACTCTATTTTTGTACACTAAATAGATTTCTTTAAAATAAATATAAGTTAAAAATATTTAATATATCTTAAAAATCATAATCTACTAATCATAGATGATTTTACTTATAAATTATTAAAAAATAAAGAATCCTTGAGAAATTATAATTAAATATATAATATTCTTAATAAAAGTAAATAAAATAAATAAAAATATTACATAATTTCTAAAAGTCACTTATTTACTTTAATCTACACATGATTTAAAATTTGAAACATAATCGATACATAATTTTCATAATTTTTTCAAGAATAAGATTTTTGGCAAAGCCAAGAAATATAAAATAATTGTTATTTATATACCATTAACAAAAAATTGTTTCTTATCATTTTGCTTGATAGGAGCATCGGATACGAAGGAGAACCCTATTACGACAAGATATATCCGAAAATGTCGCAGGCTATAGTGATGACAATGCTTGCAGCTCAGGATTTCATGGACCGACGACGTTGTAGCTTCGAGTTGTATGGGGCTGACTTCATGGTAATGGAGGATCTCTCCGTATGGCTGATCGAGATAAATACGAACCCAAGAATGCATCCCCCCAGTTCAAGGATAACCCAGCGTTTATACGGCTCTGTATTAGATGGCTTAGTCAAGGGTTTGTTACAATAATTAGATTATTTATTATCTTTTTTTCGTTTCTTACGCTATTTAAAAAATGTATAAAATATATATTTTATAATTATGGATTTACATATATATAAAAATGCGCTATAAGTTTCATCGATCTTTGATTTAAAATATCAATGTCAATATTTGAATTTCAGATATAAGCGGTAAATATTTAATTTATATATCAAACATCTTCGATATTAGTAGCTAATAAGAATTTAAGAACATGTTTAATGATTTATAATGAAAAATTTATTATGAAATATTTGCTGAACAAATAATTTTTTAATAAAATATATAAAAAATAGGTGCAATATATAATTAAAGTATACTAAAAGAAAAATTTAAATTTATTAATTATGAAATAACTTTTTAATTTTCATACATAGAATTCTTTATAATTTAAAAAATAGGAGTTTCATAATAATTCTGTTTGTATTTAAATATTAAATATTTCATTTCCTAATTATTAATTGTACAATTCCTTGCTATTAATGCCATAACATTTCAGTCATACATAAATTTACATATATGTACATGTATATATATATTATCAAAACATAATAATAATCGCTATTGCTTGCATTTTTTAAATCAAATGAATAAATGATAGTAAGAATTGAATAACGGATCTTAATTTAAATCGATTAATCTGTCAATAGTAATAAATTAAAAATAGTCAATCAAGTAATAAATTAAAAATAATTGGCATTTTTATTTATTTAAAATTATTTTATTCCATAAAAATATTGATCTTTTATAGTACTTCAGAATACAAATGATACTAAAACAAAAAATCTTCATGGAATTAATCAGTTGACACTATAAACGACAATATATTTTCTAGCCCAACACAGGAAAAATTCTTGCTATTTTTTTTATTTTTAGAACTTATATGAAATAACCATACTTTCTGTATTATCTCCTATTTAATTTACATATATTTATTTAGAATTAGAATATTTGATAAAAATACGAATAATAGGAATCATTTTGCAATAAGTATAAACACAAAATTAAAGTTTTCCAAATTAATCCTTTTACTTTGATTTTTTAGTAACCCTAGTAATATGATACCTTATGCCATTAATTTTATATAACAATTGAGTATTCAGATGTTACTAAGCATTAAATTTCATAATCTTGGAACGTGTCTGCATTCTTCATATTGCTGTTGCTTCCGAAATTGACCATAACATTCCTTCTTATGGTTTTCAAAAATCTTTAAATCTACTTTTCTATGAAAATATTTATTTTCCAATAAAATATTAGAAAAGTATGAAAATTGATATTTTATTTTTTAAATTATAATTTTTAAAAGTTGATTTAAGCAAATAAATTACATATGTATTTTTTTAAATTTATAGTAAAGTTTTTTGGATTTTTATTATTATTCTTAGATCACTATATAGTATCTTTAAAAATAAAATGATAACGTATAAAATAGATGAAATATTCACTAATTAATAATTAATATCTCTTATATATTTACTTTATAAAACAATAAATCAATGTTTTTATGATAAATTTATACACACGAGTAAATCATATTATATAATACGATAGTAGAGCTTGGGTTAAATACGTAACTTCACGTTCTCAGATATGAAAAGTTTTAATACAAATAACAGATATTATGAATATTTTAAAAAGACATCTTAAATATGTAAATTTTATATTTTGTAATTGATATATATACACACGTATATATATATATATATGGAATATTTATTTTGGAATATTTACAAATTTTTTCAGATTAATGTTACAAAGTATCATATTTCTTACATATTCTTTACAAATTAAATAAAAAAAAATTTATTTTTTAACACTTTTTTCTGATGTTACATTTGACATAATTTAACACACTTAAATGTAATTGAATTTCAAAATATTTATCTGATTGTATTTCTTTATTTTTCCAAGCAATAATTTAAATAAAGAATTAGCAATTCAGATTATAAAATATAATATATTTTTAGTATATATATCATATGTAGAAGTATATACAGAATATATAGTATGTATATAGAAAATTATAATTATAATACATAGAAAATTAATTTTGTTTGGAATCTTTTATGTTTGAGAGATTTTATAAAACTTTATCTATGTATGATGAATACTTTCATTTGAAATTCTTTTTATATTTATATTATTTTTACTCAAAGTATAAATTTTAATAAAGTTGATTTTGAATATACTTTACGAAGTTTAGATGTTGATGCTCTGTAATTTCTTACAATTTACAATTATATTTTTTTGATCTTAATACACAATTTTTTTATTTACAAGATAAAAAACTTTCAAATAATAATGATAATAATCATTGGTATTACTATAATATTGTGTTGTAATTTATGTATTGCATAAATAGTAAATTAACGTAAAATATAATCAATAATTAAAAAAACTATTAAAAAATTAGTTAAAGAATAAATATTTGAATTAAAAAAATACATATTATACTTAGTATAATATAGCTAATAAATTTAGAAGTGACGTAATGAAATATATCAATTTTATTATGTTTAATATACTATTTGCATTATTTGCATTATTTGCATATTAACGTATGAAATATTTTTAAAGCAATATTCAATTTTTGTTACAGTGATAATGGACTTACCATTGAATTCTAACGCTGATACAGGTAGTTTCGAACTGGTGTATAAGCAAAATATTCCAGAATCGCAAGCTTACCTTGGACCTTGTCTTTTTGCTTTTGGCAAAGCAATGACATTGCATGATGTTCCATTAAAAAAACGAATAAACATTCCTGGAGTTTCAGAACGCAATTCTAACGTTTATAGCCTATGGAGCAAACAAAGTCGTGCTAGAACAGCTCCGCCTGTGACTGACCACCAAAGAGAGGCAAAGGTCATCGATTTTATCACCTACTTAAACACGACCCCAGGCCTTCCATCTTATTGCACTTTACAAGAGGATTCAGAAGATTCTCACTAAGTTACTAAGTCGTAGATTTAGTTGTCGTTTGACAGCTGGAGATTAGGGTAATTATGTATTTTAATTTTTTGAAAATGGATTACGATACGTTTTATTGAAGCAATCTGTTTAGCACAAATTATTATACATTATATGAATTTTAATATTTTTTATATTTAAAATTATCAATAATTATATGATAAATTTTTTTTAGTTGGAAATATTTCGTTATATATAACATGTATACCTACAATACTATATATTCATTTGAATGTAATTATTATTTTAGGGTATGAATGACAATGTGAATAAGTTATCTGTATAGAAACAAGCAAGAAAACATGGAGATTACAAAAAGAATCCTTTAATAAATGGGAAAATAATGATGGCATTATTATACAAACTATTCTGTACATAAACTGTTTTAAATAAAATGTCTTCAAAGTATTTATTTGAACTATTAAGATATATGTTAAATAAAATTAGACATAATGCATTGAATTTTATAATAAAATTAGTTAATTTTTTAATCTAATTAATAATTAAATTCTTGTGAATATTTACATGAAAGGAAATTGAATACATTGAGATAGTGTACGAAAATTTTTGATACGGTAATATGGTTATTTTATTAACTCTGCATAATTAAATTATATATACATTTAAAAACTTGATAATAATATCAACAATTAACAAATTAATAAAAAAAAATTAAAATTCTATAGCAATGGTTATAACAATGCTTTCAAAATAAATGTTGAGAAGGTACTATCTAGATAATAAGCTTCATAAGTTCAAATAATAGAGGAGAAAATTACCTTGGATGCATTGAATTTATAATACTGGATAATTCTGAATTTGAATATACTATTTGAAATAAGTATATAATCTGTTCATCGTAGTTTAACAGATATGAAAGTCATCACCCTTGTCAACAAACAAGATGAAATGGTCAGAGTGGTGAACACGAACGAATTGATAGTAGTAAAATATATTTAATTATTTAGCTCAATACACTCGACGCCTTTTTTACGATCGTTTATTTTAAAAGTAAGTTTAGTTGTACAAATTAATATAAGAATAGTATTCTCATGTCTTATGAGTACGTATTATTTATACCATAATATAAATCTTGTAATTTCTTAGTTTTTATTAAGTATATGTTATTTGAATTTTCAATTTTATTTATTAAATAATTTAATCAATACTTTTAAGTATATATATATATATATATATATATATATATACATATTTATAATTAAATTCTTGATATTAATAAAATTAAGATTCTCTGAATCAAATTTTATATTGATTTTATATATATAATTATGATAATAATATATTTGTAAACTTGAGTTTGTATGTTATTGTCAATGATTATTTATTATAGTAAATATAATCATTATTAATTATTATTTATTCGTTAACAATTATTTATTTTTAACTATTATAGTGTATCTAGATATTATGAAAAATAAGTCGAGTATCACAAACAAATTGTTAGATACCGAGGTAAATGGTGATGCATTTATACGTTATTATTGGAATAATTATCTCAATTTAAAATAAGATATTTAATTCGTTGTCGTAAGTATTAAATGTGATAGAAAACCTGCAATGTACTTGTTACTTAAGAGAAAAATTTACTTGTTTTAGACTATTCTGAAAAACAAGTGATAAAATATTTGTATATATCTTAATAGTAAATATCTTGCATTTGCCATTGGAAAGCTTGGATTTTATAAAATTATGAAAAACATACTACATAAAACAAATTCTATATCACAAAAATTTTAATATAAAAATCATCGATGCAAGATCTGGCTCCTGCATGACTTAGCGTTGCATTTAGTTGTAACATTTAAAATTGATGAATATTCTAATTGTTAGTTAAAACGCTGTTAAAAGACTCCGTATTATTTAATTTATTCTATGATATTTATTTCGTAACTTTTTATAACTTTGTAGGTTTAATAATAGAAGACGTTCGTTAATATGTAGATTCTTAATTGTACCGGCTATTTTACGCTATGTGATAGTTGAAAAGACTTATATAGTATCACTTTTAACGAGCGAGAGTTAATATTAGACAACAGACTTAGGAGAAGAGAGCAGAAAGAGACTAGTCTAAGATAGGCATTGTACAGATGACTATAAAGTGTAGAACTTTATGACAATAAGAGAATTTATAGTGGAGTGTTATAGAATGAACAGAGGTTCTAGAAAGAGTAAAAAGAAAGTTTAGCACAGAATAATAAATTACTAAGAATGAATGAAGTTGGTAAAATAAGAAGAGCATTAGAAAATGTATTTTGTGAATTCAACTCATAATTTCTATACATACGTTAATTTTTACTAATTAGATTAAATCTCTTTGAATATTAAAATTATACATCACTTATTTGTGGATATTTTTTTCCATCCGAATTATTTTATACAGTTACAATTTGATTTTTCTAGTTTCCTTGTGTATGATAGAAAGACACACATTGTATTTTTCTAGATCTGCTAAAAATACGGTTGCAAGTGCTCCAAAAACAAATTCTAATATTTTATATTATTGATTGTTATTATATGTATATATATTATATGCTGATAAGATAATTTATTATCAATAAATTATTTCATTCGATTTATATTTTCTATATTTTATTTTTAACGTTAATTTTATTCTCTGATTTTTTAAAGTATAATTATCTAAGTAAATATATATAACATATGTTGAAGTAAATCAAATCCTATGGAAGTTAATTTTTCATTTAAATTTTTTTTGTAGAAGTTGTAGATTTCATTTATATATATATTATTATCTAAAATAACATTTATGTTGTTTAGAAAATTTTGGTACCTCTTGCATCACAGAAAATTGTATAATCGAGACATTATAACATTAGAGTATGCGATAGGTATTAAAACTAAATCAAGATGTAACTTAGAAATTTTACATGACCTATTCAAGCGGAAAACACGAAAAATAAAAAAATAAATTTTTCACAAATATTAAAAAATGTTTGAGATGTATTACATTAATTTTTATTTAGTATGCTTAAAAATTGATCATTTAAATCTAGATAGTTCTAAAAAGAATACGAGGACGTTTAGAAGATTGTTGTACAATTTACACATAAATTTTTTTATTTCAAGTACATTCTGGTTTTAATATTTTTTAATAATTTATGTTTTATCCTAAATAATAATAATAATAATTTTATGCCCTATTTTTAGAAAAATATAATAATTTATATAGAAAAAAATAAAAATTGTTTTTAATATTAATAATGTAATAATTTTAAAAAAATAGCAAAAGCAAAAAAGTAATATTTGTTATCGATGTACAAATATCGGTATTATTAATAAGAAGAAATCCCTGTAAAAATTTATAATTCAAAGACAATTGTTTTATTGATATGTACATACAGTTATGTTATTTACAAATTTCTTAAATCTGAAAATCTGTGACTTCTCTTTCATAGATTTATTTTTAATAACAAAATACTAAATTCTTACCGATTAAATGTATGCCGTGATGATATTTTGAAAAAAATCTTTGTTCACGGACGTACATTGTAAACGAATCTTGACACTCTTTCTTAGAATATACCCTGCACAATAACAATCATACCTTTGATACACTACTTCCTTCATCTTTGCATAAATCGATTCGTATTTTTAGGGATACGCTCGTCCTTACACTTAATGATAATCCATTTGTTTCATACAAAAATTCTGTTAGTTGTTATCAGAACTAATAAGGGTAACAGGAAACTTTTAGTATAAGATGTATTGCCATCTCCGTGATGCATTGCAGCTGGATGCTCTTCTGTGAACATACAATTGTTGTTTCTATAGTTTTATTTTTAAATCATTTTATAAGAATTTTTTATACAGTATTTATGATTTATTTATATTATATTTTATTTTATAATTTAATTTGCAAGACGATTTATTTTAAGATTTTTTAATTTCATACAAAATTTATTTTAAATTTATCTATTGTATATTTTAATTCTATTTAACAGTATAAAATTACTTTATTACTTTTATCGTCATAAACAAAAAAATTAATATGGTAATAAATGCGATATTTATAATCATCTATCAGATATAAATATAAAATATAATTATTTTTGTCTATATAACTTAAACAAAATTTTAGATAAATAAAATATATGATAATAATATAAATATTTAAGTTACTACATTTCAACATTTAAAAGTACATTTTTTCTTAACTTGATAAAAGCCGTACAAACGATAAAAAATGGTTGATATTTAAAATATAATAAAAAAAATTTTTTGAGAAAATTTTTAATATTTAAGAATGTTTTAAGATTTTGTCTTGAAATATATATTTAAAGATTAGATATTTAAATAATTATATTTTATTTTTTTAACTTTATCATTATATTAAAATAAATGTAATTGAATTAATTTAAGGATTAAATAAGATTGTAAAAAATAATTTTAATCTTATATATTTAAACTACAATTTAAATAAATTTTATTTTACAATAATGATTTTGATTTAATTTTTATCTTCGTTAATGGTGATTTATGATGTTTTAACAAAGAAAACAACAGCCTTATTTTCAAAATTTTGGCTGAGACATAAATTATGAAAAGAAAAAAAGAGATGTGTATTGTAGCTCAGTAAAAGACTTTGTGAAAATATAGAAAAAGAACACGTAAAAAGTGGAAATGACTATAAACCGTGACATCAGGAGTTATAATAGATTTCGAAAGAGACAGATTGAAAAATTGAGTAAAGGACTTAGTGTGACCACGAGAGATAACCAAAAATGGATGACATTTAACCAACGACGGAGACAAATCGTACGTCATTCATCATATGCCATATTATTCTTCTATTTCCTTTTGATCCACAACCCCATGGGAAAAGAAGACTATTGCCTTAAGCAATTATCCGTAAAGTTGAGGATGCGAAAGCGTTGATATACTATGAGTCACTGTTATACGATAAGTAATTTTACTAATGATAATCATTTAGATTGAGAAGTATTCGATTTATCGTTTAAACTAGTATATATTGATATAATGTTTTTTATAACTATAATAAATAAGCATTTAAATTATAATAAAGGAATTTTTTTATTTATATTTTAATAAATATACGATTTATTTAGTATATGAATAATAGAATAAAATTTGTCTCATTTTTAAAATGATCATTTTTTAAATTTTCGGGTGTATATATTATGTTATTCGCGAATAATATGGTTTACTAAAAAATTATTTCGTTACAATTCATGATTATGAAATTATGTTTTAGAATTTCAAAATGATATTTTTGTAACACAAAAAATAAAATATATTTACTATATTTTTATTTTTAAAATATTTTAATAACAAAATTTGTTACTATTTACAGGTATATGTAACTTATGTACATTATTGAATTTATAGGTTTTTTAATTAATGCTGTAATGTATATTGTATATTATTTATCTCTTGTATTATATTAAATATTGTGTATTATTCGCATGCTTGACATGACCAGAGATATTTAAACAGTGATATATTATATTCCGTCGATTAGTTTAAACGGAGCTTTCAGCAGCCATACGAGCAGCCATATTTTTTAAATGATTGATCAAATATCAAAAACTATGATATGTTTGTTTTTCGGAAATAAACGTATTTAAAATATTTTGTACTTGCATGTTTCGGATAATAAAATATGTTCTATTTCCCTACATTATATAAATAAGAAGTACGTTACAGTTTTTGCTTACTTTAATTTCAGATTTGTATCAATTTTGAAAGTACTCGCACATACTTGTAAGCCATCGGTAAATAATATTTGCTTTTGACAGGATTTAATTATTTATAAAAGCAAAGATAGATATATTATTTCTTTTTCATTATATTATAAATTTAGTAATTTTTATTTAATATTAATAGTATAAATAACAATATGTTTCAAATGAATAACCACATATTTACAGGCAAATTCTCAATATATATATATATATATATGTGCGTATATAAATGTGTGTGTGTGTACATATAAAAATATATCAGGCATATATTTATATATTTATAGATTTGATTTTAGCTATTTTATTTTATGAATAATATTTAATTTTTACTAATATAATAAATTTCAAAAGAATTTTAAATATTATATCGTTAAAATGTAACAATATTTTGGAAAAATTGTGGGTTCAGACTATAAATATGGAGAATAATTTTACATGAACATAAAAAATTCGTTTATCAGAAAGGAAGTTTTAAATGATCTTCAAGATAAAGTATAAAATCTGAAATATTTACCCTTCACGACGTGTACCCTTATACTACTAGGATTAGCGTTGCTTGGTACGCAGGTGTAGATTCCAGAGTCACTTGGTACTGCGCGCTGAATCATCAATCGACTCGTCGTCTCGGGGCCTTTTTCCGTTACTAGGCTGATGCCACCACGTGGCGAATCGAAATTTATTTCCTGTTATACATCAATGCCAAAATAGTATATAAATCAGCCTTTCTAATATGTTATGCTATATTATATTATGCTATATATTATTATGCTAAAGCAAAATAGCATCTATCGATGGAATAATTACAATATTATTATTTTGTTATATTTTAAATATTTTATAAAAATTATGAGTTTGTATAATACTTCATGTGAACACATCATGTAAAATATGTATAGCACCTAAAGAAAATACTATATATTTATATATTCACGAATATAATGTATTAATGTTGTTTAATAATGTATGTGTGTGTTGTATGTATATACTCATGTCAATTGTGAAATTTATTATGCAAATAAAAATTAGTTTTATCCAGAAATAGGTTTTCTTTAACTATTACATCAGAGTTAATAAAGAAGGAGTATATAAAGAATTGTATAATATAGTGAAGTATATATGGATGTTATTTTAATATATTTTAATTATTTACTTTTATATTTTCATATATTGCGTACTGTGCTTTTAATATACTTATTATTAGTAACAGAAAATATTATATCAAATAATCATTGTAATTCTTAATAATATTAAGTTTGTTGTTTTCGATATTTTTCCAAGAATCATAAACAAAATTCAATCTATACAAAATATATATAGCTTTGCTATTTTTTATAGTATCAGCGTTTAAGAATCAAATTATTTTTCTTGAATATGTATATTAAATTATTTAATATACATACTTTATTCTAATTAAATAATTAAACTAATTATTAAAAATAAAAATAAATATTTATTTGTCAAATTAATTAAATCTTACAATAAAAAATATCAATAATGTAAAATTCATTCTTTTTATAAAAGTTCTACAACATAACATAATGTAAATATATTTCGACCAATATTGAAAATAATAATCTAAATACCATTAAAACCAAATTAAATTTTTTAATAATTCTGTTGTATAATTGTAATAGAAATATTTATATTGTAGAAAATTCTAAGTATTGTTAGAAATAAAATCATACAACCGTTACAAAAACGTGACAATTAACAAAATTTAAAATAAGTAAAAGTGGATAACTTTTTATTACAACCTGAAAAATGATAGTAAATAGAATTGCGATAGGTATACATATCATCGCTTTAGTATTTTAAAAAATATATAATACCTTGAAAGTATAATACCTTTACATCACAAGATATAGTTCGATCATATTGTAAATCAAGCACCTTTAATATCAGAAATTTTATTTTTGTATATTTCTGTGCAGTGAAATATATTATACTTGAAGATAAATAATGTACATAGATCCACGTAGCAATTTTTACAAAAATATCGAAACGAAAAAAAATTATTAGTAGAATGTAATATATATACATATAGATCTTTGTTGAATTAATAGAATGTCAAAAGTATAGTTTTGATGACCTTGAATAGATCATGGAAACTATATATGCATAAACTATCTTTCGAACGATATTATAGAAGGAAGTATATGACCTATGAATGCACCATCGCATACATAGCATATATCAATAATCACAGTATCTGCATTAGAATGATGATTGCAGTAATCGAAAATTCGATAGATCTACGATAAGATTTAGATTTAACATAGTTAGTTCAAATTTTAATATCAAAAGGAATCCATATATGTTAGTATATTTTGCACAAAATTTACATTTAGCTAAAAAAATTATGGAAATAGTCATAAATAATTACAAGAATTATTTATAAAATTATGATTGAATGTCACAGTTTCTATCATATTTTCTGATAGAGCAAAGTATGTTTGGTATCATGATTAATATCTTCGTTCAAGTGAATTTATATAATATAAAAATCATTTAATACAAAATGAAACACCTCAAACTATCGCTCATACGTACAGAAGCTATGTAATTATATTATATATATTATATATATTATTTACTTCATCCATTGACGTATAAACAGAAATAAATATTATAAATTTGATATAAGATAAGGATCAATAGACAAATTTATGGTAAGGAAAATTCGGTACAAACTGAAAATAGCGACTTCATAAAACTTTTTTACCACTTCATGTATGATTCAATAATAAAAATTTTGGAAATAATAATAACCGAAATCTAATTAATAAAATAAAATAAAATAGAATATCAATTATAATCATGTATATGAATGAGATATTAATGAGTAGATAGAAAATAAATTTTATTATTTTAAATAAGTTATCATTAGAAAATATAGTAATAAACCTTACTAATAAATAAAAATTATATAATAGCAATGTACGGTGTCCGAATAAAGAAATGATATTCACTAGATATAGTATGGATAGTATTAGAGGGCATAATGCATAATGTTCATATCTCTGGAAGCATCCATATAGATTTACGTTGATAGATAAAGTAAAATTTAGTGAGAAAATAGACGTTACAAATAGTTAAGTAAATATTCAAAATTTTATACGCGATGAAAACTTGAGATATTTTTGAAAATATCAAAAGCATTTGCATCAATAATCGAAACATTAATTTTTAATAGTATAACGTAGTATTAAAAATTTTTAGTTTAAAAATTAATTTAAATAACGGAATAGGAATATTCTAAACGTCAACTTGTAAATCTATATAAAGATATTAAGTTAAAAGATAATAAAAGAAAGTTAAAGAAACATATGAAAGAAAAGAATACAAATAAAAAATTCAAGAAAGACAAAGATTTATATTTGTTTAAAAAAATCTAATAAAAAGTAAATACCATAAAACATCGAAAACTAAAAGTGAAAGAAGATTTCAAAGAAGAAATCTTAAAGTCTGAAAATCCTAAAGAAATACAAATTCATAAAAAATAACTTTTGATTTAAATATGAATATAGAAAAACAAGAGATAATTTTAAGCTAAATTTTACTATTTTGAAGTATTATGAAATTTATTAATGATTATTTGACTGTTATTGAAAAATGAATTTATTCGTATTTACTGAAACTCTATCTTGGTTTAAAAACAAAATTATTATTTAAGATAAAGAAAAAATGATAAAAAATATGTTTGAATATAAAATAGAAGATCATTTGATGTAACAGACAGAATTAAAAACTAGTTTCTAATTATTTCAACTAAGTATCGATCTTAAAATATTTATAAAATTTAATTATTATAATAGGTCAATTAGATTGTACTCTATTTATAAGTTATTTAAAATAGGAGTTATGATATTTCTTAGCATAAAAAATTAGTTTCAATATATTTGTTTTTTAAATGTTTTTAAAGATACAATGTTAAATATTATGAAGTTTCAAGATTTTTATTTATAATTTTTAAGTTATTAACTTTAAAAAATATATTCTTTACTGAATACATTAAAAAAATGATTCATTCCTTTAAATAGAACTATATACCAAATTTGAAGATATATTGAGAAAGATGCAATAGCAATTATAAATAAAATTAAGTAGTTATTATTTAATTATTTATAAGTAAGAAAAAAATGGTACTAATTTTCATACAAAAAATTTAACTATAGAATGTAATATATGTAATATATAAGTATGGATAGAACATCAGTACTGAAGACAGCCAAATAAAATTACAATTTTAATCAAAGATAAAGAAGAAGAGTTAAAAGAAAAAAATATTTATATATATTTTCAAAGAAACAACAAATTTTATACATGAAAAATAGTTACTATTAATAAACATTGTCAGTATTCAATATATTGTATTATATTACATAATTTATTTAATATTTTTATAATAGAAAATATACAGTTATTGATAATTAGTTTTTTTTTTATATTTAAAGCTATTGGATATATTCCTATTAACAGCATAAATAGATTAGAGTAAACATTTTCTAAATATGAATATTATATACTTTTAATTTATAAATTCTTATGTTTTTATATTCCAAAAGATGCGATGATAAAATCCTGATATTAAGCTATCTATCGTGCTTGAACTAGTTAGGATAGTTCGTTTTAAATATTTTTATATTTTATCCTGCATGGTACAAAATTACTTTTACTTACTTAAATTGGATTTATTAAAAAAAATTTTAAGTTATATTTTCATAAATTATTCTGGAATCAAAATAAATAATTAGAAACATTTAAGGGAATAAAGCATTATATGCATAGATTTTGATATCACATATATTTTAATTAAAATTTTATAATTATACAGTAGTTTTATGTTATAGTAATATATTTTATAATATTTAACATATAAATAAAATATAGTTAAATTTTTCTCAGTTTATTAGCATTCTATTTTGTGAACACTTAAACGAATAAAAGTAAAAATGGATGAATAATTGCAATATTCATGAATTCTGATTAATTATTAAAAGAAATTTCAAGATTTTTAAAATCATATAAGTTAATGAATTATTTTTAATTACTTAATATCATGTATTGTTAAAATACATATACTTTTTTACAATATTTTTTTTAAAAAATCATTAAAAATTTAATAACTTCAGATTCAGTGATCATACAAGTGTATCTATTTGAAATTTTGTAGTTTTTCTAGTTTCTTTTTATGTTATATCTATTTGAAAAATTTTGTTTATAATATTTCTTTCAAAGAGATACCATTTAATATTTAATATTTAATTTATTACATTACAATTCATAATTATTGAAGTTTTATTTGAATATAAATCTCACAAAATTAAAGATAAAATGAATTTAATAGAATAATGAATTTTTGAATAAGATATACGAATACATTAAACGTAAATACATTTAAATATCTGTAATATTATTTAAATATTGAAACTATAAAAATAGTCTAAAAGATGAAAGCATTGATAGAATGAATTTCCTACTTATTGATGTTTCAACATGATTCCGAACTTAAGTTAAAGTAGTTTGCAACTTAGTTGTCAGAAAGAATTTAGATCATGAAAAGATATAGGTAGTATCATTTTAAAGCGTTTATTTTTGAATGGAGAACAAATAATAACTTATATAATTATTTTCAATAAATTAAGAAAGTTTGCTAAAATCATATTTATGTAATAATAAATAAAATTATTGAGATTTTAATTTACATTCGTTCATACAACTTCTTTATTTTTAATAGATATCATAAAACTTTTTTTTTTAACACAAGTTGTGAATATAATATATTTTGTAAGTAATCTAAATGCTATAAGATTGTATAGACTTCGAACTAAAATACTGAACATTGTAATTTTCAACGATATACAATTTTTATTTAAGGTCTGATAGAATTAGTTTAATAATGAAATATATTAACCTCGGTAGAACAAAATAAAATCATGATTGAAAGCAAGGTCAAACGTGAAAAAATTTTTATATGTTTATAGATCCCTAAGCCTACCAAATATTGGTTAATCGATTTCAAATTAATAATGAAATTTTATTTATGCATCATTTTAATAAAATATATATAAAAAATTTATCTTTCATAAACTACTGAATAAAATCATTTTAAATTTGGTTGCGTTTATTTAGCAAATGTCAAATATTCATGTTACTTAGTGTGATATTTATTTCAATATGATATTTTATTTACGTAAGAAAGTTAAAAAAGTATCTTGAATACAGGTCAATAAAAATATTTTTTATTATATTGAAAAGTGTAAGATACATTGTTTTGCAAAATTAAAAACTAAACTAAATTTCCTTGCAATTATTTTTGTAACAATAATTCTTCAAATTATTTATTTACAAATTTTTTATTCTATCTTATATAATAACAACAATTTTAGTAAACATATTTCAGGAATTTTATTAATGTAATTTTACATGTAAATTATTCGAATAATATTGACAATAAAAAATCTTTTACGAATAATATACTTTATATTATTATTTTATATTCGTCTTGTATTTTTAGTGAAAAAATATAAGTAAATAATTTTATTTAGAAAGAATCCAAAATTTGTTTTTAGAATCATTAATGTTCGAATGAATTTGAATAAAATTAAACTTTTTTCGTTCTCTATAATTTAACATAATACTTAACACGGTACAATTTTTACAATTTACTTCAAAATTTGAAAATTTATTTTTGCGATTTAAGTATGCAAAATAAATTATTAATCTGTTATATAAATCAAACATTATTTTATATAAATAAAAAGAAATAAAAATCTAATTAAGTTTTAGAAATTCTAATTGATTTAAAAAAAAATTTTATGTATTAAATTTTTAATTACTGATTCAAAATTATAAGAATAGGTTAGGGTAACTGTATAGTACTTTAATAAAATTATTATGATTAAAATTTTATTTTTTTTTAAATATTTAATGTATACTAAAACATTTTTTGGTAGAATTATTATTTTATATATTACTATTGTACTTGTATATTCATTTTAAAGTACTTTTTTTAATAAACTAAGCGTGACTGTAAATATTTAAAAAATAATCCTACTACGTGCCAATCAAAATTTTAACTGAAATAGATTGAAAGCTAATGCGGATTTACTTTGTTGAAAATGTTAATAATATAGTTATTTAAGTTTAGTTGTATAATTAATAATGATTGGATTATTTACGAAAATGAAGTTTATAAAAAAAATTGTAAGTAGATGCTCCTTGTAATTCATTTACTTATAAATTTCTATGCATATCAATTATTCTATTTTTAATGTCGAGCCATTTTAAAACCCAATATTTATAATATTTGGAAACTGTAAAAAATTATACTTTTTGTATATAGATAAATAAAATATAAGAAATTGTCACGTTTTCAGTCTTAACAATTTATTTGGTTTTAAATAACATTTAAGAATATATAATTGAAATATATTTATTTTTCTTTTATAAGTAAAAATCTTGTAAAAAAATATACTATGAAAAATATAGCAGAACAGAAAAACAAAGTTATTTTCAATTATGTAATAATCAGAAGAATTATAATTTGAACTGATTCAATATAATCATAAAAATGTTCAATTTTTAATCTATAAGATTATTATCTTAAATTTTAATTTAAAATTTTTTAGTTTAATAAAAATAATTATGTATAATACTAATATACTAAAATTAATTCTCTTTGTTTTTAAAACTGAGATGCTTTTTAAATAATTTATAAAATTATTAGTTAAGTTAAAATATTATTCATATAAATTAGATATTTAAAAAATATTGAATAATTTTGATCCAAAATTAATAGCATTAAACCATTCTAACTTTTAAGGCGTTTATATATGATATGTGTATGATATGAAATTGAAAAAATAATTAAAAAAAAAAAGATTTTTAATATTATAATTTGAATTCATGATAATAACTTTTTGTTTTATTAAGAGTATTTGTGTAAGCTATATTATATGATATTTGAAAATTTTCAAATCTGACATAATTATTATTGAGTCGAATAGAAATTTTAAAAATATTTAGATTTTTTCGTTAATAATTATATTTTGTAATATTACAATTTCTTTATAAAATAAATAAATAAATATATGTATATATAGTATTTTCTACTGATTATAATATTAAAATTTATAAATATAATTAAATTTTTATACACATTAAATTTTTTTAAATAAGTATAATAATTTTTCTTAATTTATAACTCTTCAAAAGAAATAAAATGATTAATGACATTCAAACTTTCAAATTATAATTAAATATAGAAAGACAAAAAATAATATAAAATACTAATTGTTGTTTAGTTTTTAACGACATTTTTCAAATATCGATCAATTTATTATAAAATCATAATAAAATTATATCAGAAAATTTAAACATTTTTATTATTAAATGTGACCTGCAGCAATATATATTTTCCTATTTTTTAAATTTATGATTTTTAATTGTGAAAAAAATATAAGATTACAAGTATAAAATACAAAAAATATAAATAACAAAGTACAAGATTATGATAAATATTTAATTTTCAACGGATTGTAAGCGAAGGTTTTCTTATAACAGTATAATAAACGTATAAAAGTATATTATTTATGGATTAAACATATATACATAAATTTTAATTTGGTCAAAAATAAAAATTATAATATATAACATGTATATAAAATAGAAAGGAATAAGTAAAAAAAATCGAAACTGATTTTCAAATAATTCATAAAACTTAACTAGTGAAAAAATTAAAAGAGGAAGCTGTGAAAATACTCACCACCGTATTATGACTCCAAGTCATTTTTGGTGGAGGCTCTGGGGCATATCTGACGAGACAGGTTAAGTTGATGGTGCTTCCCTTATTAACAAAAAGATCTGGTGCCCCAACTATAATAGTTTCCGGCTCTGTAATAAGAGTTATATATATATATATATATATATATATATATATAATGTTAGATGAATTTAGAAATATAATTTCAATATTATAGGAATTAAAATTATGAATTAAAAAAAAAGTAAATAGATAAATGCATTATTTTACTTATAAAACATTTTACATAATTCGAAAATATGAATAAAGGTTTAAGGTTTTTGTACAGCTAAATTGCGCGCACAAGTGTGTGTGTGTGTGTGCGCGCGTGTGATTTTTATAACTTTCTGTTTATAGTTTGAATATCGAAAATCCTGTCTTAATTCAGTATGGTATATGTGATGTTATACGACATCGTAAGCATATTTGTATGCACATAGTATAAGACTCAAATGGTGAAATTCCGAGGGCGTTTAACAACCGCACTTCCAAGATAAATTGTGCAAGATTCCATTTTGCTTGTCTCTATACGTCTTTCTCATTCTCCGTGCACGAGCGTGTGCAAGTCAGTTTCCGATATATATCTTTGTGCAACGTACAGCTTTTCGAAACGCTTTAGTTTTACGGAATACGGAGATCGCGATTTATTTTTAGAACTACTATTTTGTTACGAAAGCAGAAACTGGCTGATTTATTGTAAGTTTCATTGAAGTAATGTGGAAGCTCCTTACTGATTTACTTGTTTAAAATAATTTATTTTTCTATATGTTAATAATACAATCAAAGATCTTAACATTAGGTAAATAATGTAAACATAATCTATAATTAATTTAAAAGATGATATTTCTACTATAAAATATTATATATGAAGAATTATAAAGAGTATATTTTTAATATTTTTTTATAAATATTCAATTCATTTTATTTTATATTATTTTCTAGATTTAAATTATTTTAAGTTTTTTACTAATATTAATTATTTAAGAAAAAAATTTGAAATTTTATTATCATAAATTTTTTTATTTTAAACACATGTATTAAAAATACTATTTCAATATTTTATTAAAATTTGAATCATGTAACTACTATATTTTCAATTTAAATAAAGTTATGACATAATAATTATAATTTAAAATATATTTTGCTGTATTAATTTATAAAAATTATAAATTCAATAAATTATAAGTTTTATACATTCAATGTAAAAAATAACATTCAAATATAATTAAAATAATTCATATTCATTAATTGCACATTCGATAAAAATAAAATAAATAATTGAATACAATGAATTTTTACTTTAATTTTAAAATTTATTAAGCTACTATTTATTATTTTAAAAAACAGTATCTAAATTTAGATAATCCGTATAAGTCAACAAATTTTTTTCCCGTTTCTTTTAACATTAAACTTACGATAAAATAGTTATATAATCTTTTCACAGTTAAAGATAGAAGTACACCTAAAAAATGTATATGCATATTGATTTAAGAATATTATTCTTTAAATTTTGTATATGATTCAGTTATTATTAGTGTTAATCTTTTCTTTAGTAATAATTGTAAGTAATACATATTATATTGTCTTTTTGATTGTTATTTAAAATATGACTTATATTGTTTTATAAAAATGATAAATAATATAAGCATAAAATTGTACATGGTTGCAGACATGTAAAGTAAAAAAAATTTCCAAATCCATATTTCACATAGATTTATATCCTCTTTCAAATATTTTATGTTCAACGTAATATACGTAGTAAGAAAGAACGTAACAAGAACTAAGAAAGAAAAATTTTTGTGTGCATATGTGGGAGTAAGGGAGGAGAAGGTCAGTTATACATGTAGCAGCTCACCAACTATAGTGAGGTAAACTGGATGACCTATGGGTGGTGTGGTCGATATCTGACACTCATAGATCCCTGAGTCTTTTCGCTGGGGATATCGAATCTTCAATGACCATTCCTCGGTATGTGGTGAATGCAACGCTTCAAAACGCTGATCACTTGTATACGTATATCTTCCTACTGTCAACAAGTGAATATCTCGATGTCTTACCCACGATACCTACATAACAATAGAAGACAGTAATTTATATTTATTGCTTTTATTAATAAGACATGAATTAACTGAGTTTATTCATTAAATTATGTTTTTCTTTTTTTGTAATTTTCACAGATATTCTTAAATTTAATAATATTTGATTCTTACGGTAATATAACCTATAATTGATACAATAATGATATAGCTATAATATATAAATGACTAAAGTAAACATTTTTTTAAATTATATTTATCATTTTCCTTATTTATCTTGATAAAAAACGAAAATTTCACCTTTACTATGAAATATTGTTTTGTAAATATAAAATTCTAATCATGTGTAAAATTAAAAAATTTGTAATATCCTTAAGTCAATAAAATTAAATGCAAACTTTTTTTCTACATTCATTCATATATTATATATATCCACATATTTATATTATAATAGAGTTACATTCATACAATATAGATGATTAATTAGATAATAATAAAAATATTTATTATTCATACATGATTATGCAATTGCAAAGATAAAACAACTAAATAAATTATTAGTACAGTTAATTGAAAAAGAAAAATAATTATTAATGTAAGTATTTATTAGTTTTTATATTATTTTATGAATAAAAACTATATAAAACATACTTTGATTACAACAGTTGTAAGGTTTCAGTTTTCTTAATCAATATTTATTTAAATTTTTATATTTATTTTATCCTTTCCAAAGTAGTCTTTCTCTGATATTTATTTTGATTTGTTGATACAACACCATTTTAAAAATCACTTCGAGTTTCGTTTATCGATTCGCATTTATCTCCTTTATCACCAAATGATGGTTTCTTTGAATATTCTTTTTAAAATAAGAAAAAATGCGTTATTATATCTGCACAGAGAATTTTAATAATATTGATAATATTATAATTATTTAAAAAATTTTTCAAAAATTAATCTCATGAAATTATAATTTTGAAATTAAAAATATTTTAAGAAAAATTATATTTATATAATTAAAATCCTTAACCATACTATAAAGAATGACTCACAGACAAATATACTTATTTTATCATTTTATACATTAAAAATTGACCGAAAAATGTACGAAATTTTATAATAGATGGTAGAAAGTAAAAAAGACTTGTAGCTCTAGATATTTAGTTTGATTATTTGTTATAATTTAGTAGCTTGCTTATTAATAAATTTTAAAATAGTTATCAACTTAGTTAATCAAAAATTTATTCTTAATGGAACCTTAAATATAATTAACTTTAAAATAATGAATTATCTGAGTAGTGAACACTATAATATATGAAATTAGATAAATGGCTGTACAGAAAAAATATTCATATATTGCAATTTTAGTAAGTATAAATAGGTTTAAAAATACTGTCATTTAGAATGTATAGGAAAAAATTCTTTGAGATTTTATGTATTTATAATAATTTTTCGAAAAATAAATACATATTAAAAGTAGAAAGAACATATTTGCATTAATTTCACAGATTTTGCAACATTATGTTCTATCATTAAATATGAGATTTAATTACAATCAAGAAATAAAATCAATTCAAAAATAACTGCCAAAAATTACGATTTTATATACTTTATTTCATTTGTATAGAAATAAATTAAAAAACACCACTTTTTTAAAATAAGAGAAGGCGACAAATTTTGATCATTGAAGATTCTGTTTAAAGCTATTTCATACAAAGCAAAACGTATCAATAAATTGTAACAAAAATTTTTAAGTTATTAGGTTTATAAATAATTATAAAATAACAATATTTATGTAAATATTTATCGTCATAGCTTCTTATTATAGATATGAAGAAAGTTTTGAGAATCGTTACAGGATTGAATTATTTTAATTATTGCTTGTGATTAGTGCATATAAAATTTTAATAAAAATCGCTTTATCAATTAACTGACTTAAAGAGAAAAATGAAGAAACCCGTACTAAATTATGAGATTTAATATACAATATAAGAATTATTCATTACTGATTTATTTAAAACTTTTTGTCATAAACTGTATGGTATACTAATATGTGTTTCTTAAAAACGTAAGTTTTAAATATTTTCAAAAAATTTTTAAATAATTACCCTTTAATGTATTTTAAATGATTGGTGAAATGTTTGCAATAAACTATTCAGGATTTAGTAATAGTTTTTATAGAATTGCTAAAATTGAATATATTTAGATTTATAATTATTTTGTATTTAAATTTTTATGCTTAAAATACTATTTTTTATTAAAATTTACAATTCTCTATTTACGTATACAATAGAAAAAATAATTATTAAGCTAATTAAAAAAACATTTCGAATCCTACATCGTTCTAATAAAAATGTTGGTCTTATTAATAGAATTACAACTTAAAAATTAAGTTTGAAAATATTGTATTATAAAATAATATAAATTCGATAATTCGTAGTTTTTCAATGTATTATCAAAAGCATTATAAATACAAGATGCATACATAAAATATTAAAGTGAGGTATTCTCTTAAATATCGTATTACTTATAATTTAAAAGATCTAGCAATTAAAATAATTTTTTTTAAATATTACAAAATTTAATATCAATACATTTTTAAAAATTATTTTTTAATATTTATTTATCTGCGATCTGGTTTATGAATTTCTGAATGTACATAAAATATACTATTGAAATGATTGAAGTACATGCACAAGCTGGTTCTTTTTGTACCCTTTGTAATGTATCCAGTATAGAGATGAAATATTTGTAAACAATATAAATATGAGATTTATTCAATTATGGGTTGGGCAAAAAATAAACTTTAGCCATTAGCTATATATTTAACGAAGAAAATTTTGAATAACAATTAACAATTGGGGGTATTGATCACCCTCGCAAATACTCCACCGATCCTGATGATCTTTTCTCTGTCTGTCTGTCTGTCTGTCTGTCTGTCTCTCTCTCTCTCTCTCTCTCTCTCTCTCTCTCTCTCTCTCTGTCTCTCTCGATTGTTTATACAAATTCATGATGATACATAAATATTAAAAAATTTGTATTAAAGAAAATTATTACTGCATTTAGTATATTATAGAATGGAATAATTTCAATTAAAAATTATTTATCAATATTTAGATAAATATTGCATTAATTTTAGAAAAATTAATTGTGAATATTTCTAATACCATGTAATAAGAGGACGTTCAAGGAGCAACGAGAAAATAAAAGTAGCATCCTAATGACAAATGATGTTCTTTCTCACCTTTTCATTTTGATTTTATGATTTCCTCTTCCCTCAAGTTATGATTTGGTAATTTGAATATTTGGTAATTATTAATTGATTGATTAAAACTATTGAAATTGAGATGGTTTATTAGTAAATAATAATAATAAATAATAAAGGTTGAAAAAACCTGATATGAGGTATAGAAAATCTGAGATATGCATTATAGATTATTAATGGTAATTTACGGGATAAATATATATAATATTTTAGCGCATCAGTCAAAGAAAACACGGAAAGTGAAATCAATTATAGTAAAGAACTTTTTTGAATTATTATTTGTAAATGAAAAAATTTAAAAAATATATACTTTCTTCATTTTGTCATCAATTGAATTAGATTTGATAAAAATTTAATATCAAAAATTAAGTTTAGAAAAAATACAAATTTAAAAATAATACAATACGAATTGATCGGATGAGATTTTCACGCGTGTGGGTATTAATATTTTTAAAAGCGTATACATACATGCATTTGCCTGCATATAGATATAAGCACATGAAAGAGTACATTATTGAAATAGCCAATTTGGAATTTTGTTAAATTTTGAAAATTTCACTTTTAAGATTTTCATTCCAACGTAATTTTTATAATTTTATTCCATATACATTACCAACTTTTATACTAAGAATACTATGTATGAATTTTATTTTATGATTTTTATTTTTGACATAATATCAGTTATTACAGGAAATAGAAAGCGATTAAAATAATTGGAGATACAAGGAATAATAATAAATGTACATTTAATATGCAGAATATATAATTCATAATTAATGTTAGATGGGTTATGTTAATTAATTTTTATGCGGAGTAGAAAAATATTAAAATAAATCAGAGTTCCTTTAGTGTTCTATTCATCCTTTCAAATTTTGAAATAAAATAGTAAGAGAGTAAAGCAGACGAGAAACCAGAATTATGGTGGCTATTGCAGCGTACCATATCCCAAGTCGTGTGCTCCTAAACTGAACTTCTCTTGGGATATGTCTATAAAGCGAACCAGGAGGAGGTTCGCTAGGTATTAAGTAGAAAAATGTGGTAAATGTCAATTATAATATATTAATATATTCTTGTAGAGAAATATTTAAAATTAAATAGATATTTAGATGAAAAAGATGTTAAGAACATTAAATTTAAATTTCTTTACTATGTTACATTTTTTAATGTTAATTACACTATTAAAAATCTGGTCATAGTTCATAATGAATTCCAATGTATGCATGAACTTTATAATAAAGTTGTAAAATTATTCATAAGTAACTTACTGTTCGATTTCCCAAGTTTTTTACTTTGCATACAAGTTGCACAGTCTTCCCAACTAATCCTGTGAAGTTTGAACTCATAGTCGTATCAAAGTGGGGACCTGTACCCGGTGTAGGCCATTCTTCTAAGAAATCTGTACGAAAGTTTCGTAGCCCATTTACGGAACCACCTGAAACAAGATCAAATACATTTTTTAGAACATTTATTGTAATATAATTAATTTTGTCTCAGCTACAATTTCAGAAAATATTCCATTATATTTTTAAAGAAATATTATTCATTCTATATTATACCAATTTTTATGAATTTATTTCATTTATAAATAGATATATTTTCAATAATATCCATGAATTATAAGTAACTTTTGCATTACGAATAATTTATTTATTTCTTATCATTTAAAGTCGCTTTAAAACTTTGAATATTGTTTATAGTATGCTATAATGATCAATAACTATCAATCAAACTGAAATATAATAAATTCATTTCATATTCTATTTTAATTATGTTCAAAAATATTATTTAAAATAATTATTTCTAGTTCAGTTATAAAAAGTAAAATATAAAAAAATTATAATATGTTTGTATATATAAAAATGTATAATTTTAATGTTAACTAAATATTTATAGTGAATAAGGTATGTAATAGTTTTTAAATTAAAATCTTAATTTTCTATTACTCAAAATAGATTAAATACCACTTAAATTAAGTTAATTTATAAATTTTATTTTTAATTGATAGTAATTTGTTTCGGTACTATAAAAAGATAATAGAATTATCTTTAACATTTTTCAAATTTATCTCAGATTATATATTTAATATTGTAAAGATACACATTTTTACAAATTTTTCGGAAATTTCTTCGAATTCTTACACATTTAGATCAGATTTTGATTAGAAAATTTAGGAGAATTCGTTGTTAAATATCTTTTGATAAGATAAAGGTTGGCCTCTGGACTACAAAAGATAGTTTTAATCAATACTTGAATTTAACAATACAAATATCTTCGTAGACTACGGTAATTCATAAGTATTATATAATTCAGTTATACAACACAAGATAGCTGCAGTTTTTTTAAATATCTTTTTATTCATTTTTTGTTAAAATAATTCAAACTTTTCATTACAGAAGATTTTATAAAAATAAAATCACTCATATGAATGTTTGCATAAATATATTAGTTGGAAATAAATATTTATTATATTATTGATTATTAAAATAGTTTAGTCTCCTTACTTAATAAAACACTATTGGTCATCGTTTTTAATACAATTTAAACTCCATATTAAAAAAATATATAAAATAACAGAAAACATTCTATTTATAAATTAAAACAAATTTTTTTTCATATTTTTAAAATCAATATTCAAGTTCATTTTAATTTTGAATTTATAAATAAATATTTTATTATAGTAGACATCAATGGAAAATTATTTTAGGGACTAAAGTTTCATTTTATAAAATAAATTGAAAAATTTATTTTGCTTCAGAATGTTCAAGAGTGTCTTAAACATAGTATGAAAAATTCAATATTTTATAAATTATGTATCTGCTAAAAGTATAAATCACTATAATTCTGATACTCTAAACAACTTTTGAACTACTATTCCCACGCTTTTCGAAATGGATAACTTTGTTGCTAGTAAGTTGTTTTGTTGTTTTCAAAACTTTTGAATCTTTCTCTTATTTGAAACTCCACACTAGGGTGACTCAGATTTCAGAATTTTAAATAAATTTCTAGATTTTCTCAAATATACGTCAACGAGTCTGAAAATCTATCTAAAATTTTTTGAACGTATTTTCGTATGCGATTTTTTTTGAACTTATAAAAATGTATACATCAAATTTGGAATTCTTTTATACTTAATTATTGTAATATTTATATTAATCAATAAAAATTATCGAATCCGTTATATATTTTCATAATTTTAAAACATATACATGCTTGATAAAAAAATAAGTTCTTTTTAAATATCTACAAAATAAAATAAAAAATATAATTATTAACTTATTAGTGAAATGTAATAAAAATAGATATTTTTTTAAGTCTTAAGAAAGATTATAAACTTTATAAAGAGAATTTATAAATGTTGTTTATACGATGAAGTTTCATCAGTATACATAAAAGTAATTTAATCAACACCTTCATGACTACCCTATTTTTCACGACCAGTTTATTACTTTTATGATCATTTTATTTTTCTTGATTAAGAGATGTGAAAGTCATATTTTTAAAAATATGCTTTTGCAGAAATAAAATATAAAAATTTTTAGTCTAACTAGAAATTATGACTCATGTAAAATAAAAATAGCAATATCTAAAATTAAATCACTTTAAAAATTATTTGTTAATTATAGATTCAGTAAGTATGAAGAAAAATTTAATTAAACGTGTAACAGATATAAACAAAAATAGTATATTTTTTACAAATAAAATTGGTTTTGAACTATAAAATAAAATATTCATATTAAATTATTTATTAATATTAATTTTTTAAATTATTTGAAACATATAATTTTATAATATGTATTATAAAATGTATTTTATAATTTCATTAATTGATGAATTCATAAATATTTAAAAATAACAAATCAATTTCTAATCAATAAATAATGAAACTATCGTTTAATTTAAAAAGTTGGTAATAAATATGTATATTTGATAAATAGACTCAGTCGTTCAAAATACAAAATGAGATAACAAAAGCACATTATTACAATAATCTAAATATATTATTAGTTTTAACTATGGTTCGGCATGGAATTATAAATTTAATTATAATTAATTACGCATTTCTGTTTCAAATAATATAAAAATAAGTAGTTTTTCAGCGATAGATTAATTATTAATTACATCGATTAAATTAATTAGATTTTTATTGCTTATTAGAATAATATTAATAATTCATCTTTGTTCCTAGTATATATATAAATTTTGTATTTTTTAATTTATGTTAGAAAAAATTAGAAATGAAGATTTATTGATATGATATTATATTTTAGATTTTTTAAATTAGATAAATCACTTTTTATTGAATATATTACTAAAATTAAATTTTATTCTATGCAATTAATATATTAATTATCGGAAAGATATAAAACAAAACATGTTTATTCAACAAAAATTTGAAATTAAAATAGAAAATTTAAATATATAAATTCATATATTTTGTATTTTGACTTATATTTACTCTATTCTACATATTTTCATGATTTAAATCAAGTGGTACTTTGTTAGACATCGTTTGAATTATCTTCATCTTGATTAACAGTCATAACTTGTCTGAGTTGAAATAAAAACGATAAAAGATATGGTCATACGTTGCTAAAGTTGCCGCGTAATAATTATAATAAGTATGCGTAAAAGATTATTTTTTCTCCTTTTCAATTTTTAATTTACTATGATAATTAATTATCAGTTCTCGCAGTGAATTATAATGTTGATTTGTTACAAAAGAATATTTATTTTTAATTGAAATCATTTGAATCATTTCATATTAAGTTATATAAATTATAAGTTTTTATTTTATAATTTTTATATTATACTACAATGTGAAATTACTTTTAAAATATTTCAATTATTTTAACTAATCATTAAAAGTATTCATACATTAATAAAACTATTTTTTTCGTTTCTTTATTGTTACAACTATTGTCGATATATGTTTTCTCAAACTTATTACTAATTTTTATACACAAATTTATTAAACATTTACTAAGTTTACTGTGTTTATTATTTAAAATAAAGTTTTTAATTAATTTTGATACTTTTGTATTGATATTTAAATATATTATATGTAATAAATAAATTATATGATCAGTAAAATTTCTTAATTCATTAAATTAATGAAAGACAAGTATTAAATTATTCTACATAATTATTCCAAGAAAAATAAGCCAATGAATTCAAATTTTTTAATTTCAGTTTGAACTAATTCTGTATGAAAATATATTTTAACATAAATATATTGAGTTTTATAGTAAACTGTATGGATAAAACATATAAAGTAAGTTAATGTATTTAAATTATAGATACTTCATACTTTTGTATTATAATTGAATAGACTGAAAAATTTCTTTTTGTGAATTAAATGGATATCGTATAATTTATTTAAATGAGTAAGAATATAACTTATAGTTTTATTTAAGTTTTATATCTATTACTGTCCATGTATTTTTAATAATGACTTGTGATATTTTAAATTATACAATAAATTCAAATCGATTTATATATTTTATGTACTTGTAATACGTTTATTATACAAAATTTATTTGAATCAGTTTAAAGCTAAATTTAAAAAAAATTTAAATAATAATCAATACAATTAGAACTAAATTTTAACTTTAAAAATAAATGTTTTTAAAAATTGTTTACGTGTTACGTTTCATATAATAGCTACGTAGAAAATAATTCCTCATTGATAATTAAATCCATTTCATTAGAATTAATATAATTTTATTTGTATTAAATTTATGAAATTGTTTTTTATGAGATTTGTCTTATGAAAATCTTTAATTTATTAATATATATTATCTTGTTCCTCACAGTTTCTTCCCATATATCAAAAAAGAACTTGTACATATGTAATAAAATATTCTTCTGTTTACTATTTACTATTTATACATTAAAATTTAATATCATTGTATGATATTCGTAATAATTCCTATCTATTTGTGTATTTCTATGAGAAAAAAGATAAGGATACTTAAAATTTCTAATATAAATCTAATTTTTATACAAAAAGGTATATAAAATAAAAATGACAAAGAATAAAAAACAATGACATTAGTTAAATAATAAGTGTAAATAATAGGAACATGTTAAATTAAATAAAGTAATTTTCTTATACATTTCTTAAAAATCATAACTCAATTTAAAGATAAAAATAAGCTATTAAAATAATAATGGATTATTCATGAGAGGGAGAGAAATTGTGTTCGCTAGGTTCGTGAATATCCGAGTTGTGTACGAGACGGGAAGTAAATGGTTGGGTGATGTAAAAGAAGAGGATTCGTTCTGAGTGATACTGCAAAGATCAAGCACAATATAAATATACTTGTTTATTATCAAACATAAGCACTCAATCTCATACTTAACTTATATTAAATAAATCTTATAATAACTAAAATTTTAGGAAAACTATAATTATGAAAAATATAAGTAATGTCAACAATTATATAGTTGTAATCTCATAATATATATTAATAAAATTTAAATAGAAAATTAATAGTTTTAATTTTATATATACAAATAAAAATTAATATATTAACAAGATCAACACCTTCTTGTATATCTTATGTTATGCATTACTGCTATCATTTATATACAGTTGTAATAATTAAAGAAATTACAAATTTCTCGCCTATAGTTTTACTCTATTTTTTTTTCATTTAATAAAGTATCGATAATTTGTAATTAGCAATAAGTTATATCTATCATCAATTTTTCAATACGATATTTCCTTTACTTATATTATATATATATATACATCTATTTCGCTATTTTCTCCTTTTACTATAAACACCACATGGAAAAGAATCTTGAAAACGTATCTAGTAGGAAGTATTAAAAGAGTTTAGAGTTAAAATAAAATAAATTTCCTGTGTAACAGAATTGCAAAATAGAACTTTGCACTTTGCGGTCGCTGACCAAAATCCTTCATTGCCTTTCAATCTTCAGTGAAAATGTAGGATAAACTAGCTTTTTAACTGCCGCATATAATACATGAAATAAAAGAGAAAGAGAAATATTGGAGGGCTGAAATAGCAAGTATCTTTCTTCTATAATAGTAACTTGTGACAGATGAGCAGAGTGTGTACGTCGCTCCCGTGGGAGAGGTAAAACTGAAATAATTATTATACTATAGATATGGGTGTGAACGGTTAACGGCTTCAGCACTTCCCTTGGGTCTCTTCTCTTTTTCTCCATTTCATAGTTGCTTTTTTCATTTTTTCCTCTCTTCTCTCAAAGCTGTTCGTTTTTATTCATTTAGTATTATTTTGCGAAAGTGTGGATGATGGCATGCAATTTCTGACTCTAAACTTTTGAAAGAAAATTATAATTAATCGTGTAAAATAGAAATGAATAGAAATACAATTGTTATCCATTAAACACTTCAAAATTTTATGTTAACGTATCTTTTTTTTTTCAATTTATTATTGATTTATATCACTTTAATAATCTCAAATGATCATTAGAATTTTATAGAAGAAATTTTTTATAATGATTTTTTCCATGTAAACTATAGATATTTTTTAAATATAATGGATTCATTTTATAACTTTAGTAATGATTTTTAGAAAAATAATTTTTTATTATTTCACATAAACATTAATAAATTTTTTTTAACAAAAAATAATCTGTTTTAATATTAAAATACAAATTCACTCAATCGTAAAAAATACTGCATTTTAGAGTGATATAAAATTAAAAAAATTTTATTAAGATTTATTGTTTATATATATAATATAAATCAAATAAGGTATTGATAGTTTAAATAATTTTGACATATTTTTTTTAGATAAATTTTCAAATACTTTATATAAAATGTGTGCATAATCAATACATTGTATTAAGAAAATGGTGATGTTATATATAATTTTCAAAATAAATATCTAAGATAATTATGTTTACTTTCTGAATATTAAGATAAAATAATACTTATATTCTAATAAAATAAAACAAACATACATTTTTAAAAATCAAAAGAAAAAGCAAAAAGAATTAGAATTATATTTCAAAAAATTTTTTTATTTTTAATATTTTTATAGAATATTAGTTTTAATAAAAAAATCTATGTATTAACTATGAATTTTCTTACATTAATATTAAGGAGTTATAAACTTCAGAATTATTTTTAAATGTATTAATTATGCTTTAGAATTTAAGGTTTTAGTTTAAATTTTTAATTTTAATTATTTATTATAATTAATTTTATCTAAAATCTTCGTTATTTATCATTATTTTAATTTAGAGTGTATTTAATACGTGTATATAAAAACATAAGACTTATAGACGGTGTCTACAATATTTGTACTATCGGTATTGGCGTCTGCTAATGCTGAATGATGACGGGGTTAATTTACCAAGTTTGAAAAAGTCTTTAAATACTGTGTCTCAGAAAAAATTGTATTAAAAGGTATCATCTACTAGTAGCCCTATATTATTATTACTTTATTACAAAGCATTCTTTAAATCTTTTTTACATGGTTGATGTACTTAACGTACAAATCGTAATAAGCGATTTTTTGGGGACTGAAATCTGTAAATAGAACATAAGTACACCTGACTACTAAAAAAAGGTTAAGTAAATCTAATTTCTTTTCTTCTGCTTTTTCATAATTGCATTGATCATTAATAATGAGTAACGTAATGATTTGTATCCAATACATACACCAATAATCGATTTCTGATGGTAGATATTACAAATTAAAACCTATTGAAAAATAACATGTGTTATATAAATTTCCATGAAAATTTTTTTCTTATCATAACGATTTTTCTTAAAAATATTTAAGTTATGCTTATATTATAAATTATTTACCTAAGACAAATAATAGATTCAATCATGATTCTTAATATTATTATTATTGAAATTGAAATACATTTTTTATTATATCAGTGACTATTATTTGAAATAAACATATTTAACGTTTCAATTCATTATTTTAAGTTTAAAATTTTTAAAAAATATTGTTGGTATGATAAAGTGAGTTTCGTAAGAAGTATAAAAATTTTCTCTTCATAGCTCATGATTAAAGTTACGTCGTAAAATAAAGTTTTCAGAAAATCAATTGGATACGTACTTTAACCCTTTATAAAGTTTGAGAATTATAATAATACCATACGATGAAAATTTCCCAACTTTAAAGAGATATATCTAATTAAATAAAAATTATATTAGCGATTTAACTTTGTAATATTTCTTTTCAAAATTTTAAGTTTAGCGTTTTTTATTTGCGAAATATTTATTCTCATTTTTGGATTCTTATAAATGCCATGATAAAGAATTCTTCGAATAGAAAAGAATTTTTATATACATTCAAAATTATTTTATATCATTTTTTTTTACGATATTTGTTTTTATATCATATTATATTGAATTAGGAAACAAACTATAATTTATCTAGATTTAGTTAAAAGATTGCAAATTTTAGATAAAAATATTAAAATAAAAGCGAAAAATATTTATTCAATTTAATTCAGTTTTAATATTTGATCAATTATTTTCTTATTGTTAATTTAAATTATACTTTATATTATATAATATAAAAGTACAAGTTGTCAAACAATTAAAAGTTCTGAGTATTAAATGTGACTATATCGATTATTAGTTTTCAAATTTTTTTTGTGAACAATGTATGCAACTTAAATTTATATTTTACGGTTGGATTGCTTATAGGTATACAAACGCCCAGGTACTCATATTTAAAAATCATGATGAACGGCATGTTGATATAGCGATAACGATTTAACATTATGTATAAAATAATAATGCGATACAAATGAAGAATTTGGTTTCTTCTATATAAGACTGACCACGCATACAAATTTGACGAAGTTACTAAGCTTATTTAATAAACGTTATTTAGAAAAATTTTTTTCAGCTAATAGTCAATAATAGACGTGATAAGTATTTATTTTTATACAGAAATTTATTTATATGTCAGAATAAGTTATCTAACTAAATTTCTAATTGTTGAAAATATGAGTTAAAAATGAAAACGAACTATGTATTTAATAACGATGTCATAATATATATTTTTGATAATAAACTGTATATTTAAAAAAATATTTTTAAGGCTTAATGACATTATATTCTCTCTTCAGTTATAAACAATGAATTTTCATCGATTTAAAAATTTGAATGAACTATAAATAATATTGTAGCATTTTTTGGTTTCGGCTAAAAGTTAATATTTTTAATGTAAATACAGAGGGTTGATATGTTTATGATACGAATCTAAAGAATTTTCGTAAAATTCAATATAATCCTTCATCTTAATATTAAATAGTATATATTGATTAAATAGTATGTATTATTATTAAATAGTATATGAATATATATAGTATATATTCATCTTAATATTAAATAGTACAACAATTTACTTAAATACTAAGATATATTTTATAAAAAAAATTTCATAGAAATTGATGTCGAATATTGTTTAAAATCAATAATTTAAAATCTATTATTACAATCTTTTTCAATAACATGCTAGTTCGTAACTGTTTTGCTATCCGTGCATGTCATAAACTTGTAGTAGATTCATCCCTTTGACAAGCGTGAATATCGTTAATCAGGCAACTGTAACCTGTCAATAGTAATAGCCAGTCATTAATTACCCGCGGTCGCTTAACCGATTTGTGTCATGCTGCGTGTGTGGCCAACGGATGCAAGATTTCAGAGATACGGGTACATATGGACTGGTTGTCGAAAAATTTTTAAAATTTTTTAATCAAAAAGCTTTAATTTATACATTTGCTGTGGGTGAAAATACTTACACAAAATGTATACGTATTATTATTAACTATTTTTACTATACATCTATACGTATATATTTATTATCATACATTCATATTATAAAATGGATACACTTTTGACATAATTTAAAACTTGAAAAAGTTCATAATTTAAGAAATCATTTATTTTTCTTTATTTATATAAATAATTTATAGAATTATAATACAATTTAATAAAATATCAATTAAATATTTTTATTAAATAAAATTTATTGATATTTTTTTCGTATATAAATATTTATTCATAAACTAACATATATATTAAATTTTATTTCAAATTTATTATATAAAAATTTTATAATAATAAGATTAATATTTATCATAACATAGTAATTAATTCGTTTTATTTGTATAGTTAGAGTACCTGATTTTAATCTTTAGGTTATTAAATCTAATATAAATATATAATACAATATATATTGTGATATATTCTAGAATTATATATATATATATATATTCACACGTATACTATTTCTGAGGAATTTGCAATAATACTTATATATTTAACATGATGCACTTTTATTAACATAAAACATGTATTATAATTTCACTATATATTACAGAACATTTTTATAATAAGCCAACTTTTTAGAAATGTAATTATCATTTATAAAAAGAAAAAAAATGTTTACAAAATATACATTTCAAAGCAGATAATTATTCACACTTATTCTTCAAAATATAAATATAAAATCATAAATAACTTTTAGTTAGTACATGTAAATAACTGATGTATAAAATTAAATATTGACGACGATTATGTTGAAAATAAGGTGAATAACTTAATTTGATTATTTAAGCGATTAATTTTTACATATTTTTTATGTTCTACACATTTTGATCATGTTTATGTAGATTTACATAAACAAGATTCCTATTATGGAAAATATATTACGTTATGGAAACTTTAAATTCAGATGAGATATTCAAAATATGTTCTTGCTTATATTCAAAGTATTTAAAATTAGCGACGACTTCCAATTTTTTATTACTATCTAATTAGAGTGAATATTCATAAATAGATAATGAAATTTAAATTCAATAACTTTTATTCAATATATATGTTTCTCTTAATAATAACAAGATAATTTAAGAGATATTATTAGATGGGATTTCTTTGTTTAAGTTTTGTATTATTTTAAAATAACATACTTATGGCTAAAAATTTTGAAAAATGAGTATTTTCAGAAAATTAAAAAGTACTGTATTTATAAAAAAATTAATTTATTGTAATTATGAAGTAATTTGTAATTACGAATATTATTTTTATTTTAAATTAGTACTATTTACATGATTTATATGAGTACTATTTATATGATATAATTAAATTTATTGCATTAAAATTCTTGCATGTCAGAAAATAAATAATAACTAAATTTTGGTTAATACGCGCAATATATCAAGATATATTTAATTATCAATTCATAGAATGTAATATTATCGTATTGAAGTTCTTATTTACACTACAATTTTTATCAATTATTCAGTGATAATATTTTGATATTTTTTTATTCATTTTATATTAGAAAATTTAATTTATATATTAATTATATTATATTATATATTTAGAATAGTAAGGTTTGATATTGAAAAATCACATTAAATTTTTTTGAATAATTTTTTATCGTATTATAATGCTTTTCAAATATTACATATAAGATTCGAACATTTGTATACTTTTTATTTTGATAATGTATACTAATATAGATAATGATTTTTAATTTTTTATCACATAGATATTATTTTTTAATACACTTTAATTGTAAAAATTTCAAATAATTTTGAAAAATTAAAGTTTAAATAAAATTTATTTCAGAGATTTGTAACCATTAATAGAAGATCTTCTAAATATAAAAACTTAAATATTAAAACTTTTAATCTATTAAAGTTAATATATAACGATGATATGTACTATGATATGAATAATTATGTACCCTGTGACATATTTATATTTACAATACGATTATAAATTTAATTTTGAGAAAATAAATCAAAATTATAGATATAACCAAAATTTCGATAATTTTTTCATTAAAAAATATATTTTAAGTTCATTATTTTATAATGAATTCAAAAGAATTTGTATTCGAAAGTATTTTTTCAACAAATGATTTAAATTTTTGTATAGCTACTATTGAGAATATTGTAGATGATTCTCTTTTCTACCTGATTTTACAATATGAAAATGTTTGCCGTTAAATAAACACACATAAATTATATCTATAAACAATATATAAAGACTATAAAAATCTACATAAACTATATAAAAATATTAAGTTTTAAAATTTTTAAAATTTCCGGGTGATATATACGATATAATGAAAATAGATAAATTCTATCTGAAAAATTTTGCTGAATCCTTAATATGAATAAAATTTTATATCAAGATGATCATTAATTTATATCAAGATTAGATTTTTGAAATATAATTTGGAATGCTACTTTATTATATTTAAATCGCTTAAATATCATTGAATTTTGTAATGAAAATAAAATGTTAAATTTTATTTATCAGAAAGTATAATTCTTACATTAAATTACATTAGAAATAAAATATATAAGTTTTTTATTATAACTTAGTTTTTATTGTATTCTCTTAATTTGTTTTTTATCTATTTAAATAAATAAATAGAAAATTTAAATATAGGATACATAACTTGTTTATTTTCTAACATAACGAGTATGAAATATAATTTAAAAAAATGATGATATTTTATCTGGATTAAATTTAACAGAAATTATAATTATATAATTTTATAATGACTACTATAGATTTTATAACCTAAAGAAATTAATTTTGAATATTGAAAAGAATTTTATACAATGATAAAATTATAAGATTTAACATTACTTGGTGTCATTGCATCATAATTCTCATCATTGTCGTTATTATTATTATTATTATTATTATTATTATTTTGTTGTTGTTGTTATTATTATTGTCATTGTTATTGTCGTTGTTTTTTGTTACAATTATTTAGAATATGTTGTACACGTTAATGTTTTGAAAAATAATTTTGTGATTATTGTATATAATATAATAATATTTATGGAAAATAGATAGTATATAGTATAATAATTAAAGTCAGTAATATCTTTACAGAATTTAACATAGATAAATTTGTACTATAGTCAAGAGAAGCAATATGTGGATAATATTGAATTTATGTTGGTAATGTTTATTTTTCAATACGTCAGCACTCTTATCTTTGCGATGCTCCATTTCCGTTATGTGAGTACAACGCTCCGTTGGTTCAGTACTTAACCGTGGTTCACAAACTGTCATTAGTACATATATTTCAGGTAGGTGGCGAACCACCCCGCATTCAGTTCATGTAAGGGAAATGTTGCTTCGATAGATAAAACTTATGATGTATTAGTACATTGATAGTATAATTAGAGTATTTAGACTACACATTATAAATATATTCTATTAATATTAATTTTACATAATCATTATGATACAAGATACTGAATTTACTTCCATAGTTATTATACATGGAAAAAAATATTTGAAATAATTAATTGACAGTTTTCGTGATTATTGTATGTAAATATTTACATAAACTAATATATTTGTTTTTTTTTATTTAAATAAATATTATTCATTCACATCCAATAAGCATAAAACTAATTATTTTTTACAATAAGATTAGATTAATTAAAAAAGTAGTGTAATATCAAAAAATTAACTAATTAAAAGCTTCTTTTTTATTTTATATTAAATATTGTTATGTATAAGTCAATTATTATTATTATAAACTTTAATGATTAATTTTTAAATTTTCTTATTTTATCGTACATCAATCAAAAAAGTATTGAAATAATAATCAAATTAACTTTTAGGAAACTATTATTTAAATGGTAATCAATTTAACGAAATTATTTTTTAATTTTTTTTGATTAAAAATTATGAAAAACTACAATAATTAATACTTAATGAAATGAAATATAGTTCAAAGATTATAATATAAAAGGCTGTTTGATCAAATTGTTTCAAATTTTATCGAATATTTATTAAATAAAAATTTCAGTTTTATATGAATTCCAGATTTATATACAAAAATATACTTAAATAAAAATAATAAAAATAATAATAAAAGTAATATCTGAAATTTTGTTATGATTATAATATAAATACAAATCAAATTTACATATCGCAGCAAATACTATATTATTAAAAATCGGGAGCAATTTATATTAGTTGCAAAATACATAGGAACAAATAATTAATATTATATTATGAATAATAAAAAATTTGTATACTAAAAACTTTTACTAAAAACTAGCTTTTTATATTGTAATAAATATTTAAACTAATTAAATAATAGTATTTGTTAGAATTTAATTATTATATATTACTATTATATATTATTATATTATTATTATATATTATATATTATATATTATTTATTATTATATATTAAATTATATGTATTATATAATATTGCAGCAACATAAACCATTATCGTGCATATTTGTAATGAAGATAGTTAGAATATTATACTATTTAAAAGTTTTATAAACACTTTACATATTACTTGAAGTCGTATATAATTTTATAAAAAATTTTGAAATAAATTACATATACAAATTATTTCAAATAATTTATGTTTATAAATTACAATAAATATTTCATTTTTTATTTTAGTTTTATTATTAATATACAATGTATATCTTATTAAAACTGGTTGCTATTTCAAGTTATAATAGATGTCGACGTTATATGTATGTATATATATCTTATACAAAATAACTATCACTCGATTTTACGAAATTTTTAATGAATTTTAATGAAAATAATTTGATTAAGGTACTCAATTTAAAAATAATTTATTTTAAATTTTTTACTTAATAAAATACTCGAATGTTTTTCAAAAAAACTTATTATACTTATGAAATTGTAATTATGGTTTTAATCTAGTAAAGTTATAAAGAATTATAAAATAAATATTGTCGACATATATTTATATTCATTTTCTTTTCATTTATTTATCATTACTATGATCTAGTAATTATACGAATGATTAAAGTCGCATAATTTTATTAATATGTCCTATATGAAAAATAGTTAATGTTATATTAATTTTTCAGTTATATTACAATTTGATTTTAATTTTAAAAAAAATAATGTAAATGTATAAATTTAATATTTATTGACAATTGGATAAAAAATTAGATCGATACAAAAAGTTTCTTACCAAAATAAATTATAAGACAGGCGTAGATAGAAATGAAAGTAGACATTGCTTTTGTGTCAATATAAGTTTTTTTACATATTCTTTTATTATTTGATATTCATCATGTTGAGAATTTCTTTGTTGGTTCATTCAGAACGTTTGATTATAAGAAAATAATTGACATTTTCAGATACAATAAGCGAATAAACGTCCTAATACTATTTTAATATATTTAGGTGTATTGCCTTGTAGCTATATTTTGCTTCATCGTTATTTATATTTGATATACGTGCGAGTAAGAATTAATTTACGAAATTTTTAATTTATGTTCAGTTTGTTTTTGAAACTTGGCAACAAATTCTATTCCAATAAAGGACGTTAAAAATCTCTATGAACATCAATCAAATTTTGTTTGATTGTTTGTAGCTATTAGTAAAGAGTTTTGACTTTTCACTTGAATGTTTATCAAACTATTTCTAAATTTTAGGCAACGTAAGAGTTATTTTAAAAGTACCGAAAACACTCACTGATTACACTTTCCGAACACTCAGATACCGATCAATTAAATAAAAAAGATTAACCAACTGGGATTGTCTGCAAAGTGTTTTCTAACGACGATTTATTATCCAAAGTTTACAGGAAACCACAAGTTCTTTGTCCTCTTACTGTATATAGTGTAGAGAGGCGTCAATGGATACAAGAGAAGGCAGAGAAAAAGGGGGTTGCTTTTTCTCTTGCAAACTTTACTCACGCGGATCAAAGTCGATATTCACGTAGCTTTACTAATGCTCAGCCTCATTTTTCGTATAAAACAGGAGGCTAACTCCAATGCTTCGCTAAATTGCTCTTGAAAAATTATGGTTGATAGAGAGTACCTAATAGTCGGCTTCGTAATAAAATCATTGGCAGCTTGTTCTGAAGATGTGAACGCATAGATCACTTTGTCTTCTTCTCGTCGATCGGCTTTCCGGAAAAAGCGGTCGTCTTTTCTTCGTTCGCATATTCCAGAAAAGCTCACACCCATGAAGTACTAATTAAGATAGTACGACAAAAAATTCCAGATTTTACTATTTTTATGTATAATTTAGAAGTAATTTTAATTTAACAAATATTTCATCTGTTATTATCCATTATTTATTACTTTTACTGCATTTATTACTCTTGTAATTCACGACTCATCCATCCATTGAGTTAAATGTAATATTAAATTTCTATTTTTAAAAGCTACAACATTCTCTTACTTTTGTTTATAATTTTTTATTATTAATTCGAAGATAATTTTTACTGTATGTTATTAAATTATTTATATATTTTTATTCAATTTCTAAAACCATTTATATGCACTAAATTTATATACCCAGAAAAAATATTAATTATTTCTTGTATCACTGTAAATTATGATTTCATGATATTCTATGCTTGAATATCTAATATAATTATAACTGTTTCTGCCTGTTTTTTAAAATTAATATCACTTTTTAACACTCATTTTAAGCATTATTCATAAAAATTTATCACCCGATCGACAATCGATCTAATTTTTCACCAACTGCACTTATGATTTCGATACGCTGAGGCTTTGGGCGCCAAAAATACGCGTTCGAATTCACCAACATTCTTACTATATAATTTTTAATTACGTTTTCAAATGCGTTCTAATTGCTCGAATACATTCTTATTTTCGTTAAAGATAATTAAGTTTTTTCACTAAAATTTCACATAAACAAAGGTTAAAAGTAATAAAATGGAAACATCGATTTTAATTACTTAACCGCTATTATAGATTTACTTTTGTTTTTTAGAAATGTCGAAAGACTCGAAAAGCGCTTGCTATTGGTGTTGATTATTTCACGTGTTTGTAGTTATAATCAGGAAACGTAATAATATGCAAATAGAATATAACACTATCGGGAATATGTGCACCGGTATGGTTACGGTATACCGCTAAGATTTTGAAAGGAGGATACGCGAGTTCGACCGAATGGTAAGGGGTAAGAGAGGCAATATTTCTTAATTACTCTCGCGTGGGTTATGCCTACAGGAGGAAGGGGGGAAGGAGTACGGAGGTACCGCGAAGCAAAGGTACCCGCTTTTATTATATTCGGGCCGCGTTAAAAGTAGAAACGGGATGCGCGATGCGCCGCTCCGCTTCCGTCAAGGATAGCCGAGGGACTAACATTGCGCGAGCGCCGCGCATTCGTTAAACACGCAGTCGCTCGTCGTTGCCTCCCTCTTACAGACACGTGCATCTCAGTGTGGGTGCGCATGTGCGTATATAGTGTAGAGCAAGTGTACCCGATAACCGTAGTGCCCCTTCTACCACTACCGCACTACACCTCAACTATCGGATGCTTCCCCTTCATCCCCGAGCCATCCTACAATTTCCCACTCCATGGGCATTTTCTTCTCCACTTTGTCACCATCTCTCTTTTCAGTCTTCTTCAATCGTGATCTTGCTTCTTTGATTCTGTTCGTAAAATACATATCGGCATACGAAGCCGTTCACGCGAGAAAAAAAGTTAAGTTCATAGTAAGGAGAATCAAGGAGAATCGAACAGAAGAATAAATAACAGAGAAAGTGTATAAGAATATGCGGCATTGAAACAAATTGACTCCAAGTTATTATTTTATAAATTTCTGTTATTCTATCTTTTTATTAAAATGCAAGCTATTTAAAAAATTAGTTTTATTTAAATAATCTTTATAAAAGACTAACTATTTTTTGTTATACATATAAAATATTATTCACCATTTTTCACACAGAAGTATTATTTTTTTATAACTTTCGTTATCAGATAATAAAACATTTAATACAGAAAGGCATTTGATTTATCAATTAATAAATAACTTGTAAAAACTCTTTTTTACTATTTCTTTTAAGGTATTATATAAAAGTAAAAAATATTTCTTATTGTTTGAAGTATTTGATTTCATTTAATAGTTATTGTTAAATGTAGTTTATCGCGATCTATTGTTTTATTTTAAATTCAAAATTTGTTATATTCCATATCTAATATGTTACATTCAATTTTTCGTAATTTTCCCGTGTAATTTTTTTACCGATAATTTATAAAATATACATTTATTCTAAAATAACTAAAAAATATTATTTTATAGAAAATTTTATTATTTTACATACATAATTTCTTCATTCTTTTATTGCACTTGGTAATGTTTCTAACGGTATTTAGAATAAATGGAAGCAAAAACTCATTTTAATAAGCATAACAATAAAGTAAAGAATATATATATATATGTGTATGTATGTATATACATATATTAGTTCACATTATTTTAAACTTTGTACTTAATAGTAAAATATTGAATTACAATGATTAAAACTAGGAGATGATATAATATAGTATATTTTAGGTGCATAAATTTTCTTATTATTATGTACAATATGTATTATAGTATCATTTGAATAAATTCTTTTTCATAAGTAAAATATAAATGAGACTTATAAATTTTATTTATAAATCTAAAAAAAATTCATGTATTTAATAATAACAATAATTAGTTGATAAATAATGACTGAATTTGAAATTCACACGCTAGATGTAGTTGTCAGTATGTCTGATACAGTGTATCTGAAATCGCTTCGTATAATCCGTTTTGAGAATAAGTTCAGTTTTTAAATTCAGATTATATGTCTACTTATAAATAGTAGTCGATAGCCCGTTATATTTTATACCTTCCTGATCATGTTCTATATAATACTATATTCGTATTCTTATTCATTATACATCTCTTACAATGAGATAATTGTCATTAGCTATCTTATTGTTTACAAATTGATTTGCTGTTTGTAAATCTAGAATATTTTTTATTTCAATTTACTATATAATATAAGGAATTACATAATTAAATTATGATTTTAAGATCAAAATTATTATCAATGAAAGTATTCCAAAATCTTTTTACAATATACCGGATATGGACTAATATGTACTGTTAGTTTCAATCATATTAGCATTCATCACGACTGTAAAGATTTCAAACTTTTATTACAAAATTCATACGATATAATACAAATTATTATTTTTGAAATTAATATCATTTGACTAATATAAAATAGCGTATATGTTAAAAATAATGTTAAAATAATATGTTAAAAATACTATTTCAACACATATAACTAATCAACAAATGAATAATAATTTTTAATTTTTAAATATAATTTATAAAATAGTAATGAATTTTCTTTAAATAAATTTTGATTTTTAATAATATTGAAGGCTACATCAATTTTGCAGAAATAAGTTAGATCTCATTTATCAACTACTACATACTTTTATAAAACAATAGTATTAACTTTACAATTCATCATTAATGTTGTTATGGTTCTAATAAATTTTGTGGTAGATACTTTATTTGTATATGAGTAGATTTACATGTACTTATAATACATGACTTGCTCACTAGAGGAGTGGAATGTTCAACTCGACTTTTTATAACTAATAAGAAGGTTTTAATGTGCACTCTTAATATTTTATTAATGAGTTATTACTTAAATTTGTTGTAATACATATTGTTGTTAGTATTCTATATATTTATCCATAACTATTACTTCTTACAGCTATTAATCACATGGTTCATATAACGTGTAGTTATCAAATTATTTTTATATTATAATTGTATTAGATATATATTTTTACAAAATTCCATTATATTTTGCTAATCAGTAATTAAGTTCACAGATCTAACTTGTTTGGTTATAATGCAGTATAGTTTCCACTTCAAGAATAAAAAATTGTCCGAATATTCGCCATGTCCACACAATAGTCAATTTCTTAATTAAAATATAACAAAACATTTATAGAAAGAAAATAATTGATAGATTATTGCTTATAATTTTTGAAAAGTATTTTTATCATGCAAAAGTTATAGATTTACCTACTACACAAAAAGTTTTACTAATATATTGTTTAACTTTCCTTTCCTAGGTTTTTTTTCACCTTTTTGTTCTTTTATACTTTTGTTTAGAAATTATAGAAACTAGAAAAATATAAAAATAGTAAATAAGAATAAAATAAAATAATTAATAAATAAGACAGGTTTATTACTATTTTAAAGTAGAAAATAAACTACTGTAAAATATTATATCTAGTTAAGACAAGTTCAAATAATATAGTTTATCATACGGTATATGTATTTATGATCTTTTGAAAGCCTACAAAGATTCTCTCTGTTTTAAATTTTTGTTCTGAGATAAATTAACTTGGAATAGAAAACTTAGAAATCGTTCATGAAAAGGAGATTGACTGAAGTACTTTACTCGAACAGGGAAATGCTTTTCGAAAGTAAGAAAAATTATACGGAGTGGTTTAGAAAACTTGACAAGGATAGGGAAATTTTTTTTCAGATCAATTAAATATTTGAATAGGCATCATTATTTCTATTAAAAAGTGATTTTTATAAAATATAATGTATTAAAAACAAGAAATATGTTAATTATTATATACATTTTTGTAAAAAGATTATATAATCTTCTGAAAATAAAATAATTGATTCGAATCTTTCAATGAATTAATGATAATTATCTTTTCGTAAAAAACATTTTATTTTTACTTTTGTTACAAATAGATAGTTTTTTGTATTTACTCTGTATTTATTCAGCTATAATGGAGAAAACGCTTATATATATATATATATATATATATATACGTATTTTTCAACAACCTGTAATTTCGAAAAAGATTCATATTATTTGTAGTTTCAAACAGCGTTAAATTCCTGTATAAGTACACTAATGTGTATATAATACTGGTAATGGTATAGTTCATTTATTAAAAAAGTGATTTTCTGTTTTTCTATTTAAAATTAAAGAAAGTGAATATCATATTGAATAACTGTAAGTTTTAAAATAAAATTCAAAGTGGTGATAACATTATTAATATATCTCACAAATCTCTGGTAATAAATACAAAATTTGATAAGTAATTTTTATTTTATTTTTTCTAAACCTGAAATGTGACATAAAATATATATAAATCATTAATTGATTATAAAGTAATATATATACATTTAAATTGAAATTAAATAAATATGCAACTAATATTATACTATTTTTATTAAATAATCTTCATACATTAAAAAATTCGATTACTAATTAAAAGATAAATTTATATTTACAAATAAGATATTTCAAATATTTTCTTATTAGTAATAATCTATGTTATATTGAATATAACTTACAACTTATAAAAAATAGATATTTATTAATAACATTTTTTGAAGTTACAAGTTCAGTTTCAATAGTTATGAAGTTGCGTAAAAATCATAATCTTAATGAAATTGATCCGTTGTTCAATTTAAAGTTTTTAAACTAGAGAAGAATTCTAACAGCAAAGACCTGAATTTCTTTCTATGCTTTCACAAAGCATAAATATCTTTGCGCATAGTATAGTCAAACTTGATTCCAAATTTCTGTTCAGTTTAAGACATTGCTTACGCGTTCTTTGAAACTGCATTTTGATTTTCTAACAGTTATTAATTAATTAAACGAATTGAATTTCTAATGCATTTTTTATAATTATGAAATAATAAATTCAAAAATTATTTTGTGTATTCTCTTTATTAATAATTCCTATTACTTTCTAAACTTGTAAAAATTTTATGTATTTAAAGAAAATTTAATATCATACTTTATTTCTAATTGATAAATTTTATTATATATTTTATTAATTTTACATTATTCAGAAAATAATGAATTTCTTCAAAACATGTTTTAAAAATTGATTTGTTGTTTTATTTTAATAAAATTTTATATATTATTCTTTTTTATTAAATTCTTTTTTACACTCCCATATATTTAATTAATCGTTAAAACTGTTTTACATATTGAATATATATCTTTTATTACATTTATATGGAATCGTTATAATTATTTCGATCATTTATCAATATTATATGAATAATGTGAAGAATGTTCTTTAAGTATTTTGTATTAGTTAATTAATGTAGTTATCAATTTTTTGTTCGCACTTTATCTCTCAATATATCAAATAAAAAAGAATTGGAAAATAATTGTACTAAATATTCTTCGATAAAAATTTTGTTATTGTTGAAACTAAAATTAAAAAAAAAGTATTCTATATAACATTTTATAAATATATTTAATTAAATTTTGATTTTATCGAAATGTATCCTATATTGAAGGAGAGAAATAATCTCTAATTTAAAGCTATATGAATTTTCCATTCTATTGTAACATTAGTACAATATTTTTGTTAACGATAACATGTTTTTAATTTTATATTGTGCTATGTTATACAAGTTTTACATTTTACAATGCGTATTTAAATATCATGAGCAAGATGACAGAAATATTAGTTACAAGAACTTAAATTTCTGCTGTCCTGTATTTTTATTTTATTACCGTTATTTTATATTTTTAAAGAGGTTAATAATTGTACATTCATTTTTTACTCATTAGAAATCACAAAGAAGCTTTATAGCTTATAATTGAAAATATATATTTTTTAATATATTTTTTCTATGGATCTTACTTAAATATGTATGAATAGTTCTCTTGAATAATCTATGGCTAAATATAGTACTATTTTGTTTGATAATTTCATGAAGATAAGATGGCTAAATACTAGTATAATTTTAATGTACATATACATATATTAGTCGAATTCTAAATTGTATATCTATTAATCTTTAATTTAGTTTGCTAAAAACTAGAAGTGATTGGTTAAAACGTATTATAATAATTATTGATTTTTTTCTGAATAGTTAGTTTATTCCATGATATGTAACTGCATGGTAAACATTTCTATATTTCAAAATTTTAATTCTAAATTTTAAGTATTTATACTTAAATATAATATTACGTATAAATATTTATAATGTAATATCTTTATTCTTAATTGAACATACTGTTTTATTAAAATAGAATTAAGATAATGTATGTAATCGGCATATTTGAAAAGTAAACGGAGATTATTCAAACTAAACAAATAAATTGAAGAAGTAATAAGATTAGAATATTTATTTATGAGCGAGGAAAGTTACAATGCATACGAAAAAGAAAAGAATGAAAAATACATAATCTATTTATGAAATGAAAGCAAGTAAGGACGAGTTGCGATGTATAATATTCAATAATTTTACTTATACATTAATTTAATGACAGAAACAGATGAAATTAATTGAGTTAAAAAATTGAACATTATTTCATTTAAGAAATTAAATAATGAAGAGAAAACTTGAATTTAAAAATTTTCTAGAAAATATTTAGATAAATCAGGAGACATTTAATGGTAAACATAATTTTCTCTTAAAAATTACTTATAAATAACAAGTGAACTATATTTCGGCTGTCAATAATGAATTATAGAAAATGTAACATATAATGATTATTTAAAAATTGAGCCAAGTAGCTAAATTATGTTGTCAATATCTGCTACTATTAAATATATATACAATCTTTAATTACAGTTATTTGTTGAAATTCATGTTTTTTATAAAAAATATAAAAATCTGAAGTACCCGTAGTAAAAAATGTTAATTTTGAATTTGTGCAAAATGAAATGAGCTAAGTAAACTGCATTTTATATATAAATATTAATAAACAAGGTGATTCATTAATTTAAGATATTAACATATTTAGTATTGTTAATATCCGCACATTCATTATATTTTATAGCGGAATATTGAATCTACCGAAAATAATAAAAACTACAATTTTAAATATGTAATCTAAAAAGAAACAGTGATTAGTGAAACAAGATTTTTTACAACTAGTTTAGTAGAATTTTATCCTTGAAGATTATAAATATTTTATTCAATGATAAAAGAAATTTTATAAGTTAAGATTGAACAAAATAAATCTATATATATTATTTATTATATTAATTTATATTTAGAATTTGTGTGATAAAAAATCGTTAATATTTCATACAGATTTCTATCAATTGATGTTAGATTTATTCTTTGTGTTCAGTTAATGATAAATTTATTTTGAAAATAGAACCATCTTATTAAAGTTTAACTAGATAATTTTATATTCTTCTTCTAAAATAAGCTTTCATGTATTCTCTGAAATAGTTTATTTTGCTTCTACTATTGTATTTTATAAATATATTATAAGCAAATTTAAATAAAAAAGATTGAATACATCACGTTATGAAATAATGACATAATTTTTTAAATAAAGTTTTCTTCAAATGTTGTAATTAATCAAAAACAACAATTAAGCTTAATAACTAGGCATAAATATATAATTATTTATACTTAAAATTATATTTGACTATATGCAATAAAATAATAGAAATATATATATATATGCTTATAAAAATTAATATGAAAATAATTGTTTATCTGTTTTATCATTGATAAATAATTAATTATATTATTAATTATTATAAGTTTCTAAGTTAATTTTTCTGAATTTTTTTTTCAAATTGAATTGATTTTTTAGTCATCCTTTTTTAATTGTGACGATCTAAATTATCACATACTGCTTAAATATAATCTGAAACAATAAAATTAAAATATGTAATTATTTGTTACAGACATTAGACATAAAATTAAAGCAATCACATTAATTTTTTGATTTCCAATATAACTTTAATGATATAAGTATGTGGCAATGAACTAACGACATATTAATAAATTTAAAATAACAATGGATCAACTTACTAGAATTGCTATATGTGATACATTACATCATTTATTTGTAATTCAAAAAAAGAAAATTCAAATTAGTAATAATATAAAACACCAATAAATATGTTAATTTTCACTATATTATAAATTGTTTTATTTTTATCAATTTTGTATAAAAATTTCAATTCAATACATATAGAACTTTGAGGCTTTTCTATCTATGACCAAGTGAAATCATCGTTATCCTTTTCTATATGTTTTATTTCAATATCTATAATTTTTTTATTTTTGAAACAAACTCAATGGATTTATATTTATCTAGAAAGAGTCTTTATTTTATTACAAAAACTAGATTGAACCAATTACAATGATAAATTAATAAATACATTTATTATGTCAATACGAAGAATTAGATTTAACTTAAGGATTAAGGTAAAGTCAAAGAGAAAAATTTGAAATTATATATTACATTTGTTGTGGGTGATGGCGTCAATAGGGTAATATAGACGTACGAACACTCGCTAAAAGAGAATAGCTAATAACGACAGTGAGCTCTCCTCTCTCTCTCTCTCTCTCTCTTTATACTCATATGTTCATGGATGCGCTAAAGGAGGTGAGATAGAATAACTAATAACTCCTTTCGAAGTAGACGAATAGATGGGTGAATGATAGATGACGATAATTTCATTTTACGGATTAACAAATTTCGTCGTTAATAATTGAATTCTTTTCGCGCGTGAATTTACATTTAGTCGAAAATTTTTGTCGACAAATGAAAATTATGTGACAAAATTATTAACTTTGAACAATAAGAAAAACTCAATGAATACGTTCGTATCGCTTGTGTTTTTAAGTAAAAGAAAGGTTTGGCATAATAAATTTTTGACAGCCTCATTTAAAGCATTAAAATTTTTGCACACATGGATTTTTCATTGATAAGCGAAACCCAATAGTTGATAATTGATAATAATTAATACTGTATTTTTCAAAGGTTTACAAATGACCTACATAATAATCGAAATAAGAATATAACATTTTTTGTAAATTCTAATAAAAATAATAGATTTATTTTTTAAATTTCGAACAAGAAATGAGTTATTTTTTTAACACATTTTCATTGTCCAATTATAATTACTTATATTATTTTAAGTATTAAATATTGCTGTATAAAGTTAATAATTCTCTATATACAATAAAGTGAATAATTCTTGTATTACAGATTTAAACACTATTTTTTTTCTTCTTCTCTTGAAAATTTTATTGCTAAAAGCGCAAAAACAAATATTCACAACAGAAAAATGTTACGACTTAGCAACCGTTACTAGAATTACATAAGTAGTGAATAGCACTGATACAAAAAGATATATTTAAAATTAACAATTTTAATAGAATTTTATGGTAAAATATAAATTTTATCTTTTAAAAAACGACTTTGTATAAAGATGATGTTTACTAAATTCTATATACCTAAGAAAAGTTTATTCTTGTAAATTCCATATTGATAGAAATACCTGCATTCTGAAACTATAATTGACTCCGAAAAACAGTAAATTTTTTTTACACAGATTTATACAATACATATAAATAAATCGAAACAATGCTGTAGCATCTATAAAAATTTTTACTTACGTTTCGTTTTTATAATTACAATATTTCGCAATAATTATGAAACCATTATGCAGTATTTCTGAATTTATTAAATTGTAACTATTTTAATTACCTGAATTTATTTAAAAACTATATATAAATAGTATATTAAACGAAGTTTAAAAATCAGTTTTGTCAAAAAATATTTAAATGTAAATTATTTGGAAGCATAATTAAAAATTAAATTGAATGTCGATATCTCTATTATAATATTTTACATAATTCCATAGTATATACATATTTAAATTATCGTGATAACAATTATTAAATTACTTATACCTACATTTTGAATAGAAACTATATTTCTTACATATTTTACTGTTTGAAATATTTATTATTTTCGTTTCATCAATTTATAGTATTTTGTTCTAATAGACATTTCTATCCTAGCACTAAGAAAATTAACATTAATAAATATGATTATTTACTATATGTATATACAATTTGTATAGACTTTATAAAATTTATTCTTTTTAGATATTCAAGCTTAATGTGTTACTATTGTTTTAAAAATAAAAATCATTTAAATACAGTATTTATATAGCACAATATATTATAATGATATTGTATAAAATATAAAATTAAATTGAATTAAATTCAGTAAGTAAAACTTGTTTATGAATTATTAATTCTAGTTCTAAAAAATTAATTAGAATAAATTTCATAATTTCTTTTATTATAATACTTTCAACCAGTTATATATTTGCAATTATAAATATACATTTTTATGTGTTATATTAATTTATTTAATATAAATTTAAGTATTCCACGATTTTATTATTCAATGATTACATAATTCTTATTTCATACTTTTATGCCGTATTTTTTAATAACAGAAATTTTTTATTTTGCAGAAGATTTTATATTAACATATACAGTTAATTAAATATTTTTCTATTTCAATCTATTAAAATTAATTATAAAAATTTTTTTATACGATACTCTTGTCATATTCGTATCCTTTTCGTTTAAATTATATAAAACATAGATTTTATATCTATTTTTTAAATATGTTAATTTCAAATTTATTAAATATCAAAAAAATGTTTGATTTTTAAATATATTTAATTAAAAATAAAATTTTTTTTATTACATTTAAGTGCATATAGTATAAAAAGAAATTTAAAAAGCTCAATATCAAAAATATTGGCTTTAAGCGGCTTAGAAAGAAAATTAATTTATTGTTATAATTTAAAGAGATTTTAAAACTGACTTAATAAGAGTTTAAAACTGTCATTATTGTATTACAATAATTATATATTATGATAAAATTCTATAATTCGAGTATAAAATATCATAATTTACATGATTATGAAATTGTTACTGATACTGAATGATATCATACTCGCATTAAAGTTCTAAAAGTTCTTCAGTAGCTTTGATTTGAATTTAAAATTTTACCTTATTCTGATCTGATTAAAGATATTAAAGGCGAAATCTATATATCAATCTCGAAATGAGCTATCACTAGACTTTAATTGCTACACCGGCTTTATAGTATAAAAATTTACATACAGTATATTAACATATAGTATATGTATATGACTATTTAAATATCTAAAGTTTTGGTTTATCTATTTAAAATTAACTTACGTATAAAGAAAAAGTTAAACGATTTTTTATAATAATATTGATGAATATATATTTATATCATCCGTTTTGCACAGTAATAAATAGTAAAAAAATCTTTCGATTTTTTGTCCTAAAATGGAAACGTGGTTACTCATTTAATAGATTATTTTAAAGTATAATGAATAACAAGGATTCTGTTGTGGTGAAGTTGATTCCCTACTCTAGAAAGAATGAATTTACTAGGAAAAGCTATGAATCAAAATAAAATACAACACGTAAAACTTTCTTTTTGTGTCTTTCTTCAAGTATCGAATTTAAGAAAAATAGATTTAGATTGTTTTAACTGGTGCTAACTCTTACTTTGATTGCATAAATTGTAATGCGATGTTTGAAACAAAACATTTCTTTAACATGGTTTGTCGCTATGAATACTATTCGAGGGATGTAAAAAGAAATTTTAAGGCTGAAAATAATTTAATTAATTATAGTTCTCAACAAAGTTTTAAATAAGATTATAATTATATTATTATGCCCAATGTTTCAATTATTTATGAGATATAAATAATTACAAACCATTACTAGTATTTCTAATAAGACTCTTCATACGAATTGAAAATAAATGCTGAAAATAAGTTAACATCTGCTACATAAACTTGTTTTTCATCGTGTAATAACTACAGTTATGAAAACTGTATCATTTATTTTAATTTATTTGCAAAATTTTCAAGGTAACTGAACAGCAGACGCCATCTGTTAACATTGCCAGAACTATCAAAAAATTTTTTCTCATCTAAAATAAAAACAGAATATTATGTAATAAACCACAGAAAATATATGAAATTTTTCATACAAATTTAAATTAACTTATTGTGAAGTTCAAAAATAAGAATAGAAGTTACGAATGTGAATATTATTATTACGAATATTAATATCAATATTCATTTATATGGTACCTTATAGTTTATTTTAGTAATAAATAATAGTGTTGTATAAAAACATAATTACAAATTAGCTAAGTAAATATTGATTATATATATAAATATAAATTTGTTCAATTATCTATTAATCTAACGTAAAGATAAATATATGTCGCTTTACGGTAGATAATGTATTAAAAAGAAAAAATTTATCTATTAAACGTATCTTTTTTTATATAAATATTTTGCTTAATGTAAATGCAATATATTTAAAATAAAGAATTTATAATAAAATTGTTATAGTATATTAAGTATTGTAATATTATAAATTTTACATCTCACTTGAACTCCTGGAATATAAATGATTTAAGAAAAATCTAAAATGAATACGAATAATTTCAAAATATTTTATATTTAAAATAAAATTTATTTCTTCAAATTATTATCTTAAATTTAATACTAAGATAACTCATTAAACTATATTGATATTCCAATAAGTAACATAAATGATAGTTTTGTTTAAAGAATTTAATAGAATGAAAATGAAAAATTCATTCATTTATTCATATTATCAGATTATTAGTATTATTTTATTTTATTAACTTCAGTATTATTTACTATTCATATTCTGAATTAATATATTAATTTTATTACAAACAAGTTAAAAAACTGAAATTGAAAACTTTTTATAACTAATTCGTATTATGTCCAGATACAGACTTATATATATGTACACATTAAAATACAAACTCAATGTTTTATTATAAATTTAATAGTAAACCGATAGTATTTTTAAACCATTTCGACTAATTTTAACTGATTGCTTTAATCATATTTTATGATTTAATATTTAAGACTACATTTTATTGAAATGTTTTTTATTGATGTAAACGATCTTATCATAATTATAGGCAAAAATAGAAGTATATGCATCTAAAGTATTTTGTTTTGAATATATTACGTTTAGATGTACTTCAATAAATTGGTGATTATTTTTATAGAATTTAATTATATTATGAAGAACAAATTTTTTTATCTTTGAACAGAATGATACTGCATAATCTGACGAGAGGATTACGACTCTGCAGGTGTAGGGAACTTTTTTATATTTCACATTTTCTAAATTTGCACTGTATATAATTAAATTGTTTTTTCCATTTACGTATAGTCTATTTACAATAGTTTTTTCTCCATAGTTTAATCTTCTGCTATATTCGCTCATATAGAATATTTTTCATAGTATGATACCAAATAAATGTTTTATTACTTACAGCGACAAGATAAGAAAACAACCGTAATAGGCTCGAGTAAGATCGCTCGGACTTGGACGGGCAACAGACAATGGGTTACTCGCCTCCAGACCTCGAACACTATGCGCGGAGACGCCCGTAGCCCGTGCGATATCGTATAAATAAACCTCGCCTCTCCGAGCTCGGAGATGATGACCCCAACGGCGGGGCGCAATGCTAGCCTCGTGCATATCGCCGCGGGGTCTCTCAAAGAATGCGCGAGATGGAAAGCGAGAACCACTCGAGAACCCAAAGGGGAGGTGACGAGTAATTCAAATGACGTATGTGGACTATGTATCCAGTTCATGACACCTAAAAAACTCGACGCTAATGACCAAGGGTCCAACGGATAAGCCAGGACACTGGCAAAGAGACACGTGCTCTGAAGAAGGACGGAGAAGTCAGGGCACCGGCAAAGAGGCCCGTGTTCTGACGAAGGACTGAGAAACGAGCCATCAAGGGTCGTAAACAACAACGAAAGAATAAAAGAAAATACGTTAAGAGAATGAGGCAACAAGGATATATATAGGTGTTCACGCCGAGTCGCACGAGACTTTCTTTAGACACGATCAACGATACCAAGTCGACGATCATTGCACCTCATAACTATTCTAACAGCAACTGTCATTCTGTGGACGCGCGACTTGTCACGCATCGAACAAACCTACTGTTAACCAATCGCGATAAACAAAATATTGTACACGTCGGCGAGCCTGGATACTCTTCTCCAGGTGTCAACATTGTTAAAATAAAATTATTGTGAGAATAAAAGGTGATAAAAAAGGTAAACGTCCGAGCATTTATCTAACTCCTAACACGATTTATGCATCAATTATAGTTTCATTTTAGTAACAATTTTTATGTAAATAAGATTTTTGTTACGGTCAGAAAGCATGAGTCTCGCGAAGGATGCATCGGGTTGCAACAAGGCAAAGAAAAACGAGTATTAAATGGCGCGAGTAAAATTATCTGTACTAAGTCGATCGCAGGGCGATGAGTTGCTCCCCTCCAGTCCTCGAATACTTGGAGCGGGGACGTCCGTAGCCAGTGTAAGATAGTATACACAAACTCGCTTCTCGGAGCTCAGAGATGCGAGAAGAAACAAAAGACCCTTGCGGGATTTCTCTCACGAGGCAGCGCAATGTTAGCCTCGTGCGTGTCACCTCGGGGAACTTCTCAAGGAGTTCGCGTGAACTCCAAGAAAGGTAATAACAAAATGTATCGCGAGATGGTGAAATTCGAGGAGGTCACGAGGGACTCAAGCGTCGTACACTGTCAGATTCGTTCAGATTGTATTACCCCAGGACCAGTGGGCCACTCACGAGTGATCTCGAAGAGAGGGGGAAATCATCGGGATTGGTCGGTCGGAGGGCCACTCCATGCTAACAAGAGGGAGATCGCCTACTCGAATAAGACGTCGGGTAGATTGACCGTGTCCCCCTCGGGAGAGGGGTGTGGTCGCGTGCCGATGAAGACGCATGGGGCTTTACGGTGGTCTCCTTCGTTTAGTCGAACGGAAGGTCGCGCGTATATCAAGAATCTGAGGAACCGTCACACAACAACAATGCGAGAAATCGTAATTATTGACTTGTTGGGACTCTAAATCCTGGAAAAAACAAAAGGACTCGAATTAACGAATGACGAAAACCAAAGTTTCCAAAACAAAGGGGGGAGTTCAAAAAGAACGGGAAATACTAGGGTTTTTATATAAATGTATGAATCGGAGGACAGTCCAGAGGATTTTTTTCAGACTCGAGCAGCTTTTCTGAGCTGACGCACGCAGAATTGTCATACGCGTCATCGCATTATTGTACGCAATAAAACTAAGATATTATACGAGACATCGCAAATTATTGTACGAGACCGATATAGATACATCTTAAACTATATATATGTTGTGAAAAAAATAAATTATGTTAAAAATCAGAAGTGCTTATTTTTAACCCCAACACCTTTTCTTCTATTATTTGCGATAATATAAATGCAATTTTTTATAACTGCATAAATTTTAAAAACATTTATGAGTATATAATTTATTTATTGAATATAATATAGTATTTTAATAGATATTTACCTCATCATTTTTTTAAGATATAGGAATATCATTTAAAATAAAATTATTAAAATTACTCTATATTAGCCATAAACAAAAGAAAATTTATAGCGTTTTCATCAGAATTTTGGTGAATATTTATTAATTATTGGAAACAAAACTTAAATTAATTTTGGAATTTATATTTGGATTTTATCAAATTTTATAATACAAATATATACCTCAAAAATTGTAATTACTTTAAATTAATATTTAAAATAAAAGTTGTTTTACATTCATCTATTACTGAAAAACTGAAGTTTCATTACACGTAAATTGAAGTAAGACTAAAGTGTATCGAATTTATGATACAATATATTTAATTATAGTAAAATTTTCAAAATTATAAAATTAAGATTATATTACAAGGATTATATTTCATAAGAAAAATGATTTTAACGTAACATATTGGTATTATATAAAATGATAAAGAACTGATGATAGTCCATGAGGATGATATCAAATAACAGAAATTTATTTATGCTAATATCAATTTAATTTTTTTAAATTTTTTATCTTTGTTTTATCTGTCACAGTTTATTTTTAATGTTCAATTTTATTACAAAAAATTAATGTAGAAGTTTTCATCTACAGACTTTCATAATTTAAAATTGCATTATACTGTAATATAATTAGTGTTAATAAGCTTCACATTATTATTAAAATCAAAAGAAAGGTGTATTCAATTATTATACTTATAAACAGATTACTATAGTCACAACAACTTTAATATAAAGTATAAAAGGTATGTCATTCATAAAAAATCATAAATTAATTGAATATTATAAATATTATAAAATTCATACAATTTTAAAAGAAAAATCAACTACACTATATTCATCTATTAAAAATCACGAGGTTTTTAGTTATATAATCCTTTATGATCAGAATTTTAAATGGTGTAATTAAATAATTTATTTGCGTATCATAAAATAAAATGTAACTACAAATATTTATGAACAATAAAATAAAGAAAACGATGAAAGAAATTAAAAAAATAAAATTACCTATTTTCATACCATAGAAAAGTAAATAAAGCACCTTATTTTTCTAAAATAAATAACTAAAAAGCAAGAGAATAAATAAAAAAATTAATATCAATTAAACATTATTGACTTTACTCGAATATATTTGAAAATATAATGAATGGAGTGAAGCCTGATGTATAAAATCGCTTAAATTGTATGTTGATGTCCAATTCGCTTTCGCTATGCAGTGGAATGTCATCGATAGTGAAGAGTGGATAGGTCAAACTCAGTAGAGTATTGAAAATCATTACAGGAGGTTAGGTTCAATGAACTGGGAGTCGTGTATATTTACGACTTTAATATGTAAGCGTCTTACGGAAGAATATGCTATCACATATAGATAGTTTTACAAAGTGTTCAAGTATCCTTCATTATATCAGTAATACCAGTGTACTAGTATTGCTATTATATTCATACGATTATTATTACATATCTGATGATCATTTTCGCCTATGATTTCGTTTATGTCATTATTTTTATGGGTCGATTAATTAGTTCTGTATGCCTAGACATAATTGGATTTTGCAAAAGGCGGTTTTTAAATACTTTATAACATTCTTTCAAAATCTAAAAATTGCTCTATTATTTTAGTATAAAACTAAGTCATAGTATATTCAACTCACATAAATAAAAATTTTTAAATATTTTATAAAAACAATTTGTTTACGTTAAAAATCGATTATAATTTTCTCTACGATAAAATATAAAGTATTTTTATGAAATCCGAATTAATAACAATATTTTAATATTTCTTTTGAATATTTCAAGGCCTTAATAACTAAAATAGTGTTAGCTTGAAAACAGTGTATTAAATTCCTTCAAATGTCTAGACTATCGACTATATGATAGATATATTGAATGTTTTAGGCGTAGCGATTCAAATTAAATGAAAAAGAGCTTAACGTATAGAAAGAAAATTTTATAGGCACTAGTCCGCATAAGCACATATAGCACACATATTATGTATTCAATAATATGAATCTAGTAATATAATATGAAAATAAAATATATAAAAGGAAGAAATAAAATAAAAACAATAATATAATAATTTTTATTTATTTTATCTTGAATATCTATCTAATATTTAAGTTACCGATATAAATTTATTTTTTATTAATTAATTTGAAGAAACTAATATTTAATTTTAAATATTACAATATAAGTTTTCATATACACTAATATAAAATATAATATAATTAATTATTAAAATAATCATTTTCGATCAATTTTAGTTTATTTTCATATAATCTTCTTATTTTCTAATTAATTCATAAAATAATTTAATTTTGAATATTATATTTTTTATTTAAATTAAATACTTTTATATATAAACATTTTATTAAAATTGTTTTTCGATAAATTATATTAAATTATAGACAAACATAACATACTTCACTGAAAAATTGCTTTATATTTAGGGCATTCTGTAAATATTACTTTTAAAAGTGAGTTTACATTACAATTGTATCATAAAGTATATCCATTCCTGATGTATAATTTTTAAGACATGAGTTTCAATATATAATTGATGCATGGTTAAGTGTATCCTATGAAGAGGAAAGAGTGGTTTTCAAATATTTTCTATTAATAAGAAATTAGTAAAGATAAAATGCTGTAATATTTGAGTATTGAAACTTATCAATTATTATATTTTAAGTATATTAATATGTAATGAATATTCTAAGCTATTAGCTATTTTCAATATGTATATTTACAAAGATTCATCTAAATATATATGAAAATCGATATATGAAAAATATAACAAAAATTTAAATATATATCTTACCATAAAAATACCATAAAATAAATGTTATTATGTGAAAATATATAGAAGAAAAAGAATGAATATTTTAAAATTATAATAAAAAGTATAAAAAATGTTTAATATCAGTTGTATATTAATAGTTTCAGATTCTGAGATGTCAGAATCTTCACCAATTTTTTTTTGTAACTGTATAACTTTCTATAATTTATAACGTTATGTAATTAATTTTTTTTCATTATAAAATTGTTTATTTTATAAAATAATTTAGTTTTTAAATAAAAAACGAAAATTTTATACACTTCTGATAGTAACAATTTTTAAGGTTTTATAAAAGTTCATTTTCTTTTAACATTTTCTCATATTGCTTATTATATTGCATTAATTGTACTGACATTCTATAATGGGTGATAATATTTAAAATATATTAATAATAATTTATTACAAAATATAAAACTGGGGTAAAATTAATAAAAATCTCATAACAATATTAATATTTTGAACAAAAATGTAATTTTCAAAAAAATAAGAATTTATGTTAAAAATCATATCACTTCGAAAAATTTTATATACGAAATTATTAATTTACTTATGTATTATACACACATACATATATATACATATATAGATGTGTAAAGGTATTTTTATGTCATTTTTCATCTATTTTAATCAGTTACAAAATAATTTAAGTAAAAAGATTCGGAAATTCTTGAAAATGACTGGATATGTGTACAGGCCCTACCATCACCAGACGTTGGTTAATTGACTACAATATATCTCAAAGATATTCCTTGTTTGAGTATTTAGTTCATCCATCCTTTGTTTAATATAGTTTCGTTTAACAACCGATCTTCTTCTGCTTTATTGTCCTTATATTTTATCTTTCCCATTAGAATGCATGTAGAATGACACCCTAACAATATATTTTCTTCTTAAAGTTAAAATATGATTTTTTGTTTTATCCTTTCATTTAAATTTTTAATTTAATGAGATTTTATGAGTTGTTTTACTTAATTATATTATTTCTATATAAATATTAATTAATACTTATAATATTTCCATTAGAGAAAGTACTATATTAATAATTATGAATTAACATACCAATGTGAAAAAAAATTTAAACTATCTTTAGTCTATTATGCAGTATCTTATATTTTAATAACGTAATCGTTATTAGTTTCATATTTCTACATATAAATTTATGTAGAAATTATATATATTTATATAATCAATTATTATATCTATCTATATTAGCAAATAAACAAATTTAATCATTTTATATTAGACTTATTCTTTATTTAATAAAAATAATGTTTAATAATAAGGTTATTACGGAATATAGTTTTATAAATAATTATTTAAACTTTGAATTAATTTATTCTTTATAAGAAGTATTTATACATTTGAATTTATTTAGTTACACAGTATTTCGGAAGAAAAATTTTATCTCATTCCTAATTTTTAATACATAATTTTTAAATAGTTTCATACAGTAAAAATAGGTAAGTGAAATACTAAATTAAAAAATCAGAATAAATGGCACAATCTATTAAATGAATTTAATTTAAATGGATGTAGAGTATAATCTATAATTTTAAAGAAATAGGGATATGTTGAAAGATTAATTATTATATTTTAAAATAAGTTTCTGAAAATGTAGAATATATAAAAATTTCGTCATCATTTCATTTTGGTTACTAAAAGAATGAAATTATTTTTCAAAAAAATATTTAAAAACTATGAAAATATTTTAAGAACTTGCCATTTAATTCTGGTAAAAATTAAAAAATAATAATTACTAAAATAATAAAATAAGAATAACATTTACATATATCATAAAGGCTGATTTTCTGTTATTTACGTTAATTAATTTCTTGTTTGATTCGGTTTTTAAAAATAAACGTCAAGATTCATAACATGAATATTCAGTATTCCTCATTCCATTATATTTTGAATTAATATGAGTGTTAATTTTTATTTTGATAATTTAAATTTTGTTTTAAAATTTCTTCAAATAAATAAAATATTCATAACTTATATAATTTTAATATAACTTATGAAAGTTTATATCTATAAAACTAATAAGATATAATAGAAAACATTTGAAAATATATTGTTTATTTTTAAAAATTAAAGGCTAGCTTAGATCATAAAGCAGTTTTATAAAATTTATAAATTTTTCTAAAATATTTAGAGAAAAATATTTTTTGATGTTGAATATTAAATTTAAGAAATGAGTTTATTTAATCTCAAAGCCTATTGAGGTGGACATAAAATAGGAGGAAACATTTTCAAGGATTGGGACTAAGTAAACTTTTGACATAATTTAGAACTTTACTAAAAAATATCTCTTACAATACTGGGTATAAAAACTTTCAATGTTTGATAATGTACTATGTGACAAGAATACGCATTTATAGTATGATTTCCCTTCTTATTATATATAAAAAAAAAATATATATATATATATTATAAGTCACATTATATTAAAAAAATATTAGTCATGTTTATTAATGTAGATAAGTAGATTTACGTGGAAACACATTAAAGAATATTTTGTATTTTTATAAACTCAAAAGCAATGATTGTAAATTTTATTTTATTTTTATATAGTAAAAAAAGTTTGTATTTGTCTCATTATAAAAGAAAATAATTAATTATTTTAGATATTCTCAACTATTTAAAAATATTTTTAGTATTATATTTAAACTATAAAATTTAAATTATTCTATTATTTACTTATCTTCCAATATTTATTCATATAATGAATGTTTTAAAAAATTATATTTTAAAGAAAATTAATATATATATTGAATTTAATTTGCATGAATGATACTATCCATTTTTTAAAACATCAATAATAAATAAAGATTCCGAATAATTAGTATAAATATTTAGATGATATGCACTGACTTTTTTATATAAAAGAGATTGGTTTAACTATTTTAATGATACATGTTATACTTAAATTCATTTTAAGTAAATTAATGAATTCATTTTTATGGACAGTTAAACTAGCAAACTTAAACATGTGTTTATAATTAATTTTTTTTACATTTAATTTAATTTTTGTTTTCCTCATCTTTTAATGTTTTAACGATAAATTATTCCATAATTACAATTATGATAATTACAATATACATAATTGACTATAATATACATACTTTAATATAATTGATGATAGTATTTCATAAATTAAGTAGAAAAAAAATCTTTCATATTTTAATTAATATGATAGTTTTTAAATCAGCAGTTAAAAAAATCATATTCTGAATGCATAATTAATATAATATATGTAATTATATTCGGTTGTTAAATATTGTGCATTTTAGACAGGATCAATTATTATTAATTAAAGAACTCTCAGATATTTTGAGAAGTAATATACATCGTGAATCATTGAATCTTACATTGTCAAACATTCTGTTATTATATTTTGGGAAAATTATTAGTAAACTATAAAAAAAAATTAAATTTTATTAATTAATTCTATTATAGTGACTTTATATGCTAATGGACTTAATCATAAAGACTTAAATAAATTCAAATAATTCATACAAGAAATATTTAGTAATAAATTTAATTTTTAAATAATATTAAATTTATATGATGAAATTTTAACATTTCATGTCAGCCATTAAATATAGTAATTCAGGATTGATGAATTTAATGATAAATAGTAAATATAGCTTTGTTTATCTACTGCTATATTCTGATTTAAATTTGAATAGCGATGAAAATAGAATTTTATCGAATTAATTTAACATTATTTTTTTTATCAATAAACTATAAATTACGTATTATTTACTTATTACATATTAAATATTAAAATGAACTTTAAGTTCATAATTTTCATTATGAAATTAATATTATTAATATGGAAAAATAATTTAATTCAAATAAAATACTAGATTTAAATTATTGGATCTTCTATTGATCAGTGCTAAGAGTAAAAAGGAGTTAGAGAAAAATATATAGACAGAGATTATAACGTATTGAGAAAGTGGTCTTCTACATTGAGTGGACATAGATCATTCTCGCTCTAAGCTGCTTAATCCGAAGCTTAAGTTGATCAAAACTAGTATTGGCTTCAGAAATGCTTCTATTGTATCTCAGACTGAATCATTGTATGGGATAAGTTTCTATGACTTAAGTTATATACCGAGCGGTTATTTCTTCCATTTTATTTTATTTTGAAATATTTAAAATGTGTTATTTTAATAGTTTAACCTTTAATGATTTGAAATTTACTTGAATATTGTCTATAATAAATTAATTAGAACGAAAAATAATCTAATTGTCTTTATTAATATTTATGAGTTGAGTGTAAGAAAGATATTATATAAGTTATATCTATTTCTGCTTGTCTTTTAATATCTTAGTCTATGTTTCTTCTTCTTAATTTTACTGATCTAAGTAATTTAATTTTTGTTTTTAATTAAGTTTATGTCTTGTATCTATTGTTATAAACATTATTTCCCAATGTACATTCTTTTGTTTTTATGGAATAGTTAGTTCTTATAAACAGAAGTAAATTCATGGTGAGAAAGCATACTATTAAAAAAGAGTTATTCTAATAAAAAGGCAAAGTTTTTTGTTATATATATTGTAACGAATATTTTACAACATTAATGTAAAACTAATTTCGACTATCTGGATGTCTAACATATATATAAGATAACTAAATATGTAATTTGTTTTTATAATTATATATGTAATTTTTTTATCGATAACTCTATATTTAACTAAATTAATTGTAAATAGTTACTATAAAATACTGTAAAATTTATGTTTTATAAAAAAGTTTAATAATAAAATAACTATTAAAAGTAGTTTCAACGTTTAGGACTTCATATTGTTTCAATACTACGTATCAAATCTATTATTGTAGTGTTAATAGAAAATGTCAAAATATGATGTCAAGCAAATATAAGTTTGTAAGTATGAAAATATGGATTATAATATAATGAATTAAGCATAAAATACAAAGATAAAATTATTTAAGAACATTATAAAATTAAGTATAATAGTCAATTAGATTTACTTGGTGTTGAATTACTTTTGACTTTTATTCTTTTGTAATCGGATTTATAAAACTATCAACACTCGGTTTTTAAATTTTATCAGGCTAGTCATTAAATAAACAATATTGAATTATTATATTCCACATTTTTATAAAAAATAGAGATAGTTTATCAGTTTTAATTATGTGGAACGATTGATATAATTTCTATAGTAATATTATATTTTAAACCATATTCTATAGGAATATTATAAATAAACCAATCATTGTATTTATTTGTAATACAAGAAAATGTTTCTTTTAGTTTATTTTCATGTTGCACAATAGTCACTACTATATAATATTCAGCTCAAGTAATAATAAATTTCAGATATCATTGATTAATATCATATCATCTATAAATTAGGCTTTATCTTCAATTTATAATAGGTATATCTATAATCTGTTAGCTTATTATAGAAGTTTTAACTTGTTGAAGTGTAAGGAATCAATTTTTGTAATAGTATTTAAAGATATAATATTTTTGGATAATTTAGTTATTACAATCAAATTTAATTTCTAGAATTTTATAAAAAAGTATTTTATTGTTTTCAATCTTTTTATTTAATATTTAACTAATGTGAAATAATAGCTGATTTATAATATACTTAAGAAGAAATTAATTATAAATTTAAATAATTTTAAAATGTTAAATATCACTTACTTAGAAAAATAAGGCCATATTTAAATTAATTAAAATATTGTATTTAATTTTTACATACCTTCATTGTTTCTTTATTTTAATTATAATTATTTGTTAATTCTTTGAAACAATTTCTAAATATGACACTAACATATAATAATCACTTTTATTTACTCAATTTTAAAAACATTTGAAATCTAAGTAACAAAAATTTTTAAATAAAATCATATTTTGTTATATACCTATATTTATTATATCTAATATTTTTTCATCATTCTTTATCATTATTCCTTCTGCTATTTCTTGCTTATAATATATCTCATTCTTTACATTTATTATTTATTGAACATATTCATTGGTCTAATTCGTACGTTATTACACTGAACTAAATTAAAAAACTAATGTCTTTTAACAATAAATAATCAAAATTATACTCTAGCAATAATACATCATTTAAAATTAAACTATATAAATATATAGATTATAAAATTAAAATTTGTTCGTGACTTTGAATCAAGGATCACGTAGTGTAAAATAAATACGTTTTAAGTACCTACAATATCCTATGGAGATATGATAAAAGAAATTAAAATATTAAACAAAATCAACAAAAAAAAAAATAATACTAAATCGATATACACAAATGCACACATAAATAAAGATAATAGTCAAATATTTTACAATATAATGCAAGCAATACAAGAATTAAAAGAAAACGTAAATAATACTTATTCAATACCAATCACAAATAAACGAAGTTAAAAGTTCTAAAAAATTATGAAGAAAACTTTATAAAAACATTTTCAATAATAGATACGAAATTATAAAAAATGCACAACATAACAATACACAATCATAAGAAAATATATTGATAACTCTGATAAAAAAATTATAAATATTTAAAATTATATTAACAAATGTTAACTTATTAATATTAAACCAAAAAATATATAACTTATTAAACTTAATAGAGAAACAAAATCTAGATTTAATATTAGTATCATAAGCAAAACTAAAGAAAACTAAACAAAATACACAAAATAATTTAAAAGCTATAATATTATTAAAAATGTCAGACCAAACTCAATTCAAGGAGGAGAAACAGCGATATTAATAAAAAATAAATACGAGTATATAATAATCGTCTAAATTGAAATAACTATCTTTAATATTGAAACAATAAGAATAAAACTACAAATGAACAATAAAACTTGAAAAAAAATTTAATGCGTAATTCAAAAAACTATTCCAATACTTAAATCTTGAAAAAGAAGAAAACTATGACAGAATATTAGGTGATCCGAATGCAAAACATTTAGGATGAAAAAATAACACAAATAACACAACAGGTATATTTATAAAAAATCGATTAAATTATATGAATTCTTCTAATAACTATCACCATATTAAACTGCATTCGAAGCAAGAAACATTTATAAAATATATTAGGTGAAGGATACCCGCCTAAAAAAATTATGATTGTATTGTTAAGAAAGAAACTAGTAAAATCATATTTATATCATTATAATCGTAAATATAAATTATGTATTTAAATAATTTCAATAAAAATGGAAAACATGCAATATAGTTTGAAAAAAAAGAATATCTCTACAGGTTATATTCTCGTTGATATATAAGGGATTCAGTATCAGAAAAATGAAGGCTTCTAAATTGTACATATTTTTTGTAAATACAGAGGACGAAATTTTTCAACATAAAATTGCTTTTTTGTCAATATTATTTCTGTTCTGAATTTCAAATTATATATATTAAATTATAATAATAAATTCTATTCAATAACATTATTTATTTAAATTTAAAAAGAGCTGATTTTTAAACAAATATTATTTATAAAATAATACTCAATTTTTTAAACTTTTTCATTGATTTTTATAATAAATATATATTAATAATGAAAATTAAAAATCAATATTATTTAATAAAAACAAAAAATCATAACGTTCTTTTAAAAATTTCTGTAAAAACTGAAATATAAGAGTTATTCACATTCAAAGGAGAATAAAAAATTCAATGGTTAACAAAAAAATAAAAAATCGAAACTAAATTTTATTGGTAGAGAAATGTTGATTAATACTTCATAGAAAATAAATTATACGAGAGAATTTATATTATATGAGAGAGAATATGTTAGATAGAGTTTAGATAGAGTTTAGAATATGTAGCTATAAAAACAGTGGATTGTTACTGATTCTCAATCTTTAGTCTACAGATTTGGTTATGTTTATGAATAATATACAATGCCTACTTCAGTGGTTCTTTTCCTCTTTCTTTTTATTCACGGTGATTAGCTGCTACTTTAAATATTCAAAAAAGGATCAGTGACTGAGAAAATTAATCTTTTTCTTATTAATAAGATCATTTTAATAAACTTGTTGTTTACATGTTGATGAAAATTCTATAGATGAACATAGTAAGAATTATTTACATACTTTAATTCCTTTTAATATAAATAAACAAACAAAGTAAGCTACATAATATAATAATTTCTAAGTCAGCTTTTATAACTTATAAATAGGAATCTCTTATTATCAAAAGGTTGTCCAGGTGTATGAATGAGGATTTCATATCTTTATTTTACGTGATTTCTTCAAAATATGTCTAATTAACAATATAGTAAAATATTAAACATGAGGGTTCTTTTATACAATTTTCTTCTATAAATCAGAAACTCATCTCATAAACATCGAATTCGTAGGTTTATATTTATATTGACTCAACTAAATAAATGCATTTTTATTCATATACGTGACTTTTAATAGAATCATGTTTAAACAATAGTTTTCCTAATTTAATATTCATGAAAATGAACGTTATTTTACAGTATTTGATTCCACCATTGTAGGTTACATTACATTTCTTCGCACGGATCCGTCTACAATGAATATCACTTTAAATTAACTTTTATAAGAAACCGTGATGAAAACAAATTTATATATTTAAATTCGGAGCAATTAATTATAATTTTAATGTTTGAAATAATTCATAATAATTCATTATGAAGATCCTATAAATAGTTTTCAAAATGTGCATACTGTTTCATATGCTTCTTTATTTTGAAATTCATTTTCTAGTGTTTGAATAATAATTTAAAACGTAATGTATATAATATATTATTTAAATAACAAATACAGTAAACTGAAATTATAATTAAGAAATATGCATAATGTAACGTATACACTATAAATAATTAATTAATAGTATTCAAATATTTAAGATGTTGTTATTGTTACACGTATAAATTATAATAATTCTATGTAAATTATTTTAAATAATTTGATCATCTAAAAAATCTTTATAAGATAAAAAATTATAGTATCTTCAATTATAAAAGCATTTTAATAATAATCTATAAAACAAAATTTTATTTACGTTCAGGTAAGTAACAATAATGAAACATACTATTTTCTTAAAAATAGTATTTGAAAAATTCATAGTGAGTAATGCATATTTTCTGATAAAAAATAATGTAATTAAATTTTATAATTTAATTTCATTAGCGTAAAATTTGATCTAAAACATTTTTAAAAATTCCAGAATATAATAAATAAAATTAGAAATGGTGATATTTCAAAAAATTTTATTGTCATAAGAAAGTCTCTTTTATTACACAAAAGTTATTTTAAGTACTATAGAGCCATACATTAAAAATAGTTTTTTCCTTGACACACACACATACACACACATCTTATATAAGAGAGTAAGTAACTTTTGAAATACTGGTTCAGTAATAAAATAAAAATTTATTTTTCTAGCACTTATAGTTAAATAATAACTGTTTAAAGCTTAGTAAATCTAAAATATAATATATGTATATATATATATATACAGAAGAAAGTGTGAGGAAATGATACCAGATGAAAGTATACGGTAGTACGATCTACGGAATCCCCCACTTCTATGGTTCCCTGTTCGGTAGCACTGGCCCCGCTCTGATCACTCTCACGAGAATGAGGTAACGTAGTGCAAGCAGCATGTTTGCTTTCTTTAATCCCCTCTGAACTTTTCTCAGTCATTGATTATGTCTCTACAAGAGTGGTACGGTAAACGCGAAGTTCTTCTTACTGGAGTAACCAGTGAGCTGGGACGCAATTTACTCGAGAAACTATTGCGGTGTTTTCCAAATATTAAAGTGCATTTGGTATTCAGATCGAGGAGAGGATTATCCAAACTCGATCGAATAAAAGAACACATCTTTAATACACCAGGGTATTATAATTATCGCCAATGTTTTATTTTATTTATGACTAAAATACTTGACACTATTAAAATTTCTAAGTGTTATGTATAACATTTTAATATAATTATATTATTATGTAACTAATAATTTATTTTTCATGAAAAAAAGAAGAATCTCATTTATTTCAATTAACAATTTGATATTATTTCTTTTTAGAAAAATATTTATATACCTGATTTTTGTTTTTTTAAATAAATACAATTCCTTGATTCTTATCGCTTCAAAACAGGTTCAAATAGAAAATAATTTTTTATTGGAACATACTTCCACTTTATATGTTACGGTTAAGATATTGAGATACTTTCAAACATAAATAAATTTGTTTGATTTTATTAAGATTTTATCTGAAAATAAGAAAATTCAGTATAAGTGCATTTCTTAAATCATTCTTTTTAAAATTAAAGAAAATAAACAATAGATTAATAAAATAGTAAAGTAATATAGATAATAAAATAATAATAATTGGCTAAATATATTTATTTCTTATTTAAATTTCTCTAAAATTCATGTATTTATTGGCAAAAATATAAATTGAAAAAATGAAAACTATAAAAGTGAAAATATAGTACAGATAAATAACAAAACTAATAAGAAAATAAAAATAATCGATCTAGTAACATCTGTTAAAAAAGTAATATTATTTTGATTATATTAATTACAAATCAGATCATAACTTTGTTAGAAGATTCAAATGATATATTTTATTAATAATCACTGAATTTTTTTGTGTTTTTATACAAAAAGTTAGATATACTACTGATAAGTAGATAAAAATTTTAAATTAAGTAAAACTTAAAAGGCTTTATATTTAGCTTTTGAAAAAATGAAGAAAAATCAATTATCGAATACGTTAATTTATTTAACAGTAATGAAAAATTGTACATGTATATATTAGAAAGATTTATATTGTAATTACGGACTTATTAATAATATACTGCGAGTTAATATAAACATATTAAGTATCATAGAAGTATATATACTCGTATATTTTTTGAATTTTTATCTGTTATCTTTTAATTATTATATCATATAAAAATATTCTTCTGAAATATTATAGAACAGTAAACCGAAAAATCGATAAGTTCATCATATTATGAATTAATAGAAAAAATTAAATAAAATTCATATATTCGTTATATATGTATATTAAACATATCGCATAAGGGTAAAGGTATTTATATTAAAAAAAATCTCTTATAGATATGAGCGGTTGCACCAGGAACAACCCGATGCATTTTCTCGCCTCATTGCTTATGAAGGCAATCTTGTTTACGAACGACTAGGTACTCGGACCCAAGATCAGAAACAAATGTCGAACGTTACTGTTGTCTTTCATGCAGCAGGAGCATCAGAATGCCTTCTCAAGTTCTGTCAGGAATTGCCCAACTTACAAGCAGTCGTTATGGCGACCGATCTTTTCAGGTTAAAAAGTTTTTCGTCTAATCTATGATAATACATTTCAATCATTATAATAATTTCAGAATGAATTAATCATTATATTTATGTATTTTACATGTATACATTTACTGTTCAAATCTTTTCGTTTTATTTTAGATTTATTAATAATTTTGGCCTCAACCTAACGAATCGTAATACTTAAGAATGATAAACATTTATATAATTTTTAGATATGCATTATAATTTAGAAGCTAAAACATATAAGTTAGTTAATTCTGAAACTAAACACAATCAGTATATGTAATAATTATTATTTTTATTATTATGTTGTTATATATATTGAAGAGCGCAATTTTTCGATATGTATATTTAAAATTTTCAGTTATATCCAACTTTTTAAGAATAAATTATAATTTAGATAAAGATTTTACACTTGCATTTTTTGAAAATTTAAAATATTTTTTTTATTCTTCATGCTTGTTAAACTTAGTGTTAATAGTGTAATTAATTATGATCGGTAAAATTTTGAAATTTTAAAAATTTAATAAAAAAATGCCTGTATTTAAAAAACATATACTATATATTTAAATATTTATATTTATTTGAATATTATACTTTTTTACTTTTTAATAATAAACATTTATATTACTTTTAGTTTAACTTAAGACTGGGGTTTTGGAAGTTTATGACTTTTAACTCTGATTTAATTAATGTATACACATATCATCTTTACTTTCATTTTTTATTTTCTGTTGTATTAATTCAACCATTTCCATCATGATTGTGTAATTAGCTATTTCTAGAGATTTTAAAGTAATTAAGTTTTCAGAGTTCTGAAAAGCATACATTATGTACAAAATAAACTGAAAATAAACATAAAAAAATAAATAGCTGTATATGTATAAACAAATGTAATACAATTTACTTGAAAATATATCTTGTCTAATTTTAATAACATATTGTTATCTAATTGTTGTACTCCTAACGAATGTACAAATAAATGCTATTACATGTGAAATTATTAATGCAATTAATAATTGAAAGGCACTAATGAAATAAACATTTCAATTTTTAAAACATTATATCAACTTACTAGCCTATATTTACTTTCTTTTACTTTTATCAGAATTTTAATTATATATTTCCTATGCAAAAATTTTTAGTTTTAAAAGGTGCTGAAAATATTTTTATGTAGTTAGTATTTCTGTAATGAACGCGATCATCAATTTAACTAATATTAACATCATTTTTCGAAAACAGTATGAAAAATACTTTTTTTTAAAGATAATTTATTAAAAATATACTTTAGTATTCATATATTTATTAAAGTTGATACCATTTAAATATAGAATATTGAATGCTTTTTTAGATGATAAACTATTTACAAAAATCTTTGATTTTAAATTATCAAACTCATAATTAAATAAAAAAAACTTAAATGAACATGAGAAAAATAAATATATACCTTAAAATATATTTCATGAATAAATAAGCTATTTATTCATGAATACATTTAAATTTAGTAAGTTAAATATAATACCAATTGATTAATGGAATATCAAAGATCATATAACACATTTTATAAAAATAAAACATTTTTTCTACTAAAAGAGTATTTGTATCTTGATTTTTTAAAAAAATATAGAATATGAAAGAAATTGTTTTTGTAAATTTAATTTTAAATTGTATTCGAAAATTTTTTTTATACATTTTCAATTCTATAAATTCTATATGATTTATGATAAGAAAGTAATACGTTTTAATTGTATACAATCAAACTTGTTAATCGAGATGGTCATTTTTGTAAGTTTATCTATGTGTTACTGATTTATCTGTATCAATTTTTATCCAGAATACTTTAAAAATATTCATAGTTCATAAAAATTAGGTAATTTCTCATATTGTAATTTCTTAGATAGATTACTTAGAAATTATTGATTAATCATTTTCAATTTATAATATTCAAAAACATCTTTACCTATGATATTAATGGAATAGGTATTAGATCACTTCTTAAATAGAAATTAACAAAAGTAAAAGTCATTTTTTTTAATAGAGTTTAAATATATTTTTCATATTGCTTAAGATTCTGAAATATCTTTATTATATAAATTGTTATATTAATTCATAGTTAACCATACCAATTAATAGATTAACCATACCAATCTAACAAATATTACGTATTAATTAATTATGATTAAATATTTAATATTTATGCTTAGTAATATTTATTTTTGTATAATACTTTATTATTAGATAATAAAATTTAATATACTATATTTTAATGGATTTCATATTATAGGTTCTTTTTTTTAATTATGAATTAAATCAACCAAATTTATTATTTATAATTGAATATATAAAACTAGATAACCATTTAATTTTTTAATTTCTATTTAACATATAATTGTAATTAAAAGTAAATACTTTTCGAATATTCAATTTCGTTAAGAATCTACACTTGATCATAGAAAAAAATTTAATTTAAAACTTCAATAATACTTAATCAAATAAGAAACAAAGAAAATATTTTTTTATTAGAATTTATAAAAGAATTTGTATTTTAATGAAATATTCCATGTAAGTTTCAGATTTTTATAATTTTCAGATTTTTATAATTTTCAAAATGTTTTAAAATATTATTCAAGATAAAAAATTGTGATGAATCAGTTAAAAAAATCAAAGTGTTGCAATTAATTATTCGTTATTCATGAATGTTCAGATAAAATAAACCAGTGTTTCAAATATCGATTTATATTTATACATAGTATTAAATTAACTATACACATATAATATATATTATATATATATCAATAAATAATATACTGATTATTAAAAATGGTATTTCAAATTGATATATTAAAAATAAATATAATTCTAGTATACTATACTTCAGTAATAACATTGAAATATGCATTATACTTTATTCTTATCCATTGTTTTATAAAGAATAACTTTATAATTATGGTTTTATCAATATTGGTTTTTTATAACTTTTATAGATGTAATGAAGATCAGGTTTCAGAGGACGCTTTGAGAGAAACTATCCCTAGTCGTTTGCCACTTGGGATTGTCCGACTTCCAGCACTCGGACCTTCTTATCGTGACCCAATGCCGGGTTATGTTGAACGATTAAATGGAGCAACCGCAGCAATGGTTGGCGCAGGATATATATTAGGGCATAAAGACTTGCCGGTTCAAATTATTCCCAGAGACTTGGCGACTAATACACTCATTGCTGCAGCCCGGCAACTTGCAATTAGGTAAAAAAAACAAAAGATTTTTTTAAGATTTTTTTGATTATACATTTGCTTTTTAATAGAAAACTATATTTATTTTATTATCTAAAGAGATTAATTGCTGCAAATAATAATTATATATATATATATATATAAATTATTCAATTAGCTCAAAATATAACTACTTTCATTATAAATGTACAATCAACTCATTAGAATTTAAATATCAACATTAAAAAATTAGAAAAAATGCTCTTTTAATTTTTTTAACAAAAAGTTTTTTTTAATAACGGCTACATTATTTACAATTTTTAGAATCTTAAATTTATTAGATATTTTTAAATATTTTATTTGAAAACTAATCAACCTAGCTTATTTCTTGGAAATAAATTCATCTATATTATGTAATTTTAAATAAAATTTTAGACTTTTAGAAAATGTTTTAAATTTTTTTTTTTTAATGAATAATATTATCATTTTTAAATTTATATCATATAATATTTTGATATTATTGAATTTGTAGTTTTATTTTATATATTTACATTGATATTTATAAATACAATTGACTAATAAATAAAAAAATAGATTGGAAGTAAAAAAATATGCTTGAAGCATAATTTAATGAAATTCTTCGACGATATTCGTAATATATGTAGAAAAATATATTTTTTAATCTTTATAGTATATGAAATATTTATATTTTATGAACAAGTTAATTAACGATGCAATATTCTATGAAAAAATGGAGAAAAATATGCAAATATCTACTCTATATTCCTCTATAAACTCATTTTTTTAGATTCATGATTATATATAAGCTATATTCCTCTTTGTATTAATTAATCAACATGTTTGAAACTTGCATATTTTTTAAATTTTTGGAATATTTTTAGATATAATATATTATTTGTAAGAAAAATTCATTTTCGACGTTCATAAGTTTAATTATGGATGAAACTTAAAATTTTACCATTTTCAAAATTTTTCAGTGTGAATAACTTTATATGTAATGTTTTTTGTAGTCTACAATAAAATTATTTTACGGATACATTATTCATTTTTACATTAATTATAATTGGAGATTAATATCTTGTTTAAAATAATATTAAAAATTAACTCATAAATAATTTAATAGCATTTTATTTTCATTAGTTTATTTTTTAAATTATTTCTTCTTTTTTTAATATCTTACTTTAATATAATAATACTTTAAAAAAGCACTTATTTATTAATTTATAAAATACTTATAACAATGTCGATTATCTTTAACCATAATATCATATCGAGTAACAGTTATTTATTAATAGCTTTAAATTCCAGTCTTCTTTATTATATCCGGAGTTTATCAAAAAATTTATACTAATTTTTGTTCTTTTACAAAAAATTATCAGTATTTATGATTTTTTGCATTTTACATTAATCTAAATAAAATTTTTATTTTCGTAATAATGTGGAAATTTGGATACTATTTATTTCTAGATGTATTGAAAAGTAGAGCCAGTTCATAGTATTCATTGGTAAAAAGTTCTTTGATTTATATGATTGTGACAAGTATATGTATATAATTAGGTTTAGGCTTGTATACAACCCTAGCATAGTAATGTATAGTTTTTGTAAATCTCAATACATTGTGCTTTACTATAAATATAGGAAAATGCGTTTGTTGGAGTTTGATAACATACAGTCAATTAAACATAACTTTGATGATAAAATAATAGACAAGCAGTTTTAGCAATAGTATTCCCTCTTCAATTTGTCTTTGATATATAAAATATATAATTATTATTACAACTATTTGTTAACGTACAATTACAGCAGCTGTCCTCTAAATATTCTAGAAGTTATGTCTGATTGATTTTTCAACTATCTATTCTCGAATTCAGAACTTGCAAATATATTTTGTCATAATTAGGGATTAATGGTTTATTTTTCTCATTTTTGTATTAGTAATATTTATTCCTACTTTCTGTTTAACTTTTTTTCCTGATCTAATCCTGCTCTAAATGATTTTTACTTTCATATGCTTTTATGAAAAATTTTTATTGCATCTTCTTTGCCTATAAAACATATTTAATTACATATTTAATTATATAAAATAAAATCAAGGATACAATATGTTTTAGGATAATAATTCATTTATAGATATTAAAATGTTTCTAGAAGTTCAATTACATAGGAACTAAATATAAATATAACATATGAATATGAAATAAATTAAGGTAAAGTATGTTTTTTATTTTATAGCATATAGGTAGAGTTGCAAAATAAATTTTTATTAAATAGCTTAGAAAATAAGACTTTTTAACTTTTTTAATAAATTATTTATTCCAAAGTAGAAAAAATGAAAAAATTTTGTCAAATTCATTTTTGTTACTATTTTTTAGAATTTAAATATTTAAAATCATAATAAGATACTTTATTTTATAAAAAATTAGTATTTAAATAATTAAAATAAAAACCAATTTTATAAATTTTATTTTAATAGTTCAAATACATATTCTTTTACTAAACTAATAAAATTTGTGACTTCCTATGTTACTTGAATATTATTGTATATGCAGCAAAATATATTCTACATTTTCAAATCAAATTCTGTAATATTTAAGAGGCAAACGTCACAGCATTTATACGAGAAAAGTGACCAATATTATCATTATTCTATGCGATTTAAATTAGTTTATATAATCCTAATGCAGTGGATTACAGAAAAATAAAATAAAAGAAACTATAAATACAGAGAATATAAAATGTAAAGATAATATGAAAAGGTATGTATGAATAAAGAGAGAGGAGACTCCAATGAAAAAGAGATAGATAGAGAAAGAGAGCGGAAGGGAGAGGAAGGGAGAGAGAGAGAGAGACAGAATAAATGCATTAGACTGGATTACTAAGAAAAATTATGCTGTTCGGCGGAAAGTAGTTTAGGTAGAAAGTCCAGCAGTTGGTGAAAGTACAAGAGACAAGATTTTGCACATTTACAGGAGTGGGAGAAAAAATTAAAAGAAAAGCGGTATAGTCGTAAAGAAAGATAGATACATTCTGGGTGATAGAGGAAGTGAGAGGAAGAGAGAAACAAAAAGAGAGAGTTGTCATACGTTAAATAAGTAAATATTTTACTAGATCAATTTCTGTATTGAATTCTAATTAAATACATGAACTATTTAAATGCATAATAATATATAATAAATCAAATAAAAGTTAATGTTAAACAAAAACTTATTTTTTCAATTTTATAAAATAAAAATTAGATTTCCCTGATCTGCATAAATTATTTAATTATTTTATACTTTTTATTTAACTTTAAGAATATGACTTATGAAATAAGGAACAGAAATTCCTGTAGTGGAAGTTTTATTTTACATTCATAAAAACTTATGGATTTATGGTTTTACAATTACATATATACTATAATTTCAAACATTTTTTAATTTTTAAATACATGCAAATATATATAAACACAATATAAAAATTTAATGCTTATAAAACTTGATTATAATTTCTATTTCTATTATCTTATATATAGTAGATAATATGTAATTTTTAATTATATTATGTATATATATTATAATATATTAAGAAGTTAATATTTAATTTAAAATGTATCATAATCCATTATTATGAGATATTTATTTTTGTACCCGTCTTTATATTCAAAATTTAGTATTTTTTTAACAAAAAATAAATTTAATTATATGCTGCATCTAGTAAGAGCGTTGGAAAGATTTTTATTAAAAAAAAATACCAAATATTAGTACAAAGCATTTATACTTTGTACGATACATTTTTATAAATACATAAATTATCTTCAATTTTTATTCAATTATTTCATGTTGGATTAAATATTCTATATAAAATTAGAATAAAATTAAAGAAAATGGGTTGAAATATAAGAATAAATAAATCAGAATATTTTAAATTCAATTTTTTATGAAGTAATTTGAAATAAGCTAGATTACATTTATAATAAGATATTACTGATTTAAAATAAAGTATGAAAACTAATTATAAGAATATTACAATTATTTATTATATTTGATTTAGAGGAATATATGAAGAACCGATGATCTACAATGCTGCAACTATTAATTGCTCATGGAGTGAACTCATACATAATGGTAACCGAGCGAATCGAAACTACCCATACCCTACCTTTAGATTGCGAGGAATTACCTCTTCAAGAATATTACATTGGTTTATTATTCTTTTATTTGAGTGGATGCCATCCATTATATGTGATACTATTCTTCGCCGAAAGGATACGTAAGTTTTTTAGATTTTTAATATTTAATTTGTAATTTACAAAAATGTTTTTAGCAATTTTCAAGAATAAACTAAAGAATAAAATATGGAATATTCACAAGTATTTAGCATTTAAAGAAAATTATTTTCTATGAAAGTTATATAAAATTACATAATAGTAACATGTAAAATAGAATTTGAACATAAGTATATTTTAAAATGTTCAAAAAAAGTAGAAGAAAATAATTGTATATTTGACGTAAATTATACCTACCTTTTATTAGTTTTTTAGTGGAGATTTAGCAAAATTTCCAATTACGAATTTTAGCAAACATAAAATTAAAATCTTTCAACTCTACCTTGCCTGAGAAATATTTTACCTTGCCTAGCAATGGTTATAGAATGAACTACTTAGTTATGAATGAATATATAAATGATTTTAGTAATATTTAGGTGCTTGTAAGTTAAATAAGCATTATCATAACGGATAGTGAATTTATCATATATATGGCACATATTTAATTATACTAATTTATCTAATTATGTATATCATTTTTGTATAGTTAAAAATTTTTATTTAACATAACAAAATTAAATAATAAACTTCAATAAAAATGATTACATCCATTTTTATTAAAGAATTTACTGATAATAATTATTACAAAATAGATTATAACATAAATTATAATAATAGTAATAGTATGTTCATTTATTGTATATAAATAACAGATAAGATATATTTTATTAAGGATACATAATATACAGTTGTGTTATATGTTTGACATACTAATAAAACTTTTATCTGTTCATCGCAGGCAATTTTAGATTTCTAATTAAAATTTAATTTTTTTCTTTTTTTTTAAAAATTTGAAAGTTAATGATAAATCCTAATGGTTTTTAGAAGGCATTCACTTCTATGATTTTTTGATAACTTTTTAAATATACTATTTAAATTTTCTATTGATCCTAATTTATTAATTACCAAATTTTGAACATTAGAGTTTTTATATTTACCTACAGTAATAAAACAATCTGAAATATTTAAAATCTTTACATACTTTTAGTATATCATTCATCTTTAATATTATTTTTTAATTATTCCTATTTCATTATTAACTATATCTACTTTGAACAACTATGGCTCATTTTTCGCTCTTAAATTTCGATTTCACTCTTACTGTATTTATAAGTTATATATATAATTCTAAAATATATTATTCATATATTGTATTTCAAATATTGATATACAAACCTGTATAATGTACTCAATTATTGACAACTACAAGCTAATTAATAGAAACCTTTTGAATATGAAATCGCTAACTAGAAGCATATTATAATAAGATAATTTAAAAATAAAAAAAAAGTATAGATTAATTTATAATTGCATATTATAAGATATTTATTATATTTATGTATAAATATACTTCATGAGTATCTAGTATTAAAAAATTTTAGAATATTATAATAACGAATAAATTATGAAATGTAAATCATAGAAATTTTCTTTTAATCAGCTAATATTAAAAATTGCGACGAATTTCATCTAATAATCAAAATAGTTAATTTATAAATTTGATAACTAGAGAATGGTTCAAAATATTAAAGTTTATCACATATTAAATCATGATGTAATTTAAAGCAGAAAAATAAAATATTTATTATTTATTATTATTAATATGTATATATATAATTATATTTAAAACACAATGATATTGACGATAAAAATTTTTTAACATTTAAAAAATGTTATTTGCTTGAATCAAACATACATAATAGTATTAAAATATGAAAAAAATACAAGTTTTGAATACTACATTAACAGTATAAAACAATAAGTTTCGTATTGTAATTAATGAAGTAGTTGAATATTCATTGATTTATAGTTTAGAAGTTGAAAATGGAATAATATTGAACATACGCACCTGAGGTGTATATATTAAATAACTAATTCAATAAATTTTACATTTATACAACTTATCACATTTACGTTTTTTTGCTAAGACTATTTTGTACTCAAAGAAAACTTAAAAAATATATTTATCTAAAAGATAAAAATATGTTAAATTCATTATGTTACATTAAAATAATGAAAATTAAAAAATTAAAGCATATGTATTTATACGTTAAAAAAAATATAAATGATATTTACATATAAATATAAATGAACACATAACTTAATAAATAACAAATATTTTTCTATTATCATAATTAATATTATATTTCTATTTTTAAATATATAAGTGCTAAAAGTATTCGAAAGTTGAATATTTTATAATTGTTTTTTATTTTCTATACTGTTTATACTTCATATATGTATACTTATTTATTTTAGAAAAAATACCACTTTTAATTAAAACCAATGAATTAATATTATTCAGTATTTTATATACTGGATTCTCTCAAAGAAATTATAAGTTTTATATATATATTTATTAAAATATAAAATTTAAGTATTATGAAATATTTGTTTATATTTATAGATTTATCAACGAACATAAGCGAGTACGCAATATCCTTAAAGGGTTTGAACGTGTGACTCTCCGAACTTTATCGATACAGCGTCAGAACATATTTAATCTGGAAGATGACCTTAGTCCTCAAGATAAGGAATTATTTCCTATACGTGCTAATATGGACATTGAAGCTTATTTACTGTGTGCAGCTGCAGCAACAAGAAAGTACTGTGTTGATGAACGTAATTTGATGATTATAAGATTTTTTATGCCTACATTCCTAGCATTATTATGTTTAGGTTGTGGCTATTATTTTTTACAATAATTTGTTACGTCATTCGATAGAAATATATTTATGTACGTTCTTGTCATTTTTAATAATACTGGTAATTTCTGGTCTTGGGTTTATAGTTTATGAGTTAACTACTCAATAAATTGAAACATTATGGTAATGAATAAAATAAGAAGTATTTTATTAATAGAAAATTATGAATATATCTTATTGAATATATGTATATATAATATAATATAATATATAATAATAACGTTACTGACTAAACAATTTTTTTGAAAATTTATATGATTAAAAATTTTAATTAGTTTTATGTCAAACATAGTTTTTACTTGTTTATTAATAAATTTTATTAAATATTAAATAGTTATCTTTCAAGTTATGATAATCTTTCGTAATAGATACAATTCAGTACTATATATTTCAATGTACAAAAAATTGATCTATTATTTCAAATTAAGAAATTAATATTTAAATTTTAACAGAAGATACAGGAGATTTGAATATCCAGTTAAAATTATTAGCAACTTGAAATTCGAAATAATTTAAAAAAAAATTGAATAGTAATGTTTCAGAAACAAGAGAAAAACGCAATAAATAAATACCAGAAGTAATTAATATTGAAAGAAAAGATCTACATGTATGTAAAATATAATATAATAGATTCTTTAGTTGAATGCTGACATTTTCTAAAATTATAGAGTTAATTTATTTATTATCCATATTTCTATCTTTCAATCCAAGATATGTTATTTATTATTTTCAGATGTTACTCGATTCAAAGTAAATCTTGAGGTATGAAATAAAAAGATTCATATTGTTAACTTTTTTATAGAAGAATTTAAAAGTTATGTCGTGACATCCAATCAAAATTTATCGTATAGATCTAAATGTCGCAAATATATATATGAAATATTTGATATAATTAGTGTTCTATTTAAATAAGAAGAAATTTGGTTTTCTATAGTCTTCAAAGATATGATATCGAAATTATTGGTTTTAAAATAAAGCTTACATAAGATTGATTAAAAATACTTACATTATTATTTTATAAGTTTGTAAGATTTTTGAGGGATAGTAGAAACGATAAATGTTTTATATTAAATGATGTTAAGTAAGATTTAATATTACATTGCTTTAAGTAATATATTTCAGAATAAGGATAAATAATTAATAAACTAATTCATTCGGTTATTTTAGAAAATTTAGTGTGCTGATATCTATATCAGCAGTTAATCAGTTTGGTATTTTTTAAATTATCAAATGAAATACTTATGAGAAAATACTTTTAAAATGAATATAAATAATATAAGGATAAATAAATGGACAATACATTTTAATATGTCAATCATACAGTCGATAATATTGGTTATACAAAGAAAAGAAATACTACTTTCATGTGTATGTAGGTGATTTATTAATAATTATATAGTGAGATATATTGAGTTTAAAAAAAAATCTAAAACTGCTTTATTAATACAAATCATTTACATGCGATAGTAATTACTGAACATATTAGTATTGAGCATTCGATAACATTTTCTTGAATAAAATATTTATTCTTCATTTCCTTTAAACATAGTATTGCTATTTTTAAAAATTTTTTACTAAATACATATTAATAATAGATAAATATAATTATTATTCATTGATTTATATTAATGAAAATATATTGAATATAAAAATATTATTATATTAATACATTCACTTTGAAAAAATTATATATTTACGCATACAAAGACACTATATTTCTTTTATAATACTTATTATTAAAGATAATGATTGTACAAGGTATTAAATTTTTTATATTTAATTAAATAATAAATAAACTAAACTGAACCAAAATCTATAGAAAATTATTTTTGAAAACTTACAATCATTGGTTCAAAATAATTTAATTTTGTGTTTTCGTTTATAATATTTTATGATTTATAATTTATCAAATAATCAAATTATTTAAAAAATTTAGTTTTTAGAGTATTTAAATTTAAATGCATACATTAATTAATTTTCTTCAAATAAACAGCAAATTAACAAATAATAACCTCTTTTATATCTTATTCTATTCGATAAGTATTTTTATGAATATAAGAATAAATACAGCTTTAAAAATGATGTTAACTAATACATACAGTAAGTGATACAAATTCATAAAATACTTACATATTAGGAAAATTAATAAATTTTCCTTATTTTATAAAATTGCACAATTACTATAATTTATGCATCATCAGTTACAGACTTTTAATAAACTTCTCAACTTTCAATTGAAAAGTTCTTTTGATTCTTATTTTCGAACGATATTCTTTCTTATTAGAAATATTTTTATGAATCATTAATGAATACGAATAATTGTTATAAATTTTTGATACTTTATTCGGATTAAAGATCGCTTTAGAATTTCCTACGAGCAATGCTGTTCAAGAATAATCATGAATACATATTTTATTAATAAATTGAATCAATTTAAAGTAATTCGTAATTCATTTTATCATCATCATGCTTAAAAGTAAATATATGAGTAGAATAGTTAAAAAAAGAAGAACACTAACAAATTTTGGTTCGAAATCCATTGAGAAGAATGAATAGTGATAATGAAGAGTCAGGGTCAAATTATTGAAGACTAAGTTTCTATTTTACATATATAAATTTTATCGAATTAATTTTGTCCAAAGGTAAGTTATATATGCAAAGTTATAATATAAGAAAATAATTATTTAGTTTCTTGATATTTTATATTTTATATAAAATATATTTATACTAAAAAAAAAATTAATAAAATCAAAGGAAATATTAACATTTTAAAAAACTAGAAGAAAATGGAAAAAATCTCGGCATATGTGAAGTCTTGAGTTAGAAAGACAAAAAAAATTATGAAGAGAAAAAAGATAAACATTAAAAAATTAGTGATTAACTTAGGTAACTAAAAAGAAAAAATAACAATGGAAGAGTTAAAGAAAAGAAAAATTTATTATATTTCATAAATTATCATACGAAGATATAGTTTTTAAATTTCTACCGTAAATTGTGCTCTATCCATAAAATCATCTTTCTTTAAAATAAAAATGATAAAGTATGTTCGTAGATAATTTCTTTAATATTAAGTTGTTTTACTTAAACTATAGAAATATTGAAGTCTTACGAATGAGATTACAACGAAATTGATAATTGTGCATACAATTTATGAAAAACTAATGTATAATTTTGTAATAAGGCTATAAATAATATTTTCATATTTTAAAATTTAATTATTCAATATAGAAAAATAATTTCCTATTTTATTACTACTTCCATTAATAAATATACTAATGGTGCATTATAATAAGCCATAATTCTATAAATTAGTTAAAAGATCTAAGAGAATCGAAGATCAACCAATTTACAAAGATTCTTTTTTATAGAGTATTTTTCATTTTGAAGTGGTAAATTTTGAATAATTAAATATTTCAGTGTTAATGAGAATAAAAAATAATTTGAAATTTTAGAGTAAATGATAACAATGTTTGATCATAATTCCATAAAAATTTGAGTAAAAAAATCAATGTGTAAAATATAAAGATAATTAATGTATTTATATAAATTATATTAAGATGGATTCGATAATTTCTTCTAACATTTTATATTAAATAATTTTAGTATTTAATAGATTCGAATAATAAATTTTTTAACATGCAAAGGTAAAATAGATATCATGTGTTTATATTATAATATCTAAGTGCAAATTTTTTTGTATTTTATACGTGATAATGTTACTAAAACTCAAATATGAAATCAGATATAAAAATTGAATAATAAAATTTATTTATATTAAGCTATATTTCATTTTTTTTCATTCCATTAAATTAAAAGAGGAAAGCTGATAATTATTATTGTAAAATAAAATATTATACTTTTTGTTATAATTACTTTTAATTTAGAAAACTATTTTTATTGAATTATTCATAAATTTAAAAAAAAATATTTGTTGTTTATTACATCTTCATATTATTGTTAAATATTGAATACTTCTTTAGATGGATTATATTTCTATAGTTGTATAAGTAGAAAGGCGTATTAGTGAACTGAGTGACGTTTGGTATCAAGGTATAACTGGAGCTTCAAATTTCGTACTTGTTTGCATACGTTGAGAATGCAACATATATGCAGAAAGCTAACAAATTTATGCTGTACTAGAATGTACAGGTGATCTAATATTTACATCTGAGGTTTACGTGATGCATAACTGAATATTATATTATGAAATATATGTAATAAACTCTACTTTCAATTTTTATCAAATTTAAAAAAAAATACTATATTCTATCTCTACTCCAACTTATATTTATAAATTTGAATCTATTTTCATTATAATGTAGATTTTAGGTACATTTAGATGAAATAATTTTATGATTCAGTATTAAAATTGAAACTATTTATTTTCAATAAATTATCTTAATATAATTTTACATTATTACTTCCATTAAATTATTCTGTTTATTAATTGTGTAGTCAATAAGAGTACTATCAATTATCTTTTGAAAGGTAATATATCAATAATATGCATAGATAAGATTGCAACGAGTAAAATTAGGCCAAGAATAATTATTAGTAAATATCTAATATTTATAGTAATTTTTAACCCATAATATAAAAAGATTAAATACATAAAATTTAATTTAAAGAAATAAAGTATATTCAAAATGACGTAAATAATTTCCTATGGACGTTAAAATGTTACTTAAGATACAAGAGGAACTTAATAATAAGTTTAATAAATTTTGAAAATAGTAATATATGGATGCATTTTATTTAAAGTTTTTAATTTATTTAATGATAGAAAATAAAATAACCATATATAGAATAGAAAATGTATGAATTTATTTTTTTACAAATTAAAAATATATTTATAATATTTCATTGCTATTTTTTTATCAACACGAAATTCATTTCCTGTTTGATATTCGAAAAAACTAAATAATTTTTTATTTTTACGTATGTAACCGATTTGGTCCTCCTATTGTGATGGTAATTCAGATGATAACAACATTTTAAATTTTGTTTTGGAATTGAATTATAAAATCATTAATGACAAAACATTACCACTTGAATGTTAGTGTATGTTTTTACCTTGATTTCCTGACGATACTTTAACTCTTGTGATATTTAATCTTGATGTTGCTTTCATGGTTTAGTGGCTGTTCATTGGATCGCTCGCTCGTGAAAAGGATTTTCATCGGTAACGCATTGTAAATTCTTGAACACGTATTAGTGAGGAGTCTCTTAGTACATTACTATCCCTGGCTCATTACCTAGATTTAATCTTTGCGCGATGCTACGTTGCATTCATTTGACATATTATTACTTTGATTTGACCAGTTTTTCAATCCATACTATTCGTCTACTTTTTAATTCATTTGTTATCATATATAGCAATTCTTTATGTACGTTGTTCATAAGCTACCGATATTTAACAACGTCAGCATTCCGGCTTTGTGTGCCGGTATTATAGTTAAAGCACGGATGCTATCCGAAAGGTAATCTGCATCACTACACATGATATAGATTTTGAACAAAATATATTATCCCTTATCTATAAGAACATTCTCAACCACCTTTATTTATGTATAATTTTACTACTATTACCTGAATTATAAAAGAAAATCACAAACTAAATTTTCTTTTTCTATTACGGGTATATTTTTAATTAGGGTATTTATATGTTCGTTTTCTAATTTTTCATTTCTTACTAACGTTAATATACAGAGTACTTTTTAATATTACTGAATTTTATATTTTTGTTTATAACTTTATTAATAGTTTTATAATAGAATTTATATTGAAAAGTAATTATAGAAAAAATTTTTATTTAAAATAAATTTAAAAAAATTTATATATTATAATATCCCTTAAAAATTAAATTGAGCGCAAGTCTATATATTTATTTTATAAGATCGTTTTAACGTTAATCATATAAAATAGATCAAGCTTTTAAATTTTTACGTATCAATATATATATACATATATATATATATATAAAACTAAAAACTTAACTCATAATAATTTATTTATAATTCTCTAGAGGGATGTACTAAAGGTAAAATTACTTATATTTACAAAAATTTTATATAAATTGTAATTTTTATAGTTATTAAACTTTTTTAAATTACGAGAGAATGATAATGATAATGTTTGATAGGAGAGCAAGAAGCAAGATATATAGAAAGTAAAAAAGAAGAAAAAGAAGTAAAGAAAGGTGAAGAAGGATACTGAGAGATAAATGTGGGAGTCTACTTGTGAAGGAATGAAGAAAGTAAACGTTATAGACTATACTTTTCTCACGTTTAACTTTATCACTCACGTTGACGAAAGGAAATAATAAAACGCAATGGTACGCTACACGTTTGGATTCTAGAAGAATAGCCGATGGCTTCGCTTTCACTTACTAGCACATACGTAGAGTTGGCAAAAAATCAAACAAAAAAGAAAGGAAATAAAACAAGATATAGACAAGTAGGAAGAGGTAGAACGATAGGAACAGGACGATAAAGAAAAGTTGGCAAGGTACAGAAATCGATAAATGGAAAAAAGAGAAAAATATAAAAAAGTAAGAGAAAGATAGTAAAGTATAAAGGAATAAGAGCAGAAGAGTCGCGGTAGGAAGATAGGTACGTCTTAGAAAGAAGGATTTTGTAGGTCATCATGTATATACTGCCAATATAAATTACCGCTAATCGAACGAATTACAGGGATTTTCTTATAGATGCATTTCTTTTTCTCTCCATTCCGATTGCTAGACCATTCCTACCCCTATACAAGTACTGTAAGACATATGAGTTAGTGATCAATTGCAAGAACTTCTGTATTGTATTTTATAGCAATAGTTTTAAAACCAATTTTAGCTATAAATATATTGTATATTTTGAATATTTTAATTTTAAATTTAAGAGCACACTACTAAAATTAGTTGATTTTAAAAACTAAATTTAAGATCATTTCAATACAGATATCGATTGCAAAAATATTTGTTAATTTTCAATTTATATACATTTAAATTTAATAAATCTAACGACATCATTTTTTGTTCATTTTAAAAATTTAAAAAAATAATTTTATAATGCTTGTTTAATATTAATGTATATTTTCAAGAATTAATATAAATTATAATTAATATGAATTATAACATAATTAATATTAATTTATTTATGAATTTATTAAAAAAAATTGTTGCCTATTTTGTAATTTATTGATAATCTGTTATCATTTACTTCTCTGAAACATTAATATTCATCCATTAAAATATTTCATTATAAAATGTTGTGATATAAAACTAATAAGACGATTAAATCTAATAATATTAAATATTATTCTGTAATCAAAGTAGGCATTATAGATTTACCTTTAATTAAAAAAACGCTTTAAAAAACATCACAGATATTTATTTTGAACAAAAAAATTAAAAAATGCTTTTATTATCGATAAATACCTGGCTATTTTTATATAAAAACATCATAAAAGATAAATATGAAGATTTGAAAATTATAAAGAAACGTATCTTTATATTTCAAATTTATTATTATTTTATTGAGATGTATTTACTGATAAATAATTTAACTGAATTTAATTGTTCATAACTAAATTTACTTATATATGTATTTTTTTAATATATATGTATATATATATATATATATATACGCGTGTAATCCAAATATAGTATTATAAGCTTTTCCGTTTCAAATTGAATTCAGTGTATTTTTCTACCTATGTTAAAGTATTTAATAAAGATATATTTTTTTACAATTTTACTGTAAACAATAATACAAAAATATTAATAACTAACAGTTTAAACAAATATTAATAAATTTTTTATCAAGATTTCATTTCAATAATATTAATTTTAATTCAAAATTCAATTTTTGTTGAATCTTTTGCATTTAATCACAAACGAATTTTTTACTAATTAATTAAAATGAAATGATGTTTTATAGAAATAGTTTTTCAGTATTAATAAAGAGTTTAATTAAAAAAAGTGTATAACGTGTATTTTAATGAAGCGCTTAGTATTGTATTCTACGATGAGACAAGTATGTCTGTCACAATGTAGAACTCATAGATGAATTTTGCTTTCCTTCTACTTTGAGGATTTCTTCCCGTTCTACCCGTATTATCGTTATTGGCACACGGCCCACTGATCAGCTATGCGATGCCTCCGGCACTTATGAAGGTGGTAGTATACATAGAAAGAATATAAGAGAAGGAAAGGTAGAATGAAATGCATTCGTAGACTAAATCTGCGATAAAAATTTAATAACGAGAATAAATTTCTTTTAATTGATTATATTATTTAAATATAATATATAAAAGTCAATGAGAATTCTTATTTCAATATATAAATAAATAAATAAATATATATATGTATATAATCTTACAGGAAATGCATGTTAAATAAGTACGTGATATTTCTTTACTGCGGCGCGTATTCTTGGCAGATCCAGAAAGCCGATATTGTTTAGCACCTAACGCACATATCTATTTTCCGAGACTTTTTTTAGACACGGTTTACGTCGTAATTCACGAAACAGTTGGATATCTGTACTTTTCATTTTTAGTAACACAAATTACACTTTTAGTACTACAAGTAAATTATAGGCGTATCGTTTACTCTTTGAACAATTATACTTTCTTAAGGATGTTAAATATTTTTAACTTTTGATACTGATGATGTACAAAATTATAACATATTCTACATTTTCATATTTGTGAGACTACGGTTTCTTTCCATAAATTAGATTATTATAAAACATTAAAAAAGAAGAATAAATATATACATTATATTCGTGCACCTATCTTTATTAGGATACTTGTAAAATTTAATTGTAATTGACTTAAGTAAATTGTATATTGATTTATCAACTGATAATTTAATTTTTATTGAAAGTAAAATTATTTTAATAGTCAAATTAGACGAATAAAGTTCTATTATATTTTATACATATTTTTCAATTTTAAAATTAAATATTTCTAGTAATTGCTTTTTTAAAGCATTTTATACAATAATATATTTATAAATCCAAACTACTATTTATTCAAAGTGTTTAAAGGTTTATTAAATGCGAAAAATTTTGTTGAAGTTTGGTGTAAGTAATTAATGACTAATTTCATAGTGTTTCTTCTTATCATAGGGTCAGTTAACAATCTTTTTTTAAAAAATATAGTAGCCTAATTCAAAAAAGAAATGTAAATAATGTAAAGAAAATAAAGTGCTTCTCTAGCAATTTTCAGGCTTATTTAAATTAGTTTAATATTCAATAATTAAAAGGTACGGGGATTCCTTAAATACAATATAAACATAAACTAATTTGAAATATTCTATTTGATATTTATTCAAATATTAGAGATTAATATATACAAATAGAAAAAATTAAGAGATAATTATAAATATTAAAAAAACTTAGAATACAGTATTCATTAAATAATAAACAAAAAATTTTTTGTAATTATCATTAATTTTCAAAATATAAAAATTATAGAAAAATAGTATTTAGTAAAATAAAATAATTTTGATCTATTGTAGTTTATATTATAATTTATTCTTAAAATTTATTGTTTTTTTATTAATTTAAAAATTATTAATTTAGTATCGATTGATGAAGTCTATTAAAAAACTATTTGAATTCTAATAATGAAAATTATTCAATATTAATTAGAAAAAATATCAAAGGTTATTTAGATAAAAAAATATTTTTGTAGAACATGTAACAGACAGAAAAACTTTCAGATAACATCAAGCAAAGTAATGATACATATTTTTATTTGATATTTTCTTAATAATACTGAATAAAAGTTAATACTTTAAGAATAATTTATAATAATAGTACTATGTACATTATATCCTTTATTTCAATTAAATTACGTGAAATAACAACAAAATTCGTATAATAAATAAACGTACAAACTGATATTTGCAGATAATATACAAAATTTTAATTATTTTTTAAAAAATTATCTATCTTAATTTACTATGTACTAGGACCCTGAAAATTTCTTTAAATCAATTAGCTGTTTTAATAATTTTAAATTAAAATTATTTCAGAAGAAAAAATATATATTTTTCATAAAATAGCTATACAGAATTTATAATCATTTTTCAATAACTATATTTCATACATTTTTGTAAAAAAAAGTTGCATGAAACTATACTTTACATTTAAAATCGGATACTTTGTCGTTAAAAATACATATTTTGAAGATAATTTCTTTAATGTTATATATTTTAAAATACACAATATATATATTTTATTAATTAAATATCAAATTAACCGAGATGAAGTATCATTTCATTTTGACCAAAATACCTCGGTTTTTATGATATTATGTAAGTTCTCGTTTAAACATTGAAAATATATCTTTTGCTGGGAACTTATTAGCATTTATAGTGAGAAGGGATTTATTTGAAACGATGATGTTGATATCGTGTCACACATGGATTACAGATAAAATTACTTTTGTTGAATCTCATTGCATAACACGTGTTGAAAGTAACCAAGTTGTATCTAGATAACCTTTTAAAAGAGTTTTTGGTTAAATAATTCATTGCTACAAATTAACTTTAATCTATCTGAATTTGACATTTATTGCAAAAAATTCTTATTAATACACTCGCTTCTCCTTATTTTGAAATGTGTTCACTTTAGTACGAGATAATGAAAGTTGATCAATAATTTAAGCTTAGAAAAATCATTTGTAAAGTTTATTTACAATAAATTATATTTTTCTTGGTTTATAATTTCGAAAAATAAATAGGAAAAATATATTTGTATTGAATAATGTCCATAATATTAACTATAAAAATTAAGCTTAGAAAAAGGATCTTAATTAGGAATAATTAAAATGTATCGTTAAAACTAAATTAACCAACTTGTTAATCACATCAATATTTTATATTTTATTATAAAAATGATCTGAAATCATATTTTTTAATATATTAAGCAATTACTTCGTTTGTTCAAATTTCAGGAATCAATCGATTTTAAAGTTTAAATTTATATTTAAACTTTAATTATTTATATTTCAGTACAAAATTTAAAGGCCAGATATTTTAGTATAAATTTATTTTTAATTTTAATTACTTATAAAGATATTTACTGATTTATGAGAAGTTAATAGTAATAATTTTAATATATTTCTTTTTATTAATATCAAAGTATAATATATTCTGTCAAAATTTATAATCAGCAAAAAAAATTTTAATGCTCTAGATTTCATTAAGAAAATATAGTGCCCATTATTACAATAAATAGATCGACATAAATAATCTTTGAAATTCAATTTTCCAGGTAAAAAACAAAATAAAAAATGTAACATGAACATATTAGTACATAAGAAGAAAATAAAAATGATGGTTAGAATCTTTTAATTATGCGCTACAAATTATTTCATATAAATTTATAGTTTAATTGTCGATATATTTATGTTCAAGATAAAAGGTATATTATTATTCCAAGCGTAATATTTATGAGTATTATTTTGAACATAGGCATAGAATTTGGTTTTGACTAATTAATTTAGTCTAATTCACAAGATTGAATGTTAAATATTCAAATCGTTATTATCATAGAAATTTAAAGACGGTTAAAGGGAGTAGTCTCTTGAAGAGCTTGAGAAGCAAAGGCATGTTCTAGTTTCAAAGGCAATCCTCTCGGGCGCAAGACTATTCACCAAACCTGGCATCAATAGCAATTGCTTACAGACTAAATTGTCGATTGCATACGAGTGTATGCAGGAGTCCTTCATTCGATGGTTACCATTACTGTTACGGTAATGACGCCGCTAATTTCGTACTAGCTAAGACACCCAGCGTTATTATGCGCTTCGTGTAGTTCGAGAAACCGCAGCGTGGTTACGATATCAACTGCTAATGTTACATTGAGTCAGAAGATTCATAAACTATGAATAAAAATCTTACTGTTCTAACATTGTTTCAATTTATTTTTCTGAAAAACATAAAAACTATAGGATTTAAAAAATTTCAATAACTATAATTTAAAAACTAAAAAAATTCATAAAATAAAATATATATAATATATTATCAATTATCGAAAAAATTTTTTATTTTTGTTTTGAGAATATAATATTACATATAAGCATGTTAATTATTATTTTTTTAATTTATTGTATATATATTTTATTATTATGTAATAGAAATAATTATATATTTAAGTACGATAAATGATATTTTACAAATTTGACTAATAGTTTCTAAGTCGCATAATCTCGTTTACTTATTTCAAAAGGTTTTTATTATATCATATGCTTAATCAAATATACGAATTATATACACATAAGTCATTATAAATGATATATATATATATAAATATTTTAAGTATTGAAGTAAATTGTATAAAAATTTGGTTACACACACTTATATACATTTAATTTCACATTATTTTAAAGTTCAATTCAACTCAAGAAATATATTTTTTTGTTTTACTATTTAAATATTTTTTTATTAAATTTAAATTAATATTTTTATATAATTTTAATTATATTAGTACGATAAAATATTATATTGAAAATAAAAAGTTATTTATATAATATTAAAAATATTATTACACAGAATAATAAATATAAATTCATATAGCTTTTAATATAAATTTTGAATAATTAAATGAAGTTGAATAAAAAATTGAATCAATGGTAAATCGATAAATTTACTATAATTAATTTTTTTGCTATAGAAAAATACATCGTTCTGTGCTTGTATGTTTTGTAATGTTAAAATAAAGTTAAAGTAAATAATAATGTACTTTATTATATGTATATATTAGAATTCTTATTAGCTAAATCAACATAATAATCAACAAGTAATTTTTCAATTTAAATTAATTTAAAAATAGATTCAATATTTTATTATAAAAAAATATTCTTTAAAAATATACCTTCAATAATATTTTCAGTTTATTAAAAATTAACTCTTATTAAAGCCGTTTCTTCAAGGACGTAAACTATTTATTTTTTTCGAAAATATAATGAATATATAAAATGTAAGTATAAACTATAATTTTAATCAATTAGAAATATCTAATATAAAATGAAAAGTTATTATTTACAAAAACTCATCAATAATTATGAAATAAAATTTGTACTTATTTCAAAAATATATGATAAAAATATTTAGAATCATTTTTAATTTTTTAAAATTTTATGTATTCAATTTATTGGCATTTTTATCGTCACAGTTTTAAACTAACTTTGTAATAGAATATTGAATATACTTTCTTTTAAATTCAGTTTCTTATTCAAAATTTATGTAAAGAAAGTATTACAAACAAATCTTATTTATAAAATGAATATTTCATTGAAAAAGTTCATAATATTTTAAACATAAGATATGTAAAAATTTGATATTAGCATTTAGAGCAATAGTACTGTGATATTTTCTCCCGCAACTCATTGAAACTTGTAACTAGCATGCTAGTAGTACTAGATGAATGGTCTTAGTGTTTTTAAATTTATATATGAACAGCACGAGTCTTAAAAGTTAAAAATTTTTATGTTGAGTTTTCAAGCGTTAACTTGACAATTAAAAATTAATTTGTAATATTACATATAAATAAAATATAAAAGTTAACTTACATTAAATAAAAGTAAATTTATCGATCTTTACAGTAGAAAATATGTTATTTATTGAAAATATTACTGAAAATTTGTTGATATAATTTATAATCAATGTATGACAAAATAAATATTAAATTAATTTATCCATTGCATATTAAAATATTTTTTTGTATAAAGAAAAATTTTTTGAAATTTAAACAAATATATTTATAAATTGTTACAAATTTTTTAATAATTGTATGCATAATGAGCACGTATAATTTATTTAGAGAATTAAATTCAATCTAAGAATTATTTTTTGATATGCAGTTTAATTTTATTAATTTTATAAATATCAATGATGGATCATTTTAAATTCTAAGATTAGGTTATAGTATAAAGACAAACACGAATTAGTATATTCAGATATATTAAGAATTTAATTGAGGAAGGGATAATTCTGACACCTATTTTAAGTGTGATAAATAAATGACAAAAATTATCTTAAGAACATTTAAACGGTATAGACCATATTGTTTTTATCAAGTATAATGAGTCGCGCGTATCGCTCGCAAATTCGATATCTTACTATAGTAATGACCATGTTCTTTCGAAACCCTATTAGAGTTTTAAGCGTATTCGGAAGAAATCCCAAGATTATTGAATAATCAATCGTTAGTCATTATACATATGAAAAGACTATGTTTCGGTGAGACGTTAATCTATTTTTACTAAACTATATACATGCTTTGATTAATTAAATTTAATTTTAAAGTGTATAATTTTTTAATAATATATTAAATACTTGTACTTAATAATATATTAAATATACCGGAATACATTATATAGTTTTAACGAATTTTACTTGTAATGTTTATCTTTTGCTCCATTTTTATAGTTTGCGAAATTGAAGTAAGAAAACTCGTTTCTATAAAAGAATTGTTGTATTATATTATTACGCATTTATTTTAACTTGAGAAAAATGTATGACTGTAGCGTATGTAATGCGCTTTTTACTCCATCTCTCACGTATTCTCTGCGCTCTCTTTCTCTCTTGTACAAATAATTTTTTATGAGACTATGATGTCCTACCAATTTTTTACATGATTAAATAAGTACAAGGGACTAAAATGAAGATATATTTGTTTATTTTTAACCTATTTCTGCTTTATAATATACAAATAAACTAAAATGAATTCAAGTAAAATAACTACTAAAATAACAATTAAAAGAATAATGATATGACATAAAGTTCTATTTTTGATAATATTATTTAAAAATATTGTTTAAATTATCTAGTATTTTTATGAAATAGTAGTATACTTAGATAAAAATATAATTGTAATAAAAAACACGCTAAAATTTAATATTTATCAAGAGAAAATTGTAAATTTTATTATATAAAATTAATATATTTTAAATTGTATAAAGTAATCTATTATATCTACTATAAATTTTTTAGAGTATATGAAATATTAAATATAAAGTATATTTTGATATTTAAGTATTTTTATTATTTATAACAGATTTTAATGAATTAGATATTAAAAAGCGAAACATTTTTATTATATTTTTATTATGTATTTTTTATGATATATAACTATTATAAATTTACCTAAATTATATTTTTAATGAACAAAAATATAAGTAAATAAATCTCGAAGTTTGATCAAATTGTAAAATAAATTTTATTTCGCCCACATTATCTCTTCTATCCATTTTTATTGTATTTTAAAATTATACCATTATTCTGAATATTTAGAAGAAACAGGTCATAAATAATAATGATAACAAGAAATATCAGAAGATAATATTGTACATGATATTATATATATTTTAATCAATACAATAAAAATTTCGTTTCCTCATTAAATTATCAATTTCAATACTCAAAAAAGCAATTAAATTTTAAAATTAAAATGTTTAAGTTAATGTAATAAAAAAAAATTAATAACAATATAAACTTATATTTATTATGTATATAAATATAGGAGTAGATAAATTTATTTGAAACAAAGTATATTTATCGTAAATTTGTTTATATTTATATGTTAAGTATATACAAATATGCATACAGTTTATATTTATTTACTTAAATAAATTATATAAATCTGAGCATATTTAAAAGCCAGGGTTAATTTGTACGTATTGTTTTACAATTTATGTAAGTACCGTTGGTTATTCATAAATGGTTGAGTTTGAAGTTCAAATTAAAAGATATTGAAAAAGTAAAGAATATTCTTCAATAAAGAATAAAATTAATAAATAAGTATTATAATATAAATTATAAATTGTTTCGTTACAAATGAAATAATTTTCATAATTCATATGTTCCTTTTTTCGTTTTTATTTTTTTCAAAATTCACTTATGTTTTTTTATTTGTATCATAAATATTTATTTTATATTAAATTTATAAACATATCTATTATAAAAGGCAGTTATTGTCATAATGTTGAAGTAATTTAATATTAATTTAAACAATTAAAGGTTTAATTTAATGAAATTTTTTCTAATTATCTTAAAAATATGTATACCGGTATATTTAATATTTGTAATTCATGATATATTATTTTCATTAATGAAATTGTATTAAATTATTTTAACATATGTATGAATACAATGTGTACATATATACTCATACTTATCTATAACAAAGATTATATTAAACAATTTATTTATCATAAAATAAAATAGAGAATCATTGAAGATCTTTTGTATTGACTTCATTATAAGTGTTGGTTTCACAATCTTGTTTGATTTTTGTAACACTATGGAAAATTAGTGATGGATCATTTTCAAAGTTAAAATGACAAAATATACTGGAATGAGTTAGTAACGCAAAAAGAGTTGATTAGGTAGAAATGTTTTTATAAAGTGAGAGTGAAGAGAAACAGTAGAAATAAGATAGACAGAAAAGTAGGTGAAAGAGAAAATTGAGGGTGGTCGAAGTTGTCGCTGGCGCTACTAGCAATGGCGACGCTATGGTGGGGTATTGGAGTGGTGGTAAGAGCGCGGTTCGGCGATGCTTTGGAGAAGGGTTGATATGGAGCTAAGCTTTCGTGCTGGCAGTCGGATCGTAGACTTCAACTCGAGTGTTTCGCTTATCAAACTATTCGGTAGGTGTATGTACTACATACGGAATTACTCGCCTCGTATGTGTAAACACGAAAGCCGGATTCGTATACAGTTAATGACAAAAGGCTTTTTTCTTATCTGCTATTCTGAAAATGAAGAAGTAAATATTGGCAAATAATTTCTTCTAGAGTAATAATAAGTGAAAGACAAGATATTAGAGAGTATTAAATACGGATGAATGACAAAAATAATGTCTTTATCATTTTCCAACTATTATTTCGATAGTCAATACCGTGATAAATTTTTTTCTCATTTTTTCTCATTACATGTAAAATACTGTAGTTGATAAATCGCACAATGATTGAGTAATTTTTGTGCAGTTTACAAAAGTTCGTTTATGATAATTGAAAATGTCAACATTAGTGAATCAGCGCAATGTTATTGAAGATGTAAGTCATGAAAGGAATAAGAACGTATCGAGTAGTCTTAATACTTATAATGTTAGCAGAATTGAAGAATACAAAAAATATATTGACGGTAACAGCAAGGTATGACACCTTGGTATGATATGAAAAATTAGAATTGAGACGTATAATTAAGATTTCAAATATTTGTAAAGCTTGTTAATGAAACATTTGATATTTTTTTTATATTTCATAATTATTAATTTTATATTAATAATTATTGATTTATTATTAAATATAATTAGAGAAAAATATAACATTAATTTGTATATTACAAATGTAATTCTAAAAGTTTTATACATAATTAACGAATAAATGTTATGAATGTTAAATATTTTTACTAAATTATTTTATATAAGAAATTTTATATAATTACACAAATGTATTTATCTGCTTTTTCTGTATTTGTCAATCACTGAATACTTTCAAATGCTGTCTCAATAATAGTAAGACTCTTAATTACAAATTACTAATCTATAAAATAAAAACTAAAATAAATTGTTTCATTCAAAGTAGTATTATTAATGCAATTAAATGAATTAAAAATATACATAAATTACATTTTTTTAAATAATAATAAATTATTCACATATATTGTGTGGTATAATTAAAAAAATATTAATTATCATATTTATTTTCATTTTTTTTTAAATTATGAAATAATACAACACATTTAAATCATAATAAAAATGTTTTTAAGAATTATACTCAATATATTTAAATTTATTTTTAATAAAAAAATATAGTTTCCTCCATTTAAAAATATTGTGTGGGCGGTTAAATACTATTAAAGACATTTTGATGAAATAAGAGTCTCTTTGCTTAATAATTTATATTATATAACAAAATCTTTTACAGTTTTCTGAATTTATATAAATATAACTTGATAATTTGTATCTACATTCTTAGAACATTTTTTTTACAACTAGTATAACTTGTATTCGGAAATTCCATCGAATTTATTGGTTTCAGAATTAATATTTTATAAAAATCAATTGCGTAGAATAAGTATTTGCACATTATTTACTATTTTAATATTTATTTGAATATTTTAAATACTAACTATAGATTCATTTAATATAAAGAAAATATTTATTATGAAATTTTTTGTCTAATGTTTTTAACTGTTTATTAATTTGAAATACGTTAAAAACTTCCAAGGTAATTTTTTTCTATTTTGAAAATTCATGCATTTATTTTAATTTTATCAATATAATGATACATATTTTCATTTTGCTATAATATTTAGTTTCTAATTCCAAAAAATTGTAGATAAATAAATTAATTTATATTTACACATTATTTTCATATTATATGTTGGATCCATAAGCAATATATTGATAATATTTAAAATATATTAATTATATATTATTCAAGATTATTGTTTAATTAGATATTGAAATTGAAAATTTTTAACTCAAAATTTCAATACTTTTCCCAAAATTTCTGAAGAATAAATAAAAAATCAATTAAAGGACCTTATTATTGATTTATATTTCATAATATCTTAATACGAATATAATATATATAAATAATTGTTTCCATTTGTAAGAAAATTTATAATAAATAATTTAGCTTTTATATAAATTTATTATCTAGTTCTATCCTTTAAGAAAATAAAATTTATACGGATTAAATTATAAAATAACAAGTACTTAAATGACAGAAATCCATTTATTAGAATACATGTCAATTTGTAAAGATTATAAAATTGTCTGTTCGATAAACCATGTTCTAAAATTTTCATTTAAAAAAAATGTTATTTATATATAATTTATAATAATGTAATACTTATTAATATTTTTGGGTACGTATAGCTTTTTGAACAAATTCATTTTCTTAAGTTGTTACCGTTTCAAAAGGTAAGAATCTTTTAATGTTCTTTTCTTGGCGTCGGTCTATGTTTTGTAGTTGAGGTATATTGCTTTAATCGACAAATATCTTACACTGTTAATCAATATTAAATTCTGAACATCTTTCAAATTGTTAAATTGAAATTTGTATGGGATATATTTTTTGTAATTTAATAGCTAATATCAAAGATGCTATTGCTCAAATAGAAATGTTTCAAAGTAATGTTATTATTTTAAGTAATGATATAAATAATAACAAAAATTTATGACATCAGGATTCAGGTTAATATTTTTAACATAAATGCTTTTATTGTAATTTTAAATACTGAAATTTATAATTTTATAATTAAATATCATCGTTATTTATTATATATAGTTCATAAATATCAAATATATAAATCAAGCATTAGAATTTAATCATAAAATAGGAAATTGAAAAATTATGAATGAGAATGAAATTCAAATTCAGAATCTGAGAAATTTATTTCTTAAATGAAAATTTTACAAAAATATTAATTAGGCTTTTATAGTGTTAAAATATTTTCTTTAATAATTTTTAAGATAAAAAATAAATTATTGATTTCTCTTAGAACAATTTTAAAAATGTTTTTATTAAATGATTACGAATGGTATAGCATATTTTATTTTTTTTAATCATCACCAGAATGTACTTCAATTTTGAAAAATTTATTTTATGTTTATGCATGCAACAAATTCATATTATTTAATTTATTAAACATAATTTAAGAATATTAAGAAATTTTTATTACTTTATTATGTTTTCTTTTTATTAATTTTATATATTTACTGAATAGTATTAATGAATACAATTATTACATTTCTAATATTATTATATATGTCGAATGTATTGGATTAGTTTATTCTATAATTCTATGTACTTATTAATTTATTATAAAATTTTATGATGTAAGTAATTTAAAAAAATGTAAATTATTATCTAAAATTTAAAAAAACGTATATATAATATATACATATCATTTCTATTATATAATTTCAAATAAAATATTTGATATAGTTTTAATTTAAAAAACTATTGTGTTTTCGGAAAATTAATTAAAGAAATAAAATTAAAATCTTCATGTTTTTACATAAATTTCTTCAAAAAATAATTTTTAACAAATCTTTAAAAGAAATATATAATTAATTTTTAATAAAATTTAAAGTATCAACAGTATAAAGAAAAAAAAATTTTCAAAAAAAATTAAATATTGAATGCTTTATAAATTCTGAATATGTAGTATAAATGTAAAATATATAAGATTAAATTATTTTATCTTCTAATATAAATCTAAAGTAAAGAAATTGGGATTTTGAAAAACTTTTTTTTATTGCGTAACTTTATCAAAATGATTTATCCTTTTCTAATACAGGTATGTAACGGATGATTCCTTTATAAACACATCTTAATTATAAAAAAGTTATTTCGGTTTTAATGCATTACTGCTTATGTTTCAATATTTTTACTATGTTATTTTAAATATAATATTGGAATATAGTTTTAACATATTTCACTATACAAAAAACTGTATATAGTATGTTTCAGATTAATGCCATGTCGGTCGATTGCAAATAATTGGATTCATAATTGTCATTGAATTGTAGTTATAGTTGCGTATAGTTCAATAATCGCAGTAAGCCTTAACAATGCGGATCCCAATATTGTTTCGTATTGTTATAATTGTGATCACAGTGATGTATGAATGAAATATGTTTAATGGCTGACAGACGAACGAATATAACTTGAAATATCTACTAATACATGATATGGATTATTGGTTAATCTCATTTTTATTCATATAAAGCATTTGAATATGCACACACGGAAAATTGAAACATTTTTATTTAGTAAGAGTAACTATAAAAATTATATTTACCGAAATTAAAATGTTTTATTTATTATTAGTATATTAGATATATATTGTTCTATAATGTATTAATAATTAGAAAATGGTTTGATTTAAAATAGTAAATTAATTTCGGTACTAACTAATTATTTGCACATAAAAAGGAACTTTAAAAAGTAATTTTTAAATTATAAAAAAAAGACTAAAACAAAAAGAAATAAAAAGACTGACATGAATTTTACAAAAGCTCTTTTAAAATGTGAAGGGCTTAATTAAGACAATATCTTGATTATTATATCCCAGTATTATACAAAAATAATGATGCACTTTTCATCAACCATTTGCTTATCGTTGAATAATATCTTGGTAAAGTTGTCTCAGACACTAGCGACTTTAGAGTACAATGGTATATAACTGAGTAACTTTATTCTAAATGCCCATAATTATTTTTGTTAAAATCAGTTGATTTATATTTGTGCCCTTTAATTTATATTTTATGTGATATTTTCTTCATAAAAATATTATATCATATAATAATAATAATGGAAATATACTAGGTTGATAAAAATAATGTATATATTAGCTGATTTATAAATTCTATTTATACAGCATTTAAAATGCGTTGTTATATTTATAATATTGTAGGCATTAGATACTATTTCCTTCTACCATCTATTTGCCTAAAATATTTACCGTATCGAGAAAAATGTATGTATTTATTTAGAAAAAATAGTCTTCAATACACATGAATTATCAATATAATTTTTCAATGATTTTTTATAATATTTATAGAAAATTATTAGATAAATTTATTTGCATAACAGGGCTATATACTAATTTAGAACATTTTTAAATGGCGCTATATTAATCTGAACAGTTTTATGTTATATTTTGATACTACATTTTTTTATGGAGTGTTGCTACATAAATACCAAACAATGTATCTTTAATTCAGTACTTTAGACTTTTTTGAGCCAAATTCAATTATACACAAAGAAAGATGAAAAAGTAAAATGAAAAATTATACATATTACTTATTTGCACAATGTAGCATGACAGATTTTATATAATTCATTCAAAACAATTACAGATCATAGATATTATGAAAATCACATTTAAATAATTGTTAATCCTGATAATACAAGTTTTTATATAAAGAATAAAAGATTAAAAAATTTTAATACTTTTATAACTATTTAGTATAGAAATTATAATTAGTTTTCATATTATAATCAAAAAAGCTTAAATTTTTAATGGTAATATTTATGAATGATAAAAAATACTTTTTTTATAATAATTGCATTTAAATTGTCTAAATAATCTTTATGAAAAGTAATTTAATTGTATTCCACAAATCTTAATATTAATATTAATAATCTAATATAGAAAAAAATAAAAGTAATAGTTATTGATATTTACTAAGTCGTATAAGCAATTATATAGTTTAATATATAATGTATAACTATAACTTTGATATCGTTTACTACATAATTTAAGAAATTAATAATTACTTTCCCTCTTTTTTTTAGGCAATTAAATCAATAAAAATGATAGAAAAACTTAAAGAACAGAAAGTGAATCAATCATTGAAACTAGTTAGTTTAATTTTTTATTCACTTTAAAATTTACTATTGAAAAGTGAAATGTTCATATGGCGATTACTGAAAAAAAGAACGCAGTATAAAAGCCGACTAAATAACATAAGATATGACAGAATTTCTCTCATGATGATCATCATAATTTTTTACGGAATATTTTTTTTGGGTAAGTACATATTCTTCAATCCTATCTTTTTATTTTATTAAATATTTAGTTCTTATATTTTTAGAATTGTTCATGTAGTCTTTAAAATTAATTGCTTGAAATAATGTATTCATTATTAAGGATTTATTTTTAATTGTTGACTAGATTTCCATTTTTGATATTTATACATTTATGTAGCTGTTAGTAATTGTCTTTATAACTAGAATATTACATACACATAATCTTGTAAAACATCCATATAATCTTATAGAAGAAAAATATACTCGTATTATTAAATTATTTATTAAATTATATCAAAAGATTTTCGTGAATACTTTACTAATTTATGTGTTTAAATATATTTCATTTTATTACATTTTGCATAATTATTATTTATACATATATATATATATATATGATTCAGAATTTTGTTTACGATATGAAATATATAGCTAAAACATGTAATTAAAGAATGAAAGATATACACAAGAAATAATTGCAAAGCTTTGCACACTGCTTTTAAAAAAGTAGCCATGATTGACAGCAAATTCTATTTTTTTATTTATATTAATGGTACGAATTTATTATATACATATGTATATAGTAAAGTCTAAAAATCTGTGTACTGTTAGTTTAAAAATATATGATTAAGTTTAGTCAGGTAGTTTAGTCAGATTTATTTAAACTAAATACCTGCAAAATATCTTCCTACTATTACAAATCATATTTTAAAAGAAAATTCATAAAAGCACTTGTATATAATTTTTATGTTTAACACAAAATCAAAATATTTTACAAATGTTCTATATACATAGATTATATTACATAATAAATAACTTTACCTGGATATTTATTTTTAATATTTATCTAAACATTATAGTATACAATTACTACGAGGAATATAATTCGAATATATACTAAACTAATAAAATCATTTAAAAAATAAATTGCCCATCAAGTATCAAGATTAACATCTTAATTTGTCAGTATATAAAAAATAATAAGTAATTATATTATTGAGTAATAATATTACATATATTTTACTAAAAAGTACTTATTAACATTAAAGTATTTTTTTCTTTAGTTATAATAATATATTACAAATATTACAGAATTTAGAAAATTAGTTGAAAAAACTACAAATCTATAAAACGAAAAAATAACTACAGAAAATACAATTTAAAAAATTTGTTGCAATATAATAAATAAAACGTAAATAATACAATAAATTTCATAGATATAAATATAATCCTAGCATAAGATAATGAATATACGAAAAAATAGAATAAATAAAATTTAAAAAAAAACAAATATGTTTATTTTTTAATAATATTTTATTATATGTATTTTTTTAAGTAGTAAACTAAAAATTTTAGTTAATAAGTATCGTAATAATTAATACAGAAAAAATAACTGATATAAACAGTAAATATAATCACTGCTATTTATGTATTATAGCTAAGCATTTTTAGTTTTACTAAATGTTTTATAAAAAGTATAATCTGGATATTTAAATAGTTATATATATGTATTTTTTATTAAGACATACTGAAATTATATATGCTAGGCATATATAATTTTAAAGTTCTTATAAAATTTTTATATATCGCTAAATATTTTTTTCTAAGCACAAATCTTCTTGGATTTACATTATTTCTAATATTATTTTTTTTCAATAATATAAATTTACATCCAAAGTTGTCTATATTTATACAAAAAATAAAACATTTATTATTGCAGGAAATATACTTATTTTTTACTCCATTACCCGAAATATTATTCTATTACTTTATTTTTTTTTACAAAAAAAGATATTAAAATTAAAATGTAAATTATCTAAAGTTAGATTATGTATACCTGGTGTGAGGATGAAAAATAAAGAATGCGAGTGTAACATACAGATTATTATATAAAACTAGACTAATCAAATCAAGAAAAAGTCAATCTAATATATTAATGTATAATTTATTTTATTTTGCTAACTTTTTAAAATAAAGAAAACATCAAAAGTTTTATTTAATATAATACTTTGTTCAAAAAATGTATAGTTGTTTAAACTGAATAAAAAAGTAAGAATCAAAAAATTTTATGTATCATAAGTGAATATACTTATTTTGTAATCCTTTATGAGAAAGAGATTTGAGAACATTTAAGTATCACTAAAACATATATAGAATCCTTTCCAATGATTTATTAAACTTTTATGCAATAAATAAAATCTAAGGCACAGTTAATAATTATTATTAATATTCATCTACTAATTAAGAAGGTCATAGAAAAATATAAACGTATGATAAAAAAAGTATCTTCGAAATAGTAACTATTGTATAATCTCAATAAAACATATTAAAATTCTTTTCTGTACTAAACTATTTATATAGTCATGTATTAAATATTATTTACATTATTATTTTGATATATTTTCCTGTTCGTTTATTCGAAAATATTTTCACATTGTTTATTAATATTATAAAAATCTTTTATTTATTATTTTAATTAAAAAGTCTAAAATATAAATGTAATTACCATTACAATGATTGAAAACACAATTTCTTGAATTATTATTTACCTAATTTAATGAGTGCTTATATTAAATAGAATATACCAAAAATGACTATGATTTCGTTTAAATAAATACAATTATTTTTATTTAGTTAGATAAAACTAATAACAATATAATATGATGTAAATTAGATAAATTGAATTTACAATTTTATCGTTTAATAGAATTCATTTTATTATATATTTAGATTACTATATTTGGTTTTTATAAATACAATATAAATCTTTATTTGTTAATTATGTTTTCAATTCTTAATAGTTTAAGGTTTATTTTTAATTATAATTCTTAGAGTTGAAATGATAATAGCATTTAATGAATTAAATAATTTTTTTAAATAAATATAAATATAAATTTTTCTAATTAAAAATTTATTTCATTTTTAAATCGAAGAATTTAATTTTTATTCGCTTAATTCATATTCAGAACATTTACAATTATAGTCTTATATTAGATACATTATGAATTATCTTGTAGTTTCGTTACTCCAATACCGGAAATAAAAAGAATTATGTAATCTGTATCTTATAAATATTACTTAATATATATATGAGATAAAATTTGTCTATTGTATATTTAGTTACAAAGATTATTCAATGATGCAATGAAAATATTAAAAAAAATTTTTTATTATATATGTATTTAATATGTTTCCTTTTTTTTAAATATATATTGATTATAATTAATTATTTGACAGATCTATAATTTTAAGTAAATATTCGATATAATTCTTCTTTGAATAATCAACATAGTATAATCTACTAAATTCAATATAAAAAAGTATAATTGAAATTAATACTCATTATATTAATATAATAAATTTCAATGTAATGGATAATTCTCAACACTATCAAATTTGACAAATATTTTATAATTATATTTTTAATTAAATTTTATATTTATATAAGATAATATACATTTTAGCATCAACAACGCAAGCTTTTCAACATTTCAAAACAGATTATGTACAGGATTGGCTAACACCGGAAATTGGTCCATTTTTTGATACAACCCCACCTGCAAATATAACAGGGCTAGTGGGTAAAACAGTGCATTTGATCTGCAGAGTAAAACATCTGGGTAACCGAACTGTGAGTGAATAATTTTTCCCGTAATAGAAAAATGATTATAGGAATCCCGTAAGAATATGTTCTTTAAATTCTGTTTTTAATGAGTTAATAAAATAATTAATTTTCTATACACGGGTGATATTGTATTTTTACATAAATTTTTTTAATATTGAAATATCGAACATATATAGACTAATACATTATAATAATGATGGCAATTAATTTTTGTAGCATAATTAGAAATAGTCATATTTAAAATAAATATTCGCACTTATATTATAGAATCATAATAATCTATAATATATATCATACAAATATCTGTACTTATCACTGTTTAATTTCATATAAATTTGATACTCACATATGTAAATATACATTGAAATAAATGAAATACTAAATAACTCGGATAATTTAAAATTAATTTTAATAATTCATTTCTAATTTTTATACGTCGTAAACCATTAATAAAGTACGACTCATTTTTTAGTACATATATGTTTACATATAATTGTTAAAAATGACGTATGAGTTTCTATTTGTATACATAAATTAATTATATTGATTATATTATAAATATTTTTAATATCTATATTATAATGATACAATATTAAAAAGAATCTAGTAGAATATAATAAAAATCTATATAATACATATATCCGCATTGTTACGATTACAAAAATTAATGGACATATAATAAGAAATTTATTTGTAGATATGATAAATATTTATATGAAATTTTATATTATTGTTGAAATAGTAGAAGTAGTAAACTTTAACATAAAAAAATAGATGATAAGCAAAGAAACAACTAAAGTTATGTATTATATTATTCATTTATAAAGTTGACGGTTTAAGCTTAACAAACAGAAGTTTTGACAATATGTGGTCAGATATTAATTTTTGGCTTAATAAAACGATTTATTACATAACTTCTATAAATATTATAAAAATTATAAGAAATAAAATTATTTCGAAAATAATTTAAAAAATTATTCAAATCTGTATATCTTTAGAACTTTAAAAAATTATAAATTTTATAAAAGAATTATATTGGGCACTAAGTATGTATATTTTAATAACATATAATTTATTTACTCTGCTATATACATAGTAATATTTATATTCAATTTTTGTTTCAATGTAATAATAATATAATAATAACACGATCAGATTTTCGGAAATTATAAATGTAATAATATTATAATAATTAATAATTAATTTATTAGTTTTTCTATTATATTATACAAAATATTCTTTTGTATATTATATAAAATAGTATACATATTGTTTACAAAATACCAAAAATATTTTCGCATAATGAATAACATAAATTGCATAATTTTCAAATTATTAATATAAGAATCTTAAAAAACTAAAAATTTTATCGACATAAATATTTTTTAAATTTAATTAATTTATTGAGTAATTAAAAATTCTAAATATATTACAATAAAATTTATTTACCACACTTTTTATGTATACGATAGCTAGCAGAATATTTGAATGCCATCAAGATGAATGCTAATATTTTTTAAATTACAAAAATTAATTATGCAAAAAATTATTAAAGTAATTATATTTTTCGTATATATTATTTGCATGAATAATTTAATATGTTGGTATTTTTAATTTTAAGTAGATATTTATAATTTTTGTTTTACTTTATTGTTATGAAAAAGAATCAGAAATATTCAGGATTGCTATTTTATGTATCTTCATAGCTACTCATTTTTATCATAAATATCACTTATTTTCACAAATTATAGAAATTAAAATAGTTTCTTAATTTATAAAATATAAGCTATATTAAGATACACTGATTAAAAATTTTGTGAAGAGAAATATGTTTGGTACTTAAAAGTTTAATCGATATGAATAAGTTGATTCTACACATGTTTATCGTCATAAAGATTTAAGAAAAATATAAAATAGAGGAAAAAGCAAATATAATCTGATTATCTCATGTAGAAATCTGGTAATACAAATGATAAAATAATCTGACTAGAATAGAATGTTTCATAACTCGCTCGTAAACTTTATATGGATAAGATACTATACTCAAGAGAAAAAAGAACATTTTTGCTCGTTCACGAAAAGTTTTATTATTGAATTGTATGAATGATGGATTGTAATTTCGATGATAACTTTAGATACTCTTTTCAAATATAAATATTTACACATTTATACATTTAAATTTCTAATTTTTTCTTACATAAATTATCTTGTATTATCGTTGCAGATTTTAAGATTTCTAAATAATAATCATAATAATATATATGATTATACATTTAATATTACTCATTTTATTATTATTTATATTTTTATTAATTTTTATGAATTAAAAAGAATTGTATTTTTAATGATAACTATTTATTACGTACCATTCATAAATATGTAAACTTGTTAAATAACTTCATAAAAAATCTAAATTACTTAATTTGTAGCTTCATAATTACTAATTTGAAGAATGTAGTAAAACATTTTTAAATTACACATGTCAATCAATTTTTTTCTTTCTGTTTCCTCAAAATAATATAGTAATATAATTTCATTCATTTTTATATTTTTTAAAACCAATGCAAATACGCATGTTATTTAATCATTAATTTATTAATGATGATATTCAATAACGTTTTTAAGCGATAGAAAATTCAGGCATAAAATTATATTTTCTATTTAAATTTTAAAAAAATCAGAAAATTATTTGATAAAATTTAAAATATGGTTGTTGAATAAAATTATTAGCAATATTCTATAAGGCCTGCGTAACTATCTCTTTCTTACGGTCACACGGTTTTTTTTTACTTTACAAAAATTTTTTCTTCATATTATTCTGGCAAATAATGATTTTAAATTATGATTATTATGAGTCCTATTTTTATAACAGGTAAATTATTTATTCTTTAATCTTCGTTACCATTTAATATTATTTATGGAAAATCTTATTTTCACATTGTATTTATTTCAAAATTTGACATATTTCTTTTATGTCATAATTTAATTGATATTTTTTAAAAATTTTCTTTTGTATTTTAGGTATCGTGGGTACGACATCGTGACATTCATTTATTAACGGTTGGAAGATACACTTATACTAGCGATCAACGTTTTGAAGCAATTCATGACAAACACAGTGAAGAATGGACTCTTAGAATACGTTATCCACAGCGCAAAGATACAGGAGTTTATGAATGTCAGATATCTACAACTCCACCAATAGGTTATTCAGTTCATTTAACAGTTGTCGGTGAGTTTCTACTAAGCAGTTTAAATTATTTATTAGAATAATATAGTCAATAATTTTCTATATTTTTTTATTTAATATAATAAGTCCTGCAGTTATTTTATAAAAGTAAGATCACTTATTCGTTTAATAAATTTAGATCCTTTTCAGTAAACGAATTACATTATTCATGTGTAATTTTATATTATTTTTATTATAATTCAATTAAGGTTCAATTTAAACATGAATTTTTTAATTTTTCTGATTCATGGTTGTATTGATAAGTCTATATGTTACGACATTGAAAATAAGTACAAGCGAAGATATTCTAAGAAAAGTGTTTAATTAACAACAGATTAAGTTTGAGATGTACTATCCATAAATATGAATAATTTAATACGTATATTGAACTTACTTTTTATATTTCTATTATTTTTTTTCGACGCATAATACTAAATTTTATTTATCAATCGAGTAAATCAAAAAACGAGTATTTCTAAATGGCCTTTTTAAGAGTAGACATACGGTTTCTTGCGATCGATCGAAGCTTCTGACTAGCATTCGAGTTAAGAGAGATGGAGGCAAAAATGTTGATTCTATAGTTTTTTTACTCTTAAAAGATAGGTCTTTATGAAGCGTACTAGCTATCCTATTAATAAAATAAAGAATGATATAATATTCTTCTCTTTTCTACGGACGGTAAATGCATACTATGCTTAGGTGAACTATGTGATTCATATAAAAGCTTGAGAAAGAGCGAGAGAGATTATTATCACTTTAATGTCATTGCTGGCAATTTTTTTAATAGCAATTTTTTTAATATGAATAAACTTCTTTTATGAAGTTTCGTAGTTTAGAATCTTACAGATCTTCTCTTATTATCGATATTTCGTTGAATTTAAATGACACTGACTTTGTTTATTATATTTTGGCTACCATATGTAATATATATGTAAGGATCGAAGAGGTTTTCGACAAGACTTCCTTCGCAGAAAGAACTGAATACATACAGTGATAAAGAACGTACATTGGAACTCAATATTTCAAAATATTATTTAAAACAAAAATATTTTAATATTTGATGTATATCAACGTAAATGTCAATATGGTTATATTATATACTTATTCTGAATATATTATAAATAAACATATATATTAAAATATTTCTTTTTCTTTTCAAAACTTAATGTATTTTAATCTTTTTATTACAATAGTCATTTGGTTGTTGTATCTTATAGAACCGATTACTGAGATTGTAGGCGCTATTGATCTATTCATTAACAAGGGCAGCACTATCAATCTTACTTGCTTAGTAAAAAATGCACCGGAGCCTCCAATTGCCATAATATGGAGCCATAACAGACAGGTATATTTCATACAATTAAATCACTTTTGTTTCACTTGAATGAAAATAAACCTTTCACAAACATTATTTCTTAAACATTATAAATTATATCTATTTATTTATCAAATAAAACAAATTTGTATCGAGAGTTGCATGAATATTTTATTATTAAATATATAGAGTATACATATGATATAAATTTATGATAAGAAAGAATTAAATATATAATATATATTATATATATTCAGTTTGAGAGATTAAAAAATATTTTAAAAATTTCTAATACTAGCTATTACTAGTAAATAGAATATAGCAGGTAATGGATGTTTTATATTGTTCTTGTATCGAAAGTATCATCTTAAAATCATACCCGTGGGCATATTTATATTAGTGTTAAACAATTATCTAGTATGCAATATAACATATTTAATGTTTTCTACATACTATCTTAAAAAATTTCTTTGTTCATAGAAGTTGACTTATAAATAGATTTCTTTATTTTACGAATTATGGCATAAAATAATTAAACTATTAAAATAATTGACTGTAATTTGATGATTATACTATCTAAGTACTTTATACATTTTTTTTAATTTGTCAACTAGTAAAGTTTTTTGTATATTTATAATACTTTATTTATTATAATTATGCTATAATAATTTATAACAATATCAATTATTAAATTTTTTTTTAAATAAAATTTATTTACAATCTGAATTATATGGTAGATATAGCTAATGTAAAGTAGCAAATAATCTATGATTTATATATCACCAAGAGAAATAATAATTGGCTATACTTTTTTTATTCACAGGCAATTAACTTTGACTCACCTAGAGGTGGTATAAGTTTGGTGACGGAAAAAGGACCAGTAACATCTAGCCGACTACTAATTCAGAAGGCTATTCAAAAGGATTCTGGCTTATATACATGTACGCCTAGCAACGCCCATCCTAATAGCGTTCGAGTTCACATATTAAACGGTAAGAGTAATTTTTTAAATGTAAAAATTGAAAAATCATAAAAGTTTTTAGTGTATTACAGCTTTTTTAAATAAAATTGATTTCAAAAAAGCTAAATATAATTGAAGAATAAACATATCATTTTTAAATATCATATTAATAGAATGACAAAATATACTATATTTAGAAATAAATTTCCTTCTAATATGATGTATATTGGTAATAACAAGATTTTGATCAAACATATTTTTGATTTTTAATAAATTAAAGTTAATAGAAGAAATTTTTATGTTTGAATCTATATAAAAATATTTATCAATAAAGTAATTTTTTATTTAAACTTTTAGATTAGTATACGAATTAATATGTTTCTCACATAAAATAAAAACTTTATTTTAATATTTTATAATGAAGATATTTTAGTAACTTTGTATAAGACACATTTTTATTGGACGCACAAAATTTTCAATATTGAATATTGAATTTATTTAAAGTTTACGATTTACAATTATTAACTTATATGGCAATACAAATAAAAAATTATGTATACTTAATAATATGTTAATCTGATTTTTAATTAACCAGCCATTAAATCTGTTATTATTATTATTATTATACATTTAAAGCAGAAAATAAATAATTTTCTTTCATACACTGATAACATTTTCAAAATTACAAATATATATAATTTTTTAACAAGAATGTACGTAAAATAAATACATTTCTCTCTATACCAATCATCAAAAATTATTTTCATAAACTACGGTCTTTTTATAAGGTTTGATATAATTTTTCTTTTGAGTAATTTACGAATTATTAGCTAATTTATTATTTTATAATTTAATTAATAATACAAAATAAATATACAAGGGTTCACAGTTTTACAAGCAGAATAAATGAATGCGTTGAGGCTGGAATAAAAACGTAGTAGGTCAATCCTTAGCATAATAAAATGTTACTAAAAATATTTATTATAATATTATAATCAAGCTAGTAACAATACATAATAATATACAATAATTATTGGCAGAATTTTTTTTAAATGTTTTATAATATAAGACTTTATAGATTTTCGAATAATAATAAATTTTTGTTTACCATACAATTTAAACTTTATTCTGATTGTAATTGATTAATTATATATTATTTAATTAAATATAAATACATATAAATACTTTTCTTAATATAAAATAAAAATAACTAAAAAAATAATCATTCAACAAATAAATAAATGAATATATATATATATATATGTATATATATATATACAGTTAATCATTATTAAATGATAAATCTGTGATTAATTTCTTTCATTTTAAATTACTTTTTGTATATCATTCCATAAGAAATTTACATAAAATATTATAATTCAATAATGGAAAATGAATAAAATCGTAATATGAATGAGAATTTAATAATTTTGTAAATTTATTTAATATTGATAAATATTTTAAAATTGTGTAAAATATCGCCAATGTTTAAATGGAAAGATATATATTAATAATTCAAAAGAAAGTAAATATTTAAGTTCTTTCTATATTATTAAAAATAAATATCTTTTGTATTGTGTTTGAATAAATTTATAATATCCTTTTGATGTTACTGTAAGTAATATTAAGTCAATAAATTTTTGGTTTACAGAAAATCAAATAGATTTTCATAATTAAAATCAATGTTCTAGTACACAATTACTAAAATTATACTACGTTAGTAAGTAATAATTCATGTTCTTGTGAGGCTGACTAATGTTACAACAGTAATTTTGTAGAGAGTAGTACGATAGCTTAATCGGCTTGTTTCAGAAGAACATCCAGCAGCTATGCATCACGGCTCTGGTGACAAAATGGCTAGTAGGCTACTCCCCGTGGTCTTTCTACTTCGAATGATACTCTAGCTTACCTAACATAGCCATAATAGATGCTATCATCCTGCTTCAAAAACATAGCTCAACAGACAACTAATAAAATTTCAAAGAAAACAAAGATGAAAACTTGAGATTTTTTAATTTGAAGACTTCAAATATCTACATCTGTCAATACTTTTGCACTTTGAGAGTTTCGCAATAATATTATATTTATTTTTCATATTATTCAAATTTTGTCTATGCGTTAAGAACATATAATACTTTCGTTCATTATATTCTTGCGATTTGTATATATATATACATATTCACAATTTTCATAACCATAAAGTTATATCTAAATCGCTTTTTCTAAATCGTACTTCTACTATTGTTGTATCATATTGTTTTCCTAAATCATTGATTATATATTCTTCTAAAAGTTATTGAGATCGGACCAATATTACTACTATTATAATGATAAATAAAAATATTTAATTATCTTAATTTGATACTTTATGAAACAAAAAAAAATTTGTTTTCAACTCATACTAAAGTTGTATTGAGAATTTAAATCTAGAAATTTCTTGAATTAAAATTAACATATTAAAAATTATATATAATTTTTCCGTGTTTAAATTAAAAGTATGCATTAAAAATTAAGTTAAAAACAGAAATATTACTTAACATATAAAATTTCTTAATTTTATTTATTTTTTAGTTATATAACATTATCAGATACATAAAAAATGTATATTTAAATGATATAGTACATCGTAGCCTATGGTTACAGTAATAATATGTATATAAATTTTTTTCTAAATACTAAAGGTACAGTAAGTTTAATTAATTAAATTATCTATTTCTTTTATAAAAATAAATATAGTACTAGAAATGGAATATTCATTATAGAAATTATTATTCTTCATATTTATTTAATATTATTATAGTAGAAGTACTTAAACTATTGGCATAAATGCGTTACAATTAGAAATGAATAGGTGTATGCATTTTATATTAAGATATGTTATTGAAAAAACTATTTTATAAATGTTTATTGTTAAAATTTCTAGAATGAAAAAATTTATAATTACATAGCTCAAATTACTATGAGTTAATTTTTGGTATTTTCTGAAAATTGAAATCTAAATTTAATAAATTATTGTTAAAATAAAAAATATATTTAAAAATATATTTCATTAGTAAAATGATTTATTTATTATACTTACATATTTAGTTATTTTAATAGTTTATTAGTAATTTTATTATTAATTTTTATACATGGTTTTAATTGAAATTTAATGAAAAATAAATACTATTGCTATTTCTAAGAAAAAAAAAACTTTAATTACTTATGGCTTAAAAATTAACACTTATACCTTTAGTAAAAAATTAATTATTTTAAGAATTTAAGGGAATACAGGTATAGAAATTAAATATTTATTATAATTTATTGTAATTTTTTATTTTGTTTTAATCTAATTTCAAAATAAATTTCTAAATTTATACAATTATACAGAAAATTGAATGATCAATAGTTAAAAAATCATTAATTTCCTATTTATTTTAATGAAATTGTTTTACTTAAAATTCATTGTTAAATAAAGTTTAATCATGTTTACTAATTACTATTATATTTGAAGATATTATATATTTTAACTAGAACAGTATATTCTACACTGCGATCTAAAAAGGCCTACATGCTATTCTTAATCTGTATAATAAATAATGTAATGGGATGAATTATTAAGACTGAAATGATATTATGTATTTTATTCAATGAGCATTTAAAATATATGTTTTGTATATAAATAATCAATTGTAAATAGATTATATTCAAGAAATTATCTTCGAATGTATAAAATTATATAATATTTAAAAGAACTAAATGAAAATATAATTTAAAAATATAATAATTATAAATGAACAAATTAAAATGTCTTGGAAATTCTAGTATGATTTATATTTAAGAATTGCTCTACTTTGAACTATTGTATTTATAAAAAATATTTATTACATGTAACATATCAATTACTTATAGTTGAAACTTGACTTTTTATTTTTTAAAAACAATATTTTGTATTTAAAATATTATTTATTAATTTTTTAAATAACTGTCTCATACTTATCTTTAGCTTTAGAACATAATCTATTTTACATAATTTTAAGATACTGAATATAATATAAAAAATATAAGATGTTTTAAATAGTAATTCAATTTATACAAAAAAATTTTACAAAATTGTATTTGGTATTGTAAAACTGAATAAAATATTATATTAATTATTATTATATTAGTAATTTAATTAATTTACAGAATTTTTAATCGTCCAACTCATTAATTTATTCAAAAGCGATATTTGGATTTTGAATAAATAATTTATTTTTTGAATAATTATATCGTTACAAATTATCTTAAATATGGATATACTAAGAATTATATACATAATGATAATTATATTTCAAATATTAAATTTTTTTAATGATTGTATAAATATATTTATTATAAAATGTGAATTATAAGAACGATATAAATATTATTAATACATAAAATTTAAAAATATACCTGTTTCTATTTTCGATAAATTAAGTTCACTATCTTCTTTGTTTGTTATACATTATTATACGGTTTTTAAATTATATAAAAAATTGTACATACAGCAGTGATGTTATTACTTCCCGAAATATACTTCATATTTCTTTCCAAAGAATGAATTTTACGTTAAATCTAATAAATAAATATATCTTATGGGTACTATTTTAAATTTTTTTCATTACGTTTATTTCTTTGATATGAATATATATTGTTCATTATTTTTTAGTACCGAAAAAGTACGTCAAAATGTTTCTGTTAAATTTTACAAATCTATTCGGTGATTTTTGTAATGAAGATATATAACTTTAGAATGTATAATTTAATATTGTACATATACTATAGAATCGATGATTTTTCAAAAAAAGCATTTAAATATCCCTTACTTAACAATTTTAAACGAAAAGCATTTGATTTAATAACGTCACTTAATAAAAGAAGTAAAATTTTATATTTGGCACTAAAATAAAATTTTCCTTTAGTTTTTATAAAGTAATTATTTGAGTTAAAAAATTGAAAAACTTAAGATTTACTTGAATTAAAATTAGATTCATATTTTATGTAAATTATTTACGAAAAAATTGTAAGAAATAAGTTCTTAAGTTATTTTATAAGTTTATAAAAATATTCTTTATTATTTGTATAGTAATTATCTATTTAAATTAGAAAAAAATTAAATTTTATGATATAAGAAATTTTAATTTATTTTATTTTAAGTAATTTGGAGATAAATATAAAATCATATTACATTAATTGCTATTAAGAAATGAGAGAGTTTATTCAATTAACTTAAAAAATAATTGAATTAAATATCAGACTAGTTTATATATCATTTAGTTTAAAATTAATGGATAAATGCTATTTATAGAATAAAGAATATCTATAGCTTTAATTTATATAATACGAATAAACTAGTTATTTAAATAAAAACTTTCGTACAAAATGACATATGTAGATTCTAAAACTTTTTTTACGTTAATATCTAGATATGAACGTTTGAAAGTGTGTTTTGATAAACTTTTTCATGCACTTAAATATTATTTAATGAATTGTTTTCGCTTTTTATTATTTATATTTTGTTTTTAAAATTAATATTCTTTCATGCTTCATTCGTTTTTATTCATCCTTTTTTTATTCTTAAATGTCTAATATTTTTATTTACTTTTCTATTATTAATACCTGTGTTTATAATTAGTTATTCAATGATAGAAATATGTATATAGGTAAATTTAGATAAATATGAAAAATTTTAATAAATAACCAAATTAAATACAAATTAAGAGGTATAAAAAGAGAATTATTGTGTAATAAATTATGTATATTAAAATAAATATCAAAGTTTTTAAAGCGTTCTAGTATTTAAAAGTATACATTGAAATTCATTATGTATTCATTGAATGAACTGTATTAATCAAGAATGCTTCCAGTCATATATTTATTCACGAAAATAAAATATTATTTAAAAGGCCAAATGTGTATTCTATATTTTATATTTTTATGTTTCATGTAATTATATTAAGTACATATATTCTTTAAAAAAACAATGGAATCAAAAGTTATTAGTTCTTATATTACAATTTATTAAATTGCCAATTTAATTATATAAAAACAATGCATACTTTTTTAAAACTAAATATATTAGTTCTATTACCAAAATGTAAAAGAAGATTTATAGAAATAATTTCACAGATTATATATATTTAAAGATTTTTGATTATTTTAAGAAATTATAAATTCGTAATAAGACTAAAAAATTTTTAATCATAAAACTAATGAAAATTAAAAGTCATGAGTTTAATTATAAACTTTTAATTTATTTTAGTTTAATTATAAAAATTCAAAATAAACTTATATATTCATAATTTTCAAAGAAACAGCATTTATATGAATTTAAATATAAATTATTTAAAAAAAAATATTATAAAAAATTTGTTTTTATGCATGATTTAATCAAAATTTTTTACTTGAAGGATTTTATTATTATTATTTGTAGAATTTAATCGTTTGAAACAGTAATGTTTGGTTTAAATAATTACCTATTTTCATTCTAAAGTTGTAATATTTTAAATCTTAAACTTTCATATTTGACTTTATATTTAAAATTTGTTTAATGTTACTATTGAATATAACATCATTTATATATTTTCTGGTTATAACAATTCATCTTATCATTTTCGTATAATTTTTAAGTACTTAAAATATGCTTTTAAAATAATTAAAAATATGAGAAAGTCAAATTAAACAATATCTAATGTTATTAAGATAAATTAAACACATACATGAAAAAATCGTGTGGAATAAAAAAATTTTTATCGAGTTTTGAAATAAATTTTTTAATTACATGTTTTAATAAATACAAATTAAGTACAAATATTATGTTATTTTCTGATATTAAAAGCAAAAACTTGAAAAATTATGTTGATGAAAATAATATAAAAAAAGACTAAATTCTTTGAGCAATACCTTCGTTAAGCGCTTTCATTTAAAATATAACATGAATGTGCTGCTTGTCAATATTCGATTGATCTGTATGTAATAGTTTCATAAAATATCTTGCGTCATTATTAATCATATTATATACATATATATATATACATTCAATCTAAATCAAGGAATTATATATTATATTTCTGTGTCTCTGATTTAATTTTTTCAGTAATTATATTAATTTAGGCAGTTTTATTTTTACTAACATTGAATAATCCTACTTTTTTAAATTTATAAAACTTTAAGTGAAACATTATTAGTAATGGTGTTTTTTAAATCATAATTTAATTTTTTATGAAGAACTTCTAGTGTATTATTTACACATTATATACATATTTTCAAAATAATACCAATCATATACTTTATATGCTTTTTTATGCTTTTTTATTTTTATTTACTTTATCTTTATTTAAATATTAATTAATTAATATTGATATAATTATTATTTAGAATTAGTATTAATTGTTTTACATGTATTTTCATTAACTCATGAAAGTCTTATGTCGTCACTTAAAATATATTAATATTATCTATAATTTGATTCCGAAAAGTAGCATAATGTAAAATAAAGTCATTTATATAAATTATATAATGGCAAGCAAAGGCAAGTAATTAATTTATTAATAAATTCAAAATTGATCAAAGAAGACTAATGCATTTCGTGCTACTATGTGAAGAGTATAAACTTAGATTAATGGTAAGCTAGTCATCCATGTTTCATCTTAATGTAGAAACTACAGACATCTATAATGATCTTACTAATGTGTCCAATAATTTGACATGGGTAAAATATTTAATCATTTATCATCGAATATTTAAATTGCGCGTCATTTATGTATAATAGTCATATCACGTAGGGTGTATACGTAATATGGTACAGTTAACAATTTCAGGATTTAGCAAGGAAAATCGAAATCGAATGCATAGTTACTCAGTCAGTAAATAATAATAAATCAGAAAATTAAGATAAAAAATATTAGAATGATGTCGTTCGTGAAAATTAAGGTAGTTTCTTTGCATAAACGTACAATATGATCAGAAGTAGTATAATACTACTAATTATGAACATGTACGTGCGCGTGCGTAATTAAAATTAGCCCAGAACAGATAATTGATATGCTGAATTAGAGCTGAAAATATATCCATGTGTGTGTGTATGTATACACGATTGATCGTTACATATTTGTAGCTATATGGAGTTCTATTGAAATTGTCAAATAGAACTTCTTCGAGAAAGTATTATAATGACTTTTTTCTTTAAATAAATGAATACAATCTAATATATGTTGTCTCTTTTTAATACTAAACAATAATAAATCTATATACTTTAAATATTTCAAAATATAAATGACTTTAGTAAGGCATATAAATTTTTTAATTGCTAGAACAAATATTTGTAAAACGGCACTATTACTACAATTTATATAACATTTTTAATTATGAAAAAAATTCAAACTCAAAATTTTATTGAAAACTTTGCAATTTTTTTATTATTTATTTCATGATTCTTGTACTAAATATTCTTTTTCTATTATTTAAGTTCCTCGTCTACTTTATATACATCTATTTAAAAAAGAAATGAAATTATTTTTTAAATTTTCTACTAATCTTATTCCAGATATTTTATCCCAATTATCTTGAAAAAAAAAGTTTTTTCAAAGATTTTATCAAGTTTAGATTGTCAATTATATCAAAAACTAATTCATCTATAAATAATTGCCTTTTGTGTTTAAGAAGTTTGAAAAACAAATATTTTTTTTAGATTGTTATTTTAAAATAAAATTATTGCTTGTTTGTTAACTTAAAGTTAATATTTCGAAGCAATTATTATATATAGTTGAAAATGACATGATATGTTTCAAGTTCGATATGATTATTTTCATTAGCAAATGGTAAAAATGGATGCAATTTTAATTAAAATAAGTATTATTTATATATTATATATACATTTTATAATTAACACGTAATTTGTGTATTTTAATAAATCTTCTAAACAAGAAAATATAATTATTTCATATATCAAAATCAAATTATTAATAGATCAATACTTGATATAATCTGATAGTTCGATTTAAAAAGTAATTATCTTGTACAATTATAATGTATATAACTTTATAAAAATAGAAATGAAATATTAGAAAATGTAAAGAAATGCCTTCAAGACAAAAAATATTTATATTCAATAATATAAATACCGTTATATAGACTTTCCTATTTTTTAAATTAATAATGTCTATATCTGAGATATATCTTTTTTTTAGTAAAATAATAAAAATTATGCAAATGTGTATAAATTGTATTATGAAAAATTATTTTAAAAATCACTAATTTGTACTAACTAATAACAAAAATATATAATTTATATCAGTTTCTTTAATTATAATGCATAATTATGCTTAGGCTTATGAATATATCAAACATTATGTCTCAAATCTTTTTTATTTGGAAATCCGCTCTTAACATTCTATGTATTGCATATGTCAATCACGAAAATTAGTCAATTTTAAATATAGTAAAGAAAATTTAATTAACATTTTAAGGAAAAAAAATTGACAAAATTTTTAAAGGTTGGACTTTGACATATATACTTGTTTAATAAAATTTAATATTCATAATAGAAGCTTTTCTTAGTTTTATGTTTATATAATTTAAAAAATATATTTCTAAATATTACTTTTATTATATCTAATTTATACGATTTATAAGATTCTACGATCAAAGCATTAAAAATTATCTTGAATTTAGTTTAATATTAAATATTTTATGAATTTAAATCATAATTGAGAATTATTTAAATGGAAATATCTATATTTTATTAAGAAATATGTATAATTTTAAGCTAATAGTTTATAAATTTACATTCATGTATCTTGAATTAATTATTTACATTTATATTTACCGATCATTATTTTAATATTTTGTAAAATATTGTTAAGATTCAAACCCTACCGAGAAAATATTAAAATATTTAGTAAAACAAAAAAATTATTTCACTGTTTGACTAATCGATAATTAACTTTTAAATAATTACTAAAATATTTTATAGAAAACAAATATATTTTTCCAAAAACTATTTAAATAAAAAAAATTATACTAAAATAACCTCTAATTTTTTCAAGTATTATTTAAAATGATAAAATATCAAGATTATAATATTTATTTAAATATGCAGTCGCATAATTTGGCTTAAAAATTACTATTGTTTTAAAGATTAAATTAAATTTATTTTATTTACATGTATTGTGAATTTTACGAAATATTTCATTGGTAAATTCTCGAATGTAGAATTAAAAACGTTTAGAATATTTTGCAAAGAAGATTTCAGGATCCTACTGCTGATATATAATACTAGTATAAATTTAGAAGTTTACGTCCATCACATTTACTTCAAGATCTTTTCTGTGTCATAAAGTATTTATATCTAATCTTATGGAATGAATACTGACAAAATAAAATAATAGTTAATTTAGAATGAAATGAATATTATATTTTTATCTTTTAATTTAAAATTATTAAATTTTACCATTATTAAATTATATTCCTACTACTGCAGTATATTTTATGTAATGTAACGAAAATATAAAATCAAATTCTAAATTGATTTAGTTTTATTGAAATACATATTAAATTAATTTTAATGAATTAATTGGTAATTAAAAACTATAAATCGATTTTTTTTACTTTTATATCAAGCTGTTAACATTATCTATATATTAATATTATTAATCTTTAGTAATATTTTATTAAATAATGAAATAATATTTAAACCAATCCCGAGATTTTTTATAAAAATAATATTATTTAAATTATATGTTTACCAGTAATCAACAGAATATACCTTATACATAGAATTGAAATAGATATTTTTATTTCAATATAATTAGTATATGCAATAAAATCATAACCTTTTGAGAAATAATATAATAAAATATTTTAAAAAACTAAGAAGAATCGTAGAAAAAACGTTATAATCTTTATTTCGTTATTAATACATAAATAAGTAAATAATAATGATAAATCTTTATTTTGAATTTATTGAACAAGAAAATAGAGATAAAATATAAATAATGAGATACGTGGAAAACATGAAAATGTAATAAAAGAATCCAATTTCCCTCTCATAAAGATCTGTATAAGCTATGAAGCTTTTTTCATAGCTGGTCCACTAACGTACAAGTAAACTAGTAGAATAAATAAGAGGAATAGGCTATTCACTGAAAGGATCATAAGACAATCTCTTAACCCTGATTTTTATTTTCAAAGCTATATATAAATTTATGCAGTGAACCATTTAGTATATTTTTAATATTTTAACTTTATAAACTACTTTCATATATATATATTTCATTCATGCGTTCTTGCATATTGATATAATGATTAAAGTATGTAAAAGATAGTTTCAAATTAAAAATACAGTAATCATTTTTCATAATTTAAATTTAAAAAAGTTAGAAAATATATATTATTATTTATAATTTAATTTTAGTGATAATTATACAATAGTTAATATAGCAATTATAATATAAATGGATTTATTTGAATTATTTTATGGACTTTTTGTTTATCCTATAAAGTTTGGAACCGAAAATTATTCTATAAGTTATTATACAAATTAAAGTTAAAATATATATTATTATCGAAGGTGTTCCCTCTCTTCCTTTCTCTTCTTTTTCTCACTGTAATTGAATCCCTCTGTCTCGCTCACTGTATCTTCCACACTCTGTAATACTCTTCCTATTACTAAAAAATCTAAGCTTTTTTATCTGAAATAAATAAAATAGTGATGGTGAAAAATGTTGTCGAAGATCGCACCAGAGTATGGTTGTAGTTGACACGCAGTCAATATTTTCGCTCTATCTTTGCTTTCGTAAAACGGGTTGTTCGCATGTGTTTGCATGCAAGATAAAACATACTCTCTCTCTCTTTCTATATATATACATGTATCTCTCTTTGTTCCTTTCAAAGTGGAACTAGTCTCGCCTAGCTTATGGAACCCGTATGTTTCGCCGCCATCGACGGTTGGCTCACCCGGTCGCCGTCGTTGTCGTCGTCGTGTTCTTCACGGTGTAATGTAAAGGAACCGTACCATTTGCCATATAAAAGAGCAAGACGGAATAAGTGAGACTCATGTCGGTGGAGGCAGCAATCGAGTAGGGATAGCCAGAGGAGAGATCAGAGGAGAAGGAGAAAAAGTTCGCAAGAGAGAGATAAGAGAGAGAGAAAGAACCAAAGATTCGTGCTGTGGTAACCGCGAGTAAGAAGAGAGGAAATGAGAAGAGCGCCACTAGTGTTGTGACGGCCAGCGAACAGCAAAGCGGCCTAAAGGAGAGAGACTCCAACTCTAAGACAATTGTATGTACGCGCGTGTTTCTGTATCATATGTGTTTGCCGGTTTGGATTCATGCATACGAAAAATATCGCAATATATTGGTACTACTAATCACTTTTTGACAGAATGCATTATCGCGCAGTGATTTTATTATTACGCTTGACATCCTTCGCTACGAACTGTTGTTCAATGGAGTCGATATAGTAAGTAAAACTTCATTGGCATCTGTCAGATAGATTTGTTTTATATTTATTTCTATTCCATATATTTATATTATCTTCTAAAAATTGTATGCGCAGTCGGAATTTTTAAAATTATTTTTAGTGATGCCAAAAAAGTTATTACTTTCCACTAAGTACTCCTGTTAAGTAAATATTTTTATCCTACTACAAACATTATATTTTTAAAAATCTGAAATAATTTGAAAAAAACTTTATAGATCTTATAATATTTACTAAATATCATTGAAAATTTCAGAAAAAATTTATGATTGAATTAATAATAAGACTTAATTAATTTTTTGGCATATTTCATAGAATCTCCTGCATCGGTTCTTCTATGTTGTAAATAAATATTACAAATTCAAAATGCGTAATTATTTGCAGGCTATCAGTTTAATTTATATATTTTAATTTATTTAAAAAAATAAGCTATTGATGTATTTATCAACAAGCTATTAAGATATATATTCAAGCGTAAAGTGAACTCTAAACATAAATTGAATAAAATCTTTGTGCATGAGTGAATTGTGCAGTTCTAAAATATACAGACGAAAGCGAAAAATAAAAATATATCAGAAAGACAAGTTCCTTGAGGTTCTCATCGAATGCTTCATGTGCCGATTCGACGTTCTTTTCGCCGTCGTCGCCGTCGTCGTCGTCGTAGCTGTTACTTCCGACAAGATGGATTGGTACGTGCAGTGTAAGCATGTTTTATTTACTAAATGCGTTGGTTTTATTTTTAAATCAAATCAAAAATTTTACTTTCGTTACTTCAAATTTACCTCGTTCATTTTTTAAAATCTATTACAATTGAAAATATGAAAAAAATTTAACATAGATCCTTAAACAGTAATTAAATAAAATTATTATTATATCAAATGTTATATGCTTATAATATCTCATCTTTAAACAATTGATTGTTTCAATGATTAAATAAAAAATGTTATGTATTGTAACATAATTATTCTATAGTTTTGTTATTTTAATCAGAAACTTTTTGAACTGAGTTTTTATAAAGTATATTTTTATTGTATCCTACTATAAATTATATGTTTATATACCTTATGATTGTGTAGAAAATAATTTGTCTGGATATATCAATATTTGCAACTTAGTATATTCCAGAATTTGGATTCAATATAATTACCAAAAATGTCAAAATATCATATCAGATATATCAAGTTAAATTATTTTCTACGCAATCATAAGGTACATTTATAATTCAACATTAACTTTAATAATATAATTTATATGCTATATCTTAATATCGTATATCTAATAGTTGCATTATAATAAAGAATATTTAAAAATAGATAAATTTAATCGCACAACAAATTTTTTAATTTCATTTTGTTAGTCTTCGTTTTTTATTTAATTGAAAATACAATTATGTGCTAATAATTTCAATCATCATAAAATTAGATAAAATGCATACACAATTTCCTATATGAAAAGCTTAATTCTATTTGAATTTGAAATTAATATTATGTTGAAGATAAATACATAAATTTTATGAATAAAATATATTTTTCCCTTAATTATCTTTCTTTTTTTCGCTCTCTTTCTCTAAAAATATATAAAATATATATTTATACAAATTAAAAATAGAAAATATGTGAAATTAGATAAATATCTAAATCTTTTTAAACCCTATTCATTTATACAGTTAAATTATTGTTACTATTTTCTTCATATTTTTAATATAAATATAAAGACATATAAGTTGAATCTCTAGAACGCTTTTATCGTATATATATGAATGTCTATTTGTTTTTCTTTATAGTTTTTGCTTCCAGATTTTGATAGACATTTTTATTTCAATTTTTACCTTTTACTATATATCTTTTTTGTAAGAAAATCTAATTTAAAAAATAATAAATAATTAAATTTACATATTTTGATTTAAACTGTACCTGTATTCTTTAAACGAATCTTAGGAATATTTAAATATCTTTCCAATATTCAAATTTTCTAGAACGCATGTCAATTAATTACATTAGTTAGTTGGGATTATTGAACAACGGGGGTGGCAACTATTCCACGAATCTCGGTACGAACAATATCATCAGCATTGCTTAGAGAAAAGGATATATAAGCGATCTTCTTGTTTGGCGCCACAGTACTTTTCGCGATGGGGAACGGCTGTGGGCAGTGAGCGCAGAGAATGACATTCCAGGGCCGCGCGTCGATCGGCCGGCGCCGAATTAATGTATGGGTACACGACGCTCAGAGCCAAAGGCGCCTGGCAGCTCTCAATTTTAATCTTACCCGTCAGCTTTTATTACGATTAATTTTCATGGCTAATAATCTTATTTTATCATAGACCCTTAGCTTTTACGAGAAAAAAATTTAATATTCATAAAAATAAATAAATAAATAAATAAATAAATAAATAAATAAATAAATAAATAAATAAATAAATAAATAAATAAATAAATAAATAAATAAATAAATAAATAAATAAATAAATAAATAAATAAATAAATAAATAAATAAATAAATAAATAAATAAATAAATAAAAGTATACAAAGAACATCTGATAAAGAGATAGAAGCGAGTATCTGTGACTTATATTTTTCACTTTCATCCACTATAGTAAATAATATATATATAATGACAAGAAGAGAATATAATTAGCTGAAAGAAAAGATGAGGAATTGACTGATAATACGTGCAGAAAAAAGGAGAGCGAATGAAAGAATTACTAGAATGAGCGACCGTGCAAGGATTATAATCTCAATGCTGTGCACAACTCTTATTATTCGGTTCTCATTACAGATGCGCATTATTTTATGAGATGCTAGATCAGTGCTTCTTACTTTCTACTATCTTATCTTTTGAATAACTTTAAAAATCCTATTAACTTCCTTTCTATGTTGGTCAGAGAAAAATCCTAAATAGTGAGAGAGAAAAAGAAGACCAAACAATATGCATATAGTTATAAATATAGAAAGAGAGGGACTACGAGATAACAATAAAGAAAGAAACGATGGGCAAAAAAAAGTACACAGATAATTTTAAATACTTCTATAATAATATATTTTGTAGGGATTCAATTATTTATTAATATGATGTAATCGACATAAATTTACTTTCATTCAATAAATTAAAATTATTATTAACAATGCAATAAATATTTTTAAATGTAAAATTATATTTATAGAAAAAGTATAAAAGTAATAAACAAAAATTAATTTATATTATATCGAAAAGAATATTCATTTGTATATAAATAGCACATTTAAGAAATACCATCATATATATTAGCTGGTTTTGAGCCTATTTACAAGTTATTTCTAATATAAATATACGTTATATAACATTTGAAATTGTAAAAATTATTTAAAATGTTTTTCTGAATGAATTATAGTTATACGGTTGACCAATATGAACTTATTTTAAAATTTTGAATCAAAAATAATTAATTTGTATCATAATCTTTTCAAATTTTCATTGAATTGAATTTAATTTAAATTTTACTTCGTAATACATATTATTATTTTTAAAACACGATTAAATTTATTAACTTAAAATTTTAAGTTAAATAAGAAAAACTGATATAAAATCTGCAATTAATATCTAAAACATTCTTTTATTTCAAATATTTCTATGTAAATTACATTTTTATTCAAAGATTTCTCATTTCATTATTGACTTGCTATCAATTTATATCCTTTATTTATTCGTATAAGTAATTACAAAATTTTATGTAATCATAAGTATTTATATGCAATTTTATTTCAATAACAGCAAGTTGTATGTAAAGAAAAACGTAGTAAAGAAAAATATTTTTTAAAGAAATAATATCAAATATTTCTTATTTATTAGCAACAATCAATAAATTATAATAAAATATATAAGTTGACATTTATAAGCTTCAATACTTTAATATGGTAAAATTAATCTTCTATTAAAATGTAAATACAAGTACATACTAGTTATAAAAATTGTATAATCATGTGTGTGCATAATATAAATTAATTACGGTACAATTGTATGAATAACAGTTAATATATTAATTAAAAGTACAAAATGTATGACTGGATTTACTCACAATTTATTTACCATATTCACACAATATCTGTGTCGTCTAATAAACTAATAGACAAACTAGGCTCGTGCATGCTTCAGAAGAAAAATACTGTTCCTTTACTTGTAGATTTCAAATAAAAAATCTATGTATATCTTTGTTTAATCCTTTGATTTCAAATAAAGTGCTGAATTATAATATATTTAACAGTTTATGTAAATAATTTATAGTACCTATACGTGTTAAATGTGTTTAATTTTTTAACAAGAATATAATATTATGAAACAATAAACAAAAAAAATTTAGTTATTATAAGAGAATGTATAATGAAAACTATAATGACTCAGACGTTTATTTTACAAATTTTCCAATTTTAGCAGAGTTCTTCATTTTTTCAAATTTATTTTATTCTGAAATACTTTAATTACTTGAAAAAACATTCTTTTTATTTACTTATATTATGCATAAAAGCATTAAAATATTTTATTCCCCATCAATGATTAAAATTTTTTGTACATTAATACTCTAAAGAAGAAACTTTTTTGAAATTAACACGAACCGAAACTCTTTTTTTAATTTTAATTATTATATTATATATCTTTCATGTAATAGAAAGATATTTATCGAAAAATTAGTTCTCGCTATTGAGTTATGTAACATAAGCATCGTATTACTTTAATATATCATAATATTTAAAAATTAAATTTCTAATTTATATTTATTATAAACTAAATTTTCATTTTAATCTTCTCATTTATTAATAGATTTTAATAAATCTGGATACGATACCATAATTTGCATCTTATTATTGTTTTTTATGAAATTCATATTACACAACTAAGGAAGCAATTTCTTATTAAAAATTATTCATTTCATTATCTTAAGATTTATTTTTATTGTTTTTATCTCAATATAATAATGTTTGCTTTCCAATAGTAAAATCATATAAATTGTATTTTCTATAAATGTTACCAAATACTGTTGGAATATTAAATTGCCCTTATTAATTAGTAATTAATGAATTTATATCATTTGAAATCAAATTTTTCATACATTATTTTTTGGAGATCTAATTATATTCACAATTTTTTTATTATTATTACACCTAAATTTTCAAAATTAAAATAACTTTTTATTAGTTAATATAAAATAATATTTTTTTTCTTCTATTTATAGCTTAATTTCGTTATCTAAGAAAGATTCCATTAAAATTAATAAACATCTTATCTTTCTCGATATTTTTAACGGAACAATTGCCTTCATCTATCGAAATTTTTATGTTATTATTATTAAGTATTTGTATTTTTTACGTATCTGTAAAACTGAATGTGTACCTGTTTGTGCAAACGTATGTTTTAACTATTTTTCAATAAAGATTTCTCTAAGAAAGAGCTCATATTTTACAGATCACAGGTTATCAAATTTTATTTTATTTTAATTACATTTTTTATCATGTTTTTATGTGATATGTTATTAATTATTAATATATGTACATGTGATTTTTTATTATCAAATTTTCATATAATCTTAAAATCAATTAGTATTATCTCAAAGTTTTGTTAAGTAACGTAAAACAATCAATCAATTCTCTTCTTCATGTTTGCGTTTATAATTGAATTTTAAAAATTATTAATTAAAGTATGATGAGTTTATTCATGACGAAAGCACTTACAATTATAGCTTGGTAGGTGTCCGATTTTTAATGGCCAATACATAAATTATAGTTTTGCGCCATATAATAATGCATTAATGCGAATTATGCATAAAAATGCACACTTCGATGAAGGATGACTTTTCTTTTTATGAATTACACGATATTGTAATTTTATTGAAAATCACCTTGGGCGCTTTCATGCATCTTCATTAATTTCGCTTCCAACATAAACGTAACAGAAATATTGTACTTCATTACTAAAAACCTAATGTGAATGAAAGAAGATACTTTGTTTTATTTTATATGTAAATTCTGAATATCTCTTATCTCTTTTTATTGAAAGCTTGTACATTCATTTAAATTTTAAATAACATCATCACATTTTTATCGAAATTTTTCACTGAACATATAATAAAATCTTCCCCTATTGTAAAATAGTTTAAAAACTGTAAATATTTTTCATTCAATGAGATTTTGCGTATTTTATTAAAAATTTTTTGTAAAGCACTAATTAAACGCTTGATCCAATATATTGATATTGAAGTCGCCAATTGATATGATCATATCGATAAAATAAGCTAAAATCTTATTTAAATATAAAAAATAAGTATTAATTTAATGACAATTATATTCTTCAATATTGAAAAATTTTCGATCTACAGCTGTTGAATTGTAAATTGTGTATTAACTCATTTATAGAAGGAATATATTTAAATAAATTTATGGATAATAAATGAGTTTCCTTCGTTATTATGGATTTTAGTTTATTATGTATTATAAATGAAAGTATAAACTTCCATTATAGGTAATTTTGAGTATTAATAGTGCTTTTATAAACAACTCATGTAAATTAGAATTAATCCTTAAAAGCAGCGTCCATTTGTAAGAATCTGTGGTTCGTACGGTGGGTGTTTCTGTACATGGATTTATATATGCGTAATTGTAGACTAATTTTGACCACATATCTTAATGATAAATGATAAATTATACCTAGATTCTCTCTTTGTACTCTATTTCAATTATTTGAGAGTTGTTGCAAAATATGATATTACATTTGTATTCTAGCAAAATCTATAGTGTATATCATTTTTAAATTATGTGATATTGATATGCTTTTTTAATGCATAGAGATTTTAGAAGATATATTATTATTATTATCATTATTACAAATATTATGATGCACACATTTTTAATAATTTAAATTATTATATTTTGGTATAATTTTTGATGTAGAATTAAATTTTTTACATCATTAAATATTAATAATTCTTAATGTATGAAAATATAATTTTAAACTATAATTGCTTAATTAAGTAACAGTATTCAATAATTAATTACAGTTGATTCTTAATGCTTCTTTAGATAATTATTTATATAATTATTGATTTCTAAATTTCTTATCCTAATATATGAATTATAAATGACATATACTATCAATAATATATTAGTAATTTAACATTTAATTTATATAATTATTTTTTATTATGCAGAACTCTGAATCTATATATGTACAATACTAGATTATTATTTAGAATCTATATATGAAGACTAATACTTTCACAATATATGAAAAAAAATTACTTTTCTCCATAATAAATTTAATGTATTATGTAAGTTATCATTTTCATTATAAGTTATCATATTCATATCAAAACAATCAATTTTTCGGTAATGACTATATTATGTCCTAAATTAATTTAGAAGAATACTAAACATATTATTAATTTAATATTTTTAAAGTAATTTTTGCATAAACATATATATATTATGAATTTATTTAGACATGTGCTATTAGGCAATTATAGTATTGTAAAAACCGCATTAGCTCTAGAAATTTTAAACAGGTACTGCCAAAAATACTAGTACTTTATGAATTTATATTGAAGACAAGATTTCTTAAAATATTTAATGTATTATTATATTTTTTGTTGTAGGTGATTTGAACTGTTACATTGACAAAGATGCTCAACAAATTTAACTTGAAGTTTCATAAAATAAAACAGTAAATTTACAAAATATTTTAAAAAGTAATAGTTTACAACAAAGAATGTATTTCTTTATTGTTTTTCACTTAATAATAGTGATTTATGCAGTCCAAAACTATTCATCCATCCGACCAAAAGGTAAAAATAAAGTATATTTTAGAAAATTTATAATAATTATATATTACTTGTTTGAAATATATACCTATTATTTATTTGTACAATTACTTTTTACTTTTATAATTTATAATATATAATATAATATACTTTTTTAATATATAATATTATTAGTTATTATTTAGAAACGTAATTAATTTTATTTATGAGAATTAATTATATGATTATTTCAAATTTATATTTTAAATTAAGAATATATTATAATTACTTGAAAAATATGAAAAATTAACTATAAATATAAACTATAAATATAAAACTAATGTCAATCTTTAAAGAAAAAATTTATTTGTTTAAAAAATTAATATTACAGATGAAAATTATTAAAATTGTGTAAGAAATCAAAATTTAAATGTTATATACATAAAACTACATTTTTATTTATTTTTATTAAATAATTTTGGAAGATTTAGAAAATTTATAATGTGTAGTATTCATGTAATGACTTTAATTAAAATCTATTACTATCGATAGTAATTAAAATAACATATATAATTACATTGGCATTTAACTAATTAAAATTAATATAGAGTTTTTATATAAAAATATGCACATATAAGCTTTATTTATATTTATAACATGTGCAACAAATCTACTTAAAATAAGTAAAATAAGTGAAATAAAATATGAATAAGTAAGGATTAATTTATAATCTATTTACTTAAATATATATATAAGTAAATTAAATAATATTTTTGACATACTTTATGAGTAATATGTATTACTTATTGACAATATTCTATTTTGTTTTATAAATAGTTAGCATTAGATAATTTGATAAAAGAACAATCAAGAATATATGAAAATTAAAAAATACATATTATATTCGAAGCTATTCCGTATTAAAATAAATCATTATAACTACAATATGTACAGATGAGCATATTGATTAATCGTATATATTTATTGGTTATATTTGAAAACTCAGATTTCATAAATAATCTATGCATTCATATATTATAATAAAATCATATTTATTTTATTTTTTTTAATTATTGAAACAATTAATTATGATAATTTTACTTATAATACATAGTTTATAATAAATTTGAAAGATAATAAAATAGATATTTTTGCTATGATTAAAAATAAAACAACGTTCAAATTAAAAATTAATATTTAATACAACTATCTCATGGATTTCGAAAAATAGAATAATACGTAACTACGATATAGTATTAAATCATAACTTATTAATGAAACAATAAATAAGCATTAGTAATTTGCGTAATAAAAATATATAATCTTCATGAACAGTGTACAAATAATGTGATCGAAAAACTGTATCAATATTTTTTAATGTTACTTTCTCACAATATATATGGTCATGTAAATTCATACAATGAATTTTTGTAAGATTAACTTTGATACAACATAATTAAATGCTAATTGTTATAGTATAAATATGGGAAATCATAATAAAAGAAAAGAATGCAAGAGTGAGCCCATAACAGTAAAAACGTATAAGTAAATGTATTGTAATAACAAAATTCGATCATAATTTTTGAAGTTTAAATAAGTTAATGATAAGATTAGTAGTATTATAAGTATTAAATCATTTTTATAAAAATACATTTAAAAAAATTTATATATAAAAATATTACTTCAAAATTTGAACTTTTACTTGTAATATTTACATGGAATCAAAAAAACATGTTAGAACATTTCAAATTGTAGAATGACTTTTTGTAGAAATACTTAATTTTAATTTAATTTTTAAATACAAAAATGTTTATAGACACCAAACATTAATTATTTAAAATTTACATAAAATTAAACGTATCTTATTTTCTAACTTTTCTATTACATATTTATAAACTTTAATCTTAATGTTTATGTATGTACATGTATAATTTATTGTCTTTATTTTTTCTTTAAAATTTAGTTTTTATTAATAGAAAAATTATTATTAAAATTATTAAAAATATTAAAAGAAATATGAATAATACATATTATTTATATATTTTAATATTTTCCTCTATATAATTATTTTTATTTATAAAACAAAATAGTAATAAAAGAAAGTATGACATTGTTACCAAAATTCGTTGAATGTGAAATCTAAATATATGAGAATTGAAATCAAATAAAAGAAATATAATGTTATATTACATAATTCAAATATTCCTTTATAATATTTTAGAAGTCTTAAGAATAACAAAGAGAAATGATAAAAAATAACGTATAATGTTTCTGATAATGGATATAATTTGTAAAAGAAAATTATTTTTATTGTGTTTATATTATTAAAAATTTGTAAATATACATCTAAAAATACTTATTATATTATTGGAGATTAATTTTTTTATCTATATATAACGATAAATAAAATTATTATAGTGAATCTTTTGTGCATATTATACTTCATTGGATTAAGTAAATTTAAGCTTGTAAATTAAATTTTTAGTCAATAATTTATAGAACATCAATAGATTAAATTAATAATTACCTTCTTATGTTACATTTTTTGTACCTTCAAAGACAAGAGCTGCTCATTTCTTTATTTTACAAATGGAATATTGGAATACTAAGTTTCGCATTAGGTTCAAACAAAGCTAAATTAATAATAATGTTCGAATTAATTTTATTATAACCATGATGTAGAGGAATATTCATACTATATTAAGAGAAAGAGAAAAAGAGAGAGAAATATTGCGTGAGACCGCGATAACAAAGATGTTGACGTCAATGCTTACAGGTTCTATGAACCCGAGTTGGAAATAATACTTCAATTTTATTGTCAGGTCGGCACTTGGACGGGCCAAGTCATTTACCTGTTCTACTGACGGTCGACTTTTCTTATAGTTGTACTTCATCTGTCTTATTTACTTACGTGGAGCGAAAAGTGACCGATCATATCTTTCCGACCAATGTTTTTTAGCCTTATTTTGTCTATTATTTTTGTCTAGTAATAATATAAAGAATAGAGTATTTTAAACCAATATGGACTTCCATGAAACCAAAATATTAAACATGAAAAATAATAATTAAGGATAAAAGCTGAATGTATCTGACACATGTCAGACTTTTAAAATTATTACATAATAAATTTATGCTTAAATAGAAAATATTATTTAAGATTTTAAAAAACATAATTTTTTACAATCTTATTTTTATATTGATTTTATTGCATTATCAAAATTTATTATGCTTGTAAAAGTATTTCATATCTTATAAGAAATATATATATTCTAAGTAAAATTTAATGCAATATAGTTTTGAAAGTATATTTAAAATAAGAAAATTTAAATATTTTTCATTTATTACATACTCTAGTAATTTAATATGAAATTTTATATATTATTTAAAATTTTTATTTTAAAACTTATCATTGAGATATGTTGATGGATCTCGCGTACAGAATATTTCTTTTCGCAAATGGTATTGAGATTGATAATAGTTTTAATAAATTACAGGCATTACAAATCTATTTTAAATTGGTTATCTTTTATCCTAATATCATAACATCATAACTTTTATCGTAAAATCGCTTATAGTTATTGCAAAATGATATGATATTTTTATTTTATAAGTTAAAATCTTATAATTCATCAAATGTCTGATAAAATATTATAGCCTCCTTTATCTTCATACGAGTGTTAATTTTATATATAATAAATGAATAAATATAAAAGTATAACATAATTAACAAAGAAAGTATATTTTATTATATTAAGAAAGAAAAATTTCGAATATTATATATTGTATTACAGTTTATAAAATATAATTTTACTAAATATATTTCAAAAACATTTTAGTTTTAAATCAATATTTAATAACAAGTAAAATTAGAATATTAAATTTTATTTTATTGTATTAAAAAAATGCACTTTTGAAATTTTCTTTCTTCTTCGCTTTCTTTTTGTTCACAATTAATAAACACACATAATCATTTTTTAATCCATGCACGAAATATTTATATTAAAAACATTTATCTTATAAGTTTCGTAACAATTTTTAAGAATTTATAGTTGAAAGTTTGAAAAAATACATAATCGTATGATTTTTACAAATTCATTTCTTTCATTTTTATGTATGATATTAAATTATCTATATATATATAAAATGTAAATAAGTTTTATAATTATATCAATATTTGAGACAAAATTTCAAAGTATATTAGGTAAAATACTTATTTATACCTATTTGAATATTAAAATAAAAAATAAAAAAAATCTGAATTTGTTTGAATCTTTTCAAGTTAAAGTTATTTTTTAAATTTATTGTAGATGTACGAGAACTTCTTATTAACTATTTGATAGTAATTTTAACTATCAACTATTTAATAGTATTCTTAACTAAATAATAATAATATTTTTAGAAATACTATACTATTTAAACAATTGCATTAACAGGTAATGATACATTTTAATTTTTGGAATAAAGAAAATCGTAAATAAATTACATTAATTTATTTAGAAATATAATCATAGATGTCTTACAGTATTCTGAAAATACATTTCGTTTCATTGTTTGTCTTTCAGCAAGATAAATTGGACTAATATAAAAGAAATAAAGTTAGTGATCAAGACTTATAAATTTGTCGATTAATCTATAGCAAAAATAAAGATTAAACAACTCCATTGAATTAAGAAAATGTTTTCAAAATATTAATTATCTCTATCCTAACTAATAATTATTATTCAATACTATAAAAAATAGAGCTGGATAATTTAATTGTATTAATACAGCAAATATTAAAAATTCTTCCGATATAACTATCTACAAGATGTGTTTTATAATTTGCTATTAATTAATTTTTTGGAAATACAATGTCACTATAATTTATTAATGCATATCAATTTAATATTAACAAAACTTGTTTTTAAATAATCAACAAATTTGTTTAATTATTGAATTTAAAACCTTATGCAATTTTTACTTAATATTTTATAAAAATAAGTCATTCAATGAAAAATGTTTCCAAAAGTTTAGCGCTCAATATCTATGATGGTAGCATCTTTCATTGCATGAAATAATTTATTTATGCGAGTGAGTACAATATAATAAATTTTATGGCTGTTAGTATTATATCTTAAATACTGTAATTTTGTTAATGCGTAAATAATTACTAAATTTAATGATCTGAAATTAATATTTATATTCTTTCGATTAATACAAGAAGGAATTCGTATAAAATTACATTCTCAGAAAATTATTATAATTTTGCATTTTTTAATGAAAAATATATCTATTCTAGAAAATAAAATAAGAGTAACTTAGAGTTTCGCTTTCTTAATATTTTCATAACTCTTATATATCTATTGAAGTACTCACATAGTTAACTGATTAAAGAAGTTTTCAAATTTTAACCATTAGTCTTTCTGGAATCAATTTGAAGCTATTTGCTATTATAAATTCTATTAAACCAGTAATAAGCTTTTGAAATCTCGATATTTTTCTTTTCATTTGCAGAAATTAAGAATCTCTATATTCAAATATAAAGATATAGTTACAATGAATTATAGAATTCAAGAGAAAATTTAACATTAATTCACATTAATAAAATTCTTTTATTATATAGAAGACAAATACTTAAGAACTTTTCTTAATATCTTATAACATATATATAATTAAATAATGAAAAAAAATTAATTAATGAAAAATATTGGCTATGTGCCCACTAAAATACTCATTAGGCTTCCTTAAAAATAATCCTTATATAAAATTTCATTATTATTCTTACAGGACTATATACAACCGAGGAATATATTCATTCACATCAAATCATATTTCCTCGTAAGGTAACGCATCTTGGCAAATTCATCTCCCATAACGTCACTCATCTATTAGATAGTGATTTACATGGCCAAGTTACAGAAATGGAGGAGTTATATTATCATCTAACGATGGATGGTAATAAATATCAATTGAAGTTAACACCTGCAAATAACTTTATTGGAAGATCAATGGTCGTAGAGAGGCACAAACGAGAGTTGCAGCAACGTAGTGAATCTAGAAAATATTTGAGTAAATGTCATTATCGAGGGATTATTGCAAATCAACCAAATTCTCGAGTCGTTTTATCTACCTGCGATGGTTTGGTAAGTTTATTTTACCATCAATTTTTTTAATTTTTTTTCTATGAATAAATAATTCAAAATTTAGAAGGCAATGGATATAACATTAAAATTTTCCTAGCAAAATAAAACAATAGTTTTTTATCTTTGAACCATTCCAATGTAAAGAAAAAAGGCAGAGTCACTGTTAATGTGTAGTTTCAAGAATTTGATGAATATCAATATTATCTTGATTTATAGCAAGAGTAATATTTTTTACTAGATCGTTCTTTATAGGTATTTTCAAATCTTTTTATATTATTGTAATTTACATATTTTATTCACTAATTATTATTTATAAATACTTTTAATAATTTTTCATATATTTTCAATATATATACACGAACGTTTAAAAAAATTAAAAATAAATATGTTACCTTTTCTTTTCTTAATTCCAAGTAAATTTCACTGTAACATATTATATTGATAAAGAAATAAAATAAATATTAATTTTTCTATGTTCATAATATATAATAAAATTTATATAAATCATAAATATTAACATATCGATTGAAATATATTATAAATATCATTACTTTTATACTTTACTGCTATATAATTAAAAACATATATAACTAAACGTATTTTGAACATTTGGATTATGTGTATAATATAAAATAATATAAGAATAGTTGTGCTAAATTAGAATATACATTTTAATATCACAAATAATTTTCTGTTATAAATAAATAAATTAATTATTAATAATAATATTTTAATAATAATTTCATACATAATGCTTAACTATTGAAAATTGAATTTATTTCTACTTGTATATTTTAACCTGTAAGTTCAAAACGACGATTACAAAAGCTATGTGCAAAACTTTCTTGTTCTTCGATTCAACCAACGTAACTTTTACACTTTCTAATATAAGAACTATTATAAAAATACTTAAGCCGTGCCCAAGCTGCAAAAACTTGTACTCACACATATTCGTATGTACATAATCTGCGTGAGAAAGAAATCGTTTCCACCGACATGCGTCCTGGGCGACGAAAAATTCTGCCCCCTCCTTTTCAAAGGTGTGCTAAAGAAAAAAGAACAGGCGCGTCGAGACGGTCGATACTGGCCAGTGAATAACTCTGTGATGCATAATTGCTCAGGCTACACACCTTTCTTACTTGCCGTGCCCTAGTGATCGCGACACCAACGAGGTACCCACTTGAAGGTATAAGCTGCCACTGGTACCGAGTGTGACCAAACATGCCTATATGTATTCATGTAATTTGCTGGCAGCTTTCAGATAATGATGTAATTTGACACAAACCAGCAGATTTATAGCCAGGGCGTGCCTACTTTTTCAGATCCCCAGTATATATATGCATAAGCCTTATATAAATTTTTAGATGCAACGGTATCATTTATACGAAGTTTCAATAGAAATACGAATAATCTATTATATTTTTACTATATTAAGAAATATTATTTAATTTTTAAAAACTTTTAACGATCACCATTATACAAGTACTTTTATGATGAAAACTTTTTCTTGTAATTATTTATGTACTAACCTTTGATATGAAATAAATTATTCTGAGGCACCGAATAATAATACATTATATACAAGATGCTTTAATATATCATTGATTTGTAATTTATATTGATAACGGATTAAGAAATAAACTGCTTAATTAAATTGTATATGCATTCTCTTAAAAAATATAGATATGAATTTTTAATAATTATTTTTTGTTTTACATTATGAAATAAAATAAAGTTCTTTATCACAATGAAAAATTATTCTTAGACAAACAAATTTCTTAATTTTATACTTTAATTTTTATGAATTGAAAAAAATTGATTCTGCAATATCGTGCATGGATATATCTATCATGATATTACCTCGTATTCCATATGTATACGGAATTAAATAAAATAATTTACATTAATATACTAGTATATAAATGTACGACTCTAATACAGGATATTGATAAAACATTTTACAATTAAATAATTACACACAGTTATATTAAATATATTAATTAAATTTGAAAATATTTGGATTTAATTATTCAAATTTTATTACAAGTATAACGTAAAAAAAAATATAAAAATGATAATATTGTTCATATATTTATTCATATATTACTGCTCTTTATAAATTGTATTTTTGTTTTTAACCGATGCAAATATGTAATCAATTTATACCATTTAAAAGAATCGATCATCAAATTAAATGATCATAAATTTGATTTGTGCATACTGTTATTCATAGTTCATTATGCTTATTTTCAAACTTATTTGAATATACGCCTGTTTTTGACTCAAATATATTAACTCTTTTACATACTTATATAAACTTACATTTATTTGGTTATCTCCTACTAAGAATACACTCAGAACAGAAGATTAACAACTTCTTGAATATTTCTAGCTTACTCTTCGCATTGTCAATGTTACAGATCCTTGCCGAAATTAGTTTATCGAGTGGCTCCTATTGAATAAGTTTTATACTTTGGTGTATGTTATCTTGTCAAATAGAAATTAAATAATAGAGGATCATAAAGTATTCGAAATGCTTAGAATTGTTTAACAATCATCCGTGTATTTTCTATTCGGAGCTTTTACGTATAAAATCCTCCTAACTGTGTCCGCGCAGTTTGAGAAATATAGTATGACAAAATCGGGTGATATAATATATTAGTATGGACGCACTACTCATTGTAATTCAAACTCTCATATACGCTCGTGGTACGTATATGTTTAGTGTATGTATTATATTTACCAACTTAGGTTTACATTTACTATTCGCTGATTTCGATATTGTATTTAAAGATTAATACCTGATCACGATAAAGATTATTGCATAATTCTTCTAAATTATTTTTTTAAAATAAATATATATTTATAAAATTTATTATTTAATAGTAATTTATACGCTTGTTTTCAATATTATAACATTTATTATAATATTTAAAGATATTCTATTGTAATAAAAATTCATATTTCTTTTCTCTTATAATATTTATTATATTTATATATATATATCATATGATTATTTATTATATAATATTTAAAATAATTAAGAAAAATTTTCAAGATTCAAAATGGTTTATAAAATGAAAGCTACTGTCAGAATAATACAGTTTAAGTTAATATATTTAATAAAATATTATTGCATTTATTCATATACTGTTTGCCTTCAACACCTAGACATAATTACCAAAAAAAGTAATTTTTAAAATTTTTCAACTTTATTATTTCTAATATGAATAGAAAAAAATATTATTTCTGAATTTGAACATATCAAAATTATTGTAAAAATTAATTTATATGTTGCTATCAATATATTACTACTTGATATGATTGATATAATTGTAAATACGTATGTATATTATATATGTGTTCATTCAAATATATATATATATATATATATATATATACTCATTCACATTAGCATAATAATTATGCTCCACCCACACATCAGTAATAGTTGTGCCTATAGCTGTATAAAAAAATAAAATATCACAAGAACCATTTATCATAGATTGATCAGGCATATATACGAATACTACCGCATTTAGCTGGACTATACTTACCTTTCATTACCTACTCTTCAACTTGACGAACTCACTGCCTGTAATATATGATCTGATAAACTACGTATAAGTAAGATAATTAATTGAGTAGAGCTCACAGAAAAAAATATTTTGTAAAATCATAAATGTACATATTGGATTCACATAATATAAATATATATTTCATGAAAAATCAAAAATTCGAATAAGAAAATTGAATTAAATCTATTCAATGTAATAATATATCTCTTTTAAAGTCTCTTCTTCTTTTATATATCATAACTATTTCATGATAAAAATTAGATTTTGATGGCTTATTATTGTTTTTCCAATGAATATGTGACGTGATATTTTTGTCTATACTTCAAAGTGTTCCAAATATAATGAATTTAGATAAGAAAATAATCTATCAGCACTTCATTTGAAAATAGTCCAAAAAAATATCAGATTTAACAAAATCTAATAAACAAAATTGAAGAATTTTTTTCAAGCTTAATTTTTGAGACGAATTTTAAATTTACATTAGTAATACATGAATTTGTTTTTTCTTTTAATAATGAAAATACCAAAAAATAAATTTTATTAAGTTTTTTAATTGTTAAAAATTACTTCAAAATAAAAAATATAAAAAATATACATTTTCACATTTTATAAAAATATTACATGACATCTTGTTATTAAAAAAACACAAATTTTATTTGAGTATTCATATGAAATTTATATTTATATAAGTATTTCATTTTATAAATTTTTATGTATTTAATATTTTTTCAAAATATATTTATCTATATTATATCAAGTTAGTATTTTAATTTATTATATATTTGCAAATAGATATAAAATACAATTAGAAATCAATCTGTTTTAAAATATAAAGGTTGAAGTTAAATATTTATCTAATTTTTGAAGATTCAGTAAATGTTAATTTATATGATTCATACATCATAAATATCAGAATTATTTATTACTTTTTTAAATAAATACAAAAATTTCATATATTATTATATTTGTGGGAAATTTAATAATATTTAAACAAAAAGAATTACCAGTGTGGTTTACGTTTGATTGGTAATACGAAGATTTTTAAACATACTATGCCTATTATAAGTGTTTGTATCGATAGTGTAATGTTTATTCCATTAGCATTAATTTTTAATTGAATGCATTAAGGAATGATTAATTATTGTATTAAAACCATCAAATGTCATTTGAATATTCTTTGGGTAGATAACTTTTCATTGCCTCAAACACAACAATGACAGATGCTTTATTACGGATTTTTGCTATATTACGGATCGTAAAAGATAACATAGAAATAAATTAAAAATATATATCCATTATTGGCTTAATGATTGTTTTTAAATATTACATTACACAGCTTATAATATAGATACTGTAAATTGAATAATATATAATGAAAAAAATATATAAATCTTTTTAAGATTGCTTAGATAATACAATAATAATAAAATTGATTATGCTGCCTTTATTCATTTTTAAAGATTTCTTGCATATAGATAAACAAGCAACATTTATTCAAAGTTTTTAATAAACATATATTTTCATATTTATATTTTTTAATACTATTCGTTATCGGATATTTATAATTTATACAAAAAATATTAATGAGTGAATAACCATTCAATAAGATATTTATTTTTTATAAATTTGAATTATTTTTATATATAAATTAAGATATAGTTTTCTGCTTTAATTATATATATTTTAAAGTATAATTCTTTTCAAATTGGAGTTACTATATAAATATTTTGTTAGAATTCTATTACATATTATAAAAAAAATATTATAAAATTTATAATATATATTTAACAAATATATAATTATAAAAATAATTACTTGTTGCAAATGCAATCAAAATTACATTTATTCATATATAATTTTAAGATACCCAAATAGAATCATTTACAGTTCATTCATATATAACTGACTATGTAATAGACTCAAAATAGTGTAACCCGAATAATTATATTTTAATAGAAATTCAGTAAAAATTAATAATAAATTTTGTAAATATATTATATTTTATATTATTTCATTTATACAAACAGTGAATTGTTTATTAATTTTTGTAATATTTCGAAAATATATAAAAATAATATCATTATTTACTTTTAACTATAAATGCTTAAGTCGAAAAAGTTATTAATTTCTAACTTATACATTTTAATCGTATTATTTTATTCAAATTTCAATAAAAAAATAGATCAATTTTTGATATCTAGGTTATTTATATAATATATAAGTTAAATAAGATTTTATATTTTTCTTTCATTGACAAAGCTTTCTCTCTTTTACTCTTCCTCTACTTATGTTTATTTCTCTGTTCTTTAATTTCAAAATTTAATCTTAAAAAAAATAACCTTTTCGTAGTTTTTTTTGAAAACATAAAAATTTGCTGTAAATAAATGATACAAATATTATATAAAATAGTGTAAATACAAAAAATATGTAGAAAATATAGAAAATATATAAATGAATATATAAAATTCTTATACGCTAATAATGGTCATCAAACTATCACTTTAAAAAATACACAAGTTATATCAAATGGATTTCAATTTCAAAGTTAGGCTAGAAAAATAATAAACTATTTAGTAACCTTAAATACTAAATACTAAATTTCTCTTTAACTCAAATTTAAATCGAATTTTTCAATGGTATTTTAATTGACGTATGAAGCTTCTCTTTAAAACAATATAACTTATGTAAATATGTAAATTTCAAAGTTTGTTTTGTGGTGTAAAGATAGTTTCAAAATTCAAGAAAAAGTATCTTATTCTCTAATATTTATTCTATTTAATTATATGTAGCTGTGCTTGTATGTAGAACAGTTAGGGACTCGTACAATGGGATTTTATTATTTCTGTATCAAAAGCACGTGTCGTGAAGGGAATATAAAGTACGTAAAATAGGCGTTAACGTATTGCAGAGTCAGACCGCCCATTATATATCTCGTTGCCTGTACCCAAGATTGCCACTCCGAAGCCACATAGTAATTTAGGTTCAACAGAGCAAAAGTACTTAAATGAACCGCAGATGATTTGGAATGGAAAGGACAAAATTAGTTTTTGAGACAAAGAGTAGATATGTACGTTTGTAATAATACGTTGAAAGTATTTGTAACCTTACTTTGATAATATTGATTAATTATAATTAATTTTGTATTCAATTTTTGGAGACAGATTTTGGATGTATAGAAACATGCGTAAAAGTATAAATAAAATGAATGTAATGTAAATAAACATGTATGTGTCGATACATTTATTATTATTATTATTGAATAAATTCTTAATTAAAACAAGTTAATTCATAATAAAAGTATACTATATTTTCCACATTTATAAAGTTTTATTTTGTTCTATAATTATTTTTATAATATTAATTTAATATTTAAGGTTTGATATTTTAAGATATTAAAAGAATCAGTTTTTCTATAGCAAATATTTAAGATAGAATTATAAATAGTCTGATTTGCAAATTGTTCCATAAATTATAAATTAATAATTATCATAAAATTCAGTATATTGCTCAAAGAAATAAATTATTCAGAACTTTTCCATAAATATTTCATATTTTAATTTTAGGTTTTAAAACTTTCAAGAAAATATGAAAACTGGAAAAATTATTATAAAATCAAAATTTCGCAAAAGCAGTACATACACAATAGAATATTATTTATTAAAAATGTAAAAGCTAAAGACTTTCTGCTTTGAATGGAAATTTTTGTCAAAAATTAATTTTTCCTAAAGAAAATAGTATTTTTCAAATAACCAATTTATCATAAGATACTATTTCTACAGTCTCGCATGTAAATACATATGCACGCATGCAAATATAGAAATATATACAAATTTTAAAAGATGTCTAAATTTTGAAAGATTTTTAAATTTAAATATATAATTAATTTCGTTCAACTCAGATTCACTCAAACAAAGAAATACTTTGAACTTGATTACTATATATTATGCAGATTTTATGAGACTAAATTTGGTGATATATATACAATACCAATCAAGTTTATACAAAAATTAATTTTTTATAATTTTTATTTCTTTATTACCATCATTCTTTTTTATTTTTATTTATTATTTATTTCTAATAAATAATATTCATAAATATTTAGAAATATTTAATAAAGTAGTATTTAGACACATGTATATAATTTTTTATTGATATTATCTATTTTGAATCACACTTATGATGCATAAGATATAAAAAAATAATTCAAAAAATTTATGAAACTTATTGATCATACATGAGTATTTATTTTTATTCTTAATTTTAATCATTGCATATGAATTGAAAACTACTTCATACAGAATTAATATAGTTGATTCACAGATTTTTACCTGAACATAAGTTTTATATATTTACTTGACAAAATAATATTTAATTACCTGACATACATTTTGTTATTCATAAAAGATAAAATGATCAAAAAACTATTTTTTTTATTTCTATAATAAGATATATCATAAAATCATATATTTTACGATAAATATTGTATAATATATGCTTTTGAATAGTAATAATATGTGTATATTTAATCATTGAAAAACCTTATATGCTTATAACTTCTTTTTTTTACAATCTTTGTGTAGTAGAAATAAAGTTATCGCTAATATTCAAATTTTCTAATATTTAAACTTATATTTTAATACAATATATTTATAAAAAATGGTTTTATCGCAATTGGAATAAAAATCTTTTTAGTTATAAAATGAAAGGGAGATGCTTATAGATTCGACTAGGCCGTGAAGGCATTAAGAGCGACAAGAAAAAAGGAAGAATCCTTCCAACAACATGTCGATGAACTAGACTATGTTCTACATAATAGAACACAGGTGATAATGACATAATTGGAACTGACACCATAATTATAATAAATTTCAAGTGTGCTACATAAAAACAATAATTCGATTTCTTTTGATAGAATTTCTATTATTGGAAATTAAATATTGGCCCGCTAATATTACAAATTTTTAATTTTTTATATTGCGCTGATTATATATATTTATTGTGTTTAATTTAAATTAAATTTTTTTCTTTGTAAAATTGAGTTAAATCTTCTATTTCAGTTTTTTTTTATATTTTCAAATATAAATATTTTCTATCGTGTGTATCATTGTATTATATAGATTAAAAAGTTGATCAAATGAAGTAAAAAAATAAATATGAAAATTAAATACTTTTAATAATTGCTATTCTAAAATAAAAAATTTGTATACATTATGTATGTAAACTAAAATAAAATATACATATTATATAATTTAAATTCAGCTATCAATATAAAATAGCATAATAAATTCTGATTTACAAATCATATTTAGTCTAGAAATATAATTTTTTTTTAAATTAAAATCATTTTTATTGAATCATTTTTTTCTATATTCATATTGTATTCGTTTATTAAAATATAATAAGTATATGATATTCAAATCTGAAACTTATTATATTATAAATTTTTCCAAAGAAATTATAATTAAAATAATTGCTTGCAGTAATCTCTTTTTATCGATCAAATTAATTATAATAATCTTTATTCTATTATGTTATAAAGGATAAACTTAATTAAGAAAAATTAAAAAGTTTTCATATAATATTATTTACTTTGTCATAAAAATAATTTTCTTCTACGGAAATTGAAACTAACGAACAAAATCAAGTATAAAATACGTGTTTCTTATCTTATTTGAAAAAATACTGATAGAGCTTGCAAAATATACAATGTTGACTAGGGTCGCTGAAAATTCCTTCACTCGTAGTTAAAGTATATAAAAGAAAGATATTTCAACAAATTAATCTTTTATGGCAGTTAACACAGCATAATATTATGGCAACCAATATTACAAAAATAAAGTAAGAAATAAAAATAAATCAATTCAAGAAAAACAAAAACACTCGTTTCAGATGCCAACTTATGACTACTATCTTTTTGGTCATGGAAATAATAATTTTTTTACAGTAAAGAGAGTACATAAAATGTAGGGTATGGCTTTAAATGAAGTTTTTGATAAATATAACATTTTTTTTATTCTCTTTGTTTTTGTTTGTTTTTTTTATTTTTCTTTTGTGATTGACTAGAGAAGAAATTTAGAGGTATCGATATTTAGCATCATCTCTTTTTGTTCACTTCTTAAAGTTTATTTGTTTATATATCAGTTTGTCTATCTAATTATTAGCACCTTTTTTTTCTTTTTCGCTTTTTTTAATTTTTTTTTGTGCTGGACAATACCGACATTAGGATTTAATACCCTACATAATCAAAAACGTGTAATTTTTTATGCATAAAACTCTGTGACCTATTTATCTTTTTATATGACACTTGTTTAAATTATATATTCGATGTATTTCTAATTCTTGAACAATTCACATCAGTATAGTTTTAGTTCCTGTATAAAAGGGTTCTTGAACTATTTGTTTCGTATGTAATCTATAAAAAGGTTTTTATTTTAGAATACAACATTTTTAATTATTATATTAATATAAAATATTAATATAAAATATTAATATAATGTATAAATGTAGTCGATCATATGTAGAACCTTAAAACATAAAAGATTCTGTATTTTAAATTTATTCCCTTATACTCGTATAAACTCATTGTTTCTTATAGTAAAATAATATTTCATAACGTACATAGAAAAATTGTATAATTATACTATAAATACTTTTCTGTAGTAAACATAATTTCTTACAGTAATATAAAAATGCATATTAATAATTTTTATAATACATTGATTTTCCAATTTTCTTAACAAAACATTAAATTTTATAGCTACAAAATTTTATATGAATATGATATCTTTATATTAGTATATAAAATACTGAAATACTTTGAAAATTTCTAAATTTCAGATTTATAAGTTAGTTTATTCTAGATAATTCGCATTGAATTTCTTCTTCTTTTTTTATTATTATAATTTTTAGTTAATAATTATTAATTAATAATTAATATTATAAATTATGAATAAAATACTTAAATGATATCAATATTATATTCTAAATAAAATTATATATATAAATATATATATATGTATATAATAATTAAATAAATTCTTTTATACAAACAATCTATTTTTTAGTTCAATGAATAAAAATAACCTACAAAATTATACTTTATTATACTTTTCGATAGAATATAGACTAAAATTGAGTTTTTAAGTAACTAATTACAATTTCAGTTGATAAACCTAAATAGAAATATCTTATAGAAAAGAATGTATTAAAACGTGTTATAAATTATGTCTGTTATAAACATATAGTATCAAATTTAGTAAATTAATTGAAGTTATACCTTCTATTTAATATCTAAAAAATGCTGTTAAATAAATTTCAATACTGTATAAAATTATTGAGTAAGAAATATTTATATTAATTAATGTTAATGTGTATAATGACTTTTTAAATTCAGTAAATATTATGCATGAAGTAGTTAATAATTATATAATAGAGCTAGATGTAAAATGTTTGGTAATACTAATTAGATAAATTCTTCTTCATAAAACTTTACGTGTATTCGATGTATTTTAAATATTTTTAAATATTTAATTTATTATGCATACACATTTAATAGATTAAATTTGTACATTCTATACGTTCTCTATATTTAATAGTAATTTATTGACAAATGTGTAGTTTTTTTAATATTTATATTTAAGTAGAAAATTAAATATTTTTAACAAAATATAGATTGTTTTTATATAGTATTCAATGTAGAGATTTTTTAAATTTTATGTAAATTAAATATGAAAAGTATTTTATAGTTTCTTTCATGTTTTAAAAATTGAAGTTACTTTATAAGGAATATTTTAGAACTTGTAATTGTATTTTATTTTATCTCTAGATAATTTGAAAATATAAAGTGTAAAGTTCTATATTTTGTAAAAGTAATAATTTATTAATTTTAATTTTTACTTTGAATAGAATAGAAAGTGTTTAAAGATATTTACAATTTTTCAGGCAGGTTTTTTACATGGTGATCTCGGTGAGGTATGGGTAGAGCCAGTGGCAAGGGAGCACGAGTACAGGTATCGTTCGCAGGATAAGGGCAGACCACATTTATTATTCCGCAGGATACGCGAGAACATTACTATGAGAACGAAAGCAGCATCGGCACCACTGTTCCAGGAGCTAAACACCACTATGGCTGAAAGGTCTAAACCACGTCGCAAAAGGAAGAAGAAGTACGAGAGAAACTGTGGCACCCACGGTGAGAATCTCGAGTAGACATGATAATATTTGTACGTTCGAGTCGCTTCGAACTTGAAACCGTGACAAAGTGTTCAACATTACCTTCATGGAAGGTAATGTTTCTACATTGCTTTCTTTTCATTGTTCTCGTAGGTTCATGAAAGTCCATACTAGTTTCTCAGATTTAAGTTCTTATTAATCTGAATAGTACGATCTATTGAGATATATTTTAATCGAATTTACATATTAAGCAGATTCAATCGGAAAACTCTTTTCGTAACCTTGATTAAATAATCCATGATACGTAGGATATTATATTCATATTAGTTACTATAATATAATAACTAATAATGTTATATTTATAATATCGATTAACTATTTTTTCTACGTCGATTTAAATTATATCTTATATTTCAGTTTAAATATCTACATATTTTTTAATAATTTAATAAACCGCTATTTTTCTTAAAATATTTATAAAAATGTTACAAGAATTTTAGTACAATTATCCAAGACTATAACTTACAATCCAAGTTATTCTGATAAATGAATTTAAATCTGAAGCATTTACTATTTCCTACTTTATTCTCAATTATTAGTTGAATTATTCAAACCTTAAGTTATTTTATATATATCTGTATACATCTGATTAATTTTAGAAAAATTCTAAGAGTAAATTAATATTCTAAGAATTTTATTTCAATTTGAAAATTTTAATATATATCAAAAATTTTTTAATTTTTTAAAAATTTTCTGATTTAATTCTTGAATTTTCCTTCATTAATTATATCTACTTGTAAGATTTAAGCAGGCTAGAAAATATTTATCAATTGAACTCAGGTCAAATTTATTTTAGCATATACATTGATTAAGCGTAAAAATAAAAAAATAAAGATAAATTAACTTTTTTTAAACTAAAATCAATTATAATGATTATAATCTATAAAAATTTTGTTACATTTAGAATTTAATGTTGTTTTATAAATAAAGAAAAAAGTATTATACATTCACAAATGCGTAAGTATACAATATATTATACTTAATATTATATTATATTATATTGTATTATTTATTTTTTTAAAAAAACTATATCGAAACTATTATTGAAGTTCTTTATATTATAAAAAGATTATTTCATAGAAGAATTTTTAGATCAAATAATTACATTAAAAATAATAAAATAAATATTAAAATAAAATAATAGAAGTAATGTGATAGTGAATCTCAAACTTTTTGTATTAAAACAATTACCTTATATTTCGGATAAAATTTTGACTATGAAGAAATCAGTGAAAAACGTATAATTTCGTCTTATAATTTACTAAAAATTTTTTTTTATATCAGAATACCTTTTAAAGAAATTATAAAAATAAACTTTTAAAAATTTATGTTGTAAAAGAAGAAACAAAAGTTTTATTGAAAAAATGTAAGTAAAAACCAAACATACATATGGGTTAATAGATAAATGTACAAATTAATTAGTCAGTACTTATGTATCGAAGTTTTTTTCATATTTTATTTAAATATATAACAAATGAATCAGATTAATGATCTAAATACAACTTTATTTATATTTTTATTTCAAAGATTTGTTTTTAATTAAATAGTATTCTGTAAATTTTTGAATAATTTTCTTAATTCAATAAACATGAAATAATGATCTCATCGAGAACTAATAATTTTAATAAATGATCTTACCTTTAAACATGTTAAAAATATCAAAAAAAATGGCAGAGTTTATGAAGCAATTTCATTTCTAAACTTATTTTTACATAAAGAAATAATTCTTTGAAATATAGTAATATAGTATTCTTTTTAAAAATTCCAAATCATACAAATGTTTAAGAATTTTATGAGAATTTCTATCACTTATTTAACAATTACAATATTCAAAATTATATCCATTATTTTATAGATGCTGTAAACTATGATATTTTAAGAAAACTTTACTTCGTATATATTTATATTATATACATTTGTTACATAAAGCATAATTGTTATAAAGCTAAAATAAAACGAATATTTAGAAAATCAATTCGATTGATATTGATATAATATATTGCAAATTATATTTTGCATCTTAAGAAATTATCGTCTAAAAATTTATTTTGAACCTTTTATTTTTAATATACGGATTCCTTTTTTTAATTAAATGTAGATATAAATATAAAGAAAACAAATTTAAGCTATTAAAGCTGTACTTAATACAACTGTACTCACAATAAGTTTCAATACGATATTTATGATAAAAGTGATTCATAATATATGTCTCTAACTTTTACAAATTTATTTTGAAAAATAAATAATTTAAATAAGTTAATTTATAATATACGTATACTAGAAATAAATAAATGAATATATATATCGTATAATATTATTGAATTTTACATCAAAATTATGTTAGATCACTATTGGGATAGATTGAATTATATTCTGTACACTAAAATAAAAATTATAATATTAATATACAAAATATTTGCATGGATTGAATTAAAAATTTTAATTTTTTGGATCTAGTAAATCGATAAATATAGGTAAATGTAATTTATACAATTATTAATATTTTAAAAATTATATATAATTATTATAAATAAATATATATAGATTATTATATTTTAAATTACGTATAACTACAAATATAGATTTATTCATCAATTATAAAAATATATGAATTAATGTATATTTTGTACTCTGTGTATATCCAAGTTATATTAAACACTTTTGTTTATAATGATTTAAGTAGGTTTAATAATAATTATACATTTTTAATATTATTTTTAGTTCTATTATATGATATATATTGATCTAATACAAAATTATAGATACTTAACATTCAGTTATAAATCAACTTGTAATATATTTAAAAGATATATTTAATGTAATAATTATATGATCAAACTTTTAAGAAATATAGTTACTATTCAATGCATTCTACATATATATATATACATATATACATACTTTTTTGTTCGCAAATATAATCAATAAATTTTTTTTAATTTGAAAATTTCAACAGTTTTAAAAATGTATGGAATATATTTTTTATTTTAGTGTATAACTAACTACTGTGGTGGCTATAACATAGTGTAACATATACTAATCGATCTTATTTGGTTGTTCAGAGCCGCGACGTCTAACTGAAACCTTATTAGAATGGCAAACGCAACCAGGACTTGTACAAGTTCAAGGTCGTGGAAGTCGACGTCAGCTCGTGCGCCAACATCAACAGGAGCAAGAAAATGAGAAAAATGTACATTGGTGGCGATCAAAGAGGTCAGTAAGTCGTGCTAGACATGTAGAAGCACTCGTTGTAGCTGATACAACTATGATGGCCTTTCATCAGGACGGTGATGTTGAAACTTATCTTTTAACAATTATGAATATGGTATCGGCACTGTATCTGGATCCAACAATTGGCAATTTTATTAATGTTGTTGTCGTAAGAATAATTTTAGTAGAAGAAGAAGATACAGAGGTACGAACATAATAACTTAGTTTCATATTTTCATCAAAATAATATGATTATGGCGAACTTAAATCGCAACAGAAATTTCTATTACTTAGAGTAAAATTTCTTATTTTACTTTTATAAATTCATTTATAATTTAATTAATGAACAGAAATTATATGTATTAATATAATGTAATATTATTGTTTAAAAAATATATAAACTTAATTTTTTTTAATTTTATTTTATGTTTAATAAAGTTTAATACAATTACATATTCAATGCTAGCTTTAAAAATTTTAATATAAAATCATATTTATAACAATCTCTGAATTTATTAATATAAAAAATATATATAAACTAACTTTAATAAATCTTTATACTATGCAAGACTTTAAAAAAATTTTTAAATAAAATTTATAAATTTTAAATTCATAAAAACATTGTAAAAGTGAAAAAAATAAAAAATAAACAGATAATTAAAGAATATTTAAATATTCCAATACAAAAAATTAAAGATAATTTTTATTAATTTAGAATGATGAAATTTTTATTAATGAAATATTAATGAAATTTTTTTTTCAATATAGAATTTTGATCTAAAAGAAAAATTCTTCAATTTTTCAAAAAAAATTTATTCTCGTGTTTGTTATTACATTTTTAGCAAGGATTAAACATCACTGTAAATGCCGATAAAACACTATATAATTTCTGTAAATGGCAGCAGAAATTGAATCCTCCAGATGATTCTCATCCAAACCATCATGACGTCGCTATTTTAGTCACTAGGGAGGATATTTGTTCTAGGGCAAATACCCCTTGCAGTACTTTAGGCGTGGCTCATGTCGCAGGTATGTGTCAATCTGATCGTAGTTGCAGCGTCAACGAAGACAACGGAATTACTCTTGCTCATACGATTACACATGAACTTGGCCACAAGTAAGTTTAAATACATAAACTTCATATATACCAAGTTAAAAATTAAATGATTTAAATAAAATATTATTTGAATAAAATGAATTATTTTTTAGTTAATGGTAAAATAGAAACGTTTATTTTAATAAATTATCTATACAGTAATTGCAAACATTCTTTCAAATTTAGAATAAGATTTGAATATAATTTTTTTAATATAAATTATATTCTCTATAAAAACGATTTTTTCATTTTACAAATTTATAATCAAGTAAATATCAACGTTGAAAATGCAATTTCTATCGAGAATAATCTTAATTTTTTAACACTCATTATAATTTTCAATTATTAAATACATGCAACGCTTGTACTATGATAACATTCTTAAAAATATTTATAACGCTACCAATAAACATGTTAAAGTATTTTATAAATTTTATTTTATTTTTGATAATTATTTAAAATTTTAAAAAAATTTTGAACATCTTTATTTATACTATACAATATAGTTTTGGCATGTATCATGATACCGAAAAAATTGGATGCAGCAAAAGAGATGGTGATAAATTACATGTGATGACTCCGACTTTCGAAGCTGATACTGTTGGTGTAGCTTGGTCTAGATGTTCAAGGAGAGACATCACGAATTTCTTAGAGTACGTCGCAGCACGTTTGGTACATACTAATATCATTGAGTCAATTTCAACCAGTAATATGTATAAATTTTAAGATTTTTTATTTGTTATTAAAATTAATTTTCTTTTATATCTACATTCTCATAAAGTTAATATTATGTATTATTATTATAAAAATCGTAATAATAATTAACTTTAAAAAATATTTTATTTTATTATTATAATTATTCTAAAAACTAAAAATTTATCAAGTTCTGAATACAAAATTACATCTGTGATTTTATGACATCTATTTCATTAATATTAGTAACTTTTCTTTTTCATATTAAATATAAGTTATTACAATACTTTTTTGATAATTTTAATTAAATACAGAATTTATTTTAATATATATAAATAATTTTTATAATATAGCATCAAATAAAAACTTTTTGTATTCGAATAATTTTGCAATATACTAAATTTTTATTTCACGTATTTTTATAACATTCTAAACACTTGATATTTAAAAAGATTTAAGAATTTAAAAAATTTTAATAAAATAATATTTGTTTATATTCTTTATTTCTTATATTTAGGCTTTCATTTTTTATAATTGAATAGTAAAAAAACTTTCAATTTAATAACAGCGTTGTATATCTAATAAATATGTTACATATGATCGATTCATTCATTTTTAAATAATTATGTTTTAGTCAAGGTAAAGGAGAATGCCTGGAAGATGAACCTGCAGACAATGATTACGCTTATCCAGATTTGCCTCCCGGAGCCATGTATAATGCAGAACATCAATGTAGACTTCAATTTGCTGTTCGAGATGCATCTGTGTGTTCACCTTTAGAAGAGGTAAATTTAAAGTCATATTTAATTATGAATATTTAAATATAACAGTTATATTTTGAGAAAACGTTTAACAATTAATTGAAGAAATTTATGTGTATAACAAGAATTATTTTGTAAAATATTTTTATAAAAGAGTATTATAAATTTCTTGTAATTGAAAACTAAGAAAATTTTATTAATGTATTTATTATTTGAACAATAAATAATGTTTAATATTTTCTATCTAATAGCTATGAACAAAATTTTTTATTACAAGCTTTTATCTCGATTTATTTTATTTAAACTCAGATTTGTTCAAAATTATGGTGTATCATTGATGGTATTTGTACAACGATGTTACATCCAGCAGCTCCTGGTACTCCTTGCGGAAAACATAAGGTTTGCTTATTAGAATAATAAGTATTACAATTTTAAGCATACATTTTGAATTTTTAAATAAATTATATTAAAAAATATATAATATTGTATAGCCTATTTAGTTGAAGTTTGTAATAGATATTTGTTTTATTGTATACAAATACATTCAAATCTATATCGTTGCAAAACAATTTTTTAAAATCTTATCATAAATAAAAATTTGGTAATATAAAATAAAGCAATTAAATTAATACTAATGGTATCAATAGAAGACTTTGACAATTGAAAATATATTAAAATAGAGCAATTACATAAAGGTTTTATAAAAAAAAATAATTTCCTTGAAAAGTAAATAAGAATAATAAATCAAAAACAGTACGTTTAAAAAACAGATGATGTATAAAAATATTTATGAATTGAAACATATGATCTTGAAAATTTAACGTTGGAAATAATATTATAAATGTTAGTTATGTATTTTGAAATCTATGACTTAAATTTGTTGTACCCATGTATGTATCGAAAAAACAAGCGTTATTACTTTATTGTTTTGTTGATAGTGGTGTCAAAATCAGGAATGCGTGCCGATAGTCGATAGGCCTAGTCAAATCGATGGCGGCTGGGGTGAGTGGAGCTCGTGGAGCGAGTGTTCACGCAGCTGTGGTGCTGGCGTTTCTATTGTTGAGCGAAAGTGCGATCATCCAGAGCCGGCTAACGGTGGTAAATTCTGCATTGGAAAACGACGCCGTTACAAGATTTGCAATACACAACTCTGTACCGACGATTCTCCCAGCTTTCGCAGTATACAATGCAGCAATTACAATGGAAAAGAATATAAGGGCAAAAATTATACCTGGCTACCGTACTTCGATCAAAGTGAGCAATCGATCAATCTTTAATAAAGTTTTTTAATCTTTAATAAAGCATTTTCTTCCATACTACATGGAAAAGATAAATCAAAATGGATTCGATTTATTTTATTTGATACTATTATAAATAAATAATGCAAGAAATCATTTTTCCTCTATTTTTCTTATTATATTATTATAATATATTCAAGAACTTATGCTAAAGAAAATCAATGGTAACATTATTAATTATACATTTTCAATTTTTATATTCCATAAAAATATACGCGATTACTAAAATGAATATTATATAACCTAAGCTTGATTATATTTTTTACAAAAATTATAATTATCTAATATCTGTCAAAACATAGATTTTCTTTATCTAATTTAAACATTATAACATTATAGTTTATCTAAACATACATAATAAATAAATAGATATTATTATATTTTAATTATAATTAGAATGATTGCTTACTCAAGAAAAAAATACTAACTCTTGTTGTTATAAGTTTATTATAAAAAATAGTTTTTTAAGTTTTTAAAATACGAATATATTGTAAAATTCATTTTTTTTTGCAAGTAAAAAAAAATTGAATCATGCATTTCATACATTCTATCACCGTTAATTTCATCGTCACTAAATTCAATATTACATTAAAGCCGGTTATGTAATGGTTACTTTAAAATAATTTTAACGGTAAAAATTTTTTCTACGCGTATAGTAATATCTATTGACCTTCTATTTATTTTTATTGAAACGATAAAAATGTACTTAAATAAATTTAAAGCTTACCCAGAAATATAATACATAGTACGTGTCAAATATACATATGTACACAATACCAGAGTACTAGTTATACATATTCTTATAATTATTACAAATATTTTCTTAGATTTTTACAACTATTATCGTAAATTTTTTTTACGAATACACGAGTTTTTAAATACAATTTTATTAAAAACTGAGATCAAAATTTACAAATAAAAGTTTGTACTCTTAAAATCAAATTTTGAGAGGCAAGAATGAATTGACCAATTGTATTAACAGATTATTTTAAAACTTATTCAAACTGAATAATAAAAAAATATTAGTATTCAAATTAATTTTTTTGTATTTTAGCGTTAATAAGGTTTCTATGCATCTTTTTAAATGAAACTTTTTTGTTGAAATAAAATTGATAAAAATAATTTATAGAAAATAATAATATGATAAAATAATAATAAGGTAAATATATAAAATCTTCTTTGTTCTGATATTTGATAAAACTGTGAGTTTTCTACTAGATATTAAATTTTTCATTGGAAAAACGGAAAAAAATAATTATTTTAATTATAAAAGCATTAAATTCTACATAATCTATTAGAATTATTAAATTTTTTTAAATATTTTGTTTGATTCATTTTTCGATTTATTTATACAACTTTTTCGTGCAAATTTTTATGATTGAAAACAATATTTAATTTTTAATTTAAGTAAGCTATATAATTGTAATATAATACATACGTGAAATACTCTAGAAAATTATTTTTACCATACTATTTTTGTAAAAACTATATATTATTCTAAGATAAAGCAAACTACTGTTAATTTTATTTCTAAAAAATTGTTATATCTAAATGAAGATTTTAGTAATATAATATCAATGATAATTTATTATTAGAATGTACACTGAAATATTTTAAATTAATTATATTGCTGCATTAACTATTTTTTAAACAACTGTATAGAATTTGACAATATTTTTCATTCATAAGATTGTTAAATGATTTATCTTGTGTTTACTAATGCACATAAAATAACACATATAAGTATGTAGTTATTTCCTTTCCTTTCCTCATTCTCTATTCTCCCCTCTTCGTCTATATTCGTTCGCTCTCCTTCTAAATACCCTCACACACATGCTTACTTCTATCTCTTCCTCTTTCACTTTTTCAAACTTTCTTTTTCTCGAACACGCTTGAACTTATAAAAACAGCTGAGCCTTGTGAACTCTATTGCACGGACACGGAAGAGAGCGTGATTGTTCCATGGGGCGAAGCTGCACTCGATGGAACACCTTGTAATGTCGGTACGAGAGACATGTGTATTGCTGGTATATGCAGGGTAAATTAAGTGTTTAAATGCAAATCATAAGTCTGATTTTTTTTATCAATTTTCTTATTTTCCTTACATACATTATAAAAATATTAAATTGTTAAACTGTAGACAATCTTTTATACACAATACATTTGTTTATAACGACAGAATATATATAAGTTAATTCATAATTTATATTCAAATAATATTAATTTATCAGATATTAATAATACATTTATGCAATTATTATTGTAGTTTTAATTATTATAAACTCAGAAAAAATATTTATTCCTAACTATAATTAATAGATTCTGCAATCCTTTTATTTATGAAATCAAGGATGTCTTTTCTTAAATAGATTAAATAGGTAGTAATCTGAAATGTTGAACTTCTTTAATTTAATACTTGCAATTATGTTATCTAAATTCATAATTGAGTTCTAGAATCCATGAATTAATTGGATCTATAAGATATTTTAGATTATAAGTTACATTATTTCGAGTCTTGATAAATTTATATATAATTATACATTCGATAAAATTAAAATATTTCGTGATAGTTAATATATCATTATATAAAGAGACGTTTTATAAGAAGTTTATAAATAAATTAATAATTCAATATCATTTTAAATACACGAAATTTTAAAAAATGTAGTAAATAACAGTATACTATTGGGAAAACCTAAATTAGCTAACTAAAAATAAAAACAAAAAATACTAAAGTATGCTTTAATATCATTTTAATAAAATAATATTTTATTCATATTAAATTAAATTATAATTTAAAAAATTGTTATTATATAAGAAATTATACATATTATACATAATTTATCAAATTATTCCTAATTCTAAATCTTGAAAACAGATAATTAATTAAGAAGAGATGAATTCATTCATAAGAAAAGCTATTTATTTTTTGTACAGAAAAATTATTCAAATTACGGATCACTTTATAAACATATATATATATTAAAACGTGTTGAAAAATTGGATTAATTACTAAATATCTAAGTAAAATATTTTTATATAGCATAGTAATTAAGCTATTTTTATTTTTTAGTTCTTTTACTCAGTATTTTTTACTGAAAATATATTAAAACTAATATTGTTAAGCAATATTCAATTGAGTATTAATTTTCTAATGATTACAAAAATTATATATAGGATTTCATTTTTATATAAAATCGTAATTCAACAATTAAAATTTTATTCTTAATCTTTTTTAAATTTGGCACCATTAGATTTGCGTTCGTTATGAGAATTTTCTCAAGAGAACAATGGAATAGTATATAATACTAATCATTTTAATTATAATAATCTGCTTCAAAATTTTTTAGCATCTGATTTATATTTATTAGAAACACTGTTACGTTCTATTATTTATGTCGACTTGATATATTTGATCATTTTGATTGATATAGAATTTTATCATTATTAATTTTGGTAATTACATAAAAAATTTTAATATCTTAACGAATTATTATCATAAAATTAATTATTATTAAGTGACAACTTATTTTATTAAAAATTAAATGCCTGTTTTATATTAAATTATAATTCTCTAGCAATTAAAGAATGTTATAGCAGGATCAGATTAAGTATTAAGATTAAAAAATTCCTACATTTTTTAAATATTTTAATATTTTTCAATATTAGATTAGTATTTAAATATATTTTAAAAAGTAACTGAGTTTATTTCAAAATATTAAGTGATTTTTTAATATTCGTATTTTAGTAATACTTTTCAACTTAACTATACAAATATTTTTAATATTTACAATATTTTGAGAAATAAATGTATCATTTTTTATAATGATTTTCCTCATAGAAATAGTACAAATTTTATAATAATTATCTCAAGATTTTGAACGATAGAATTTTTAAAATTAATCAGACTTACATATATAAATAAACATGTATTTATTTATCATTAATTCACGTGAAAAAATGATCAACATTATTTGTAGAAAGTTGGTTGTGACTGGGCAGTAGACTCTAATGCTACCGAAGATAGTTGTGGAATATGTCATGGAGATGGTACCCATTGTGTTACAATACGGGGTTTATACGATATGATTGAAAGACCAGGGTATAAACAAGTTATAGTTATTCCTGAAGGCTCACGCAATATCAAAATTGAAGAAGTTGGCAACAGTAAAAATTACATTGGTATTGGTCGTCGAGATTCTGACGAATATTTCTTGAATGGAAAACGGTATGTGTAAAATATTTTTTTAATTATTTATTATATTATTTGTGTAAAGAATATTAGTTTGTATTATGGATTAAACTCGACTAAAATTATATTATAAAAAGATATAATTTCTAATAATTTACATCAACAGTTTTAATATTACGTCTATAATATATTGTACTAATTAAATTTTTATTTGAATATGAAACAAATAAGTTATAAAAATTTTAATTCAAAAAGAAAATATAGAAATTATTTAAACAATAAATTTATCCTTTTTAAAATTGTTATTTTAAATTCTATTATATAAATACATTGGTTGACTTTTAATTTTCTTTTTATTCAAATAATTTGATAGATTATAAAAAAAATGTCTCATACATAAAAATTTATTCTTTTATTTAAAGAAATAATTTTATTTAGTTACGTGTAACTTTATTTAAATAAAAAATTATATTTTCAATATTATGTATACATTTTTTTTTCTTCAGTAGTTCATAAAATAAATTTAATATTTTATTTTTATTAGAATTTACATAACTAAAATTATATTTCTTTCATATTTTATATTTTAAAATATTAGCTTAGAATTTTGTAAACATTTGAACTTTTCTCGTACGTAATTTTCTTGATACTTAAATTCTGAAATACTTATTTTATTTTTACTAACACTTATATACTTTTATGTTTATATATTTGTATAATATTTTAATAGTACATCTTAGATTTGTAATTTATTAATAAAATTAATACCAAAAATTATTTTAAAAAATTAAAAACGTAGTTATTAATTTTTTTATTGAAATTAAAATATTATGACTATATAATTTTTCCTTTTGTCATAGAAATATTAATATTATAATGATACATTAATAAGATCTTAAAATAAAAATTATTTAAAAATCTTGCATGAAAATATTTAGTATATTTTTAAGTTAATTTTTTTATAAGTTGAATTAAGAATTTTTGTTATGAATCTTCATAAAAATTTATTTAATAATATTTTATTACTAATTTCCATCGTCTTATTTACAATTAATATTCCTATTTAGGAATTTTTGTGAATGAAATTTTGTTTTATAAAATAGTAGATATCAAATTTATCCTATCCAATCTAGGAAATATCTTGAGTAATTTGCAATACATGTTACTTATTAAAACAATTATACTTAGAAAGTTTTCATTTTAGTATTCGATACATATTGCAAAACTATTTGAATTCAACATTTATTTTGAATAGAAATTAATTTTAATTTTATGTATTCATATCCCTTATTATTTTTGTCGTTCTACATTAAAAACTCTATAATTTATATATTACTGAGATCACATATTATTTAACTTTTATAATTGAGTAATTCAATATTCTTACATTCTCAAATTCAATTCATTAAAATTGAGATAACACATGTTTGAGTAAGGTATTTAGTTTGTAAGTTCTCTATAAATTCTTTAACATAATTATAATTAAAAAAGTTTTTTCTGTCATGCTGGAATAATTTATCAATTGAAAATGCATTGAAAAATGAAGTACGAAGTAAAACCAAGGAAAGAGAATCATGCACGTATTTAATCTTCTTCGGACAGGCAGATCACCTTGGCCGGAGAGTACCAAGTTGCTGGCACACCAGCTCTTTATGAACGTGATCGCGACAAGGAGAAAGTCAGAATACCAGGACCGATCAAGGAAGACATCACTGTATACGTTAGTGATCATACTGTATCTTTTCAGTTGCTTGTTAGACTTTAATTTAGCAAGATAATTTAAATTCTTTTTATACGTATCCTATATAAAAATTTCTTTAAACAAATTTATCATCTTTTCATCAAACCATGGTTAAATTTTTGTAAATTATTTAAAAATTTACAATAATATTTATATAATAATATATTTTTAATAAAACAATAATAATAATAATAATAGTTTTTTATTATAATATTTTCAAAAAAATGCAGAATTTCTAATGAATTTGAAAACATGAAAATAAAATTTGTTTTGTTTATACAAATTAATATTATTTATCGAGAGAATCTATATTTTCTAATCCTGTAGTATTATTCATAATCTTTCAAAAATAAAAAATAAAATAAATTTATTCTCTTTAATAAGCAATATTTAATTTAACTAAAAGTCTTATCTAATATAAAATATCTTCTATACATAAATTTGAATAACTAATTAAGCTTAGAAAGAATTGAACATAAGGCTGGGAAACAGTAAATTCATAAATTTAGATAATTTTAATATAAAACTCTTCAGGATTATAAAATTCTTCTTGAAATAAAAAGTTTACAGCTTTTATATTTTAATTAAAGCCGATGATTTCATAAAATTTATTTTAAAAATATTTTTGTGAATAAAGATATTTTATATACATTTTTTTATTTATAATTAATAATTTTAATAATAAATTATTAGGTAAGCTTTATTAAAAAAAATTTCATAAATATTAATATTTTTATTTCAGACATTCATTGCTGATGTTCAAAAAGTTTTTTCTTTAAAGGATTAAAGTTTATTTAGAGCATTGATTGCATTGATAATTTATTTCATTGTGTACTAAGATTATTGAAATCAAAATAATTGATTAATTTTTATTCATATTTTTAAAAATGAGAAGAATTTTATTAGTTGTCAAATAACATTTCATTTTTGATTTGCATATACTTACATTTTACAAATATTTTATATTGAAATGTATTTTTTTTAATTTAAAGGCTTATTTAAGCAAATTACGAAAATAATTATTAAATTCAAAAGTCACTCATTTTGTATAAATAATAACAATAATATATATATGTATACATTTAGGAGGGAAATTAAGTAATAATTAAATAATATATTACAATTAAAGTATTATAAGATTTATCTTATAATACTATAATTATTATTTATAAATATATAAATGATTAAAGAAAAATGAAAAATAAATTCAGCTTATTAAATAATGCAATTACAATATTTTTTAAGTTACTTTGATTAACGATTAAATTACATATATTTTACCATAATTAGATTATATTTCTGCGTACATAAGTGACCATGTCCTACATTTTACTTTTAAGCAATTACTATTTTAATTAAAGCTTATCTAGTATAGATTTTCATATATTATTCAAAGCTAATTCCCTTTTTATATACAACTCGTTATTTTTTTTATGCATTTGTAAGAAAGTCAAAGTAATGATGTCATGATGTAAATAGATTTATACGTATCTACGTTAGAATGCATAACTATAATAGATAAAAGTATTAAACGAGTACTTATTTAAACCAATAATTTTACATTACCCTTGAAATTTAGTCTAAAATACTTTTTTATTGTTTCATTATTATTATTATTATTTCAAAAAAGTTTCTGTATTTTTATAAAGATTAATTTTATTTAATCTATATAAAACTGAAAAAATAAATCATGTTTTTATAATTTGTAAATAATTTTTTTCAAAATGATAAAATAATTATCTGATTTATAATTGTATTCACTTATATAGCTATATTATATTATCAAATATTATTATTTTATCGCTAAAGCAATTATTGATTCTTACATCCAATTAAAATATTTTAATCTATTTATAATACTTTATAGAACGGTTTGAAAATAATCGATAGAATTTATTGTAATCTTAATATATAATACATATAAAGACATAAAAAAATATTATCTGTTTATAATACAGATCTATGTATGCGAATATATAGAATATGTATATATGTCAAATTTTATTTTATTTTTTTTTATATTATTTTTTTTTGTTTGATCATTATAAATTAAAATTGTTTGGATATAAAAACATTATTTTCTATTTTGTAATTTTATATGTATCGTATTTTTTTAATAAACATGAACTAAAAATATCCTTTTTAAGTTTTTTAATATAATAATTGAATTAATAACATAAATAATTTGTTTCTTTTAAACAAATAAAAGAATCTTATATTTAAATAAATAACTATTATTTTGAATCATTTTTATATTTTATTTAGTTTCTTAACTTTATGATATAAATGATAATGAAACATATTTTGATTATAAAGATATACAAAAATAAATTGCTGTATAGAAGATTTTTCAGGCATTACAAAAATAATAATTTAAAATTTGAATATGTGTATTAGGATCAAAAGCAAAAAAACCTATATTTATAAGTAGAACTATTGGGTCACTATAATATGAAAATTTTTAAATAATTATATTGACATATGTGTATTTAGTAATATAAAAAATATATTTTTTATAATTTTAATAGTTGATTCATCGAGGTCATTATCGAAATTTTGGGTTACGTTACGAATACACGGTACCTAAAAAGGATGTCAGTCGAGCTCCAGAGTACTCATGGGTATTTTCCGACTGGTCCTTATGTTCAGTAACCTGTGGTGGAGGTACACAGTCTTCCCATTCCCTTTGCCAAGAAAGTAAGAGCGGGGTCGTTGAAGAAAAGTTCTGCAATCGCTTCAATAAACCCGATCTCATCTCTCGCGAATGTAATATCAAACCTTGTCCAACTAGGTAACTATCTATTTATTTAACTGTATATTCATGAATAAATTTATAAAATGTATGTGAAAGAGTCGCGCAGAGTATAATTTTGCATATACAAAATTACGTTTACATACATAATCAAATATCTAGATTTCAATTTCATATTTTGGTTTAAAACTGTTAAGAAACCCATTAATTTACAGAATTTATTATTTTAACATAATATATTGAATTACATGAAGTTCATTAAAAATACATAATTTCTATTCTATAAAAAGATTTTTTACTGTATCATACAAAACTTTTAAAGAAATATTTATATTTAAATAAAATATCAAAAATATATTGAAAAACAATTACATATAATATCTTATAATATTTAGTATAGAATTATATAAGTAATAAAACATATTTAAATTGAAGATTTTATATTTAATTCATATTTACTTTTACTATTAAAGATTCTCATCTAAATATCTTCTATTGAAAACGATACATCGATATGATTCATATTTTAAGAAATATATGATACTGTACATTACTACAAGTAATTTAACAAATTTCATGAATTTATCCCAGAGTGTAATGATTTTATTGGTTTATTGGAGAGAATATTGATTAACAAAATGATTTTTCATATATCAAATAAAAACTTTTTTTCAAAATAAACTCATATTTTAATGCCGATTGACTATCAAAGAAATTATAATAGTTATGTTATTTTTGTATTTTATCTCATTTAAATTGAAAAAGTAAATAGCTATAAAAATAAATAGTAAAATAATAGTAATTATTAAGCTTTATGTTTTATTAGAAAAACGTAGATTGATTTCTTATTTCTGTCTTCATAAATTTGACACAAGTAAAATATATTTAATATTTTTAATAAATCAAACAATTTTATATTTTTTATTACACAGTACATATGTATTATATTTATAAATGAAAATTATAACTTTTTATATTTACATATTTCTATAATTACGATAATTATAATAAATAATTTTATAAGTGCAATATAAACAATTTTTAATCAAATCGAAAAATCCTTATAAATAGTAAAATTTTATAAGTAAAATTAATTTATGGAATCATACGAGTGAAATTTATATCAATTTTTATACTAAAAATTTAATATTTCGATGCATATTTAAAAAATTCATATGTATTTAGTCGGTTGATAATCTCTTCATAATATAAAATATTTTACCACAGTTTTTATGTATTGTATAATATTTAAAAAAAAAAATTAAAAATATTCTATACATAGATGGTGGGTTGGTCCATGGGAAGTCTGCTCGGCAACTTGTGGTAGTGGAGCACTCCGTAAACGATCAGTGATGTGTGTATTGACGAGCAAGGGTGAAGATCAACCAGAGCTTGGACTTCCAGATGATGAGTGTAATCAGAATACACGTCCCAACGAAGTAGAGCCATGTCTAGAGTTGCCTGTCTGCGAAACAAGTAGCAAGGTACCATTGTTGGTCTACAAAGATGAAAAAAATAGCGCGTTCTATAACATCAGTCCATTCGATCGAGAGATTAGTGGGTTCACTCGTTCGACGACCCTAAAAGGTTTAGCGAGCACTGAGATCGAGCCAGAGATTCTTGAATTTGATAACGTAGTTGACGTAGATAACGCAGGGGAGAGTTCGGTATATAATGCCAAAGCCAAATGGCAAGTCTCCAAGTGGAGCCATTGTTCAGAGGGCAGGCGGATGAGAAAGGTGTCTTGCTCGGTGTTGAGAGAGCCACAGGCATGCAATCTGAAAAGCAAACCATTAGAGATGGAAGAGTGTAGGACTGGTAAATGGGCTACTGGTAGGTATTATAAGCTTGGTTAGAAGTATGATCATATTAAATATACACTGCAGTTATAAGTAAATCGGTTTTTCAGATATGAAAAATGATTCAATCAATAATGCTCTTTTCAAAATAAATATCATATTTATATATTCATATATCTATGAATTTATGACAATATGTTCAAAAAATTATATTGCAGAAAATAATAATATATATTTAAAATAAAAATTTTTACACGAGTATAAGATCATAACATACCTTAAGCATGTTTGTAAACATTATATTGAAGACCATTGAATACAATACATATCAATTTTTACTACATTTAAATTAATATTAATGATAATAAATTATGTTTTCTTATTGATAACAGAAATTTATAATTACATGTATTCTTTACAATAATTATTTGGAATTTTTATAATAAACAGCATACAGATTATTTTTTGATTTCTGCTTTACTACAAAAACTCTACAAGTTCTATATTTTCGAATTCAATACAATTACAATTATTATTTTTTTTTACTGAATATAAATTAAATTCTCAAGATTAATTTTTGATATATTAATTCACTATATTATATATAAATTCTAGTGCCTTAACTCTAAATTTGTTCACACTATAACGTTCGATTTTTTTAATAATGTATATTCATGTTAAAAGAAATAGCATATCTTAAAAAATATATGACCAATTAAACAACTTTTTTTAATTCTATGATGAAATAGCACTTACGTTTAAGTATGTATAAAGATTTTTTATTATAAATATTTATTATTTAAAAATAATTGTTATAAAAAACCACTCATTTTATCCACATAATTTTTTTATTATTTAAATTTAACAATACGATTTTATTAAAACAAATCATAAAATACAAATTTTATATTCTAAAAAAATTTTTTTTTTTTTTTAATATGAATAATTATGCAACAATTTGAAAGCTTTAAAATATTTATTCACCGTAAGATTGTTATATGAATGTATACCAAAATCATTTTTATAACCTTCTGCATAAAAATCAATCGTAAAATTTAAATTTTTAGACATATAAGTAACGTGTAAGTGTTAAACATAAACGAACAAATATTCAAGAGACTAAACTTTATATTCTAAAAACAGAAAGCACTACTCGATGTACCACTTTTAGCAAATAAATCATTTCGTTTGCTACTAATCTATTGTACACTGTATATACAATATATTTACGAATTTAAACAAGTATTTATTAAAATATTATTGATATAAATCTGAAAATATATTGATTTGAATTTAAATTATATATTATAATTTAAAATAATACATGGTGAGTAATATAGTATGATATATAATTTATCGAAACTAATTTTAAATAAAACAAAACATTTAAATTTTTACTCTAATACGTAACTTTGATTTTTACATAATTTTTCTTTATTGAAGGTATAATTTTTAATCATAATATAAATACAATGTTTTTATAAAAAATATATCTATTAAAATAAATTAACATGCACGTAAACCTTAGCATATAAAAGTTTGAATGCATAGAATTTCGTGTCTTCCTTTATAAAATAATATTTATGTAGGTGGATTCGATATTAGAATAATCTTATTAATTAAAAATTCTCATTTTTTCTTATTGTAGTTTATTGTATTGTAACTCTACTTATGTATGCATGTATATAAGAATATAATATACGTAATTATATTACAACACACATAAAAATGATAGTATACAAAATTTTTTCTCGTATTACCTTTCTGGTACTTGTATTGGTATATTATTGATATTAAGCCAAACATATTTTTCAAAACTACAATATTTTATTTATTTTTTTTAATTGTATTAATACAAAGTGTAATAAGCAATCCTATTTCTATGATTCAGTATCATTAAATATTTCTAAAAGTACAAAATAGGAGTTACCTTCATTATTATTAATAAAAATTTAAAGTTTTTCAACAAGTTATTAAAACTAACTTATAAGATATAGAAAAATATTTTTACATTTAATTAATAATTACTTTTTAATCATTACAATTGGATTAAAATAATGTTATAAATCATCATAATATTACATATTATTATTATATATTATATACACATCGGTAAATACATAAATAAATACTTAGAAACATACATACATTAATACATACATAATATAGCTATGTACATAAAGATATATACGCATATTCACATTATTATGAAGAATTACTATCAATTTCTATATTTAAAGTTTGTAATCCTTAATAAAAAGATTATTATCTTTTTAGGCAAGTGGAGTTCATGTAATGCGACTTGTAGTGTGAAATCTGGACATAAGCATCGTAAAGTCACTTGTCACGATAGGCAGAACAACTTACCATCCACAAACTGTAACTTTGACAAAAAACCACTTGAAGTTAGACGTTGCCATCACAAAAAACTTTGCATCGAAGAAAAATTTGGTTAGTTTTGTTAAATATACATTAAATAAAATAACATATTATTAATTTTATTAGTTAATGTATAAGATAACTGAAGTATAATATTATTCTTATTTTGTTAAAAAAATATTCATAGAATTATTTTTTTACGTATGGAATTTTTATTTGAATGAGATTGAAGCTAGATTTATTGTTATGTGAATTTCAAAATTAAAAATTTGTATAAAATAAATTAGTTTAAAATTCAAAAATATAGTTAATAATTGAATGACATATTGATGAATTATTTTGAATTAGTTTTATAAAATTTAATGAAAATTGAGCATAAAAATTTTAAGAATTGTTTGAAAAATCCACTTCAATAACTAATTGATATTTATGCTATCATGAAATAAATAAATAATAATAGTTCTACCTCATCTCTTAAAATTTAAAGGTTTAAATAATGCAATGTAAATTAATATGTTTCGGAAAATTAATTATTATAAAAGAATTAGTCGGTATACGTATATTTCAGGATGTAAGGATAATACCAATCCATCCTGGATGTGTTCGGCTTATCGACGTATGTGCGATGCATCATCAATAGTTCGTGAAAAATGTTGCGCAACATGTTTGAAAAGACGAAAACATATTCGTCATAATCGACGGCAAGGTATAACGGATTGAAATTCAAATACACAGGAAACATTAATCAAATATATTCAAGAAAATTAATTTATAATTATTCTTCATCATGTTTTTCTATATTAGTTCATTTAACAAACATCTTGAAATACAGAAATAGTACAAGAGATAATAATTTATTCCATTTAAATTATATAGTGTTCTCAATTTTTTTTAATCAGTGCAGGAGAATTTAGAAATTGCATGTCATGATTTAAAGTGAGTATTAATCGAACAAAAACTTGATTTAAAAATCATTCATTGAACATTTAAATTCTGTACGATTTATAAAGTGAAAAAATTTTTTTGTATTCAAGATTAGCTATTAAGATTCAATTGGAATTAATTTAAAAATTTAAAAAATATATATATTACTAACGATAACTAATAAAATAATTGTGCAAATCTACATACCATATTTATAGTAAATTTATCTTGAATGATGATGCATAGATATTTAATCGATTAAGTTGATGCAATTCGGTCCAATCTAGATTTATTTTTAATAAAGAAAGTGTATACTTATATATTTTACAACTGCATAATGTATAGTTATATGCTTTTTAGGTATAAAAGTTTAAACTTGTAAACGTAGGAGATAATAATCTGTTTTATTATTGGATGTTTGTTTACTTTTATTAAATAAATGCAATCACTAGTAATATAAAATTAAAACATTTCAAATTATTTTTAAATTTACATACTTTAAGTGAGGTATATTTTATATATTAATAAATAAATATGATAAATCAAAATGGCAATATATATTAACTTATTCCATAATGCACACAAACGAAAATATTGTATTTTATTTTTTTTAAAATAATAATAATATTATTTTATAATTTTTGTATTCATTATCGTTGAAGTTTATGTTTTAATATAAACTTGAATTTCTAAATTTTAAATATGTTTTATAAAAAAATAATAATAAAATGTAAAACTTAAAAAAATTTTTTTTAATTTTAATTTTTCATGTATATTATTTAATATTATCTATTTATTAATAATACTTATGCGAGATATATTTTTTACTTATATTGATTTTATATTTTATAACTTTCTATTACTATAATATACACTGTATATTGTCCATTAATACAATGTTTCAAATTATTGTATTTTAAATATAAGTTATTAGTATTATATTAAAATAGTATTAAGAATATAGTTGTGATTTAATTCTGTGAATACTAATTAATATGAATAAATCATTCGAACACATAACAATTATCATTTTTTCAACTAAAGTATACAAAATTACTTAAATTATTTCCGCTGTTGGTAAGGAAACATTCTGTTTGATTCATTTAGGGTTAAAATAATAATTGTTATCATAGTAAGTATCTGCTGTCGGGAAGTAGACAATATAAATAGTTAAGAGTAATCAGTATATTTGGAAAGATATATTATTATTGTAATACTGTTTATGTAATAGACATAATTTATTTTTTATTGAATTAAAAAAATAATAGTACTTATGGAAAATATAACATTAAAATTTTACACGATAAATTATAATTTTTATTTTATAAAAACTATTAATTTTTAATAATATTAATTTTAAATGATAATGAAGAATTTTTTTTATAAATTTGATAGTACTTAATTATACTATAATTTTATTATTAGACATTCTGGGATAGTTTTATGATCATATTTGTATGATTTACATAAATATTTTCATTCAAAAAAAAATTTAATAATTTTTAAAATTCATGAAAAATTTTAATTACAACAAAAGTACATTTATTAATCTTCTATAATTTTAGTATTAAAAGATGCTTTATTATTTTGGTATATGAATGTTACCTATTATTTCTTCATGATTTAGATTTAAGAAAATTATTATGATTTTTTAGGTTTTTAATAAAATACTAAAATACTAAAAATATTCTTGTAATATCAATGCTAAAAATATTTATAATTTTAATGGAATAATCATTTTTATATCAGTCTTATAAAAATTTTGAGAATAAATATTTCCTTAATAATAGTATTAAGTTTCTGAATTATCATAACAATCTAAATCAATAAAAAAACATAAATTTGTACATAAATATTTTCTAGAGTATTATTTCAAATTATTATCATACATAATTCACCTCAATGCTCGTTTAAAAATTACTTGAAAAATGTAATATATAATAATTCTATTAGTATATTATACAGAAAATATTATGAAAAAAAATATCGATAAAATAACGATTACTAAAGCTAAGACCATCTTAATGATATTATAGTTTGAAAATTATAAAGAATTGTGATAAAAAACTGAAGATCAAAGAATTTAAGTTCATTTAAATTTTGAAATTTTTCTTAGTATTTTCTAAATACATTTATTTTATTTTGAAAAATTATTATTAATTCTATAAAAAAATAAGAAGTTTAATTAAATGAATTAAGTTTAATTAAAGATTTATATAAATATATTCTATAAAATTCGAACATTTATGATTACAAAAGATCAGTATTAGTAGAAATGATTTTACAAAATTTCATAATAATAATTAGATAAGTAATTAATTCTAGTAAAAATTATGATTCAATTTGTTATTGATTGAATATTATTCATAATAAGTTGCTTAGCTTTATAATTTCTAATTTAGTAATGGTACTAATAATGATTTTTGAATAAAAAATTCAATATTACGATTATAAATTTTGTTTAAAAGAATAATTTATCTTAATAAAAGAATAACATAACTAAAAATATAAATTAAATGTAATAAAATGATTATCAAATATGCTGATTTCAAAAATTATCTTCTGATTATCAAGATAATTTTAATTGGATTTGATTAAATAATTTTTTGTATACACATCTTATATTTATATTTTTTTATATTGAAATTATAAAATGAAATTTCTAAAAGTAAGCTATGAATCATGTACTCATAAATAAGGATTATCTGAACTTAGTTTATTTTCTTGTTGCTTTTTCTTTTCATAATTTCTTCTTATATTGAAATATGAAAATCGAAGGTAGAACTAGAAAGAAACTAAAGAGAGTATACATTGAAAAAGAATATAAAAAAAGTAAAAAATAGAACCTTAATTTGGTTATTCAAAAATATTTTGACCATAACGAAAATGACAAATTAACTATATATCTGTATCTTTAGAAATTTATATGAAAAAAAAAAATATATTTTAAAATAGCTTCAATATATAAAAATATTTTTTTATTGAAATTAAAAATAAAAATATAAATTTATGCTGAAGTTTTTATTAAACTGTATAAGAAATTACAAAATTTTAAATTGAAAGAAATAATAAAATGTAAAATAAACATGGATGATTTTAATAAGTGTAAATTTAATTTGAATTTAATACCAAATATAATAGGTTTTGAAAATTTTAAATATGCAGTTTTAAAATCTAAATATGAATTTCTTTATGGGCTTGATTTACTATCAAAAATAAATATAAAAAAATCTTGCTTGTACAATATTTGTTTTAACTTTTGCATTTTTAAATTTCTGATGCAATAATATTTTGATTCAATTTAAAATTAAGTATAATTTATTGAAGCAGTATATTAAAAAATATGTATACAAATATATTCAAGAATTTAAAATAAAAATTCATTTATAATTATAAGAAATAACCAAAATTGATTCTAATATTTATTAAATTAAATTTCAACCATCACTTTATATATCATTGATGAAAATTCAATTTCATAACAATAGGAACAACAATAATAATAGTAACAAATATAAAAACAACAACAGCATCAATAATACTAATAATCTAAAAATAATTCTTCCGCCCATATCTTTGAGTAAATTTATAATGATATGAATACATTTTTTATAACAAATAAATTGTTTCTTTTTCTATTACTTATCACTTCAATCTTTTAAGGAGGAAAACGGATTTATAATTATATGTATATTGTATTATTATTTATAATCCCTTGGTATCTGGTGTATTGGATTAAATTTTTTACATCATTTAAGTGTATTAAATTTAGTTTATTATGTTTCATTTAAATGATCGAATATATCTCATATTAGGTGTTTACATACATTTGATATAAAAATTTCATACGGTCAAACACACACTCATTCGCAAGCACACTGAGCAAATGTAGGCCGCCCAGTTATTGGTCCTTCAAAGCCCCTTCGAATGGCTATCTACGCCATATGTAGTCAAGCACATATGGTAAAGCGTATGCATCAGCTTATCATTGGATGCGTGCGCATCGGAGGTGAAAAAGCAAGATAGAAAACGTTAAAACGATGGATCAAACTTTCATAAAAAGAATGAAAGTAGCAGGAGAAAAAAAATAGAAAATAAAAAATATACTTCAAATAATCCAGAAATGGACGACAAGAGATAAACGAAACAACATGAAAGAAAAATTGAGTCATATAAGACCAGGTAGGAAAAATAAAAATATATAAACTTAGAGAAAATATAAAGAATGTATGTATTCAAAGAAATAAAGATATTTGTAAGGAAAACGATTTTTGCATTTTCACATGCTTTTTGTCATTTAATTTTAAAGTATTCAATTTTTGGTTTTTAAACAATGTAAAGATTATTTTTATGTAAGTAATTGTTAGTAATTTGTATTTATATTAATATTTCTAATGTAAAAAATTGTTGTAATTATATTTTCAGTTTATCGATTAATTAATTTATTAGTTGTATTGGGTTTACATTATTTGATTCTGAAAAATCAAATAATTAATTTATTTGATGATGCATATAATTATAATTTGAACGTTATTTAAAATGACTATTTCTTATCCATTAGAAACGTATTACAAAGGAGTACTAAATTTGAAATAAAAATTCATTTGTTTTTCTGCAAATAAAAAATATTTTTATCAGTTCTAAAGCTTCGCATTAATAATTTTAAAGTAAAATTTAATGTGTTTAGTTTAAGCTTTTATTAATTTATTTATTATTTTATATTGAATGAATTTAGATTCATATTTCTAAAGTTTATACTTCGCTGTAACTACTTTATTAAAAAATTTACATTATATAAATAATTATATATAAAAATTTCCGTTATTTTATATAAAATTTATACATGATCTTTATATTAATACGCTAATTAAGATTTTAGTTTAAATATAATTGTTTTATAACTATGATTAATATAAAATACCAGTATTTATTAGTGATTTATCAAATTCAACGTTCAATAGTCATACTTATATATTTCATTATGTTATGGATACTTATCAACAAATGAAAATTTATATTTATATTTACATAAAAAAATAATCGTTTATTTACATATATATATTTTGAATGCAGTTATATTATTTTCGTATGGACGTTTATAAATTTCGATATGAAACAGTACTAAAATTTTATGTTAATTTTTTATTTTAAATTTGTTGTATTTAATTTTTAGATTCGTGATATTCTCAAGATATTATTTTTTTAATTAATTATTGTTTTAATTAAATAATAATATTATATATATAATTGCAAAATGAAAGATAATTTAATAATATTTCAAATCAATTTTATATATAGAGGTAATAATTACAAGCATGCACAAAATATATCAAATATGTTTAATATTAAGATTATCAGAGAGAATGATTAGACTGATTTATATCACAATTTTTTAAACAAGTGTCAGCAGTACAATCGTGATTTCTGGTATTACGATACTATACTTGATTTCATAAAAAATTATTCTAAGATATATTAAAAATTAATTAGAATTATTTACATACACTCATATGTTATTATTTATTGAATATTTTATTAGAAATGATTAAGCTTAATTCTATAATTTATAAGTAGAAGAAAATAATTCATATATGCAATAGAACTATGAGACAAATGAAGAAAATAATACGCCTCAATGCAAATACCCTTCACGAATGGGCGATGATACAATTCTTATTTTGTTCAAACATTATGTGATAGCAACATATCAGAGATGACTATTAATAATATGCTATAAGTATATCTACAAACCTTGAACCTATTCATGATGACGAGTAGTATTTACATTTTTACAAAAAGCACGCAATTGCATGGATAGCAAAACATTTGAAGCTACTGATAATATTGTAAAATAAAAAACAATAGGTAATTGATTATTTTTAAATTAATAAAAATAAGTACTTAAAGTCTTAATTACAAGTTTATGATTAAAGAGAACAAACGGAAATACAAAAAATAAATTTAAATATATATTTTTTAAAAGGTTTTTAATAATTTTATTTTCTATAAAACAATAATTAAAATAAGCGAAAATAATTTGATTTTTAGTTTATTAGCAACTTAAATAATAGATTTAGAATAAAAAATTATGTATTATATTTGATTCATTTTGAATAAAACTTTTATAACTATAGATTACATAAATAATATTATCAATATTTTGAATTATTGATGTATTTTCATCATATATACTATATTTATCTGAATTATAACTACCTAGACTTTAGTGTGAATTTAAAAATCATCCAATAAGTCCAAATTATAAAATTTTATACACAAATATTATCTCATACTTGCAATTATAAATATAGGTATTTTCACGTAATGAAATTAATATTCATAAGTTTGTCAGGTTTAGCGAACAGGAGAATGATTCACTTAATATGCACAGAGTCAATACAAAATTTTATATATTTCTTATTAGGATTACGATATAATTTTTTTGACTGAAAAGAAAATATTAACAAAATAAATACAAAATAAAAAAAATCTTACAAAATAAGAAATAAAAATTTGACAGTAAAATTATTTACAGTGAAAGATTTAATTTTTAATACTAATATAATAATGATTAAACACATCATATATTTATTAAGAAATCTAATGCTGAATCAGTATCTCAAGTCTACATCGTAAATAACAACATATCGAAAAAAATTAACTATAAGATTACACATGAATCCATAGCGCATTCTACATTCTAAAAAAATTGATGAATTTTTTTTATATTATTATAGTATTATTATGAAGTAGGAAGATTAATATTATATTTTTATCATATTTATATCTGTTTATTTTATAACATTTTCAAGCAAATATTTTTTTTATGTTAATATTAAATCATATTAAATATTTCAATATGAAATATATTTATAGCAGAATAATGAAAACTAATTCTATATTCAACATGATTTTTGATTGATCTTTATCGATTATAAAAACAAAGATTATAATTATTTCAAAATTTTGGCTAAAATTTTTTAAATTTAGTAAATAGATTATCTGAATATTTAGAATTATTCTTTATATATTTCAAATTATTCTACATATAAGAAAATCTTTTTGTTATTTTGTTAATAATATTATCAATAATTGATTTGTTGAACGTGTATTATGATGTTAACACTGTGGACCAGACATAAATAAATAAATTTCTGGTATCTCTTTCGTAATATGACATTTAAAGAACATTATATAGTTTAGCCTCAATAATATATTCATATTGCACTCATAGAATTAATATAACAGTATCCAATGCACTTTCTTATTTTCTGTATTTCTTTAATTGAAATTAATTTAGTGAAGCTATTTCATAGATGCTTAATAACTCTACAGATTTTTATATTAAGGATTATCAATTCCATGAATAAGAATATTATTACGTAAATATAATTAATAACTAACAAAATATTATAATATTTAAAAAAAATGTAAGTTTAATTGAAAATGTGATATTTCATAAGCATAATTGTTTACATTTTTGTAAAAAAATTTTTTTATCACAGAAGTTGAACAGAATATTACATAATTTTAATATTGTTTTTTGGTTTTATTATTATTATTATCATGATTCAACTAAAAGAAATGAGATGTAAAAAAATAATAATAAATAAATTACAAATTAAAAGCGATTTCTAAACTTAATATTTTATATTGTTAATTTACAGATATAAAAAATTTTGTTCAAGAATATAGATAAAAATATTAATGTGATTTAATTGTACCATAACACATGATACTATATAAATGAGCGTAAGGAAAAAAAGATGTATAAATGAAAAGGAGAAAGAGAAAATGCTATTGATGAAGAAAAAGAGGAAAGCATATGGGGTGGCAGGAAAGTGGCTGAGTAGCCGTGTTGCAGAACAGTTAAAGAGAGGGAGATGTAGTGCAAAGGAGAAGGATGGGAAATAGCGAGAGAAAGCGCCTGAGCGAGAAGGTGGTGAGAAAGGGGGAGTGAGCGAAAGGAGGGGAGAAAGATAGAGAAAGACAGGTAGGGAGGTAGGAAACTCGCTGACGTGCTACTGGGGTTACGAAGTTCTGGCTCACTTCGCTGCTCGCATCTGACCCAGCTCATCTGCTGTGTAGTAAACCCCATCTACTAACAGTATTCGTCTCTTAATTAAAATTGAAATTATACGTTCGTTTATATTTTATCTAATAATAGTCTATCGAATATGAGTTAAAAATTCTTTCAATTTAAAATTAAATTGTACTAAAATTTTATAATCTGAATATTTTTTATTCTGTGATTAACGAAAACTTTTAAAAGAGAGTTTATACAAATTAATCAATGTGTGCTTGTCGAAGTTTAAATATACATCTTTTATTTGAGGTCTTAATTCCTATAATTGACAGACCATTTTATTGAAGATGAAAGTAAATGAAGACACAACTGAGTAAGGAACAGGAAAGAAACATGGAATAAGAACACAAAATGTCTGAAGCTTGAGAACGGGTAGAGATGAAAAAAAAACATCCATACTATTTTATAGAACAATGGCACAGGTAAGAAAATTATGTGAACTTTATTTATATATTAATATATAATATGTCACTTTATACTTTGTAAGAGACAATATGTATAGCTGTGTGTGTATATATACATTAGAGTGCGAAGGTCATCCTTAACAGGTGTCTATTCGGTGCGCGCGCGCGTACTACTACTATACTACTGACCTAACTATTCGTCACTATTACTAAATACTCAGTACTTTATACTCTATTCATTAATATAAATTTTTTTTAAATTAAATAAAACAATAATTCTCATACTTTCATAAGAAAATATAATATACCTTGTGCTTGTATTAGACATAAGTTATAAGAATATGTTAAAATAATCAAATCATAACTCTATATAAAATTAATTAATTAGAATATAATAGAAATATAAAAAAATTGAATAATAGAGAATGTAAGAGAGAGAAAGAGATAGACAGAGAATTTAAAATTAATAATATTACTTATTAAATTTACTTATTAAATTACATAAAATGAACAAATTATATAAAATTTATATATAAAAAATTACTTAAACACGATATTAAGCATTATAAATTTAATAAAATTTAAAAAAGAATAGTTATTTTATTTATTATGTTATTTTCATAATTTTCAGTCTATTTAACATTGACTGACTATTTTATTTACATTTAGCTTACCTTTAAATATAGATGATGTGTGAATAATTGTTTAACATATTGATATTAACTTTTAGTTTATTATTTTAATTTTAACAAATTCATATTAATTTTACAATTATTTAAACTTGTTAGAATAAAAATAATAATTATTAATCACCGAATTAAAATACTACGTGTTAGTTACTTTCTGCGATTAAAATATTTATAAAAACGTATTGTATGATCAATTATATCTATATGTATAATTATAAATAAATTTATTTATATAATAAAGAAAGTAAATAGAATGTTTAATTTCATATTAAATACGTGAATTCGAGTATTTGCATTTATAATTATTATCATTTTATGGAAATTAAAATAAAAATGAAATTAAGAATTAAACCAATATCCATATGTTTAAAAAGTAGATAAGTTTCAAAATTTAAATAAAACCTGAGGCTTAATTTAAATTTTGTATTGATTATTTACATTATTTTATTGCAATTATTAATACTTTACATTACGTTACTGAAAACTTTATTATATTTCTAGAAAATTTGTAGAATCAATGAGTTTCGTTTATTCCATTAATTAACATTAATGCTATTTCGTATAATCGAGAAGAATATAAGAATGTACACATAATATTTATAGTATTCAATCTTAAATCAATATTTAATTCCTATAATTTTGTTGCATTAATTATAATTATAGGTAATGAAACTTTTTATATATTTTTATATATTTATATAATTTATTATTTAATATATTACATGATTTTTTACATTTAACTCTATCATTTAAATTCAATTTTTTTTTCAAAGTAGATTAATTTATTATTATTATTAAATATATTACATGTCTAAGAAATTTATAATGTACAAAACATGATTTTATAAATGGAACATAACTTGTTGTAAAAATGATAGTTAGAAATATATTATGAAATTATATTATATTATATTATAATAAACAATAAACATATTATTTGCATAGATGAATGTATATACAGAACATATGGTTAATCTTTATTACATCAGATAAAATATAATTTAATCAAATAATCTTTCGTAAGTATTATTTTTGTGTTAATAAATAATTCTAAATATATTTTTAAAATATTTAATTTATATTTAGAATAGTAAATAGATAATTTTATAATGATAGCATATAGAAGTTGCAATATATAGTTTGTGATAATTTTTTAATATAAGATTCGAACAAATTGCTATAGGATTTTATAGGATTTTACAGGATTTTTCTCAGTGAAAATTATGATTTCACCAATTCCGTATTTGTTCTTCGAATTGAGCCTACGAGTGATCACTATGTAATTTTTATTTCAAATTATTCTTATAATCTGATCATATTGTAAAATCTAATTAATGCATCACCATAGATGTCATAATGAAAAAAAATAGTTATAAGAAAAAAGTTATTTCGATAATATTATACATATAATCGTATGTTTTTAAAATAATAATTATTCATACCTATTTGGTAAGTATGATATTATGTGATAAAAATTTATGTTTTCTATAAAATTTTCTTGTTAATATTTTTGTTATTTAATTCATGTATGAAATGAATACATTATAAGTATATATAAATGTATAAAGTCATTTATATTGTTTATTTTATCTAATTATTGAAATATAAAGTTATGTCATATTATTAGTTAATTCCAAAACTCAAATTTTAATAATTGTAAAAAATACAATCGTTTAAATTTTCAACTTTTTATTTATCTGGATAATCTTTCTAATATAAAATATCATTATATTAAATTTAGAAAAATAAGTATAGCTGTGTTCCAAGGTAGAAATACTGATAATATTAAATAATTTAAAGAAATAAAAATTAGGTTCATGGTTAATTTGGTAATTTTTTGATAAATTATTATTTTTAGAGTAGGATGATCTCAACATAATTATCTTATTATGTAAATAAACCTTGGTTTCATGGTTTGAATATTAATTTTTTATGATTTTTAAGTTACCTGTGAATTTAATATCAAATTTTAAGACATACATTATAATTTTTAGAAATATCCTCGTAGTTTTAATAATTTCGCGATTTTTTCTTTTATTACTTATTAGCGTAATTGTTTTTTTAATAACAAGTTTAATATAATGAGTTTTTTTTTCATATTATACACATTTATAATTTTAAGTATCTATTTATTATATTTCTCTTTAGTGCCAATTTAAAATAATAGTTTTATAGTGAATTCATTTTAAATACTACTCTTTAATTAGATATCTATAAAATTAAAAGGATAGTTACATTCATAAAGATTTTAATACATTATATATATTTCATTATGATAATAATTATAAATTATAATTATAAAATAAATTAAAAGACACCAGTAAGTGAAATATATATAACCATCTATTATATTTACTTATTTTAAACCATTATACGTGAAACCGACAGTTCTGAAAATAATATTTGCGAATATTTAAATATTTTTTTAGAACTATCTAATAAATAAGAAGAAATTAAAATTATATGTGCAAATCTTCTCTACTATTTTTTATATCTATAACTGTGTTTAATTGTTCTCTACCAAATCAATTGACGTATTATTTGCTCTTTAAATTTAAAGTTGTTATTAGACTAAGGTAATTAAAATTAATTAATTACTGTATTTATAATTTTATGTAAAATACTAAATTAAAACAAAGATTTATAAATTTTTGTCACTAATATTATGGATATATCAATACACTTAAAGGTAACAAGTAATCTTTCAAAGTCCATGTGCCACAGAAAATAGAGTGAAATTGAAAACGATCGTATTATTAGAGATAAAAAAGATAAATTGAAAACGTGTGTATTAAAAAAATTAAACTATACAATAATTCATGCCCGAAGTGAACTGTTAAATATTTTATCGATGAAATTTATAAAACAATGAGGAGTTAAACGTTTTTTTCTTATAACGATTTCTACCATTTGAGTATTGGCGTTCTAGTAGTCTTAACAACTTTTTTTACAATAAACCTAGTTTAGTAATACTGGACCATCATATAAAAATAAAAAGAAAGCACCATGTTATATAATAATCTGTTTATTATACAAATTAAATTGATACAAAATAAATATATTCAATTATTATTTTAAGATGCAAATTTTTTTTCAATTGTCATCTTTGCATTCAAGGCATTTAAATATTTTAAATAAATATTAAATATTTTTGCATAAACAAGCAATACACTTTAAAAATATGAATAATTTCTACCATTATGATAATACCGCATAAATATTACTAAATACAATATATAATAGGTTATATTGTTGAAGTAACTTATTAGTTTTATATCATTTTCTACAGTTTCTTTTTAATCAAAATTTTATTAAAAAACGTACATTTATTTACAGATCACAATATACATGTTTATAAATTTAATAACGACGTCTAAACTATATTTTGGTCAATAAATCGAAAATTTTTTCTATTTAAAATGTTCTTTGGTGATATTAATATCATGAAATCAATCAATAATTAATAAATCTGTGAAAAAGAAGAGAAAAGGTAACTCGTATAACAATTACAGTAATCGCCATGATTACTTTTAGCTATAAGTCCAAAATAGATATCTACTCATATAATGAACAAATCATGAAGTGCAATCAGATTCTCAATTTAAAATTTATGATCAATATTTAAGATGTTTAGCAGTTAAATCATGCTTAGTCCAAAGATGCAGAGAGCTGGTAAGTTATGTATTATTTATAAGTTTAATCATTTTAACACAAGATATTCTGCAAAAATAATTCCTTTGTTTGATTTAATAATTTAATGTAGATATATATGGATACGAAAAGAATATTTTACAAAATTTCTTCATTATTCTTGAATTTGCGAAATTTGAAAAAAATCTTATAATTTGTATAGAAGAACAACTGTTTTCATTTAAATTGATATATATATATTTTTTGTAAGGTTTGAAAAATTATAACAGTTTTTATGTATATATATACATCTTTGATAAAATTCAATTTAATAATATATGTTAAAATCTTTATGATATCTGTTTGTATTTATTCATAATTTTTGCATTAATTTTATTCTTCAATTTGTTCATAAATTAAAAAAACCTCTTAACTAATTATATTCATTATAATTTATGAAATTTAAATATAAAAAATATTAAGAATTTATTTAAAATTTTTAAATATAAATATACAACAGAATTTTTTTTTATCAGATAAAATAACAAGTTTATAAGACATATTTAAGTTTTTAAACTAAAACTATATATTTTAAACTTTTTTATTATTTTATATTAATTAAAAGATCAATTATTCTTATAATTAAATTATATTTATGATAAGTTATATGAATATTATTATTACTACTGCTCATAAGATACAAATTTTTTAATTTAATTTCTCAAATTTATATTATTTATATTCATAAAAATTTAAACCATCTTTTATTATAAAATACACTATATTATTACAAGTTTTTATACTATTTAGTAATTATTATTTAACTATATTTTTATATTTGCAGACAATATCTTTTTTTAAATCTTCAAATATTTTTATCACAGAATTTGTATTATATATTCACTTTATATTTTTTAGAAGTACATGATCTTAACATTAATATCCTAAGTAAAGAAATTTTCTAATTAAAAAAACTTTGTATTTAGAAATGATAAAATATGATTAGCTCTGAAGATAAATATTTTATTATTTATTTCTTAATAAGTTGAAATCAATATTTCTATTCATGAAAATTTGAAATTTATATATTTGAATTTATTATTCTTTTTAATTTTTATCTCAAAACCAAAAAGAATATTGTAATATGAGAGTTATGATATATCAAATAAAATTAATTTTTAGTTAGGGTAAATGACACCCAGCTAATCATGCTCTCAGAAAAGGCTCAATACGATCATACTGTAGCTGGATATTTACATAAACGAACCGCAGATTTAACAAAGTGGCAATTACGTTGGTTTGTTCTTTATCAGGTGAGTGAAATTATATACTTTATATTTTTTAATTTTTTCTTGTATTAATTTTATAATTTTTTTTATTTCTATATATTAATAAATTTAATATTTTATATTTAAGAAAAGTTGTGCTGTTTTCCTTATTTTTAAATGCAGAATAAAAATTTATAATATAAAAAAGCTGAAAAAATTTGAATATAATAAATCACAAATAATAATTCATAGCAAACTGAATAGTAAAGAAAGATTTTATTATAAAGATTAAATTTTTTGCAAACGTTATAAATTTATAAGACTGATAAAATATTAACATTTGTTATGTTTAACAATGTTTTTACATACATTAGTTTTGCTAATATTTGATAAACTGAGTTTGTAATAACTGATAAACTGAGATGATATTTGTGATTAAAAATAATAGTAAAAATATTATGAAATTATCTATCATTAAAAGTCATATTAAAATTATTATTTAGTTTTAGAAATTACAAATGAAACTTTTAACTTTTTAATTAACTTTCTTTAATTTATTTGAATAGTTTTTTTAATTACAATTTGATACATTAAATAATTTTATTTTTTAAATATATAAGGAAAGATATAATACAAAAAAGTAGTAAATTCTTTAATAAAAAAAACATATATTTAAATTTATATTTAGAAAAATTAAAAGAAAACTTAACCTTGATTCTGCCAGTGTTACAAGATAAATTATGAAAAAAATGAAAGAATATGTTTACCAAACAAAAACTGACTGTTTTAAATCAGATATAGTTAATTATACTGATTTGAAAAAATCAATAATTTATTTTGTATTCAATTTCAATCTTAATTTTTGCAAAAATAAATAAATATATATTTTTATAAGCGTTTTATAAACGACAATGATATTTTTGTGAAATATTAGGTAGATATAAAATTATTTTTATATTCATTTGAATAATATATGATATTGATTTATTTAAGCTGATATTCATGATTAGATTATTTAATTTTTATTTGTACATTAGGTAGAAAATATAAAAATGTAATTTTTTTAATCAAGAATAGTTAATAAAGTTATAATTAACTCAGCTCTTATTTCTGCTAAAAATTATTTTAATAAGATAGCAAAATATTGGTAATTAAACTATAAATAAATTAATAAATATATATCATAAATTAGTATTTACATAAATTCCTATTAAAAGTTAGTACTAAATTTTACTATAGAGAGTAATCCTAGATGTTTGGTTCTGAAATTATCTCAATATTCGCTTTTTACACGTCTCATAACATCACAAACCAACTACATGGTCTGTCAAAAAAGATCTACATCTACTACTAAATTTAACATGCCTCCTTCAGAAGATAATTTCTTTTCTTCGACACTTACACTGCTAATCTTTCTGAAGTCAAAGTATAAAAGAGGGTCAATTTTCGTAAATAAAAATCATTCGACCGTACTTCAAGTATTGAAAGATCCTTCTTGATCTAAATCAGATGACTATACCTGAAAATAAGCATTATTAGTTTTGTATCAAAATTAGTTTAAAAGTAAAATTTATAATATTGTTAATATTAGAATTTCTTTTACTAAATTTTGAATCAAGATACATATTTTGGATAAAATTATAAAAACTTTAGTTTCCATGTAGTTTTTATACACCAACATAAATAAAAATACATTTTTTAATTGAAATTTACAAATTATTTAATATATTTTTATTATTATTTTTTCTACTTACTTCTATCATTAATTTATTTTAAGCCTATGTATAAGTAAATTAATGCAGCATCAATAATAAATTCATGATATTAATCTATTAAATACATTTTATATGTCATATAATATATAAAATACAAATTAAAAACTGGAATTAGTCAAAACATAATCTTGACTTATAATTATATCCTCTTTTGAAAAATAACTTAAATGTTTCATTTTAGAATATACTCTTTTACTATGAGAATGATACATGTTCTCGTCCGAGTGGCGTCATCTTACTGGAAGGCTGCTATTGCGATCGTGTGATTACTGTTATGGGCAAAGATGCTGATAAACAGGTAATTTTTGTTTTGGTTTTATATCTGTACTTATATGATTCACTTAATTTATTAGTGAAAAAAATTCTTTGTATTTGAAAATTATCTAAAAGGAAGGTTTAAAACTAAAAACAATGAATTCTACTAAAATTCGGAAATAATTCCTCTGTAGATTTACATTCTATGCTATATATAAAACATTTTATTACTACAATTACAGTCGGTTATTCTTCTTATTTATGAAATATAAACAATAATTAATTATTTTAATATAAAAGTATAATTCTTGAAATAATTTAAAGCATGTAACTGCCAATATTACTTTCTGGATTTATCTAAACATTTAATGTACCATTAAAAGAAAATATATTAAATTGAAAATTTCATGAAACTATTTATATTTGATATGAAATTAGTTACACATTTATATTTATTATAATAGTTATAAATTTATTATTCTATATAATGAGAAATAAAATCTTCATTTTAAATATATAACTTAATATATAATTTAAAATAATATTTTCAATTTTAATGGAAAGACATTTATCAATATATTTTTACAAATAATAAGATTTATATACAGACTTTATAAAATTCATTAAGTAGCTGTTTCAATTATATCACAGAAGCATAATTTATTGTACTGATATATTAGTTATATAATATATAATATATAATTAGTATATTCGAATGAGTTACAACTACGAAATTAATATCAGTCTATATGACTAATTTATTTAACATTGTTTCAAGAATTTACTCAAAGTAAATGTGATAATTAGTACCTGATACTTATTTTCTGGGCATTGATTCATAAGCTAAAAGTAGCACGTACATCTTCATTGTTTTTTATCTACAGACTTCAGTTGTTCAATTTTTTTTTTAAATCTTAATAGTATTCTAGGTAACACGAGTAATGAAATATTCACTAGAAATATGCTATAACAAAAATCTTTATAACTAGTATTTTAATTAGTCACATAACGTAACTAGTTTCTTTGACCCCTTTAGTTTCATTGACATTATCATTATAAGTGCAGAAAAGAATACACAAGCTATACACTATTTCGTATATCAGAGGGAGCATTATCCGAGGACATGTGAAACTGTCCACGATTCGTGATATCGATATATTGATTTAACTTAATTACTATATTTTCAATTTTTGAATATTGAATGAAAGAGAAAGTGTTATGCATAAAAATTATTATAATCATAAATTTTGATCAACAAAAGTAAATTTAGTCCATTGTAAAATTATGATTTACTATAATATTTCAAATTTCACTACAAAAATACAGAAAAAATTTAATTTTTACATAATATATTGGCTAACATTAATATATTTAAAAAATCTATTTCATTGAAATTAAAATATTTATAATCGAATATGGTAAAATTTTTAAGAATAATTATTTAAATAAATATTCTATTTTTAATTAATTTAGCTAAATGCAGATTATTTATTAAGAATTTATATGAAAATAATATTATACTAGATAGTAATAAGAAAAATTTACAAAATTAATATCTTTTTTTTATAACGGTCTTGTTATAATACTAATTATAAATAAAATTAATTATAAAGATTTGAAGTTTCTTAAATTTGTAGTCTCGTATCTATATTTTAAAATGTTATATCGTAGAAAATATAATTTAGTGTGAAAAGTATTTCTAATATTAAGCTTATTTTACATTCTTTTAAATATTTACAGTAGAAAACATAAGGTATCGTGTAGGTTGTTGAGAGTAGAGAGCTGAAAGGATTAAGGATTTCGCTGATAGAATGTCGAACGACAACAAGGTGTACAAAATAAGTAATTAAACTAACCCGAACCATATCGGTCTTCGAAGGCGCCGAGATGCTCGCTATATATCCATGAACACATGGTACGGAGATTTCCGTAATCCGTGTCAAATCGTACGAATAAACTTGCGACTCTGAGCTCGGAGAAGCAAGATGAAACCGAAGGTCACTTGCAAAGTTCAGCTGACGACAGCGCTTAATACTAGTTTTGAGCGCGTCGCTATGGGAAGAGAATTTCTCAAGAACGCGAAAATTCCACAAAGGAAGTAAATGGTAACAAAATAGCTTGTAGATCAGAGAAAGATGAAGTAACGCGTGCAATTCCGGATTATATGAAATGGGGTCCGCTGGGACGACGCACGAGGCGGACTTCCACCGATAACGCGATAAAGTATCGCCGGCCCTAATGGGCGACGTACGAGCTAGGTCGCGAATGGGAAGGAAATATTACGAATTGATCTTATGGATTGTACATATCGGGGGACAAAAGAGAAACCGCCATCTCAGTCAAACGTCTTGCTATAAGGCGACAGAGTTCGCAGGTTACGGTAGATGATTAATGACTGGCGGTGGACTTATCCATAGAGAATAGAAGTGGCCGCGGATTCATTAAATCCATGGAGTAGCGGATAGCCCTCCTGTCAGCAGATAAGGGAGAGAAACGGCCAGCCTAGTTAAGACATCCAGTTGTAAGGTGACAGAAGTCGCAAACTCAAGAATACGTCGCGGTGTCTCATGGCAGACTCACCTGCTGAGGATGGGGAAGTCACATGGAACCAGAGAGAGATCAAGAAAGTTCGGAATTCTAATGCGAAAATTAATAAATACCTTGTTGTAGTTTGATGCTTTTCAAAAATAAAGATGATATGAGTCGTAGGTAGACAAATGAATGAAAATTTGCGAAAAATTGACAAACGCATAGACAAATGAACGAAGATTAGTGATAGTCGATTAGTGTATTGAACGAAGATCGCTTTAAAATAAAATAAGAAGAAAAATCGATCGAGATTAACGAACGACGAAAAATTTTTATTATCGAACTATCGAGAAAAACAAAAAAAAGGTCAAGATATGGGGAGAGAAACCGAATATATAAATATAGGAGTAAAACGAAAGAACGCTAGAATTCTCCAGGTAGATCTTTCCGAGCAGCTTCTCGAATAGTAAGATCGATCATTCAAGAACAACAAAATCAAATACTGTATGCGATCAAAACACATATAAATCTGAACATCGATAAAATATTCTACATGACCGAAACGCATATAAACCAAACATCAAATAAGAATTGTACGAAGCTAATACAAATATATTTTATATTAATATAAAAAGGAAGTAAATAGTATTTAAAAACAACAAGAAGTATTTAATTTGATCTGCAACATATGTGTTAAATATTAAGATATATTTTTATCATATTATTCAACATATAGAAAAAAAACTAATTTTTAATTATTTTATATTATAAAATTATGATATTTATTTTAAAATATACAGGTAATATTCTCCTAGAAACTCAGATTGGTCTTTATTTTAAACATTTTAATTATGAGCAATATTTCTGTATCTCAATATTCATAACTAGTAATTGTTTAATAAAACTTTTAATAATGAAATGACATTTTATTTTAAAAGTTTATGCAAATAATATATATGTAATTATTATATTTCATTGTTAGAATTAATGTAATTATTCTTATGCAAGTCCACGAATCTTTCAATAGCCAGGATAGTGCAATAAAATAATTGCATTAAATTTGATTTATTTATGTAAGTTATTTTTACATGAATCAATTATGTAAATAGAATATTGCTAGGCATCCAGAGCAAGCAACTGCTCCTTATAATCATCTAATATACATGATAATTAATACTAATTTGATTTTACGTAATATAAAATTCACGTATGTATAAGATAGTATTTATAATTTTTACTTTAATATTTATTTTAAATAAAGATAATGTATGAACTTAATATATACGTAGCCTCGTAGAAACTCTTTGGTTCTCAGAATCACGCCCTAGCATTCAAATTCGGTATCATCAGTTTACAAAATAATTACTAGAGAATGAATTAGAGCTCGTGTTTTATCATTCTCTATCTTTATTGTTAATTATTTAATTGATTTAAAAATTTTGGTAGATATATTATACGTACTATTAATTTATTTTTAATTCATTAATGTTTTTTATTAATACCTTTACACCCTTCTAATTTTGTAATTAAGTAATTCATGATTATTAATGAGCACATGGTAACTACAGTTAATCAAAAACAAAATATCTCTCTTATCTATTATAAAAGATAATTTTATTATATTCATGCTTTATTATATATTTTTTTTTGTTCGGAAATAGATTGGAGTGATAAAATAAGTGATTAAATGAAAAAAAATAGGTCATTTAAAATGTTGTACAAGTTGCCAAACATAATTATTTGATTTCTGTAGGATTTTCTCTTAATATCAGAAAAAAATATGTTTCCATGAATATTTTGAATTTTACATACTGTCATAAAAACTTGAACATTAATAATATATAGGACAAACATATTTCGGTAAAAGATCATTACTTTTGGATTCTAAAGACATTTTTCTAAGTATGACTATCGTTATATTAAATGATTCATTTTTTGAAGATAAGAAATATACACATGAAAAATTAAATCTAAATTTATTAATAAATTTATAGAATTATTTTCAATCAATAAATTTTAATTTAAGAATATAAAGGTACAACAGAAAATTTGTTAAAAGCTTATGAATGTATATTATTAAATCTTTATTCGCTATATTCTTATGTTTTAAATAAATAAAGAATGAAATTTTATATTTACTTCGGTGAATTAGCATTCAAAATCTCTTATTTATGAAAGGTACACCATTTTCTTCTATTCTTTTGAAATATTCAAAGATTATTTCTGATGTACTTATTTTATATCATCTTATCATAAATACAGTTAATAAAATAAAATATTCTTTATTTCACTTATATTTACAGATATGCTTCGCTATCTCATATAGAAAAGAAAATCAACGGCAGTATGAATTAAAGTCAGCTACAGAAGCAGAATGTAAAATGTGGATAGAAGCTATAAGTGAAGCCAGGTAAACATTTCATATCTAAAAGATTTTATTTTTATTTCACTTTTTTTAAAATTATAATCTATATTATCTACAAAATATTCAAAATTTACAATAATATTTGAAAATAAATAATAATATATATCTAAGATTATGTACGATTGAGAATTGATTTATTTCTTTTTAATAAAAAATAATTTATTCACATTTCTCAGAAGATAATTTTTTTTATTAAACGACATTCATTTTATTAAAATATCAACATCATAAATTTGCATTAGGATATTGTATACATCACCGATAGATACTTTTTTGTTCTGTTTATACACAAGTATATTATTACAATGTAAGTTAAAACAATTAAAATTTTCTTTTTAATTCTTGATTTGATATACTAATATTTCTAATTTTATTTATTTTCTCCTTTTTATATTTGACCTTTTCTGTAATTTAAATATCATTTACATATTATCTAGAAAATTTTATTTCTCAAGAAATTTATATTACTTTTATATTTCTATTTTCTTTTTCCTTAATAATTTATTTAATACTATATTTTCCAATATTAATTAAACCTTTGTTCATATATTTTAGAAAAACAATCGATTTTATTTCTATAGCATACAAAAAAATGTTTCAAAACTTCAGATTATATTACTTTGCTTTTAATAAATTTTAAGATACTATAAATTCCTGTTACATATTTGGCCTTTAATAAGACTCCCTAATTTTCTAAAAATGTATCTACTATTTTTGAATTATTTATTAAACTTTTTATTTATTGTATTAGTTTATTCGACTGTATATTTTCTAATGCATATTTGTTTAGCCTTTTCAAAAATAATCTTTTCTATTTATGTTTCATAAATTATTTTTTTTAAGTTATCACTAACATTTTCTAATAGTTAATTAATATTAATTAACTTACGTTTTTGTAACTTTTAAAGAGAATTTATTTTTAATTCTTAAATAAATCAATTTCATAAATATTTCAATAATATCTATATTAGAAATTAGAATTCAATTCTAATTTTTAAAAAATGTTTAACTACGTTTATTACTTTATAATTATTGCTCATTACAAGGGTTTATAAATGTATATTATTTTATATGAATCGTGTTCTAAATAATACAATATTTTACTAAATTTTAGATTTTTCAATGAATAAATAACTAAAAAATAAATAAATTAATGTTACAAAAAATATTTATATTTGAAAAGAAATTTTATTTGTTTAAAAACTTCAAAATTTTAATTTCAAATTATATATATAATTTTTATTGGAATTATTATCTCCTAGCAAGATTTAGTCAGATTTTGCTGAAAATATAAAAAAGAATACTTGATATAAAATTATTTTAATGAATTTCTAATGGTAATATATATATATATCAATTATTTAATGATCTTTAAATTTTTTCATTTTTATAGTTACAAATTTTTCATAAAAAATAATTATGTTATTGAATGTATATTTATTTATATTTCGATCGATAAATAAATCCTTTAATCTAATTGTTCGTTTTATCTTGTAATTACAATAATTTTAGCTTCAATAAAATGCTCCTTCAAAAAGAAGAACTTGAACAGAAGCATTTACACTTATTGGAAATAGTCCGAAGCGAAAAAATGGCAAAGTGGCAATACACTCAGCAATGTGATGAACTTACATCTGAAATTAAGAAACTTCGAGCTGAGGTTCGTAAATATGCACCAAATTTCATATTTAATATTAAATAATATAAGTAAGAAAATTAAAGAAGTAATTCAGAATAAAAAATAGTATAAATTTTGATGATTGCTTATTATTTATTTTCTAAGTAGATACAAGTATAACATTTATTCATTTATTAACATATAAATGTATTTATTTCTAAATTGATTGAGAATTTTACATTTTTATAAAAAGTTTTTAAAGTTTAGAAGAGAATAAAAATTTTTTAAATAATCATATTAAATATAATTAAGATACTCAGATATTATTTGTAAATCTTCGACTGTATTCAATTTGTGAAAATAAAAAGAGTAAAATATATTTTAGAGATAAATAGAAAGATGTTATAAGTAATTTAGAAAATCGTGATTTTAAACTACTTTAAATAAATTTATATTTTTCACATGAATACATAACAAATATTTTACATTGTATAGTATATTAATAATACATTTTTTAATATGCGAAAGTTAAGTATAGTATTGAAACTTTTTAACTGAACAAAATTTTATTTGAAAATTTGTTGAAAATATGACTTATATTTACTTCGAAGTAATGTACCATATTCTATTATTTAATAAATACTCAACTCATTAAAATAAATCAATTTTTCTTTAATTTCTATATTTTATTACTATTTTAATTAGAATTATTCATTTAATAAAGTAAATAGTATGTTTTCATACACATTATACATACATTTTTTAATCAATTCAATGTTTACAAATTTTATGAAAATTATTTTAACATAAAGAAAGTCTAAATTAATTAATTATATTTACATTTATGTATATATGATATATTTATATCAATATAATATATAATTTTATGAATGAAGGATTTATTGTCACTTATGTATTCAGGATAGCATTATATAACAGATTTTATGTAAAATTTAGAATCTGTTAATTTTTTATTTCTTGTAAGTAAGAAAAAAAATAGTAATATTTAACATTGTAAAGAATATAAATTATAATTATATAGATTCAAACTATTATATAATTTTTCATTGCATAAAACTGTTCTCTTATATTTTAATTTACAGTTATGTGCTTTAAAAAAGGACTTGCGACCAATTGCAATGAACAGCTACGGCAATGTGAATCATGGCAATTTTCAGAGAATAGTCTCGCAAACATTATCTAGTGACAATCCAGTTAGTCAATTTTCTTTTTCAAATAGTGAAGGTAATGAAAGTTTGAATGAAAATAATATGCATTACACCGGATTTAAGAGCATTTCGGAGGGAAGTATCGAGTTGCAAAAAATAAAGAAAGTTCAAAGCTTCTTTAGAGGCTGGTTATGTAGACGTCGATGGAAACAAATTGTTGAACAATACATTAAAAGTCCGCACGCTGAGAGCATGAGAAAAAGGAACAGGTAAAATATGTTTTTTTTATACTATCATAGAAGAATTACATTTAAAATATGTATTTGTTATTTATCATTAATAATTTACATTTTTACTTTTATTATGCAGTTAGAGAAATATTCTAAAAGATAATATTAGTTAATCTTTTTATATTATTATTATTTCTTCAAACACTATAAATAATTAAATAATGATACTTAAATATATTGATATATTAATTGACACTAGTTAATAATTTTTTCAAATAGATAAATAAAAGTAATATCTATTTTTAAAAATATATATATGAATGTTTGCAAACATTTTAATAATCTCTTTTTATTATATTTCGTAACTGTAAGTATACGCATATATAGTAAAAATAAACTTTGTGACATAATAGAAAAAACGAATATCATACCACAGTAACAGCCTACCTAGCATATATTAATCTGCAATAAAACATTTAAAATTTTCTCTAGCAAAAAATCCTCGGAAATGCAAACATTATTCTTTTATTTAGTCAATCATAAAAAGAAGAGATTACATATGAGAAGCATGACTCTTTCAATTTCACTAAAATGAAAAATGAAAAATTCTTCATTACGCGTGTATTGATTTTCATATACGCATTTATAATAAATCTAACAATGTTGTGATATTATAATACAATAGTTAACTGAATCTAGTACATACGTACAATGTTCTACTATTGAAAAATGATATATTAGATTAATGTTTAGCTATAGATTAACTTTAATATTACTACCTTGAATTTTAATTTTAAATATAATATTACTAATAAAGTTGTATATTAATAAAACTTTTTTTATTGCTTTATGCATAATTTGATTTATTTATATTTTCATAATTTATTTTTTATTTTGAACACTGTTATTATCAAATTTAAAGATTTTTTCACTTTGCTATAATTATTATAAAATATATTTCATGAATAAAAAATTGATATTTTTACTCATATATCATTCTTTTATGAGCTTAATCTCGTGTATCTATTTATATAATATTTTAAAGTTATAAAACAATTGATTCGAATAGTATATAAATTGTGAAGGGTAAGTTAGGACATATGTTTTCAATTCTTAATATATTGTTTTACTATTGATAAGAATCATAAAATGATATTTTTAACAATACTATTATTCTCTTTCAGTAATAATTATTTAAATTTCATAATAATATTATACAAAAATCTATAGATACGCATCGTGGAATTATATATAGTAATTGATTTAATCACTCAGAAAAAAAAGGAACAAATATTTTTTTCAGTCTTGTATTCCAAATGGTTGAGGCAGAGGAAGAATATACTGAACAATTAGAAGTATTAGTAAGCTGTTTTTTGAGGCCTTTCAAAATGGCTGCTAGTTCGAAGAAACCACCTTGCAGCCACGAAGACGTAAACAGTATATTTTTGAACAGTGAAACTATGTTATTTTTGCATCAAATTTTCTTAAAAGGTTTAACTTCTCGTATGGAAAATTGGCCGACTCTAATTTTAGGTATATAATAATTTACTTCCTATTTTTATCTTAATTTTAAAAATTAAGATTTTACAAATTTACAGTCTTTTTGAAATTGTACTTAAAATATTATAGTTCTGTTTTCATGATATTGTGCTAAATGTAAAGTATAGTTATGTGAGAAAGAAAGTAAAATTAATAAAAATAATTTTTGAAGCATGATTCAAATAGAATTTTCTAATAATTTGAACTAAGATATAAAAAATTTATTCTGATCAAATATTAAAAACTTAATCATAATTTATAAACTTGATTGTAAATTCTATATATTTAATGTATAACTGTTTATTTATTTTTAATATATAAAAAATGAAATTTTTATAATGGATTTTTTATAAATAAACGCATTATATATTTCTTAAAAACATTTTAAACATATTCATTGTAAATTATTTGATTTAATATTTTTCAGGTGATCTGTTTGATATGTTGTTACCAATGCTTTCAATTTACCAAGAGTACGTAAGAAATCACCATTACAGTATCCAAGTATTAACTGAATGCAAGCAGTCTTCACCATTGTTTTCTGCGTTACTTACTCGTCTAGAAGTAAAAAATGTCTGTCATGGTAGATCTCTCGAAACTTTTCTTACTTATCCTATGCATCAGGTAAATGTATTTATTTTATTTGTTTCAAATAATATTTTTATTCATAATGAAATAGAATACCATAATATAGTTTTAATCATTAAAAATTTTAATTCATTCTTAATAAAAGTATATTTTTCATATTTTAAAAATTTAATTTTTAATTTTTAGCTAAAAATTTTTAGAGATATTTATTGAAAAATATGTAATATATTTGAGGTATTTATAAAACTGATTATATATATGTATCTCGATGGTACTATTATTGAAAACTGTATAAATACTTTAAATCATAATTTTTTTCTAACCAAAAATTAATGTTAAAAATAATATATTAAATTTAAATTTACAATAAACCAAGATTAATTGTAAGATTTAGTAACATTTCTGAAAAAGACAAAGTTTGAAACAAATCTTAGAATGTGTATAAAAAATCACGCAAAAATTTTTAAATGAATGATGTTTTTACTTTTATATTTTCGATAATAAAATAACTTCAAATAAGGCTAATATAAAAGACTATTTATTTAACGTAAACAATATATTTTAGATTCCTAGATATATCATCACCTTGCATGAGCTTTTGGCACATACTCCACATGATCATGTAGAACTTAAAAGTTTACAGAATGCGCGGCAGAAGTTAGAAAATTTATCTAGACAAATGCATGACGAGGTATTTTTTATTTAAAATATTTAAATAATTTGAAAAAATTAATTTTTATAAACGAAAAAAGTAATTTTATTGAATATTTCGATTTTCAGGTTAGCGAAACAGAAAATTTACGAAAAAATCTAGCTGTTGAAAGAATGATTGTTGAAGGTTGTGATATTTTACTCGATGTAAATCAAGTTTTTGTCCGACAAGGTAATTCATAGTAATTTTATCAATTATCAATAAAATATAAATATTTGATTTAATTCGTAATATTAATTAATTTTTTTAATAAATATTAAATTTTCGATAAGTAACGTATAATTAATACTAGTTTAAAGAAAACTGAGGTCTTATTAACAAATAACTATTTTAAAAAAATATAGATTTGAAAGCAATTAATGAAGAATGAAATATTACTTGAAGTACGAAAAAACATCACTTATGCGATTTATTGAATTAGTTCAATAATATTCAGACAACTGCTCCTTATTTTTAACTTTAAATTGTATATATCTTCTTATGTACAGTAAAAGATATAATAATGTATATTTTTATGAAATATTCATGAATGTTTTTTCACTTTTTCCACGAAATTTGGAAATATAAAATTTATAAAAAAAATTTTGAGTAGGTTTATATTAAGAAATTATATAAACAATTTTCTATAGTAAAATTTTACTAATTACTGTTTTATAAAAAAAACTATTTATGTGTGATAATTAATTAAAAAACATAAAATAATCGATATAGAATTGGTAATATTATCAAGAAAAAAAGATATGATAAATCAACGGTGAAAACAAGAAAAAAAGTTTGCTGATTATATAATAAAATAGTCTAAATTTTATTACTATAAGTAAAAATACCTAATTAAAAATTATTAGTTATAATTCCGTCGATAAAGTAAAATTTTATGTTAAATGTGCATCGCGAAGTAAAAATTTTGATTACTTCGATTATTGAAGTCATGCGCATGCGTAATGTCTGACCAAATCGATGGTACACTACTCGAGATTGAAAAGCAACACTTTGAACAAACTCTTCATGGTATGCTAAAAACGCGATTCACTCACATGTCGGTTCGATTCGATGAGAGTGCGCATAAATAATTGCAATTCATAGGTGCGGTAAAAACAATAGTACTTACATTTTCTCTAAAAATTGAGAATTTTTATTTCATAAATTTTTAGAAATCGAAAAAATTAAAAAAGTTATTAAATTATTTCAAATTAAAGTATTTCAAATCCAATTTTAATTTTCAACTTCAAAATTATTTATTTAAAAAATTAATGTTTTTATTAATTTTCAAAATATATTATAAGTATAATATTATATACTACTAGCTAATATATTAATTGTGAATGTTGAAAACTAATTGCCCTAAAAAATATGATAGCATTAAGCATATATTTATATTCAAATTTAAAATCAAATTCTACCTATATTCGTACAAATACATTTCTTTTTCTCTTCGTAAAATAATATACTGTTATATATACAAAAGAAAGTAATATAGTTAGTATCTCTATTTAATAATCATGAGTTTTTAAATGAAAGAAATAATACATAACGTTAAGTAGATAAATATACATAATTATTACAAATTGAAAGAAATTAAATTATTTGAAGTTTATTTTAATAGAGTATTTAATGTATATTTTATACTAATATGTAAATTGTATTTAATATATATTGCATTGTATAATTTAAAATTTTATTACTTACTTATTGTTATTCATGCTTATGTAAATCTTTTTCATTGTTTAAATTACAACGAAATAAACTTACAATTACAAATTTTAATATTAGAAAAATTTTAATATAATTTTCATAATAGAATATTAATTTGAATGTTTTATATTTTTTATTTAATTATTTGCATTTAGTATCAATGAATGAAATCTTTTTATTTAATAAAATTTTAGTTAATAGATAGAAAGTAATATATAATTTAATTACATAATGGGTCATGGATAAAATATTTTCACTCCTATTAAAGTACATACTCTATTTTTCTAGATCAAACTACTAGGTCAAGTAAAAAACGAAGTTTGATTCTTTTATTATCATTTAAAATATAAACAAACTAACTGTTCTACATAAATTTAAAAAAGATTAATATAAGTTATAAATAATAGTAAAATTTAAAGAATAATAACATATGCTAAAAAAAATTAAACCATGTGAATCATTGATAATTATCAGTTTATGCTAAGTCTACTCTTATTTTACTATCTTATTTTCTGCCTAAAAAAAGTATATCATAAAATTAAATAAGTAATTCAATTTTATTTAAGTCATGTAATATCGTTCTGAAAATAATAAAAAAATAAATAATATTTACTATATTATGAAAAAGAAAACAAGATATACAAATCTTTATATTTATGTACAATTTTTCAATATTATTAAAAAATCTTTCATATTTTTTTCAAATTTATTAATCATTAAATACAATTACATATTCTGTATAAATATTATATTCTGTAGTATAGTAAATTAAAAACATCTAGTATAACATTTTTTTACAATATATGGTATTTATATTTTAGATTAATCTAGTAAGAAAATAAAAAATAATAAAATTGTATCATTTCAAAATAAATAAAATAAAATAATTTATACAAATATAAAGAGATAAATACTGATTTTATTTTACAGGTACATTAATTCAAATTTTAGAAAAACCAAGAGGTACACGAAGTCGACTAAGTGCTACATTTGGAGGAAAAAACATAGAACGAGAGACTCTAAGACAATGCTTCCTTTTTTCTAATCATTTGATACTAACAACTCGTCAATCTGATGATGATGGTCGTCTTAATCTCGTACCTCATATAGGAAAAATAGCACTTTCTGATGCATTCTTAGTGGAAGATCCAAGTGAACAAAATGTTGCTGATGATGATGGTTAATTTTATAAAAATTTTATAAACATATAATTTTTAATGATTTTCATTTATGAAAATTTTCTTACATTAATATGTGAATTAGCAACAGAAAAAATATACAAAATAATCATATTTCTATATTTCATATAATAATTTTTTAATCAATCGTCGATTCTGTTCAAAATATATCAATTCGAAAGTCTAATATTCTGAAGTACAGAAGTAGTAACTTTTGGATGAGTATTTTCTAATTTTCTAATTATATATATACATATATATAATAATAAAAATTCATAAAGAAAATGTACAAATAATAAATGAATAATATAATATTTGTATAAAAATTATGATAATTATAAAACTGCTATGATTATTAGCAAATATTACCTTCATTAAAAAATATTGAATCAACAGTTTAAAAAACCATTTAATATTCAAAATATTAAATTTAATTTTCGATTTTTTTTATATTATTAAAAATAATAATAATTAAATATGAACTTAAATAAGGCATATTATTTTTTTAATTTTATTACGTTCTTTACACAAAGACTATTAATGATAAAAATAATTGTCTGATTAGTGTTTTATTGTATAATAAATTTATGTCCAATTTATAAATATTGTATTAATAAAGTATAAATTTATAAAAATTTAGAATTATATAGAAAGTTTATAAATCTTACAATTAATGTAATTAATTATTTAATTATATTAAATACTTTAGAGTTATCAGTCTGCTCATTGTCTAGCGGAATTAGTGAGAGTAGTGGAAGTGGAAGTACAACAACTGCAACTAGTGCAACTCAATTACAAAACCGGGATTTCAAAATCATTTTCAATCTAAAAACTGGAGGAGATAACAGACAACATATTATTCATCTATTAGCATCTACTATACAGGTATAAAATAGTATTTATATTTTTAAACTTACATTCGAAAATTAGTGTATGCATTATTTTTATAGATATGAAACGTTTATTATTTAACGTTTTTACAAATTCTATGTTGATAAACAATATTTATTATATATCATAATATATAATATTATAATAATATTTAAAATATCCATAAAAATTAATAAAAAGTGATATATTGACTATAAATTAATTAATTAATAAAAATTAATATATTACAATTTTCTATTAATACATTATCATAAATTAGATTGTTTTTCTTGTAAAGACAAGTAGTTATTTATGTAGTATTTATTGTCTGATATGGATGATAAATTTTTAAACAAGAAAAGAATTGTGAATATTGAATATATAACAAGTTACTTAGAAATAGTTGTTTCAGAGTAAAAATATTATTTCTATTTAAAAAAAAAATAAATAAATTTGTTGTAATATATAAAATTAAAAATAAATAATTATTTTCTTATTATATTCTAAAAATATTTTTAATTAATTTTGTTTTCAAGTTGAATTATTTGTGTAAAACCGTATTATCTGTACGGATGTAGCTGATATATATATATATATATATATATATATATTTCATATTAAGTGCAAAATGATTGCTCCATTAAATATTTATCAATCATATATTTATATATGAGTTATGGATTTAACTTTTGTAATCGAACAATATATGTGCGCCTGTACAATTAAAATTTATAATTTTTGTTGTAGCTCTTAATAACTACTGTTGTATAAATTGTGAGTAAGGTGTTGTTTACGCAACTATATGAGTGAATTTTTGTGTATCAGTGTGATATAAATTATTTATATATAATTTATATATAATAAAACATGGTTGAAACAATAATAGTTATTGAAAAAAACTATTCAGAGTACTAATCGAAGTCAGGTATTTGTATTTCTCGTTAGAAATAGAACACGATACATCGCGTATTTTTTTAGTAATTTCGATTGATATATCTTATCTGAAAACAATCGAGTTATAATAAAAAATGTTCATGAGTATTCTGTTAATAATCATATATCTAATATCAGTAATTACATACAATCGGTTACTTTAATATTAAATTTCACAATAAAATATAATATGTATCATTATTATTTGAATTAATTTATATACAATTATTATATATTATTAAATTTAATATTATAAATAATGAATAAGATAATAACATAAATATATATATATATATTTATAACATATGAAGATTGTAATATAATAATATAATTAGTGAATAATAAACTAATAAAGCAGCCTCGTTAAGATCTATAAATAAGAAATGTAAAACACAAATTAATTGTTTAATTTTATCTAAAACTATTGATAATGATTGCGCTATTAAAACAAAAATCATATGTTTGCGCAGTTATTTAAAATATAAAATTATTCTAATAATTTCACATATAGAATAAATAAATCTATATGTATACGGTGACATAATTTATATCAATTAAATATAAATATATAAAAATTAAAAAAAGATGAATTTTATCATTTTATTTATTATACAAATGTATACCAAACATAATTTATTATATATAAATAATTATTTCAAATATGAGATTTAGTTAAATATATAAATTATTTAATATCTAGCATATACTTCAAATGATAATAATTAAAAACATATAATAATAATTAACATACATTTTTTATGTAAATGAGATATATATAATTTATAGGAAAAAGCTGCTTGGATGAGTGACATAAGTCAGTGTATAGATAATGTACATTTTAATGGTTTACTACACGGTTCTTTATCGGATACAAGTTCGGTAATAATGCCACAATCGGTAAGAAATGACCCAAAACTTTTTGAGGATGATATAGATATACGCTTCAGTCGCACTCTTAATTCGTGCAAAGTACCACAAATACGCTACGCGACTCCTGACCGCTTGTTACAACGACTTACTGATTTGCGATTTCTGAGTATAGATTTTTTAAATACGTTTCTTCTAACATACCGAGTATTTACGGATGGTATTACTGTTCTTGAAGCATTAAAGAAAGTTTTTTACGATGGTGAGCCACCAGATGTTCCAATACAAGGTGGTTCTATAGCGTATGTATATATTTCATATGTCTGAATAATATTTTGACTTATTCAAAAGATATTAATCTGTTAAATGTTAAATATATAAAATAAGTATAAATTTATATTGTAAAATGTAAAAAAAAATAAATTATATTGTGTGGTATCCTTGATAAATTATAAAAGATTTAAACTAAATTATGTTATTTCTTAAAAATAATAATAAATAATACTAAATAATAATAAATAATAATAAATTAATTAAATATTTTCTTGAAAGATATAAAAATATTGATTATCGCATAATAAGCTAATAGATGTCGGATATACATATTTTATTAAATTAAATTCGATTTTTATTGATTTCGAATCATTTAACAATTACTTAAATTAAAATAATAATCACTTTAATGTAATTTGTAGTTCATTAGATATATCAGAAATACATACAGTAGAAACGCAGCATTCATTAGATGACCCAGGAAGAAATAATTCATCACCACGGCGAACGAGTGGAGCTAGTTCCGTTTCCGGTAAATATCAGTAATATATAATAAATTGCACGTGTATTAAATGATTATTCGCGTTAATCTTTAGAGTGTTATATAATTATTTGAAAATAAATTTATTTTCTTTTATTCGTCAAAATTTATATAAAACTAAAATAAAATAATTTTAGTAATTTTTTTTTAATAGGTTACGGATCGGAAGTAAGCGATAATCGAGACACAGGTAATTGCAGTACTTACGAATCAAGTTCGAACATTCATACAGCTACGACAAAACTTCATTGGCGTAATAACTATAAAATACGTGAGATTTATTGAATACTGTGTTATTATAATTAATGTATTATTTATAATTATAAAATAATTATTCATTTGAACATTAAATATTAAACTATCTATAATTTACATTCACTAATTATTCAAAAATTAATTTTAAAATCGATTCTTTATCTAGTAAAAATACTATATTATGTTTATCTAAAATAAAATTATTAAAAATATAATATAATGATTAAAATATAAATATTTTAAATAGTAAAGTAATATTTTTTACAAAAATTTTTTATTTGTATTTAATTTAAGATTATAAAGTTATTAGTAAATATAAAATTTGTTTGAAATTCCTTATTTAATTTTTTTTCAATAGTTTACACTATAGTTTAAAACAAAAATTTGAAGTATAAAATTTTTTAAGAATCCTCATATAAAATATTGTACTTGAAACTTTTTCTGTTATAAGAGGATAATTTTCTAAACAGGAAGCTTGTTTATGACATAATATATGTCATAATATTATGTTAATCAAGTAATAAAAGTTTTACAAAAATAAGTTATAATTTAACCATCTCAGTATTTTTAAACTTAAATTTGATCTCAGGTTTTATAATCAATAATTTTCATATGTTAAACTATATTTTAAGTTTTTTTTAAAGTCTATTATTATAGATTTTTTAATATTTAATATTTAATACTATAACTGATACTTTATTTTAAATGAAAAAAAAAGAGGATCAGCAATCAGGATTAACTTCTGAATCAATTCCTGGACTCAGTTCTAAATCTGAAAATGTAACGTCAAATAAAAAGCAATTGCAGAAAACTAGTAATCACGTTACTACCAATGATAATTCAGAAAATAATAGTTGTCATTTGACAATACCTAAAGTGATAGCTGTTTCTGCAAGCGCTGAAACCCTAACAGGTATAATATTCATAATAAGCTTAAACATATATAAATACATAAATATATTTATAACTATTTACTTTCTAAGGAATTTTTTCATACATATTTTTTAATAATTTGAACCTTATTATTTTTTATTAATTTATTATACATTACTTCTTCATAATATATATATATCTTTATTAGTATTTAACAGTTATCAATATTTTAAATAAATATTATAATATAGTATTTGTCGGCCATTATATTTACGATATTTTAGTTTCGTTAAAAATATTAATATTGCAAATATATATTTATATGTAGCAAAAAATTTTAAACTTTAAAAAATAAAGAAATTGAATGCTACAGATGATTTTAAAAATGAAAAACACTGTAGTTAAAGAAAAACTTAGGTTGAGTGATACCCAAAAATAAATATAACTATTCATAATTTTAAGACCCAGTACTTCCAATGATTAATTAAACCATACTAATCGTATCACCAGATGAGAAAATTAATACAAGTGAATAAATAAGAAAAGAGAATACTGAGAACCGATATTGTGAAAAAGAAATGAGAGATGTAAGATTGCTTGAGACCATAAAGTCGTTTCGTAACGTGATCTATTATTTTTTTTTTAAACTTTATATAATAACAATATTTACTTATACTTTTAACAGATTAAGTCTCAAATTATAAGTTAGAAATTAACAAAATTAATTATATTAAAATTATTAGTATTTTATTACTATTTTAAAGATAGTTATAAGTTTAAAAATCCATCAAAGTTATATTTACAAAATTCTAAAATCGATTTTTAATATTCAATGTTATAATAATGTATACTTTAATAATTGTTTAAAAAATCCACATTATTGTAATTTCATCTATGATTAAAAATTATAATTGAATTTTCATAATTTTAGAATAAACATTTAAATACAGAGGTCTAATCAATTTACTATAGTTTTTTTAATTTTTATTTGTTATTCGTAGTTGATTAATTATAAAATTATAAGATGCAAATATTACAGAATTTTACTACTTTTACTAATTATACCTATAAATTTGAAATAATATCAAATTTTATATGATTTATGAATTACAATAAATTAAAAAATATTTTGTATACAGATTTGACGGTAATTAGTGCTCCATCTTCACCGAGCAATTTAAGTTCTGTAACATTAGTCGGTTCTACTGAATCGGGGTCTGCTTCTGGGTCTGACAAAAGTCCACAAGCTACAGAAGATCATATACAATCTGGCTTTGATTCCAAAGACACTGAAGATACTCCTATTATAAATGAAGACAATCTTAAAGAAGGTTTGCTATATACATTTTACCGTTTAGTTTTCGTTATAATTTAATACAACATTCTGAAATATTTTTAAGATATCCAATTTACATACGAGGAATTTTATTCACAAACCCCAAATAAAATAGCAGTTGCAAGCTCACCAAAGTTCTCTCGGTGTCATGTACCACTAAACAATGAATTACATTCAAATAAAGATGAATACAGTTGGACTGAGAATGAAATAATGCCATCTACTGAATCTTATCAAACATCTCATTCTCGTATTAATTATCAACAAAATCATTTATATTCAAGCCATCGAGCATCGATAGTGTCTGCACTTTCTACTACAAGAAGCGGATCAGCAGCAACAATTCCTGGAGTAAGTAATCAATAAATGATATTTTTTATTTTTCCAACGAAAAAAAATAGTAAAATTTTGTTTTGTCATGAGTTACTTTATTATTCTACTATATCATATCATCTTCTTTATTAAAAATATATAAATTTAATGTTTACTAAAATTTTTCTGTATATTGAAATTATTATGAAGACTGAAATTCTATACTAAAGTAATTTCTTAAATAATTAGTTTCTTATTATTAATTTAATTTGACTGCATTAAATATGATATTTCAAACGTAATTCTGATTTACATATTTCTGAATCCAATTCATTATATAAATTGTAAATTAGCTTAAAATATAAAATGATTTTGCAGCTACAGGTAAGGTTTGACATTTTTAGACATATCTGAAAAGATTATTTCAGAAATATTCAATAGTATATAAACATATATTCATAAAATATTCTGTAAAATAGTAGTAATGTATAATTTTTACAATTACATATTCATAAAAAATATTAAAATTATAGAATTATTGGGCAACTAGACGCTCTGTTCAAGAGTCTGAAATAAATTCAGGTAGACAACAAAGTTCATACCACCATGATATTCAACATTCATCTAGTAAAGCTGGTGTTGTTATCACTAGCTTTCGTAAAAGTCATAGAAGGTATGTTGAAAATTGTATAATTTAACAATAATTATAAAATCAAATTAGAAATTTTGAGAGTTTATTTTGTTATAATATAAAACTGCATTTTACATATATTTATGTCAAACATAAAAAAAATTTCTAAAATTCATTTAATAAAATATATTTGTGCGTAATATAGTTTTAATAGATTGTATAAAAATAACATATTATTAAGGATATACAAATTTTTCATATTTGACGTATGATTCGTTTATTAATAAAAATTATAATAGTCTTCTATATTTTAGTATAATAATTTTAAATACGATTTATAAAATTATATATATTTATAATATTTAATATATATATATATATATAATATTTAATATAATATCTTTCGTTTGTGTAATTCTCATTGTATTGGATGAAAAATGGCGACTACAAAAGAATTTGACTATTAGAAATATTAAGGCTGCATCTAAAAGTTTAATTATGTACCATCAGAGATTCATGTACACAGTTTGCGCGGAGAATTTAAATTGTAAATCCTAAACAAATAGCAGGTGAAAAAATAAATATGTCATAAAAAATTAATTAAGTTATTTTGTAATGTGAATTCAGTCTTTATATAGAATACAACAGATTATGTTATAATTAAAAATTCCTATAAACTATGACTTCAATGAAAATATAATAAATCAATAGTTTTAAAGTTCCTTCTATTACATATACACTATTGAAATTCAACAAATTCGTTCTAAATATATTAGAGAGATTTAGGTAATAAAATTTCTATATAACAAAATCATTGCGCCATTATATAGAATAGTATGTAAATATTTTATTACATACTCTACTACTCAATTATTTGATATTTAAATTATTTATTAATGAAGTTTAGAAAGTTATTTTATGTTAACATTAAAAAAAGATAAAATCTAATTATTTTATAATAAAAAACAAAACTTTTCTCAATAAAAAATGAAATTCAATCGTGGGTCCTTCAAATAATTTTTTCGGAAAAAATTTTCACAGTATTTTGTGATTTTAAATAAAACTTCGGATATTCTATATTATCTTTTTCTTGTGTAAACAAATTTTAGAAAATAAATAAAAAATTATTTTAATGAATATGCATTCATAAATTTGTATATATTTCAAATTTAAATAATATACAAAATATCTAATGGGATCAAGTTAAATAACATGAATTTTCAATCGCCTTGTTTGCAATGGCTGGTTAAGAATATCGATTTTTTCTGAATTCGACAATTTTATACATTTGTGTACGTTTCATTTAACATTAAACAAGCGGTTTCAATATATTAGTACCATAAAATCTTTTAAATTTTTCTAAATAAAATTTAAAATCGATATAAAAATTATTACTGACAAATATTTTTTAAATGTTATTACTTTTTGTAAATTACTTATTCATTTTAAGCTATTTTCAAACCATGTCATTTACACTTTTTTGTATATGTACTGACTCGTCTCATAAAAATTTTATGAAATAACTCTATCAAAAATTAATAAAATAATTTTATATTTACATTTTTAATTTATAATCTGTTGTTGTGTTTTACGATATATTTTCAGTAGCAAATCTAATATGAGTTTTCTTGAATATATTGCTACAATAAGTATATTTATTTTTATTGTAAATAAAATAAAATAAAGTTCGTAATTCAAATAATATTCAGAAGTTTAAATGTTTTGAACTTTAAAACATTTCAATTTTATAAAATTTTTTTTCATGAAATAAACATAAATTAAGGTTTAAAAAAAATATTTTTTCGAATTTAGGAGTAGCACTTCAACTTCAGCAACCGCATTTGCTATTGCCACTTCAGCTTCGAGCAATCCTCCTGATAAAGTAATTGGACCGAATGACAATAATAATCCTACTACAAGTAATGAAAAGAATCGACGAAAGGAATCAGTAATGTCTACTGCAGCAACAATGCGAGTCTTGAATGTCTTACGACATTGGGTATCCAAACACGCACAGGATTTTGAACTTGATCAAAAATTGAAAAATTTAACTATTAAATTTCTTGAAGACATCGTTTATAGTCCAAATCTTTTACCAGCTGAACATAAAGCAGCAAGTCAGCTTTTAAGGCTGATTACGAAAGACGAACCTGATTTTAAAAAAGTCGATTTAAGAAAATTACTATTAGCATCTTCGGTAATAGATATTCATATGAACAATATCATTTAAAATATTGCTATGAAATTTTCTTTGAAATTATAATTACAATTCTAAAATTTTACAAAACCATCTAACATAACGCAGATAATTTTATAATTTTAAATTTCACACTATAATTTATTGTAAATCAAAATAAAGCTAATTATATTTTTTAATTATATTTGATATACGTAAATATTTATAATAACGCGAATACAATATAAGATTTTCTAAAATTATTTTTATATTTTTATTTATATCAAACTTAAATTAATTTAAAATTTTAAATCTTAATATATTTAATAGAAATATATCTTTTCAAGTATATTTGTGGTTAATATTTGTAACGAATTACTTAATTAATTTAAATACATATATATATATTTTTTTTTTCGTAAATTCATATCGAAGTTCTTTTATTTAATATAATATTTAGTAAGTTTACATTTATTGAGGTATACAATTATTTTCAAAATATCGAATAAAAAATTACATAATTTAAAAATATTCAGGTGTATTATATTTTGTTCTAAAAAAAAATGATACCTTAATATTTACAATTCCTTCTTATACATTATAAATAATAAAAAAAGTATTTAAAGACAAAAAGAAATAAAAATTTATAAAAGTTGCTAAATAAGTGAAATTTAACTTCCAATTTTAATCTTAATGATAACATAATATTAAAATTTAAGATCCACTTTATTACTTTTATTTATTATTTATATATTATAAGTACTATTTTTCAATTTATATGTAAGTATAAATGTATAGAAATTAGCCTTACAATTATAATTACTGTCGAATAATTATATATAAATACTTAACATTTAACATATAAAAAGAATGTTAATTTCAAATGTTTACTTATAATCCGATTTTATGATTAAAGTACTAGCAATATTCTTTAAACAGATAATATAAACTTTTTTATTTTTCAGGTACCAACTAAAGAAAGTATTGAATCGTTATCTGCACTTGAAATTGCTGAACAAATTACTTATTTGGATCATCAGATATTTATTTCTATTACAAGCGAGTATGCAATATAAATATTTATTTACAATTATTAAAAATAAGTTTCATAAAATTTAGTTTATAAATATATATAGAAATTTTTTAAACTTAAAAACGATTCGATGATAAAAAAATTAAAAAGTTAAAAAAAATACAATGTTACTTAAAAATTACGATTTAATGAATGTTTAAAAATAAAAAATGATATTTTATTTGACCAAAAAAATTAAATTCAATAAGCTAGTTTTCTACAGAAAGAAACATAAGAGTTTAAATATAATACCAAAGTATAGAAATTTTATTTTATGTTTAAACTGCATCCATTTATAATATTTATAAAATTTATACAGATCGAACTTTCTATCACGTTATTCTAATCAGTTTGTCTACTTATATTTTTATTTCTTTAATTTTAGGGTTAACTTTAACCTTATAAATTTCAAATAATATAAAACTATATATCAGCAGATAGTAAATTCTTTTATGAAGAACTTTAAAAATAATAATGTCATTAGCTACATAATAACTATATTCTTAGGAAGCTATATGAATTAAATAATGTTCAAAATAAAAATCAAATAAATAAATTAATTAGTCTAAAACTATGAAATTTTTAATAAATGTTTGTTGATATAATACGATTAATTATTTCGATAATATTTGATGTATTTTATATATTTATATTTTTTACTGTTTTTAAAAACATTTATTACACTTTTTTAAATTACAGATTTACATAATAATTATGTATAAATTTATTTTTCAATTATAGAGAATTCTTAGGCCAAGCTTGGATGAAAACAGATAAAGCAATAAGAGCGCCACATATAACGTTAATGACTAAGAGATTTAATGAAGTCTCGCAATTAGTCATTTCTGAAATTGTTCGTAGATCGAATATGCAAGCTCGTGTAGCTGCAATTGAAAAATGGACAGCTGTAGCTGATATAAGTAGAGTGCTTCATAATTACAATGGAGTTTTACAAATTTGTGCAGCTTTCACTAGTAGCAGTGTTTATCGACTGAAAAAAACTTGGGATAAAGTATCTAAAACGGTAAAAACATATTTTGATATTAATTTGTTAAATATTACTATTTTAAGTCATTCTTTTGTTAGTTATACATAAATATAGATATATATTTTTCCAAAAGTTATATGAAAAAAGTTATTAGAATAAATTACAATATTCCAAAAAATTCTAAAAAAAAATTTTAAATATAATTTTTAATTTGAAAGAATTAAATTAAAAAAACTGTTTTTTTAATACATATATTTAAATTTAAATAAGTTTGTACATAATTGAAAACTTTTAAACACTTATTTTTTCTCTATTCAAATATATCTGTTGATACATAAAAACGTTTAATACTTACACACTTATAATAATTTTAAATACAACATACACGAAACCATTAGAATATTATACATGTTCATTCCAAGAAATAAATACAAAATTGTAAAAAAGCACAATTTATATTTAAAAAATTTTACAAACTTTGCAATTTAAAAAGAAATATCTTTATTTAGAATATTCTTATTATTAGTTAAGCTTAACAATTAATAAGTTATGTAAAATATTTTGATTTAGTCATAAGATATCGGTTTATACTATTACTATATAAAATCTTAAATACTATTGTAAATAATTCTATTATTACTTTAATACATTAAGAATGTTTATATTTTAGTCAAAACAAACAATTGAAAGATTACAAAGTATTGTGTCATCTGAGCATAGATTCCGAAATTTAAGAGATGCTTTACATCGCTGTGATCCACCCTGTATTCCATATCTTGGATTATATCTGACAGATCTCTCATTTATTGAAGAAGGTACTCCTGATTTTGCTGAAGACGGTCTTCTCAACTTTTCTAAAATGAGAATGGTAATATGTATATGTTGTAGATAAACAAGATTGTATCATTAATTTTAAAAAATTCAAGTCTTAAATTATTTTTTATTAAACGTTTAATTTCAATAGTAGAATAAATAATAAATATTCAAAATCAATAGTTTCAGAATAAAATGAATATTAAATTAAAAATATACAATTAAAAAATTTGTTAAAAATTTACGTATAATAATAATAAGTCTATTTATGAAACTTCTTTGCTAAGAAATTATGTTAATGTTCCAGATTGCACATGTAATACGTGAAATTCGACACTTTCAACAGACACCGTATAAAATTGAATTAATTACAAAAGTTACAAACTATCTGTTAGATCCTTCACTATTATTAGAAGAAGAGGATCTCTATCGAATTTCTTTGGATATTGAACCTAGAAACTCAAGATTGAGTAGCTCTGGATTAATTGGTCTTCCCTCTAATATTGGTATAAGTCTAAAATGAGAAAACTAAAAGGAATAAAAAATTTCATATATTTTGTTTTTGTATGAATTTTAATATCATTTTAAGATATTATTCTATAAACTTATAAAAAAGCTAATTTTTAATGAAATTAATATTAATGAATGTACACACATCCATATACACGAACGCACATAAACTGTACTTCAGCGTAATTTCTTTTATTTAATGTGCTTCTCTGAATGATTAAGTATATTATCGTTGATTAAGTAATTAGATATCGAATTATTATATTAAATTTGTCATCAAAAAGAAAAATTATTTTTGTTCAATTACATAAATTAGACCTACTAGATGTAAAAAATGATTACTATAATACTTATAATTAGCTTTTTTGAATGATTTTATTAGTGCATATATTATCTTATTTTATTTTCATAAAATGCAAAGAAATATTCAAACGTAAAACTTTCTTATATTAAGTGTTTACTTAAAACTATTTTTTATTTAAATACATTAATTTATTATCAATGTATTTATATAAGAAATATAAAGAATAATAGCCGTTATAAAATATTTCATTGATTACAAAAAAATATTTTATTAAATAATTGATTCATAAAAACACTCAATTTTAATTTCTTTTGTCGTTGAAACGTATTATTTACATAAATTTCTTGAAATTAATTTTTATAGATTTTTATTCTTTGACATAAAATTTCAGTAAATAAATAAAAATTTTTTATTCATCTTATATCAAAATTTGTAGTTTTAAAAAATTATGTTTCATACACTAAATTCAATACTTGGAATTATGACAATCATGATATAAAACTCAATATAGGATGTATTAGTGTATTCTATAAATTGTCGAACAAAAATTTAATTATCTGATGTATTAAAAAAATAATTATTCTCGAATATCTTTATGATATAATATTTGAATTTTATACTGAATGATTGGTATTTCTTAAATTGAATATCTGTCTAGAAATGCTAGAAAGTCAGAAATAGTATTATAATTAATTTAGTAAAACAAAATGGGTGTATTTTCATTCATTAAAAAATAATTAACTTAAAAGCTTATTTAATTATTAAATATATCTAATTACATTGGTATCAGGATTGGAAACAGTTTACTTTTGAGATTTGTTCTAAATGCCAAATAATTAAAATTAAATTTAATTAGATATTTTTCTTCTAGTTTTTTTATATTAGAAAAATATTACATGTATTTTAAGTTTCTGTTTAGTATATGTTATTGCTGATCAGTATTTAATATTAACTCTGTGAATAGTTTTAAATTTGTATTAATATTCCTCTATTAATTTATATATTAAATAATGTAACTTCGTATTTATTTAATCTGAAACTGATACCTGTGATTCTCGATACCTTCAAATTACAATGAATATTTATGGAATATCAAGTTACAGCAATATATTTAAATAAAACATTCTAGAAATTCTAGAATTTATAAATTATGAATCAAAAAATCTTCTGGCCAGCATGTAATACCTATGATAGCAAACTTCACAATAATTAAATTCACACTTAATTATAACTATGACTGTTATCATATGTAAGTTTATTTAAATACATTCTATTATTAAAACATTTTATTTAAAAAATAATTAAACTATAATATTACATAAAAATATAACACTAATGCGGATATATCAATGTGATATATATGACAATCAGTATACTATCATAAAGATATATATTAGACATATATTCTTTGACTTAATTAAATGCCGTGTTAAAGTTGAACTTCATATTTTCAACGTAATATAAAATATTTTTAATGGATTTTGATCAATTATATGTTGGAGAATCAATATTATCATAGCTATTATAAAAATATATATAACATATAAATACATCTTTAAGAAACATACAACGATAGTATACAGACAAGGTACATTGTATTCTCAGAAATTAAATTCGAAAAAACTACATAATCTTGTTTGAAAATGAACAATTTTTTTTAAATCTTATAATTATATAAATTTTAATAATTCTAATCAAAAAACTATTAATCTAAATACAGAATCTGTAAAATATAAAATAAAAATTAGTTTGAATCAATGTATAATACAAAATGTAATAATACAAAATAATAATCTTCAAATTTATTTTTATACTAATTATTTATTACAGATTCTATAGGTGCTGTTAAAGAAATTATTATAAAAGACAAAATGTAACAATATTGAAAAGTATGAACTTTCAGATAATAATTTATTATTTATTAATATAAATAATTTTTATTAACTTTTGGTTTACATAATAATAAAATCAAGTAATAAAAAAATTTACTTTAAAATAAGATTAGACTTTAATGATTTTCGATTAATAATGAAATATTATACATAAATAAAAAATACAGTCCAATTTTATTAAAATAATATTAATACTAAGTCTATTTTATTGTTATAATATAAAATGGAATTCTATTAAAAATTAGCTTCAAATGAGTGAAAGAAATTCTAACGTCCTTATAGCTGTATGCAGATATAAATTAGTTAAATAATTACTATTAAATGTTAAGAATTATTAAATATCTTATTTGTTTAAATAATTCAATTATTTATTTATTATATTGTTAATTTTGTAATTTTCTATGATTAACAATAATGAAACATGATCTAATTAATATCTACAATTCACATTTTGATTCAAATTGTAGTTCATGATATGTGTATAATTATAATATAATTTTTTAATACTTTTCATTTACTATGAGTATCAGATTGAAAATAATAAACAAAACCTATGTAAATAGAAAGTTATAATATATAAGATAAAATTAAATTATTTATAGTATAAATATCTCTTAATTTCTCTAAAACATTATTTGATATCGATTTATGGAAAATGAATGAAGAGTGGATCACTGGTAATTAATAATAATTACTAATGTATGTTAGAATTTTTATTCCTATTAATTAACAAAAAATATATTATTTATTGCATTAATAGGAAATAAATTCGCATTTGTATTTAAAACACAATATAATCATATTCTTAATATCTTTGGATTTTCGTAAAAATTATTTAATTATACGTTAAAAATAACATATTATTTTCAAAAAAATTTTAAGATTATGATAACGTACACACAATAATTATAGAGAATATTAAAAAAACTATTATCTAGTAGTTTAAAACGAAATTTAGTTACTTATTATATAATTATTTTAGAATATACAGGAAACAATATTCCATAAAAACGTTTTTATTAATTTATAAATACAGAGTATTTAATATAATTTAATCTAAGAAAAATTTAAATTAATTTTTACGGTATGAAAAAAACATAATTGTATGAATTAATTTAAGAATTTTTAATAGTAACTGTGCATATTTGTTTTACTTGTAACAAATGATTCTTACGATTCTTTTGTTACATTAATTTATTTATGAATTACAACTCCATAAATAATTAATAGAATAATTTTTGTGTATGAGAGTATATTTTACGGGTATTCGTTTTATGTATATCGGTGTAAAAAACAGATAATATAAGGTTGGCGAAATGTTTACTTAATATAATTAAATAAAATCATAGAAAAATTTTATTGGAAATCATTAATTGTTTGTGTGAAAGTATTTGTGTCCGAATCATAATTTGCATAAGCGACTATATTCTTCCGAACCGATTTGCGTACTAAACTAATAAAGGCTTGAATCAAATTATATACAGCAATATACTTGTATGAACGAATTTTAACTAATTAATTATATGTATCATCTTTCATAAATATATTGAATCAAATATAATTTTTTTAACTTATATTGAAAAAAAATACGAACACAAAATTAAATTTATGATATTAAAGTTTTTATTTATCAAATTTTGTTAATTTTAAAACTTAATTATATAAAACTATAGATATATTTGTTTAAACTTAAAATAATTTATGACATTTGTAATCTTCCAAAAATATGTAACAAAAACATGTATTATTGTATTTTTTTGGGAAAAAACATTTCTTAATCACATATTCTCCATTTTTTAGATATTTAATTATATAATTTTACATACTTATAACATTTTTATATGTTTATCTTTTAATTCGAATAAAAATTTAATTTTTAACTGATCTTATTACATTCGGTTAGAAATAATAATTATGATAAAATATAAAAGAAAATAATAATTTTAAAAATAAATGAGCGATCCATTTTAAATATGTATCTTTAAACATTTTATTTCTCTGTGTATTTTAAAAACTGATATTTTTATACAATATAAATAAAAATTTCAGTAGAATACAAAGTATCATTGATGCTTATTATGTCAGTAAATGATGTAAATTAAAAGGTCAAACCTTTCAACATCCTTTAAAATATTATATACTAACTGTTGATGCTTTTTCTCACATATCAAACATTTTATATCTTCTATCTGTTTAATGAAAAAAGAATATTGTTCTGTAAAATTATTTTTTTTATACTCATATACCTGTCCTGAAATCTTTTTTCAATTATAGAAATAACTATCAAAGAATATCCAATTAAATAATTTAATGAACTAATTTTTCTAAAGCTTATGCATCATAAGAAATATTTATATAGTATTAACCTAGCTGTAAATTTTAATTCAAATTTTTTGTTACTTTAGTTTACATGAAAAAGTACAAAATCAAATATTAAGTGCATTTATAATCAAGCATATTTCATATTTTCTTTATTTATTTTCACAAATACCAAAAAATGTAAACTAAATTAATAATAATCATAAATTTGTATTATATTATATTACTAAAATTAATATCTAAAAATATTTAGTATAAATTCTAAAATAAATTTTTGGTAAAAATAAATATATAATGCTAGTTACTATGAAGTTAATTTCTAAATATGTGATTCAATTCAAAATTTAAAGAAGAATAATTGAAAAAAAATATTTACTAATTAAATGAAAATTTAAAGTTAACTATTGATATAGTTTATGAATTAAATAATAGGGTTGTAATTTAAATCAGTGAATATATAAATACGTAAATATAAAATTTGAAGTATAGAAATTGTGACACAAGAATATTTACACAGATGAAATATAATCTGTAAATTTTTAAATAAATGATTTAGATACAATCATTTCTTCTTTTTATTTCTTATTTAATCATTACTGACAAGTAAAGAAGAACTGTATAAGAAATTATAAATTATAGTTTCAAGTTCAATAAAATATTTATATATAAAATATATTTTATAAATTTTAATAATCCACATAATTAAAATCTTTGTTTAGTATACATATGAAATAGTATTATAGTTAGATATAGGAACCATTTTTAACGTTTTTTAGTTGTAGATACCCTAAAATTATAAAATAAGTATTTACAATAGTAAATTACTTTTTGAACTTTTTAGAAGAATACTTAATGAATTTGAAATAGTTAAAGAAAAATTTTCTGTGATTAATATAACGAGTATGCAGCTTATTTAAGCATAAACTATTCAGATTATTGTTTTATCTTCTCAAATTTCTATGACTTCTAATCGAAGTTTTCTGAATTATAAATATAAAACTTTCTAATTTTTTCAACTGTTTCTGCTCAAATATTATAATAGTTTAACTTTATTTTTATTATTTACTTTTAATTAAACATTTTCTATATTTTAACTATCTTTCATCCAATTTTTTAAATAATATAATATGATATAATTAATATAATTTTTTAATATAGTAAAAGTGTTAATGGCATTTTTAATGTAAATTATAATTCTAAATTATAAAGATTAATCTGGATTATTTCATATCCTGTTAAAAAAATGTTTACTAAAAAGTAATAACAATATAAATATTGTATTATAAGTTTTTGATGTGTTACATATTTAATTAAAAAATTTTTTAAATATTTCATCTTGAGTACATATAGAACTTTTAACTCATTATTTTTTTCAATTATACATTTTCATATTAGCATCAATAAATATAAGATATAACACTTCTCGAATATTATTACATACAATATTTTTAAATTCGTTTCTGTTGTATAATGAGAAATAGTAAAATTATAAAAACTAGTTTATGTCTCATATACTACAATGCATGTATTACTGACCAACTGTAAAAATGAGTTCTATTAAACTGATACTGATAGTTAATCGGAACTGTAGAAGAGTTGGATAATCGATTATAAATAAAAAATTTAAATACGTAAATCAATTTAGCTAGTTATTATGTAAATAGATGTACATACAAATAGAAATGTTAAATCATTATGAGGAAAAATTGACTTATCCATTCATCAAAAGTAAATCTCAAATTAATCATTTTTTTAATTTATTATAATTTAATATACTAATAAAATTATAGCTAAACATTGTTAACAATCGGAAAACTCCGCGTAACAGTGAGTCTCGCGAGGGAAGCAGCGGGCGAAAATAAGGCGAAAAAACCGACGAATTAAAGGACACGATTGAAAATACCCGGACCATGTCAATTTCCGAAGCGTGGAGTTACTCGCTGTGAATCCACCAACGTATGACGAGGGAATGCCCCTAGTCCGTGTAAGATCGTACAAACAAACTCCCTTCTCGGAACTCGAAGAAGCGAGATAAAATGAAACACACTGCAGCCAAAGCAAGACATCGGGACGCGAGGCGATCGGATCCTTCTCGGGAGGAAAAAGAGGTGTCTGGCAACTCATGTACGTGTTCGAACTACTAAAACCATTGTTAAACAAATAAACGGTTCAAGAAAAATAAAAATGAGTATTTTTATTCCCTACAAATATAAATAATAAATAAATACTTAAGTTAGTTTAAATCAAGAGAATTTGCCGGTATCTGTACACAGGTATGTGATTGCATATAGTTTAGTTTAGGTGGATAGTTATCTTGATAATTGACAAGTGGCAATATGCATCCATATGATACTTTCTAAATAAACAACCTAAAATAAAGAGAGATAATATTCAATCTGAAGATATAATATTGAATGATAAGTTTATATATTCATTCATATAGACTACAACAAAGCACATAAAGAGTATATCTTGTGTAAAAACATAATTATGAAAATATAAACCTTCCAGTAAAATGACAAGTCAACTATAATTTTCAGAAGTAACGCACCGCCCGTACTACACTTTCTTAAGCAGTTGATCATTTCTTACGCACAGACGTATTGGTATCAGTGTATCCGCATTTATGTATCCAGTACCTTACTGAGCGGACGAAGAAATATTATATTGAAAATAAGTGAATGTAATATAATAGACCAATAGGAGTAGCATTAAGACCGGGAATACATATTTAGAAATTCATGGAAGTAGTGAAAATGTGTGAATATCAGGCATACATTTGGATCGTAGATTTTTCACCAATAGAATCTATCTAATCTAAACCTTTTCAAAAATCAATATCTTATTAACATTATTCTAATTTATCTATGTTACTCATTTAATTTTTTTTTATTATATTTCATGGTTTTCTAACTCTAGGATAGAATGGTTTCGATATAATCTTACACACGGTAACTTGTGAAACGGTCATCTAGTTACCTCAAAAATAAAACATCTTAACTAGACAATAAGCTCATTGAATCTTTACAGCTTTTTCATATTCATTAGTTATTAAACAATAAGTATTGCAGCGATTTTCTATCAATCATTACCTATCAATTTAGCAAAACAGCACCTCTACGAATTTAATCAAACTTCAGCTGAAGATAAAACCTCAGAGATAGTATCAAGGTGAGTGATGATATCCACACGTGTCATCTAAATTAGAATGTTTACTAATTGTTGAATGCTCAATTGTAAACAAATTCTGGTTATTTATTTTTTTTATTAATATAATATCAGTGGTCGAGGTAAATTATAATTTAAGAACATGGAAGCTTTCACGAAACGTATTTTAAAAATGTTTGTTATTATACTTCTTCCATCTTTATTTCTTTTTCTATAAAATCAACATCATTTTTGAAATTCATTAATATCCTGAATACTAGTGATTTTATGGAGACCAATATTCATACGACCTCAATTTACTAAATACTTTCATTTCTTTCAAATTTGTATTTCAGCTAATTTAGTTACAGCTTAATTTCCTTTAATCGATTTAAGATTTATTTTATAATTTTTAAATATTATTTAAAATGTAAACTTAAGATCAATAAATCTTTTAAATAACAAAAAAATATATGGTTCTCTAGGAGAATAATAAGGTTATTACTGTTTTAAAAAGGGCTGATGTGAAATAAAATCCGGAATATAATGAATACGATAAAGGATTTGCTATTAAGAATAGGTGGTATCTGTTCGTTATTTTGTAAGTCTATTATATTTAATTAGTTTGCCAACCCTTTAAGTTGTTTAGGGTTACTTGTGGGAAGTATAAACTGCTTTTTTTATATCTGTCAATCGTTTAAAATCTATACATAACGAATGTTTTTTTTTCTTTCTTCCCTATTAGTATCATTAGTAAATTTTCTGAACTATTAGAAATATTTCTTATGTAGATTAAGTAGCGTATATTTTTATCAAGAATTTAATTCATATCTTATATATAAACAAATCTCAATAATTAATATAAAATTATTTTTCAGTAATTTGATATAACTAGTTAAAAATATGGATGAAAATGTAATTTAATCGATTTAATATATTTAAAATTGATTTTTTTTTATTTTAAATTGATGATCTACATTTGTATTACGTTTATTTGAAACTAAATATATTATCAATCCTAGTTATAAATAGTACATATATATTTTATATATTAGATAGATTCTTTCTAAGATAACATTATATAATTTTTGAAAACTGCTTTATAATTTAATAGTTTTATAAGACTATGGATCTAGTTTTGTAACTTTATGTTTTATTTATTTTATAGACGATTCCAATTTTTTGTACGATTCTTTCAAATCTGAATTATTAAACTTAAATTTTAAATACAAGTTATAAAACAAATATTCAAACAGAAAGTTTCTCAAATTTTAAGAAATTATAGTTAATAAAAAAAATTTAATTTCTATAAAATCTAAATATTTTTATTTTAATTTATTTTTAAAAACTTAAATCCAATTTATATAATGTTTTCTGTAAATAATAAAATAATAAATATTAATTAAATTAATTAAAATAAAATTCATCAAAATAAAATTAATTAAAAAATAATAATAAAATAATAAATATTCTATATTAATAATCAATTTTAGTATTATATAAAATATTAATATAATAAATTTGTAAATTATAAAAAATAACTTAGAAAAGTAAAATAAAATACTTTTATTTGAATATAATATAAAATAATCATCTTTTCTGATAAATTTTTAATATATGCAAAAAAATTTCAATTTTAAATTTATATTTTTAAACACATAATTTTTTTAATACAAACATTATATTTTTATTTCTTCTTCTTTGATTTTTTGCGTTTACATACTTGATTCAAAAGAAATATTTTAATTAAATTAATAAAATAAAATTATGGTTTTAAAAATGGTCTTTGTTGTTCAGTTTTTATTAGATTAATATTTTTGTATTAAAAATTATAAACAAAATTTCAATAATTCATGCATTTTCTTATTTATGGATTCAGATAGACTTATCAGTTTTGTTATGTATACATCACAGTTCTTATAGATTTAAAGTGGTCGTCAATTATCACTCAGTCATATTATGGGCTTTCGTAATTTTGTAGTAAGCGACTCGAGACTTTAACAATGCAATACTAATGTAAACGTTAACCGTCAACTACTTGATTGCGTATTGTTGTTTTCATTGCACGTGTCGCATATCGAATCCTCCATTGCGTCGCTTTTCTCCGCTTTTCCCCCATTTGCATATGTCACGTCAACTTCTGTACTTTCTATCATTACGCAAATTTAGCTTATATGCTTATTTTGCTTTGTTTCTTTATAAGTTAGTTTTGTATGGCTTTGCAATTTTTTTCCAAGTTAGAAACTATATAAAATATTTTATTTTTTTCTGACAGTTCTAATATCAAACCACTTTTTAGACTGGGTGTATTCCCCTAAAATTCCTCTCAAAAAGGGAATTAGAAGATTTATTCTATTTTATATTTTGTTTGAAAGAAATAGGATCATGAAAAGTAAAAAGAAGGATAATATATATAAATATTTTGCATGGATTGAAGTGCGAGAAAGAAGTATCTATTGTTCTATAAAAATTGGAAGAGATCTGAAATTGTAAATTTTTTATTGTTAAGCAGTTTGTTACTCAGTCTCATAATTATAAATCATCTTGCCTATTGATTCGATAAGTTTTAATGTGTTAAGTATCATAAGTTTTTTTTTATTCTTCCAGGAGAAATCTAATCAAAATCACATTACTTATTAGCGGTAAGTACTTCGCTTCAATCATGGATATTTACCTTTTCGCATTACTACTTCTTGTTCCCTTTTTTGCTGTTGATATCGGAATGTCTGTTACACTCTCAATCGCAGGTGTTTGTCACGACCGATATCTACGAAGCATTCAAAACCTGTAATCAAACGTACGGAAGGTCTAATATAATCTAAAGAATAAAGAAAAAAAATTGATAATTAGTAAAAATGAAAATCTTAACGTTTATATAAGATTTTTCGCATTTGCTATTTATATAATTTGATTTATGAATATTTCACTTTTAAAAATTAATAGCGTTGCGTTTGAAAAATGTGAAAATTTCGTTCTTTTACAATACAATTAAAAAGCTAAACGAATACCTTTGTTCGTTAAATATCAATTTTATTTACTACTAAGAGAAACCTAAATTTATCAACATTTTAAAAATTTATTTTAAATTATGAATGATAAATGTATACATCAATAACAATTTTGCAATTTTTTATAAAAATTGAGCTGATCTATTTTATTATGTGTAATAATTATTTTATAATATACTATAATTACTGATATTAAAATTTTATTTACTAGATACTATAAAATAAGTATATTTTCATCATACTGTTATGATATAATTAAAATATCAGTGGCCTAATATAATACATAAAAAAAAAGCAGGTCAATTTTATTGCATTAAATAGATTTATATATATATAATAATTAGTCGAATATAAAGAATAATATTGTATTTGTATACAGTAAAATATTCTTTTCATAATAATCTCAAAATGTAACTAACATTTAATTTTCCATACATAAATTATACATGAATTAGTATTTTATGATATCAATCTGCCGAATCTTTATGAAAATTATGTATAAAGAATTTTTATAATAAAGTTTTATAATAATTTTAATTAGTCTTAAAAAATTTAAGTTTAAAAGAACTTTAAAAATCATAATGAAATTTTTAAGGTATATAAATCTTTCGCGAAATCTAAAAAATTTAGTACTAATGCGTACTAAAATACGCATACTTATAATCTTACAATTATAGAAAATTTGAAAATGAAAAATTCTTGTAATTAATGAATAACTTGTTGATACTATAGATTAATTATATTTTAGTCAATTTTTCAATTCTATGCAATATTTTGTATAGTTTATTAAATTTAACTACGACTAAGAAATACCACTTTGGTATAATATAAATGGGATTATTTAAGTAAATAAATTGAAAATTTGCTATATCTATGAGAATAATTTTAAGCAAGATTTCAGAATAATCTGCGAAGATTTAAAATCACAAGTCGCTGATACTATATAGCAAGTTTAGCTTATATATATCTATAAAACATTTTATTCTAAGTAAGTTATTGATATTAAGATTTATTATCATTCTAAAACATTCAAAGTAATTTTTTAATATAACATATTTGAAAATTCAGTTGTATTGAGTTTAATAAATAAAAATATTTAACATTAAATTATGCATAATTTATATAGTATTTATTTATATTGATTGATACAACAATATATCAAAAATAATTTTCTAACTTTGTTGTAACAAATACTAAAATTATATAAACTACTGGGATAGCACAAAATTACTCTAGGTTGGAATCTATGTACACGTTTAACTAGAAATACTTCTAAAGGTATCTCAATCTTCAAGAAATCATTGTATGGTTAGTAAACGAGGTGGTATAGATTGAACGTACAATTTTTAATTCTACCCATTTTCTGTACAAAATAAATAATCTCTATGACTGCGATCGTTATGCATAACAGCATATTAGTCATAAATAATTTATTATATTAAAAATCATAGTTTATTATGATTGAAAAAAAAACATATTGTATAACTATCATATTTATTGGGTACAAATAAATAAATATTAATAATAACAAAAAAAATACGAAATGGTGAATCTAGTATGAAATTACCTACATGGTATTATTTGATGCGCATGTGATATGATTATGTAACTGTCATTTTTATTGATTTCTGTTCACTTTTCAATTTGGATGAATTCGTATGACTATTCAGTGTCCATTCAAACAGATGTATTCAAATATTTTAGAAGTATTGTATACCTGTTATATAGAATACGTATAAATGTAGCAATTAATATTTATTACTAATTGATTTAATTATTACTTAAATTAATTAATTATATATATGTTTTATCATAATATTATAGAAAGCTTCATAAGATAATAAAAATTACGAAATGCATAATAATACGATATTTATATGAAAGGTGGAATTAAATCTATTATTTTTTTATTATTTATTTCAAAATTTTTAAAACAATCGTATATTTAAATTTTATTTTATGAACGTCGTTTATTTGTCAGGTTTTCATTAATTAAAGTATACTATTATCTTATAAATTCTACAATAGTTGATAAATTAAAAGTTAACTCGAATTATAATAATTAGAGTTATATAAAATATGGAAAATCTGGAATAAATTCTGAAATATATCATGTATGTTATATTTCTGAAATATGCAACTACATTAAATAATTTAATTTAAATTTAAATCGAATTATATTATATATATTTATCAGTACAATTTATAATTTTTAATTAATTATTATTGCTGTACTGAACACATTATAATTAAAAGATTTATTTAATTTATATTTTAAGCTTTATATAATATAGCCGTGAGTTATTTAAAACTAGGTTCAAAGTAAATAATTCTTATTTAAATTAACAAAAAAATATGAAACCTTATAAAATCACTTTTAAAATTTTAAATACATACATATATAGCATAAATTTTAAATAAAATATAACAATTAAATCTCTAGATCATGAACTTGTCGAAAAATATATGCTTGAATAATCTACTTACATGTAAGTTTTCTAAATTTTATTCTGAACATTAATAATTAGGAAAATTATGTACAATAAATATCGATATAAAACCTTTATATACTGAAGTATAGTATTAAGTTTTTGGTGTAATATTTTTTATTGATTATTTTCAATTTTATATCTATAAAAAATTATTTGGATAAAATATTCTAATATATTAGAATAACCGTTTATCTTATGATGATTTGTATATACATGACTTTTGTCATTGGTAGCAAAATGACATGTAGGATTAGCCAGTGGCGACTACTAATGAACAAATTCTATTTGTATCATAGATGTGGAAATTCTACACTTTTACCACTTAGATTTTTAATATATTGAAAATATTGAATATGTTTAACTATTATTCTAAAGAAAAAAATCAATGATTATTCCATAAAAGATGATACATAATTTCAAAACAGAGAAAAATGGAATGATTATATTACATTTGTATTTCACAAAATTTTATATTGTCTAAATAATTTAATTAATCTACTAGATACAAGTATTTTTTTAATTTCATTGAAGAAAAAATATTAACAATAAATTAATCAATAAGTACACAAATTTATAAGATATTTTAAAATCTTCAGTAATGTAAAGTGTATACCAATTCTTTTGAATATAACCTTGTCAATAATTATTTCTTCTCTAATTGTTTTCCTATTCAAATATATTTACTGTTATTATATTATATATCGATTATTATATATCGATATTGTAGCTGCACCTTTTTTAATTAATGATTTTAATGACTTCATTGCATGTCGAGATATTAATAGTATAAAATTAAATATTGAGTAAAGGACTTACTATTAATACGATTTAATTATATATTTGAAATAAATTTTTAGGAATAACATATTATTGAATTTAAATTAATGAACTTATATTACGTCTAATCAGATAAATGTATTTTATACTTATAATTTTTCAAATTCATTCTTTTGTTTATTATTCAGTTTTTTATCTGCAAAATTATTATCAATGAAATAATAAAATAGAATTCATAAAATATTTAATCATTGCTTCCGTAAGTTTATTAATAAATTATTTGCAATCCAACATATTCATAAAACATGTTAAAATGATAACACGTGAATATTATTTCATATATATAATAAAATTAAATTTATTGAAATATAAAAATAGTAATTATATAATATACATAATAATATTTCTTTTTATTAAAAAAATAACGAGCAATTAGGATGATTAAACTTTTATATCACTACAAATAAGTTAGAAATTCTTTTTTATTTACGAATTAAAAAATAAAAACAGAATTTTCAAACTCTGAGTAGTAAAAGACTCTTGAACTAAAATTCTATAAAAAATGCGAATTTTTCATATTAAAATTAATAATTTTTTTAAATATTGAAACATAATATTTTACTTTAAAAAGAAGAATATAACGTTAAGCTTCAAAGATTAAATTTATGATAATAAATTTCACTTATAAATATTTACATAAAAATTTTGTTTTTATTAAAAAAAGTTTTTATTGGTTTTGTAAAAAAACTTTTTCTTCTAATTTATATATATGCATATAAATTAATAAAATATTATGTTTGATTATGTATATAAGTGATTAAAATGTTAAAAGTTTATTAGCAAAATTAAAGTTTACCTTATTTTAAAAAAATAAAACGCTCATATTAATATGTATAATTTGTATATTACCAGAATTGAACAATCATGAATTAAATGACAATAGGTGTGGCGAAGTTTACGTCTATGAAAATTCAGTGTTCTGCGTTATTGATTTTCAAAATTTATAGAGGAAGGGTGCGGTAGAATATAGCTCTGTTAAGCATTGAAAATGATAGAGACAAGAATCAAAAACATAGGCTGATTGAAATAGAAAGATCCACAAAAATAGGATAATATTGAGAAGAAGGCAGAAGAATGATAAAAAAAAAATCAATTTATATTAAGAGATATTGACATTTTTTAATACCAAAATTTAAGTTAATTGTTTATATTTTTCATGTTCATATTCAAATTGACTACTTTTGATATAATATGATTATATATTTATTAACCTATAGTTTATATATTCTATTTAATACATAAGATATCCTTCTCAATGTTTACATGAATAGATTAGCAAATTTTATTAAATTTAGCTGATCTTAAAAAATAATAAAACTGGATTAAATGAAGAGAAATTTAATAAAAATAATAAAATAAGTTTTCTAAAAATTAAATTTTGTCATATTATCTCAACACTTATATTTAATTCCATAAATATTAATTTGATTAACAAAAATATTATAGTAACAAACTATTGTTAAATTCTTTTTTAAAAAAGATTAATATAAACAGATTTTTAAACCATAATATATTGACAAGAATAAATGAACCAGAAATGACGATACAATTTATTTAAATGACAATAGAGTTTACTAGCTCTTAAGAAAGCGTGTAAATACATTTTTTGCTAACAAAAAGTCAAAATTATAAAAGATAAAGTTTTCTATCCTGTTTTCTGTGAATATTAAAATCTTTGAACAACAAATTAACGGGATAATTGGATCGTATATATCTGGTACTTTGTATATATATTTTAATTATAATAACAAGTTAAATCTTTCAAACAATATTTTTCCTAAAAAAATTTAAATTCTTATAAACAATTGGTTAATTAATAAAAAATTTATTTATGTGAATCAAAAACTGAAATACGCAATTCATATTAAACAAGAAAACAACAATATTTTAAATATTTTTTTTATAAAATCAATCATTAGATAATTAAATGCAACAAAAAATACTATTTAATATTATTATAAAAAATAATTTGTAAACTAATTTGAAAGAACAAGTAAAACAAATTTTATTTATTATATTTCTTTATCTACATTCGAATAAAGGAACTTTTTCAATCAAACTTATAAATAATATAATTATGTTTAACCATAAGTGGTAAATAATTTTAGTGTAAACTAAACTAAAGATAATTGAATACGATACTCAGTAGTGTTGAAGTGTACTACATGCTCTTCGATGTTGTTTCAGGCGTGATGGGAATACACAATTCGTAATGTTTGGTGTGCAGATGTTTCGTTTGGACAGTTATGAGGTTACATGAACACTGCAAAACAAGTATATTTACAAATATATTATAGTGTCGATTTAATTATTCGAAAAGTATAACATTTAACTTTGACTGCCTGTCTAACTAGGTTAAACTATTAATTGATCAAAAGAGGAACTATTATGTCAGATTACTTACTTTTTTTTATAATTCAATGTTTAGAACCAAAATTTTGCTCTATATGATATAGCTAATTAAGCATAAGTATGAATTTGTATAAATCGATGTTATATTTTTATGTTAGTTATAATTTTGATGATTGGTTTCTCTATCTAATTTTCGAATATTAACTTTTTTAATCATCTATTCCTAGTTTTGTTATGACCGTCTACTTTCAAATCGACTTATTAACAGCAAAGAAGTAAATACAAATCTTTAATGAGTAATAACATATGTTTTATGACTCTAATATGTACACGTCAATGGCGCACCTAGTTATTAGTATATAGAATTTTATGCAATACAAATGTTATTAAATATAGTCATTGATATGAAAAAATGCAATTATTATCATTAAATTTTTCATAATTCCAATCATAAATGTACACTATGTGATTTTTAATATCAATAAAAAAGATAAAATATACAACATGAATATAAATAATAATAATAAAAATAAAAATACAGAAAATTTTTTTAAATTTTATATATTTATTTTTCAAATTATATATATATATCTATTATTCAAAAAATATATCGTAGATCCATGAATATAAGTAATTGTTCAAATATATTAATAAGAACATAAATCAAATTTTTATTATTAATTTATAAATTTAAAAAAATTATGAAATAATATTTCTATTTTTAATAAATCGGTCTTATCTAATTAGAGGACTTTTTAATCGAACTAATCACTTCTGTTATATTATACTAATCCTTTTTCAAATTTATTACCTCATACTATACATATAATTTATGAAATTATCTTCATTTTTATAATTATTTAGAAAATTTATTATAATAAATAGTTAATAATGTTAATGTAATGCAAACATCAAATTTTGCACTGTGATTGGAATATGCTGAAATCTTGAAAAAAGAAGTAGATATTTGTACTTTAGTTGGTAAAGTAAATCAACTGCGAAAAATAATAATTTGATTTCGACTTCTGTTTTGAATTTTATTCTTCAAAATATAATTTCTTATAATATCATTTCATAGAAGATTTATTTAATTAGACTTTGTATTTATAAATACAAACAATATGTAAATCGGAAAATCTTAAAAAATTAATTATATTTTATCAATATTGCATAAAATATTAAACAAAAATGTGATATACATTAGAAAGTTATATTTCTATAATTTATTGAAAACATCTAGTAGATAATTACAATATATTATTCCTTGCTTTAAAATCATTTACAAACATAAATCTCGATGTTTTCGATGGTTATTAATACACAAGTTTTTAATGTAAGTATTCACCTTTTAAATTCTTATACATTTTCTTAGAAGAATATGAAATGCTGCATTTTATTTTAATTCTGACACGAACTTTACATATGTACTTATAAGATGAAATTGAATTAAATGTAAACTTAAAAACATTTTAAAAAATCAAATGAAAATAAACACATGTATATAAAATTAACGCATTTTGTATAATGTAATAAAGAGTTATATTTTCTTTTTTTCAATTTTATTCATCTAAGATATTAAAAGTTGAATACAAATATACGTTTTCTTTTCAAATTGAATATTCAACTCGATTACTTTTCTGATTGAATAGAATGTAAAACGTACGTTTTCGATGTACTATAAATATAAGTATAAATCCATTAAACTACTGATGAAAATTTCATTTCAAGTGAGAAAATATTGAATTAATACGAAAAAAGAAATATAAAAGTTTTATTATTTTCACTCGTAGTATACAAAATTGAATCAGAAACTTAATACTCGATAGAGCTACAAATGCATAGGCACTCTTAATAAATATTATAAATTTACAACTTTTTTATGATAAATATGTGCAAACATATGAATCGAGATTATTACAAAGGTATTCATGACTACTTATTTTGGTTGACATTCAAATAAATAGAAAATTAATGTTTATTTTATATTATGATTTACTTATGTACTAATATTAGACTTATTTGCATTATTTATATGAATTATTTTATTTAATAAATATGTAAAAGCACGATATTCATTTTTTATTTTAAGCAGAAAATTAATCTCTATTTTAATAAAACACTTATTCAATAAAACATTTAATTTTACAATATATAAAATTTAATAATAAAAAATATATATTTCTGTGTTCATTGTTGAAAGGTTATAATAATAAATAGACGTTCATCTAAATGTGGTATACATAAATTTGAATTTCTTATTATATTGAGTGTTTTTTCTAGTAAAACTAAATTCCATGTATATGTATATTTACAAGAATGTAAAAGAAGCTTACTTCGTAATATAAACATAAAAGTATAAATGACCAAAATAATGCATAAAATTTGACTTAAAAATAAATAAAACATGTATTGTTATAATATAGTAACTATTATAAATTAAAAAATAATATTTATATTAAATATTAAACTGAATAGTACATTTTGAATCGTATAATTATTCAGAGCTTAATAGAATATGATAGATAATGAGAATAATATTTTTAATTAGAAATTGAAACTTATTCAAAAACATAATTATTAGACAATTATAAATAAATTTTATCCACTTCCTTCATAGAGAAAACAATAAATAAAAGAATAAAAAACTAACGAAACAATTATTATGTGAATTAACAATAAATAATAATAAAAAAATAGAAAAAGTTTCTCTGATAAAGAAATGTTGATACATAACAAAATATTTAACATACGAATTTATAAATAAGTTAAAAATTTACTAAATTTATTTGGCAAGAATAATTTTAACTTAAATAGTATCTAACTTTTTTTCAAATGAACTATTAGATAACATGATTTCATTTAAATATTTTAATTTTTTAATTTAATCAAAAAATTTATTTAGTTGATGAGTAAAAATAAATGCAAGAAGGAACAATTGAAAAATAAAAAAAATTTTAAATAAATGTAATATTTCTTGAATTTATAAATAGATGGTCGTGTTTAAACTATAAGACTTATTTTTAGCTCATCACACTAAGATTTTAATTTCAGTTATATTAGTTTTTTACATAATTAAGGATTAAAATACTCAAAACATCTTAGATGTTTTAGACATACAACTTTTATGCTGGTAAGAACAATACTACATTATCAAAAAATTACGATTACTTTATACGATATATCTGAAATTATATCCACGATTAGTAATAATATCACGATTGGTGATAATAGAACTATTTGATATCAATTTACATTATATATATGTATTCATAAAACGATAGGTTGATTGTATACAACTTCAGAAAAATCATCAATGTAGTAAAAAACTTATTTAAATAGCTTATTGCTATTTCCTACGTAATTATTATATTATAAAATAATATATTTTTTATTGGTATTAAATATTTAAATTAGCTTTATACATATAAAATATTCAAATTTTTTAATTTTTAACTTTACAATTTTTTAACTGATTTTTTTTCTAAACTTATAAATAAAAATAATCGATGTTTTATCTATTTGTTCTAGAAGACATGTAGTTTCATAAGCTATAATTATTAATATTAAAATCAAGTCATACTATAAAATATGTTACTTGTTCGAAAATTTGTAAGATTCAAAGATAAAATTTGTAAAAGTTTTCAAAACAATAGAAATATGAAATTTAAAATTATGAACATTTACATACTATTTTTATTAAGATAATAGGATCAAGAATATTTTTAAATTTATTTATTGATTATTATTTTAATATAAATCAAAAAGTAATTCAAGAATATAAATAATATATAAAATTTTAGAATACTCAATATCATAATAGATTTTAATTTTGATTAAGATGAAGTATATGATATTTAAATAATCACAATTACTTGTATAAAATTTTATATGTATGAAGATACTCGTTCGATTTTCTTTGTAACAGTCACTGCTATTAAAATGTATGATATACCAACGTAGAATGTTGTGGTAGCTAGGATACTTAGAATATATGAGAAAAGTATGGTACTGGTCATGCGCGAACAGTTTCTGTTACATGTTCATATATATATGGTATCAAAGTGACAAAAGTGTAGTCCGAGCACCAGTTACCACATTCGAGCATGCGCATCAACATTTTCACACTAGTTCAAGCATATAAAATGCAGATACTCTTAGCGAAAATATACTCTTTCGAAGTGAAACTACTTACATCCTATCTTGATTAATTAACCTCGTGACATTCAATATTGATCAAGGATACTAATTTCATAATCACCAAAGAAAATTAATTTATTTTCAGATATTCTATTATCAAGATGATATTATGTTATTAGAATTACAGATACATTTCTATAATAAAGTTAAATATATTGTATTTATATTTTATCTCTATTCCGTGGTTTAATTAGTAGCCTCTACTAATTTTTTGGATTCTCTCATTATGAATAATTATAATGCATTATAGAATCTAAGTAATATTCTTTCAAAGCTACTAATATTGAAGAAAATTAGCTACAAAATATTTACATCGATTATTTATATTAAGTGTTGCTTACCAAAAAGCTATTTATTAATGGCAATATTTTTAATGAAGTATTTCAAACAACTCACATATAAACTATAAAAATACTAACATTTTAAAATTTTACTGATTTTGTGTTATGTTTTACTACTTATTAATATTGTTGGTATTTATTCTCAGTATGCTAATTTCCATTTAACCATTGCAAAAAATAACATCATAAACAATTAACATCATAAAATAACATCATAAAAAATTCATCATTTGGAGATTTTGAATTCATTATTGTATTGTTTTTGTATCTATTAAATTGTACAACATGAATCTTAAAATTCAATATAACTGCAATGATTTTATGCTCTTTTATTTTGCTGTCAGAGTGATAATATCATGTAGCAAATAATAATTTAATGATTTAAATGATATTTTATACTTTTTCCTTCAAAATATAATTATATGATGCAAAATAAGATAATTTACACTTATTAGAAAGAGAAATTAATTTGAATCATATAAATTATTTAACTAAAGATATTATCATTTTTAAATAAATGCATTATTTATATCACTTATTGGAATATGAAGTTTTCAAAATTTAAAATCAGAAAATCCGAAATTCATGTAGTAATATCTGATTCATAAATGTTACCTTATATGTATAATTAATAAGAAAGTAGAACTATCATAGTTTCAAATAAAGTAAAAATAGGAGACTGTGATACATATTCTGGTATGGTTGTTCTCGCAACCATGTCTTCTTCCTAAGGTCATCTCGACGGGCGTTATGGCATATGCAATCGATTTACCGCAAAATCGCCTCTGGGAAAATTGAACTATCTCGCGTGAATTTCATGTTGACTATAAACTATGGAAGACAATGGCCCGTGTGTTTCAGTAATAGAATAACATGGAGCCGCGACGCTCCCGATAGCGATTCAATTAATGCCGTTATCCGCCGAGATTCTACATACAGGCGCGGCTTTTGATCGTGGTCCTCCATTGAACTAGCGAACGCTGGCTCATTCGGTTATTCGATCGGATAGATTGTTGACGATGTCGAAGAGTTCACTACTTCACCCCACATAAATTAATATATATCGGATAACCGGTTTTCTCTTCTTGTTTTTTAACGATAGTAATAAAAATTAAGTGAATTCATTAACTCATAAACGTAAATAAATCGTGGCAGATATTTTTTATATCATAACAAATAATAATCATTTATATTACATATACGAAGATTCATAAAAATACTGAAAATGCAAATATTTGATAAACAAATCAATAAATTAAATATATTTTTAACAACAATTTATACATTTTTACAATGCAAAATTTTATAACATATATTCAATTTTTTAAATGTATAATAAATAAATAAAATGAATCATTAAATAATTAAGTTTCATGTAAATTAAAAATTAATAAATAAATAATTTATGAAGTACATAAATTGAATATAGTATAAATATAAAAATTCATCTTTTGAAATTTTAGTTTATTATAAGAATAAAAATTTAAGAAGGTAAAAAAAAATAATGTTGCATACAAAAAAAGACCATAGAATAATTTAGAGCTATTTATATAAACAATAGTAAACCAATACAATCTATTGATGATTTGCTGAGTGCAAATTTGATTTTTACTAATTATGCTATACCTAATAAATTAGAAAATATAGAAATTATATAAATTCATTAATTAGTTAATATTTTACAGAGGTTATTTAAAATAACTATAATTAAAAAAATATTTCTACAATAAAGTAATTAAATGATTGTTTTCTCTCCAAATTTTCGACTAGTTTTATTTTTATATTTTGTAAATATTAATTTATAAATATGCCTCACTGTAAGATTAGTATATTTAATTATTTTTAATTATTAATTTATCTTAAATAATCATGTCAAACTTATTTATATGAATTTATCCAGTTTATTTCAGTAGTAATAAAGTAGTAATTTATAGTTGTATAAAAAGGTCTTTTGATTACAAATCATTGTAACATTAAGTTGTTTTTAGTTTTTTTTTATATATTAAATTAGGAATAATTATAAGTATATTTAAGATATTTATTTGGAAATCAATCGCAATTTTCTAGAATAATGTATCGAATGTCTTAATAAAACAATAATTAGAAATAAAATTAATATGCAAATGCAATGTATGTATTTAATTTTTAAAATCAGATTTATTTAAATATTAATCTAGTCACTCTTTTTTTCCACTACTATTTATCAATAAAAAATTTATTTTGACCAATTAAATTCGGGTAAATAGACTATGAGTTGAAATGGCCCTTTTACAAGACTATAGATAATATACAGAGTAATTTTTACTACAATTTTTTATTATAGTTACATAATTGTATTTTTAGCTAAAATTTTGTATCCATAAAAGAAAATCAAAAGTACACTGTAGTCCAAACACCTAAGCTACATGATAACTATCTTTTATTAGTTATATAATATTTTTAAAATATTTTTGTAATATTTGGAAAACTTCGAATTTTGTATAAATAAATTTCGAAAAAATTAAATACAAATTATGTGTTTAATTTGTTTAAAACGAATAATAAATAATTTGATAAAAATATTTTATAATTTAAATGATCTCTCTAATTTATAATTACAATTTATTCTAAGTTTCATTTACATTAATATCATTATTCATTAATTATAATGAATAGTAATAATATACTAGAAACGTAAATTATATTTACATTGAAACGTATAAAACAATTTACAATGACTATATATTACAAAGTATATCATTAAAAGTATCTATATCATTACAAGTAACATTCAATAATATATACATATAATGAATATAAAATGGATATTTATATAATTAGATACTAATAGTTATAGTTAGAGGGAAAATACTGTTCCAATTATCCTAGTCGTGAAAGCTACATCGTACTCTCTGGTTGCTTTAAAGGGTGAGTGATGAGTCAGTGTACTTGATGTATCCTTAGACAATAATAGATCATATGTTTGCATAAAAATGTATTATAATAATTGTTTGCATTAGCGAAAGTAATATAATTTTTCTACTGCACAAGTGTATTGATGGAATTTGTAAACTAGAATTATATCTTATTTTAAATTAAAAATAAAATTATACCTTACTTTACAGTTGAGTAGTTAGATCGAAAAAACATTTACCATTATATTATTTGGAAATGTAAGAAACCACAGTTTTTATATCATATGATTTCATATTAATTAAATGCAAAAACTATTTTGTAAAAATTTAACCAAAATTATTTCTTTTGAATAATATATAATATAATTTTTAAGCATTCATAAGAAAGTTTTTTTTAATATTCTTAAAAAGATTGGATAGAATAAAATAGTAAATCGAAGAAATATTATGAAAAAATTAAAGAGGGATTTTCAACAATTTTATAATACGTTTATAAGCCATTTATATTTCTTCTTAAATTACTCATATATTGTAATTTAATCATATAATTATAAATTAATATACTTTTTTAATTATTTTCCATTTCTTTTTATTATTATTTGATAATACCTTTAAAATAATTGATTCTAATATAAATAATCAAATATTTTTTATTAAAATATTTGGAAACTAATAATAACATCACATTAGTTATTATAAATAGTACTATAAATTATAAATATTATATCTTAAAAAGAGTTGGAAGTATATAATACAATTATATATTTATAACTATAGTGTATTGTTCTTAATATTCAAAAAAATATATTATTTGTGTTTATATTCTTTAAATAAGTTTTAAAAAATATTTAACTGGTATATGTAGTAATTTTGATTTAAAAAGTATATATTTCAAAAGAAAAATAGTGAAACGTAAAAGGAATGTTTCATAAATTCGTACATATTTGAGTCTTAAAACTGAATTTAGCTGTTTCGCACAATCTTTTCTACATTAGTGAATATTCTTAATGAGTGCACTTTATTTTCTGAATGCAAAAGCTGGTGCTGACACTGGTCAAAGGATTAAAAATATTTACGAAGGTCTAACTGCTATTCGTAAATTTCTAAAATTTTTTACAAAAATATTTTATTGAAAGCAATAACTGTAATCAACGTAATTAAATATTACAAAGACATAATAACATCATTTACATTATTTTATATTTCTGAATATAATCCAGTAATAGAAGTTGTAATATAACAAAATAATTTTAAGGTTTTTATTACTTAACTATAATTTAATAATTTTATATAATTTAATTAATAAACTATTATTATAATATTTATATTTATCGTATTATTTATGGTTTATTTATGGTTTTAAAATATTAAACACATATATTTATTGAAATGAATTAAAGTAATGTCTTTTTCTAATTAATAATATTTTATAAAACTGCAGTATATTTATGTTGCGTTCATTATATAAATGACAAATACATCATACTAAAGGAATTGCTTTTTTCAAAGTAATAATTTTATTCAGTGATATAGTGATATATCTATTTATTGTACAAACATTTAAGAACGAAAAAATTCACATAGTGTGATGAGTTAAAACTAATTATTCAGAAAATTCTATTTATTTTTTAACCTGAATTGATTTTAATCTTTTTAATATAATTAAAAACTGTATATTTGTATTTTTTAATAAGATAAGAATATTGTTATTTTCAAAATGAAATTAGACTTAAAAAAATAATTTAAAATATATTTTTTATGCACTTTTGTTAAAATTAAAACTATTTTGAATTATTATGATTTTAAAATTCATGGAAATATTTAAAAATATTAATTTAACAACCACATTTCGTGGATATTGAAATCACAATTTTAAATTATTTTATGACATTATAATAATTATATTATAATTAAAATAACCTTTATTTAAGTAATAAAATTATATATATAAATTTATGTTATTTTATATCTCAAATCATTTGATTCATATTTTTTGTTATGATAAAATTTGGCAAATATATATTTCTATAAAATGAATAAATTTTTATTTCTATGCATTACAAGCATTTAAAATTAAAAAGTTCAAATAACTATTACTTTATTATTTTTTCATATTATCAAATGACGTATATGTAATGGTTTATTAACAAAAAGATTGTATAATCTGATATTGTATAAAGTTATGAAAACTAGTTTGTTTTTTAATTATTTAATATATTTAATTTATTTAAAACTGAAAATAGATAATAATTTGAATTGTTTTCTATACAATAAATTTTCAATGCATTTTTTATCAATTTTTCTTAAAACATCATTTATAGAATTAATTCTAACGTCATATTTTACTTTTATATTCCTTACAAGTTTATTTTAGTTCAAGTTGACTATTTATATTTAAGATATTGGAATAGATTTTCATAATTTGGTGAAAAATTTTATTGAGTTATGGAGCTATTATGTAAATAAAATGAGATTATTATATCTTTAGGTCTAATGTGAATATTGTTTTGAATAATTCATAACTGTAAATTTACTAATAATCTCCTTATGTTCTTATTATATATTTAATTAACTAGTAAAACATATTATAAAATTATTATAAAATTATATAATTTTTATGAACTAAATTTTATATGATCGACTATTTAAAAAAAATTTCGAAAACAATTAAATCATCTTTTTAATATATTTATTTATAATAATATCAATTTCTTTAAGTTAATAATGCTTTTTGAGGTACATATACCATAAATATTATCGATAAATATATTTTTAATCTTCATTAAAATTTTTTTCACGTAAATCAATGTATAATAAACGAAAATTTTCTTTAAATATAATTTAAAATTTTTGAAAATAATAGCAAATAAAAATAAACGTGTCAAAAGTATTTCGAGATTTTTATGAAATATAAATTTATATATAGGTAAAAATAAATAATAATAAATAAAATAAAATTACCTAAAATTATAATAATTAATACTTCTCTTTTAAAATAAAAGAAATAAATGAAATCATGTATTGTTCATAACATTATGTTAATAATTATATATATATATGTATATTCAAATCTATTAACTTTATTTAAACTAAATTCGAATTTTTAATATTTATATACTCATTTAATATATCTTTTATACTACATTAATATAGTGAACTAAAATAATATTTAAATAAAATTTTTTAATTATTATAAATACTAATAATAAAAATTAGAGTAATTATTGTAACGAATATATTTTTCAGGAAAATAAGTATTTATTTTAAATTATGTTTTAGTATTATAGTAATATACATAAATAAAAGAAATATGTGTATGTATGTATGTATCTGTACGTAGGCGTAATCACGTATTACACAAGGAAATGTTCATTACCTGGAGTATCTCTAATCTATCGTATGCAGTACAGTTAATGATGCATTAATTCGCTGATGAATTCTTGTGTAGGAGGGTAGAATGTAAAAACATCGATTTTAGGTCATGCATAGTGAAAACGTCTACGATTAATTGGGAAGAATTATAATTATCACAACTTCTCACAAAATGAGAACTTAAGTTGATATAATAAATAAACATATTCAATATTAACAGAATAACTATTCAGAGATAATGATTTATTTTATCATTTTCCTTTTATCTAATATCAAAAACATATATAAATTATGTATTGGATTAAAGTATACTTATGTACATATATGCGCAGAAGATGAATAAAATGTTATTAAAATTATAACAGAAGGGAATCCATTCGGTACACGTATATTCATAAGCACATAGACCAAGTTGTAAGAAAAGTAATAAAGTATGCGAGATTCAGATTAAGTAAGTAAAAAATAAGAATAAACATATTAAATTTGAGTTTAACAAATTCGACCTCCCAGTTACTTTATATCGCTCCGAAGTAACCAATTTATTATTTTATACATTAAATCTCTTCCTTTATATTAAAGTGTTAGTAATAATTATATATTTTTTAATATTTGATATCCTATTTTGGAATGTAAAATTAACATAAATGTGTACTATGTATTCAAGTAGGTTGCAATTCCCTTGTACAAGCACTTCAAGGTTAAAGCTTACATTGTCTCTTCTTGTCACAGTGATACTGAGGTGTGAATGCCTACTCATTCCAATGTTTAATCTCCCTTACAAGAGCGGAATATATCGAATACATGGGAAGAAATATAAAATCACGTGGTAGATAATTGTCGGTAAATATAGCAACGATGGGGACAATCAAAAGAGACGATAATAGATCCATCTATTGATGCTTAGGAATTTTTCCTTCAGCTACTCTAATTTCTTCAATTTTTTTTATTTAAAATCAATTGTTCTTCGATATATTTATTTAATAAGAGCTACGCGGTATCAATGAAAGAGAGCTCCCTCCAATCTCAATATATAATTTCAATATATTGAAAAATATAAATAAATTATAGACACCGAAAAATGTTTTTTATTTTTTATTTACAATGATATAATTATTATTAAATAAAGCTTAGGTATTTTACCTGTGTAATATCTTAAATCATGTTAAATGAGCGTAGATGTTATTTACAATACTATTCCTTAAATTCAAAAGTGATTTTAAAAAAATTTCATCTCACCACTTACAAGTGGCATAAATAAATAATTAGCGACACAATGATTAAATTAAGTAAATTAGGAAGTATACATATTTATTGTGCGGTACTATCAAATCGGCAAGATCTCAATATATCGAGATCGTGAGCTTACGCCAAATAATAATTCAAAATTTATGAATTACGAGTATAATTATATGAGAACTTAAAAAATGAGCTTTCCCTATACATTAAAATCTATTACTTTGTACGACAACTTTAAAATCTCTCAAAAAATAAATAATGTTTTGTGTTATACTATAAGTATGTATGTATCACTACTATATCGTAATGACAGCATTGACTCATATTGCCTGTATAGCGTTAATGTAGTTTGTGTGCTACAGTAATGAACAAGCAAATTTATTTGGACATATATTCAGGATTGTGTGCATTATAATGACATTCTAAATGTTAATATTGTTTCTCGTGCTTTCCTTCTGTTCTCTGATACATGCATATCCTAATTATATAGGCTGCTGCAAAATAAAAACCCACTACTGAGGATTATTCATCAATTGATTTTCATTCTACAAACATTTTTTTTATCAGCTTTTGATTTGCGGCGAATACAATGCAGAAGTAAAAAAACGTATATTAAAGTATTCATCTTGGTATAAATTAAAGTAAATTTAAGATAAACGAACAGGATTCATCATTGTACTAAAAAGTTAATTACCTTTATTATTCTTAATATAACATCATTCTCAGCATGTATAAACAAAAGAAGTTATTTATTATGAAGTCATACGCAAAATCTACTTACATGTATAACGGATAACTATAGTTATTATTTAATATCCATTTTTGTTCTTGTAATAGTATCTGACATTCTTGTTCATAAAGCTTGATCCACAGTTATCGCCTCAATGAAAAACTGCATGCTAAAATATATATTTTTTATATATAAATATACTATATATTTAAATACCAGTTGAAGCAGTAGATTATTTAGTCAGAAGACTTTCACTTCTGGGGCTCTGTCAACTAAAATCTTTATAGAATATACTTAATTTTGAATTATAAATAAATACTATCATATATATAGATAATAACATTTCTAGATAATTGAGAATGTTTAAACCGAAGAGTAAGAATAATAATAATAAAAATTCTATATAATAGAATTAATAATGAAAAGATTTTAAGTGTATCTCGCATATTTTTATATGAATAAGCATTTAAAATGAATTTAAAGAATTAAAAAATTGTATATTTGAAATAAAGTTAAAGATGATTCCAATGAAACATATGTCTAAGGGATATACTAATAAAAATAAACAGTAAAAAATATTAAATTATTTTGTTTTCGTTTTAGAAAAGCTTTAACTATCAATTTTTAATATACGTACGGATTTATTATTGGTATAGGAATGTATTCAAGTATTTTCCTGTTTAGAAGTAACAAATTCTGATGTTTACTAAATGAGATCTTTATTACTTTTACTTTTTTTTTTATTTTGATTATGAAAACATAATTTTATTAAGTTTATTAATGAAGTTTATCATTAAGTAAAAATTAAACAATAAAATGTTTAGTTTACGATTTGCTTGTTTAAGTATTATTTATTAATTAAAAGTGTCTATATGAAAATATAATATATACATAAATTGAAAAAATTGATGGATAATCAGTAAAAAATTTTGAATGATTAATATATGTATATTTACACATAAAAATCGAGCGAATTTTTTAATTACATTTAATAAATTTTAATTTACATATTTTTACATTTTATGGAATTTATATATAAACATACCGAGAGAAATATGCGTCGCATTTTTTATTTATTGTAAGTTTTTTTATAGTTGTTGATTTTCATGAAATAACATAATTTTTTAAAAAAACTACATTTTACGTATTTAATATATTTTTCTATTTATATGTTTCTTTAAGTGTACAATTTTTTTGTAATTCTATTCGGTAATTAATGCTAATTAAGGCTAAAAATGTTTTATGGCTTAGTTTATTTAATTAATTTATTACTAAAATTTTGTAAACTCGAATGTTTCAAAAATGGTCATTTTATAAATCAGTAATATAATTGTTTAAAGTGAAAATTAATATTATACTCACATTCTTTTAATTTATCTGATACTAAATTATTATTATTATTATTATTATTAAAGAAGTTATAAATATATTCTAGATTATTAATAATATATCTAATGTGGAAAAAAGAAATATTCAAAATTAGACTTTATAAATAAAATCCTTCGATTCAATAAAAATATTACTAAATTTAAATTAAAATTATAATGACATATTGAAAAAAATTAAGAATGTATAAAAACGCTTTTATTAAGAATATATAGTATATTAGAATAATAAATGTTATAGACTTTATTTACTCTTGGGCATTACTCTGACTAACTCTTTCGAGCCATAGACAAAGCACACTAGATGGAGGAAACTTAACCATTAGACTTAAGCTCTTCCACTGAGATTCTGGGCGTATCAACGGCATATCCATGTTAAAGGGGAAATGCACTAGGAAATGGAGTCGCCATTAACGCTAATACTTTTGGAAAGATGCGGGGCGTGCCGCGGCTGAGAAGGAACTTTAGGAAGAAAGCGGGTAGGTACATGAGAATAGAGGAAATGAAAAGAAGAAGAGGCATTTCGAAAAAGAGGTAAAGTAAATGAGGAAGACGAGATATACAATGGTTTTTTCATTAATGATTCTCATGATTGTCCATCGTTAAATCACTTAAACGATATCTAGATTTGATTTTATGGATACTTGTAACGGTAAATTTAATTTGAATTATAAATTATAAAAATGATAATTATATTTACATTTAAGGTTATGTTTTAAGATTAGTCAATTATTTTTTAATTAGTTGATCGATACGAAACTGTTAATAAAAATTTTACACAAAATCAAAAAGTAGGTAATATAAGATAAAAAATTTATATGTGCTTATTGAATGTCTTGCAAGTGTTTCACTTAATTTTTTAATTTGAGTAATTATTGAAAATTTGTTTTTAAAATATTAATGAGTCATAATAAATGTTTTCTATAAAATACTTTTATATATTAATATTATAAAAACTATAATAAAGCGTTCTTCTACATATATTTTTATACACATGTATAAAACCAGAAAGTGTGATACAAAAATAATATATATTTTTTACTAATCAGTGAAAATAGATTCGACTTAACTAAGAACTAAATTACATAACTTCGTTAGATTATAAATACTATTTGCAATAAATAGATTTACGATGTGATTTTATTCTTTTTAAAATTTAAACGATCGAAAACTATATACATATTAATAGTTTATTTAATTTATTATTATTAGTTCTTTTCTCATTTTACTTTAAAATCACTTAAGTACTGTAAAATTATATGTAAAAAATTTAGATTAAGTATTTTAAGGTTTCTTGATAAAATTTAAAAGATTATAATTATGTTAATAATGTATCGTTATTGACATACTCTGATGACAAACAATTAACAATTTAAGAAATTTATCTATAAAGATATTGGATAATATATATATAATATATATATATATATATAGTATAAATATAAAATCATATTCGAGATGAAATAATATAATTTATTCTTTAATTTTGTTATTTCTTTATAATATAGAAATACTTTAAAGTATTAAAAACTTGAAATTTTATATGTTTAATTTAAAATCACAATCCAAATGTTATAAAATAATGATTTTTTTAGTATTTTAGTATCTTAGAGAAGTTACATATTTAAAAATAATTTAATAGATTTTATTGACCTTTCTTTCGTATAAAATTTCGTTAAAAAACTTAATATAATTTATCTAACAAATTAAGTATCTATTGGAATTTGAACTGTACAAGAATTTTTATATTTAAAACAGAATAAAATATATTTAAAACATATATTTAAAACAGAATAGAAGCTATTAAAGTAGATACATTCGCTATAATAAGCATACTATAAGCAACAGCGAAGACTATTATTTGAACATACACGTATAGATTGTAGTGATACGTTTATTAAACGTATATATTAATATACAATATGTTATAAGCATTTTATTCTTGATGTGTATTTTATATATATACTAACAATATTTACTTTTAGTATTGTAGTTATTTTTTAAAAGATTTAAAATATTTTATTAACAATCTATAAATTTTATGAAAAGATGTAAAAATATTTATTATTTAATAATTATCTTAATTCTCTAACAATATAATATACAATATAGAAATCATCAAGTTATTTATTGTCTACTGATAACTGAAGTGCCTAACAGTAAAAATAGATAAGGGTAAATATCATATTTATTTAAATTACATTAGTTTTAAAAAATTTCGAAGAATTAATAATATTACACATTACTATAAACTATTATTTATATGAAGAAATGCATATAATTAATTTTGTACTAATGATAATAATACTAAAAATCAATAATTTTTCCAGTTCTATGTATATTTATGTATAAATGACATTAGGTTTAATTTTTTTAAATATTTAATTTTTAATTAGTTTAATTTCTGTACAAAAAAATTGCATAAATATTTCTACGGCTATATAATTAAAAGAAAATTTATATCAAAATAAATTATTTAATGCTATGATGGGGATACTTTATAATATTTATTACTAATGAATATTTTCATAATATATATAATAAAAATATAATATAATATAATAAAAATTATTAATGGTTTACCTAAAACATAAGGTTCTTTAATATATATACTAACAATAACTTTAATGTTTTATGTACTAGCAAAAAATTATATAAATTATATTTAATATGGTTAACTTCCAAGCTCTGTAATAATGTAAAAATATAATTAAATAAATAAGAAACTAGAAATTTATAATACTATAAACAAATTAGATGCAAATATTTAAAAAATTTAAAACCAAATATTAATAAGAAATGTTTAATTGTAACTCCAATAGCTGCAATATAAATTCATCATCCAAAGTAAGTTAAAAATTTCAATAGAGAGAAGATATGTAATTAAAATACTCTAAGATGCATATATCGTATATGGTCACATAGTTTTGTAGTCAATTTTCTAGGCCTATAGAATAATTAAAAAAGAAGAAAGTGTTTGAAACCTTACGTACAAAAATAAACTACTAATACAAAGTAAATTACATTTTAAATCGTTTTATCAATTAATATTACATATAATAAATTTTACTGGGACTCCGATATATTATGAATATTGATTTTATAAAAATAAAATATTAGACTTTATATTCATCTAATAATTAGTCAATAATTTTAAAAATTATATAAATTGTATACTTAAAATATTTACACTGTTTCTAACATCAATTTAAGTACTGAATAATAATAAAATGAATTATCATGAGATATAATTCATATCCTTTTTTTAATCATACTTTTATATTTTTCTTATATAATTCTTTTAAATATTTTTGTTAATTATATTTTGTTTATTTGAATATTAACATAAAATTAATATAGATATAACATAAAAATAATAAAAATTACTCAATTATATTAAATATTTTCTTCGTTTTCATCTATAAATTACATATTTGTTTACTATTTTTATTTACTGATTATCTATATCTATATCTTATTTTTCATTCATGCAAATATATACTTATGTTTAAAGCATGAAATATGAAAATATATGCATTATCAAAAATCTTATACAAGAATCACAAAACAAATTTTAGATAGAATGATAAAAAACACTATATATCGATAATAATTGTTCATATAATTATATGAATAAGTTCTTGCCTAAAAATATAATTTTGTATACTGTTAAATAAATCAATTAAGTACATTTTTAAACACGTAATGATCATAAACTAAGTAGTAAAATATGAAAGATATAATAATGATAGAATAAAATAACATTTTTATAAGGAAATAAATATGAACAAAGAAAAGTACGCATTGTACACGTACTTACATATTATTATAATATTATAATTTATATAATTATGTTATATTTTTCCTAAAGGAAAGATTAATTTTGTTGTTTTTAATCAATTAGATTATAAAAATGGTCAATTAAAAATAATATTAGTAAAAAAAATAATATTTTTCTCATAGGGAGGTTACTGTTCATTTTCAAGATGCAATCATGTAATTAGTTGATTGTTTTAATAGGCCTCTGAATTCAAGGAGCTGCAGAATGCTTTGAAACTATAGAGGATTGCGCAACGCTCTACATATGAATATAACATGGGCTTTCAGTAGAGAATAATTTGAGATAAGTCTCTTCTACAATGCTCCCAAAGAGTGATGTACCTTAATTTATACATAAAAATTTGAATAGAATTTAAATTACAGTTTATAATTTACGACACGATACTCAATTGCGTTATCAAATAAATTATTTATTCTTTTAAGATATTTGTTATGATGTAAAATCAATAGCAAAGAAGTTAATCTACAAAAATTAAATAATAGCTGTGCAAGAAAGTTATTTATAATAAAAAGAAGCTAAGAAAATTTAAAAAAGTAAAATAAATTTTGATTCCAGAAAATCAACCATTTACTTTAAAGACTACTCATATAATCACATTTTTTGCTTAAATACGAAGATGACTATATCACAAGAGAATTTGGAAAAAAGGAAATGAATGAAAAAACATACAGAACGTTAATAATAAATTAATGTTTTAATCTATTGAAATAGCTACATTTAAAAACTTATTACACATTTATAATGTAAAATATAATAATAGTAATAATATAGTAATAATATAAGATTATAGATTTTTAAATAAAAATTTAATTTCATCAATATTCATATTATAATCATCATAAATTAATCCATTATTTAAAAGTATTATTTTGAATTCAATTATTTTTTATTTACATTCATATTTTTTAAATAAAATAAAAAAAGCAACGAGAGAAAGCATTTCGAAAATTAACTTGCTATTTGATAATAAGCATCTAATTTTTTTTTTTTTTATTCATTCACAATTATTTACACTCTTTATGTATTGTACTTATTATCTTTTTCGCGTTAAAATATGCAGTTTTTCATTTTTTAATTTTCTAATTCAAAACGGAATTACTAGTTCAAACTCTAATATTATATTTATATGGTATTACTTACAAAAGTACCTCAAATTTATAAACACGAAAATATTATCAAAAGTATTTTTCATAATTCGTAAATTATCTGTTCTACGTGTTGTAGAAAATATTAAATATTCTTGTTATATATATGTTAGTAATTTCTGTTCTATATGATAGCAATAAAAATTAAAGCATGAGATAAATCGTATATATGTATTATAAAATATATCATAAATTTATATACGTATGTTTCATTTTTTTTAGATTATTTTTTATTTTATTTGAAATTTTTTTTCAAAATTTTCAATGGTAAAAACTTTTAAATATTGTATTATATTGTCTCATAAAATTTCATATTTGTATTGTTTAATAATATATAATAATGAAGGACTACTAGATTTTATTATGACCTATATTAAATAATTTGATATATAGAAAAAAAAATTCTGAAAATTACTTTTCACAAACACATATAATTTAGTTCGAAACTTTAAAGTAAATAAGCTCAATATTATAATACTATATTTTACTCTTAATATTTAAAATCAAATATTATTCATATTATTATTTTGAATTATTTTTGTACTTGTACCATAAAAATATTATACTGCTAAAGTATTTGTATTGTATCTATCTATTATATCTATACTTAATATATAATTATAATATTTATATATATAATTACATCACAATATAATACCAAAAGTTACTTTTTATGAAATTGAAATGAAACACTTGCTAATTAGTTTACTTTTCGTAAATCATTTTAATTGCAAATAAAGATAATAAGAATTATAAATAACTTCAAATTATAAAAAACTAGAAACAAGTAAAAAAATTAAAATAAAGTACGAATATTAATAACAGAGAAAGAAAAAATAAAATAAAATTTAAAATCATAGACAGTAAATATAAAACATAATTAAAAACACTGTTTTTAATTTTACATTAGTAGATAAAAATATTATATAAATATTTTATTCAAAATCGAAAGTTTTAAATAATATAATACAGATTTGGTTTTTTAATTACCTACGTATAAATAATGATTTGAAGAATTAACAATTAAAAATATCCATGATATCCAATTAAGTTTAACAATGAAAATGTTTAAATTTTTTATCATTTAGTTATAAAAAATTTTAGAATAATTTTTATTAAGCGATTTCTAATTTAAAATTTTGACTTAAAAAATTTAAATTTATTACTTTTTTTTTCTTTTTAAGTAGACGTAATTAAAATTTGCACTTATAGGTAATTTAAAAAAATGTATTCAAACATAAGAATTTTAAGTAAATATTAAAGTTTATACTTTTTAGTAGTTGAAACCGCGTTGAAAATATGCTAGAATGTAGACGAAAACAGAGAAAAAAGAACTCGCATTAGTAGTATAAGTTTAGAAACACAATTTACTTAACGAGCTTATAGGAAAGCACATGTCTTTGCATGGTGTGCAAAGTGAAATTCTTGTAAAGTTTAATTTAATTAGATATAAGTATACGAGTTTTCTCAGTGAGACGATTAATCTTCTCTTGCGACTGATGACACGCTCACGATGGAAATGATGTCGGTAAGCTGGAGATACTGTTTATATAATTCTGTATTAATATAGTTCTTCATTAGAAACTAATATGAATACTTATCATAATAACAGAAGGGAGATATAATAAACTTACATTTGATCTAGCTTCCTTGTTACTATTGTGGTATAAAATTCTATATATTGAAATGTAGAATGATTGCCAAAACGATTGAATTATAAAATACACTACATGAATTAAATTAGTTTTAACTTATAATAGAAAAAATATTAAAATATTTATAATAACAGAATTTTATTAATATAAATCTAATCAAATTGAATGATTATATTTTATATACAAAATCGTATTTTAAGCTTTATTAATTAAATTGAATTGAGATTTAGTAGCTTTTTAATTGTATTTATAATAAATAATTTATAAAAATTACATTGAAAGCATTATAAAATTTATATTCCATGTATTAATAAAATAAATATAAATTATGATTTAAAATGGCAACTGTATTACAATTTCTCAAATATTATTTCATGGCCTAACAACTATTTTTTTTATAATAGTATTATGAAAATGAATTATACTCACGAATAGTATAAATTATTTATAGAAAATATTTTTTTCACTTCCTGGTATTCAGGTTAACATTATTTTAGCAATAAAAATTTTATTTCTTTTTGCCTACATATAAGTAATACTATTTTTGTAGTAATACAATAATATATAGCATTTATAATTTAAATATATAATATTTAATTAATATTCTCTTAATGAAAATATGGTCGAAATTTTTATTGCAAAAAATTGTCTATTTTTTTAATACAGAAGTTTTCTACATTTCCAATTTCTAAACCATAATTCTACTCCTTAAACCTTATTGAAGAAAGGCAAAAATCAAATATTTTTTTCACATCTTCCATTTTTCCCATACTTGTCAACATTAGGATAAAATGATTGTTAAAAAATTAATTTTAACTCTTATTAAAATTAAAAAAAATATTATCATTCCGTATTTAACAGTTTTTCCTTCTTATCTTGTTATATTTATAAACTTCGTTCTTCTATAGTTACAAAAAATTGAATATCTCGTTTTTCTTAATTCCTTCTCCAGTTATACATATTTGTATTCTCGATCGATTTTTACCAATTGGTATAAAATTAAATAAAAGTAAAATCAGAGTCATGAATTATGTTTCACTTCATTGTATATACAAATTTTTTTAAAATCTACTGTATTTTGTCTATAGTGCTTGTATAAATGATACTAGTATTATATTAATTATACATCATGTATAATTAAGCGAAAAAATTAAGATATTTCTAATTTCATAACTGACCAATTTCTGGATTTATTTTATTGTATAAAACTCATTAACAATCAAAGGCATCCTTTCTTTTGTAAAAAGGGCTTATTGTAATATAGTTCAATGAAAAAAGGATTATATTTTTTATGTAACTTTTTTTATTTTAGTTTTTCTCCGACATTAATAATTCTTTTGTTTCCTACAATTTTAGATAGTGTTTTTTAAACTATCAATATTTGAGTATTGTTGACTATAGTCTTCAATGTTGCATATATTTTATTATCACAAAAAAATAATTCATACTTTGTTGATATAAAATAATATATTTTGATTTTTACATTTCACAAAATTCAAATTCTAAAGTACCTTTTAGATATTACAATTTGGGAGATCATGAAAATCACATCAATAAAATAGTGAACATTTTAATTTTATATATGTTTAATATAGAACATTTTCTGTGAAATGATTAGTTTATAAGATAAAAGTAGAATTCTATAAAAAATTATAAAATTTCAAGATGTCTATTCGTAGAATGGAATATATGATTTTGGTAAGTATGGTAGGAATAACATGAATTAGCCGATCATTATTTTGGTACTATGCATGCATGTGGCTACGGATTATCCGACGTCGATTATAGTATCAACTGCACTTAATGTATATAGATCCATTGTGAATAAATAGATTACTCTGCGCCACATGTAGAACGAAGTTCGCATTATGTTTTTATCTGTCCATTGAACTTGACTTAATTTCTTAACTCGATCATTGAAAAAACTGTAAGCATTGTTCCACCCTTTGGCTTGTTACTCTTGTTTTAGAAAATACGTTTCATTCGATTTCTTACGAAATAAATGAATAATACTGTCATATTTAAGTGACTAAAATATTGTAGTATTATAAATACGGACTTGCAACGAACCATTTCCAGATGTTCCAGTTTTTAAACTTGAAATCATGGATGAATCATGTAAAATAGTCAGAACACGGAGATAATTAACTACAGTCTGGATGAAAGGAAAGGAATCGAAGAACCTTATTGCATATGATAGAAGTCTTAGCACTTCATGAATTGGTTCGTTGTTTTTTTTAATTACATTCGTTCGTTCGCATCGCTAGACTACTTAGTGTGCTCACTTAGAATGCAGATTTATTTTCATAGATGCACGAATATGAACACAGTTATAGCGCAAAAAATTTATATGAAAAATTGATGAGTATTCAGAAAATTTATTTCAACATATTTGCATGCTGTATTATTAAACCGAGGAGTCTGTATTTATGTAAAATTATTTACATGATATATACAAAATCACCATGTCTTAAAATAAATTATTACCGATATTAATATGTAATTAAATTTAATATTAACATGGCCAAAACAAATGAGGATTAGATTCATTATTCAAATTTTGTATATGAAAATAAAATTTATTGAAATCTTACATGGATTTTTAAAAAAAACAAAATAAGTAAGTGCTATACGAAATGAAATTAAGAAAAAATTCTCAAAATATTTATATGCTCCAAAAATAGATTCAATCGAAAAAACTATCGCAATTTAAGTTGTATGCAATGCATTATTTATATAAAAGATAATCCTGATTTAGTGTAATGTATATATATATATTTTAAACGAATCATATAGGAAAAATACAACCACTGTATATAAAGAAATCTGAGAAAAAGGATAGAAAAGCATAAATACAAATCTAAGTGATAATAAATATAACTAAATAGTGACTTTAATAGTTAAGTTAGATATAATGAGATTTAATTAAAAATATTACATTTAAGATTATTATATATAAACTATATATATCGACAACAATAATAGATTAAGATGTTAGTGTTACCCGATTAATTTCCCAAATTATTTAATCATAATATTGTGGGTGAATGAAAAATAAGTGGAACAGTAATACTTCGGAAAAGGATATATATAAATTGTTATTAACAATGTTATTACAAATAATATTAGTGAATCTTCTTTAAAAAATTTTGAGATAATTCATGAAGCCTAATTCATTGCATTTAAATAAAAATATTAAAAATTATTGCAATTACACAAGTTCAAAGTTAAAAATCTATTCGTTCAACATGAATATATTCGATTAATAATTACTAATAGATTCTTCAACATTGAAAATCTAAGTATATTGAAAGTATTTATTAAGTGATCTTTATATATAACATTAAAAATATATTTGGTTAATTTTTACTTTTATTGTTAAAATATTCTTTAAATATTTACAATATGTTAATGAGTATTACAATACTAAATTTTCGTTTTAAATTATATTTAATAAATGTTGAGGAACTTCAGATGTACATCAATACGATTGTAGTGTACATATTTCAAAGTTTTATCAATAAAATTACCGACGAGAATTTTAATCAATACATAAAAGAAATGTTTACAAAATGGAATTTACTTAATAAAGCAAAAAATTTCCATTATTAGGCTAAACTATTAAATTAGAATATCTTTTGCATATATTTTTCAGTGGTATCAAATAGAAAACCAAAACAATTTTAATAATGTAATAAAATTATATATATGTAATAAAATTGAAATCATAAAGTTATCATTTCTTAATACATATATTAAATTACATTTTTACTTCAAATTTTTTTCCGAATTATGTGATGTTCAAATTTACTAATAAAAAATGTTTTTATATTTTGAATCTATTAAAATATTCTTCTATCATTAATAATTTATTAATGATATTATAAGTAAATAAATAATATTTATTAGAATATTAATATATATGTATATATATATTACCATAATTTGAGAATTTTTAATTCATTAAATTTTGAGATTATCTTCTATTCCTCAAAGTATTTCTAACTTTAGAATATTGTATTTTATTGGATTATAAAATGTTAAAAATTTAATTTTAAAAAATAATACCACCTTCAGTAGTATTAAATAGCTTCAATATAATTAAGGAACTGTTATAAGAATTAATGTTTATATTGTAATACAAAATATAAAATTCACTTCGGCATTTTTTATTAAAATCGAATAATTTTGGATAAAAAATATAACAGAAACATTACATAAATTTTAGTTAATGCTAATTAATTCTATATTTAATATCTTACTATTGTATAACTATTTATTAATTTTTTAAATTGAATTGAATACAGTTGACTCAGCGATAAAAAAAGTGAAGAAAAAAAATACACTTGTATTTTTAGTAGAATTTACAGATGCATTCTCATTCATGTTTCTTTTTACCCATCTCTCTTTCTTTTTCTCTCTTTTTCTTTATTTATCTGCATTTCTCTTTACCTCTTACTCTCTTGAACGCATAAGGTAGTTTATACCTCACCTCGTTTTTCATGTTATGTCCATTTACGCGCGACAATGATGCAGTATACCATTACGCCGTGTGCAGAAGCATAAAACAATATCGACTAGGTTACGTGACCTCTGCATCGTTGCCACTGTTGGTGCTGTTGCTCGACTGCTATTGCGGGATGTATGCGTACACGTTATATATTAGAGAGAAAGTCATTTCAACTAACATTCCGTGAGATTTATCGTCGACTAGGGATCTAGTACACGAAACAATTATGCTTTTTAACAGAGATTTCAACCACGTTTTGTGCCATTCTGCACCCATTGTTTCATTTGCACACCGCGTGGAACCAAAACCGCGTATGCTACTCGGTCATTGAACGCACAATTTTTGGTATTTTCACGTTGTTATGAGATGAAAGATCCATATAAAAAATACGTAAATGCCTGAGTAAATTCAAAAGCAAATATACGCATAAAAAAGGTAAATGACTGGCATCAATTTTATATGTCTACATGTTTCTTTTTGGACTAAGAAAAAAATTATGTCTTCTATACTGTAATTTCATCAAAAACTAAAGAATTATTTACAATATAGGAATTTAAGTGTTCGGTAAAAATAAAATCAAAATGATCATAATCCAATATTTAAACTTTTTTTATACAAAATGTAAGAATTTACAATCGGTAAGAATTTACAATATACATTTAATGAAATATTTCTGCTTTAATTAAATATAAAAATAAATTAAATTAAATTAATAAAAATAAAATAAAATAAATAAATTAAATTAAATTAATAAAAATAAAATAAATATAAATAAATTAAATATAGAAATAAATATTTAGATAATAATATTACAATAATATTTTGTAATTAGTTCCAATTTTACAAAATTATATAAAATATTATTTAGAAAAAAATGAAAATCTTTATAAAATATAAATTAGAAAATAAGAAATAGAAAATTTTTATGTTTATGAATTTTGCTAAAAAAATTATTTCTGAAGTACTTTTAAAACTCTTATTAAATACGTGAGTTATACTGTACAAATTAATGTTATTTTTAATATATTTAAATATACATCCTATGTAATATTTACATTCCTATAAACTAAAACTAAAAGACTTCTTTGAAAATTAGAAATATGTCTTGTTTTTAAACGTATCTATTATTAAAATAATTTAAGTATTAACGATTTAGTATAAGAATTTTTATTGGGTTTTCGCTTAACATTATATAATAATAAATATTATTTTATTATGCAATTGAACAATTTTAAATGAAAAATTTATTTAAAAATTTCTGTTAATGTTTAATCATAATAGAATTTTATCATAGATTGAAAAAACTATGTAGGATTTTATGTAGAAAATATATGTATTCTATTTATACTTTTACGTCATAAATAATTTTTATATATAAAGATAAATATATATATGTATGATACGAAATTATCCAAAAATATTTAATGAAAAAAAAAATTTATTTATATAAAAAATTGGCACATTAAAAAAATTAACATTCAAACTTACTATAAGAGCTAGTTTATTAGTTAACAGAAATTTATTTATTTTTGTTTTGTTAAAGTATACATTCAGGTTAAATTTTAATTGAAATAAATAATAAACTAATATATAATGTAGTTAAATAAAAACCTATATAAAAATAATGGTTTTTATTTGATGCTGATTTCTATTTAGACTATTTTATTATTAGTCAAATCGTTACTTATCAATTTTGACTAAATATCTACATATCAGTAGATTTAAATTATTCGAAAAAACTGTTAAATAATTTCTAATTGATAAATTATAAATATTTACAATAATACCATTAGTATTATTATTATAGATAATATTATTGATCACTAAAATTCTTCATTACATATGTATTTTTTATTATTATAATAAAAATAATATGATAAAACATCAATAATATATACAAAAATAATATTACTTTTAAACTAGTAGAATTTTTTACTCATTTTTATTGGAAATTTTCATCAACTTGTTAAAGAAGTACATGCTGCTTAGCCTCCATGAGGATTTATGAAGTATTATACTGTCGACACGTCTTAGTTATTAACCTGGGCATCTTCACTACGACTAAATATCTTATCAAAAAAATGTAATATAGTTCTTTGTATGTATGAGAAATGACATAAGTGTTTATGAATGAAAAATATGTAATGTATGCAACAACATGTGAATTCTGCGCTATTCCCAAACATCAGAACGAGCATGCATAAAGTTTCTTTCATGAAAAGCAACGAATGTAAGACTCTTCTTATCATAATAATCAATGTATCGATCTTACATTAAGAGAATTTAATATTTTGTTTTGTCCATATTAATTTAATTTCTACTCTTGTTGATCAAATAACGATAATTAGCTCCATATCAGTACACAGAATCAACAATTTATTTCGACGTATCAAAATCTATATGCTATAATGATTGCTTAAATAGTTAACGCTTTACTGTAGCAGTTGTTCAAAAAAACGGTTTGAATATAATATATAAGTTAAAATAAGATCGATGATGTTATGTTGAACGTCATGCCGAATTCTAAGAAAATTGAAATTACTGATTTTCCTTCCCTTTAAATAACACAAGCTTTTTATACATTTTGTGCGAATTATAACTAAGATATATAAGTAAATTTATAAAAATTAATTGAAATAAATATTAAATACGAGCTAACTTTGTATTTGACGTTAACGATAAGAAAGTGCCTTAATTAGAAATTAAAAAAATTTAATATTTGACAGAAATAATAATCATTCAGTATTATAAAATAATTTCGAACCATAGATTTCTGGGACTACTATTATATTAGAGAATATAAGATAAATTTTCAAGAGTAATTTAAAAAACAGTATAACTTTTGCAGTTGTTCAATACTTAAAAAAACTCAAATATTACTTTATTTTCGTCATTAATTGATAATATTGAGATAAGCAGACATCATATATAAATGTATTTATCTATTTTTTATAGACAATATTATATAAATAAATTAAACATGGTTATATAATATTGATTGTAATCATTTACAACAACTATTGTATTCATTTTATATTATGAAATTGATATGTTTATTTTCATATAGTTTGAATTTTTATTAAATTATATTTTTAGCCAATTCCAGAAATTAAAAATAGAATAAATACACATAGATTTATAACTTCATATCTAGAAAACATTAATTACCAATAGGAATGCTTAGCACAAAATATCTTTTTATAATCAGTATTTCAATTATAATCCTTAATATCCATATATAGGATAATTTAATAATATGTACTATAAACTTTATATGAAAAAATACTATTTTTCTACATAGATTATCTAAAATTTTTTTCATGCACTTTATTAATATATTTATTAACAATATTAAAAAATATATAACATATATATCACAGTAATGTATAACATATACATCACAATATTGTATAACAATAATATATAATAAATATGAATTACGTATCCTAAATTTTAGTTTAAATTAGAATTATAAAAAGTTTAAAATTTACATTTTATTTTTTAAGATAATTTATAAAATCTATTAAAAAATGTTTCTTCGAAATTAAATCGGATTGACCACTTAGATAATTGAAATAATTGATTCGATCTATTTAACTCTTTTTAACAATAAGATTGATATATTTGATTAAACATCTTAATAATTTACTAATAATTGGAAATAAAATAAGCAATCTTAGATTTTGAAAACAAATAGTCACATGAATAGCAGAAAAAAATAGACGAAAAGTATTTCTATAGATTAGTTCTTGCAAAATAATTTTTGTAGTGGTAAAGTATTATACAGGATAAGAAAGTCTTGGCGCATAGCCCACGATCGATACTACATTGCAGTATGTGAAACCTTTATACGTGTAAAGATCAAATGAAATATTCTGAAAAAAATCCTTCTATAAGAAAGATTACCAGTATAGAAAAAGTTTTATTAGGATTATGTTGTTAGGAAACTGAAACAAAGACTTATATTTTTGTAATAATATTTATTTCATTAATTTTAATTAATATTATAATTATAAAGTAAATAAATATATAATATAATTCGTGCTCTATATTTTATTAAAAGATTTTCAAAATATAGCATATTTTGATTAGATTATATTAATTCATAAATTAAAATGCATTATATTATTATAATATTTATTAGTTTCATATTATAATCCAAATACATTTTTACACTTTAATGATTTATTTTTTCTATTTAACAATTTAATCATTTTGTATAAATATATTAAGATTATATGATGAAAGAATAAAATTTACTTGATTTTTATAGTGCAATTGGTAAAAATTTTACAAAGTAATATAATATTAACATGAATGATGAATATATTTAATATCAAAAAAAATATTAATGATATTATAATTTAACGATTTCAATTTAAAAACTTGTTGTATCAAAGGTTTTAGTTTTAAATTTTTCGATAAATTTTATTTAAAAAATATTGATTTTAGCTAGATATTCTAAATATATATTATATAACATATTTCAGATTTCAAATGCATGTATTTAGGATTATTATTGGTTTATTATTTTTCCTTTGGAAGTAACGATTATTTATTTAGAAGTAACAAATATCAAAACGTTAAAAAAAATTTTGTTTTTAAAATGCTTTGTTATATTAAAAAATTATTATTATTATTATTATTATTATTATATGTATACAACTTGTTTATTATTAATTTAGCAAATTTAAAAAAATCTATTTATAAATAATATAGTTCTTAAATTTTAAAGGCAATCAAATTTCTAGATGTATAAAAACGTCAACATTTGTGTTCTATCTAAGGCAATTTATAAAATAATATGACCAAATAAAAGAATTTAACAATTCAGCACAATATATTAATTTAAATTATTATTATAATGGAAAAATACTTAATATATAATCATAATCAAATCCATGTATTATCTTATTAATAAATCATAGTTCATAAATAATAAAACATGTAGGATATTTCAAATACATTGGATAAAAATAAAAATTAATAAAATAGTATGTGACATAATTATATAAAAGAATCTGATTAAAATTCATATCTAAAGGTAATACTGTTAATAATAAAATAATATTTATGAATTCTTAAGATAAATGAAATTGGTTAGATATGATTAATAATATAAAAATAATTATACATATACTATAAAAAAGTAGATAAATTTATTTAATGCCACCAAAAATTCAATTACGAATTTAGAAAGAATAAGTCCGAAGGTATTTGATTTATATAGAATAAAATAGAATATGTGACGCTGATTTGGGAATTTCATAATCCGAGGAATCCGAGTTATTTAATCTTAATTGAGCCTAGTCAGCTTTATAATTGCTATGTCCAACTATAGCTCATATTATAGAATGATCTAATTTTTAACTATTGAATGGATATCCTATTTGCTATATGATTGAAATATAGACTTGGACAAAAAGATAGTTATATTGTATATTATGTAGAAATATATTTTTTTGATAGTAAGATCTTTGGGTAAATAAAATGATACATAATATGTTAGTGGATATAGTTTGATAAGCCCTAACAACTTGAAAAAGATAATATATCTCCATTATACCTAGTATTCATGAATAGCTTTTAAAAATAAAATTACTCCAAGATTGCTCTTTATAATAATAAAAAAATTCTTTTACAGAATATGTACATGGTTTTATAATATAGTTCTCAACTAATTCTGGTCATCTTGAGAATATGGGTAAATATTGAACCGCATTATTGATCATTTCATATATTTTTAATCTCACAGTTTAGTTCGAAATATTATTTACATATACATCACATTTTTGGAATGCGAAATATCTCAGTAAATCCTTATTCTAATATGCTTGGAGAGTGAAGATCTTATTATGGAGATAATTTTCAATTTGATCTTCTATAAAATAAATTGATTCTCACAAAACAGTTTCTAAATTCTTAATAATATTAATAGTATACATACTATTGCCCAAAATTTTTTAAACTAGTTTATCTAATTGCTTCGTAAAAATTAGAAGATCGTTGATTTAGACAATGGTATTGATGTCATCAACAACATTCTATATGGAATAATACATCAAAAATCCATTACAAAATTTGAGATCTCAGACCTTAATCTAAGAATAGTAATACTTTTCTAATTTATTTCTCAAAATAAAATTATTTTTTTAAAAGATAAATTGCTATCAGTAATAGGAGGTTGCTTAAACAACCTTCATACTCAGTATAGTAATTGGCATGTAAGCCTGTCATATATAAATGCTGAAAAACATAGTATATCGTGCATTTATCTAAAAAATCATCCCCTGAATCTTTTCAAATACGAGAAGGATTACCTCCTCTTGTAATCTTTAAAAAAATGAATTAATTAAAAACTGTTATAGTTCAATTCTCTACTCATTTATCGAAACAAACTTAAATAAAGTTGTCAAAAGAAGGTTGTATATTATCAACAGAAAAAGAAACGGAAGAGAGTAAGAAAGAGAAGTATAAACGAGCGTTCAATTTTAATGGATGTTAACGGTGACATCAGTAGTGATCAAAGCTAAACAGTATGATAGAGAGTAGTTACGATAACTATTACAAATAAAGTACCACATCTTCCGTTATCTATATATTGAAGGAGTTATATAACACTTATCAGGTTCAACGTCTACATTGCGTGGCCGGATTTTTTGGAACCGCGCTACTCCGAACTAATCCGGTGCAGTAACTTCCTTAAAAGGCCAGGTTTTCCAGGTGTATCAATGTATTACCAATTCGATGCGTCATTCCTTTCCGAGTACCATAGTTTCCAAGAAGTTCTTTTTTCGGTCAATGATCATTTTTGGGCTCTTTCCTCTTATTTTATCCAAGTCGTAGAGTCTGAACTGCCCAACCAACGCGTTTTTATTCTCTTGGAAAACTAAGAATTGCATGATCAACAATAATACCAAGCAAGCTATTAGGTCACTCTATAAAGTTCATAACAGTAAATGATGTCAGAAAGTTTATTATTAGTATGTTTTTTATCTATCGCATTGGAAAGTCAAGGAGTAGTATTTAATAGTAGAATTAAAAAACTGAAATTTTTGCCGATGCTTTGATGCCTATTATATTTTGCATGTATGTGAAAACTTACGAATATAATTATTCCACGCATCGTATCAGAGTTGAATAATCGCTTGTTATATTGATGAATTACATGATATTATACTTGAGAGAAATAATTCTTAAATACGTATAAATACTCGATATATAACTTTTTTATAAATTATGTATATTTTATAATGTTGCATCTATTTTATAAATTAATGTAATATATAAATGATAAATTATAAAAAGACATAGAATATTAGAAAAGAAGAGAAAAAAAGAAAAAATAATATTTCGTATAATTAGATAGTTAATGGAGCATAGATTCAATTTCATATATATCAGTCTGTGAAAAGATTGAATGTCGAAACTTAATTTACTTCAGTTCGTACATTATTGAACTATTCTATACCGAAATTCATTCATCGATTTAATAGAATTAAAGATAGTGAGAAATTGTTGAAAAATATGGCACAAAAAATATAGAAGCGAAGAAGACAAGTAGTTTTAATCGCGTTCGAATAAGATCGATTTAATGTAATTTTAAAAAGTTCGTAAATTATCCGTGAATCGAAAAATGTATGTGAAATACTGTAAAATTGAACACGTGTTTGATGGATGTGAATTTTTCAATTTATTTCATCGCTTGAACAATTTCACATTCGATTGTTATGACAAGAATGGAAACATATTAAACAATTTTTCAATTATGAATGTTCACATTTATAATTATTTTATTAAATATATTGTTTATTTTAACTAATAATAAAATCAAATACTTCATATGTTTTTTACAAGCCTATGTTATTATAATTAATTTATAAATTAGAAAATTTTAATTTGAAAACAAATCTTTTATAGACCGAAACCATTTTTATATAAAATAATTATCTAAACAAATAGATTTTCGTTTATATATTGTAAATAAGGACGATGTGAAACGAAAAATTTATTATAAAATAAGTTTAAACGCATAATAAATCAGTTAGTTAAATTATCTACTAATAGTTCAAAGATTTCTAATTTTATTTTTGACAAGTTGAACAATTAATGTGCTTCTATATAAAAATATTATGTATTTTTCATTCTAAATATGAAAACAGGTAATCAAGATTTTACTTCATAAAATATAGATACAAATTTGAAATATACAAAAAAATAAAATGTATTATTAAATATTTTTAAAAAGCATCCATACAATTTAAAAAACCAATCAATTATTTCAAATAATATAAGATAATGTATAAAATTTGAATTATTTTTTACACTAATATTTTACACAATAGTAACTAAATTTTAATTATATACAAATGAACAAAATTTTTATTAGAAATTCATACTTATGATTAATTAGATAAAACTAGGTTTTAGATATATTAAATACATTTATTTACATATATATTCATAATTAATTATATTAAATACTTAAGAGATTTTTTTTTATAGCATATAATAAAATCATCATTATATATTAAATGAATAAATGAGTAGAATGTATTTGCAGATGATTTCAACAATTTATGGATTTGTAATAAAATGGAAAATTTTAGGATAATTAATACATGTTTCTTAACATTTTTATACAACATTCATAATATTTATACAAATTTTATTTTAAAATACATATAATTAAATTGGTAGTATTGTAGTAATTAAATATCAAAGTAGTAGGAATATTTATTTGTTATACGACAAGAATAAAGACATTAGATTATATTAAAAAATATATTGTATAAAATATTTTTACCAAAATAATTGATAATCATTTTATCTATATACGGGTATATTTTAAACTTATTCGGTACTTTATAATAATAAAATTTTATATGTTGTAAATAATTTACCCCTGTATGATTATAAACTAGACATAAAACATTAAGAGTGTTGTAAATAAATGCTCGCACATTTGTCTTTGTATTACCTTCTATTCTTTCACAATGTAGGTGTTAATAATCGTTTTGAAGAATTTATTTGATGCGTGAGAAGTGACATGGCCGCGTACGATAATTTATTCACGGTAGATTATTGTAAGGTGCGGTGTTCGTTCACTCGGTGTTACATTCTCTGATGACTCGAGTCCATTTGCTTTTCATATGTATACCATACCACTGCCTGGTTCCTCCATCTTACAGCCTTTCTCTCCTCAGTTCTTTGCCAGATCACTGGGCTCTTCACCAGATCACTGGTCATCTTTGCTTGATCATTGGCTGTCTGTGCCAGATGTCTCTCTGTTGTTTTAAGTCCCATGATTTGAACACACTGTTCGCATACGACACTTGAGTCACTCACCACCTCCTCATGGATGTAATTCTCGCTTTTTATTTCATCTTTGCCTCCCTTATAAAGGGCTCGCGCATTCCTTGAAAAGCCCCCCGCGGTGAAACGTACGAAGCTAGCATTGCGCCCGGTCGCGAGAGACCTGCAAGGATCTCTCATTACTCCTCACCTCTCTAAGCTCCGAGGAGCGAGGTTTGTTTATACGATCTCGTACGGACTACAGCATCCCGCGGCACGTATTCGAGATCTGGAGGCGAGTAACTCGTTGCCCGTTGCCCGCTTAGGTCCGAGTGGTCTTACGCATGCCGATAATGGTTGCTTTTTCTACCTTGTCACCGCTTGTAGCCATCTTTCGCCAGACTCAATTTCCCTGGGTTTTACATTTGCAACAAAGAGTATGTCTATATTTTACAAATTTTTTAATGTATTTTATTTGATTTTATACACTGTTTGAACTGAACCAAAATTTAATATTTGAATATAAGTACGCAATTAGTATTATTTTCTAATAAATAGAATAACAATAAAAAAATCGTTAAACTACATTCAAACTCAGCCCTTTTCAGGGCTCATAGAATTATTTAAAGATGAAGAAATAATATATTCTAAATATATAAATATATTACATTGAGCTCTTGAAAAAGTTTCTTTCTCTCTCATTACCATAGATTAGACTTAAAAAAATCTCCTATTCTCAGCATAAACCTTTTCCATTCCAAAACATTTGTCTGTTCTTAACAAAGCTAAATCTACATAACAAATCTAAAAAGTTTAAAACAATCTCACTTTCAAGTAGAAATCAACTTAATATTTTGATTATTTTATTCTTCTTTAGACCTATTCATGTTTAGGAGTAGAACCTACATTGTAGAGTTTGTTTCAATATATTTGAATTAGAAATATAAAAAAATCTTTCTGCATTAAATTTTGATATATATATATATGGTTATACTAATTAAAATGTTTGTCTGAAATTTAATTTTAATCAAATTTAAATTCTTCGAAGTCGATGGAATGCTGAGCATGCCCAATTTTCCTTTAATAATTACAAAAATGATCTAACTCTAATCAAAAAGACTTAGAAATTTTTTTATAAGCAAACGTTTTTGTATATTTTCAACAATTGAGTATTTTCGTTGACTGTATTACTTTAACTAAAACTTATTACTCAAGTTATTACTTAATAATATGATTCATAATTAACGAAATTTCGAGAATTAAAGACTTTTTAATTCCCAATCTAATTTCTTTACGAAACGTAAGCAAGTTATTGTCTTGATCTAGTATGGACAATTCTAGATGATTTATAAACTTAACTTAAAGTGATTTAAGTTAATGAATTTTAATGAACTTATTACTTAAAGTGAGTCTACAAAGAAAACTTGAGAAAAGTATATATTAAATTTTTATTTATGTATACTTTATATGTTATACTAAACTAATTCTTAATGAGAACTATTGATCTAGAATGGTAATTTAGAAAAATTTTTAATATTTCTAAGAGAAGTAAATGCCAAGATTTGACTTATTTTATATATTTTACGATCTCAAATCAATGTCATGATTAAAATTATTTAAACTACATGTATTATTAGTCAGCTTCAACAGCAATGAAATACCTCTGTTTTTTAATAGATATTTTAGTTTTTTATCTTTATATATAGACTCTGAGTAGGTGGTCTATTAATGTAAGTCAATATTTCATGTAGTATTAAAAAATAAACCTTTAGTAAAGCTTAAAACATAATTATTGTTTACTGGAAATTTTTGATGAAAAATAGTCTAAATTTACATATTCACTATAAAATTGGAAAACACAGACTTAATCATTAAAAGGTTTAAATAAAAATTATATTGAAACGGAAATTTTACACAATCCATGAGAATGTAAAATAAATAGAGAAATAAAAATTGAAAACAAAGAATTATAAATTGTAAAAATTTTGGACACCTGCTTTGTATATGGGTTGTTCAAAAATATTAGAAATTAAAAATAAAATAGAAGCAAAAATTATGAAACAAAAAATAAAATATATAGAGTCAATGAAATAACCAAAAAAGTTATACCATCAATATTCTATTCTAATATGACATAAAAAGTAAAATAATAAATATATTCAACAAACAACAACAAAATATTACTAGATCGACAAATAGACACAGAAAAAATTGATAATAGCCAAATAATCAATAATATAATGTAAGCTATACAATAATTAAAAGAAAATGTAAGTAATACTTAAATTTAACAGCAATCACAAATAATCAAAATTACAGAAGCACTAAAAAATCATGAAGAATACATTGAAACAATATTTTCAATAATTAATAGGTACCCAAATATAAAAAAATACACAACATAACAATACCCAATCATAAAGAAAAATCTATTGATAAATCCGATCAAAAAACATTAGAAATAATTAAGATTATATCAATAAACTTTAACTCACCACTATTACACAAAAAATGTCACTTATTAAACTTAATAGAAAAATAAAAACCAATTATAATACAAAAGTATTCGAAAAAATTAAACAAAATACACAAAATAGAATTTAAAAACTATAACATTATTAGAAATGACAGACCAAATTCAATTTAAGGAGGAGCCGTATTAATAAAATATAAATACAAATATATCATAATCTGTAATAATGAAATAACAATAAGAAAACTATAAATGAATAATAAAAATAGTATATTTACAATATTCACATACACAAAAAATGGAAATAAATTTCATGCAGAATTCAAAAAACTATTCCAAAATCTAAATCTCGAAATAGGAGAAAACTATTACATAATAGCAGGTCATCCGAATGCAAAACATGTTGATTGGAAAAACAACAGAAATAATTCAAAAGCAACTTTTATAAAAAAAATTGGCTAAATAGCTATGACTCAATATACAAAACAAAATTGTTCAGTTCGGAACCTCCGCCTTATCCCAATGAACTTTCATATATAGCATTATGCTTAATAGACGCCACAATTAAAGTAACTAACAGATGCACAAAAAATATAATTGATACAATCGAATATGATAGTGATCATAATGTCTACTTATAGAAGTAAAATTATGAATACAAAACCTAACTACCAATGAATTCAATGAAATATACTGTAAATTTAACTTTGAAAAAATAAACTAGAATAAATTCGAGAAAGTTTTAATAAAAAATTGTCAAATAAATATACAAAACAACAAAAATTTAACAAATAGTGAAATAAATTATTATATCGTTAAAATAGATAATCACATAAATTACACCATTAATATGTTAGTACGTAAAATAATGAAAAAAAAACTCCAGTCAATGTTATATATATATAAAGACAAAAAAAAACTACAAAAAGATAAAAGGTATATACTATCACTGATAAATCAAACGCGAAAAAATTACAATGGTGATAAAAAACAAGAATTAGCATTTTATAAATACTTGTTCAAAAAAAAAACATTTCCAACAAAAGTTTTCAGAATTAGTAAATAACTTCTGGAATAACAAAATTAAAAATGTCCCAAAGAATGATCCAAAAATAATATTCCCCAAAATTAATTCAATTTTTAAAACATAAGATAAATACAAACTCAATTTGGTAGGATTAAATTATTCTGAAGTACATAAACAAAACTCTACCCTTGGTAAAACGAGTCTCAACAATATAATTATGGAAGAAACTAATAAATTAAAAGAAGAAATAAAATATGATAAAACACAAAATATTACAGCAACAACTTTCTCTATAGAAAACACATCGGACAATCCAAAACAATCCGATAAAGAAATTGATTACTATATTAATGTCAACCAGGTAAATAATATTTTTAATAAATTAAACAATAAAAAATAATCAGAATTGGATAACATACCAAATATAGTATTGAAACATTTTCCCAAAAAAATCAAACATTCTTGTACAATAATATTTAATAACGCATTAAATAATATGTACTTTTCAAAAAAATGGAATAAAGCAAAAGTAATATCAATCCAGAAAAATAATAAAAACAATACATCACTATCCAATTTTCGTTCTGTAGGCCTTCTACCAAATATAAGTAAAATATACGAAAACATAATTAATCGAACCTTAACAAAATACTGTAATAAAACTAACATAATACCGGATAACCAATTCGAATTTAAACATAAGCATTCGAGAATATATGTAATTAAAAAGTAACATCGAATATATGCTAGGTACTAAACGATAGTCACAAAGTAGAAGCTTGCCGACTAATAAAAAATGGAAATAGAAAAAACATTCGATGCTTGGACCGAAGGCATAATTTATAAACTAATAAAACAACAATTTCCTAAATAACTAATAAAATTAATATGGAATATGATCGCGGATAAGAGATTTAATACAATAGAATAAATCAACGAATCAAGTCTAGAATTTACAGTAGAACATGGTTTAAAACAAGGCACAGTAAATTCTCTGATACTCTTTAATATTTAAAATCGTGATATTCATTATTTATTTGATGTTAATAAAACATTACAAAAATAATCGATATTTGTTGTGAATGATTTAATGATTTATGTATCCGGTGAAAACACTAAAAAATTAAAAACACAATTACAAGAATTATTCAGCAAAAGAACCGATTATTATAATACATGAAAATTAAAAATTAATATAAATAAATGCGAAATTATTTTATTTCAAAATAATTTATCCCAAATAAGTGTCAGTAAGAAAAATCTAAAAATTTTCATATAAAAAATTTAGAATTACATCTAAACATACAATTAAAATATAATTATCATATAAAAACTCAATTTGAAAAAGCAAAAACAGTAATTTAGAGATTAAAAAAATAATTTTTTATAGATATCTGTATTAATAAAGCGATTCATGTAAATAAATTTAGAGAAAGATTTATTTTTCAGCTTTTTCAGTAAAATTTCTAAAGTACGTATTTTAGGAAATTTATAGTCAAAAACCATATAAACAAATTCACTTCTGGGAGCTCAGAGAAGTGAGAAGTAAAAAGAAATCCTTGCAGGGCTTCGCTGGGGATGGAGCGGAATACTAGCCTAGTGCGCGTTGCCCCGAGCGTATGTCTTTCAAAGATGCACGTGTCACCGCGAAAAAGTCTTCCAAGAACCGCACGCGACACCGTGAAGCATCTTTCATGGAAGGCATGCGCCGCTAGATGAATGCGGCAATGGAAAAGTGTTACGCGAAGGAGTATTTAGAGAAAATTGCGAGCGACTCGGAGTTACAGGCAGGAAAGTGAGAACCAACAGGTGTGGAGGACAACGAGAGATTATCGGTCTGTAGACGGGCCTGCAATTGCGCTGGAAGGAGGAGGTGCAACCCTGAAAACGAAGGCGTGTGACTTAAAGGGTCCCCGAAGAGGAAGAACGAGAAGGGGTTAACTCGCGGACCCTTCCAGGCATGCGAGCAGGATTCCGGGATATGAGACGATACGACAAATGAGACAGATGAGATAGCAAATAACAGATACACGACAGATATGGAAAAACACAACGGTATGACACACAGACGGATTCGGGAAATTATACGACATATAGAACAAAGGGCACCTATTCAAAGTTTGATTACTAGAAGACAGTAAACAAACGAAGGCGGAATGCACTTGACAACGGAGTAAGGGAAGCGAGTATATATAAGCGAATGGGACCTACCGACGTCAGACTTATAATTCTTATACAGACAGATACAAACATCATCGAGAACTCAAATTATATCTTTGCTAGCGAAATATTATATATTATATATTATAAAATACTTGTAATAAATAAATAATTGGTAACAACATCAAGTAGAACACGAATTATTTCAACCCCAACAAAGTGTATGATAATTTGTATTTGTTTATCAACCTCTAAATAATCATTTGTTTATAAAAAATTTGTATTTAAATTGTTATAAATAAATATATTCAATGAACTTATGAATTACATGATTATTGTACATAATTAGAAATCATGGAATAATCGTTCTTTTATAATATTTGTAAAATTAATCTAAAAGAAATAATATTTTTTGTAAAAATAGAGAGAACCTTTGATAGTCACCTTATCAGTTACATAATCCGTAATATCATACTATGTACCAATCATTATGATTTTTAGCTGAAATGGAGGGTAGAAACCCCTTCCCTATTCAACTATTTTATTTAATCAAATACATAATTTTTTATATAATAAATGTATAAAAAGTTGTGTATCGTTGTAAAAACTAAAAAACTAAAAGGCATTCCTATGATATGTTCATCATATATTTTCTATCTTGCATACCCTGTCTATCCATTCGTTTCTTCATATCTTGAATACTTGAATAATATAATAATTTATCAATAACATATTTAATAATTTCATAATTAATATTATGAGTCTATTATCTATAAAATTCACTATTTTTATTATTACTATTCCTCATTTTTATAATATAAAAATTATGTATTTATCAGCTCGTGATGATAAAATATAATGGAATAGAAATTTAACTGTTTAGCAATAATTGATATTATAGTATTCAGAATATTAAAAAAATTTTTAATTTGTTACATAAAAATGATTGTTTTTCATATATTGGAAGATATTACATACCTTTGAATTTAAATTAAATCTGCAGAAATATATAAAATTTGATTAAATGCGAAGAGCATATTATTTATAATATTTTAATTTGAAGTATAAATTAAATATCAAAATAAAAAAAAATCAAAAATCAAAAATCTCCGGCAGACTTCAATTGATTGGAACGTTTTTTATTATTATTTTTTTTTTTATATTCTTGTACAAACTTTATTTTTTCTCTTGACTGCATAAGCTGTAGATCTTTCCAATTCCAGAACCTAATTTGTTCTATATTTAATTACTTAATTTTCAAAAAATAAAGAAATGATATTTAATTTCAAATTATACAATCTACATTTGCAATTATACTTGAAATTTATTTATATTTTTCATCATGCTGGTAACCAAAACCATGTTCCAATATTTTAAAAACATGAAAATAGTTAATTATTTAATTCACAAATATATTTTTATTAACAAAAATATTATAAATTTAAAAAAATTATATTACATACTAAAACGTTTTCGTACTATCTAAACTTCATATTATTACATGAATATCAATATAGATGGATTAATTAAAAAATTGTTGTGAATTATATACTTTCAACCGATTTTTTGTTACTTTTGTTTATGATTCAAACAATATTTGTATGTAACATAGATCAAGAAGTATAACATTATTATACATTCGGGATATATTTTTATTGTAAGTCATCAATGTTATTATACATTTATTTATGAAATTGGTGTTATATAAAGTCATATAAAGTTGATGATAAACTTATGAAAATTTCACATATTTTTTTAAAAGATTTATTATATTATATTTATTGATATTTACTAATATTACATATAAGATCTAAATGTATTATAATATAAAATAAATTTACGACTGTATTCCATTGATTATATTAATTTATTTGAATTATTTTTATTGGATTTTAAAAAATATTTCGTAGTTTAACTAACACGTTTAACTAGTCCGTTATACATAATGCAAATTAAATTTCAATGAGATTAATAATTCATATTTATTTCGAATAGATTATAAGTCTATTTAATATTCAATTTCGATGTTTGTATTTACTACAATGAATATGGATACTTGAACAGACAATTACTTATACATATTCACAGTTACTCAACTATACATTCATGTTTGGTACAATAATAAAAATTAAAATTATCTAATCAATTGTGCAACTATACAAAAGTAGATCAAAATTCCATACATTTAAATATTATCTTTACTCAAAAATATCAATTCGCATTCATAATCATAAGTATTTAAATCATATAAACTAAAAACATGTGTTTATAGGTATATATCTACAAATATGTACACCACATGTCCGTAACATAATAATAATTAATTGTACACATTATATAATATATCTATTAATTGAAGATGAGAAATAGTCTTTCATAACGACGAGAAAAATTTATTTCTTAAGTAAATAAAAATTCTGAATGTTTAAAAAGATTATAAAAACATCAATTTTTATACATGAAAACTGAAAGATTTAATTATATAGCTTATTATTAAGAAATTATATTGTCTTTTTTTATTTATGCCCAATTTTTATTTTTACTGAGATATGCATATTTGTACAATAATCGATTATTTAGTTTTATTTTGGAAACAAATATTGAAAATATATAAAAAAATATAATTGTAATAAAAAATGAAATGCATGTTAAATTACCTATGATATTACAAAATTAAGATAAATAAAAAACATATCTTTGTAATAAAACTGATTTACTTAAGTCTTATGTTTATTAAACTTGATAAATAAGAAAAGAATATATTTGTACAAATAAAGTTATCGGTAGATTAAAAATAATCTTTTAAAATAATTATAAATGTGTCTTTCAGTTTTTATTTAAATTATATTATGGAATCAAGTTTAATTAATTTTATTATATTTTTGTAATAAAAATATTATGCTATTTTGAAATTTTTTTTATTTTTTATCGGAAAGAAATAATGTTTCTTCAATATGAAAACATAAATATGATATTAATTAATGATGTTAAATATATATATTTCAATTGAAATACTTTTTGCTAAGTTTTTATTTTTCTTGAATATAAGAATATTTGATTTTACAATTTCATATAATATTATCTATAACTACAAATGCAGGAATATCGAGCTTTTATAGATCTAATGCAATATAAACTAAAATGATTAGAAAGAGTGGAAAGACATAGAAAAAGCTTTGACTCCACAATATATAAGAAAATCAAAACATATTCTTATAAATTGAAATCCTTCAGAAACCGATGAAGAAAATAGGTTAGTCCATGGACCGAGAATATCAAGGAAGCCAGATAACTGTTTATTATGGCTATTTAACTAAAATTGTCCCAAGATGAAAATTGATATTGACAAAATCGACTGTATAGTAAATAAACTTGGTGAACATAGTGCATAGTTTTCACTTATGATATTGAAACCGTTCAGAAACGAATTTTCATATTTTTTTCCTCTTTTGACTTGTTTGTACATAATTTATTTCAGGATACGGAAATTTTCTTCAATATGAACGTAATTTATTTTAAGATATTAAGATAAATATTTTTATTTTAAAATATCATTTGATATTTTCATAAAAAAAATATTTTAATGTATAAAAATTTATGAGAGAAATAACTTTTTACGGTATAATTAAAATATATTTAACATCTTCATAATTAATTAAACATAAGAAGTATTTCTAAAGTTTAAAATTATTATAATATAGGTACACATTATTTCTTAGTTTCTGTCTTATATTTTAATGTCTATTGATTCAATTATTAAGAAATATTTGCTTCTTACGATTAGATTATTATTAATTAGTAGATTGTATTTCTGAAAACATGGTGATAATACATTATTAATTTTTATTGATTTTTTTAAATAGCTTTAATCATTCAGTAATAATTCTCTACCTTGTTTTTTGAAAAAAGTGTAAGAATTTGTAATACTTTGCAAATTACTATCTAAATACAAAAAGTATAATATGTGTTCAGTTAATTTTGGTACTTTTTAATTTATTTTAAAAATGAATTTAATAATGTACCTAAAGTCTAATAATAGGAATAAATTTTTTATTTTAAAATATGTTATTTGTGTTTTAAGAACTAATTATAACAATTTATACATATTAGATACTCAACATTGGATGAAAAAATATATAATAAATATATGATAATGGGGTGGGGCTCTTTTTATTAAGTCAAGGTGGCTAAAATCTGTCACTATGAAGTCGATCATGACTATCATTAATACCAACAAACAGATTCAAGTATTATTTATCCTTATAGTATTATAAGAATTCAATAATATTTGCTATTATTTCTTATAATACTTCTGCCTCTAATAATCCAAACAACGGTTCTTTATAAAAATAAAAAGATTTTTGTAGAATTATTTTGATTTACAGACTGATATTATTCACTGTGCCTGTGTATTGACAATTATCACATAACGTATATCTTAAAACGACTTAACACATTATTACTATTTATTTTCATACATATTTTTCATTTATTAAATATTGATATGCAAAGTTGATGCGATATTTTCCACTGTTATTTAACAATACACATCTCCGTCTACTGATAAAATTCCGATTTACTCTGATTGCTTTCATTTTTAGTTTAAAAAGAAAAATTACTGTATTAAATATTCTTTTCGAAATCTGTAAAAAGAAGTCATAAATACTAACGATATGATAAAATTTCTAAAAACCATAAATATTATTTTTCTTTTAGTCGGAGGGTATTCATTGCTATCTTTGACTCATTCATGTCAATATTTCATTTTAATTGAAAATAAACAGATAAAAAAATTGTATTATTACTATTGTGCAGAGAATAAAATTTTATCTCTGGCTCATGTTTTTAATATATAAATATATTTTATTAATCCAATTTTACAAAAAAAAATAATTTAAATATTTTTCTAATTAATCCATTGAAAATAAATAACTAAGCTTAAAACTTAAACAAAATAGAAGTAAGAGTTCAGGTTAAAAAACAATATCACTTTTGATTTTGGTTTACGTTATCTATAATAAAATTAATTTTTTATTACGGGGGAAAAATATTAAGCTCGTGCAATTATAATATCGTGTACAAGGCATTTCAATTACACTACCGTGCTGGAAAGATTTTTAGTTCTAAACTAAATGGTGAGCATTTTACTCTTGGAGGATGGAAATGAATAAAAAAATAGATAATGCGAGTTGAATATTAAGATATTGCGGCTACAATAAGTACATACGGGGCATCGAGATTTTTACAAAAATTTCCTGGATCGTTTACTTGTTGCGTAAATAAAAGGTATAAGAAAAGTTTTTCTAAGAAGTCAGATGTTTCGTAAAAATAGTCAAATGTTCAACAATTTGATATCGAACCTGTATTTAAGAACCAATGTACCCTTTTTTACATAATGTGATTAGCATTGTTGGTTTAACACTCTCACTTTTCATCATTGCTTGCTTGCAGCGTTACGTTTTCTAAGACGCTAGATTTATGCATGCAGATATACCTATATACATATAAACATATAATTATGAAGTGATTTTATGTATAGGAGCAATGAATGATTGAAAATTCAGTTTCGACTATCTTGTATGGCTAGCATTACGTTCGTAAACATAAATTCTCATGAAATCGTTAGTATGAGCTACTCAAAAGATACACTGATTTTACATTTCAAATCTAAAGTTAAAATCTATAATTCTAAAATGAAATTAAAGATCATATGTGAAAAAATAATTTTATTTAAAATAAAAGCATTATCATAATAAATATTATATATAATTATTTATAATTACATTGTATATTTATAATTATTATGTAATAATTTAGTTTGAAACGAGTCTGTTATAAGTGATGATTCAAAACAAATAAATCAAAGTATTCAAATGTTATAAATTGAAGAAATCGATTTTTATTATTCTTACATCCATGAGAATGAGCTTAATTTCTTATTAAATAGAAATTATCCTAAAGTATCAGTAACTAAACTGTACCATTCCATAGCGCAATCAACATCTACTAGACACTAGTCACGATATAAAATGCGACATCAAATGTTTCCGTATATTATATCTATTGTATCACGATTTTAATACGTAAAAGCATTAATTTTAATAACAAGTAATGATCGTCTAAGATATTGTATCAAAATGATTCGTTCAAAACATTGCCGCTTAGGTCTATTAAAAAACGATGATTGGAAAAATTCTTTGCCAATAAAAATATAAAAGAAGCTGATAAAGGTGGGATAAATAAATTTAATGCAAATGTTCTTTTAACAGTCGGTTTCCGAGGATGATGCTTTACATCGGAAAGCGAGGGAATGACTAACTCTTTCATTCCGCAATCAACAATCGGCACCAATCGGGAAAGGTCCTTTCCCTCCACGAGTCCAGGTTTTTCAAGACGCATGGTTTACACCTCCTTGCAGAATAACAATTATATTTTAAAAATACTCGTAGATATTCATTCATTGTTTATAAATTGAAGCAAAATAATAAACATTAGAATTTATAATGACAAATAACTTATAAATATAAATGCCTAATTTTTTTTTATTTATGTACTTCGTTCAACGAGTTAAAAGAATTATTAATATGTTAATGGCTCTTTTGAGAACTGTCATCTATTTATTTATTTTTTTTTTTTTTGCTTTAATTGATTTGTCTTCGTTCCATTTAAAAAATGGACTGGAAGATCAAATAAAAAAACAGAAGGTTACAATTTATGTACATATTTATTTTTTTTCTAAAAATGGTTCTCCTTGACACTTCATTAAAAAAAATTTCTATGTTAACGAAAACATCTATTTTATATGTAAAAACGGATTATAAATAAATGAAAATTCGAATATAAGAATCTCTGAAAAAAGAAATAATAAAAATTAATTTCCTATATTATTTTTTTTTCTTCTTTTATTAAATTTAAATAATTACGGCAAGACTTATCCTGCACAGGAAAACTCGGATGTCGAGTGGAGTACGAGGAACAGATTACCCTCTATGCGGTAAAGGCCCGAGCAGTGAAGGAAAAACCATCCGGATAAAGGAAAAGGAAAGAAAAAATGTGGAAGGAGTAGCACTAGTCTTTCTGCCTATTGTCATACAAAGCGTGGATGGAATAAATATAACATTAGGACAGTAAGTAAGGCACAGAGTGAAAAAATAATAGGCTCGCCATTCTTTAAACATATATTTTACTTGATAAGCACATATTTATATGATCTAAACACACATATGTATAAATACATATTGAAGTGCATATATTCTATGGATACTTATACATACGCACACATGTATTCCGAATATTATATGTTATATATTGATGTGCACTCTCCTCAATAAATCCTTGCATATGATACACGTTTATTACTACGCTAATAATTCACAAAAGTTACAGTTTAGAAGATGAATTTTTATATTTTCATATGTAATGTAATATAAAGATAGTAAAATTTAAAAAGTTCCATATATTTATTATCAAAATATTTTTAAATACTTTATTTTTCTACAATTGTTCAAAAAATTTTTGCTCTTTGAATAAATAATGTGGTTCTGATATTAATAAAGTTTGCAATAATTATATCAATTATACTTCTGATTTTAACGGATGAAAATTTAAGTTCAAGTTGAGATGTTATTATACTACTAAAAAATTAATATTTTTAAAACTTTATGTATATTTAAATACTGAGTAGATTTTTTATATTAACATTTCGAATAATAATTGAACTATTCCTTTTTTTATAAATATGATATTTTATGTGATAACCATTAAATAATTTTATTATAAATAATAACAGATTATTAAACATTCGAAATTTTTCTGAATGAGGTACTAAATTTTATTTAGTAATTAAATTGTAGTTTTTTCTAGATTCTATTGCATAAAAAACAAGCTAATATAAAATAAATAAAAAGGGCTCTATAATTTTTTTTAAATTTTAGAAAATGTTAGTATCAAGAATCTTTGATATACGCAACCATTCGGTTATCTATAGCATTACAAATTGAAACAGCGAGTACCATAATTTCTCTAAACTTCTACGTGCAAATATATTTTTTCATGCATTGTAATTCCTTTTTCTCATTTACATTTTCGTCAGATTCAAAAATGTGTTTTCTAGACTAATAAATAGACAATGCATATAATCTCTCCACGCCCTTTTTACGTTTCAACGTACACTCATACATACTTACCAAAGCCTATAGTTTGAATTTTGTAACTGAAACAAAATACGGTATAATATATATGTGCTTTGAACGAACAAAGACAAGCACAATATAAAAAAATTTGTTTTAATTGATTATTTTAATTAAAATTTTAATGTGATCCAGTAAATTATGTTTTTATCGTTTTGTCATATTAATTTCTTTATGCATTTAGAGAAAACAAAAATAAATATGATAAATCTTGTTATTTATTGTAACATCCTTAATTTCATACTGGGGTATTTTAGTGAAATAAATTGAAAAATTTTGAAATAAATCTAGCATTTACAAATCAAATAAATTTTATTAAATTTAAAAAAAATCCTAAATTACATAAATCTTAAATTAAAAAATCTATGATATAATTAAGTTATTAAATCTTCTACATATAAGTTATAATGAAATCCCTTCGTGATTGAATATATTTTTCTTTTGCTATAAAGATTATAATGAAAATTGTTAATATTTTATACTCAAAAGATTTTAAAATGTATAACTTCGATATTATATGTTACTAGAAAAGATATCTTTCTATTACATAAATTTATTCACAATTATTCGTTGTAAATCAACTATATATATATATATATATAATTTTATGTAATTAAGTATTTAAAGAAAAATAGATTTTTTATCAAATTATTTTACGCTGAACATGTACATAATAATAGTAACAGTGTATTCTAAATTCAATTTTGCTTTCTTAAACTGGGTACAAGATTCTTTTGAGTTTTTCTTTATCTTTATCACCTTTTCCCGATCATTCTGCATTTCTCCTTTACTTTCCCTTTATTGTGAGCTTAATAAAAAATTTCTCCTCCATACTTGTTTTTACTAAAGAATAAATTTTATATAGCTCAATATTTATAATTGAGTTAATTTTCTTATATCTTATCAAATGTTGAAAAGTGTATATTGAATTATTGTTGTTTAAAGATGAAAAAAATACTATATTTCAGGTATTTGCAGATTTATCAATCGATAATACAGTATTACATTAATAGACAAATGCAAATATATTTTAACTTTTCCATAGTATATCTTAATAAAAACTACACATGAATCCATGTTTACACATCCTATTAAGTTAAATAAAAAGCTTTATTAAATTATATTTTTCTAATACTATTATGAATTCTGGATTTCAGTAATTACAGTTTACATAAAATTTTTCCTTTTCTTTCGATTTTTCCACTCTTTTTTACTCTTCTTTTCTACTCTTCCTTTTATGATTTCCCATTTTCTTTTGCTATCAATGTAGAATTGATATTTTATGATTATTTGACTCATAAAAATCTCCATTCATTTCTCTCATTAAAACAAAAATTATTCTTAAATTTAATATATTTGGATGATGTTTGATACTTTTTTTATTTGAAATAATTTATGTAAATTATTTGTAATTTATTTGTTTACAGATATAATAATATCAGAATTTGTATATAACCATAAATATTATATTATCTTATATATAAATATAAGCTAGAATATTTTTCTTATTTTCAATTTATTTTATGATGATCATATTTTATGTTATTATATTAAAAAAATATATTGTGATTCAAATTTAAATAATAAACGTAAATTCAAAAATTTACAAAAATCAGTATTATTAAACAAGTAATTCTAGAAAATAATTATATAAATTACACGGTATTATATTTTATCTATAACATAAAATTTTTTAAATGTAATTATTTATCATTTTTAAGTGTATGATAATATCACTCAAAATTAAAACTGTTGTAAAAACTATATTGTTCAAAAATAAAAATAATAGATATATCAGGTTGCATAGTTTTTGAACTTACTATAAAGGTTTTAAAGATCTAAAATAGTTCTAAAAATATTCTCCTATGATTTTTTAAATATTTATCATATTGAATGAAAACTATGTAATTAACCGTAATTATTTCTTATTTTTGAGATAACGTTTGTTTTATAACGTAAAATGAATTAGGGATGATAAGATATCAAGATTGACATTTTTTATTTAAAATTAGTTTTTAATATGGTAGAAATTATTTTAGAGATATTGAATATATATTTTTATTAATAACTCATGCTTTATCAATCAAGAAAAAAAATTCTGTAAAAACTTTGACAAAAACATGTACATTAATTAATATAATATATTATTACAAATATGCTTTTTCAAAAATGTAGGGGTATTATAGATTTTTAAATAAAATTTCGTTTATTTTATTACTGTTTCGAAATACTTATAAATCTTATACTAGTGTACAATAATAACAAAAATTTTTATAAATCGAAAAGAAATTTTAACATAATAACTTATTTAAAAAAAATTATAGTAACAAGCTTAAATAAAATATATATTATATAAATTATATTTATCATGTCATATGATATTTAGAAGATAGAAGGTAAACTAGTTGTTTTATCGATTTGAACGTTAGTTATTTGTAAGATTTAAAAGTATTTTTTATTATTCAATTAAGTGTCACTTTTATTAATGCTTGTTATGGAGAATATTTATATAGTTCTGTCATATAAAATATATATACCTTTTTTATGTGGACTCTTAATAATTAAATATTTTTAAATATATAGAACAATATTCATAAAAAATATTAAGTTCATATTAAATAAAATATAAGTAATATTTTAAGCATATTTATTATGATCTTAAAAAATCTTTTTCCCTCATTTTCAACCTATGATACACCTCGAACATGTCTAATAATTTTGATTTTGATATAAATAATTAATAAATTAAAAAATGTTTAAGAAAATTTACAGTAATATTTTTAAGTAATATAAATCATAATTAGAATTTTACCGAAATAATTGTTGTTTTGGGAGAAAAATCTTATAATTAAAAATGTTTTCTTGTTTTCAAAGTTTTTCTACATATAAAAGATAGTTTGAATATACATATATATGTATATAAATAAGAAAATGTTTGTAATAAAAGTTTAAAGTTTTTTCATAGCATATAAAATGTGAATAAATATAATATAAAAAAGTATATTCGTTTTCACTCACATTTATCAGTTTAAAAGATTTATCTTTTAAAAATGATTACTTAATTTCTTTAAAACCTACAGTCAGTATCAAATTTAAAATTGCAATTTTTGTAACAAAAGATTAAAGATTAAAATAGTAATTTTTGTAATAAAAGATTAATTAAAATAATAATGGAGTTTTTTTAGATATTCTCTTTAAAAATTTATTCAACATTTAAATTCATTTTATTATTTCTTTTAACCCTTTTTTCTTTTATATAAAACCATTTTCATACATGAGAAGCTTTTGCGCAAAATTGGGGATTCGTTTAGTGGAGAAGTTTGTATTTTATATATTGTATTTGTAATAAATTCAGTTATTAATTTTTGTCATAATCCTTCCGAATGATAATATTTTCATTACAACCTAATAACATTTCGTATTTTCAGGTATTGAATGTTCTTTCAATATTACAAAGAATATAAGAGTATACAGTAGTCTAAGCTGAAAAATTGATTGAATAAACTTCATGTGTACTTCTATGAATTCACCCAGGAAGCAATAATTCTATATAATAAAGTTCATTGTAGTTTATCTCTTGCAATCATTTATAGTAACAGGATAATATAGTAAAACAGAGCCTGGTTTTGACCGACGGTATTATAAGTCTATGGTCATTTGCCCTTATGTGTGGTTTATGAAATTCTATTATAAAAAAGTAAAATGAAATTAGTATAAAAAATATAATTATAATTATGAAAGTAGCTACAAAAATTTCATTTGTTAAGTAGATATTAATCGTAAAAATGAATGAAGCCAATGAACTAAAGATAGCCTAATATGAAGATAATTATATTTTTTGCTCTGATTTATTATATTCTTTACATGAAATATATTTTTAAGTATATATAAATTATTGTTATCAGAATTCGATAAAAAATAAGATCAATACTAAGAAGATTTCAATGATTATTCACAAAAGAACTAAATATTATAAAAAAAAATTAATTTAAACATGATTATATTAATATAACATAATTGTTTTCTCTCATAATGTACAATGTAATAATGGTAACAAGGAAATCTATATCAGATAACTTGGGATATACGTATCGGTTAGTTTAGTTAAATAACTTAACTATGAATATTTCACAGATAATAATATTTTCTTATACCGCATTGTCGAAAAAATCAACGATATTTCTTAAGAAAATTTTCTAGTTGATATATTTGTACAAATTTGCATTTTATTCTCATTTGCCACAACATTTGGTGATGTTTAAATTTTGGACTTAACAATCATACTGTATTAATAATTATTAAGGATATCACCAGTAATGTCATAGTAAACTAAATAAAGTAAATAAAATTTTTTTAAAAAGTTAACAAAAATCGTTTGATATTATATATTATTTAGAATCATTATTTATTTTTAAAGTAAATTATATAGTAGAATTAAATATATAGTTCATAAGGATTAAAATAAAATACATAAAATTGAATATTAGAAATAATTTTTAAATACACTGTATTCGGTTTATTCAATATGAAATCTTGTTAAATAGTACAACTTATATCCTAATTTAATTCTAAAAAATGTCATTTTAACTGACTAATCCACATTATATTGTTAAATTTCATTTAATGTACTAAAAATCTATATTGTTTAAAAAAATAATTCCAAGAATGTTTTTTCACAATATAAAAAGGATTGAATATAATTCTAACTTAGAAGTATCGAAACATTCAATATCAAATATTACGATAAAATCTTCTAATAAAACTTATGAAATGATATACTGAAAAAGTTTGTATATTTTCATATTATACAGTAAGAAATTATTTCATTTTCTTTCTTAAAGAATTAGAATGAATCATCAACTTTTTTCATTAATGCATTATAAATATAATGGACAGGTCTTTTTTATAATTTATTTTTCGGCGGTCTAAGTGAACGTATGTTCCTGTAATATTCAAGTACAATGAAATGCAATCAAAAACCTGCTACCCCTACTTTCCACAAATGGTATGGCCACACTTCCGGCTAATATCCGTGCGGGCAATAGAGCAGAGATAGTTCTGCGGCAGTGAGAATTTCCAATCAGAGCACGGAAATGGCATGGTACTACAATATTTCGCAGCGCCTAGTACTCGTACTCCGGTTATCGGGCGTCTCAGGCGGATATGAGATCCCTGACTGCGTCCGCAAAATGGCAGGCCTGACTAAATTATTTGTTAGCGACGTTAGTATGATGAGAATAAGCTACCAAGCCAAGATATTTTCAATTTTAATCATAAAAGTAACACGAAAAAATTCTATAAACTTTCTTCTGTTTCGTTACAACGTTTAAAAAAAAAAAGGATAATAGCAGTTACACACATACACACACATATATATATATATATCATTGATTTTTATGAATAAAAATAATTCATGTCATGAAAAATTCTTAGTGAAAATAACATATATGGTTTATTTTTTAAATAAAATTTATTAATGAGATTTTATAGCTGTAAATATTCAAAAACATATGTATGTATACACAAAACCATATTTTTATAATTAAAAATATGTAACATAAAAAAATTTAAATAAGGGAAAATATTATGCTCTGACATTCTGAATCGCTATTCTGAATATTTATTGTATTAGTATGTTTAAAATCAAATTCTTATTCAATAAAATCGTTGCTTTTTAAAATGGAAATGAAAACCCAAGTACGTTCTGGTAAAATTATATATAGTATATTTGTTTTTTATATATTTTATTTAAAAATTATACACAGACTTACATTTTATAATATTATTTATAGTAAGAATTAAATGATCATTTTAAATTATTGATCAATTTAAATTAATAATAAAAATATTAAATTATAAAAGTTTTAAAAATTAATTTTAATAGGTACAGAAAACTTTTTGTTTTAAATAGAAAACTACAGATATATATTTTTTGACTCTTCCTAATCATAGAATACTTTTAAAAGTTTCAAATACGCTATTCGTGAATAATTAACATTTTTTAATATTCAGCATTTATATTGTATTCAAATCAACGTAGAATTTATATTGTCGGGATTTATGTTTTTTGTGTGTAAATGAAATATTCCATAATCGTAAATATCAGCTTTTTTTATTTCAAATATAGCAATCTTTTGATTTCAAATCATTATTCTCTTTAATAATTATATATAATCAATTTTAATATTTTAAAAATTAGTTGATATGGTTTTTCATTGTTCTATAGTTACTCTTATTTAATTTAAAATAATCTAATTTCAGAATAAATCTAATATGAAAATTATTAATAAAAAATAGAAACACTTCTTATAAAAAAAATTTCATAAATTTATAAATTTGAGTGATAATAATAATAATAATAATCAAAAAACAGTTATATCAAAAAAATTTATTAGTAGATGGTGATCAAATGGAAAATAATTTATCATTATAATAATTGATCTCATATTATTGGATTATGAAAAGATAAAATACATATAGATCTTATTAGAAAAACGAAAATTATATGATGGTTCACAAAAAAATATATTCAAAGGAGCTGCTTATAATAACAGATTTAAAAACCTAGCACATCAGATGCATTCTAAAAGGAGATGTAGAAACTAAAAATTAGTGAAATCATGATCAAAATTTGGATAAGAAAAAATTTTAACAATAAGGAACTAATGAGGAAAGTATGCATAATGATGAATTACGTGAATTAGAAAAATATATTGCGAAAAAAATGTTAATGAAATTGAAACAGGTTTAAAATAAAAAAGCTAGATCAACGGAAATAAGATTTAGATCCATTATATTATATTTAATAGTTGGTATAGAAAAGAGTTTTTGTTTTTCAGTGTGTTATAGACAGAACAATGATTAGTAATATTCAATCTTACCGAATTATATTTGTAATCATTATGTTTGTATTTATAATCATTTAGGGTACAAATTTATGTATATTACTTGTCCGTATTATGTTATGCAAAGAAATCTTGAATATAAATCATTTAAAACTATCAATTTTACTTTAATACAATTTTATAATAAAATTTTTTTATTCATCATTCAATTATTTAAAAAGTATATATTAGATTGAATGAACGAGTTATTTATTTTAAAGTATATATATATAATTTCTTAAATATTTAGTTCAATTAGGTTATTACACAGGCGCTATTCAAATTTCATTAAAAAATTTTTATGCATATTTACAATTTAATTTTTTTGTTTTTATTATTCAGAACTCCATAGCACATTTTATAAGTATATTGAATAATTGATAATAGTAAATATAAATTATGATTTTTGATAAGTCTGTAGTCTTATTAAAAAAAAGCTAATATATTTACTGCGTAAAATATTTAAAGCGATTCAATAGCATAAGAAATGAATTTATTATTTCTAGATTATTATTATTGTCTATATTTTGTATTCAAAAGCTAACAAATTTTATTTTATCGATATATGAAATAGTATTAATTAAAATGGAGATCTTCCATAAAAATTTATCAATAATAGTATCAGAATTATACTATTATTAAAACACAGAAACTAATAAATTTTTGTTCAAATATATCGCTAAACCAACTCAAATATTCAAGCATTTTGTACAGTTACATATGGGCCATTTTGCTTAAAGTTTTTACTTTGATTCAGTTTGAAAAACAATAATACGGTACTGTATGCCATTAATTTAACATAAATTATTTAATATTGAGAAGTTATTAAGTATTATATTTCCCATATTTTTAAACCTGAAAATTATATTACTCTTGATTAAAAAATTCTTAGAATACAGTAACATTTAATGTTTAAATAGATTTTAATATACTTTTATATGCGAATATTTATTTTTAATTATGGTAACGAAAAATGCAAATATTTAAAGGTTTGTTTTAATTACCTTTGTTTAAACATTAACTATTTTTAAATTTAAAAAATTTTTAAATGCATATTTAAAAAATGTAAAATCTGAGAGTATTTTTTTTTAAATAAATACGTTGTATCGTAACAAAAAAATAACTTACAAATATATTTCTATTTCTATGTACATTATTTAAAAAAATATTATTTTTATTTTGTTATTCAAGGAAATGAAATTATTTGTACTAATAGTGTTAGAATCATAAATTTAATTTGTAGCTTATTAAGAATTATTGTACCATTTTTAAATGACTTATATTTTCTTTTCAGTGAAATAAATCAAAAGAGTTTAAGGCATTATATCCTTTGACAGTTTAACTATAATATATAAATGAAAAAAAATAATATTTAAAGACAGATATATTTATCATATTATTTATTTATACATTCAAATCTATAAATAATTTTTAGAAAATATTAATATTAAATAGTAGTAAATAACATTTCTATAAATTGGATTTTATTTTTAAATTAAAAGAAAGAGTAATTGAATTTGACTTTAACTGTGTATCTAAATCATGATATTTTTCTTTATTTTATATAAAATTATTTATAAAAAGCGATGAAAATCTTTAATATATATTCGAGAAAAATAGAAAATATTTTTTTAATTAAAAAGCTATATGAAAAATGATTTATAATATAATTTGTTATGTTTTAAAATCTTTTATTTAACATATGAATAAAATTAGAATATTAATCTTAAATTTCATTATAACTGTTGGGTGTTTATTGAGTCGATAAGATATAGTTGGTAATCTACTATTTTGCAAGGTTCTATATCTTTGCAACAAATAGTTCTCATACCCATAGAATGAATGATCTACAGGTTGTGCATAGTTCTAATTCTTACATTATGCATTTTCAAATCATAAAACAGGTACTCGTTAGCCCATTCAATAAACTTGTACTACTTTTGCCTCTCCGTACAATACCGAATATATCTCATTCAAAGTACTGTGTAATTGAACAATCGACACAGTTGTATATTTCAATACCTACAAGTTTTCAAAATTTTTTTACAGAACTTTTAATATATCTATTGATTTATTTTAATAAGATCATACTTTTTTTATTAGATACTTTCTAGTTAATCGCTGAAATTATAATATCTTACATTTTCATCTTCTATTACATAATTTATATATCAAATAATATATTGATATCAAATTGTTATTATTAAATAATTATTTATTACAAAAAAATATATTCAAATTACTTTATTATATTCTTTTTAAAATTTGACTATCTGAAGTTCGTGATCTCATTTTAATTATTATAGTTGAACATCCATGGTGCCAGGCAAATTATTGGTTGTGTTCATAAATATATAAAATATTCTCGAATAATAATTTTTATTTTATTTTATAGCATTTATATGTAGATGACAATATAATGTACATCTTTTGTGCAAAAATCATGAATACTCATACTTCCTAGAAGTTATATAAAATTATATTTCAAAGAATAAATAAAACTTTTTACCAATATAAATTTTTTGAATCTTTTTTAACAGTTTTTATCAAACGTATTCTTTATTCGAATTATTTTTCAAATTTTTTTTTAAATAATTTTTATTTATATTTTATAAGATGAACCATGAAAATCTGTAATGTCCATATTTCTTAAATGTTAAAAACCGTCCAATTAATTTATGTACTCATTCATATATGAATATTAATTTAATTATAATAAAAAAATGAAGTAAAAGCATAAATTAATATTTCTTTATTTTTTTAGTGAAATCTAAGTGTTTTTCTTCTTCTAAAGTTATAGTTTAATTAAAGTACTTAGAATATCATGGATTATTCTAATAATAAGTATTTTTTCAATCACAGGCACCCACAATATTTCGAATAACAATTACACAGTTAAAAATATTTATGCAGTTTCGGATAAAAATATATAAATGCATCACATGGAGCTTCAAAAATATCAAAAAATCTATGGAATTGTAATGGTTATAAATAAATTAAATTATTAACGCTGAGTAAGTTTTTCTAATAAGTTATATAGTTTTACATAGTACTAGATTAATTACTATTACTTCAAATTTCTAAAATAGTAAATAAAACTAAATTAAGTTTTAATTTAGTAAATAACATAAAATTTTGTAAAAAAATAACAAAATTTATTTTATGCAATATTCACGCTTCAACATATCATTCTAATATATGAATTTAATTCAATTAAAATACTACTATAAGGTAATACTAATATATGTATTAAATTACTGCATTAACAGAAGCTTGTATGTAACACATATTACAATACTATTTTGATAATTTTTAATTTAGTATAATTTCTTTCTACTTTTTAAATAAATAGTCGGATAATAAAAGTAAATTGTTTTTATAAAATATTTCAAAATTTTTTTAAATATTACATTACTTTTTAAATAATGTATTTTTATTATCGCTTTGATAATAATAAAAATCTTTTACATATGGTATTTTAAATTAAAATTTTTTGTTCGGCTAGAAAGTAATATTATTTATTCTATTACGTTATAATTACTATTAATACAAATTAGTTATGGTATGTTTAATTTTTTTATAAATTCATTAAATGAGTTCTAGTATAAACGAATACTTTCATAGAAAATCAAGACGCATAATGTGAATAAAATTGCTCGAAACGCGACAGTTTGTATCAGCAATATATATTCCTCATCTTGGATTAATGTCTTAAGATAATCTCAAGCTTAATACCACTTCTAGAATTTAAGCTATGCATTTGTCCAGCTCGTGTTATTCCTAATGTTTTCTAGTAATTAAGTGCTATAAAATTGTAATTTATATATTCAAATAATTACGTTGATATAAATGTGTATACAAATAAAAAGTTAAAAACAGATTTTTATGTGAGTAGCATATTGTATGAGATTATCGAGTATATTACGTAAATATAAAAAATCTTTTATATATTATATCTACGCAATTTAATTGGTACCTACTTCTATAAACGAATTATTATGATCAATATACAATTATCAAATTAGTATATAATTAAATATTAGTATAAAATTTCATTATTTAAACATTTTTAATTTAAAATAATTATTATTATATAATATTTTTAGTACTTAATAAATTATTATAAAATAATCATTATTTTTTTATTAACTTTATTATACTCGTGCTATTTTACTGATCAATTAATCTTTCTATATTATAAGAAATATTATATCCCTCTAATGAATCTTTTATAATAAATATCATTTAAATAATTATAGTAAAAAGAAACTAAAACTAAATTAAATTTTGTAAAAATAAGTGAATTGATTTTCGTTTTCTTAAAATTTTTGTATAAATTTTGAGATAGTATACGTCGTTTATTTACAGAGTTTTATGAAAGTATTTGAATTATCAAATATTATACTATGTATTAAATCTAAAAGAAATTAAGATTTTAATACTATCATAATGATTTACTTATTAAAAATATTATACCATTATTGAATAAATATGAGTTAGTTCATGAATATTTACATAGATATTTTCTGAAATTTAAGAAGTTATGCAAAGAAATTATTACTATTCATGTGCTGCCATCAAATGAATTTTATTATTCAAATTAATAAATTTTCATATAATTTTTTAATTTTTTGTAATGATGTGCATTTCTTTAAAACTAACTCATAACTGTATTTAATAATAACATAAAAATTTATAATATTGCTTTTAACTTTGGATTAATTGGTGGCAAGTCTCCTTCAATTTTTTTTTTAGTATGAAGACATCTACATGTAACGATATTATGCCTTGATATATTTTTGGAACGTTAACGGTACTAAATTCTCAAAAATTGATACAAAGAACATTAAACTGATAATATTCATTGAGTTTCTAATACGGTAGGTAGTTAACCTTTATTTTAAATTTCATTTTTATATGCATAGTAACTCATTTAGAATTTTTTCCTATTTGTATTATATTTATTTTCATTTTCATAGATTTTTATTTTGAACATATATATATCGGCAAGTGTTGAGCGAAATTGTCTAGTCAACTTCTTATTAACTCTGTTTCCTTACTTCTATAGATGTGAAAACTACTCCACTTTGAGATTGATTTATTAAACACTCGAAATAATCTATAATCAGGAATGACGCTATTTTATACAAAATATGTATTCTATATACATTAATATGTTGGTACAAGAAGTAGAGATGACTATCGTAAAATGACATAATTTTTTTATTATGTTTGTAATAATGATTATTTCAAATGATAATTATAAATATTTCTTTTTATAATTTTAGATTCCTTGAACTGTCATATTGAAACTAAAATGTAAAATTTAAAACAACATTTGAATCTTTTCGATTTAAGAATGACGGATTTTTTGTTTCCTATCATCAAGTTCTTGGGAGATGATCATCTTCAATAGGTTGCTACTTTTTTCTCTGCTGCTATTATAAGTGAATCTTACTTTTATACTTTTGGAGAACACGAATTGAAAAGTTTCTTGCTTTCAACGATGTCCGCAATAGAATTTTACTGACGATTCCTGCATCCAAATTACATCCATAGCGAATATAGGATAATTTACATAGGAACTAAGATCAAGTGACAAATAAGATAAAAAATTATAAATTGAGGATTTAGATACCTGTTAAAAGAGTAATTGTTATAATTATGTACAATATTTTAATCACTTATTTTATTGATTGAGAAGACTAACAATTTGATTTTTCTAAATATAACATAGCTAAGCTTAATTAAATTTTATTTTATGTATAGGTATATACATATACATTGCAGCTATAGGTAAGGAAAATTAAAATATACTGTCAACATAAGCTTCATAATACAGAAAACAAAAGGATAAATAATGCGAATAATTAAATAATATATTTTAGAAAAGAATTCATTAAGAAAACGTATTCTAGAAAATGAAAATAAATGTAATAGATATCTTATTTATAAAAAATATAGAATTAAAAAGGTTTAAATACATTCAAATTAAATTTATTCGATATAACCAAAACTTCTTTGATTCTAAATTCTAAAAGTTGAATAATGAATGTTTATGGATTATATATTCAATGTATGATTTCAGATTTTTAAGGATTTATTGACATTTATTTTAATTTTTCGATATTATATATATAGTTAACGTCACTTTAATCAATAATTATTCTAGATAAAAATATAAATAAAACTTTTATTGAGAAGGCAATAAATCAATAATTTTGCAATTAATTATTATCACAATAACTCTATCTTAGAAATTATTTTTTAGCGTATTTTTTTATCATAATGTATAATATATTTATTAACTAGATTTATTATATTAAATGAAGTGAAATAAAAGTTGACGGCCAGAGCAAGTAGTCTGAACTAGAGTGAGCTCATCGATCGGTTCAGCAAATAACTATGTGTTACTGTGATGTACATTTTAATTCTAGGTTGATTCACTCACATTACTTTGCTTTTCATGTGCTCGTACGACCAAAACTTTCGTGTCCATATCGATTTTAGCCTTATTTTGACATTAATGATGAAAACGAATTTAGTAAATCATATTTGTATTGAATACTTGCGCATATATCTTTTTATTCAATTTTTTTTTAATCTTACCATAATTAGTTTCTAATGATATTATAATGGAAATTATTATAGTTAAATTTTATTATGAAGTTAACTGGAGTTCAAGTATATGTAACAGATCCCAGAAATGCTCATAGATTTTCATTAACAGTATTTTTTTCTAATAATACGTAATACTTGACATGTAGATCATTTATAATATGTATGAATGAAAAATTATGTAAATGTAATTGAAAGACAAAAGTGAATTTTTAATAAATTTGCTTAATTTTTTTTAACTTAAAATTTAAATTACAATGTTAGTTATTAATAATGTACAGGAATCCATACAAAAAATAATTAAACTAAAAAAATAATAACAATTTTCAAAATTATGAAAAAATATTGTAGACAAATTGTGAATAAGAAAATATATTTGTGCTCAGTTTAGAAAATAAAGCTACTTTGTATTAACTAAAATAGAAATATTTTTTTTACAATATCATAATGTAATTCAATTTATAAAACAATAAATTTTCAAAATCAGTATTCGAATGTTAATTACTAAATTTTGAGTATAAATAAAATTTTCAATAACATTCCATCTTTAGATGATCTTTTAATTAAATAAATTAGAATTATAGAGAATTACAAATACAATTAATATTTCACAAAATATTTTATTCATAAGTAATAAATATTTATTCATACATACATACATATACATATATATATTTGAAATTTTATTCCGTTAACTTATTACAATATTAAAGTCATCGAATATATATTATTATGCATCAAAGTTACAATTAGTTAAAATAATATAAACATTTTAAAAATTTTATGTGTTAAACAAAATCTGTTTGAACTAAAAGGTATAATATATTATTACATTTACTTATTTATTTTTACATAAAATATAAAAATTAATACATAGAAGAGACAAAGGAAAGGCGAAATTAGTTAATGTCAAAGTTATAGTTACCGTAGGAGAAAAATTCCAGAATAGTTACTAGAACATAAGATATTTTATAAAACAGCTTATCTTTTATGTTAATACACAATTATTTTCCACAGTGAAATCTAAACTAAAGAGACGAAGAATACTAAAAACTATTAAGAAAAGAGACAAAAAAATACTCCAATCTTATATAATTTTACGAAATATATCAAACCCAAGTCTTCCTTTTAAGTTTTTCATTTTTTGAGACAATTCGTTTTTCTTTTTTATCTACATTTTTCTATTTTTTTTATTGAATTTTTTTAGTAATTTTAATTTTTTTATTGCACTATATATCCATCCTTTTATTTGTTGTTTATATCAAGTATTCGTTTTCGGAAGTAAAAAATGCTCGATTAACTATTATACATTATTATTTAAAAAAGAAAAATGAATATTTACATGTTTATATATTATGTTTATAATTATTTTACAAATTAAATTAGACTCATAAAAGTATATAATAATAAATAGATAAAAAATAAATAAATTTGAAATTTGATATTGATTTTTATTCTTTTATTATTGTATTATTATACAATAAAGCAGAAATTAAAAATATAAATATAAATAGAAGATATAAATATCTTTTATTTAATAAGTAAAATACTAGAAATGATAACATTACATACGTTTATCAAAAAAAGTATCAATTAGATTAAATAAAATTTTAATTTCATTATTAACAAGTAAAAACAAGTTGTTCTTATTCAGTTATATTCTTAATGTTAAAGAATTAATTAATAGTATATATCAAAAACTTATGAACTTCTTTACTCTTACAAGTAAATATGCTTAGGTATACATATAAAAAATTATTCCTTTGTGCGTTTATTTTTATACTAGACTACTTATAATTGTTTACTTACTTTGAAGCTTATAATATCTTATTATATTAGAGGTATATTTTATTTTATTGATTCTGAATGAAAATTTTAGACAAGTAAATAAAAATATCGAGTATTTTGGGGATTAAAAATAATTAATAAATTAGAAATATTCAAAATACTACGTTTAGTAAAATATTTTATGAATTTAGTAACTTTACTTATTAATCATAAATATTGTAAATAATTACTGAGAGAAGCAAGTATCAGGAACTAAAAATTAATTTACTTGCAGATGAATCAAAACATTGATATATAATATAGGATGTTACCATTAGGCTATTATTTGCTTTTCTCTCGTAGTAATTGAAAATAATATATATAGATCTTACATAATTTTATTATAATGGATTTGACTTAATCATATTTCAATATCCAAATTCTATCTATTTAAAATAAAATAGAATTTAAATATTAATTTGAGTATTCAGAAAAATTTGCAAACAATTATCTATTAAAAAACTTTATTAAGTTATTGTTAAAAATTAAATCAAATTCGTACTGTATTTACAAAATAATAAATTTATATCTTTAGAACTTTTAATTTTTAACACGTACCCCATAAGATCGTGACTCAGCACAAATAAATTGAAGTATCATCTTAATTATATTCAAAGTGTGATTTGATCTCTTGTTTTTTAATCGCTGTATGTTTCTATTCAGAGCTGGGTTTGATTTAGTCTATTTTTCTGGTATTACTAAATACATATTAAATTCTAAATTTTCGAATACAAATGAAGATTAATTTAAAGGGTTAAAAGCGATAATTTTTATATCTAAAAAAATATCCTATCTTTGAAATTACTCGAACTTTTCAATAACAAAATTCTTCAATAAATTATTCCTTCATTTTTTTAGCAAAATAAAGTAATACGTTTACTTGTATTTTATTATTATATAATCGTTTATTTAATACAAAAATTATAAAACTTTGATCATAATTATATTTTTAATTTTTATCACTACCAAAATCTAAGACGATTGATTCAATATAATTTATAGTAGTTTATATACATTATCTATTAGATCTTAAAGATCTAGTTTTACTTATAATAGTAATAATACAGATCTACGATAGTATCGACTAAATATTACGTTTAAAATTACCTTAAAGACAAAAATATAAAAAAAAACTAATGTATAATATCTATGAAAAAATATTCAATAAATTCAATTTATAAATCTAAGTTAAAACCATACAATTTATAATATTTTACTTATCTGAAGAGAAATGAATAATAAGGGCTATCATAATTAAAGGATGAGTATTATGCTAGTTTGCTTAAACTTAATACATGTTAATACTATTTCACTCTTTGTAATTATCAATATATTTATAAATTTAAAAGGTATCTTTAGAATTTTTTAAATAAGTTTCTTATGAAATTCTAATAATCGATGAGCACACGTGCATCTATAAAAATAAAAAATTTAATTATATTTCATCGTATTGGAGTAAGAAAAGATGCATAAAAGACCATTATTTATACTGTATACCATTATACAGTATAAATAAATTTCTATATTTTTCACAATATTTTAAGTTGTTTTTGCTTTGATTATATGACTTATTAGATACCGAGTTTAACAGTTATATATTCTATCGAAACTATACAATGATATATATGAATCGACATTTATTTAAAAAAATAGATATATTACAGAATTTCACCTAACAATAAACATAGTTATTTATATAAATTTAGTAGCAAAAGTAAAATATGATAATTTTATTACTTTCTATTTTTGTTACAATTTTTTATTGTAACTGTTTGATTAATATATAGTTGGATTGATATTTAATTCAATAAATGCAAAAAAGCATTTATTACAATGTTTAATAATTATTTAAACATAATTTTATGCATTAATAATTTATAACAGGATCATAACAGGTATTCGGTAAAAAATTATTCATAATTATTCTTAAACGATATATAGTGCATCCTATAAAAATATATTAGAAAAAAATAATACATCATCTTTTTTCAAACTGATATTTTTTATTATTGATAATTTAGGTTATAAATAATTTGAAGAATTTAACTACATATGTATTTTTTTCATAATACGTATTCAAACAATTAACTGTAATTAAAATAAATGTAACGTAAATAAGATTTTAAAAAACAAAATAAATTTATTCTATTATATAATTTCGTCAATATTATCAACAATATTTTATATTGATACAAAGTCTATTTATAATTTAAAATAATATTTAACTATATTTCACTGAATTAATATGAGAAAATTATACAAGTATGTTTACTTTGATTTTAAGATATATGTCAATGTTATTACAGAAAATGTTTTTACTTGATATACAAAGTTAGTATTTTCGTAATATTAAATATTTAAAAAATCAACGATTCTTTATTAAATGAATCCAAATTAACGAAAAACTCAAACTTAGACTTTCATAATCTGTAAATGAGAGATACCGAAAGAGAAGAGAGAGTAATGACAGAAGCGAATAACAGAGTGGTTGAAGAGAGGTAAAGAAACTAAGAGATAGAAAAAGAAGTGGTCGTTTTCGCGAAATGTTCTATAGCTGAGTGAGAGAGCGAAGCGAACGAATGGTAGCTAGAGACCGAAATAGCTATATAAACGATGCCTATGTGACGGAAAACCGGATTTATGTCACGGAAGCCGTAAACAAACGCGCGACCGACTACCGAATAAATAGACGAAATGGCCCGTTGTTGGCGAGCCGTTATCTGTGAACTCATGGTACAAGAATACAATGAATCCTACTATTTCAATATATTTCTATGTACCAATCCTAAAGATATAATGTTAATCATTAGCTATATACAAATCAGGAAGAAGTGTATATCACAATAATAGTTTCATTAATGCAGAATATCCAAATTATCTGCAACAAATAGATTATAATATTATGGTCAAATTGAGTTTTAGTTAGATACAGAGTAAAAATATTATAATATCGAATCTATAATAAAATTCATTATTTTAAACGGTATACAAGATTTCGTCAATCAAATTTTTTAAGCTATCATCTAAATTATATAAATATGAAACACCGATATTTACTTCTTATCGAAAATAATGCTACTTCAATTTATAATATTATTTATTCTTATACACATATAACATTCAAGAAGATAAATTTCTAAGAATATATTATTTTTAATTAAGACAAATATTCTAAATTTAAAAAATTTTCTTATATACATAAGTATTAAAAAAATAATAGGTAAAATGTAAAAAAAATAATAAATAAAAGATACAACATAAATAAAAATTAAGGCATAACTTCTAATTATTTTTTTTATAAAAATAATAATGAACAAACAATTTTACTAAACTAGCTTAATGAATGAAATAACTAATAATACATTTTATAAATTAGTTTTTGACAGCAAGATAACTTTAAGTTCGAAAAATACTTTTATTTCAGTAATAAAATACTCAAATAAATTTAGATTAATAAATGTAAACAAAAAATTTTAATTTTTATGTATTATATTAAATTATTAATAATATATTGAAGATAATAATTGAAAAATTTAATTATTGTTACATCATAATTAATAAAAAAGAGAATTTTTGTAGTACATATTTTAATTAGTTTATACTTTTGAAGTACTATTACCTCTTATAGATAATATGTGTAAAATTAATTATGCATAATTTCGAAGAGGTAATTTAATTTTCTTAAATATTTTTCCTTAGTAAACACGTGTTTATAATTATTTAATAATTCGTGCAGACATATTTTTTATTAGAATTGTAAACTAATTATAATTTTCTTAATTTTTCATTAGAACTATGAAGATTTAAAATGTACATATTTAAGTATATAAAATAAAAATTGTTAATTGTTATTAAACGAGATATAAAAGATGAGAATAAAACTGTCTAGATGTGATTACTATAAAAATTATGGTAATAAATATATATATAATATAATATAAAATACATAATGAATAATACTTTCATCAACAAAATTTGAGAAATAAACTGAAATATTTTCTTTAAAATATAATCGTAAAATGAATTGTTTTTCGTGAAAATGTCCAAAATTATCAATAAATGATATGTTTCAATGGAGAAAAATACATTTTATAAAATATAACAATCACCAACCCATATATTTTCAATTTTAATCAGACATCAGAATTTCTGTATCAGCCAAGCATAATACTTTCATATAAATAATAAACAGCGCAACAATTACTACTTCGACAATAAAAAATTCAATTAAGTACCATTTATATTAAATATACATCTGAACTAATTTATAAAACTTTTTTTTATTTCTATTATTTGTTGGATAAACTTATTTTTATGCACATCATTTCCAAATACAGTATTTAAGATTGAAAGAAAATTTTTTATGGTTTAAGAATCTAACTGCTTGCAAGTATGCACTTGAAATAAAACTTATATAAAGCCTTGATATCAATAACCTATATTTTATCGACTTTGTAAATATAAGTCTTATTTCATGGTAAAAAAGTACCCGTTTAATATTTTCTTAAGCATTATATTTTTCTTCCAGAATATAATATTATCCTCGGTAATATTTTTGGTATTATATGCAACTCTATAAGATTACAGCTTTAGATAAGAAATATATTTTTAAAAGAATTTGTATAATTTTGTATCACATAAAAATAAATTTTATAATATCATTTAAAAATCATTTTCAAGTTTTTTTTAGAGATTTCAGGAAGATGTCATCCATGAATATATCACAAAACATACATTTTTAACATAAAAATATATTTTTTATACCCAGTAAATTACATTTTTTTTGTCATACTAATTCTATCTATTACATTTTATAAAAACTAGACATATAAATACATATAAAATTACATGATACAATATTTAACTACATTTTTTCTTTTACTTATTTTCAAAGCATCTAATCTTATTACGAAGATATAAATTTATACTTCTCTTTTAATATATAAGAGTAAACGGTGTGAAGATATGTTAATACATAAGTATGTGTCATTTCAAAATACGTAAATGATGCTCCTATAACATTTGTCTACTAAGAATGTAACCTTTAAAGTGTAAATTAGCTCCGTGTAACGAGTATTCGATAATCTTACATCTAGTCCTTTACCAAGAAGAAAATTAATAAGTTTTGATACCTAAATACCAGTTAAATAATTAAACGAATAATATTTAATTTTCATTATTTAATAGAAGTTTATATAGTAATCAAGGAATAGTTAACTATATATATATATTATAAATATGCAAATTAAATAAATACCATCTATTAATTCATATATTACATATATACATTTATTTTCTTTTAAGATAAGTTTCATATCAATAAATATATTACTAATAGTATATTCTTGAAATGAAATGTTTGAGGATTAAACTATGCTATTGATTAAACATTAAATATTTATAGTTTTATTGTACAATTGAGTTATAGTATATGTATGAGTTATAAGTATAATATATAATATCTTATATTTACTTGTAATAAATTTCTAAGTAGTAAAATTTAGTAGTACAATTTTTAATTTGACAAGTTATTAGTTTCCCGGAAAATAATGAAGAAAAGAAAATAGAATATTTAGTATTACATAAGAATATAAAAAGAGAAGGAACGAAAGACAAGAAAAAATAAAAAAAAAATAAAAATGAAGTATACAGATAAGTTTGTAACATCCTTTGAATTTTGTATGAAGAATTTAGTTTAGAAACAAAATGAAAAACCTTAAGCTCTTCTGTTATCTTATAATATCGCAAAAGAGAACGAAGAAATCGTCAACGTATCTTAAATATATTGTAAAATTTATGAGAAATGAAAAATACATTAACTTTTTTCTCAATGTATCAACGTTTTTTATCGAAATTATATAATATATTAAAAACGAATGACTTGATAATAGTAAATATGCTAAACTTATTATAGATTAATGATCAGAAATGTCACTTTATATATCGAAAATATTCAAAATAGAATATCTATGTAGACTAAGTGTAATAGAATCAGAAAAGAAAAAATTTTGTAATAATTGTTTGCTGTTAAATACGTTTTTTATTTTTATTTTACCAAATTTAATTTTTAAATATATGTGTGCGTGCTTAAATATACGTGTTCTATGTTTATTTGTAAATATTACTTATTAAAAATATTTATAAATTATAACTTGGAAATAAAAACAGATTCGTTATTATAAATATTAGATTTTAATTTTGCAATATTTTGAGTTTTATGTTTGAATTTTTATTCCGATTAATTATTAATATATTACTTAAAGTTAAATGGAATCTTTTCTAACAATCGCGTACATTATGAATTATAAAAGATTATAAAATAATTTTACAGCAATTAAAAATAAATTAATTTATCATAATACATATAAGTTATTACAAAAGGTAGTATTTTAATGTATTTAAATAGAAGTGACTGCAAGTAATTTATAATTTCATTTATACATATTATATTACAAATTAAATATGTTTTAGAATAATTAATTTAATAATTAAATAAAAAATTTCATATCATAAAAATTCTACTGCATTTGCATAGCGTAATTTTTATATAGCTAAAAAGATTACTATTAATTGCAAATTAAAAATTACATATATTTTTTTAATATGTTCGAAATATCTGAAATTTAGTAAATAACGTAAAAATTCAAATTACATATAAAAAATGTTTTTGAGTATTAGATGAAATTTAAAATGTATATTGATTTATATTGTTTTATTCCATCTTTGTTAATTTTAATTCTAAATTTTTCGATCCTAATACTCTTCATTGAAATGTATCCGTTCATTCGTCCATCTTACACCCTCATAGACATTTTAATGGTACCCAGTGGATTTCTGGTACTCGAATACTGTTATATATCCTTCCTTCTCACGTTTTCCAGACACGTATATATCCAACTTATTCTAATGCAACTGCAAGGCTCTGTACCCTTGTGTATCTTCTGATGCTGCTAGTTCACGAATGCATAAAATATGAGCTCTTGGAAACGCTTGTCTGACCATGCGTGAACTTTAAGTATTATTATTATTACCACGTGCGTATATTTCCCGTATATTCTTTGATTTTCTAGCTACTAAAATATTTTCAGTGTGCTTGTATCGAACAGAGAATGCATTTTAGTTTGTAAAACTTTTATCGTAAATCGACTTTATATACAGTAAAAGTTTTGTTTTTATATTCGTTTATAATAATGATTGATATAAATTTTTTATTTCAAAAACTACACCATAAAAAATATAAAAATATTCAAATATATATATATATATACTAATTAAGTAAATTATACCTTGTTATATTATAATGCTTAAATTGAAGAAAAAACAATTCAAATATTTCAATAAAACATTATATTAAAAATATCGAAAATACAGTAAAATTAAATCAAATCTAAAATTACAATCTTACAGTAATATATATTTTTTTTCATCAATTAATATTAATAATTTTTTAATTGGAAAAGCTATGTTTTATTTGACTATAATAAATTTCATAAATTAAAATAGTCAAATTTAAACGTTTTATTTAATTCATTGTAAATTTACTGAAATATTTTACATTAACTTATACGATTTATTTAATTTAATATTTTTAAATTTTTAATAGAATCATGAATTTAACATTTTATAAAAGTATTTTGAGTAAGGTTTGGCTGTAATATTTTATAAAATTTCAATAAAATCTTATTTAATTATAGAATTTAAAATATTTTTCTAAGATTTTTTTAAATATATTTTTAAAATTATTTCTATGTTTAAAGGTAAATATTTTTTATGAATCAAATAATGGACACTTTATAGAATTGAATATTATATAACCAGTTAAATTATCTAATGTATAAACAACAAGTAAGTTGTACACATTAAAATATGAAGGTAGCTATATTATTTTTAAAAATTATTGTACAAATGATAGAAATATCTGAAAACCTAGTAATTGGAAGTTATATTTTGTTTTATCGTGTTTCTTTTATATTATTAAATTATCTGATAGAAATAAATCATATGCCAATTTCTAAAAATTTTTTTCAATAAATATAAATTGCGACAATTTGTTTTGAGAATTAGTTTTTGACATCATGTATATAATATATTGATAATGCAGCTATTTTACTGATTTTTATAATTATGAGTACCATATAATGTATAATAACGTTTATAGTTATAATAATAATTTCATCGTTTCCCTTTTGTATTTTAACATACTATTACTTAAATATTACTCTACAATTTTTAAAATATTAAAAAAATATGTAATAAATATAACTACTTGATTATATAAGGTATATAGATTTTTACAAGCTTCAAGAAGTCAAATTTCAAAGTACATAACACCTCTTTTCCATGCATAAAGATACGTATTTTAGAATTTCTATGAAACGATCATACGAAGTACTACATAAAATACATATAACACGGCATAAAAATTCAAACTCGCTCGAGTGTGTATCGACATTTTATTCATAAAAATTAACAAGTCCAATAGATTTCATATGGGAATAGCATTTCACATATAAATACATGAACAATTTACTTGTTTTTTTATCATCAAGTCGTTTTAAAAGTTAAATTTTACAAACATTATAATTTATTTCTATTTAAAAGGATATTTGTTAATACCACTTTAGTGTTGCCACTTATTTAAATATAAAGCAATATCAATATCATAAAAATGTATGATACGCATTTAAATATAAAAATGTTTAATTTGGATATAAACTTCTTATATATATGATACTAAAAACTTAATATTAGTATTTTAAATATAAAATAAATACTGTACTTTATAACAATTTCCACATAAATGTAACTTAGATCATACTCTGAATATTTCATTAATCGTTTATATGGTTTCGAAAAATTTTTCTTCCTTACAAATGCATGTTTAGTCATAGCTATACATTTATTTCTTTCAATAAGCATAGAAAAATGTATCAAATATCTCATTAAAAATAATCATTCCAATATTTTATAGATCTAAAAGTAGAAGAGATAAGAGACTGTCGATTACATATAAGATTACCACGTATTGGCGTTGATACTTCATAAAGATCTGACAACACTCATACTATAGTTATGTGAGTTAATATCAAATTTTTTCGTATTTAATAGGCTTTTAAGATATATTTTGAGTAGTTCTTTAACTTTTAATTATGAAAATTATACATTTATTTTAATATTTCCAATGAATGAGTAATATAAATGAATATTTTATAATAATAAAAAAATTTACTAAATTCCACATAACTCTACAACTTATCCTAATCCATTATTGATGTAATTGCAATATCATATATACATATTTATATGTATAATTTACAATTGATTTTTACAATACGTCTTATTTTAATGAGCATTTTTTCAAAGAATAATGTAAGTATTCTTTATCGCCTATTGTTTTATATGTTTATAGATTTTACAGTATAATATACTGATATCGACTCATTCTCTATTTCAATATTAATCTTTTAATATGCTGATTAGCGTTTATTACTTACATTATTATCTGCAATAATATGAATTCTAAAAATTATTCTTTTTTATAAAAACAATATTTGTTTTAGTTTTAAAGAGATACATTATGTTTTTTTATATTTTATCGTACTGTTATTTATAATTTTTTTGTTATTCAGATTTTATATTTGACTTTAATACCTTTTACTTTTATTAATTTTATAAATTTTATTAATATTAGCATTATTTTAATGAATATAATCTTGAGATGATTGAAAAACATAATGATATATTTACTTTGAGTGAAGTTAGTCCATTATAATATATATTTGCTAAATAATATGAAGAACTCAATTATATAATAATATAAAAATAATAATATTACAGTAATTTTACAAAATAATAAATTTTACTAAAATTTTATTAATTGTATCTATAAAAATAAATTGTATAAATTTTAATTAAGTCTGTTGTTAAATAGTACTAGTTTTTTTAAATTAAATTATTCAGAATTATATTACTAATTTTTTTGATTTTATTTTTTAATTAATTATCTGTTATCTTTGGCATGTTTACACTTGAAAAATAGATAAAACATAATAAATTTATATCATACTCAATTTAATTATATTAATAAATGAATAAATCAATACCTGTTTTCATATATAGTAATTACATTAAAAAAATGAAAAACACCAGATGAAATATTAAAACAGTGATATAAAGTAAAATATAGATACTATTCATAATTATCATAAAAATGTTTTAGCTCATTATCATAACTTTATTAATACCGGTGTTTCTGTTAATCTAAAAAAAGGATAACTTAACGGAATTAATGGAATCATATAAATCAATAACTCTCCTATGAAATGTTTAAATGTCCTTACTGCTGTGAGTCGTATATCCAATAGTCTAATTCTGATCAAACATTCAGCAACATAATTTGAAACAACATAATTGTTGAAGAAATATTGTACATACAAACGTCATCTTAACTGTTTCTCAAGTATTCAATGTGATTTTTTTCATTTTTTAATTTGCAGCTTCGGAATATAATTGGAAAGTTTTACTATCTTATTTAAAAACGTTCTTCTCATTTATCAAAAATAGTAATTTTTATAGTACCGCGTAAAATATTTATGCAATTTCCGTTGTTATTTTAAAAAATATATATTAATTTCTCTAATTTAATTTGATACAGAATTTATAATTAAATACTTATTGTTCTTTTTATAATTTTTTCCCTTTTTATATATTAGCAAATTGATATTTTACATTATAAGGAACTACATTAAATTATTTTCTATTTCCTAGATATATAAAATAATTTACTTCGTTTTGAAATAAGTCTACGAAAACCATCATCCTAAATTGTGATAAATAAAATTATGAATCGAAACAGCTTATAAAAGAATATGTATGAGATCGAAATTTTTTAAAGAAGTTTTGAATTTATTAGAGAACAAAATAACGACACTTTTACCTATCTGAAAATATTTAAATATTGAGTAAAAAATATTAGTTACAATTTTGCTTTTTCTATGAAAGTAGATTACATATAATTATAATTATATTAACAATTGCAATTGAATAATCATAATTAATATCATTATTAATATTACATTTAATTCTTTCTTTTTTTACGTTCTTCGTCATCTAATCTTTATTAATCCAATTACAATATCTGAAAGATTAATTATAAACACTATTAAACAATCAGATGTACATTATATAGAAAGAAATTATTCTCATAAGCTGTACTGAAATTTCTTGATCAAACTTACCCTTATTATATAAAAATTAATCAAAGTTCTGTGTATATACTAATATTCTATAACTCAATGTTTCATATATTTTAAATATTCATTATTAAGCGTTATAATGTTTGGATTTCTTTCAAGTTTGCCAGATATGGCATATCAATATTCATTAGTTCTTTTAGAATTTTAGAATGAACAAAGGGCAAAAAAAATGAGGCAAGCAAAAAAATTGTCAGAAAATAAGATTTTTAATTTAAGTTTATACGTAAGCTATTTCGCTCTATTTACAGAATTCCATAAAACTGTTCATTAATGACTTTTCAGATTTATAAAATCATAATTATAGTTTAATTTGTTTAATTTATAATTGAAATACTAGCATAGAAAAAAATATTTTTGTATCTAATTTTTACGATTGTCTTAATAAAAAGTATTAAATTTTATTCATAACTAATGATCAAGTGAATTTATTTTCAAAATTTTGAATAATGATCGTTGTTATGCAACTAGACTATGTAAATCAGAAGACAGATTTTTTTTATTCTATATTCTTTTTATTTTTGGGAATAATTTAGAGAAGGGTAATTTGTTTGGTTTGAAATTTATGTACAGATAATGAATGGGTAATGTCATTGGGCTGTCATGAAAGAAGATTTTTTTAGCATTTCGACGTTTTATTAGTAAATTTTGTCAGATGATATAGAATAATGCGAGATATTTATGATTACAAAAAAATAGTGCGAAATATGAGTTTAGTACTTGGAAGAGAGGGATCTTTCATAATTAATAGTGAAGGTTATTAAATTATTGTTAACATTAGGAAATTGAATGGTATAGTTCCTGATAACAGTGGAATCTATGGGTTGCTTTGCATATATCGGTTGTGTATAATAGCAAATACAAAAATATATAGAGATCATCTCTAAAATAGTTATAAAACTGTCTAATGATTAGAAGGTTGACATAGTCGATTTTATATTATTTATAAAAATAATTAAATAATGTAAATTCTGAAAATAATTTTAGCAGCTTATCATTCGCAAATAAATTTATAACTTCTTTGAATGCAATTAAAATAACCTTTTGAGATAAAATGTAATTATAAAAGAATTTATTTTATTTTAAATATATTTAGAAAATCATTAGAAAAACTTTAGTTTACATATGTCATAGGATTATGTTAATTAAAAATCATATTAAAATTTGATTTTTATTTTTATTAATGTATATAGAGCTTATTATTGCAATTATTCAAAATATATACTTTTTACATTTTATAGTATTTCAACAACAAGCAATTTATGATTATTTTTTATTTAATCGATATTAAAATTAAATAAATAATAAAAAGTATAATTTTTATTGTAAATACAAGATCAAGATACTTTAATACAATTAAAAAAGAAAACTTATGTGCATAAACAGAACATAAACAATAAATTAAAAATGTGTAAATATTTATCCAATAAGATTAATAAAAGAACTTTTGAAAAAAACGGGTTGCTTCAATTTTGAAAAAAAAATTTTTTAATTCATTAAAAGTGTCTGTAGTTAAGACGTGCGTAATGTAACTGCAAAATTATAAGACATGGTAGACTTCTACAATTGTGCATGGTAGGTCATAAGTAAGAAAGCCGGCCAAGCGAGTCAAGTCGAAGCCGACGACGCGTATCCTATTGCAGCTGTGCATCCCATTCGCTGGTTTTCCTCCTGTGGAAAATTAATGGCCCCATTCGTTCTGGGAATTCCAGGTAATGAGAGATACCTTATTCTCTTTCTCGTCTCATGCCTTCTCTTTGTTCTTACTTTAGGTCAGGATCATTATCTTTCTCCCTTAATACTTCCTCAAAGAAGAAACATTATGACTTTAAAAAATTAATTTTCAGATAACAGCATAAAAAAATAAACAACCTTTTTCAGTTCACTGCTTAAACCAAGAATAATTTTCAAAATTTTACAAATTCATTTTAAATCTTATTATACTAAACTTTTATATTATTTTTAAATCTCCATAGAAACTTATCATTTTTTAATTCTGATAAGATATTTGATTCTACATATCTAAAAAATATATTTTTCCACATATTTTATAAAAATGTATTTAGAAACATATAGTATTTTTTTAAAGTATAGATATATATATAATATGTAGGTATATACATAAATATATTATAAACTTTCATTATTATTTTATATTTATACATGAAAAAGTTATACATGAAAATATGGATCTTTTATAATAAATAAATACTTGTTTTCATATGTGCATATATAATTTATATAATTATAAATTTTTTAAACATATTAAGTATTTAATACTACACCCCATTATTTGCTACGCTTATATTTTATATATATATGTGCAATTTTTTAAATAGATTTTTATTTTTGGATTTTTCTGTGTAAATTCATGAAATTATTAACTTTAAAGATTCATAAATAAATGAAAGAAATATAAAGAAAACGTGAATAAGTGAGTCTGGAAAGGCTGTTTGTAAAAGAGAAGAAACTGAAGTCAACAAATGAAGTGACACTCTTAGCCTGGTGTTCGAATAGATGTGACGTACATCTTCGTCGGGTTTCCTTCTAACAAGGACTAGGCGTGCGTATTAACGATCTCAAAGTTGCACCGGAGCAAAGTCATTACAATTTCATTGACGCTAGGTAATGGTCGTTTCATTAACATTCTAGAATGTACGTTAGTAGTTCTACGAGCTTAAAGTACCCCTCTTCGTATAGAATAGATTGTCATAGTTTCACATCTTTCTCCCTCTTCCACTCATACACACACACACTCTCTCTCTCTCTCACCTGATCAATCGCTGCCTACGGATGCAGACGCGCTTACTTAATATACTTGAGCGTGATATAGGAGCTGAATCGAGGAAAGGAAGAATTGCGTTTGAGTTATGAGATTAATAACTGACAGCAAAATGACTCGAGACAAACTATGGAGTATTAAAAGTTTCAAAATAGAAAGACAAAAGAATCATTTCAAATATATGTAATTTAAAACTAATTTTATTATATATCAAATTCCAGTAAGAAAGTTAAAATTAGTAAAATTTTTAATTGAAGAGGTTGCAAAAACTCAATATATTTTATGTGTAATATACAGTTTTTAATGTAAATATTTATAATTTTAATTACTTATGAGGAATAATTATATTTTCAGAATTATTTTTTAAAAAATTTTGAACTAGATGTGTTTTACAGCTACTTAAATGAAAACTTATAATTCGCAAATACGTTTTTATATTTCTATACTTTTATATATTATAATTTATCAATATAATTTAATAGTGAAAAAGAACTTAAACCCATGTTCTAGTACAAAAATTTTATTTATAGTTATACAATAACTAAAATAATCATCATTAATTATTTAGAAGAATATTTAATACTTGATAAAATTTATATATATAAATATTTTGTACTTACTCCGATAATATAATAAAAATATAAAAATATTTATTTATATACATTATTTTTCATATTATGCAAATAAAATAAGTATATTGTAAACTTTGTATTTCAATTTTCATATTTGATTTCACTTAATTTCTAAATTCTTATACATTATACTTTTAAAGATTCTATTACGGTCTAATTTTACTTATATATTTTAATGAATTTCATGAAATGACTTTCTAGTGGTTAATTACATCATATTAATAAAGAAGTAAACATTAAATTCTATCCAATTGTAATTGATGTAAGTAATAACTTTAAAAAAACTTTGTTTTGGATTTGAAATATTTTTTAAGTCTGTACAGTATGATATTATAAGTTTTTTATTTTATTTTCTCAATAAAAAGAACTACTGCCATAATATGTTAAAAACTAAACTCTAAAAATAGTATGAATTATATAATAGTATAAATTAACTTAAGGTTTTAAATTAACTTTCTATTTTAATTAATCTATAATGTTAGTCATATGAATATATTTTAATGATGTATGGTTTTAATTTAATAAAAATTATTACATTAGTATGTTTTAGAAATTCGAAATATTAATATAAATTTAATAGTAATATTTTTATAGGATATTTTTTATAGTTATAAAAATATTTAAAATGATTTAATTATTTTTATTAAAATATTTATAAATATATTTTTCTAGATTATATTAATCATTTTTTATAAAGAAAATTCTTCATTTTAATTTATGTACATAGATTAGACAATATCATGATACATTAAAACTACGTATTTTAAATTATCATATGTATATATAACTTTTATTAAATTGACTTCGCTTTTTTGAAAAATTTATTTAAAAGCAATACAATATTTAATTAAAAGATAAAATGTATCAATAGTTTTTAGTATCTTGATTGTCTCATGACGTTGTAAATATAAGTTTTAATTAATTTTATAATTCATTTTAATACTTCTTTATTGACAATTTCTTATATGAATTTTGACTATTATTGTGGCACAAGAGCTCTTTTTATAATTATTAAAAAAGTCACTTAATTCCAATAAATCGTTCATTAAGTAATAAGCGAATTTAATGGAAATTGATGTCTAATAATGTTGCGTCTACATACTTATTGAACAAAACGGGTGAATATTCACCAACGCCTTAGTATAGCGACAGCAACTCTCCATTTCACTTGCACGGAATTGCGAAAGGAGTAATTTTGCACCTTGCACGCGTCATATCAATCTTCGTTAAGCGTCGGAGGAAGCTTGCTGTAATTACCTTTTAATTTCATTGACCACAAAGTGCATCATCAGGGGGGAAGGGGCTCTGAGCTTGGATAATCGAGACCCTTCCGTGACTAAATAAAATCGCTACCTTCTGTCTGTTCTGCTTTTCCTCCTCAATTCCCGTAACGCCCAAATTCTTTCTTTCTTAACTTTATCATCAAAATTAATGCGACCTTATTCGCAGACGTTTTCATACGATGTTAATGATCCTCGACATATCAATCGATATAAAATTTGGCTCGCAATTAAGTAGAATGTCAAATTGATTGATAGCATATAAAGAAAATACAATATAGGTAAAGTTTTAATTGCTCATTAGTTTCCTTTCTATGAACAAACTAGTAATAATAATACTAGTAGTAATAATAGTCATATATTTAAAGTTTAAAGATTTTTAAGATGATATAAAATAAAAGAATCAATGTATTGTAAACAATTTTCTTTAAATAAAATCTTATAATATTATAAATAACTGTTTAGAAAATTAGAAGTTACGTAAAGAAACTAAATATATAAAATACAATATTTTTTATTACACAAGGATAAATCAAAACCTATTTTGTGAATTTTAGTCATAAGTTAAAAATTCAAAAATTCATTAGAAACTTATTCGGTAAATTAAGTAAATATTATAGTATTAGAATTTTAATAATAATTATAAAGTAAAATATAAAGTAATTATTGCGAGTACTATAAAAAGATTTCGATAGTTGATATTCAGGCAAAAAATAAATTTTGAAAATAAATAAAAAGTATATAAATATCAAAATTTTACTTTTAAATTATCTAATATAAATTATTTTATCATTATAATAAGTATTGTTAAAAAAAACTGACAAAAAATGACTAAGGATGGATGAGAAAATAATTGAAAAATAATATATGATGATTAAAAAATACCTTAAATTGACAAATTTTTATTAATAATCCTTTTTAATGTATATTTTAAAGTAATATTATATATTAAGAAAAAAAGTGTGAAATTTTAAGAACATGATGAAATCCTGCGTACATTAGTAAACAAATAAATATATGAAAAATATAATCATTATAAAATTTCTAAATGTGATTTATTAAATTTTTATTTATCTTATAAATTTTCAATAGTTCTCTTTATGAATATATCTAAACAAATGGTCATTATTGCTAAAATTAGAAAGAAATAAATGTTTTTGAATAAAAAATCAAATTATCAGTCCTTATTATATATATATAATTATTGGATGATTATTATTTTTTTTAAGATATTAATTTCTTTGCATATTATCTTATTTAAAATAATAAAAAAGAAAAACTAATATTTTCATATTTTGTAAGTCTCAAGTAAAATATATTACATTCATCGGAAAGTATAATATTATTAGTTTTATGATAAATATAAAAATATATTCTTTTATACTTCTTAATAATCATTTTTAATAAATTATTGAATATAAAATTTTTAAACGATTCTAAGTAACTTGATATATAAGATAGTTGAAATTTTTTATAATAAGATAATTTAATATTAAAAAATAATTAAATTAATTTTATAACACGCAAAAATTTTATATAAAAGTTGTTTAACAATAATAAAAGTACAAAAACTATTTTATCAAAACTAAGCAATGTTAATACTATTTTAAATTGAAAAATTTACTTTTAAATCTTAAAATCTTCCATTTTAAATATAAATTAAAAAATTGAAAATATAACATTATAATATAACATATCAACATAATAATTAGCATTTGATAAATATGCTAACGAAAAGTTGAGTTTTAAAAGCTTGAATGCAATAATGTATGATAATATTATTTGGATTAAAAAATATTCTTTGTTCATATATTTATTTTTCAATAAAAAAAAATTTTTTTTTTCATAGAATTAAACTATTTTTTTCGTGAATTCTAAATTTTTAATATATTAACATATATGAGAAGCAAGAGGTTTAATAGATTATAAATGAATTTGCAAATACTTTTATGCATGAAATTTAAGAATTCTTTTTATTTGCAGTGATCAGATACCTCGAATATTTTATAACATAATCAAAGTATCAAAAATTTATAAATACATTTGAGCACTAGGAACCATATGAATGAACTTGCTGCTATAACTTGACGTATAACTGACATTATAGTAGTGGCTGAGAACTAGTACGATGAATTTCACTTATGCGTCCATCGATATGTCCCTTCAACGTCAAATATTAACATTTCCAAAATATACCAAATATCAAGGGGCATATAAGAATTGCTTCCTATTTAAACAATATATTATGTATGTAACAATACATTATATATGTTTATAGCCTAGTTTTTAAAATATAATTGATGCTAGTTTTTCATAAGCAGTTTTTTAAATTAACATTTTATTTATTATTATTTTATACTAATTTATGTATTAAAAATCTTTATAAAATTTTTCTAACATAAAGAGTATTTTTTGAATACGTAAATTTATGCATTTTGTACATAGTATGATAAATCGATTAAATAGTTTTTATGAAAAATATTTTTTCGGTTTTCTTATTAAAAATAAATATTTTTTTATTTGAATCTCAAGTTAATGATTATCTTTTTTAATAATACTACTATAATTTAACGACAGATTTTATTTTTACTTTTTATATAGACCATCACTCAAAATATAAGAAAAATATATTGTTATTTCTATTTTATTTATTATTTAATTTCTTGTATCTTGTATACCTTTTTTATAAAATTGAATTATATGGAGGAAGCAACATATCATTTTCATGTAATCGATACCGAACAAAATATAAAAAATTTATGTTTTCTTGAAAAAAAATATAAAGTATTTAAAAAAGCGTTTTTACTTATTCACTATTTACAATATATTATATTTAATCATTATTTTATAATAATTTATAACTGTTATATTTATAATTTTTTATCTATATTTTTTATTTATAACAAAGTAATATTTCTTAGAAATTGAAGTCTTTTATTTGTCAAATATAGAAAATGAAAAATTAATTACTAATGTATTTTAGTGTATAATATTTCTATGAAATAAGATTTAATGAAAAAAAATCAGTAAAAGTATAAAATTAAAAGAAGAAAATATATTCTAATATTTTTTAGAAAAATAGTACTGTATTCATTAAATGTTCATTATGAACTATAATTGATAAATTGAGAAGATTGGCTATAAAAAGTAGCTACACATGAATAGGTTATCCAAATCTACATTACATTTTTTAAGTTATTTCCCTTAATTATATAATTTTATATTACGAAATGATAATTATGAATATTTCATATAAATATAATTTTAAATTTATATCTGAATAAGTTTTAATCAATAGAGATTTTATAATATATGGGTAATTTAATACACATCAAAGAAAGTATTTTACATTAAATAATAATGGATACTATTTTTAACACTGCAATTTGTCCCAGCATATTTTTGATATTTTTATTTAATGAAATACATATTCAAATTCTTTTCATTTCAATAAAAATCATATAGTAAAATAGTAAAATACAATAAAGTTATTTATGTGAAGGTTTGAATCATAAAGGTAATATAAAATGTTACAGAATTATAAAGTGTTCACAGAACAAAATATTAAAGATAATAATAATGAATTATGTAATCATCAACAATAGAAATGTATGTGCAGTAATATAATTATGTTAATGTCGACAGTGAATTATTATGTAGTATTTGATTTTTTGTTTTATACTATTAATCCTTATGAAGAATCATATTATATACATGATTTTACTATGTTTAAATATATTATTTGACCATTTTGACAATGAACTTTTTAGGTTTTTTTCAATCTTTTCATTATTTTCGCAATATACGTTTTTTATTTTGATTAAAATCTGCATTGCTATTTGTTGCATCATTACTCATTCAAGACTAATATTAAATGTATTTTTATATATCACAACTTTCGCTAATACTTTATTATGTTGGATTTATTTTGTTGGATGTTTATTATACTCACGTAATGAATCTATGAATTTTTATATTTACAAATGATGTATACCTCTTTATTTAAAATAAAGTATATATTATCAACCGGCCTTTATAATATTTTTCTTTATTTATAAACTTGTGTAATTTTAAGTAATTACTACATTAGCAGGTATTAAATTTATGTTACTTAATATTTTATACTAGGTATTATACTACAAGTATATTCTAAGCTTCTACTTATTTTTATATTAAATTATTTAAACTCTATATGTATTAAAAATAATTTGCTTGAAAATATTTTACTAATAAAAGTTATATTTGAAAATTATAGATTTATCTTTAACTAGATTTAAACAACTAGATATAGTGAATAATAATATCGTATGTTGCGTTAATGTGATGTAGAACTTCTTGTAACATCTTCTATCGAAACCTATAATACTTTATAGAAAATATTTAACTTACTATTAGTATTTATAAATATATTTATAAAATATTCTATTAGATTTATTTTAAATTTTTTATAAAAATATTATAGATCATGTAGTATACAAACCGCAACATACTTCTAGTAAAATTAGGAATTTCTAAAATTTATGAACAAAATTAATTAGTATGATATTTATGCTTAGGAAATTACAATAATACTTCTAAAATTGATCGAGTTAACGCTACTGTTTTGCTGTTCTTGCTTCACAGAAAAAAATGTGTAATCATACAAATATGCGCACAATAATATGCATTTGATTTCCTAAATGTTAATAGAGCTTCATAGTAATAAGATAAATATGGTATTTATTTAGTTTCTTATGGAACCCAAGTAGTATACTAATTTCGATTTTTAATAATTAAATTTTTTTTAAATATAATTTAAGTAAGGTGATAAAATATCCCAATATCTTTTCTACTTTTTCATAACATTTACCATTGTATATGCACATGTATTTTTTTAATCGTGCATAATAACTGTACAATTATAATTATAATACATGGAATAACTATATAATGTATAATATAATGTATATACTATTTATTTGTAATCTTGAATTTTAAATATATAGAAAGATAATACATTAAACTATGTACATTAAATTATATAAAGCAGTACCAAAATCTAATTATTTAGTGTTAATTGTTATATTTACTGATACTACTTTTTTATTATAAATAATCATAATATGATTATATTTTATAAATGTTAATATTAAAAATATTATATGGAGCATGATTAAGAGAATAAGTTAGATATACTAAAATATAGATTTTATTTATTTAAGCATTACTTAAAAAATATAAATTAAAATTTACACTTTTTAATTATTTTATTTTTATGAAATTTATTAGAAGTATTGAATTTAATAACCAAAATTATTTAAAGATGATATTACATATGATATAAATGATATAGATTTATTTTCAGCATTTATAAGATTTTATAAATGGTTTTTAATATAAATATGTATCAAATTAGTGAGCCTTGAAGATTCCTCTGGATAGCTTCGTTCAAATAAATTTTTTATGTTAATTTTAAAAATTTAATATAATTTTTTATAATTTTTAATTTAAATATATTAATTTTTTAAATTATAAAATTTATAACAGTATCATATACTACATTATAAATATGTATGTTATGAAAATGATTAATGATTCTATACAACTATTTTATATGATTAAATAAATATGATTATTAATATTCAATTTACAATAAAAATTGTATGGCTTAAATAATTTTAGGTTGTATACCATTACATGTACTGTCAAATATAATACTTAATATTTTCTGACATTATAGAAATTTCTACAAAATAATTATTTATTCTTGAATCTGTAATAGTTATGCATATTAATATTGTTACTAATTTTATTCTAATAGTTAATAAATTGTATTAGTGGCTTTGTATATATCTTCCCAAGAAATTTAGTTTATATTTGGAAGATTGATATATAATTAATCACAAAATAAAATAATATAAATATAAATAAACACATACTTTAATTTTGCATTTTCCATTTTTTCAATTAGTATTCAATTAAACAAAATAAAAATTAACTAACTTCTATCTACATGATCACAAATTTTTATTCTGAATAATCTTGTGCAAATTTTTATTCTGAACAATCTTGTAAAAATTTTTAATAACTAAGGTTCATATAACTAATTACAATAAAAAAAATGTTTTTTATTCTATATATTAATACTATATTATAAAAATACCAATTCTGCAATCAGAAAAAACAATATTATATATAAAAAAGTTCATTAAAATACAATACAGTCACATGTGAGATTAAGAATCAATTTATACCATTTGACTTAGAAATTTCTATTTAAAAGCTTTTTTCACATACATACATAATATATATGAAATGTTAAAATATAATTTAGTCACTTTATTTAATAAAATTATTATAAAAATTAATTTTCTACAATTATATTTTTCATAATATTTTAACTATTAAAAAGAAGAATCAGAAAATATTTTCAAGTATTTAATATTATTTTCAATAAATTAATATATTATTTAATAATATATTTATTAATTAAGTTCCATTAACGTAAAAAGTACTACTAAATTATTTAAAATTATAAAATTATTTATTATCAGTTTTGAAAAATAATTGTACTATAATGCATTTTGAGTATTAACCGAAAAGAATGATTAAATATAAAATATAAAAACGATGCAATAAAACAGAAAAATTTTAGAATTAAATTTTTTTTAATTTACGAATATTTTTTAATAATATTTTCAAGAATAATATTATTTGACTAATACTTAAAAGTTAAATAGTATTCTTCTTGAATAATAATTTTACATAATCTTTTTATACCCTCTTAAAAGTTTTAAATATTTAAGAAGTATTTATTAACAATAATATATATATTTTTAATATTATTAGTTTAACGACAATATAAAGGAACAATGAAGAAAATTTAAGATTAATAGCATAATGATATATAAAAATAATTATATAATAATATATATATATATAATATAAAAATACATAATTAAAATGCAAATCAAATAAAGTGACAATTATTTACAATTTATTGATAATTTGTACATATAATATTTATGTATTTAAGTAAATTGTAGAATTATTATATTATTATACAATTGTGTATTGAAAATATCTAAATTATGGTATACATCATGAATAGTTTATATGTACATAATTGTTATTCGAGAATATATGAAGACTGTATATGAAAAGAAATGGTTTAAATAATTAAAGACGTTGAACATTGAGCTAAACAATAGATACTATTACAATGTAAGAGAGTGAAGAGATATAGAATGAAGTATATTGCACTGTATTCGAGGCTAGAATAGTAGGAAGCAATTAATAACTTTGGCGTGTCAAGCAGGCAAGCGTGCTGGCAAACAGGCAAGTAGTCTGGTAAAACCTGGCACCCATATTCAAGTCTAGTATATAGTAGCATGCGGGCGTGTTACATAGCAATAATTACGACGTCATACCTTCTGCCCAACCTAATTAACTAATACCATACTTTTTTCCTACTACAAAAGAATCTTAAATGCTTTTTTATTTTACTGATTTATATCTTTAGTTTTAATCTATTTTGTATTCTACTACCGAAAAAATATATTTATTTATTTATTTATATTTATCAACGCTTTAGGATAAATTAGGATAAATTTTTAAGATAAATTAAAATACAAATTTTATTAAATGTAGAAGTACATAAAAGAATCATCTATTCAGTTGTTGTAAATAAGTTATCCTCTAAAGTATAAAGTTTTTCGGGAATATTAAATTTTTTTTACTGCAATTACTTTTATTCAACATTTATTTATGACTATGATGTAATTATCTGAGATAAAATTCGTTTTTCCATATAAATTTTATTCTTATTTATAAAGTATATAAAAATATACATAAATATTAAATAATAAGCTTCTATAACTTTTATATAAAAGAAACTATAATATAATTAGTGTTAATTCTTATCTGTTCTATATTAATATCAACACGTAAACAACTTCTTTAAATTTACTTGTAAATTATAAAAATTAAATGTAAAATTTGAATTGTATTTAATATATCATATACATATAAATATAAAAAATATGTAAAATATTATAAAATATTTCTTAGTAATTCTTGAGGTTCATCTAAGATATAAATATTTATAATAAAATTATATAATATATTAAAATAATTTTAATACTGTTATACATTATCTAAAGCTAGACATAAATTTTTACTTATCCTTTACAATTTATTTTTTTCAAAAGTTGCATAAAAAATTAATAGAAGTTAAAAATAACTAAATTTTAATATTAAAATAATGAAATTGTATTCACTTTAATTAATCATAATATCATTTATCATTGAAATATTAACTAAAATATATTATTACTCTAAAATTATATTTTATTGATATTTAAAATATTTATACAGATAATATATCATAATTTTGTTTGAAATAATTAAAATTTTTCATTAGAAATAATATTGAAGAAAAATTAAACCGATTCGAAAAATTAATTATTTAATAATTAATACCTTATTAAGATCTATTGCATTTATTTGATAATCTATTTAAATTCAAAATAATATAAATATATCACTTAAATTAAATTATTTCATTAATCACTTTAAAATATGAAATTTAAAATAATATTAGAATATATATTAGACTAATAAATAAGTCAATTTTACTAAATTTTTAATTATTTGAATTTATAATAGCTAATTACTATAAAATAGAGAGTTAAAAATACTATGTATTCATATTTTATAAAATATAATTATAAGTTATTTAATATATATTTCTAAATAATTTGCATGAAATCTAATTCATGTACTTAAATATTTATTTTCTCAGTGTTAAAAAAGAATAATTTAAATAATGATTTTGTTAGCTATGAGGAAACTTATTTTAAACTCTCTAAAATTGAAATTCCATTTATAAACAAGGCCTCGTAAGTATGAAGTGCATATAATACCGAAAGATATCCAAGCTACATTATTGACACCCCATCGAAAGCTAGACATGTAACCAAATACATGAATTGAACAAAAATAAAAGTGACTGCAATAAAAAAGAACTTTTTTAATTAAAAAAGACAATCTATATCTGTATCAGATGTAAAACAAAATATTATATCAGATTTACATTAAAAGTAGTGAACTCTATATAGATTGAGAAAGTCAAATTTAATAACAAAGTATTTTTTATTACTTATATACGTTTGGTATTAAATAAAAAGTTAAGGAAAATAAAGTATAGTGATAGTATTACGATAACAATGCAACATTTATAATAAAAATTTATAAAAATTGATTAACGAATTAAAAATATATAGTAAACAATTAAATGAAGATACGTGCTTATAAATAATTAATTATCTATATTGAATAAAATATTTCTATGCTATATGAACATAGAAAAGTTAGTCTAAAAATATAGTTTAAAATATTTAGATTTATTAAAGAAAAATAATGTTATTTGAATGTCATGATGCAGACAACTTAAAATACTTTGGTCTCTAAATTTGAAAACTGAATCAAAAAGAAATACAATACAAAATTCATTTTATGTACAAAGATTTAATGAACACAATATGATCTAAAGTTTGATTAAATAAATTAATTTTACACCAAATTTTTATGTTGGTAAAACAAAAACTCATTTCTTAAATATTGAGTATAGAAATGTTTACATGAAAATTATATATTAAATTACTATTTAACAATAATAATGACTCGAATATATTTCAGTTAAATTGAACTGACAGTATACCTGAAACTAATTATTAATAATGATTCGGCACTACTTATTTTAAAGTGCTAATGTATTTTACAAATTTACAAATAATTAACCAAATTATTGTAAGATTTAAAATGGGACATTCAAATATATATAATAAGCTTTAAATAAATATTCGTAATATATTAATTTTCCATTACCTTATTCATTGTAATTTTAATGAAAATTATTAGAATGGAAAGTTTGAAGTATAATAAATATTTTTTTATAAAAGTGTATACGGTACTTTAAAATTAATATATATAATTTATTTCTAAATTAAAAAATTTATAACAATTAAAAAAAATAGAGATTAGTTAAAAGTAATATTATTTTCAAATGAGAATGATTATAAATAAAGTTTTTTTTTAAAGAAATTTTTATATTATGTAACACTGTTAATATCTGTATTTATAGATTTATAAAATTTATTGTCTATCGGTTATTATATGTATTATATATGAAACATTTTGTAAACATATGAATTTTTTAAAAATTGAATTTTGATTTACACATATTGTGTATAAAAATTATTGAAAAATAAAAATACATTTGCAGTAAAAGTCAGTTCGTTGTTTTTTCTTAAAAATTAACCAATTATTGTAACAATATCTATTGATTGAAATTTTTATTTTAACTATCAATATACTAAAAAAAGATTTATATTATAAGGATAGCCTACTTGTCGCACATAAAATATATTCCGAATCGACATGTATAAATTATATTAAACTACATTGAATTTCTTGAAAAAGCGTATAACTATTATCACGAAACTTAAATTTATTACTTGAATTTTATTTATATTCACCAATTGCGCAGTGGTTTCTTACAAGAGTGCTACCACTGTGGCTTTGACTCGAAGAATTCTGTTATGTGCTATACTATTTGGCTATTGTCGACACCTCTATTGTCGTGTTGAATCTACGTTATGTGGAAGTTTCTATGAGTTGCTATTGTTACTATATTGTACTGAAGACCATACAGTAAAGAATTATTATACTAGCAAATCAAAACATCGAAATGCCATAAGATAAAATTTGTTTAAAGAACTTTTTACTCACACGATTTTTTTTATAAACTAATGCAATAGTTAATTAATTAATTACAAATACAAAATATAGAAAAAACTATTTAAAACATTATGTATAGTATGCATAGATAATTTTTATAAAAATGTGTAAAATATAAAACAAAACATCTAAAAGACGTATAAAATCTAAGTACTTTGTGTATCTCATTATAACAATAGAATAAAATGCTAGTACTAACATAAAATATTAAAGCTTACTAAAATATTTAATTATATTAGATAATTTAGAATCATTTAAATTTTAAGGGTATATAATGGAATTAATAATTTTAAACATTAATATTTAATAGAATATATAAATTATTTTGTTTAAAAAATTATAATTTCATAATATAGCTGTAAATTATTAAAATTATTAAATCACTTATTTCAAATCTAATTGTTAATAAAAATACCTAAAATTAAAAATTACATGAATTCTGGAATGATTTTGATAAAACAATGATAAACTGAAATGACATGCCTTTTAATTAATATTAAATTTTGTCTATGATGTGAAAAATATATTGTTTTTAAATATACATCGTAAATACATTTATAATTTCGTTTAAAATTATACTTATGAAGATAAACCTTTTTTAAGAATTTTTTCTGATTTGTAAAAATATTGTTATAAATAAAAAAAATGAAAAATGAATACTAACATTAAAATTTGTTCTTTCTAATTAATCATATTATATGAGCCTTACTAATAAAATTCACTACTAATGTATAATTAAATTTAGACAATTTACTCATTGCTCTGTATGTATTCTGCATTATTTCAATTATATAGTAAATCATATAAAATACTACATAAAAACTAAAATATATTGTTTAATATCACTCTGTTCGATGTTTTACGTATTGAGTATAATTATTTTATTCATTAATTAAGTTATTAAACTATGATTATTCATTAATTATTTATTCATTAATAATTGTGAAAACAAAATAATTTAGTTTTTTTTAAGTTATGAAAATTACATTTATATTTTTTATCTACATGGACATTGTAAAGGAATTTTCGATGTTGATACTGCAATGGAAATATATTATATGTTACAAATAAAACTTCCCGTTATAATGATTGAAATATTATTAGCAGCACTTCGATATTCACATACATATTTAACATAAGTGCAGGCACAATTTTCTTCGTTTTGCTTTAGTGCTCGGTCGATCAGTTTATGTACGTTAATCCTAATTGACGTATTTACGAAAACAGAGAAGTCCTTATTGTCAATGATCTGTAAAATTAAAAGGATAGGTAGAGAACTTCAAATTAATGAGCGCCTCGTTTTAACAATAACAATAAGCAAAAAATTTATTATGTAAGGCTATCAAGTTCACTCTATTATAATCGTTAATATTCACGAAACACACGTTGATTTTTTTTGCTATTTTTATTTTACTTGCGCTGTATTCTTTTTTTTTACACAGAAATATCTTGACACCTTCTTCTATTTCTCGCGAATTAATCTTAATGAGTCCACTTTGTCCTTCGATCGGTTACTTTTCACTATAATTAAAATATACAAAAGTTTATCTAATATGCATATTTATAAAAGTTATAAAGTTTAAACGGAAATAAAATAATAATTATTAAAACTAAATTTAAAAATTCAGAGAACTCTAAACTCGTATTTAAATTTAAATATTCTACCAAGTGATTATAACGTATTATAATATGTATGTATATATATATATATATATATATATATATTTATGTCATTCCATGATGATTACACCTTTTATGTTTTTATTTAACTTCTGATGCATATAGTTATAAAACATTTATAGTTTTTAAATATTTCATTTGTGTTAAATATATATTTCATTATTAGATATATCAAAAATAATTTATATATAAAAAATTTTTATAATAAAAATAATAAATATAGATGAATATATGAAACAGGAATAGATCAAGTAACAAAACAAATATCAAATATCTTTATAACAAATATCTTGAAAGAATTTATATTGCTTTTTGCATACATTGCATAAAACTCAAAGAATAATGTAGAATAGAAGTATTTGTTCAAATTTTCCTTGGAGGGCTCTTTCTCTATCCTTCATTCTATACTCTGTTGGTCGTAGAGTACGGAAATACTGAAATACATATCAAGACTAGTATACCGCTTCTCCGCTTCTCATCCTTTTTGTCTCATACTTCTTCCGGTCCCAAGTGTCGTGATATTTTTCAAGGTTGATTTACGGTGGTGCTTAACATGCTCCCTCTACTAAAGATGCAAAAGTCCAATTGCTAGTGTCGAGTTCAGTGTGGTTAGGCAAGACCTATCGAGCTTCTCACAAAAGTATGAAGTTAATCCATGTGTTTGAGAAAAAAATTTATGAATTTAAGTGGAAATGGTATAAAATAAAATTTAATAAGAGAAATTCTTTCAAGTTTATTTCTAATGTAGTTAAAATTAATTATATAACTACCATAGTAATTTTCAAATTATGAATTCATCCAAATAAGCAGATTGACTATGCAAAGAAAAAGTATTTCAATATTCAATCAGAACGATGGAATAAAAACTATGCGAATATATAAAAGCAAAAAATGAATAAACTGTTCTAATTGAAAGTAAGTTTTTTGTCGGTTTTTAAGTATTATTATAAAAATTATAATTATATATATAATAATTGAGTCATAAAATATAGAGTCATAGAATTCAGTCAATCAAAACTAATATATTTCCTCGACGGTGTATACCCGTAAAGAAAAGTCATATACAGTCTATAGATACAGGATTTTAACACAGCTTCCGTTTATATTACTCACTTTGGGACATTTTATTTAATTCTAGTGATAGAACTAAATATATCTAACTTTCCTCTGATTACTTCTTTCTCTCCTTTCATTCTCATTCTTTTTCTATTTTTCGTAAGTCCTTTTCTGCATCTCTTTTACCCCTTTCTATAATTTAGTTTCTCATTATTTTATCTTTTATGTCTCTTTATTTAAATTTATATGTATTTCTAATTCTTAATTTTTACTTCCCTTTCTTTATCCTTTTCTATTGAAGTAAATATTTTTATTTTGAAACAATCTAAGCATTAATAAATTCAATTTCGAAACTTAATAAAATTTTATGCAATTGCTGTTAAAATAAATATTTTTTTATAATAGTGTATTTTGAGTTTTTATAAAAATCTTTTAATTCATTTATAAAATTATTCTTAATATGATAAGACAAAGTGATTTATGGAAAAAACTATTTTACAAACTATTACAAAAACCCTAAGTAATTATAAAATTAAATAATATAAAATTATGTTTATTTATAGATATTTATAAATATTAAATAACTTAAAAAAATTATTATTTTCTATATCTTTGAATGTAGTTATATTTTATGAAATATTATACTATTTCTTTAATTTAATTTTTATGAAATTAAAAGTTAAGGTATAAAATGATTGCAATATCGTTCTCTATATATACATCTATATATTTATGGAAAAACTTAAAAAAAAAGAAAAAGATAAAAATTCTAAATTTTCTAATCAAAAAAAGATATTTATTTTAAAATGAAACTTTTAAATTTTTTCATAACTTTATGACTTATCAATTCTCTGTATAAAAACATGAATACTTATATTATTTAAAATAGCTTCGCCTAGTAACTTCAAATATATTATAATTCATGAATAGAAAATTATGAAAATTTTAATAAAAATACATTTAAAATTTATAATACATTGTAAAGACCACACATAATTTCGTCGTTTTTACTATGAAATGAAAATTCATAATATTTTCCATTTAAATTTAGCAGAGCAGTATATTCAAAATGTTTTATATATATGAAATAAAAAAATTGATTTTTCAACTTTATCATTATTTTATTTCATTAAAATTTTATTCATAATTCATAAAAAGACTGGATTTTTTAAATAATTGTCGAAAGTTTTTAGATAATATGATATGAAACATTTTCTAAATATCTAGATTTTAAGATAAATTAGTATAACGATAAATAACGAATTTATTATTTTATAAGTAAATATTATAGATTTCAGCACACAAATATACAGTGAAAATATTCTTAATTACGTTTTAAAAATTTTTAACTACGTTCAATCTGTTAATACTAATCATTGAGACTATCACACATATACATTTTATATAATATTTCATGCATAAGTGCACGTAAAATTTTATATAGAAGAAGTGGAAACTAAATTAAATTTTGGCTAACCTAAAAATCTTAAGTTGTATTTTCATATAGGATTCATGATATCACGTATAGAAGATCATTAATTATTTCATAATGAAAAACTTTAACTGTATCTAATTATACTCGAACATATTAAACTTCAAAGGACAAACTTGAAACTTCGGAATAAGGTATACTAAATGTTGATTAAAATTTCAGGTAAGCTAAATTATTTTTTTAGCATAATTATATTTCTCACAATACTGAAATATTTTAAACAATTAATCTAATATTGCTTTAGGATTTTTTAGATTGATTTCGTTTACATTATAAAACCGATTATAAAAAAATGTTGAAAATTTATTTTGAATTGAAACTAAGCTCTATATTCTTCGTTTACTTTGTCGCATCGTTAGTCGGTATGTTTTTGACTCTTTAATATCTTAAATATAAATAGTTTTGATTACTACATAAAATTTACAAAATTCTGACAGTTAACGCTGTATTATATATTTATGATCACCACAACAACAAATTTTTTATAACTTTTAGTTTATATATAACAGTGATAGATTAATACTTAACGCAAGAAAATTCAATTAGAAAGCAAAATATGACTTTACTTTTGATAGTTTTTATGAAAAATGATTGATAATCCTTCATTTATAATTATATTATATTATTTTTATTTCTATTAGTAAAGATTTATAATTTACTATCAAGATTCTCACGAAACCATGTATCATTAAATTCCTATATTATTTTAAAATCCACCAATACTCCTTATTATCATAAGTACGATTTATTTTTCGTGAATTATAATTTTTACAATTGTAATTTTCTAAATATTTATGTTGTACTTTTGGTATTTCTGTAATATGATCATATTTTAATCTCTCTGATCTTAAACTTGATTTAACTTAAACTTATTTTTAAAAAATCCATTTTTGTTTCTTTTCAGAAATTTAATTTTTATTACTTAAAATATGTTTATTTTCAGTTATAATATTCTTAAAATATATACTAAAAACTTTATAAGCTTCATAAATTTCTTAAAAACAATATAAATAAGAAGTTTAGAATAATAGATAAGAAGATTCTTGAAAAACTGATATCATAATTTAATCATAAGGATGCATTCAAAATTTTTAAATATATTCAATGCTTAATAAAAATAAATATTTGAATTTAAAGACAATATTTTTTGAGCAGTTACTTATGAATTAAATTTATATTACATATTTGAATTTTTCAATTTAACAATCAATTTAAGTTTAATAACTTGTAAACGTAATAATTCTTTATGTAATTTTTTATTTCCACAATAATTAAATATTCAATTTATTAAGTTTTTACGACTAATAAAAATTTTGATCAAATTAAACATTGAAATATGTTACGTAAGTATTGAACTAATATGTAATACATTAGTAATGTTTAATAACTGATTATAATTTTAAAAAATTATTCATAATTCGTATTGATAATTCAATATTATTTTACTTTTTTTATTATAATAGCAGATAGAAAAATTCATAGTTATAGTATCATTTTATGATTTTCTTAAAATTTGAAAGTATTTGATTTACAAAATCATTTTAAGTATTAAAACAATAAATTAGTAGAAATATTTAAATCAATATACAAAATATATATATTTTTAACAATTTCATACAAAAATATTTTAATATTAGCTGACTAAAAAAAATAATATTCCAAGCTTGTTTATTGTAATACGAAATATGTTTAAATGTAGTTATTTATATGAATACTATCTGAAGATATCTTGAATTATTCAACAAGCTTTTAAACTATTTATGCGGTGGGTTTGAAAATGGAATGAAAATATCAAAATGTTCAAATCAAAATACCATGATTTTATTCAATTTTACATATAATTGAAATTCTTATACCTGAGGTATTTAATATAACAATTAATATTTTCAATATAACAGTACAATTTTTTTATAAACGAAAAAGGTCATATTTTGTTTTCAGTATCTTCTAAGAATATAATTTATACATGTGTCGTGGGAAAGGTAATTTTGGTTATTGTTTATTTTAACTCCGTAGGGATAAATATACTAGAATATCAAAACATTTTATACATATACGTTAAAAAATTTTGAATTTGTGAGTAAAATATAAGTATATATTTATATAATATATAATGTTACTATATTATAAATTTGAAAATAAAATAACAATCAATATATATATATATATGTATGTACAATATAAAGTATTGTATTTTCTTTTGTATATGAAATAATTATATTTATATAGTATACAAGAAAGTATATGAGAGTTTGAAATGATTTTACTTATAAACTAAACTAATTAAAAAATAGATTTAATCAATTAAAATTTATGCCAATAAATACAATATAACATCAATAAACGAAAGTTTCTTAATCCTATATTTAAAAGCGTATATTTAAAACGTGTATATAGTTAAAATAATATATAAGGTTTATAAACATATACTTTACAGAATAATTATTATAAATTTATCTTAGAATTAATTTCAATTCTTAGGAACGAAAATTTTAAATTATAATTAATGAAAATTTAACATATAAAATTTATTAAATTATATAAAATAAAAATTGCAACTTGATAATACTAGATCTTTCTTAATATAATTTTAAAGATATTTTAAGTATTTTAAAAAAGAAAATTCTTTGAATTACCAATATTTTTTTAACTATAATTGTATTATTCTCAATTTATTAAAATATATATTAAATATAATTACATTGAAATTTTAGAATTTAGTTTAGGCAAATTTATAAAATGTTTATTATTCATTATTGCTAAATATAAAAATTACTGATTATTTAGTTAAAAGTAAAAAATATATTCTATACATATAATTAAGACACGTAATAAAGAAATCAAATTTTTTTATATTTCTGTAATTTGAAAAAATTATATTTAATTTGTATAAAAATACTTCAATTATACATTTAATTCAATATCTTTAATGAAATTTTGCTTCTTTAATTTTTAGATATATTAAATAAAAATTTATAAAAACTCTTTAAATTTAAAATTTTTAGTATTCCGGAAACTATATATATATTTAGAATATATGTTAATGAAATATCTATAGAAATTAAATAAAAGAATTTTATAAAATTTCAATTAAATTTGAAATTTTCTATTTTTAAAATAATTTGTAAAGTCTTAATAAACTTTAAAATTGCAGATTTTATACATAAGACTTTGATGTAAAATAAACTTAGATGTAAAAGAAACATACGATGAACTTCGTAAGTAGCCCTGTTACTAGTCAGTTTAACATATGCAAGTTATGGTCAAAGGCTACTGTAATTTTTCTTTACCTCTCTACTTTTCTTTTGAAAAGCTAGTCAATATATTGTATATGTGTCTTCAGTCTAGCTCCGGGTTACTTAATGTTCCATTAAATTTTTGATAAAGCTACTTCGAATGTAAGCCGGAAGTACACAGAAAAACCTAGAGAAACTAAAAAAGATAGAGAGAAAAGAAATTTAAGGGTAAGGGGATGAGGATAAAGTTGCGACGCCATTAAGATAATCTCAATGACGTTTCACGCGCGAAAAGGAGCGACTTATGTCCCAAGCCCACGCGTAGCGTGTAATTATAGATAAAGCGTGGAATAAAATTCCAAGAAATACGTGAGAGAGAAAGAGTCCGAATACTTCGTGTCCACTAGTTCATTACCTTTTGTGTCGTGTTCGCGTAACATGTGTAGTAGAACAGCGTGAAAAGATAAGAATCTTCAGCGAAATCTAACACGAACACAAAGTATAAGGTAATATAATATCGAGAGCGGTACTAGTATATTGTTCAATACATTCAGTTATGTGGAGCGTTCGAGAAGTTTAAAGTTTAATCGTCCAGTAATTAATAACGATGACTCGAGAATGTATAGATTATTCTGTCTTTTTTTCATTAAAAAATCACGAATTAGTTTATATAATTTATATAATTGTATTAAAAATGTATTATAATTGTTCTTTGATATATAAATGAAAAACAAACTTTTTACTTAAACTCAATTAATATAAAGATTAATATATTTCATTATATAATTATTATGAATTTATATTATATTTTGTAGTATTAACTTCAAACAAATTATTTAATAATTAATAATGAAAAGTCATAAAAAAAATTGTAAAACTGCAATTTCTTACATATTTATGATATTATATCATTTTGATTTATAACTTCTTTTATATTAAATAAAAAAAATATGTTAAAGATAATCATTTATGAAAATTAATTTACATATATATATATATATATATGCTGGATGACATTATATTTAAAAGCAAGCATTTAAAGAATTGTTATTACATTTATATTAAATTTAATGCTAGTAGAAATGAAATTAATAGTTACTGTACAAATAATGTATAATGTTCATAATATATCACGGTGGAAAACTTTGAAACTGAATAAAATATTTATATATAGAAAATAATATATATTCAAAAATTAAATATGGTATTTTTACAAATTGTGGATAAAAGAAAGATTTTATATTAAAAATAAGATTTTATATATATATATTAAAATTTTAAATAAGAAATACATATTTTGAAATGCAAAATATACAAACTTATTTATCTAAGGATTTTCATATAATGACATACTTCACGTATTACAATTTTAATATCTATTTTATTTATTTTAGTATGACATAATCGACAAATTCAAGTTAAATATTCTTTAAATGTACAATAATTTATTAAAAAAATTAATTTATATATTTATTTCTTGATTACTACTTTTATTATTTTAAAAATAAAACTTTTGTCTTCTAACACTTATGTAGAATTTTTTTTATTTAAAAATTGTTAGCATTTTATATACATGTATTATTCTTAATATTTATTTTAATCCTATTTATCAAAAATATAATAATATATAAAATCTTAATAATATAAATATTATACAAATATCTGTAATAATAAGTAATTACAAGTACAATAATATGAATAAAATTTTTAATTAAATTTTTTTATATTGCTTAAAAAGAGTATTATAATACTTAATTATCATATAAATTATTTTCTTAATTATTTAAAGTTATTGAAATTTATTTTTAATTTCTCTAAGAGAATATTATTTTATTTTTATTATAAGAATTATCATCATAATAATTATAATGTTGTAATTTTTAAATAATTTAAAAATCTAAGTTAAATATTATGCAATATAATTCATTAAATTACTTTATTTGATATTCTGAACTATTATAATTCAATATTTTAAAAAATTCAATGCAACGGGAACGTAATTATAGTAGAAATTCATACTCTATTACAACTTATAAAACTCATTCTAGGTGTATGTATCTATTTATAATATAAATTCAAATGTAATTTATCTCCAATTTGATCCGTTATTTTCTTTTAATTTATATCGTAAATTGAATAGAAAATTGAATTTGAAAGATGAAGTAATTATTTTTTACAGCTGAAGCTAGTGTCATTAAAATTGATATATTAACATTTTAATAGATTTATGAATATACTAGAGTTATATTATTCTAGTTTTTTATAATTCCTGTTAAATATATTTTATTTTACTTGTACATTAATATATTTATAAAATATAACATTCCCTATTTCTTTTTATAATATAAGAGATCACAGTTTTTTATGAAAGCTGCACATATGAGAAATGATGATAACGTTATCATTATGAAATTATGGTTCAGAATATCTTAAGTTGAATATCAAATTTAAGTATAAACATATAAAATATATTTATTTATGTACATAAAAAAATATCTACTTATAATTGATTAAAAATTATTATTTAAAAACTATATTCAGAATTTACAAATCCTTTATAAATAAATTAATTTTCATCCATTGAAGTTACTTGATGTTTAAAATAGTATTTATGATTCATAAATATCTTATTTTACAAGTTTATAAAAATGTTTATTTTAAAAATCATGGTACTGGTTTATTCATAATTAGAAATAATAAAAAAAAACTTTATTTAAATAAAGGATTTTGTAATAATATTGTACAATAATATTTTATATAAGCTTTAAATAAAATTTAAAAAAAATCTTATTTATAATTATCAAATATTTTAAATATATTCATGATGATTTTTTGTAAATAATATATTACATATATAATTCTATCCTATAAAAATAATAGAAAAATGAACTTACAATTTAAAAAATCAAAATTTGTAAGATATCTTTACGTTATAAACTTATAATTAAGTACAGTAAGAATAAAAACTTGATTTTAGTTTAAAATATGAAGAATTAATAATCATATTTATACAATACTATCAATAGTTTTTCTTATAAAAAATTCCATGACTATTAAAAAATATTTAACTATGAATTAATATTGGAATATTTTTCATTATTATTATTTACATTTTTATATAGAAATTTCGTTATTATTTCATTGAAAGAAAAAAATTTTCTATTCTTAGATCACTTTATTCACTACAGTGCATCTTTTATAATTTATTTAAAGTAAATTTAATAATAATAATAATATTTAATTTTATACTATATCTTTATCGTGACTATATCTTCGTGATTTTTTACCAATGATTTTATAGTTATAATATTTGTCATTCTCCCAATATTTTCAGAAATATATGTAATTCTTATGTTAACCAGAACTAAATTATAATATTTTAAAAAGCAATAAAGTTTATTTAATAAATATTATCTAGTACTCTAAATAAAATTTGATAAAAATAAAAAACATTTTGTTTTCTTCAAATAAATGAAATGGTGCATTTGTGTAAATTTATGGTATTTTTCTTTTCTTAAATACAGAGACAAACGAAGAAACATTACTAGGTAGAATCATATATAATAGTAAGCAAAAAAATGCTTTTTCTACTATAAAATTGAAGTATTCTATATTTTAAACAAAGGAAAAGGTACAAAGATTTGCATTTTAATAATTTTACTTTTTTCTGAATCTTATTATTGATAACTATTTCTAAGGAATTAGAAAACTTATAAAGTTAAAATAAAATTTCCTAATTTTCTAAAATTATAAAGTTGTGGTTTATAGAATATTTAAATATACAATTATTACGATCGATTTATATAAGATTTAAAGAATATTATTGAGAATTTATTTTAATTTACTCATAGAAGTTATAATTCTTTTGTTTCTCAGATAATGTATTAGCTAGTTCATGTAAAATGCGAATGAAATAATATAGATTTTTCATATAATAATCTACTTTATAATTAAGCATGCTAATGATTGATACTCAAAAATTCAAATTTTATAAAAAACCACAATTTTTTTAACATAAAAATAAATTTGATTGATAATTAAAAATCACTATTGATTTTCGAGATAATATTGTAGTTTTTATTATTCTATTATAATTAAAAAAAAATTGTATTAAATTTTTAAAACTTTATATTAAAAAAAATTTTTTATTTTTTAATAAATAATTTATTGTAAGTACATATAATAACTTCATCTTGCCTAACTATTTAAAGGATTTAATATATTCAATGTAATAATATAAATGATCTTATATGCTATTTATAGAATTATACCATTGCTAATTCTATTTATTTTGTCGTTTAAATACGTAAAAGATTATTATTTTTGTTAAATATTATTTTGTCTTAAAATCTTAAAATTTGAATTTATAATAGAATATATTTGTTTTTGCTTTACTTAATTTGTTTTAATTTTTACATTGTAACCATTTGTATTTTTAATATTTATTTGTTTGAAAAAGCTTTCTATAAATAGATTGTAAGCGTTTGAGATAGAAGTTTTGTTGTGTAGGACAGACGGTGGAATACTACTGTTTTGACGGAAAAGGATATATTTTGCAGATATTGTTTTGGATATCATAAAAATAATTATTATAAAATATTATATAATATTTGTAAAATTAATATTTGATAATATATAAAATATTTATTTTTATAATACTTGTATCTGCGTTTTTAATGCTCAAATGTTTAGGTGTATATGTGCGCGTGCGCATAGATGTACATTTAAGTGACATGTATTTTTGCTAATGTTTAAAAAAATTAAATAATTAATTAAAAGAAGAAGAAAAGTATATATAACTTGTTTTTTTATCATTTTATATTTAATCATTTAATGTGAATTAATGTTTAATATCAGTAATTATCCATTTATTCAAAATTTTTTGTAAGAAACTTTCTTTTATTTATTTTAGTTCTAGATACACTAATCTAACGAATTAGTATGTATTTTTTATAGTGAATATACTAGCTATTAGGATAATTCTTCACTTATATTTGTAGGCAGAACATAATTATAACAAAAAATGCTGTTGAAGTATTGTGTATCTTGATGCCTAATATGAATTGTCAGCGTATTTTCAATATATGAGATGATAAAAATAAACATAATGAAGTAGTTTTTCATCTAAAAAATAAAAAATTTGATTTGTTTAGTTTTAAACTACTATAGTTATTTTTTAATGTAGCAACTAATTTTCGGTTGATTTATGTTATCTATAAATAATCTATTATATTATTTTCGTTTTTAGATACTTTCATTTTCATATCATTTGTATTTATAGAAATATAATGGAAATATGGTATTATTAAATTTTTTCTATAAAATTCATAATACTATAAATGAGTAGTTAACAAAAAATTGAGATAAATTCAATTTATATCATTATTAATCTATTTTTACATTACAAATGTATTGATCATTGTTTTTCTTAAAACCAAATTAATTTTACAATTCGACACTTTTCGTCATCATTTGTAAGATGCTAAAGTAATTCGTCATATTTTTTATGTAATCTCTCATCATTAAACATAAATTCTAAATACTCTTACAAGTATTAAATTTAAATTAGTATTTTTGCTTGTATGATTTATTAGAAGTACAAAAGAGTACATACTGCAAAAAGTAGTAAGTCATATTCTTGAAACAAAACAAGTACCATGAACAACAAGGCTTTATAAAAGTAATTGGGAAGATAGTAAAATGAAATAAAGTAAAATACCTAGTTTATATGATAAACATTTTCTGTTCTTGGTACATTAATAAAACGAATATTGTCATAAAATTCTGATAGTTTAAACACAAACTTTTCAAATCTTATCTTCAGAATATTTACAATTTTTAAAAGAAAATTTTTAAAGATAAAATATTAAATACAATAAGTTCAAAATTTATATATATTGTATTAAATTCTAAATAGAAGAATGGATTGTATTCTACAACAATTTTATTGTAATATTCTATATTATTTTATTATATGATAATTAAGTATTGATAAAAATAGAAAGTTAAATCAAAATAAATTTAACTTTATTACTGTTAATCAACTATTTTTATATAGAAATAAATTATGTCGTTGCTAAATATTAATAAATAGAAATTAATTTTTACATTATTAATTATTATATGAACTATAATCAGATGTTAAGAATATTATGAAAATACATTAAAATTATACATATTGGCTTTATATTGTTTTAATACATATTTTTGTTTGAGATAACTGTTATGAATATGTAGTTAATTCTCATATTAATAAATATTTTATAAAGTGGATTGCTTATTAGAAAAAAATTGCAATAAAAAATTGAATTAATAATATTGCACAAAATATAAATTATTCTAACGAAAACTGAAAATTAAAGTTGTAGTTCGAGACATTTTAATAATGTGTTAATAGTAAATAAACTTTATATCCTCGTGATATAATTAAAAAAAAAAATCTATTCCAAAAAAATAAATTTTACTAGCAAAGACTTTGCTTCTATCTTATAAATATTTTCTAAATTTAGATACTAAATAGAAAATGTATAAAAGTATATACTTATTAAAAAATAGTAATTATAAAAAACCAACAAGAACTAATTTTTATAAAAACTTAAAACTAATTCTATTTGGTATTACTTTTTCTGATATGATTTACGTAATAATTAAAGAAATGTATTAGTATTAATTATTATATTTATATACCTTTTTCAATGTAATATAAAATTCTTCTTATTCTATGAACACTGCAATCAAATTACAATTTCAAATTGTTGTGAAATGATAAGATTTAAACATTAGCATAATATTATGTTAAATTATATTATTCAGAAATATTATATATTAATATTATTAACAATGATTTAAGCTAATTGTGTTTATATAGAAAAATATATAAATGTAGTTAAATAAATGAAGACAACATATTATAGAAACAAAAATACTGTTGTAAATAAAATGAATACATTGAAATTAAAGTTATATATTCAGTTTTGTAATTTCAAAACATACCTTATAAAATAAATAGAATAAATATAATGATTCAAACTACTAAATTTTTAGTTCTGAAATAAAACATAAATAATACTTATTTATTTTTGAGATCCGTGATAATAAAAATGAGAATACTTAAGGAATTCTGTTAGTGACGAATATATTTATAATTACATAAAATAGAGTATATAAATTAATAGAATATAAAGGATGTAGAGAACCTGAATTCTTGATAAAGTTACACCATGTTTTATAAATTAATATGTTCAAATTGAATGTATCGTATCTCTCTATCTTTCTCTGTCTTCTCTTAGGCAAATAATATTACCTTTAATAACTTCCTTTTCATCTATTTATTCACCCTTGCTCTCTTGCTTTGCATTCTTTCAATATCTCTCTCTTTATATTTATCATTCTTTCCTTTCTTACGATCTTGTCATCCCTCCCTGTTTTCTTCTCTTGCTTTTTTTCTATACATCTATGTATTCACAAACGCGCATCCCCTGCGAGATTCGTAGGCGGACCTTGTCGCCACTGCTTGAGGGCAACGAAACGACGTGGCAGTGGTGGTTAGCTACAGCAACGCTTAGTGGCGCCAGAGGGCGGTCGACCTGGAAAACAAGTTCTCAGGGGTCGAACCACGAACGGTCGCCAGTTGCGAGAGTTCTGTCGTTGTGGAATCGTATAGACGTAATCGAAAGAAACGTGCGCACATCTAGCATATCTCTCGTGTGTGTCGAACTTTACAGATAAAATTATTGTTTAAATTTCTACTTTCATCAAAATTGTGGTATTTGTGTCCCTCATCACTGATGGGTGTGTGTGTAAAAACATACTTGAGTAATATGATAATTTTTGTTGAAAAGCTTTTGTTCTATACTCTACGAAAAATGTGGTAATTGAAGTTCTTATCTTGGATACATCAATATTATTTTCTCTGTTACTTTTTTTATATCAATAATAGTGAAATAAGTGAAAATATATAATTTACAATTAGAAATAAAAATTATGATATAAATTGCAACATTATTAGTACTTATAATAAGTGTTTATTCTAAATATTTTTATTTTAAATTTATTACCAATATCAATGAAGGCTATTAGAATAAAATTATTGAATTCTAGCAATACTACTTAGATGAGGTAACTAAATAGCAAAATATTTAGGGCGGTCTTGTTTTCCGCATAATTTTTTATTATAAGAATAAATTGTTGTATATAATGATTTATTTGTGTTCTAGATATTGTAATTAATAATCTCAAATGATATATTTTTATTATAAATAGCTGTGATTGTTTATTTTTCTCCATATAATAATCAGAAGAACATTAAAAATTACAGAATTAAAAATGATTTGAAATAAATAAAACAAAGCTTGTGAGAAAGTATATAAGAACGTGTTTCAAAAAAATGTATTGTGTTAGATATTTGAAAATTTACTATATTATTCAATTAATTTCTATTTTTAATAGATTATTTTTACAGCTGTTTTAAAATAGCATAAATAATTTAGGTTGAATACGAAAGCATTTATTTCAGAATATGTATTGATAAGTTTAAAAAATATAAATTAATCTTTTGGATTAGACGTATTTATTTTTATCTTTATATGTATATTTTAAAATCAAGTTAGATTGAAAAATATTAATTTTAGAATTTAAATAGTTCAACAACTGATTAAAAATTAATTTTATTATTTAAAGTTTAAAAAAAAACTATATAATTCTTAACTATGACAATAAAATATTATAAATTCTTATCTTAATAACTTTGAAAATATATTTTAGTTTTGTAAAGACAAATAATTATATCAGTTTCTCTATAATTATTTGCATAAACATATATATCGATTTATATTATTAAATACTTAAAATTCAAAATTATAAACACAGTTTTTTAAGTTTAAAACAATTATTATTTTAAATCTCTGATACTATCTATTTGTACTACTTATCAGAATTTCTGCAGATAATTTTTGAAAATTTTCTGACTTATTTCTTATCAATAATTAAGAGCATATATATATATATATATATATATATATAATAAAGAACTAAAACAAAAATATTTAAAAGAATAGATAAAATAACTATCAGATAAATCATTCAATTAAAGAGATGTATTCAATTACATTTATAATAATAAACATAACATTTTTTAAACATCTGAATACACTTTAACATAGTGTTGTATTATAATATAAAGTAAATAAAGGAAAATTTATAGAAAAGTTTCATAATTGTATTAGCAGTATTAGTTTTTTCTATTAAAAACGAATTAATTAATTTTTTTTAATGCGAATTATTAACATTAATAAATATTTAATACATAGCATTGGATAGATATTAATTTATATTATAAAAATATCAGATTTGCAACAATAATATTTTGATTTAATGATTTTAGTGTTTATGAAACTTTCTTGATTTATGAAAATATCAATATAGTACTTATGTAAAGATTTTAATAAAATATAGTATATTAAAAATTCTATAAGAAAAGCAATAAATAAACAATATTCGGGTTTATAGGAAAAAATATTTCAAAAATTGTCTAAATAAGAATTCTATAAAATAGCTCTTTTTATTAATTCTATATTTTAATAATTCATATTTGAGTATATGTAAATATAAATCTAAAATATGGTGTTAGTAAAACTTATTTAATTATCACATAATATTAAGTAATTAATCACTTTTTGAGTAATTTTTATGAAATTCGTAATTTATATAAAAGTAGTTATTATTTTAATATATACCTTTCCCTGAATAAACCTTTTGAAACTTTTATCGAAATTAATCGCCAAATATTTTACTTTATGATTGTTTTAATAAATTTCAATTTCATCCATTGAATCATAATTCTTTTTACTTATCCAGTTTTCAGAGAACTATGTATCAAATGTAAGATATGATAAGTTGTAGTTTTTCGCATATTAAGAGTAACGGAAATCTAAACTCAACAGAAAATTCAAAAACATCAAGCAGTGAAATATAGTTTCCTTTAACGAAGAGAATACTGATCGATAAATGATTCTAAATAAAATGTACAATTATAATATACTATATAAAAAATGTCATGAATATGAACGATTATATTATAAAAATATCTTTTCTGTTTCGTAGTTCTAGATTATCGTTATTTCTAAAAATTAATTTGTTTATTTATCAATAAAGTTCTGTAAAATAAAGAAATTATAATATGTATTATTAATATATATAATATTATGTATTATATTACCAAAATACGTTTTATATAATTTTATAAATTATGAAAATACTACTTTCAATCTGCGCTTTTGAATTTCGAATATAAAAATATTATTAGAAGATTTATATTATATTTTTCTATTTTATACTAGATAGATATCAATATAATTTGACTTTGAAATAATAATCAAAATGTTTTGGATACTGAGACTAAAAATTGTAAATAAATAAATTAAAATATAATTTTTCTTTCACATTTTCTTTGAAATATTTTTATCCTGTTATTTGATTTTCATGTTGTTTATTAAAATATTTAAATTTTATTTAAATTTAAATAATAGTAAATATAATTTTAATATACATAAATATGTCATTCTAGTTGTTTAAATTAATTGAATAATCATGACAAGAATAATAAGCAGGTAGGTTAGTATAAACAATACAATAGGAATAAAAATAATTTTTTGATCATATATTTTCATTATTAAAACGTTCAAATATCAGCCTCGCTAAAGTATATTATCTTAAATATGTTTTTCAAATATTAATTCATTTTACTATTATCTTTCAATTACCGAGTTTGAATTTTTTACTTCGTAAAACTTCAACAACTTTATCCTTTTCAAAACCTTCTATTGTATTACATTAGCGTAAGCTTCTTTGTTTTTTCTATAACTTATTGCTTTTATATATCCGCTTCAGCTTTATCGCTGACAAATTTTTCTTGTTCTTACAAATGATTACAATCGAATAATTTATATATGTATATATAGAAAAAAATATATTATGTTTGATCAAGTACTATAAGTATGCAATATTTTTCATCTCGTAACTTTCAGTTTAAACCTTGCTAATAGATATTAGGATATTTAGATTAATTTGGTAATTTTCAATAGTATTGCTATCTATAAAGCTTATAACGTATATTTATCATAACTGTACTGAATCGCATGAGTAAATCAATATTTTTTTATCTTCTAGGTGTTTCTATCAAAAATAAGTTAATTTAGTTATTTTATTTAACATTTTATTTTATCATTGTTTTATTATAATATATTTTATCTTGATATCATATAAAATAAGATGCATTTCTTTCATGAATCATTTAAAAGATGAAATTTTATATTATTATTGTTTTCAGAAAATTTATCTTAAAACAATTAAGAAATTAATAAAATAGCAATGAAATATATGGTATATCATGCAAGCTCTAGAAATTTTATATTTACAATTTGATCCTCAGGTATTAAATGTATAACTAATAAAGATCTTAGAATAAAGCTTTTGTAATGAATCTGTCTTTGAATTGAGATTCTTGCCTGAATCGTAAATTTTTTTATAGTATAGTAGTTATTTTGAAGAAGAATTTGGATAATAATCAGAAAGAACTAGGTTGGTTTAAACATTGAAAATTATTCGTCTGTTCTATTGAGTCTAAAGCATTTCCCAATTTTTATTCTAAACTTTTGATAAATTCGACTTTTATATATACAGTATTATGTATTTATAATCTTTTAAAATCGTTATGATATTTTGGTATATTTTTGATAGTTGTATTAATTTTATTTAACTAAGAATTTTTTTACGAATAACTGGACTAATTAATATTTTATAACCCTGATGCATTAACATCTATACAATTGTATATAAGTGTTGTATACAGTTGTAATATAAGACATCTACTATCTTTGTAGTCTTGTTTATCAATAATCCTGTTTTATTAAAATAATTTATAACATATTTTTTATCTATCTATAAAATATTATAAATTCAATTTAACTGCAATAATTTCTTCAATTCTGATGCTTTCATGTTTTAGTAAATCTTCTCAAATTGTGCTAGTCGTATCCAATTATTTTGAAAATATTACTATGCACCTTAATTTATTTACATACTCTTCATTATTTTAAGTCATTTAATATAAATAATTCAGTAACTTTGTGATTTCAACATTTTCCATAATTAGTTTTATTTAAAACCAGAATTAGTAATTATTATGTGGTAGCCCTCTTAATCTCATGAAATATTTGTATACTTTCGATACAGTAATATTGAGAGTAATATCTATCTCTTTCATAAAATATCTAAATATATTAGTTGTTATAGAATATAAACTATTGCTTCTTATATATTTTTATCTCATCCTTTATTTAAATCAATTTATAATACTAAATATAACTATTATTATTATAAATAACTAAATTATTAATTATTTCATACAAGTATTTTGTAGAATATTCTATTTTATTAGTTTTTGATGAAAGTAGTTCAAGATTAATATATTAATTAATGGTATAAATATTTTAATTACTAATACATAATATTGTAAGTTAAATATCCATATATCGTATTATGAATACTCTTTACAGGTAGAATTATATGAATAAGTACAAAAATATTAGACTTTGGATTTTTATTGCGCAAATTCTTCAGAAAATAAATATTAAACATATTCCATATATCTCAAAAGGCATACCTAAAAACAGTTACTCCATTTATATTTACAATTATAGCTTGCAAAATATGGCTCAAATCAATTATTTATCAAATATAACTTGCAACATTGTTACCATATATAGCAAACTTTACTAAGCTTCAAAATTATAATAATTGCAATTCAAATTCATTTTTAATATTTTTATTATCGAATTGTATTATTCTATTCAAATGTAAACTTAGTCTCTGATATCTTATTTCTATTTTTTAGGTTCTGTTGATATATAAACCTATTTTCATGAAGTCTATATACTGAAAAGGTTACATTGTAGTTTAATAATTACAGATTACGTTATTTTAAATCGAAAAAATCTCTCTACTGCGTATTCGTGACTTATTTAGAAGTATATTGAAAAATTGTAAACTCTAAAATTTTTTATATATGTGTATAATTAAATTGTTAGTTAGTAATATTCTATATTTGATCTAAACTTGTACTATTTTTTTAAATGATCTTTTACAATTACATACTTATATTTTGATTAATCTAAAAGAAAATTATCTAATTTTTCTAGTATAAATAGATGTGATTAAAAAAATTTGTTAAGAATATCTTGAGACTTTCTTTTTATAGATAAATAAGAAAAGTAGCAAGTAATTTATTGATTATACATTCACTAGTAGAATCAAACAGTTAATTTCACAGGTACAGTAGTGATATTCATATAGTTTTATATAAATTTCTTTTTTCTTAAAGTTTTTAATTCTAATATAATACTATTATTACATTCATTGGGTTAAAATTAGGTATTAAAATTAGCATATTTATAAATAATTCTGAATGTTCAGAAAAAAGTAATCCTGAGATTTATATCTTTTATTTGTAATTATGTAATCATGACATATTTTGATTAAATGCAAATGTTTTTATATTTTTGATACATAATCTATTTTTATTTATTCATTTTAGATATATCAATCGAGCAATTATGATATCAAGCTTTTAATGCTTTATTATTCTGTTGGTAAGAGTAACTAAAAAATCATATTATCAATTTTTTTAAAGGATGTATTAAAGAACTATAATGACACTAATAACATTTTTCGCCTAACATTTTAAACCTAACATACTTTCAGATACGTACTCAAAATATATGTATTCTAGTAATAAAACTTTACAATAAAATGTAGTTTTGAGGATAAATTAACTATATTTATTATTTAATGATAATTAATAACATCATGATTAAAATATTTATCTATTTACCCAGTATCAATTTCTTTGTATCGTAATATTGATTCATTCTAAATTTCTTTTTTCAATTTAGTTTATTGTTAAGAGTATTAATTATTATGCTATTTTTAATTTTTTACATAAAAGATTAAAAAACTATATTTGGACTTTCTGTTTCTCTCTCTACACATACACACACACACATATATATATATACAAAATATTTTTTTTTAAAAAGTCTGAGAAACTAAATATAATTTTTAAAATAAATTGTTTACTTTTTTAATGTTCATTATTTATTTAAAAATTTTATCTCTTTATCTTTATTAATTTTAATCTTGATCTTTTTATTTTTATATTATTGAAAATAATATCTTTCATTTTGGAATGATAACTAAATAAAAAGTTAAAAATTACTTGAAGTATACACGCATTTAATATGTAGCCAAATATACTATTTTGGTTATGTACATAGTTTCAAAAAATTTTCAGATTCAATATCTTATAATTTTTATAGAAATTAGCTTTATTTTTCTCGTAGTAATAAATTCAAGATGATTCAAACTTATTCTGTCAATATATAATGAGAGTAATTTTATAATAAATTTACGTTTCCAGTAGACAATGAATATTGAAAATATTGTATTCATCCAGTAATTATGTTTGTCTATTATTCAATTTAGATCTTGTCGAATACAAAAAAATAATTATATACTCTTACTAATATTTCATGAATACTTATATAGCAAATGGTTACTTCATTTTCGTACATATAGTGACAGTAATTTTTTTGCTTTTGTTTATCTCTGGAAAAAATCGCACGTGATAGCAGCCTTCAATCGCAGATCTAAGCAATAAAGTTAAAAAGAAAAATAAATGTTATTCTCACTTTTGACATTTTTGTATGCCGTACTACATGCATACTCAGTATTCGTAGAGCTCACAATAAATATAATTCTAAGCACGAATTCTTAGAATTGTAAGTCAGCGCTAAATAAGGACAATGTAACGTAAACCTGCACGATATGTGTAAATATATATACTGAAATAAACAACAAATTTGAATGTGTGTATTTATGCATGTAGGCCAATGTGCTATATATATATATATATGCGTGATTGTTTACTAAAGTGATTGAAGCATACATGCGTTTGAAGTAACCGTAATAAACAAAATTTAATGTTTATGATTAAATAACTATTTTTTATTTATAAAAAAATAAATTCCGATTATTATTATGATAAAATATTACAAAGGCTGAATAAAGATTGATAATGCATCGTAAAATTAATGACTGCGTAAGAATTTGGCTATAAATTAATTTTATTTATAAAACATTTTTCAATTAGAGATAAAAACTTTTTATAATATATTTATATATCTCATAAGAAAAATATAATTTCGATCTAAATATTGAGATTCAGTTATTCAATCATTGATTATACATTTTAAAATTTTACGTTTTAAAATTTTCTTCAATAAATATATATGATATTTATTATCTTTTAAAAAAAAAATGAAAAAAAAAATTAAACTTTAAAACAGAATTTTGTAATTTCATTCCATAAGTAATTTGTATCAATAAAAAGTGATAAATAATTGTTGAATTATTTACAAATAATTTTGCTGGTAGAATAAATTATTGTTATTTTCAAAAATATATTTTAGTACAATAATTGGCTTATTTGTATTTATTAATTTGTATTATAAATTTATTATAATTATTTTTATAATAAAAATTTCTATGAAACTATGATACTTCAATTTTACTCATTATATTATTAGTGCTTTTATAAATAATAAACATAGATCAAAATAATTAAGACAAAGAATAAAATATATATGCGTAAGAGTATACATGCCTAAAAGTTGGAAAAAGGGAATAAATAAATCTTACAAGAAATAAATTTTCTCGATTATTTACTATACAATTCAGAGTACTTATCATCTTTTGAGTCATAAGTTTCAATTTCAATTTTTAAATGATAAGATTCAACTAAAATTATTATTTTTTTTTATAATTCGAGTTGTTGTCATCTTCATGTTTAATATAATTATAAAATTATAGTTTCTGCAATGTTTTCATTTGTAATAAAATAATAAAATATTAATTAATATAATTATTTAGATAAAAATAATATTATATACTAAATATATTGAATAAATATTATAATTATTCTTTTGTTAATAAAAACATTAGATCGTGTATTTAAAAAAATATAAAAAAAGTTTCAGTATTGCGTATTTTTATTATTTTTTACGAATTCATTTTTAATTTATCGATGTCATGCATGAAATGTAACTTGCACTTTTGTACTATTTTATATAATTATATTTTATGAGTGAATTTCATTAAAGCCTTTTTACATCATTGATATGGAATATACTAAATATTAATTTCATTAAAATTTGTACATTTTAGTAGTGCATATTAGCTTACTATAGATATTTATATTAAATATAAGTTCATAAATTTTATATTTTTTCTAACCATACTTGAAATTAGATATCATTTACAAATAAGATAACAACAAAAAATCTGAAATCTGAAATATCGATTTCTTTCTATATTCTTTACTTATTCTTATAATAAAATGATCGTATGAAACTGTAAAATATATTGATATTGTCACTTTAATTGTACATAGCTTATCTTTTCTTATTTATGCTTTTATAAGTTTATTATAGTTACTTTTACCTTTTATTTAATTATTGTTACGGCTTAAGTTTAGAGAATATATAATTTTGTTTCTAACCGTTGTAAATTATAAATCATAATTTAAAACAAAACAGTTTAAAAATAACATTATAAAACATATTTATAATTAAAATATTTTAAAATGTAGCTTTTTTTAAATATTGCAATGATAATTCTTAAAGTTTACATTCTATCTTAAAAATCTTAAGCAATATTTAAAAAATTTAAAAAGCTTAAATTCTGCTGTATAATATTTAATCACGTGTTATCACTGTTTTCACTTTAAAATTAAAAATTAGTGCCAATTAAAAAAAGTATAATTGATTAACATTTTATTTTTATTATATACATATATTATCATTATTCTATTATTTTCATCAATCCTGTATTAGACATAGTATAAACATTGTTTATTCCAGTTAAAATTTTGTGAGTAGACATAAGTGATATTCATTAAAAGAATAAGCTGGTCGAGCTGCGCTTTTTAACTAACTTAATTTTACATCAACCTCTATATTTTCTCATTACATTAATTAGACATTTCTGAGCTTAATACCGTATAAGTTTTCCTTTCGAGATCAACCCATATGGGTTCTTTTATTCGTTAAATTTTACAAGTGGATTGATTGAAATTTGATCGTAAATTAAAAACTTATCTAAGAAATTATATTCAAATAATAGTTTCTTTTTTTTCCAGTTCTAAATTCCAAATGAATTTTTTTCAATTAAAATATGATATTATTAATATTATATATTATATATCATTAATAATACTAACTTTCTAGTTTATTTAAATTATTACATTAATCATGAAATAAATTATTTACATCGTTTATGTGAAAACTGATATAATTAATATAAATTCAAAAATATTAAAAAAAATAATTTGCACTTAAATATAATCGTAAACTTTATAATTTTTCGGTAAACAATAATTTATGTACACAATACAATAAAATTAATTTTTATAATTTTATTCTATGATATAAACCTTTTAGAAATTATTTTTTATATAGTTTAATTTAATGAAAATAATTATTACATATTTTAACGTAATTTTCAAATATTATTCTTTCTAAACTCTATATTTCCATAGGTATACAGTACATTGTTCCAGAATGTACGTTACAATATAAATTTAATAAATGCATAAACCTATTATAGAATTAGGTATTTTATCAATTACTATATTCATAATAATTAATTCATTTTATAAGATACCTTATTCGTGTGTATAAAATATATGTATATAAAAAATATATATTAAAAATTCATCAACCTAGAAAATGAAAAACCCATTTTATTCATTTATGAAACTACTAAATAGATTTTTGAAATTAAATATTTAAATATAGACTTTTTTATGTTTGGTACATGTATTTTCAGGTGTTTAAGTTAAATTTATAACTCGTAAAAGTTTCCGAAAGTAAATAAAGTGTTTTAAATAGATTATATAATTTGTAATTGAATAAATAAAATGTTAGATTTTAATGTTTAGTAATAATTAAAATTAGTATTTTTTTAATATTATTTAAAAAAAAAGTAATTTTTCTTTTAATACTGAAAACACAAAACAGTATTATTAATTCCATAATTGAATCGATAGTAGATGTATAAAAATAAAAATGTATATTCGAATCAATTGTATTATATAGAAAGACATAAACTATTTTTAGAAATATGAGTTCATTAGTAAACAATATCGTAAGGGAATTAACATTTTTTGAAATACATTATAAAATTAAATATTTGAATTTTTATAACCTTGATTAAGCGGCAATAACAATGATAAAAATAATTTTACGGTCTAAAAAATACCGATTTCTTTTTTTGAGTTATTAAAATAGACAAGAAAAATATGATAAAATTATATATCTGTATGTATGAAAAATAATATAAGTTATAAATTATATTGAAAATAGTAATGTAATTTGAAAAAATCGTATACATTAATACTATAACAATAAAAGTTTAGAAAAAAGTTGCATTAGAAAATGCTGATTTTTTAAATTTACTTGTAGAATAATAAGCGTATATAATATAATCAAATTTATACGATAGAATGAGTTGTTATTTTATAATCGAATATTTTATAATCAATTAATTATTTACTTATAATTTGTCATTGATATGATATCACAATCATTATTATTTATATCGCACCTGCGCCGATTTGAAATTTTATTAAAAAACGAGATATATAAATAAGAGAGACCTAGCAAATACATTTCTTTTCGAAAATTTTATGTTACATTTACTTTAGTGTAACTTTACGATATTCAATTTTTTTATGTTTAATATATTTTATTTAAATATTTTATGAAATAAGGAATCAAGGAAAAGAAGATCTGTTTCTTCAAATTTTCTAAGATTTTACAATGCATCCTTATACGAATTTCTTTTTATATATTTTTTTAGTTTTGAAGAAATAATAAGAAATTAAATTATGAAATAACTTATGTATATTTCTTATTCATAGGTTTGAATTAATTTATTTATAATCTAGAACATATATATTAATAAGTGATTCTTTAAAAATTTTTTAGAAACAAGCACTTATTTAATTACTTTGGAAGGTAATAATTTTTGCAACTTAAATTAAGTTTTGTATTAAATTGAAAAAGATATAAAGATATAAATAAGGATCTCTGAATTATCATTTTAATATTTTGGCAATTATTTATTTCATTATAAAATCTTCTAATACTTCAATATATATTTGAAAATTAACAATAGTATTTTTAACGATAAAAGAATAGAAATAAGATTAAAAGATTAGATGTAGTATGAATTTTAAACTCGTATAAAGAAATGTAATCGTAATTCATATACAATATTCCGTTAATTTATCAAGAAATAAAAAAAATACTTCTTTTGTGGTGATATTATAGCTTCTCGAGTAACTTTAAGTAGATAAATATAATAATTATTTTTTCAGGCTTCATTTCTATTTTAATATAATATAACAAATCATTCATACAAATTTTTTAGAACTTCTATTATTCATAATAATCTTTATTTTTGTTTGCGATTTAAAATTTTTACTTCAAAAAAGAATTTCTAAAAATAGATAAATCAATAAGTTAGTTACTAAATTATATAAATTCATGTATTAATTAATGAATATCCAACAGTTCTCATCTAAATTAGCTTTCTTTATAAGGTTTTTAAACTGTTTCTAGTAAACATAAAATATATTATTATATAAATCTTCTAAAATTATAAGTGAATTAAAATATATATTTTAAAACTGTATAAAATAAAATTTTATCAGTATATTTCAATTTAATTTTGAATACAAAATTTATTTTAATAATTTTCAGATAATAAAAATGAATTTTTGGTTTTATATTTTGAAGATTAATTTATTCAAACAAATATTGTTCAATTTAAAAATTTTATTTTAATCTATTATATGTATTTTATCTATGTATGAAACATTTAGATAAAATCTATTTTTAATTAGAATTATTCAAATTCTCATTTATTTGTCACTATATAATTATATTTGTTATTATATTACATTATTATATCTATATTTTCTTTAATAAAATAATTTATTATTCGATAAAAATCTTAGTATGATAAAAACCCATTGTTAGAATGTCACTTTAGAAACTGCTTCTTTACTTGGTGAAATAAAAGTAAACTATTTAATATATTAAAATTGGTTAAAATATAAATCTTTTAAAAATTTATCCTTAGAAAATGAATCCCATCTTGTAAAGTATAAACAAATGAATCACAATTTAAAATTAAATTCATTAAATAACTTTAGTAATATGTATGTATGTGGTAGAACTACGTAGTTGGTTAAATAAGCATGATTATAATCCTAGAACTGGCGACTAGCAAGCATAATGAGTTGACAACTTCAAACCGTTCATCCAAAATTTTGATCTTTCAAATCATTTCTGTAACGTTAATATTAAGCTGAGTTTGTAACTGAGCCAGGATCCTTCCCAGGTAATAAAATATTTAAAGTTGCTATTTTCAACTTATTTATCAAGAATCTTATTTATAGACTTAATTTTTTCTTATACTTTAGATAAAAATATTAGCAAAGCATATAAATTCTTCCGTTTTACAGTGCTATTTTAGCCTTTTCTTCGAAAATATCATAATTTAGTGTATGTATCACAAAATAGTCTTTTTAAACAAAGTTAGACATTTGGAAAATCCATAATTGTATAAGCCAATGGAAAGATAAATATATATAACATAAGTAGATGGAATTTTAAATTTATGAAAATTCAAATTCGATATGTCTGTAGAAAATTTACGTTTAATTTATATACTTTAAAATTAACTGAATTATATAAAATAAATTTTATTGGTAAATCATATATATTTATTATGATAACTTTAAATTTTTTTGATTTGATAATATTTCATTTATTATAATTTTAATAAACATATTAATAGCATTTTGTGCTTTTATATAAAATAAACAATTCAAAAGAATAAAAAATTAATCGCATTAACTTTTAATTAAGATTCATTTTTAATAAAAAAAAAATATTTATTAATTTGTTTAGCATTATTTAATTAAATTAAAGGTTATTCTTAGAAAATAGTTAATTTATTTAAAATGCACTACTATATAAAAAGAATTTAAGAATAAGAAAAATGATTCCAACAAACTACTATTATTAGATAAAAATTAAATCAAACCGATTTTATTGAACAATAATATAACAAATTCTTATAAATTTTGATTAAATTATTTTTCTTCAGTATTTTTATTTTGAAATAATTATTCATTTTTTATTATATATAATATTTTATTTTTGTAAAGAATAAATTTCTACTTTTATTTAATATTATATATATTATTTTTAATAAATATTCTAAAATATTCGAAAAATTTTATAAAATTATAATAAAATAAAGGCATGAAAACAAAAGTATGATTAAAAATATTTTAAGATATTGTATCTAGAATTTTATCTGTAAATATTATATCAATTAATTATTTCAAATTATTTTATTAATTATAAGTATGTTACTTGTATAATTTATATTATTTATATTATTATGAACCTTCAAGAGGTTTTTTTATGTTCTTTCCCTCATTTTTTCCATCTTTTTTTGTTTCTTTCTCCCTTTATCTATTTTTCTATAATGATTTCTATTTGCTTGTTTATCTCTTAATTTCTATTTTTATTTTATTTTATGAATAAATTAATGTTTTAATTTACAAGAAAAAATGTATTTAATAATATATGTACGTGGATATTTTTCTGATTCTTTGGATATTCAAATTAATATTTGAAAAAAAAGAATTCATTAATTTTTCTAAATGCATGAAGATATTTAGTACGTATGTATAAATAATTTTATAAGCAAATAAATATAACATATTAATATAATGATAAATATAAATGTTAAGAGATATTTTAATTATCTATAATGATTTTAGATTAACAATTTTGCGAAAATTTAAGAAATGAATACTGAAAAAAATTGAAACTAAATTATATTAAAATTAAATTTCTAAGAAAAAATTCATAATAAAAAATAATATACTATAAATAAAAGATAGTGAAGTAATAAAATTATGTTATGTATTCTAATGTCTTTATATGCAATATCAGCATACATATATAACATCGTATGTGTACAATTTTATTTATAAAATACCACAGCTAGATGTCTGTTAAGACTAACTAAAAAATTATGAATAGTGATATTTTCACTAAGAATTTTTAATATTTATTCAATGTTCATACTTAAATAGAAATAATAGAGTTATTATTAAAGGTTATAATATTTCGAGTGAGGTAAGAGTCACTTCATAAAAAAATTATAAGCTATACTTTTCAGGTTTATATCACGCGATTAATACTTAAAAAGTTAATAGATTATTGTAGAAATATTATGCAACAATTTTCATAAAAAAATAATAATTAGCCTTAAAACAAGTTATTAATTATAATATTTTTATTTAATTTTTCGTTCATTTATTCCATTCTCTAAATTATATTCTTAATATTTTCAATTCCTAAATTTAAAAAAGTTCAGCTGGAAAAAATTTAATGCAGTTATTATTTTAGATATCTATATGCATTTTTTTAATATAAAAAAATTTACATTTTAATAACGTAGATGTGAAATTTTTTAAATTCTTTAAAATAAAGATGAATATCAAAGAAATAAATACACTTTTATAAAAAATTAATCTGTTTACTTCTGTAGTATATTTAAAGGATGAATATATTCATACTAAAAAATAATTTAAACATGTTTAAATAATCAAAAAAATTTCGATTTATATCGGAAGTTATAATGCTAGACATTATAATGTTTAAACTGAATACCTTTAATCGAACCATTGAATTTGATATAATTTGATGTAAAAATTGTTCTATCTACTTACTATAATATAAAATATATTAAAATACGTAGAGAATTTATGAATATTTTTTTAAGGAATCATCATATTTTACAATGAATCATTTTTGAAATTTTGAAATTAGAATGAATGCCTAACTGTTATAATAAATCTAATTAGCAAAATTTTTATTTTGTATGAAAACTAGATTCGAAACACATATCATAAAAATATATCATGTACATAAATATGGTGTAACGTAGAAATATTAACAGAACAAAATAATAGTACGAAAACAGTGAATATGCATAATGAGAAAAGTATCTCTTTAATTCGTGCCAACTTTTCTATTGTAATCGAATAAATTTAGAAGTTCATTCATAACAACATATTGTAAGGTATAACCACAGCTCATCAACCTTTCTATAATATATGAATAATCTTACTTGAATAATTGTTGAAAATGACTGCAAATATGGATATAAAATAAATGAAGCTACAATGATTTTATTTGTTATGTATTTTCAACTTTTGACATGGAATTCAATACTGTTAAAATATTTTAATTGCAATATTACTATTAAAAATACTTTCAAATTAAATACTTTAAAGTTAAATTATATAAAAATTAAAAGAAGTTAGTGAAAAAATACATGTAATTTTATTTATACACGAATTAAATAAAAAACTTATTATCTCTTGAAGAAACTATGTAAATAAATCTTTTTAAAATAAATAAATATTACAATAATAAACATCATAATATTTATAATCATAGAATTGAATTTTTTAAATTTATAAAAAAAATATGTGAAAATTTATATAATATGATAATATTAAAATATTAATTTAAAAATCTTTGAATAAGTTAATCGTTTGTTTTATTAGCATTATGTCATCATTAGATTGAAAGCTGAAGAATCTTTGACTCATTTTATTCATATTTCCTTAGACATTACCTCGTTAATTTTTGTTGATTCTATCTTTATTCGATTATTTTCTTTTATTTCATTGTTGTACGTCTTTTCATTACCTTGGAAGCCAACAGTTTGAAATGTATTTTTGTTTTTTTCTTTGTTCTACTCACGAAATCGCGTAGAGTTGTCTTAAGTCATCAAAAAAGCAGTGACTACGAAGTCGATAAACCAAACGAATTATCTTGTCAAGTACGGTTCACGAATCGGGCATTCACTACATTACTTCTAATAGATTTGTCAAAGATCTCAGAACTTAGTAGGCCCTATGTATATAATCTATGTTTTCGATTGCAATTTCCAATACTGTCGTAGAATACGAGAAGATTTATTAAGATAAACGGTAGTTAGAAGATTTCAAACAATTTTTTTTATTTTAATTTGTTTACGTTCTTTGTAAAATTGAATTTTGTAGAATTCCCAAGATTTCAATCTACAACTTTCTAAGTTCTTTTATACTTTCGATTCCGTTTTACTCTTTTTATAATTTTATATACACAAATGATTTTTTAAATATCATTATTTATTAATTTGAATAAAATTGAGTATCTATAATGCAATTACTGTTAATTTTATTTTAAAAAATTAATATGATAATGGGCATCATAATTTCTACAAGATGATATTTTATTTTTCTTACGATATCATATAATTTAATTTATGATTAATAAAATAATAGTAGTATTTCAATATAGATTTCATTGAATATATATAAGCCTAAATACTAAAAATAATTGTCATACAGTGAAATTTTTTTTAGTTATTATAGTTCAATTATAATATTACATCATTTGATAATATAAAAAATAAATAAATTGAATGAAAAAATTAATCATTATGTACTATTTTGTTATATTTATTATTAATGCTGTAATAAATAACTCTTTCTGTTTTAGAATTTATTACACCGAAGTGAAAAAGCAGTTTAAAACAATCAAAAAACTCATAAAACTTTACACGATAAAAGAGAGCAATTACGCATATTGGAAAAAAAGGTTGCAATGATGCATTTAAGAAAACAGTCAACTTCGCTGCTGAAACCACCAATGAAGTCAACAAATAATCCATCAAAGTTGCAGCAGCAACTACCAAATCTTATTTTTCAAAAGTAAAAAATTTTATTAGACTTAAGAAAGAACAACTACAAAAAGTGTTAATTATCTTCAATTATAAAGCCGAAATGAAGATAAACTGGCATAATTTTGTAGTTTATCCAATGAAACCAAAATAACAACAGTATCAGTTAGAAGTTTAATTTTCCTATCTGATGATTTAAATAAATCTCTTAAATCAACGAATTCGAAGGCTTAGTTAATGTACAAGAGATGATAAACTATACAGCTATATGATTTAATCATGAGTATTTTAAGGTACATAGTTATATTAACTATCAAAATTCTATACAGAAATAGAAACAAATGAGAAGAGAAATAATTTAATACGAAGAAATAATAGTGGCAAGAAAGTATAAAAGAATACAAAATTCAAAACGAGGCAATATATTCCAACAGAAATTTGAAAAACAATTTCTACTGTTATTATTATTATTATTAAAGTTCTATATTAAATAATCTTGTATATTCATTTACAAAAATTAATGAAAACTACTGAGTAAAAAATCAATACCAACCAAAACCAGTATTCAACTTCGAATAGTTGTCACCATATAATGAATATATACTATAAATATATATTATAATTTATAAAATTAAATTAATTTAATACAAATAAAGTAAAACTAGAAACTTGAAATACAAATATGTGTTTGATTATACTGATGTCAAGTATTCTATGTACTTATTGTGATACATATTCCGAATATTTTCAACGCAGTTTAAAGTTTGTGAATTTATAATTTCTTTTTAGTGAATTAGTGTAATTCTTTATTTTGTGATTAAGCCACTTTCTTTCAACTGCATCCAAAATATTGTAATATTAGCAGCAAAAACTAATATGGAAAATCGTCGAAGATGGTTAAGTGCCATTTGGTCAATGATAGCTGTCTTTTCTCATCAGACAGGTAAACTTTTATATTTTATTTTATCTGTATGTATCTATTTAAATAAAACATTTTAGTCAATTATTAAATATACTTACTGCAACTTATGTCAAGATATTTATTGCTAAAAGAAAACTAATATTGCAAATTTAAGTATGTTTGTAAAATTTATACAAGATTCTGCAATTATAATTTATAATCAATAATCATATGATAATAATTAATAATTATATTATAATAAATATCTATCAAAATTTGTGATAAATTTCTGATTAATATTTTATTCGAAATTAATGATAAATAACAGATATTCTTTATAAAGTATTTAGTGTTTTATAAATTAGAATATTAATATTAGTTGACGTAAAACTAATATTAAAGGTCAATTTATTGAATTCCACATTTATAATGAATTATATATTTTTCATAATTACATAAATAGTTTTATAACACTTAATATTAAATTATGAGTAATTGATCAATCAATTGAAATTCCTAAAAATTGTGTGTGTGTGTGTGTGTGTGTGTGCGTGCGCGCGCACACACACACATATATATATATATATATATGACATTTAGCTTTCAAATTAAGATTTAATTTAAATACATATTATTTATTAAATATATAAATACATTTTTTATACGAAAAGGACAATTTTATCATAATATTGTATTAATTTCAATTCACTTTTAATACTTTATTTTTTTCAAAATTTTATCATTGAAGTTACCGATTAATATCAAATATTATTTAATAAAGTTGATAATTTAGTAAATATATTACTAGATTTGTAAAAATTACAATGCTCTAAGCATTAGTAAATTTTACAACACTTGTAGATTTTAAAAATAATAAATATATTTAATTATATTTCAATACAATAAGATATTATTTTGACACGTACATATTTGCTTGAATTAAATATTATTTTGAATAATAATTATCTTAACAATAATCTTGTAACATCTAAAATATAATGAAATATATTTAATAATTTTAATTATGCAAATCTAAATTTCTTTTTATAAGTATATGCAATTACATACTTTACTTTAATGACGTTCATTTATCGATGTTGAGTTACTCTAGTAAGACCTAATTCTAATAGTAAAGCTATACCAAGAGTTAAATTTTAATGATTAATTAGTTTATTTCATTGAAATACTTTTCACTATATATAAAACTATAATGTAACATTATAAGTGATAATAAATATTACTAAAATTATGTAATATGTATAAATATATGTAGATTCTGTGAGTAGAAAAAATATATTTGAATAAATAAAAGTTATGTAGGTTTGTTTATAATGATATAATATTGTTGAAAACAATTTTGTAGTAAATGAGCATTTTTATTATATGTATAATTAAAATTAAATGAATTACTGACATTAAGAAGTAGGTACTAATTACCTTATTAAAATAATCGAAACAACATATAAAATTTTGTGATAAGATTATTAAATATAAATATTTAAAAAGTATATTTAATGAAATGTATAAGATTAACTATGGAATTTTCAAACATGATAAAAATTCAGCCGTATAATCTGAAAAAAGTTTATTTTTATATTATTAAAAATTATATTATTAAAAATAATAGAATAAATATCATATTCATTTATCTATTGCATAAATAACTGATACAATATCAAAAAATATCTGTTCTTTTAAATAATACCTTAAAAAGTAAATTATAACTTAAACTTAAACTGTTATCGGTAAAATTCTTCGGTAAAAGAATAAGGTAATTACTGATTAAAAAACATATGTGCAGTTATAATGATTTTCTAATCGATGAACATCATATTTACTAGAAATCACGGTCTTTTCATACTTATTACAAATTAAGATCCTACAAAAATGCATACATAATAATCTGAAGTAATTTAAAATCTACTGTACAAGCAAATAATTTAAGGTTTAATTTAATGTATAATTCATAATTTATAGTCAATGATATAATTCCCAAACTAAATATCTATAAAATGATTATTCTAACTTAAAAAAGTTTTGAATTTTTTGTATTTAGGATATATAATCGCTATTTTATTAGCTAAAAAATGAGAGATTTAAATCGTAGATACCTCTCTGGATAAAAGTATAAGGTATATTTGAAAATTAGAAATCTAATAGGCATAAAAAATTTATTTTAGCACGAAAAATTTTTTTCTCAAAGAGTAAAGTAATTGTATACTTATTTAAGTAGTTTCAAATGAAGTTTCTAAACTGATTTTATTAAATCTTGGGAAACCGGAATTATTTTTACATTACACTTTACATACAGCGTCCAATTTGAAAATTATTAAACACTGTAGTTTTAATTTATAGATGCAAATATTTAAAAAAAAAATCATATTGCATTTTATTATTAAGATTTAACTATATGTTATTTAAGCTCTTAGTAAATATATTAAAGATTACTACTGTAAGTAGAAGACTATGATTTCTATTGAATTTGTTTTCAACTTCTAATTTATTGCGGTCGTCAAATACCTTTTTTATTCTTATGCATATTATTCCAGTAATATCTTTTTAAAAATAAAATCTATAGTATTAATTTTAAGTAGTTCTAAATTTTTTTTCAATTATAGTATAATTTAAAAAGAGTCGTTTTCTTTTCAATTTTTCTTCGTATATTTCAAGTTCTCTTTCATAGAATTTCATACCCCCACATATATTCACACACTTGCATACACAAATATTATTTATTACTATATTTAATTATTATTATGGAATTAGAATGAAATTGTGAAAATTGATTGAACATAACTACTGCAATCTTTTAAAGAACATAAAATAATAAACAAAATAATCCATGTAGAATGCAGGTTATATATTTAAAAATGAATCAGTAATAAAGTTTAAGACTATAACTCAAAGATCTATTAAGTTTTATCTTGCATATAAATACTTTTATTAATAAAAGTAATACCTTAATTTAAAATGTATAAGTTGAACCATTATTATTTTAAGATGAGTATCGAAATAAAACATATACTTATAGGACTGTTTAATATCAGGTAACGTGATGATAGTAAGTATTTGATCGAATAATATGGTACATACACGAAATGGAATGTAATATAGGAATTGACTATTATTCGATGGATTACTTGTGGATCATTTCTGTAGGCAATGTATATAGTGTTGAATTAGCACATTATCAACTTTTTCTTATTTCTATAGCGTATAAAATATTAAAAGTATGAAATAGCCTTATAATCAATACAGTATACCAATACAAAGAAAAAATTGTATATATTTATTACTACATTTACTATGAATTATTTCTAACTCCCGCATAAAATCATTCGAGTATCTCTCTCCCTATATATCTATTGATCTATCTATTTATCTTATATTTTCCTGTTTTCCGACACGTGTAAAAAAATTGTACTTTAATACATATAACAAATTTTATGTCTATATAAATCTTTCAAGCATTTAACTATTGATATATTGTATGTATATTGCTCTATTGTATATAATTTTATATACCTAAATTAATTACTTTTTACGTTAATAAATAAAGTTTCATTATTGATACTTTTATTTTTAATATTTGATTTAGTATAGCCCAAATTAGATTCATTTACAAATTTAATAAAATATTTGTTTTCTTTTCTTAAATTTAATATACATAATATTTATTCACTTTGTTATTGTGAAATAAAATAAAAAATTAAATAATGCATTATAATCTACTACTTTTATTTTTATTGAATATACTGTAATAAGATTAATTTCATTAAAATTATAAATAAAACATACATTATAAATTTTTACCAAAAATCAAACAGCAGTCAAATTTATTTTGTAATTTATTTGTCTAATTTTAAGATAATTACAATGGTATTATTACTTTTTCTAAAAATAAATCCAAATCGATTTATAGTTATCTTTAAATAAGGAAAGATAATTACCAAAAGTAATCGAATTATTAGACATGACTTAAAGACCTAAAGTAAAATTATTGCTAATATGAATTTAACGGATTTATAAAGGGATAGAAAATTTAATAAAAGCGAGTAATTATATATAAATATATTTTTATCTCCTTCCTTGGAACACTTCTATTATATTTTGCACATAAATTTCAAATCTCAATTCAATATTTTTTTCTTATTTTTATTCCTTTTAGCTCAGAATCGACAAGTCTCCACAATACTTGATATTCTAGATATCACTTGACTTCGATTAACTTATAGTAACAATGATTCTTGACCTTCAATTAAATATCCAGTTCAATTAACTTAGAATGCGTATATGTTTCTGTATAATTTTGCATATAGAGATATTAAAAAATCAATCTAATGTCCGTAATAGTTCTAAAAGAATAGAAGTGGAAAACGAAAAAGCGGAAGGAGAAGGCAACTGATATATAAAAAGGAACGAGAGGACAATATAAAGCACGAATTCATTGTATATTGTATTTGTCTACTGATATCCTATATTTGACAAAACGGGAGTCGGAGGATAATAGCTATGAAATGGATTTATGATTTCTCTAGGGCTTGTGAATTTTATGATGTTTTCATATAATTGGTTCTTGATTATCTTGTGGGTATCTATCTATACCACATTGCTACCGTATAATTTCGAAGTTAAATTACATTGTAAAAAATCTCTTAGCAATTATTTAAAAAGGTTATTAATTATAATTATCATTTATTTGTTTTCTTAATTTGTTTTACTACAAGTAATAAAACTTGTAGAGTAACAATTCAAAAAGTTATATTTTTTTAAATATATGAAACTTCTACATGCAATAATATATGATCATAATTAAATTTATATTTATTTATTCTCTTCTATAAGATCTATGACTTGATTTAAAATACGTAGTCATATATAAAATAATTTTAGATAAGTATTTATATAAAATGTAGATTTCTTTATATATTAAAATAAATTATTCGATAATAATAGTTCATAAAATTTTGTAAATAATTGAATATAAATACTAATATAATACTTTAACATGGTAATATAAAATTTATTTTTAATTCGTAAGTCTAAATTATTAAGTTTCAAAGTCAAAATCATTTAATAAAAGGTAATATACGCTTTTTAAAATAAATATGCTAACATAATTTTCTATAAAATTTGTTAAATAAATAAGGATATATTGTAACGTTGTTATATAAAATATTAATTAAATTAGAAAGTATTGTGTGATGTTAAAAAAATGATAAAACTATTTATAATATTTTTACATTGATAATGGGTTAACCCTTTGATATCAGTTTATATAAATATTTCATGCTTAGAAAACTTTTATTAGCTAAGAAAAAATAAGAAAAATAGTTCCGACAATGAAATTGTAAGAATGAAGAAAGATATAGTATTATTATTAAGTTCATCTTCTTCATTGAGAGAAGTATTAGTAACTAAATTAATGTAAGACAAAGTTGTATAAATACTTTTTCTCTCTCACAACGCAACTAAGTACCATTGAATACAAGTACTGTAGCCCCCATGAAATAAGTACTTCGCCCATGCTTGATACTAAAAAAGAAGCATAGAATAGTGTAACCACTGCTTCTAGACGATATAAGTTTATTGAACTAACATATTAGAACTAATTATGCTCTTAAGTAATTTCAATAAATTAATTAAAGTACTGAGACATGTATGTTTTTATGAATATTATTGACATGTGTTCATTATTAAGAATAAAAATTGCCTAAATAAAAATAATTTTTGTGATATCGACCTTGATAAGTTTTATTCATAATATTTTATTCATTTTCTCTAATATTTAAATGTATTTTGTATTATAAAATATCGTAAAAAATACAATTTAGGTATTACATAAGAAATTACATTTTATCTAATTTTGGTCTATTATATTTTTGTATATTATAAATATATCATTTATTACTATTTTATTTATTATTTTAAAAAATTATTTTCTATTCTGTTGGATTTAGCAAATATGATATTATGGATAAAATCTGGAAAACTAATATATATCTTTACTTATTTAGTATTTAGAATTTAGAATTTTTTTAATATATTTGTTATTAGTATATGATTTTTATAAATTTTTTTCTTCAAGTCTATCTCATATCAGAATTAAAGTAGATATCAAAAGACTTATATTATCTTACACTTATGATATTATGTACATAAATATATATAGTTTAATATTAGTTTCATAAATTATAAATTATAAAATCTTTTTTTAATAATAAAAAATTTAATACAACAATTTAAAATAATTATATTTAACATATATTTTTTCCGAAGCTCACATATGTTAAGGTTGGAAAAATTATTTTACTCTGATCAGAAATTGTTGATTTACTCAATTGTTCTTTTATTTGATGCAAGTTTTTTATTTTATAACGTTTTATTATCTTCATTAGTAAATGTATATAAATAAGTTAAACGGAGTAGTTCATATCCCTTTCTTTAAACTACATGTGTATTTTTTCTTTATTTACTAAGAGAGAAAAATAAATAAATAAATAAATCCATGTATACATAAATGATGAAATTTAAGACCATTAGTTTTATTGGATTTCACCGTTCATGATAAATATACTTAGTATTTGAATTTTATTTGTATAATTATTAATCTAAAAATTGTTATATACAGTATATATATATACATATATATACAGTAATTTGTTTGGCTACTCTATTAGACGAAGTTAGCCTACTAAAACATTATATGCATTGAAGTGCATATAGTTGCATATAAGCACATGTATAACTTTGTAGACTTCAATATAGCTTAAAAGTAAATCGAGCTATTGCTTTTAATAATTCTAAACGGCTACTAATTAGTGTAATATTAGCTAATTATTTGATATATTTAGATATATACTTTTAAATATTTATTGTATTAGAATACCACAAAATTTTCAAAGTTTAGTTGGTTATCGAACAATATATATCCTAGTCAAATAAATCAGTGTAATCCCACATACTTCCTTATATCTTATACAACAATACTGTCTTATATCTGTATGTTTATATGGATACTTCTGATCAGCATATAAATCTGAATCTATAAGAATTAGAGGAAGAGAAAAACAAAGAAATTGATAAAAAGCCGGCTTGAGTTATGGCTGCATTATCTAAGAGAAGCATGATGTATCTAATTTCTAAAACTAATAACACAATCATCGTTACTATGTTGAATATACGTTTAGTCTATTCTTAGTTAAGATACACGAATATAATAGTTTCTTGTTTTTATTTTTTATTCTTTTTCTTTCAAAAAATTTTCTCACTTTTTGTAATAAATTTTATAACCTTGTATAAAGTGTAAAAACTATTTTAAAAATTCCTTAATTGAAAGAAACATAAAAAAACATTATATATATAAAGCAGTACACGTTACGAATAATACAAAACTTGAATCTAAATCAATTTCTATGTTAGTTTTATGTTTATAAATTAAAGCATATATTTCTGAAAGAGTATAAACATAATAGTATCGTCACAATCGTTCTAAAAAATTTAGTTGTTACGTAAGTTATCAATTTATGTATTTATTATATTTTTTTCAGAAAAATCATATCAGGCATTGAAATTTTTAGTTGATAAAATTTGAATTGTACTCTTAATATAAAAGAAAACACCTTATAAATGAATATAAATGAATGATTATAAGTAACCAGACTATGTAATCTAAACATTTTGCAATTTCTAAGATAAAATATGATTTTAATATTATGTGTTCGATATTAACTTAGAAAAAAAATTTTCGCTATTTTAGAAAACTATCCATGTAGAAACCAACTAGGTTACAGATTAGATACAATTTATCAAATAAATATAAGATTTATTTATATTCTCAATCTGTATTAGCGTCTTAAATCTATATAATTTAATCAAGCATATTACTTAGTTTTATGAACAATTTATAAAATTATGTGCTTTAGTTCTACCATCCTCAGATGATTCGATTATTTGATGTTCTGAAATCAATTTTTTACAAAAATCTTGTATTTGAATCTATTGATACGAAGACGCGCGAAAACTAAAAATGAAATAATTCAAAGTTTACTTAAATGCATTTTACATTGTGTTATAGGTATACAATTTATTTTTAGCACATATATTTTATGTCTTTTAAAAAAAAATAAAAAAAATAAGAGAAATAATTAATTACATATATGTAATTTAAATTTTTTGAAATTTATATAAAAATATTTAATATATTTATATAATAGTACATTATTACTTCTTTATATATTTTGAAATATAAAAAGAATATTTAACTTTTATTTTAAGTATCGAAAAAATTATATTATTGATACATATTAAAGATTTAAATAGTGCTTCTGATGTAAGAAAGTATTTATGAAAAGTTAATTTTTTTAATAATCTATAGAAATCTTAAAAAAATTTTTTTAATTTTTCGAAAACTTCTACAGTTTCATCAAATTATAGAAAAATTAATGAAATAATATTTTTATTCATACTATCTTCATTATTGTAACATTATAAAATATTGTTCTTATAAACATTATATATTCTAATAATTAAAATTAATAGCATGAACAATCTAAGAAATTACAGGAAAAATGAAAAAAAAATATAATAAATATAAAAGAAATATTAGATATATAAAATATATTTCTGTGTATGTGTTATATATAAGGAGATTTTTTTAATGTGCCAGTTTAATCAGAGCAATACATTTTCACGATTTTAAATGCAAAATTGTACAATGTCCTCCAATTTTCAGTTTTACAAAAATTCAATAACTACTTCAAAATTTAAATAAATATAAAAATTTACCTATAATTATAAAAATCAACATATTGCTTCTGTAGATAAGCATATTAGCAATTTTTCTTCTCGATATTTTATTATTTCTCCCTTGTCTTTACTCATACCTTCTTGAACCTTAGTTTTTCCCAAATATTCAGTTCTGTATAATTAGTAGATCAGACTGATTCCATAAACAATTCTGTTAATAAAAATATACTTGTCCATTTCCTCGTTAAATGTACTATATGATTATAATGTATACTGCTAGAATATGATATTAACAAATACATTAATTTAGTTGCAATATGTATAAATAAATGATTGTTGTTGTAAAAATAGAACTAAAGCGTTGATTATTTTATATGTACATAATTGTTAGGGTTGAAATAATTTGTATTCTACTTGATGTTATTACCAATTATTTATTTATTATAAGTATTCTAACAAAGTTATTTTCAGCGCATATTATAATGATGTCTATATATATATAACTGTCCCGTATAATATTTCGCTAGCAAAGATATAATTTGAGTTCTCGATGATGTTTGTATCTGTCTGTATAAGAATTATAAGTCTGACGTCGGTAGGTCCCATTCGCTTATATATACTCGCTTCCCCTACTCCGTGATCAAGTGTATTCCGTCTTCCAGGGAATCGAACTTTGACAAGGCACCCTTTGTTCTATATGTCGAGTAATTTCCCGGACCCTATCTGTGCGTCATACCGTTGTGTTTTTCTACTTCTGTGATGCATCAATTGTCTGCGATCTTTGATATCCCGTGCTTCTACTCGCATGCCTGGAAGGGTCCGCGTCACAACCCTTTCATGCCTTTCCTCTTTGGGTCTCCCTTAAGCCACACGCCTTCATCTTCGGGGTCATGCCTGTCTCTCCAACGCAAAGGCAGGCCCGTCTATAATACGATGATCCCTCGTTGTCCTCAACGCGTGTAGATTCTCTGTTTACTGTACGTGACTCCGAATAGCTCGCAATTTCCTCGAAATAATCCCTCGTGTGATACTTTTCCGTTGCCGCGCTCATTCGGCGGCGCGTGTCTTCCACGAAAGATACTTCACGGTGGCGCGTGTATTCCTTGAAGGACCCCCACGGCGACGCTCACTAGGCTAGCATTGCGCCTCGCCCCGAGCGGGTCCTTCAAATATATCTCGTTACTCCTCGCTTCTCTGAGCTCCGAGCGGCGAGTTTGTTTATACGATTTCTTACGGGTTGCGGGCATCCCCGCGCCACGTATTTTGAGAAATGGTAGTGAGCGACCCCGTTGTCCATCTCTTGACCGGGTCCGGGTAATTTTATCTTTTTGTTTATAATTGTTTTTTTTAGCTTACCTTGTCACCGTTCGAAACTTTTTCGCTTTACTCTGTCTCTCGCTGTTTTCCATTCTCAACAATAATAATAAAGCTACACATTATTTTATCATATATGATTATAAATATATAAATACAACTTATTCCTGATTTTAGATTTAGATTTTTTTTTACTTTTCATCCGTAGAAAATTTATCTTTTACATTTCATATTTTATAAATCATAATCTCAACAGAATTACAAACGTACAGAAACGTATTGTCAAGTTTTTGCGCGAATTTTGACAAAAGAAATTTAAATAATGTACATTGTACAATAAAATTAATTCCGAAATTTTTATAGATTTGAATAAATTGTTGTTTAGCTAAATTTTATCGAATACTTATATTTGATATAATCTTTATTGGTAGTATTATTATTTCATTTTTTATTAATAAAATAAATATTTTAACTAATATATAATAAAATAATATAAATAAAATAAAAAAATCATTTAGATTTATTTAAATTTTTTTTCTAGAAAAAAGCTATATTTATCAATTTATCAATTTCTTTACATAATATTAAAAATTTATCAAGTAAATAAAAAAAAACTAAAATTTTTCGGTTTCATATAGTTTGTCTTATGATATCAATTCATTATTTTTAATAAAAAGTACTTATAACTAGATATATATTCTTTAAATACGATGAATATTTAATTTAAAAAATTTTTCAATGTGAAAGAGATAAATTAAATTATTTTTTAATTTTTTAATATTAAGTTGATTTAAGTGAATTAATGATGTACAATATTTAAAATTAAGTACTATTACTTTTTTAAACTGCTTGTTAATTCTTTTATGTATGGAGGTGATATACGTTTTTATGATATGTACTGATTAATCCTTTTTAAATATATTTTCGATCGAAACTGGTATTCAAATTAGGCATTTCCGTTTGTAAAGAAATTTGTAGAAATTAATTATACAGTTTAAAGAACTAAAAAACATCAATAAGTAACCATGTATAAGTTTTTTTCTGTAATTGCGTTCGATTTCTAACATCCATTTTTGATGAACCTGAATTCTTTTTATTTTTTATATTTATGTATGTTGAAATCTCTGTGAACAATTAGATGTGATATCCTAGAATCATAATATTCTAGGATATCACATCTAATTGTTCACAGAGATAATATAGTATAAAGTGATATACTTGTATAAATTTAATTATATATTTTTCGTTCATCATTACTATTATTTATGTTATTTATTATATACTATTCGTTATTGATTCAGTTATATTATGTCTGTAAATCTTATTTTATCTTCCAACAATAATCGTACAAAATTATTCTACAATATATTTTTCATATCACTCTTAATTACTTGATTCTTTTATTTTTAAAGTTTCTTTATCAATAAATATTGTAACAGTAAAAAGTATCTTAAATTTTAATATTGATATTAGATTATGTAATTATGCAATTCTTAAAAGTTCTACTATTGCATATTTTTAATATGTAAAGTAATAAATAAAAATTGAATGACTGAAATAATTTTATTTCATATAATTTATACGCAAAACTAGATATTTATTATATTTTAATAATAAAATTTAAAAGAAACATTTATGGCTTATTTTATTTACAATTCTATTATACATACTGCTAAAGTTGTTAAAATAAAACATATTTTTAAAAGTCAATATAAATATATTTATTTAAAATGAATGTCTTTAAAAGGTTGGAAGATCGTTCAAATAACTTACATAAAATTTATCTGCAATATTATTTGCATTTTGAAATATTTATTATATTTTATTTATTACTCTGCTGCTTCTACATGAAATTATGCCAAGGGTATTAAACAGTCATTTATTCACAAAAAATATTTTTTTTCTTAATTTTACTAAGACAAAACTATAATTACTGAAAAATAATAAATTTTTGAATAGTCTTTATTCAAATTATTTAAAAAATGGCAAAATCTATATAAATAATATATATATTTAAATCCAGTTATTTTTTATTAAAAAATAATACGCTCTTATGTTTTTGAAACTGAAGTATAGGATGTAAATTTAAAAGGAAAAAAAATTGGCCAACGTTGAATAATAAAAATAATGATTAATGTACATATATATATATATATAAAACAAATTTTAAGATATTTATCTAAAGTGAAGGCATTAAAACTTCTCTTAAAAATAAGGATGCAAAATATTTATGTTCACATGCAAGATACATGTAAAATTTTTGAAACATGCCACTTTAATTTCAAATTTGATAAATCAAATGAAGCTTGCTAAATAGAAAGTTTTATTTAAAGTTTTTGAACATGTGATACTTTTAGAAAACCCCTAAACCAGCATGTGGAATTTCCATTACGATAGGAAAATTCAAGGTTGGGACCAATGGTTGCCTATTCACTGAATATAGGGCTACCTCTTTAATCCGAAAACCTATCCTCGATGTTCGTACAAACATACACACCAAAAATAAAACACTGTCGTGAAACTTGTTATCTTGCCTACATCCATATGTACATTGCACGATTCTACATGTAAAAATAAAACACATAATACTTCGTTTAACGCCCAAGCAGAAAAGCCGTATTGCGGTCAGAAAATCCGTCAAAAACTGAGACTTACGAAGGTATCGGGTTACAACAAGGCAAAGAAAAACAATTATAAAATGACGCGAGTAAAATTATCCAGAACAAGTCGATCACAAAGCACTGAGTTACTCGCCTCCAGCTCTTAAACACATGACGTGGTACGCCCGTAGCTAGTGTAAAACCGTAAAAACAAATTCGTTATTGGGAGCTCGGAGTAGCGAGATGTGCTAAGATACCCTTACGGTATTTCTCTAGCGACAGGGCGCAATACTAGTCTCGTAACCATCACCGCGGGGAACTTCTCAAGGAGTTCGCGAGATAATGAAATTTAAGAAGGTCGCGAGTGACTCGGCATTGTAATGGCGCGCGTTTGATTAGATGAAGTACTTCAGACTTAGAGGTAATCACAAGATCTCATAGAAAAAGAGCGGGGGGGGAATCTCCGATGAACAGTCGATGGCCTTCGAGCTATCGGGATAAGGGAGATCACCAACCCAAAGTAGACGTCGCGAAGAGCGACCTCTCGCGTGAAGCCAGGCGGCGATTTCCTCCGTTGAGAGAAAGGAGGGCGGCGAGAATATCAAGAACCCGGGAAACCGTCACACGACGAGCAGACGAGAATCGTAAAGATCCAAGGAGTCTCATATTAAGGTCAATAATTGACTTGTTGGAGCTCGACTCCCCGGAAAAAACTAAAGATATCAAATTATCGAGTAACGGAAAACCGACATTTCAAAAACAATAGGGAAAGTTCAAAAGAATAAGAGGGAGTAAGGGAATATATACAAATAGGTATCAGAGCAACGATTACGAGCTGACAAACGCAGAACTGTTATACGCGTCATCGTATTATTGTGCGCAATAAAACTAAGATATTGAAATGACATAACAAAATTGTTACTCCTAAAATAAATCTTGTTAAACATCAAAAGCAATTGTTTTTCATCCTCAACAAGCCGGTATCGCATCAACTCACACGAGGCCCTTTTGGCTTTACTTACTCTGCTCGAACTACGGTAATAAATCATATTGTCGTAGAAACTTTAAGAGAACTTGTCGAGTGCGAAAACCTGATACATATTTCTTGAATTGCGATAATAAAAAATTGAGCTGTAAATTTTTTGTCGATACTGTTTTTCTGATTTATAAGTTTATATTTTGAGAATTAAAATTTTACATTATTAATTTTATTGGAAAAACAAGGTGATTTTTTCGTTGGAAATGATTTTTTAATTATGTGATCGTGAAAATTTGTCTCGTATAAAAATTTTTATAAAAAATGACAATGTTGACATATGTTTTCAAGCTTCAGAACAAAATTATCTGTTTGTCGTGTTTTTTTTTCAAATCAATTAACATATTTTTTATAATGTTTTTCTAGTCAAACAAAAGAAAAATCGGAGAAAAACATATGTCAAGTTGTCTTTTACATTTAAAATGAAATTAGAAATATATAGATTATTTAATAAGTTCTAACAAAATAATATTATTTCGTTCCCATCACCTTATAGTATTCTATCGACATTTCTTTGATTAGTTATTTTTATATATATTTTCGTGGAGTTACTTCTATGTATTTTTATTTCAAAGCCCATACAAAACTTTCGTAGTTTTTTGAATTCTTCCATTTCTTCCACAATATACAATATTACTTTATTTTTCCTAACGTGCATTGGTATCTGCAATAAAGTACAAAAATTCAAGTGCTACTTGATATTTTCAGTAATAATATTAACAATTTGTTTAATTTGGACCTAAGCATAACAATTTGATATTTAAAAAAAATGTTTCTTTCAATAAGTGTTAAAAAATTTTTTTATATGATTGGCTAACCTATTTGAATAGAATAAAAGTATTATTAAGTATTAGTTGTAAATATTTTCTAAATATTCTTTAATATCATGAAGCAATAAAAATTTGTATATTATATGAGCATTTATATTAAAATAAAATTTTTTAAAAGGATTTAGAATAATAAAATATTAGGTTAAGTTTTTATTTATTCAATTGATTAAATTATTTATACATAAAAATGTACCAAGTTAAAATGTTATCGTTTCAAGAAATATAAAATTGAAATTTTTATTTCAAATTAATTCATGCAAATAACGTATAAATACTGATTAAAATTAAAAAATGTTGACCATATAATATTTCGAATATATTATGAAATATATTGATTTTAATCAACTAATTTAACTACTTTTTAAAAAATAAAGTATATTTATTTGTTTTAGAAATTATGTTTGACTATTTTTCATCTATCTCATTACATTTGTCAATAAATAATTATTCATTCTTATATATAGTCATTTCCTACTAGTTTCTTTGTTATACAGCAATTCGTCCCTTCTACTTTACTATGCCTTCATAGTTCATTGTCTTCCTTTAACTCTCCTTCTAACCAACTATTCATTTGCACAATACCCTATGCTAAACTAAAAGTTGCCTGCAAGTGACATAATACATAAGCTAATTTTACTCTCAGAAATTAACACACCAAGGGTTGCTATATAATTCTTTCGTCACAAAAGCTAAATACCGATTAGAATTAGATAATAAATTACTCGAATACTTTTTATGTCATATTAATTTCATTGACACTATACTTCATATAATTTTTATATAAAAATAATAAATGATTTATCGTAACATCTTATCAATTTTACCTAACACCAGTCCTAAAAATAAAAATTTGTCTGAATAAAAAAATTTTATTTTTATTTTTTCTATATCTAAATAATTCGTTCTTTGTAGTCATATCAGATTATTTTATTTTTGTAAAAAATTTTGATCATACATTAAATAAATCATGTATTCGTTTTTACTGTTTAATAATTTATTTAGTTTATTATTTATTTATTTAATCATTTTACGATCAATTTTGTTTTCATTTTTGGTTAATATTTTATTCATGAAGAAATCGTAAAGAATAAATGTGAAGACATATTATCAATCCTATAAGACATATTTTTTAATATGGTTCTATTGAGCATCTTTTTTGGTAGTTATTTTTTCTATATATATATATATATGTATATACGTACACTCAATATTAAAACTTTTGTATACTTCAAATTACTTAAAATTTCTAAAATACACTAGTAAATTATAAGTTCAAATCACGTAATGCTTATAACAGAATAGATGTATTTAATTCAATACGTTGGGGTTAAAATGATTTGTATTTGTATGAATTGCATTCCACTTGATGTTGCTAATTATTTATTTATTACAAGTATTTTAACAAAGTTATTTTCGACGTATATTATAATGATGTCTAATAATATATGTATGTAACTGTCGGGTATAATAATTTGATACAAAGATATAATTTTCTTTCTCGACGATGTTTCTATCTGTATATAAATTATAAGTCTAACATCGCTAGGTCACATTCTCTTATATATACTTGCTTCCCCTTCTGACTTTGCCTTCATTTGTTTATCGTCCTCCAGGAATCGAACCCTGACACTGCACCCTTTGTTCTATATGTTGCGTTATTCTCGATCGCCTGATTTCGCGGACCTGTCTGTGTATCATACCGTTGTTTTTCCCACTTCTGTAATGAATCCGTCGTGTGCGCTCTTTGATAGTTCGGACTCCTGCTCGCATGCCTGGACGGGTCCGCGTCTCAACCCCTTCTCTTCTCGTCTTCGGCGTTCCACCTCCTCCTTCCAGCGCAATGACAGGTCCGTCTATAGATCGATAATCCCTCGTTGTCCTCCATGTGTGTTGATTCTTGCTTTACTGTACGTAAACCTGCGCCGCTCGCGATTCCCTCGAAATAATTCTTCGCGCGATCATTTTTTCCGTTGCCATCTAGCCGTGTTCATCTAGCGACGCGTGCCTTCCGTGAAAGATACTTCACAGTGGCGCGTGTATTCCTTGAAGGACCCCCGCGGCGACGCTCACTTGGCTAGCACTGCTAGGATTTCTTGTTACTTCTCGTCTCTCTGAGCTCCGAAAGGCGAGTTTGTTTTTATGATTCCTTACGTGCTGCGGGCGTCCCCGCGCCACGTAATTTGAGGAGTAGAGGCGAGCGACCCGTTGACCGTCTCTTGACCGAGTCCGGGTAATTTAATACGTTTGTTTATAATTGTTTTTAGCTTACTTTGCCGAAGTTTGATTTCTTTTCGCTCTAGTCTTTCTCTTGATGCTTTCCATTCTCAACACAGTAGTAAATATAAATCCAATAAGTGTTCTTTAATTTTACCTTTGTCTAACTCAAATCAGTTTACAATACTATTATACTATTGCACTTTTTTAAGATTTAAGCTAAAATATAATATTCTTTTTGGATTTTTTTACCATTTCTTATGTAAAATATTATATAAACATGTGTGATCTTTAAAAAATATTAATGTTTTGTTAAAAACTGTATGAAAATATATTTTCTGTGCAGAGTGAATTTTTATCTTAAATTCATAAATTTAAGATTTATAAGAAAAATTGATTCGTAGTTTTTTTTCTCAAGAAACTAATAAAATTATTATTTCTAAAAGTTTAAAATTTTTATGTAATAATTTTATAAAATTAAAAAAATATACACAATGCCATTTTAAAATACAAATGAAAGTTAAAATGCTAGTTTCTTGAATATTATTATTGTGTAACTTTTTAACCCCTTTGTATGTTCTTATAATTGAATCGAACTGATTGAAACAAAATAACCTTGAATCCGAGTATATAATCTACAGTAAATATCTTAAAGCACAGCGTGTGCATTATCACAAATAAAACTCAATAAGTAATTTTAGTAAATCAAAATTATGAATCGGAATCCATTTTCGTATATTTTTTTTCAACAAATTTATAATTTGAAGTTTAATTGAGTTTTCGTTTATTTTTATAAGAATAGGTTAATCCAAATTAAGTAACCAAATTAAGTTCTATATTTTATTTGACTATTTTTTTAAATATGAAATTGTTACTAATTAAAAAGAAATTCAATATTCCATAATCATTTTTTAGAAATTTTGACCTTAAATTATAATTACTTATTCGCATAATTACAAACAATTTAATTTGCAAATCCCTTATAATGTAATTTATACTATTATATTATTTATTTTATTTTATTTTATTTATATACAATAATTTACGTTAGAGTCTGATAAGATATTTATCTATATTAAAAAATATGATTTTTACTATATTTAGTTTTGTCATTATCAGTAAATCCTTTTTTTTTTTTATAAAATAGTTTTTGAAATATATTTGACATAAAAATAAATCATATTTTATGAAGACTTGAATATCATAAAAATTGTATTATAGTATTTTTAATAAAAATAACAATTATCATGAAATTTTTTTGATATCTGAAGTTTTATATTAATAAATTTATCTTTAATTAATGTATTTTAATTCGTGTTTTATTCATTATATTACTGTTTATGAAAATTAATAATTTAAATAATATACTTTAAAAGTATTCGTTATGTTAATGTGAGAAACTTAAAAATAAATGCCTTTGCATAATATAACTTAATTTGAAATCTACGAATTTATTATTTAAACTACAAGAAATTATAAAGAAATTGCTTTCTTGAATAATATTGTAAAATATTACTTTTAACGTACAGGGATCAAAATTATTTTTCTTGAAAGTATGTATCAACTGTACAATGGTTAAAAGAATAATTTTTCTATGTGTTTTAAAAATCATTTTAGGAATTTTAGAAAGTTCATTGTTTCATTTGGAATTGTATTTTAGTTTATATTAATACAACTATAGTAATAAATACGAATGTATAATTGAAATTTAAAAACGATCAAAATTTACTTTATAAATTTTTAGACAAAATTGAAAAAATATGATTATTTTATACACACATAAGAATCAATTAAAAATAATTTTATTACTTATCTACATGACTTATAAATTTTTTAAAATAAATTCCATTACTTTTATCTATCGTTAGTATTATAATAATTTTAATAAATTATAATAATAGATAAGAATTGTATAAAAATATTTATTATTTATGAATGGATAATTACCATTTCTATGGACTATATTTATTTATTCAATAATATATTAATAAATCATTCAAACAGAAATACAAAATTTGAAGAATAATACTGCGAAACCACGACGTATAGATTATAAAAAAATTTATTAACAATAATTCTGTAAAATAATTTATGGCTGTGTACCATAAATTATTTTCTTTGTTATTATGTAATTTAAACTATAATAAAGCATCAGTAATGTAAAATATCGATTACAAATCATAAATCCAATTTCATATGTATCGTACCAATATTATTATACATCTTTTGATGAAAATTTTTTTTTATAAACGACTATATAATGATTTCAAAAGCTGAGATATATCAGCAAAATTTGAGAAAAACTCAGTTTCAAAACTTTTATTTTTAATTTTTTTATTTACATTCCTATGGATGTAAACTTTTATTTTCTTATCATTACATTTTTATTTTTTTAATTTATATGCGTTCCAAGTTATCAATTTTAAAATATTAAAATTAATATTGGATTAATTATAATAAAAGTTTGTATTACTTCTATTTTTTCAAATAACATGGAGATTACATGATTAGAATGTATAGAACAATTTTTAATTTTTCAAAAAATTATACATAAAACATACAAATTACACAAATATAAAGGATAATATGACGTAAAAATCAATAAAAACTCAATCTTTTTTAAATATGTTTATAAATTTTTTCAAAAATTTTAAAAATATTTTCAGTTTTCATTAATTAATGTTTTCTTCATTGACGAAAATATTTTAAATTCTTTAGGATTTATATATTTTTATCGAAATAATTAATTTTCTATTTTAGTATTTTTATAATATATATCGAATGTAACAAAAGTTTTACAGACATATAAAAAATAAAAACATAAATATATACTTATTCATGGAAGTAATTATTATTTAAAGAATATAATTGATAAAAGTATAAGGTTAGTAATTCATAAAAGATTTATTTATACAAAACTTTTATAATTACTAGTCTTACAATACATTTAAATATATTACAGATTATTGATTTTCTTATCAACGTGTTTTAAAACAATTTTATTTGAGTAATTGTTTTATAATTTAATTAAAACTATTTATACTTCAAATCAATTGTTTTTAATTTTTCCGAAGAAGAAACTTCATAAATATATTATTGTCGAATTTTTCCAAAATTTTATAAATTATTATAAATTATATCATTATTGAAAATATGAACTAGTATATTAACTTTTTTCTTTGCAATAAATATCAAAATATGACTCATTACTAGAATTTTTTAATGGAATGAAATCATTTATAAAAAAATAAAAATTAATATATTTATGAATATTTATATTATTATGAATTTGATGAACTATAAATGTATGAGTTACGAATTTTATAAAGGTCTAGAAATGGAAGAATTATAAATTCAACTTTGACATAAAATTTTTATTATGAAATTCATCGATATAATCGTAAGTAATAAAGTTAATTACAAAAATTTGATATTTTAAAAAAATTAAAATCATGAATTAGAAGGTATAATACTATGTAAGTGTACTTAAATATTTTTGCATCTATATATATGTCATATTTCAGATTTATTCAAGTAATATTATTATAAATTGATATTACCATTATTAATTAACCTCCAGGTTAAAATATATTGTTTTTCCTTAAATAATAAGCTTTACAGATCAAAAACACAATTTGTTTATGTACATAATTATTAGGATATAAATAGTTACTATTAATAATAATGATAATTTGAACTGAAATGATGATATTAAGGTATTACTTATAAGCATTACATATAACTATATATAAACTTTGGTATTATCTACCAATATGTCCTTAAAGAATAAATTATTCATGACATTTTATATTATTTACATTATTTGCACTTATTGAAGTTTATTCATTTTAAGACATTTGTTAGATTAATTTTTCTTCAGTTTTTTGGTACGATAAATTATAAACTTAATATAAAACAAAGGATATATCTATGTTATATATATTTTGATATATTTCGAACAAAACGTAAGTATACAAATGTACAAACAGTTCGGTAAATGTAAGCGTCAATCATGATTGAATCATAAGTCACTTGCATAATACGCTCAACTGATAATACGTTAAGGATTCAGGAGTCTAATAATGATAGATTACTATGCTGAATGTAGATATATAGGATTTAGTGCTCTATAGCTAGTTAAACAGAAACATGTAGATAGGTAGGTGCAAGTAAATACGCGTGTACTGAAACACGGCATGAGAACGAGCAAACCGTATACGATGACAACGGCCTCTCATCTCTCTATGTTAATGAAATGATTAGCATTAATAGTTAGTGTTCATAAAAATGGAAATTCTATATTTATATAATTGCAGCCTTATGTATTTATACGAAGCTTTCTTAAAAACTCGTATCATACTTCAAGAATACAAAGATTAAAAGTTTGACACATGTTATCAGTTATTCAGCTAATTAATACGGTACGATGAGTTTTACTGTTTTAAAGTAAGTAAAAATTTATAAGTATATTTTCTTAATAATAAGATGAAATTAAAAGGGTTAGATGTATTTTATTTGCTATAAAATTAGTCATGATAGAGAAATTCGTTCTTAAAAGATAGAATTTATTTTATAAAAGATTGTACATATCTATATAAGGACATGTAGCAAAGACTTTATTAATAATTTTTTGTAAATATTTATTACTAAATATAAAATTTAATTTATATATATACGTTCAATTATGCCTTGATAGATTTTTTCACCATTTGATAAATTTCTTAATAATACATACGCATGTGTTCATATATATATATATAATTTTTATTATATTTTAATTATTAATAAATAATATTAATAAATAAGTAATTAAATTTAATTATTTATTCAAAAATATATTTTCTTTCTTAAAAATTATAAACAAATTATATATGTATTTGAATTTTTAGTTTAATTCAATGTATTATAAATAAAAGAAATTGAATACATAATACAAGTAATTAATGATAAATATATATCGTCGATACCGAAGGAGTAAGCGAATAATAGCAATGAGAAAATGAATTTAATTGATTTGTCATCTTGTGCTTCCTTATGAAGTCAATACATTAAATTTTATTTATCTTTGAAATAGAGGCTTCGGTAAATTACATATTGAAGTATTTTGTTTTTCATAATAACCAATTAATATAAACAAAATCTGTATTAAAATTGTATTTCAGCCCGTAGTGCAACATAATTTAATTTCCTATGTGATATATATTTTATAAATGAAAAACTCTATGTTTAGACATTCTGTAAGCCAAACCTATGATCAATGATCTTAATAACGAAACATATAAATTTCGAAATATAAAACTTGGAGTCAGTAATTTTTTATGATTTTTCAAAATTAGTTAAGACAGCAAAAATATTCCATTTTTTAACAATGTTTATATTACTTGTATATATTATTTTCATATATTATTCTATATATATTATTCATATATATATATATATATTTTTAAAGCACATACATAGTACAGTGTATAATGTTGTAATTAAAGATTATTCTTGTACTATGATATTAGATTTATTTTAGAAAGTAATAGATAACTATTTACTATTTTGGAAAGTTTTATTAAAAACATTTTCATTATAAAATACAGATAATTATTTGAGATTATGTATCGTTAAAAGATCCTTAATTCAATGGTAGCAAACTTCAGAGAAATACGTTTCACAAAACTATTTCGTAAAACTATTTAACTCTGATAATCTTGGTAGATTCTTGTCTTCTTCTATCCTTCAAAGATCTATAGTTTAATATATTTTAATTGAATACCCAAAGAATAATGCTTATATTGTCAATTTAATACCGTATTACTTAGCAAAGACTAAAATTAATAAAATTAATTGCATAGAATTTGCCTTAATTTCTACATTAAATTATACAAAATGAATCTTACATATTTTTAAATTAAAATAAGCTTAAAAATTGTATTAATAGGAAAAATTAAATATTTGTATCAATAAAAATCAGAAATTTATTTCTTATGCAATGTTGTAAAAGAATAATGGCATATAAAAAGTTGAAAGCGAAACTATTTAATCGATGTCAGTCTTTACAGAATATATCTTCTTTACTAATAATTATTAAAATATAAAAATTTAAATATTTGAAAACTTCTTATATTATTTACAAATTAAAATATAAATTATTCATATTTTATCAAGAATTTAAAATGATTAGGAATTTTCATAAAATCATATAATTATGCAAAATCGTACATAATTACCAATAAGTAGGATAAAATTTAAAAGAAAAATACATGAAAATAAAAAGTATATTAAATTCATCTAAGAAACTGGTTTATGTGGTTTTTAACTATTATATTAATGTAAAATATAATTATTTTAGTCACCAATATAAACTACTATCTAATTGAGGTTTGATAAAGTAAAAATTTCTTATAATAATGTTCAATTATTTTTAAAGTAATAATATCCTATGCTGTATATTTTCTTTTCATTCAATAATTCTAAATTCTAAAATCATTCTTCTGAATTATGAGAATCAAACATCATTAGCATGTAATTAATTCTGGTGAAAAAGTTATTGTTTAAAATTTACATAAAATGCTTGTTTTTTCTAACATCATCGTAAGCAACTATTTAGCTATACTTGTGTTATATAAAAAATAATCAATACATTTATCCCTTGAATTAATTTTTCCAACATTTATTTAGGTATATTATAATTCTGATATAAGGAACACTTAAAGCAAGGAATAGATTTGTAATCATAGCTAAATTATAAAAGTAACCATTTAAAAAATAAAAAACATCGATTTCAACTCCCTAAAGAATAAAGCTGCATTCAACAATGAAGACTAATGCTAGATTTTCACTATTAATCATAATATTAAAAAGAAAACTAAAATAAGAAAAATAAGAAAACTAATAAGATTAAAATATTGAGTAGATTAAATATCTATTTAAAAACTATTGAATTTACATACTCTTTTACTAGCAAATCAAATTAATTAAATTTATCAATTTTGTGATTTTGTAATGTTCTATTTATATTCAACTTTCAGTTTAGGATTATCTTATAGTTATGTGAATTAATATTATTTTAATGAATAATTCTACAAAATCATTATTATTGAAATTTAGAATATATTAGATACATATAATAATTTCTATATTTTCCCATGAAATTGTCTCTAGTATTGAAAAAAAAGTTAAAATACTTACTCAATTTAAAATTATATTATTAACTTATTCATTCACTAGCATTTACGAAAACTTAATGAACTTATTTTTATTTAAATTTTTAATTAATTTGACGATATTACTTTGAAATTCTCCACAATTTTTGCTTTCTATTATAGTTCCTGTTATATGTTAAATATGTTCCTATTAAAAAATATTAATTATACAAAATGTTTAAAATAAAAAAATTGGTATTTTTTAAATTATTTAAAAAAAATTCCTTTAAAAATATTTAAATCTCCTGATTAAAACTTATTTATAATTGTACATCATAGGTATTCTTAAATTTCATGTAATATATTTTAACTCAAATAAAATTTTATTGGATAATATTTAAACGTAATCTATAAAATAACCTTTTTGTAATTAAATTATAAATCTGTGTAATGTTTTTAATCAATGAAAGTGCTCTTTTATTCTAATTCATATAAAAAAATTAAATATTTGTATGAACTATTTTATTTATAGTCTATATTTAGATAAGGCACAATGAATATTTTTCAGTTTAGATATACTTTAATTTATTTATGAAAAAATAATCGTATGAATCGTTGATTATAAAATATTTATCAAATATTTTAATTTAATTAAGAAAAGGTGATTTTATAGTTTTATTTAAAATTTTATCAGAGTTAAAATGTATGATATGAAATTTAAGAATATCTATGATATACAATTATAAATGAGTTTTAATCAGGAGATTTAAACATTTGCAAAATAATTCTTTTTCAAATAATTTAAAAATTATCAAATTTTTTATTTTGAAATTTTGTACAATTAATATTTGTGTAATAGGAACATTTTTAACATATAACAGATACTTTGATAAATATAGTTTTTAACTTAAATCTATTTTAATTTTAAAATTGTATATTTTTTCTGTAGTATATAGCGATTTTATTTCATTAGAATAGTTCTAAATGAAGTTCAAATATGCAAATAAATAAAATATTTTATATGTATATATTGTACAATTTGATATAAAAGTTTTAACCGTCACCACATATTTAAAGCTAAGTTTATTTTCAAAATCTAACAAAAGTATTTAGGGTAATAAATTCCTGCTTTACTCGTCGAACTTTTCTTTCTTGAATCAGAGGTAGTTCAAATTCAATACCGCTTACGATCTGTAGTCCCGTATTCTATTTATAAAAGAAATATTGGTGTAAAAATATTGGAATCGTTCTTTAGTGCTATACAATCTGAAGAAAATAGAGTTTCTTTTTCATTACATGACGATAGATTTGTCGTAAAGAAGAAAAAACATTTATTTTTCTGAATTTGTTTTATAATTTTGAGATATAATATATATTTGAATATCTATTATAACAGGAAGCTTTTAATTTTATATTATAGAAACTAAAATCTAAAACAATATAAATTTGATCGAAGTTATTAAATTTTTTTGACAATTAAATATTATTGCATGTACGATATATATCATATTTTATAACTTAGTCGACTTACAATTACTTTTCTTAAAAAATTCATTTCAGTATAGGTAGCAAGGAATTATTATGATCATCAATTCATTAATAATAAAATACACTAGTTAGTATATTATGTCCATGATATAATATAAGATTAACTCAAATAATTTGTATCATTATTATCTTTGTTTTTGTCTGTATCATATAAATAAATTAAAAAATGTTAAAAATACTTATAAGTTTATATTATTACATTGCATATTGGAATTGAATATATTCAGTGAGTTACGTAATGAAAGTTATTATATTAGATAGTAATAGGTAGTAGCTATAGTACAACTTTACGGTCACCGAATCTTGCTCTGAGTTTACTGGATAGAATGACTTGCAGACCAAAGCTCTTGTACTACTCGGCTGCTTTGGATAATGGAATCTTGATAGTAGCGATGACAACGCAGAACTCTCTCTTTCATCACTATCCTTGCTATTTTTTTTCTTATTATCTATCTCTATCTGATTTTCGCACATTCTCTCTCTGTCGGCTTCTGCTTCTTTCTTCATCTATAATCGCTCATATTCTCACTCGTTTCAACCCACGATGTTTTTTATACACTTCTGCGTAAATCGCTCAGTAAGTCAAATGCTGACAGTAAATAATATATGATACATTGATAAAGAATTTAAAGATTATTTAAAAAATTTATTTCAGTTGCTATGAATCAACTATTTCCTATCTTATTACATATATTCATTAATTGAAATATTTTATTTATATCAACTTAGTTTAAATATATTTTGTGATTGTTTTTGTTTTTCCTGAACTTATTTTATATTTTGTAATTCTTTATAGCATACATGTTTAAATATTTTTATTTACATTTATTAAATTTTAATGATGTGTATTTCTTCATATTTATTTATTTTTTTTACAATCTACTCTTGTATTATTAATTAAATTTTCATAGATCTTTAAAATTCTTTGATATATAATTTTCAATACATTTTAATAAAAACAGCATCTATTCGATGAAAATAAACTATTATTTACATTATAATTTAATTTAGTTTCAATTAAATGAAGACATAGGTAAAAATTAAATTAATCTAGAACTGTAAGAATTACTATAACTCTCAATTTAATTATTATCTATGTGAATTAAAAATATCTAATATAAGAATATAATACATATCAATAAAAAAGCGAATTATTTCAACATATAATTATATACAAATATAATAATAATAATAATAATAATAATAATAATAATAATAATAATAATAATAATAATAATAATAATAATATAAATAAAAAACTAAAAAATCTATCAGATATAAAAAAGAAGCATACAATTAAAGATGATATTCATAATTATTTAATCATGATAGATTTGAAAAATAAACATAATTTTTTAATTAAATAAATTTTACAAATGATATAATAATTTAAATAGTATATAAAATATAAATTGTTTTTAAAATATATTTATATCAATAATGTAAGCGAATTAAAAATATACATATTTTGATACAAACATGTTACGTAAACATAAGAAGTACTCATTTTAGTACACATTATTTTATCTTTGACTTTTGCATACCGTTGATGTAGAAAAGAATAACTATAAATGGCCGAGGAGAAAATATAAGAGAATGAAAAGCCGAATTCATGTACTTTAACTTTATATGAAAACATAATATTTGGGTATATTATCATTAGAAGGAGAAAAAACGGAACAATTGAATCAAATAGACTAGGATATTCTTATGCATAAAAGTACATAAAGCAATATGCGACTTACAAACTTAGTCTTTTGAAAGTGACAGAATAACATTTTTATCGCATCATACTGGACATTGTGAATATGAGAAAAAGTATAAATGAGGTCATCTGAGTTCATAGTAATAAAGAACACGAAAGAATATGTGTTTGGGTGTTACCCGTGCGCGGGCTTTTGTGTATATCTAAAAACTCACAAATTCAACGATATTTTAGTATTTAATTTCGTTATATATTTATATATACAAATTACAAAGTAAAAAGTGTTTAATCTACAATTATAAAAATATAATAGATAATTGAAAACATCTCTTTAATGAAATAACAAAAACTAAGTTTGAACATTAAAGTAAATTGAAATCTATAACAGTAACTTAAAGTTGGTCTCACCAGATACATTTTCTTAAGAAAGAAAAAGTTCTCTATTTTATTTTTCATTATTAGTAAAATTATAAGCTAACGTCAGGTATTATTCCCTTATTTACATGAAACATTATTTATTTGTAAAAACGAATTTTTATAAAAATATTAAATTATTCGACTGAATATGTACATCATATTTTTTTAATATATTTACTAACCAAAAGTAAATAAATCATCAATATATTTTTTTTAAAAAAATTTTTTGATTCGATCAAACGCTGATTTTGTATTATCATCCTTGAAGGATAAATAAATTTCAAATTCTTAAATTTATTCCTATACTATAAAAATCTAATAATTTTTGTTCTATAAATAAATATTAATCTAGATATGTTAAATATGTCATGTTATAGTCTAATTTATACATTTAATAATGTATATGCCAATAAATAAAAAATAAACCGAACGAAATAGTATTCATCACAAAAATTACTTTATAGAATATATAATAAGTATGTAGATGTATATATGTTATATGAATATATTATTAAATAAAAATGAATATTTATACATTATTTTATAAATATCAAGATAAATATTTTTGTTTCAATTTTCGTATTTAGTTTATATTTCTTTTATTTATAATATGCTTTATCAATTTATTCTCGTAAAAATATATTTTTAATAAATACTTTTGTATTATACGTATAATGAATATATGCAGAGTATATATACACGATAAAGAATTTTAAATTATACATATACTGTAACATTATAATCCTCATAAAAATGCAAAATAGACAATTTTCATGTATTTTGGCAATTTCCTTCTTATAATTTAAATTGTATAAGTACTTATCATGTATCTAGATCCATGAAATAAAAAATAAGTAAATTCAATGAACTTTCTTATTTGTTACAGTCATGCAGTATGTTGAAATAGAAGTTCAAAATGATTAGTACTGAAGCTTTCTTCTTCAAGTTATTCATATACTAAATATCATAATATCGTCTACTAAACTTTCAAATTCTTGACAATATTCTGAATGAATTTATTCATTAATTAATTAAGTAGATATTACATGAAATTCGGCAGCTAAAAGACATTTATTTAATTAATCTATTGGTTAATTCCTTTAAATTTTATGCCGTATATCGATATTTTTTTCTGTAACTGAATAGAAAATTTAAAAATTCTTAAAATTCAAAATGAATATAAAAAAATATAAAGTTTTAAACATCTTGTAAATTTATTATTAATAATGCATGAAGTGATTGAATTTGTTGAATTAACTATTATAGAAAAAGAATAAAATCTATATATATTTCATGTTTTTTAAATAGATTAGCTAATTTTCGCCGAAAAATATTTAATTTTAAAATGTATTACTTGATGCATGTTTTTTGCATGGCCACGTAATAATATGAACTTTTTTATGTGATCTGCTAACCTTGTTTTTCTATAAACTGCATAAATAAATACAAAATTCAATATAATCTTCATTAGTTTTACTTTAAAAATAATGAGAGATATGTTATTTTTTCTTTAAAAGTTAAATAGTATTATATATTATGTTTAACGACAATTTTGAATTCATATAAAAATATTATGTATTGTAATACTATGATATATACAAATTTAAAAATGAATCACATTAAACAAATTAAATTATATAAATTAAAATAACTTACACTATATTAAATAAATATTTTAATACCATAATTTAGAAAAATAATATTATCAATATCCCAATCAAATAAAATATAGCAAATTATAAATTCATAAAAATTTTCCTCTGTAAAAAATTTTGTGTACATAAACTTATAAAAACAATGTTAAATATCTTCTTTCCATAATAAATAAATTAATATATATATCTCTACATAAAAAGGTGATTTTTTACGTATTATAAAGGTATGATTGAACTGACTCTAATTTCTTCTATAAAGAAATTTTTTTTGAAAAAAAATTATTTACTATTACGAAATTCAAAATATATAATTATATTGTATGTGCAAATACTAGATACATTACTTTTAGTATAATAAATCAATTTATAGCTTATCAAATATTACTTTGAATATAATAATTAAAATTTTATTTTATAAGCTTTCCGGGAGAGTAGGCAGAAATGAACAGAAAGCTGTATAAAAATTTAAATAATTTCCCTCCCTCTCTCTCTCTCTGTTTTTGTGTATGCCTATCTCTCTCTATCTTAATAATAATATAAAATACATTATAGCAATATCTCGACAAAATAAATAATTATTGTAAATTTCAGTTATCTTATGATACTAATACCTTCGTTCTGACAGTTATAAAGCTGTATTTATATTTATTATTATTTTAATTATTTAGTTTAATTGATATTCATGAAATTCTCTTTATATTGATTTTATGTTGTCAATATGGATAAAATGTTGCTCGGATAAATTAATTATGACATTTATTTCAAAAACATTTAAAAAATTTATTTTTCTATTATAATTTTATAATTTTTAAAATTTTTATACTTGTCATGAATTCTACTAATCTTCATAATACTCTTTTTAAATACATTTAATATATTGAAAAATGAAATGGTTGTATTAATAAGTTTATATTTTTCCTTTGATTTTGTATGACATTACATTTTTTACTTAATTTCTTGAGTTTTGGTGTAAGTTTACTATCCAAATTTTAAACTGATAATTATTGTTTGCTTCTGTTAATAATCCAAACTTGAATCTAAAACTTACCAATTGTGAAACAATCCGGAATCAATTCACTTTTTTATTTTTATTTTTTGTTGTAAAAAATAAAACTAAAACTAACTTTTTTGTTTCAAGTTTATATTAAAGTAAGAAGTGAGAATTATTTTAAAAGATAATCTCCATAATCTTATTCCGTTTATTTCGTAGTTTGTACAAACTAGACAGAATCTGATTTAAAAAATATCGATTTAATATCACGTATTGCTTTCTTTATTATAAAATAATAACAATGAATAACAATCTTTGAATTGACATAAAATATTGATAAGAGAATCCACCATTTTGTAAGTTTAATAATGTAACAAACATGTGTGACTGTAATCTCGATTAATTTGCAGTATACATTGGGATAAAAAAGTCTGATTCCGTAATTATTCTTGTAAATAAATTTTATATTGGGAGCATAAAAATAATAATTTGAAAGACAAAATTAAATTTAATTTCTCCTTCTCTTTTTTTATAGTACAACTTTTAACAATCCATTAGAATTATCCAATGTGTAATCGAGTAAGTCTAAATTAAAACCACCCTAAACGAATTAGGATCTTCCTATTAACAGTATACATTTGAATAAACGTTAAAGAAGAAACACATAAAATCCGATGTATGGTGATCATTTATAAATTCAATATTTGAATAAGAACATATCAGTTATTTGTGTTACATTAGTTAAAAAAAATATTCCGAGATTAATTCGCAAATGTTATTCTTATCTAATTGTGATTAAAGAATGATTCTGTTTGTATGTGTCCCGAAGAAATTCTGTTAAAATCATTTTTTGATTAATTTCAAATCTTAGTATACAAATAAAATATTTGTGACGGATTATATTCTGTTTTTCCTAATCATTTAACTATTCTCAATTATATATTCTTGTTTCTTATTTTTATTTAGGAACTTATATACTAAGATATAAGTTTATTAAATCAAAATTTGATATATTTTAAAATAGGATTCTCAAATCAAGAAATTTCATTCAATTTTATATCAGACCTTCAATGGACAAACTGAATCGATGAATAATTTAATATGATTCCTTCAATACCCTTTTTTATTTATTTCTTATATTTTTTATAATATAATTCGTAATGTAATTTATATTTTTTCTTCGTATATTGTAAAATACCCCTAAAATATATATTGTTTTTCGATCTAAAAATAATACAAGCAGAAATCAATATTATACGATTAAACTAAACCAAAAAATTAGTCCATTATTTTCATATTACTATTGTACAAAGATTTATGAGCTATTAAGTAATCAATGATATATTTAAATTAATTTTTGCTAGAATATATTTATTCTTTCAATTATACGTCCATTAAACTTTTTCAATATACTTATTCGAAAAAATATTCTTCGTTACCTACTTATAGATAGATAGCATCTACATTTAATCAATTTATAATTTCTCTATTTTATTGAAATATTTAAATACGTGCATATGTATAGGATATATTTGTCATTTCAAGATAGCATCTTGTCATAAAACTTCTCTTTCTTATTGTCTACAATCAAACTATATTTAGACTAGGATAATAGGTTGATTACGTTATATTTAATCGAATTATCTAGATAATTAAGTAAGTAAAACATAAAAGTATTAGCTTTACATTTTTATTATATTTAACCCTAAATTTTCTTACTTACATTCATACTTACAATCATATTATGTATTTTATTTAAACATATTTAAGATGAATTATACTATTTCTATTGCTTTTGTGGAATCAGATTTATCCCTCTGACGCTTGTGCATACATAATCTCTTCCATTTACTAAATATATACACATCGACGTGTGAGAATATATATATATATATATATATATATATATATATATTTACATATATAATTAAACTTATTTGATAATCTTTAATTATTTCATATAATTATAATATAATGCTATCTTAAATCTAATTGAATGGGATAATGATGTCAAGGACAAACTGTATATATGTCTAGAATGTTAATATATTAGTTTAAATTCATAAGACAGAGTTTTATTTTGGAATTTATTTAAATAAATAAACCATTCAAAAAGAATTTGAATTTTTCATATTTAAATATAACTATTTCTGTACTTATTTCACAAAGACAGAAAAATTTTAACTTTGATACTGCTTTGCAAAATATAATTTTGTGTAACATGTATATTAAGATTTTTACTTTTTTCAGAATGTTTTTCGTGTAATTGTTTATACTAGCTAATATAATTAATAAAAAAATTTGAATATAAAATCAAATAAAGAGCATCAAATAAAAAAATTTGAATTGTTAATAAAATATCATATTTAATTAAATTTAACGATTGAAAAAAATTGAGATTTAGAATAAATATATTATTCTTTAATTTAAAAATTAACTTTATTTATATTAACATTACTCATTATTTAATTTATTAGAATTCTGTATAAATATTGATATGAAACATTTTTTATAGTATTAATGAAGAAATTAATAAAAATTTAGAAAATGGTTAATTTAAAATAAATTAATAACCTGATCTGTAACAACCTCAAAATATTTAATAACTTTCTGTTTCAATAAGTAGCTAAGATTTATTTGAACTGAGTAATAATATGTTCTATAATTAAATGAAACTAGTTGATCATCTATATATAATATTCTTTTAATATCAAAATAAATTTTCAATAAATTATATATTAAAACATTTTTAATACTTTAACTGCATTATTTTAGATGGAAATTGGATATTTAATTATTTAACGTTTATTGTATATTGTAAAAAAAATTTGCAATAAAAAAATACATTTTTAATTATAACTATAAAATTATAAATTATTAAGTTAATTAATTTTTTTTAATTAACGAATTATTAAATTTGTCTAATAATAAAATATATATACTGGTTAAATAAAATAATTAACTTACATAAATATATAGTACTTTAGAAGAAATTATTAGGATCATATTATTGTCTGTTCGTTTTGAATTGAATGAAACTATTAGAATTTAATATAAATCTTGTTCATTAAATTAAATTATAAAAACATACTGATATAAAAACCGTAGTTAATTTATCTTTTATTTTATAATTTAAATATATTATTAAAAAATTACACAATATTGGTGTATATATATAATGAATAGAATAAAAAATTTAAAAATAGAAGAAAATCGTATTTATTTGTCTCAAATCAATCTTAACATCTTTGTCGTATTTTATATATCTCGATAGATCTTGAAATCCTGCTATCATGAGTACCGGCTGCTTGCGGTTGCTCTCTTACAATTATAGCAGGGGCTTAAGAAGACTTCATCTCCTTGAAACGCTTCTAGAGATATAATATTAGCTTTGACAAAAAGAAAAAACGAAACCTAAAGAAAAGAAAATTACAAAGTAAAGGAAGAGAAAATTAAAGAATGTAAATATAAAAAAAAAACTACAATATATTGATACTGATATTAAAAGTTATTAATATAAAGTTGGACATAGAAAAAGTTACAATCAAGTAGAAAATTGATTTGATTCAAAATTTTTCAATTATTACAAGTATTTCTAGTTAATATCAACTAATGTTTATAAATTTTTTACTGAAAGATGACTAATTAAATTTTATTAAAGTAAAATATGAAAATTAAAAAATAAATTTAAAAATAATTAAACTAAAAGGACTGTTTACGATACCAAAAACTATTTTTCCATTGATAAATTTGAATTCTTGGTTAACGGGTTTTCCTTTATGATAGATTCTATATGTATATAGAAGTACTATTAATAGTATTATATAACTTTAATAGAAAATTTGTTACTGATAGAACTCTTGAATGTAGTTCAAATAAAATGTTTGTATTTTAATTGACTTTAAAATTAAAAAAAAGTTTTTCCTATTTTATCATAAAACTATTCCGTGTATTTACATGTATCCTTCTGCAAAACAAATAGAATACGTATTTTCTTATATTTTTTTTGAGATTTCAAAATCTATTTTCCTACATATTATGTATTATATCTTATTTTAAATATTTAAGTTTTATGTATGTATTTATAGTTTTCATTATCTTTGAATAATTTTAATAAAATTTTTCGAAATTTAATTTATTTATTGTTTAAAAATATTTTATATTAAATATTTATATTTTAATATAATATTTATTTAGATTTGAATAATTAATTGTTTTTAGTTTTGTAAGCTTCATTATATTTTAATATTTATTCAATTCTCATTTAAAACTCTTTACGAAAAAGATTTTGTCTGAAATTATACGGATTATTAATATTCACGTTCAATTATTTTATTCTTTTTATATTAGAATTTTTTTAATTTGATATCCTTTGCTTAATCGATTTTGTATTTATTTAAATTCCACGAATATTATTCCTACTGTTCTGTTTCATAACTATACGTAATGTTTTAATCTTTTCTAATTTTTTTAATATCGCTCTTAAAACTTAGTAAATAAATTTATAAATAATATAATAATTTTCTTTCTTAATTAGAATATTATATAATATCGAAATTATAATATAGTAATATAATAATGAAATAATATATTTAAGTTATAATTATATTTTCCTAACTAACGAAACATTTTTATAAATATTAAAAATAGTGTTATGTAGGATAATTCTAATAGTTTTTTTATCAACTATTATCAGAATTATTAGGATTATATAAGTATCTATAAATGACAATAAGTTTTAACTATGTAAAATGAAAAAGAATCTATAGTAAAATGAATTGCATACAGAATATTTGTTAATAATTGCATACAATTATAAATTAATAATAAATAATATCACCATAAATACAATCATACTAGTTTTATCAAGTATAATACATAAAATATAATACTATAATTTTAATAAATTATCTAAATATCAGAAAACTTTATTTTTATTTATTAATGACAGTAGAAATATGTCATAAACTCTTTTAAAATATTTCAATAAATAATTGATTATTTATACATAATAAATGATTGATATTTAGAAGCTGATTCTTCAACAAAAATATCGAATTATGTATTAATTCCTATGTGTTTTTATATTACATTGTTAATAATGTAAATTATTCTAAACAATATTGTATTTATCAATGTACTTAAAAGCTATGATAATATTAATTTGTCTGAAAGCTAAGAAAAGAAAATTTCTGCATTCCTTTTGCGTTTTGCTCTCCCATTTCATTTTCGCTTCTAAAATTCCGAATTGCTCACGCGCACTCGGATTCGCGGCGATAACGGTTACGGGCAACTCGTTATCTTGATAGGGCCTAGCACCAAACCATTCAAAAAGTGCCCTCTAGCGCCTCAGCTTGCAAGGTTTTAAAACCTTAATGTGTTCTCGTTACGCTGCGGAAGCCTCAACCATGTATATACGTATATAGTTAACGAAAGAGGGCAGTGTACTTTGAAAGCTTGACATGCGATTCTTCGTTTATACCCTTGGTAAGAAAAGGCGTTATGCTGTAACTTATGAGTTTATATATAAAGCAAAACATCAAAAAAATACGAAAATCAGAACGGTTAACCTTAATATAAAGTCAAATAAAAAATCTGAAGTCTGAATACCAAGAAACAAATAGATTCAAAATTCATTACACAAATTCTAATTTAATTTTTTGAAACTAATTATAGTTTATTCAAAATGTACTGAAATATTTAAAATACTTCAAATGTACAAAATGTTCAAAATAATTGAACTATTTAAATCAATATAATATAATGTAAGTAAAATCCATAGTAAGATAAATATTGATTTATCATACCTATAATCATAAAATAAATCCGAAATTAACTGAGATATATGAAAAAACTATCATAAATATTATCTTACATCTATACAAAATATTGCAAAGTTACAAGATAAATATTAAAGTTTGAGTTATATTCAAAAAGCAATAGCAATTTATGCTGTATATAATTCAGATTATTTGAATTGTTTTAATTTATATCATTCAAATTGATCAAGTATGATTTAAATAATGTCGTCTTTTCAGAACAAAATATAAAAAATTTAAAAATTAATATTTTAATACAATCAATAATACATAGATAATTTCAAATAACAATAGACAAATTTTAATTCTTAAATATTAATAGAATGTAATAAAGTAATTGATAAAATTAATTATAGTTATAATTTGGTATAAATATATTTAATTAATATAAATATATTTAATTAATTGGTATATATTTTTATGTTTATATTTAAATTATAATTTTTTTATAGAAATTTCTTAAAATAATGAAAATTATCGCTTCTTAAAATAAAATGATTGTATTAAACACATCTTTGCTAATTAGTTCTTTTCATTCTACAAAAAAATAAATATAATACTAAAGAATAATAAATAATAATTGTATAAATTTTATTTCCGCAATAAAATAATTATATTTTATATTACATAAATATATTTTTTATAATAAAATTAAGATAGACAATTTTAAAGATGCTTTTAGTTCTAAAACTAATTTTAATACTACTGTATATAAGTAAATCTGAATAAATAATACAAATACATAAAATTATTTTATGTTTATAATACATTAGATCTCTTCAGAAAATATTGACATTCAATAATAAACTATGTTTTTGTTATTAAAATATATAAGCTACTTATGACTCATTATGTCATTTATATAGTATAATGTATTTGTTCATAATTTCATGAAATTAATTATATATAAATATAGAATGTTTAGATTGAATTATTATATTTACATTATTCAAATATTACATTAATATATTTAATAGATATTTAAGAATTATAAATAATTAAAATTGGTTTTCAATAATTTTGTCTAGACTTTGGAATTAATTTAAAATTAAATTTAAAAAAGTATATTAATTTTCTATAATGGACAATACATCATGTATTCTATAAAAATATTTTCTTTTTAAATCTTTTTGAAAGAATTTTGGATTAAAAAATTTCTGCAAAAATTATGCAATAAGATATATATGACTTACTTGTATTTTACTAATTTATGGAAGCTTAACAGTATGTCTATCTTCCATTCGATAAATCTTATAATTGTTTAACTTAAAATTGGATTCATACATTTTATTAAATTTTGGGCAAAGAATTTTTAAATTACACACTCAAGAAGAATCAAGAATGTGTAAAGTATGTTTTTACAGATTATTTTATCATGTTATTGACACAATAAGTAGGACATAGCTTCGTAGGTAAATGAATCAGAAAGTAAAGGTGGGAAAAATGAAAACGAAGATTTTTTTTTAAACACAGCACAAGCGGTAGAGAAAGAGAAAAAGAGGAAGAACGATAAATAACAACAGTATTAGTAATATGAAGTCTGAAATTCAATTTTATTCTTATTTTATGTATTATGCATTTATTTATTTTTTCAGATATTAGACAAAGTATTAATTAAAACATTTTTATACATATAAAACTCAATTTTTTAGTAAAACCTATAAAATATATTGGTTAAATTTTTAATTTTCAAAAAAAAGTATTAACTAAAATATGAATACATATAGTTTATTAATTTCATATATTACATATAGTTTTTCCCACACTTATATATCAGTAATGTAAAAAGTATTAAATTTATTTATGATTATTTTAAAAATACACTAATTAAGCTAATGAATTCATATTATATACAAATATTATTATAAAAATATTTATGACTATGTTACTGTTTTTTTATAAAACATAGGAATTAATTTTAATATTTGAAAACAAATACGTAGTTATACTTATACTAATAATACTTATCCTATAAACTTATACTATAAACTTCTGAATAAGGATTCAGTAATCTAGTAATAAAATTAATAATAATACGATCATAAAATTTTGTAATTATATTATAAAAATCTTAACAATTATAAAATATAAATTAACAAAATCTATCTCGGTCGCGAAACATATTTAACCAAGAAATCATAAATAAATCTGTACTATTGGCTAAAAATAATAATTATATAATTTAACTGAATTTTATACCTAATTTATTAATGAATAAAATTTAAAAATGATATTTTTTGCGCAATATATTTTATACTAAACAAAAGAATAGAAATAATAAGACTCTTTATTAATGCATATTGTAATATTTATTTTAAAAAATATAAATCATTACATAATTTATAAATCTTATTATATCTTTAATAAATAAAAAATATATTCTCATATATATATTTTTATGGAAATTTTATTTTGAAAATATAAATTTCATGTATTACCTTTAGGTTCTTAAAATTTTATATTTTAGATTTTAAGATTTTTATATTGTAAATTGTGATATGATGAATCAGTAAGATAATTTTACATTATTGTAGTGAATTGATAGCTTAAAAGTAACGTAATGAATTTTTCCAGCTCTAAAGTATGTTATTCCAAAATTATTTTTATTATAGGAAATATATATATAAATTTATATAAAGATTTGTACAATTTTTATGTATTACTTATTGTCAGCTAATTAACAAGAAAATTTGTGTGTTACAAAATAAATTGTCAAAATAAATTTTTTATTATATCAGATGTTATATTTTATATGTTACATCATAACTTAATTTACTTTATGAATATTTTAAATAATTTAAAATTTTATTACAAATTCATTTTATAAACTTATATTATATTTTATAAAAAGCTTTTAAAAAGAAAATATTTAATATATTTATTTAATAGATTTAACTAATATATTTATTTTTTAAAATCATAGATCTTATCATTGCAGATTTAATTTTCTTTCAAATTAATTTAGTCCTTCATTATTTCTACTATAATACAAATTCATAACTTCTTATATAATGTAAAAACTAAATTTATAACATAAAATAGTTTATTTCACGTAAATAATATAAATTGAATTTTCTGTGTATTAAAAGCATATAAGCTTGATAGAAAGTAAATGTAAACCGAAATAACTGATTCGACAATCTAAATTCAAGCTGCACTGTTGTAAACAATATTAAGAAATTAGCAATTCCATTATTCATTTAAGCAACAAAGTGACTTCTCTCCCCTAGTGTAATTTTAACTCCCTTAACTCATCAGAACCATAGTATTTTGTTATGTGTACTAAAAGAAGTTGTTAGTATCAAGGATCTCGCTTTATTATTCAAAGTTATTAGTTGATGTGTTACATATAATAAATTATATATTATATTTTTTTAGATAACAAATAATTATTTAAAAGTTATAGCGAATAGTTGATTGAATATTATAAAATTGTTTAGTAATTATTTGTTCAATTTATGAATTCTTATGATAAAATTTTATATCAAATATAAAATATTTAAAATTATTTTTAAAACTTTATTTTTTATTTGTAATAAACTTTTTGAGTATACTTATGTATAAATATTAAGATTTTAATCATAAATATTAAAAAAAATAAAAAATTTTCAATATTTATTCAATTTTTAAATGTATAATTTAATTAAAATTTTTTATAAGTTTAAAAGGTACGAATAAAAATAAATAGATTTTTTATTTTCGTAAAACATTTAAACGTACATTTAGTATCGACTAGTTTATATTAATCATATATTTTGTAATTATACTTTCATTCATAACACAATTCACGTATAAATTCAAGTTTTTAAATTTTTGTTTGGTAGATCAACATATCTCGTTCATAGAATATAATAATTATATTTATTATCTTACTTTTTTTATTACATACCTAAAATTAATAAATTGACCAACTGCATAGAAAACTGATGACATTGATTTTAAAACATTGATTTAATCTTCAAACTTATATATTATATTCTACATTTATGGTAATATATTTAGTTGGTTTTATAGAACTGGTTGAACATTTCTGTAGATGTTTATTAATTTTAATCTTGAAGTTTTTGCTATCTTACTTTTTCATAAAAAAATTACCCTTTAAATATTCTTTTGTTTAAAAGAAAAATGAAAAAGTTATGAAAAGTTATATTATTTACTAATATAGTAATCTGTTATTTATGTATACAAAATTTCTAAAAATTGTTTTAAATAAATATTATCAAGTACTTATTTCATAGTTTATCTCTCAAATGATGACATTGTTGTGATCATGTAGAATTTACGTTATATTATAAAAAGAATGAATGATTATGTTTTAATCTTCAAATTTTATATATCTTTTAGATATTTTTATGCATTAAAACATTAAATTGCAATTAGGATACGATGTAACTAAATTGTATAACTAGTTAAAATCTATAAAATATATTATCTTTCATTTTTTAATGATTAAAACTTTATCGACAATTTGTAAATTTTAAAGAACATGGTAAGAAAGATCAATAATAAAACAATCAGATGTAATCTTTATAAGTAATCGTTTAAATAAAGAATATAACTTTAATACTAATTAGTATTACTGACGGGTCCACTTCGAAAATGTTCAATAACTTATAAATTTTATTTTTTTATTAATCATAACTATTATTAATATTTTATTTTAAATTTTGTTTTAAAATATTAAATTTTATCCATAATTAATTTTGAATAATTCAAAAAAAATGTAAATGTTACAATTGAGAACGCATTCGTGTAATATATGTATTTATTTTAAATTAAAATTTTTTTGTATTTTTCGCTTTTAAAAATTTATAAATCGAGTATGTAATATTTTTGATTTTTAAATCATTACATATGCTATCAAAATTTTAAATGAAATTTATAAAATTATATTGTTACATTTCATTTCGATTATAAAATTATTACGAAAGATTAGAAAGTAAATATGTGAATAATGCTTCAATCTAGATATATCAATAAATATTATTTAAAAATGTTGAAACTTCTATTTAATATGTTTATTTTAATTATTTTAGATTTATATTAAATTTATTTTAGATTCTTATTTTATAATTTAATATAAAATTATAGCATGATTTGATATTTCATTGTTAATATTAACTAAAATTCATAGAAGAATTTAATCAATTCTTATTTTTCAACTTTATTTATAAATATTTTAGAATCAAGTATTTTTCTAATCTCAGTTTATTTATTTAATTTAAGAAAAATATTATAATTCAGATTTTTTGTGAACATAGATAAATTTCCTAAACTATATATTACATACACTAAAAATTACTACTTACATTAAAATATTTTAAAATTCATTTTGAATAATTCTGTACTTATATTTTAGTATTTATTTGGTAATTTAAAAATGATTTATAACTTTCTTGCGAGTTTATATCTAAAACAAATAATTTAATAATAGTTAAACAAATATGAATGTAAAAGTTAGTATAAAGATAAATAAATAAATATATATATACGTATATAATAAAGAATATGTAATAAAGTCGTAAGATTTTTATAAGATTAAATCTATGAATTTTATTAATAAATAGTAAATTTATAGTTCAATTTTTTCCTATTATTTTATTCAATCTATTCAAAATTTGAGATTTTCGAATTCAAAATTTGTTAGAAAAATTATTAATATTATCTATGCATTTCGTAAAAAATCGTTCTTCCTCTCTTCACAGTACCTTCCAGAATATCAGGTCTTCTGTTATCTCCACTTACATTTGTTAGCCATGTTATGGTGAAGAGCTACTGTAAAAGATGAACGAAGAAAGAAAAGGCACTCACGCGATTCCAATAACTGCTAAAAAGAACGAGAACATAAGGAAGAGAAAAATGAAGAATTCTTTTTGCCCTCGAGCGTCGACGTTCTTTCTTTAACTTTCAAGCCCTGAAACTCGATATTGTATTCATCGATTTGCACACTATCTTTCTATGTGTTATCATTCTATACATTATAGATATAATATTTTATCATGCTAGTTTTTACTCTAACCCGTTCGTCTTTTTTAACTGCCGTCTTTACCTACTCTATTCACAGTATGGTAGTTTAATACATTATACATTTAAATTCCTCTGATCTTTTGAAAGTGATCCATATATATTGATATCTACTTACATAAAAGGAAGATTTTCCAATATTCGATTTTTTTTCAGTTTTTTCATTAAATAAAAAAATAATTTGATAATTCCGTAAACATATAATCATATTATACGATTATTATGTTAGGTTTTATAACTGTTCCAATAGAAAATAAAACATAAAAATTTATAATAATCATTAAAATATACATAAATGCCTACATACATTCATAAATCTATTATAAGAATGTATAAAGTCTCGAATATTTACAAATAATAAACTACTTCGAAAATTTAAAGATACTAAAGCACAAAATTTTTATTGTTTTTATATTAACGATAAAATTTTAAATGAAACTCTTATGTTATTTTTTTAAAAATTATATACCAATCTAATATATTTTTTTACAAAATTAAAATATTAAAAAACATTAAAATAAAATTCCCTGAAGAATATAGTTTTTTATTAGATCTATTTAATTCGAGTTTGGTTCACGTTTTATTTGAATAGTATTTCATTATATATTTTATATAGATTCATTAAAAAAATATAAAGTTAATTTAAAGAATTTGAAGATTTTGTTTTTTACCGATTTAATATAATTTAAGTCTACGAAATCAACGAATGTACTTTATAAATAAACTCTCGTTTCTTTTTATTTTGTACAACAACATAATTCTTTTAAAACGAAGATCAAATGGAATTTTTTAAATAAAATTTTTATAAAATAATGTTTGGAAATAATATGTAAAGTTTTATATGTTAATTATTGAATTGCATATTGTAGTATGAGTAATTATTTAATTAAGTCAATTATTATATGAATTATCAGAACTAATCCTCAAAATTAACTATTTAAATATTTTTATATTATTTTCAAAATATTTAATAAACAATAAAAAAAGATGATTCAAGCCTTTTCACTGAATTTATATAACATTTTTATGGATATTATATATTTGTCGAAATGGAACATAGTGCACTTGCTTAAATATTAATCTGATCTTATATTTATTGCTGAAAGCAACGAATGAGTAATAAAAAAATTACTTATTTATTTCTTTTACAAATGCAACTATTCTAGTCTGAATGCATACATAGTTCTTTCGGATCGTGTTTCCATTTCATTATACGCATTCACGTAGTTCTAAGTTATGCGTCGATCGTTCACTTCGGCAGAGTAGCGGTCCGGAAAATCCACTCACTTCCTAGTTTCTCGCCTGTAATGCTTAATAATTTTATAGTCTCGTTTATAATTTCAATCGATTCTATTAACGAAAGACGATTCCTTCCTGAGGGCCATCGAACTGTAAATATATTTATTATTATCTGCGACTAATACTGCGAACCATTGCGATTTCTTTTACTATCTTCTTGCGGCCTCGTACGACGCTCCACCAGATTCCATCCATTTAACTCCAAGTTAAATGTTTCTTTTACTTTTCAATTATTACTTTCTTTAGGTTCAGCCGATTATTACAGTTTATTATTACCGATCATTATAGCCCGATGTTCCATTTCATCATTTCTCTTTCCTTGGTACTTTCGAGCGCAATATCAAGCATTATAATATACGCATCATCTCTCTTACATTACGTAACATCACTCTTATACCCTAAAATACTGAATAAGCATCACCTCATGAAAACGGTAATAACTATCGTTTGTTAGCGAGATGATGTAATGAATACGTCATATATCTCTTACTTTGTATGACGTTCTTTTACATCTCAATACTTGAATAACCATCATGTCTTGATAACGATAAACAACTATTGTTTGTTAAAGAGATGATGTATACATCATGTATCTCTTACTTTATGCGACTTTCTTATAGCCCTCAATATTTAAATAAACGTCTTGTTTTGAGAACAGAGAATAAAAGCAGAACAGAAGCAGACATCAAGCTCAGATCATACCAAATCTCCATCACGAACGTTACCATTTCAATACAAGTTACTGTATATTAAATATATATATATATATAAATAAATTATTATTTTTAAATCATATACAAAACGGGTAACTCATTTGTGTGACATCAATCCTTCACAGCATGTCGGATACAAACCTGTCTCGTTTATGAGAATTAAAAAAAATTTAATGTGAAAGTTGTAATGATGTTTAACTATTTAATATTAAAAATACTAATTTTTTTATTTCTAAATTAGATAGAGTTATGAATTATTTTACATGAACTTCTTTATTCTTGATACCTCATGCAATGGATATTACTCAAACTGTGACAATAAAAAACAGACTTCTATAAAAACAGGTTCGTTAATATTGCTACTTCAGGATATACGATATATATACATTATAAAAATATTTAAATACTTATAATAAAATATTGAAATATTACATACATATAAATACGAAGAAATTTTCAATTTTATTTATATTAAGTATTTGGATAGTGTTATGTCTAAATGTACGTATTGAGCATATTTTAAATTTATTACACATAAATTATTTTCTTAAAAATTTAATTGGATTTACATTTGATAAAACTTATATTATTATAGAATACTTTTACAAATAATATGAAATATTAGAAAAATTTATTTATTACTTTGTAAACAATTAAAAAAATATATAATGGAGTGTCTAAATCACAACTACTCTTCAGTTTAATAAATAAAATTATATATATACACATAATTTTAAAAATTAATATTGAATGTTTTAATTAAAATTATTTGAAATTATTTTAAATAGTTTATATATGAAATTATGTCTCAATAACACAAAAATTTGTCTAAGATTTAGTGAAAATATTTATTTACAAAATTAAATACCTGTAATTTAAGTTTTTATAAGAATTTACTTTTTACATAAATTTTTGCTTATTTTAATAAAGGCTAGTAAAAATCTAACTAAAAATCTAACTAATTTTATTACTAATAACACCGATTTTTCAGTTTATAACAAGTCTCTTGAAAATTACATTTAATTGCCAAAGTAGTGGCATTTTTCTGTGATATAGATTAAAGTGATAAGAGTAACAAAGGGAATGTAAATTATGGAGAGAAATAAAAAAGAGAGCGAGAAACAGAGTATGAGAATAGAACATAATTAAATATGAAGATTGTATCATTGACTACATGTATCGAAAACTAAAAAAATTCGATAAATGGTAATAAAGAAATATTGTCGCTGACAGGGAATGTTATTTAAACATCAGTGCACTATTATAAGTTGCTATAACTCTTCGGAAAACCATATGCGAAATATGAGTTATATTGAATTTAGCTTTCTAAGTCGTTCGAATTGGAATTATCAAGCTAGAGAAGAGGATTTCCAAACGTTTGGCGAACAAATTACCCGGAAGTACGAATCGATTCGTAGAATAGGTCAGTGTAGATATAGTATGGAGGGGTGTGGGAACGAGTGATCATCGGAGTGTTGCCATCCAGCATTATTGCTCTTGAAATATCTATATGCGGTCGTTTGGCCAGACGATTTTGCTCTGATAACCCTCCAAGGGAAAACTACATAGTACTGACTAATAATGAAATGCAATCTCCTTCTTTTTCTATCTACCTTTTGGTCTCTTATACTCTGTATACTCGTTCAAATACATGTGTATGTGTGCACGATCCTATACGCACATATATGTATTTAGTTTGCTCCATCGCTGTCTCTTTCGTTGACAGTGTAAACTATAATTTACAAAATATTATGGTTCTTGCGTGTGCTTTCCTGTATATCCTATATTACTAGACTGTACAGTGATTTATATCGTAGACCTTGTTATGTTATTACTGCAATTTACTAGAAACTATTTGTGGTCGTGGCTTGTAATAATGATGAGAATTCGCTTGAATAGTTTTCTACTGGCGACCAATTCAGTTTTATAGCAATAGTATTAAATTTTGTCATTCTTTTCGTGTTTTGTTGATTATAACATTCATATATAGTCATAAACAAGATAATTCAAACGCATATTGTAAATAATTATTATTTCTTTTCATTTTTTAACACTATAAAACATAAAATTTTTTAATTTAAATGAAACTACATTTAAATATTAAATTTTGTTATTGTTTAATGAGTATTAATACTAAAAGTAAAAAAATTTAAAAATCACAGTAACGCAGCTACAGTAGTAAAAGTATTTATAATCTTCTATAACCACATATATAATATATAAATGATACACAGATATATATTATATTTTCATTTAATTATTTACTTAATATTTACACACTATTATTTTTAATTTAAACTGTATACTTTTATATTCATTTATAAATAATAAATACATACATAAATCTAGATAATTTTTTACTCTTATCTGATCATCTACTTGTTGATTTTATGCAAAATAATAAGAAACACTTCTTCATATATTAATTATAATTAAATTCACCAAGATATTTAATATAACACTTAATACAATATCATTATATTTAATATGATTTTAATAATTATTTTAAAAAATTCTAATTCTCAAGAACTAATAAAAATAATATATTTATAAATATTTTTCATTTATAAAAAATTACTTCAAATACTTTTTAAATAATTGTCACAGTTTAGAAATTAATACTATTAATAAAGTTTTGTTATTGAAATTTGTTAATGAAAATATAAATTAAATATTTATTAATAAATTCAATTTTTCCTTCAAATATTTATTATATGATACTGTATTGAATAGTTACAATATGATTTAAAACAATTCCTTGTTTTATTAGTAGTATGAACAAAATATCATTTTCTTCGATATAGATTTATTTAAAGAAACATCGTATAAAAATTATTCTTAGTATAGTAAAATATGAAGTATTAAATTGGCATAAATATAATTATTACCTTGAAATTATACTCATTTCATTTAATTTTATTCAATTATATTATGATATCGTAGATTATAGTAAAATATTTGATCTTTTATATCAAAAGTTAGTAATCTATTCACTTTAAATCGTACTAAGATCTAGTGTATATTCGTGAAACTTGTAATAATTCAATATAATACTCATTTACACATTTATATAAACAACTAAACTCATACTGTTAAAATTATTGCTCTCACAGTAGGCAATGGTTTTCATGAATTTTATATGCTATTATAACTCTCTGTAAGAATGATATTTGATCATGAATTATATCTGTTTTTTTCTTTTTCTTTTTTTTATTTTTCTTTTATTCTGTAGAAATTTCGTTATTTTAGTAACTTAAGGTTCATTCATCTTTTATTTCCGGTTCCGACTTATATCCATCATTTTTCATCCGCAGTATTACACAATTCTTCTATTTTTTTATTTTTCTCCTACATAAATTTACCGATCGTTCTGACTTTTTTCTCTTCCAGATTTTTTGGTTTTTCCTAGGCCTCAGAATCCTTAGAAACATTTACCAAGCCTAGACTAAGAGTCTTGTTATAAATCTTGGTACGTTTCGAAGTAACTTATAATTGACTAAAAGTTTATAGTTATCTCTCTCTTTTTTTTTCATCTGTCTTAGATTAAACCTTTCTTTTCACATTGAGAATATCGAAATTTATTCATTTTTCAACAACGTTTACATATTATTATATTCTGTTAGTTTTAATTCATATTAATTTGAACCTACAATTACAAATACGTATTACTTTGTTGTTATATTCGAGTAGTATTATTATGTACATATTATATTGATTTAATTTCATTTTGAAAATAAAAGATTATTAATATTAAATAATATATAGTTTGTGACCATAATTCAGTATTCATTGTATATATAAAAAATATTAAAATTTCTTATATAACAGTATATATTTGAGAAAATCAATAAATCGCCTCTGGATCTTGGACTATGACAATTTTATAACTTATCCTTACTTTATCTTATAATTTAATTTGAATAATTTAAATGAAAAACGATAACTTAAATTAATAAAAATAAAAACTCGAATTCAATTATTTATAAACAATTACATTTAAAAAAAAGGATATAATTTTTTTTAAGCATTGGTAGACTTAGAGTATACATTCAGAAAAGGTTGCAAATTTGTCAAGTAGATTGTACAAGTGAGAGAACAACAAGATAAGAAAAAATTAGCAAGTAAATGTGATTGACCATGAGTTAGAAATTGATCGACAATGAGAAATAATAATAAAAACAGAATCTTTATGGAAAAAGATCCAAGGAACAGGAATAATGTAAAAAATTTTTTATTAGCATATTGAGTAAAAGTTGTTTAATACAATGTTATAGTTTGTTCAATAATACAGAGAAAATATTGTTGTTATCAACAATAATTATCATAAAGTATTTAAATGTTAATTATCATATAAGTAATTGATATTTATAATTTTTTACAATTTTACAATAATTTACTATTCTATAATATAATTCATAAAAATGATAATCAAAATTAGCAAAAGTTCAAGAAATTGGAATATGAATTATATGAAAAATATTTAAAAATATTTCCTTTATATGATTTATATATATATATATATGATTGTTTTAATAAGAAAAGAGTCACTAATATTTAAAGCATTTTATAAAAACTGTATACAAATACGTAACATTGCTAAAATAATTTAAAATTTTTTTAAATAATTTTTTTATGATAAAGGTAATGATCCAAAGTATTTGTATAAATTAGTATTTATTTAAAGAATGCAAAAAGTTTCCTAAGCAAGAATTACCACAAATAAAAGTAATTAGCTTTTTATTTAGTTTTACAAAATAGTCAAACTAAATATTATTATAGTTTTTTGTGAGATTTAATTATATGTATTTTTCTTAAATATCCTAAAGTTTATTCTATTAAATAAATATATATCGACTTCTATAATAATTTTAGTTAATTATACGTTTATATTTATTAAAAATTCGTTACATTCAATACGAATGTCGTATATTGAAAATGAGATTCAAATTTGAAAACATGAAAGTTTTGGTATCTTTATAAAGTAATCACTTCATATTTTAAGTTTTCGTATCTAGTAATATTTTTATACTGATCATTGATAATCAGTAATATTTATGATCGGCATTTTTTTATAATATAAAATAATCTATTATTATGATCAGATTAATTTAAGATTTAAAATATTTTTATGCGATATTTATTAAAAATATCTATTTTTAGAAGTATATTATATAAAGGTAACAGTTTTTATTTATACGATAAATTTTAATAACAGCATATTTACAAATGCTCATAATATATCAATATTAATTATTTGTATTCCTAAAAAAGTAAATTATTTTTATCAGTAATACCCTATTAATATAAAAAAAAATATAATTCGTTTTTTAACCTCTGATAAAAATTTCTACTGTACAACTATGCATCAACCTGTAAGGTATTCTGGTATGGCAATATTTAAAAAATTCACACCTACCAGATCGTAAAAAGAAATGATGCACTAGTATCGTAATTACATTGAAAAAAGTACTATAGTCATATCCTCGACATTATTTAATGCTGACATTTTGAGGTCATTGAATACGTATTTTCTCTAGTATTTTTGGCGTTTTGCGTCGATGTGATGATAAAATCACCAACAGCAACGCGACTAGTTGTAACGAAAATCTTTCATGTTTGAAGTAGACTAACGATGCATGACACGCGACATTTTATAAAATTCAACATCTTAAGATTGATAAGTCTAGTAGTGTTCATAGTTAAAAGTATCTTATGAATCCATAATATACATTAAATGAACATTTGCCATCGCTATTGCGGCAATTTCGTCCACTTACACTGATTTAATTAAAAAATTTTGTGCTTTTATCATAGTAACCAGATTTAGATGTCATTTGATAACAATTTTAAGAAAAGGAAGATAAATATATCATTATAAATTAATAACAATAGAGTTAAAATTTTTTTAAACGTAATACATATAATTATTAATTTACATAAATGATAATGTAATGAATACATAAAGAAAATATGTGTGTTATTATTTTAATTAATATTAATTATGAATAAAAATATATTGTATATATTAGCATAAAAATATGTAATTACTAAATTAAAAATTTGTAATATTTCTGTAAATAAGAAATTTAGATAAATGTATTAAATAATGAATAGTCAAAGTTTCTCTAAAAATATCCTTTAACAATAGATGTACGTTTTTAGAAAATATTATTTATTTTTATCGTTTTATTTTCAAATAAATTCTAATTAACAGTTAATAAATTTGTATTATAAATTATTGAATCAATATTAAATAATTTTATTTAATTATTCAGATTTTATATAAAATAAAATAATTTTTGATGTTTTCAAAAAATACATTTATGTAAGAAGAAATTTTAGTCTCTTTATAAATTAAATTGAAGTAAAAGTAAACATAACTTCAGTAAACTTTATAAAATATATTTTTTAGTTTTATAATACTTCATATTATCTTTTTAAAAATATTTAGATCATGAATTTATAACTATAATTTTATAAATTTCTTTCTTTTCTTATTCTATACTATTGACATTGATCTATTATTACATATGTTGCCAGTTAAAAAAATTTTTTGTATAATTTTTGGATTATAACAGATTTATTTTATGCATAATTATTTAAAACTCATCAAAATAAATAAAATTGAAAGCAAATTTTACTAATAGAATTAATTTATAAATAGAATTAAATATATATTCATTATATAGTATCTTTAATACGAAATATTAGGAAATTTAAGAAAAATTAAATTGATAACCAATTACAAACTTTTTTTTACCATAAATATTAATATCTGTATTAATAATCGATATTATTTTGTGTAATTAAAAAAAAGTTAAATATTTTAAATAAATATAATACAGAAATACAACTAACCGATAAAATTTAATTCATTTAAGTAAAAAGAAAAATAAACATAATATTTAATATGTAATAAAATATATAAAAATACAAATTTAAATTTTGGAAATACTTTTTATAAGTTTTGTGAACAATCATCCTATATAAGCAGTTTTAAGAAAATTATAATTAAAAGCTTTTTCTTCGTCATCTTATTTTACTGAAAATTTCTATCTATCGAATCATTAAAAACTTTTTGACTATTTAAAGTACTTTATATTTAATATTCATTACATTAGAACTTATTATTTATTTCATAAAGTATTGCGTCAATCTTAAGGTATATTTAAAATTTTTAAATATTAACAGTATATTCTCAGTATCTATATATGTAGTAATACCTCTTCATATAAGTCCTTCAGTTGTAATCGCTTGCACGAGTTGACCTTTTTTTTAACAATATAATATTTTAAAGTGTTTGATAATTAAATTAGTTTATTTGTATAGAACATTTAGGTTATTTATCAAGTATAAAATTAATATCGATTTATTATGTAGATTAAACTTGCTGGTAAGGATTATTGTGGAATGATAAAAAAATTGATAAAAATATTTATAAATTTATTTATTTATAGATGTAAATATTTTTCTTTTTTCAAGGAAAATGAAACCACTATTAGTAGGGGAGATTTATTACTGTCTTAATTTGATCTGTAAAATATACTTCTCGATCTATAATAAAAATAGAATAATAATTTAGATTATTTTAATTATATTAAAATTGTATAACTTGATTTGATAAAATTCTTTTACATTATTGAGAAAATTTGGAATGAATACGAAAATTATGAGATAGCAAAGTTTTCGTTCTGAAAGTTTACTGTCCAGTACAGGAGTTTCACAAAGTTTGTTGAGAATTTGTGGATACACGTACTCAAATAAGTATACGTAGATTAGATTATATATAGTTCAAACTAATTTTGTATTCATGAATTTATTAACTTATTAATTTCAATGTATTAAAATAGTTTATTTAATTTTAAACTAACAAGTAGCCTAGATCTTTAGATAGTAAAATGCGATTTTGTGTCTTAATAACAAACTTCATACACAAATATTTAAAAAATATTTTATCATTTAATTTATAAAATATGTCAACATTAAAAGTTTATAGTAAGATTTAATCTTAAGCATAAATTAATGCATGAAATCTAATTAATCATTTATTTAAATTGTTATAAACCTATTCAAATATCTAAAATTTAATTACATAATTTATTGTTTTCCATAAAATTTGTATATTTCATATAATTCAGATTATTATTCTATGTGTGTACAAGAATTATAAAGAATATCGAATAGATTTATTAAGGGCAGTTACTCGTATCTATTGTGCACAGTATGTGGATAGATAATTGAAGGGAAAGGGAGGTAAAGAGAAAAAAAGAGTTAGAATCATAGAAGAAGAGGAAATATTTTACCACAAATCATAACGAAAGTCTTGCCAAGTCAAATGGCCAATGTTTAAATAACATTTATTACTCTTTATTTATTATATTTATTATACTTTTCTTATTATAGTTGCGAATAGAATGCCGAATTATGTATTTGTACATAGATTGATTTTCTTACGTATATTCCGGAATAAATTAAATACATATACATAAATAGATTAGAATTTATAATACTAGATACTTAAGGTTTGGATATTACATATCGTATCAGTAGTATTCAAGAATACTATTAATTTCGAGAAATAGTTATATGAATTTCTACACTGCAATTCATAATATATTGAATTGTATCATATGAAGGATAAAGAAAATATAATAATAAGATTGATAATATTTTTATAAAGTCATGTATCGATTAAAATGAAATTTATACGAATATTATATATATAAAAATTCTTTTATTTAATTTTGTCATAAATTATGTCAAAAAATAGTATCTAAATTATCTATATAGATTAATATATTCTTAGATTTACATATAATAATTTTGTTGTTATTATGATAATTGTTATTTATTCAACAAAAATAGTTTATTCTCATAATATATTAAATGAATACTCTTTTGTTATCTTAATGAATTGTCTTCTTAATGAACACGTTTTATTAAATCAAAATTCAAAATTTAGTAAATTTACCAAAACTACTGAATATTTAAATGACTAAACTCTTTAAAAGAGCCACTTCATCATATAGCGATATTAATTTATAAAACTGACCCATAAAAATCTTTCATTTATATTACATAGCTATTTGTCATACTTGTGACAGAAATAATATTTTCTACCTTTTGTTTAACTTCTTTTAGTAAACTAAAGATCTTAGAATCTTAACTTGGTGTTTGAAATGGAAAAAGAAATTGGAAAAGTTTCCTTGTTTTTATCTTGCTTCTTGGTCTAATATTCAGACAATCATTGCTTTTGTTTTTGAAGCCTGAGAAAAATAGAAATATTATAAGTGAAAAAAGTGAAGGTAGAAGTTTAAAATTCCCGGAGAAGAAGGCATAATCTATTTAGAAATATTTTTGGACGAAACATTCTAAAAAAATTTAATAGATAGCGAAAACGATTGGTGCAACCTCTCTGATACATAGAGAAATATAAAATTCATATTTTATAAGTATCTTTATTTATTATAATTTATTTATAATTTTTTTTTCTATTTCTACTTTTTTCATTACAGTAATATATATATATATATATATATATGTATACATAACAGAAAACTTTTTAAATTGAGCATTTATAACAAAAGAAATTTTAGTTTCTAATATTTAATGAAAGATATATTATTTTTAACATGTAATTGAATTAACAAGTAATGGACCAATTTTATTATCTATCAATTCAATTATACAATCATAATTATGTTCTAAATATTTTATTACCTGGCATAGGCATAAGAATTTTTGAAATTATTTTCGCTGTATGTAATGAATATCGCTGTTTTCATAAAAATTTCATTTTTTTCACATGGTTTTATAAAATTATTAGTTGCATCTCGCAGTCTTTTTTTTAAAAAATGATATTAAAATTCTATCATAAAAGTATGTCTAAATTTTTTATTAAGTATATTTTAAGTTTGATATGAAATATAAATTTAAGAAATAATAAGAAATATATTATTAAAATAATAAATTCAATAAAGAATAAACAAAATTCATTTGATTTATATACAATTAAATAATATCCAACAATATTTAATTACGTCAAAATTAGAATTATTAAAAGCTTAATTTTTATGATAATATTCAAAACGTTTCTTTATATAACTGAGATATTCTATTCCGAATTATTAATTTATTTGTATAATATTATAGTTTCCAAATTTAGTAAATATTTTTATTATTATTTTAAAAATAGCTTTATAAACTAAAATTACTTTAACAAGATTATTCTTACAATCATATATTATTTATCAAGTTTATAAAATGTCAGTAATGATACTTTTGATTTTAATTATTTCATATGAGAAGATTTAAAGTGGGCATCATATATTTTTATCTTTTCAATATATCGATATACTGGATAAAGTTATTGTTATCTGTTACCCTCATAAATGAATTTCTGAAAATATAAGTAAGGTTGAATAATATAGAAAATGTACGATTAATATAATATAGAAATGATGAATATTGATGTATTATATTTATGATGAATATAATATAGAAAATGTATGATTCCAGTAACAGTATATTTTGGTGATAATTTTGGTCTGACTGCTCTTGATCCTTTCTTTTCCCAAAATTATATACTCGGTTTGTGTCCTTATGGATAAAGAAGCAAGAAATCAATAGAAATTTTTTCTACATACTACTATAGAAAGTACACATGGAATAAGTAAGAGTTATTTGGTTAATTAAATTTTATTGGAAACAATAATATTTATTACATTATAATAAATTTAGTTCAACCCACGCTATATTCATTAATAGTTATTCTTATTTTAACTAATTTATTTGGATTAATGTAGTTTTTCTACAATATTGATACTATTAAAACATTTATATTTCTGATTCTTACATAAAATATGGCAACTGTGTAGTAAAAACTAAATCTGTAAATATAATAACAGAATCACGGTGACAAAAGACACAGATACAAGAAGATGCTTCAAAATTATCAGGTAAAATGTTTTTTTTTTCTTGATGGCAGTGTAAGAGCCTTAATAAAACTTTATCTTTTAGTTGAGACTATACCGCCTAGCCCCTCTTCAATGAAGTTGATATCAACTGATCCTCTCAAAGGAACAGACCAAATACAGAAATCTTTTCATCTAAAATTTGTTTTCTTATAATAGATATACTAGCTAGCGTCTAATAAACAATTATTTAAATTTCATAAATTTTTTGCAGTTTAATTGAAATCTAAAATTAAAAATATGAATTTATTTAAAAATGTGTAAATCAATTAACTTTAAAATCGTTAAGTTTTCAAATTAAATTATGCAGATATATCAAACGATTTTATATATATGTTAAAAAGTGAGTTATCATTATTTTAAAGGATTATTTTTTGTAATTTTTTTTTGCTTGATTAACAAACGTGTCACAAAAAAATGAAATAATTCTTACTGAAATCTAAATTTTGAACAGAACTATTTGTATTAAGTAATTAACAAAATATTCACATTTAAATACTAAAGTATATAAATAATTAAAAAAATTTTGATTCATTAATGAAGCAAATTTTTATTAATAAAGTAATATTTCATGTGATATCAAAATAATATATAAAGTAAAAATAAACTATCTAGTATAAAATGTGTATTCTATTATAACACAAACAGATATAAAAACCATAAACATAATTAAGTAAAGTCCTAAATTAAATTATTCACATATAAAACTTTTCAACAATTATAAAAAAAACTGATAATATACTATAAGACTCATGCTTTCACAATTCAGCTTAGAGCTAAAGAATTTATTTTCATTATTACTATATCGCTATTTAGAAATATTCCTAAAATTGTGATCATTGGAGAGAGTATCATTAGAGACAGTTGGAGAATAAACTATTCTAATATTGTCAAAAATAAAGAATTGTTAGAAGAAATTATTTATTAAGATTAGACAAAATAAATTAAAAAAAGATTATTCATAACTTATTTCAGTTTAAACAATAAGAAAAACAGAAAAATACATTTATACAATAATTTTATATCTATTTATTTATTTAGTATTCATATTTTATTTAAAAAATTTATATGTATTATACACTTTCTTATAAAAGTAAATAATTCTAAACATTAAATGATATAAATTATATCAATATAGCATTATACAATTTTATAAATCTATGATAAAATAATCGTAATTTAATTTTAAACAAATAAAAAAATTAATTTTTTAGTTAAAAATTCATATAATTTTTGTTAAACACAAAGATTCGTAAATACATTTTATATATTCTATTTATAGATTTTCTATATGTATAGATTTTAGCTAATTAATGACATAAGTTTTATTATACTTAATAATAATATGATTTATATTAAAAATCTGATTTTAATTATTTAATATTTTAATTAAGGGATTTCATTATTAAAAAAAGTATCGATACAAAGATACTTTATATTATAATTATCATAGCTGAATATTTGAAATGTATTGATACATAGCAACATATTATAATTTGTACTTTGAGAAAATTAAAATAAATTAATTTTAATTTTAAAAAATTTTACAAATATTATATGAATTTTATATATAATTTATTGTTGAAAAAAGTAATATACATTTTTTTTCAAATGGAATGATTTATATCTAGAATAAATGGAATGTATGAAAAATATAATTATTAGAAAAAATGAGTAAGGTAAAAGCGACGAATTTATAATGTCACTGCATGATGTGTAAAATAAACGTATTTTCTTTATGAAAAAATTAAACTATAAATTCTTATTTAAAAGATAAATAAATAAGTTTATTTTATATAAAAAGAAATTTTTTCTACTTAAAATAAATACATAATTTAAGCTATTAATTAAAATGAACCTTTAAGTACCTTTGAGTTTTAGATATATTATGATGAAATGCAACGAGTAATTTTTTCCTAATGAAATGAAAAAAATTATGTGTAATAAATGCACTAAAATAAATATAGAAAAATATCAAAACTCGTGAAAGTAGAAAAGGAAATGAATAGAGTGGAGATAATAAAAAGAAAAGATTTAGTGAACAAGTATATTTACGATGGTGACATGACGTCGTTAGGAAACAAGTCGACTCCACACTTTGTAGAATGAAATTGGTGTGGGACTAACGAACTCGTCCTTTAACCTCGTTCTAATCAACGTGAGGTCCAGATGAAAATGGTGCATTATGCGGTACTGCTGTTCCGACTAACGACTCATTCTTCAAGTCATCGTGCGGAATTTCGTTTTTGTACCAGCGCAGAGATGGTACGTGAATGTGACTTTTACCTTTCACACAACTCGTTCAACAAATCGATGTGGTTTTGTGATCCACATAAACTCTACAGCACATCCAAATCGATTCGTATATCAAGAAGATAATTCGAAAGTCCGATTACTTTGATCTATCTCTTTCCCCCTTTTCTTTTGAACTTTATCTATATTTTACGTAGTGCATAAAATATAATATCGATAAAAAACTTCGAATAGAATTTAAAAATATCGAATAATAATAGTTTCAATGTTGAATATGTTTCTATCAAATATAGTCACATCATTTGATAAAAATTGTATTTGTATAAAAAATTCATATAAATTATTTTTTTACTTATATATATCATCATATGTGATTTTACTATTTTTTATTATATATGTATAATTAAATTTAACTTAAATATGCAATATCTCATTTTTAATCAATTTTTAATTATTACATCAATATCAACTACATAATCTAGCGAGAATAAGTTTCTACTTGTGAAATTTCAATTTATTAAGTGAATTTTAATTTTTAAAATAAAATTATATTATATTTTTAAATATCATGAATCCTTTGAAAATATTCGACTATTTACGAAGGAACTGAATATCTTAGAATAGTAAACTTTGGATTATGACTGAGTAGAAGTACTTGTTCATAAGTTTGTTTGCAATGAATGAACGTATGAAACTCAATTCGAATTTAGGACTATAAATTTCTAGACTTTATGAATTCTATTTATTTATATAATTGTCTGTGGAATTATTTGTCGTTATTTATTATCAAATACCACAATTGAAAATATTTATGTATAACTTTACCAGTAAATATAAGATTTTGATAGTGGAAATTATTAATTGTATTTCAATTGTAATTTTGTTTTATAATTTTTCATTGATTAGCCTGTTAGATCGTCAGGGATTTTTCGTTTTATCTGTGTATTAGTATATTATTATTTACCTTGTAATACTATTTTTTATATTTATGCACATGAAATAATGACAATAGAATAAATTTTACTTTTTTTGAAATAATTTACAAAGGTAAATTATTGAAATATTTCATCGATTATCTTATTTAATTTATACAATTTTTTATATTAATTATTACTATATTCATTATATTGGATGAAATAATCTAAATAAATTGAAAATATTTTATGAATATTGTTCATTCACTTAATTATATTTATAATACTGAAAATAATTCAAAATAAGTATTTATGATATTGAATTATTTAATATTATTTATACAACTAATTCAAATTTAAACATGAATTATAATATTGAAAGCCGACCTCTATATTTGTTGGTATGATTCATCATACTTACTACACCTTCTAAAAGTTGTACCCATATATAAATTCTGACCTACTCAATTCAACATATTCTGAAAAAACTAATATATTATAAAATTTAATAATTGCAACAGTACAATAAAATATTATATTCGACAACCGATAAATAGAAATAACAATATTTTATTTAATAATGATTCATCTAATAATTATTGTTCAAATTAATAAAAATTACTCAGTTTTATACTTTGTATAATATGTATCTCACCGAATGTAAACATTGCATTCTAGTATATTTTATTGTAAAATAACTCTAGATTTTCATTTGAATTTTCATTTACTTAGTGTATAAACATCGTTAATATTTTCATATATATATATATTTACATTTAAGTTCACCTCGTCATTTATTTTATGACTTTATTTATATAATAAAAAATTATTAGATGATTTTCAAAGATATAAAATACATAGTTTTTATGTATACTCGTAATAAGCTGTTACTCAATGAATAAAAACTTAGACTAATTTATTATTATTATTTAATTATATACGAACGAAATTTTTGACGCTCTCGTTTGATATTTGAAATAGTCATAAAAATCTCGTACAAATAATAAAGGTTTTATAATTTTTTGTTGCAACGCTTTAATTTAATGATTAATTAACTGAATATAGTTATATTAATAGAATTTTCTGTATTGAGTTTACGAAATATTAAAGCAACTTTATAAAGTAGAAATTTATTATATAATTGAAATATTCAAAGTTGAAATTTTCATGAACTGTATATATTAATAGAAAATGTTTTTTTATTATTTTAAAAGATACAAATTCTATTAAAATATATATGTGCTTTATGAATGTAAATAGTGCTTTAAATATACTAAAAAACTTTAAATCATGAAAATAAATTATGATCATAAAAATACATGATTTTATATATAAAAAATTTTAAATCTTGGTAGTCGGATACAGAAAATAAAAAAGAGAGAGAAAGAGAGAATAAGAAAATTAAATCCTGAGAAAATAGTATTGATAGCAGAATAAAGAATTTACAAAATGTAGAAAATTAAATGAATAATTAATTGCTTTTTCAATCATGTATATAATTTTAGATATATGTATCTTATTGATCACGTTTATATTTACAGATATGCAACCATTATTTAATATGTCAAATAAAACCGATAAATTTTTACACCTCAGTTTATGAATATAAACAAATTATAAAATTTTATTTTGATATATTAATATATAATAGCATAAACAATAATAATATTAATATTATTGTACTAAAATATAAAAAAGATTGTTATTAATAAAAAAATATAACAATACATATTTTTTAGGCTATAATATCACAAACTGTATTTCATATTATTTAATATATTATTTTTAGTTCTATTTCCGTGTATGAAAAATAATTTTTAAATTTATAAATTTACATTTGTTCAATTTAATTTCATATATAAAATAAAATTATATATTTATATTAAAAAAAAGTTCATTTGTCATAATATATTTTTAATTTACGTTTGTGAAGTTTTTAAAATTATATGTTTATATTTTAATTTAATGTAATAAAATAGTTCAAAATATTAGTAATATGAAACGAAATAGAAATATTTTTTTTTATATAATGTATAAAAGTGTTGAAATAATTTTTTGAATACATGTACACACATTTGTAAATAACGGATACAATCTACACCTGATTTCTATGAACGGTATCAGCAACAAACATTTTAAATCTTTATTATTATATATTATTAAAAAATCTTTGAATTATAAGAATATATAATAGTTAAATAAATAACTATTTATAAAATTTGAAAATAATTTTAACAATAAGGATCAAATGATATTAGAAATTCATGATATTGCTTCTCAAAACTAAATAGCATTTAATTACAATTTTATTTAACAAAAATATATGTAAATTAATATTATAATTCTAAGTTATATTTTATTTAATAAAATTTGAAAAAATCAAGAACATTTTCTATATATTATCACATGTGATATGATATGAATCTTTTTGTATGGAAGAAATACTAATGATAATAATAGATCAGTTGAATAAAATTACGATAATCAGGAGTGACAGTACAATAATTCAGTATGAAATATTAAAATCAAAACATATCGATTCAACAAAATTATATTTTGGTTTGTATCGAAATTAAAAGCAAACTGATCAATCGAAAGAGAGAACTGGATTTTCACTCTTATAAAATCAATGAAGATATATCTTATCCATTACTATAATAATGTATGGAAATATTGATCTATTATTCAACATAAAGCTACAAGAATTAAGGTTTCATTATTTTTATGATTTCTTTCTCTCTCTTATTTTTCATTTAATTCATACACTTTTTTAATATAATAAATTTCCACAAATTCTAAGGTAGAATTATCTTTTGTTGAATTGGTGAAATAGAGAATTAAATATGAATTGTACGTACAAATATGAATGAAAAGATGTGGTATATTTTTTTAATTTATAATATTTTGGTATTAAATTGTATCACATGCACTCATTTAAACTTTTAAAATTAATTATAAATAATACTTTGAATTCTAAAATATTTTAAGACTATCGTAAATATCAGAATAATCGTCAGAGATAAAAGAATATTTATAACAAAATATTCTATATTATATTTAGTAAACGATTGTAAAATACATACTTAATATATTTTTTATTCAGATTAAAACATACATACAAAAAATGAAGTTTTAATAATGTCAATTTTTTCTTTATCTAATTATTTATATAATTATGATTAATAACATACTATTCTTAACTTTATTCATTCCTGAAGAATGCGCAGCAAAAAGCGGTAGCGGAGGCTCAGTGGTGGAACACCATCCATCATCTTATTGGGAACCCTTTAACCAACCGTATTTTGACAATGCAACCAAACGTGATACTACTACGACTGTTGGTCAATCAGCTTACTTGCATTGCAAAGTTCGCAACCTTGGTGATCGTGCGGTAAGATTTACCGCATATATTTTATTATATTTTCAATCGTATATTAATCAAGTCAATCTTACTCGCAATTAGATAAATATTATTTTTTAAATATCTAATGATAATAAATTTCTGTATTCGATAAATAAAATTTTAATTTGTATATATATTGAGATTATTTATAATATTCATGTATATATATATATATATATATATATATATATTCTTTAGTTATTTTATTTCATATAACCTATTTCTTTAAATAATATGTTATTTTAAAATATTTTTTGACATTAAATTATTTAAGTATTTAAATATTATATACCGAAAGTTAAAAAAAAATTTTAATTTATAAACAGCAGTAATTTAAAAACCTATTTCAGTATATTATTTCTAACGACTTCAGTATTTTTAGTTAATAATATTATTTTATTCAAACTATTTTTAAGAAATTTAAAAATATTTGGAAGTTTGATATTATTTCAAAATATTTATAAGAATGCATTTTAAGGAATTTAATATTACCTGTATCAGGGGATTAATCTATAAAGTAAGTGTTAATGCAAATTTAAAATATTATCATCATTTCCTTCAGATATAAAAATTAAAATTATAAAAATTTAATTTCTTATTTTTATAAAATCTAATGGATAAAAAAAGATGAATCAATACAAAAGTTGTTTTATAATCATATATTTTATTATATGCTCGTTTAATGAAACTGTAACGAAACGATTCACAATTCGTGTATTAGTTGTAAGTCTTAGATTAAGATTTAGATCGCACGAGGTCGCAATCGAATTCACAGGATATTGTTACACATTGATAGAACGGTAATTGTTGTTGAATCGGAAAAGTTTTCATGACATTTATATTCATAGTACTAAAAATTAGAATAATTAATAATAAAAGCATATTTTACATTAAGTTCTTATTTTATAGATCGACGATAGGAGAAGAAAAATAAGAGAACATCTACAAAATACATGCTAGATTGGATTATAAAAAACAGACCCGATAAAGTCACTTACGAATTATGTATAACGAAACTTAAATATATATTTTATGTAAATTTTGCAAAAGAAAACCAGCTTCCAAGGTAATATCAGGAAAATTAGTAGGCTCGTGTAGCTGTAACATAACAAATAAAACGTTTCGGTTATGTTACAATAAGAGAAAGCTCTTAGAGCCATGCTGAATAGTGAGGAAGACAGATTAATTTCACTCTCGAGAAAGGAGAAGTAAACGGACTATTCACATAGGTGAAGTGTATTGATCGAGACAGTATAAGTAAATACAATAATAAGTACACCTAGTGTACTTATAACAGTACACAGTATTTGCGAGGTATGCGCTCTTTCTTATAGTTAAACTAAATAACAGTGGACAAGGATCGGTGTTCGAGGAGGGAAGACTCTGATCACATAGAAAACATGTATGGAATAAAATACCCGAGCTACGCAATAATATGAAAAAAACTCAGTGCAATACTGACTCCCTACAAATAAGTGTTACTTATTCAGTCGATGGAAAGATCGAGTGTATAATAAATATTTTGTCTTAAATTCTCATTGGATATTCTCCTTGTATCTTAAATAAGACATTAAGAAAGAGAAATATTTAGGAACGAAGTTAGATTCTTTTAATTCGCAGACGGTTAATATAGCGACGATTTGAGTATACGAATACGCACACAGTTATTAGTTTCGACCATCTTCGACTGTCATCTTACAGAAATGCGTTTGTTCCGGTAAAATTTTTTTTATATATTAGATGTTGAAAATATACAACTTCATACAAAACTAATTTTTACTAAGTGATGATATGATACATTTTTTATAATAAAATATAGAAAAAGTTATACAATAAAGATTTTTCATAAAATATGATACATACATATAAATACAAATATTCTTCAAATACTAGTTTCTATGCTCATATATAAATTTTCTATTAATTTCACATATTATTATTTTTATATAATCAATTTTTAATATTAAAATAAATATTATTTGATTAAATAAAAAAGTATGATTATAAAATTAAACTAATCTAAATAAGACACTAACATTTTATAATTATTATTTTATTAAAATCAATGACTTTAATTTACGAATAATTGTTATGTATTTTATTTTCGTGTTCTATTAGGATATAGTGATTTGTTAGAAATTGTACATGCATTACATTTTATTTCTATTGTTTTAAATTCTTAAATATGTAAAGATAAACATCATGTTATTCAATATAATTATTAAATTGTTATTAAATCTCTTCAATAATTTCTTATAAATAATCATTTCAGAATACGTTATTAACTGTTATGGTTAATAAAATTAAATTCTCTATATTCTTTTATCTTACTTCGAAATATAATGTAGTTCATTTTAGTTTAGTTATTAATGTTTATTAAGCAAATATAATTGTCGGGTAATTAGAACTTTTAGTGCACTATTCATTCATTTATTTTTTATCCTATTTTCTTTTCTTATCTCTCTTAATTCGTTAGATAATTTGAACAATTTTATTCACTATAATTATTTCAACTGTCATATATTTTTTATTATAAGATTTTTTTTTACAAAATATAATTATTCAATTCATATATTTTAATACAATATGTTTTTTTTAATAATTTTATTTTAAAGTAACTTATAACTAAATAAACTAAATAAGTCTTTGCGACAAATTAAGTTTATGTAACGACTTTAGAAAAATTGATGATTATTATTCGGACATTTTATGAATGAACTAAATTTATAGTATTAATTTCATATGTTATTAAAATAAATAAAATTATATTAGAGGTAAATAAATATCTGAGATCAGTATCAAATGTAATAATTTTTAATTATAGTTATTATAAAGAATAATATTGTATATGCATATGTAAAGACATATTATCTAATACATTTAAATATTATTTATAGATAACATTTTTATTTATTAAAATATAATGAAATTTTCATTGTCTGAAGTATTTATTCCTTTATAGAAAAATAATTAATTTTTATAAAGACTCGCCTTTACAAGATTTATATTATTTGTTCCACTATTGTCCATAAATAACGAAATTGTATAGATTTAAAAAAAATAAAAATGTAATTAAAAACTGAATGCAGAAGTACAATTTTGTAATGATCGAATCTCAAAAAACCTGTGATAAATTATTTTATAGGTTAACATAAATTATTTAATTATAATCTATATGTTTCTTTATTTCTATGAAAACAATAATAGCTTTCAGTTAATATAAAATTTTAATTTTTATCGATTTATCAAAGAATTTATTATTTTGTTTAAAACTACATTTATAAATGTATATATTTTTTTAAAGGTCAATAAAAGTGATTAATTGAAATCTTTATATTTTTTACGACTTTTAGTTGTAGTTGTTCTATGTATATAATTCTGTTACCTTTTTTTTACACTCTCTTTATATTGTTATTTCATTTATTTCTCTAGTATATATGGTTTTTTCTGATTGTGATATTAATTTCGTTTTGCTTAGTTTTTTATGCTCTTTTCTTTTCTTTTTATCAATTATTATCATGCAATAAAAGATTTTACTTAGATTTTTCCGTCAATCTGTATGTCTAAGCCCTGGTACGTTCCCTAATTTATGTTTAGAAAGGACGATGCCACATAAATCCGGTGCGGCCCTTCCTTTCAGTGTCCGAGGTTTCTCATAAGAAGATAGACTGTATTAATCATAATATAACCACTCTTCGTTGGAGCTTGTTAATAGAGACCTCACCACCGAACGCGGCGGACCTTTGCCTACTATCAAACCTTACAAAGCAAATAAGTGAAACTTATTATTCAAGCCCAATTATATGGGCCTCATTATACGAGAGCAATTCTAATACGCGTCAAAGTGCACATGCATTTTTTGTGCATATTAAAAAAACTTTTAAGACAGGTTTATATACATAAAACTTAATATCTAATTTTATATATTTTACTTTAAATAACATGAACATAAACACATATCTTATACTTACCTTATACTTTTTCCTAAATGAAACTTAGAAAATCTTATGGTTAGGATAATATTTTTATATTTATTGTGATAGATCCATATTGATTAAGAAAAGATATTTTCCTTTCTGTAATAATATTTTTATATTGTTTCTATTAATATAAGATTTAATTTATTATTTCTATGTTTCTAAAGCCATGATTTTTACATTTTTTTAGTTTTGTATTTATAATAATAGGTATAAGAGATTTAAATATAAAATTGTAAGCGATATTTTTCTTATTTAGATGCATATTTTTTAATAAATAATGTTTTTATAATTTCAAATATGTTTCAAACAGTTTATATGACTTCCTTAACGATGGATTGTTTTTGTATTTCTTATAATTTCATGGATACTTTAATAACGATAGTGATTATAATAAATGAACTTAAAAAATCAACTTTCTTAATACTTAGTTCTTTAAAAATTATTTAATCAACTGATCTTATGAAATTCTGTTAGAAAATTCATTTCAAAACAAATGTAATGTATTTACTTTGAATTACTTTTTTAAATATTAAATAAATAGCAATTTAACTAAATTTTATGACTACTTCAAACTCTCACACCCTTCAATCATTTTTTAAAACTGCTATTATCACACTACTAAACCTAATTAAAGAAAAATAATATATTAGATAGCTACAGTTAAATAAAGTAATATTCTGAAAGAAGTTCTTATATTTAGATAAATCATTTCATAATTTTTATCGAAAGTTTTCAATTTATCATATGTATTTCTTATACTAATATACATTTTTAATTCTTTTAATTATTAATGCATTTTTTAAATTTTCATTAATTTACGATACCTATAACTAACGTTTTAATGCAATTTTATATATTTTTAGCAACATAAGTTGTATTTTTAAAAATAAATAATAAGTCATATTTTGTAATAAGAGCCTACGGTTTGTAACTTATGTTATTTTTTGCAAGTTTAAAAAAATATATAAATTCTAATAAGTAAACTCTTAAGAGTAGGATCATGTCCATACAAATATAATATCTTCAATTGAAATAAGTATTTATCTAATCCTTTTTTGAAACGGAATAATGTTTAAATTTAACAGGAGAGAGAAATAAAAATTAAAGAAAATTAAGTATAGAAAATTAATTTATCTATAATACATATATTAGTAAAAATGTATTCGAATAGTACATAAGTTTCTATTTATTTACAATTTTTTGTTATTGAACTTGTATGATTAATGTAAATGCAAACTTTTGATTTACATCATATCTTATATTTTCATCTGTTTTTAATCATTATTATCTGCACTGTTATAATTTTTAATATAGAAGAAAATTAGCGAATAATTTCAAATATATATTTTAGTTTCTGATCGCTAAAGAAAAACTAAAGAATATATTTGGCTGAGGATTCATGAATTAAAAGCATTACTACATCTTATAACAATATTATTATATTCATAAAATAGAATATTTGTAAAATATATATATCGACCACACATTTTCGGTGATATTTGAAAAACTAATGGTTTTAGTTTGCAGTTTACTTTAGCTTTTTGTCAAATTAGTATCGTAAAAGTAATCATATAGGTGTAGTAGTTAAGTGAATAATTAATGAAAAATTTTAAAATAAACCGATAATACGAATTTCACATTATCAGCAGTATTTTTAAAATTAAATTTAGAAAAATCTATCCAAAACTGTACAGAAAATTTTTCAGATATGTATTCTAGATTAAAGATAAACTAAACGTTATTATACATCTTTACAAAATAATTGAGAATTAAAAAGTCTACTAATATATACCATTCATATATTATAAATCGTATTAAATAGATACTTATCTTTTTATATTAAAAAGATATTTTCTTATCAGAATGTTAGGACTCGATAAATGAACATTTATTTAATTTTAAGAATAGTTTTTATAATCAACAATTAAAAATTATATTTTTTCTTATTATATTATTGCATATATTAGCTGACCTACTGACAAATACACAACAAATATCATATCCAGTACAAGTTCTTTATTCATTTATCAATAATAACCTTCTCCCATTAGAGAAGCCGAAGTTCATAATCGCTTTTAAGTAATATAGTTTTGAATAATATGAGAATTACTTGTACATCTTTAAAGTATAATCATTGCATAAATATATATTAATTATCTATATCTATTCATGCTTTAATAATATATTCTTATTTCTAAATATTTTTTCACAAATTTGTATTATGTAACATGTAATTCAAAATTCTCTGTAAAATAAAAAAAAAATGTAATTGAAGTGAAAAATTAAAATTCATTCTTAATTAATTAAAGAATTTTTTAATTTGAAATAATAATTTTTATTTTCAAGTACACATTTCATATTTATTTTATTTTTTGATATAAACTTTAAAACTGATTAAGACGATTATTAATCTATTTTTAATTTAAAATATTTTAAATTTTTCGATTTAAATTCCTTGTTAATTAAAAATTAGTTAAAAAATTACTAAGATGAATTTAAAATTTTCTGTAACAGAAATATTTTATGGATGTAAATTTCAATATATAAATAATATAATAATATAAAATAGGAAAAATTTTAATATTCTTTTGATTTATTTTTAATATATTATATTTATAAATATAAAGCAGTTTATAACAATATCTATATGTAATATTCTTATTTAATAAAGTTATATATTTAAAACATTCACAAATATGATTAAACACCACTATTTTAATGCGGACAATTATTTAAAATTATATATTAAATAAGAAGAGAATTGTTGAGATAAATAACAGTCTTGAGGACTCATATTTAATTATTTCATGTTTTAAAAAAGAGTAGAATATTTTTATAAATTTTTAATGTGAGAAAAATTTGAGTATTATTTTTAATTTAAATTTCAATAATTATAATCAAATGTTCGAAAATATTAGTTTCTGAATTTGATTAAAATATAAAATTTATTCTTACAGTTGTTGAGAAAATTGGAAACAGATTTTTATATATACGTTTTTTATAAAGATAAGAATAAAATTAAATTTAAAATATATTTTATTTTAATGATATGGTTTTTATAGCAATAATTTTATCAGAATTTTTATTCGTTTCATAATATCAAGCAAATTCTTTTTTATTCGCTATTATAATATACTGAATATAATATAAAAATGCATTATTTTTATTGAAATGTACTATCGATTTGGCTATTGTGCGAAAGTGTACGTGTTTGAATGTGTATTTTACTGCTATTCTGTAGACTTTACATATCGTAACGTAACCGTCTTGTCTTTTACAACTCTCCTTGTCTATGTAAGCTAAATATCCTGTTCAGGACAGCGACCCTTGTATTCTTTCAGCTCAACGCGGTTACGCGAAATGGCTTGAACCTAGCGCCGCAGGTATAGTATTTTATTCAATGCTTCTAGTCTAAAAAATGATAATATCTTCTCGAAAAGCACTAACTCTTTATTCGTAGACTATAGACTGTGGCTTCGAGAAAAGAATTGTGTGATATAGCTTAAATTTATCACTCTTCCGTGTGCTTTACATAAATGAGTCACATTTTAACTGTATTTTTATTAGAATTATGTTAATGTAGAAGATACTAATAATTATTGTTTTTTTATTTGATTGATATTGCGCGCACTTAATAATTTTTATTTCTATATATCCCAATTGACAATCACTCATTTAAGTGATGATAAAATTATTTTTTCATAAATTTTTTAATTATATGTATAAATAAATATATAAATCCTTTCCTATTCTTTTATGCTGATTTTTATGGACCCTACGTATATACTGAATAGTCATGTGTTACATATGAAACGAAAAAAACACGCCCGTTGCAAACTTAATTGTAAATTTAATATGTAATATACATATAAACAGATTTTTGTTCCTCTTCGTTTCAATTAAAAGGTTAAAAAAATTAACAAAATATCATATTTAGCTCTTCTATTCTAGTTCTTTGCTAGTAGTAGTATCATATATATATATTAATACTCTTAAAAATAATGCATAATATTAAGTACCGTGTTAAATTCTTTCCGTTAGTTAATTGCTTTTAATGCACCAAAGATCATCCAGAAAGTTAATGTTATTTTTATCAAAATATACGTTTCCATAATATTTGACCTAAATAGACATGCTTTTTTTTATATATAACAGTTTAAGACTAAAAAATAATATTCAGTTAAAATTAACAATTTTCTGTTTCTATTTCGTTTCTTAGTATATTTATACAAATATGAATAGTTGAACAAAGCTTAAATCATTAGAATTAATTTATTTCTTTTGAACTAACATTCTCATAACTTCGATTAGATTTAAGTATTTACGATGCTTTTAAAATATTTCTATTTTTATTTAGTAAACGAATAACATATTTTTATTATTTTACCTTTAATATGTTAAATAATAAAAAAAACAGTTCAAATAAAATAGTACAAATATCTAAATATTTTTACAAAGTCTATCTTATAATGATGATCATAATTTTCACATGGCCTATCATCGCAGTATTATCTATCTATCACAGTATTTTTCTTATCTTATTATCAACCGACAATAATAGATTCAAGTCAATTTTGAATTATCTTTAATATATTCAAAGCATCTTAAAAGCTACAATAGAAAATTGTAATTTTAGAAAATATTTTTTAATATTATTACAACAATATATACTTTATCATTTCAAATTTTCTAAAATTTAAAACTTATTGTTTATTATTAAATTTATTGTTCAATGAAAATTATCTTCATAATAATTTTTCTCTGATATAATAATAGAACAAGCTTATTCAAAAATATCTTAGAATAATATGAATGAACTAGCCTCAAATACTGCTAAATTTTACTCGATAAATGAATTTTTCATCTAGTTTATTTCATACATATAAATTTAATATATTAATACAAATACGAGTCTATTTATGAAGTTAAAATATGTCATATTAAAATATCTGCCATATTCAATTTATATTATACTTTATGCAAAAAGCAATTATTCCTTTAAGGATTTGTATTTTTGATAGAATAGAATAAAAGATATTCTTTATTTTATAATTATAAATTGTTTTTTTCAAGTAATTAGATTTTGTATACTTTTTAACAAGTAATTATGAAAATATACTTATATCAAGTATACTTCTATTGATTTTTATATCAAATACAGTCTGTACTATAATTTGAAAAAGGAATTTATTAATAAACAAAAAATTCTTATTTATATAAAATTTCAAATATATAGTTGAGATTTATACAAATTTTCGAAGCATTATAATAATAGTAAAATTGCTGAAAATATTAGCAAAGCTGAAATATATATTAAATTATACATTTTTTAATATATTAGTTATTATAGAATAAAAAATTAAAAATAAAGTATATTCAATTTTTAGTTGAAAAACAAAATATTTTAATCGAATATAATATATCAAATCATCGTCATCAATCTCAGAATGCACGTTTCAACGCATATTTTATAAAGCATGAGTTACTATCGTTCAATTCGATACGATTATAAGGCTCACATATTTTCTCCGCACATGACGCCTCAACGATCGTACACTGATTGAAACGCGTGAATGAAAGGAAGGTCGGGGAAGGACGATTATTTCAACGATTGGGTAAATGACGTAATGGTCGCTTGTTTGCACATAGAATCTACAGCACCGCTTCCGTAGCTTCATGGATTTGCGCAATGTTCATCCCTTGCCAGCTGAGCAAGCCGAGTGGTCCAATGAAATGCACATAATCGGTGCCTTATCGCACATCGAAGAGGGAAGTGTCCTGCTATCAACCAAGCTGCTCACATCCAATCGTAACTCATAATCATACATAAATCAAACTTCGGTATGCCACCATGTAATCCAGCGCATAATATAACTTGAATTATCGAGATTTCAAAAATATGATATTCGAAAAAAGAGCTAATGTTGGAAATACAAGCATTTACGTATAGTCAATAAAGGAGCTGAATAATTGTTTTAATAAAACCTTATGTTAATGTACATTTATGTTTATATATTAGAAATATATATTTAGAAATAAAAGTGGTTGATAAATTAATAAATATATGTATAGAGAGAGATAAAGAAAAGATTAAATAAAAAGATAAAAAGTAAATTTTTTGACAATTACTAATATGATAGTAAGTTGACTAATCTTAGAAAGTCTAATTACGCATACATTACGCATTGAGTAAAATATATATAAAATTTATTTTTAAAAAATTATTTATACATACATTTATAAATGATAATTCTAGAGTTTTTTATTTTTTTTAAAGAAAATAAATTATTTATTTTACATTGATCAATCTTATTAAATAATAATTTATAAGTGTAGTTGCATATTTTACAGAAGGTATTAACTATTAAAAGAAATAAAAAATATGTAAAGTTATAAAGAATATAAATCTTATTTAAATAATATTAAACATTAGATCATGTACTTAATGATACTATTAAGTTGACTGAAATGTTTAAAAATGCAATATTCATCTTGTTCACTGAAATACGTGTGCTGTTTTGATTGCCACGCATTATTCAATGTCGTATTATTTTTCTACAAGAAATCAATTATTTCGAATTAGACAAGTTAATAAGGAACTTATAATTATTTTATATTTTTAATTACATGAAGAAATCTGAACTATATGCAAGACCATTTTTTTATATTTTTAATTTTCTATATATGAAATAAATATTTAAAAAAGGTGAATATTTTATTTATTTTACTATAATATTATGTTGTATTAATTAAATAAATTTATAAAATTGAGCTTAGTATAAAATATTAATAAATCAAGAGATAACAAACAAATTGATAATTTTAATTATATCAAACATGAAGTTTCTAAGTTTATCTCCATAAATCATACACATGATTTAAATCATTGAGGAATCATGTGTTGCAAAACTATTGGAACTTTATTGGTTGATCTTTCGTTATTGCAATGAGTTCGTTTATAAAAGTATAAGCGTATGTTAATTTAATTCTATGCTTGACTATAGTTTAGAGCAATTCGAATATTCGAATACGTTGGTTGGGCGTTTATTTCAAAGTTAATTGAATTTCAACACGATACTATGAAATAACAATTGTATGTACAAATGAAAATTTTTAAAAGTATATTCTTTAATTTTCAATCTTTATTTAAGAATGACTATGAGTTATTTTTTTTTACTATTTAGGTTTCTATGAGAATCATCTATGATAAATGTTGAAGTCTCGAATTAGTAGTAAAAATCATATAAATTTAAACATATACTTCATTGATAGTAGAACAGTACCTCAAATTCTACAAATTTTTATTGTAATGATATGTTTATTTATTTAAAAATTATAATAAATAATATAAAATATGAAAAATTATATTCTTATATAAAATTTTCACTTTTGCGTAATAAATTGATTTTATATTAAAAAATATACAAGTAAATTATTATTCTCAATTAATATTAAAATTTAGTGACTAAAAGTTCAATTAATTTATTAATTATTGAAGTAAAATACATGTTAAAGTTTATGACCAATGCCAATTATTTTAATTATTTATAGTATTACTCATTTTTAGATCGCATTTCGTATTTCGAATTTTATATGAAAACAAATCGAACAAAGTATTGTTTCTGAGTTTATTATTTATTTAGATGAATATTCATTATGTAAATGTAACGCAACTAACTTCTCTAAAAAAATGCATACTTTTTATTAATGATAGAATTCAGTCCACTTTGTTTCTAGGTTTTCATCTTTTTTATTGTAGCTCAATCTTATTTTTTTATATTCACTTTTGTTTTAATAGTGAATTTTTTCACCAATCCTTATAATATAAAAAATTTATTTTCAACTTTAATGAAATTAATTATTTTAATCATTAAAGACTGAAACAAAATAGTATCCATGTAATCGTTTATTCAAAAGTACTTAACAAAAAATACTAATTATTATTATTAATTTCATGCATATATATTACTAATATATGTACATATGTGTATAAATGTATAAATATATATTTTTATAGGTTTCATGGATAAGAAAACGTGATCTACACATTTTAACAGTTGGTATTCTAACATATACAAATGATCAACGGTTCCAATCCTTACATAGTGATGGCACTGATGAATGGACGCTCAAAATTAGTTCACCACAAATTCGCGATAGTGGTATCTACGAGTGTCAAGTCTCAACGGAACCTAAAATCAGCTTAGCTTACAAGCTCAGTGTCGTTGGTATGTATTTCCGTTTATACATAAATATTTCCGTTTATGCATAAATAAGTATTATTTTAAATATAAGATAATATATTACTATTTTTCATCAATTATATCAAATTTTCAATAAATACTAATTCAATTTATACGTTCATATGTAATTACTGTAAAAATATACCATGAGTGTACCATAAATAGTTATTTAAAAAATATTGTTCATAAATAAAACCATTGATTTAATTATTTTTTTTATGCATTTGTCTGAATGTATTAAATTTGCAAATATAATATACTGACATAATAACAAATTCAAGATAACTGAATATTTATATCATAAAATAAGTATAATATAAAAAAATAAATATATGTAATCAATATTAAAAGTTGCAGTCATTAATATAGTTGTAAAACTATATTAATTTGTATAAAACAAATTCTTCCTTTAATTTTATTATAAAAACGATAGATATAAAGAAACTTCAAAAAGAATCGTCATATATATTTATTGTAGATTTTACATCTATTCTTGATAAATTTAAATTTATTATAGATGATATAATTATAAAAACAAATATTAGAATCATAAACTCTAATGAAAAATAATTTATATCATAGTCATAAAATGTAGTCATAAAATCATCTTATTCATACCTTTAGCATGTTTGATAAAGTAATAATTATAATTAATAATATTAGAAACTTCTTATATCAGCTTCGATATCTTTATTCATTAACTTTACATTCACATAGATTAATGCTCTGAGATATCATTCATATTAAAATAATTAATTAAGCACTTAAGTCTTAAAAAGTATTTAGATAATAGACATTACTATTATAGGTGGACATGAAATATCTCAAACCAGCGAAGTTATAACTTTTACATTCAAATTTATCTTTAGACTACTTGGTATCAATATTATAACTGGTTTGTTTAAATATACATCGAAATATTTCAACACTACTTATCATAAAGCTTGTATCATCTAGCAAAATATAATCTGACTGATTTGTATATTTATGTACAAAAATTAGTTAATGTAATTAGCATAAATACATATGGATATATGATCCAGTAAATATAATTCACCATAATGTTTAGTAGAGAACTAATTCAATATAGACTATAGATCAGCAATAACATACTTCAACTAAATATACTAATCATATGTTCATTAACATAAAATATAAATACTTTTATAATTAAATCATTAATATTTGACTCAGAAAAAAATAAGAAGAAATTATGGAATCTCATTTGACTTCCGATGAAAAAGGATATAAAAATTATTTTTAAAACATTCATTTCAAATGTTCCAATACACGATTTATAAGACTACTTATACACATCTCATAAATCCTTTAAAAGTTTAATAAAATCCTAATTATAAGCTACTATCAATTAAGATTATGCAGGCGTTGGAATAATTAAATTACCTGATAAGATACAGTAAGGACTCAATAATTAGTTGAAAGAAATTTTCATATCCCAAAATCAAAATAAAAATTGTTCTTAATGATTCCAGTGTATTGTTTAATCATAAGGTATTCAATTAATCATGTCTTGGATACAAGTACATTTGGAATTTACATAGATAGATTTACTGCCAGAAGCATCTATTTTTAACTGAAATCAAACAGATAAAAAATTATATAGATATTTGGAGTTTTTAACACATCTTGTAAGTTTATAATTATATTAATTCAGATAAGCAAAATATGATCTTATAATAGTTATCAATAAAGTTAGGCCTTCCGTATTTCAAACTTTAGAATACTATCCAACTTACTGATTATAAAGGCTGAAAGTATTCACTCACAGTCCGCTATATTACTCAAGATCTGTATATCGATGTTATATTTCATGATGTAGGCTTAGTAGATCAACTCATAGAAATCGATCTGATCTACAATTTTAAAATTTTAAAATTAAAGCAACTATTTTATGAACGGATAACATCTAAAATACGATCGAATTCAATGACTGTTATGCTAAAATATTTACCTCAATATAATAAAATAGTAAGAATAAAATAGTTGTTTCAATTCAATTCATTCACCTTTTTCAACCAAATTAGATGCTCATAAAGGTAAAAGTTGAAAATATCTCATGTTCAGAAGCAATTCAAATCTTTGATTCATATTGATTTATATCATGAATTGATAGAGCAAAAATAGATCTACAAGAAACTAACTTAATTTAATTATTTATAATCAAATGATATAAAAAATATAAAACTCATTTAATTCAAAGTTTTTCAAATAACTTATTCTGAAGATAAATCAAAAACTTTCAAGAGAAAATTTCAATTATCAATTTCTCATTCATTCATTAAATTCATGATTTTCTTTAACAAACAGGATATCATTAGAATTAGTAACGATTTGACAACTTTAACATCTTACATTAATATAAACATTTCGCAATATTAAGTCCCAATTTTTGTATATTTTAAATTGTATTTTATATATTATATTAGTTTAGAATTTCTTGCGAAAATATCGGGAAAATTACAAGCCTTTTTTCTCCGCGATAAAACAATAGTTAAAATTACATAGAAAGAATAAATGTTAAGGAAGGACATATATCAAAGATCTATCCTCTACATATCTGCTAACCTAATGGATGTAAATGGTAGCTATATTCATTACACTAAAATTTGTAGTGTAATATTTAAACCCTGATTTCTATATTTATTTATTACTTATTAAATAAAGATCCTTGCAACAGAGATTTATTATCAAGCACCATTTTTAAGATATGCACAGTGCTACGTCGAAATTATGCCTACATCTACCCTTCACAGTGAGACTCAATTCATACTGGCATATATTAGACAAGCTAATCAGATTATTGGTTCATAAGTGTAAATAAAAACTTGATATTTTACTGATTTGTATTATTGGTAATGAGAAGTCAGAATATCTAAATAATCAACTAAATTTAATTTATATCTTCGCGTTTTTTCTCTCATACAAGACTTATATATTTTCAAAATATAGAAGCTAACTAACAAAAATTCAGTAGCTTTTTACAGTAATTTTTGTATTCTAATTTTCATATAAACTTTTTTGATGCAGAAATACGATGCAAAACAATTTATCATTGAAGGTAAATAAAAATAATAATCTATATAAGAAATATTTTCTCACATTCAATGTAATTTCATCTGGTTCTATTTACATAGAAATTATATAGAAAGATGTTATCAACTTACTTAAGTTTGATTGAATCCTGATATATCTGATTCCTCAATTCTTATCTCTTAACTTTTTCCCATTTGTTCCATATTAAATAAACTACCAGAAGCATAAAAATATCAAAAAGTTGACTGTAACAATGGTAATTCTTTAAATAATGAATACAATAGTTTTTAAATTAATAAACTTAGGCTTATGAGTACAATCTCGCTAAAAAAGAATTTCTCAGAAGCATGATTATAATTTTCGAATTATCTATTTCAGAATTTGCTTTTCTACCAATTTCTAATAAGTAATTAATCATATTTATCCATTCATTTTTTTATTTTCATCTCTAAAATTGTAGTATTAACTTGAAAGATAATGTCAAACTATTCTTAACGAAAGAGTCGCCATTAATTTAGATCTCACTTCTTTCACTACTAACCTACATTGCGACGTAATTCTTTTGAAGCTAATCAATATATATATGTTGCTTCTCAGTATTATCGTTTTTAAGTATTTATATAATATTTGAATTTTTTACATTTATTCTTATAATTATTTTATTTCCCTGCATTATTCGTCAATTAAAATTTATTGGATTCTCATTGGTAATTAATAAAAATATGTTTCTTTCTTATTTTTTGACCATTAAAAATTCATGGCTTATTTTTTTTGTTTTTAAGTGATATCTTCCTTGTTTGTTGTATGTAATGCAAGCTTTAATAGTTTATTCGACAAATCATTTTTAATATTAATTAATGTTAAAAATATATCTTCGTGAAAATGAATAGTAAGATGATTTTCAAAAAATATATTCAAACATATTTAATTAATACCAATCTTGAAACCATAAATAATTCCATTTTATGGGTGATAGAATTATTTAAAATAATTTATTAAGTATATATATATCTAGTAAAACTTTTATTTATACAAAATAAATTTTATATTATTTTACTAATTCAAACTAATAAATATCAAAAAAATTATTTAAAAAATTCTATTAAATTTTATATGTAAGATAAAAGTGATTATTCACATAATAACAGAAGTTTATTATTAATTATAAATTATTATAAAATTCAAATTCATTTTTATGCTTCTTGAATTTATTTACAGCTACAACTTTTACACTTTCGAAAATCAAAATAAATATATATAATCAAAAATTAATTTTGATTAAATAATTTGAATGCTTATATTCTAGAAATAAGAACATCTTTAAAAATTTATCAAATATTAATTATAAATTATAATTTACTAAATATAAATATTTTAAAATAAAATATTGGTATAAACTATATATTCTTTATATGAAATTGAAAACATTAAGAAAAAAGATAGACGCATTAGTTCTGCTATGTTCGAAGTAATTAAATTGCGTGCAAAGGAAAAGTCTTGTCATCCCTTAATTTAATGTACATAACATTTCCATCTGACTCTCTTCCATAATGAAAATATTTTCACTTACAGTATCAAAAGCGAAAATCCTGGGTAATGCGGAGCTTTACATCAAGAGCGGTAGTGACATCAACCTAACCTGTATTGTGTTGCAAACACCTGAGCCACCGTCCTTCATTTACTGGTGAGTTTCATTTAGTAATTATGTTTATAAGTCTCAATATTTATAAAATGATAAAATTTTTATAACCTAGAAGACTATTAATTATTGTTAATTATACGTTATCGTTTTAGTGTTTAAGAAATTAATAATTCCAAATATATTTTTTGTAAAAAACGTAAAATAATTGCAGAAATCTTAGACTTTTCATTCAAATTTAGGTTTTGAGTAACTATTATTTCTTAAAGCTTCATTATATTATATTGTGTGTGTGTGTGTGTGTGTGTGTGTGCGCGCGCGCGCGCGCGCATGTTTTAAAAAAGTCTTCCATATAAATCATTCATTTTGTATCATATAAATTAGTATATAAAATTTAAATATAGTATATAAAGTTACTTTGTATACTTTAGACTTCAGTTTTTTAAATTTTTAATTTCATACAATCAATAATATACATTTTTGATAAATACTAGCAAAAGAATTTTAATTCTAAATTCAATTTCAAAGAAAAGAATCGAAAAAATTTAAGAAAGAATGAATCACATGTCATATAATTATTATAATCAATAAAATATAAAAATATAAAAAATTTATTTTTAACTCACAATATCTATTAAATATTAATAAATATTGATTATCGTGTCATTGTATTTAATTATATCGTTCATAGTAATAGTTTAAATATTAAATAAATTTGTAATTTTATAATTAATATTTAAATATTCAAAATTAATCGGTATGATTTTTTTAAAATTCGTATAATATTGATACTGAATTTATGTAAATATTAAACATTAATAATGAAAATCATTAATTTTATAATTAGATTACATGTATACAGTAATGTATGGAGTGAAATTTTGTATACTTTTATTTGCTTTTAGAAACATATACACATTCATGAGTTAATAATATTATAACTAAATTTAAAAATAAAAACGGCTTAAATAATTATTTTGAGTAACGCTAATTATTATTAATTTACGATTTTAAAAAAAGAAAATAAATACATATTTTAAATTTATTTAAAACTTTTCTCTAAAATTAATAAAAGCTAATTAAGAACTATTATTTTATTATTAATTCAATTTGAAATTTTCTATATAGTGGGTATGTAGATGGAATTTATAAATATAATTTAAAATAATAAGATATATTCAAAATAGTTTCGAGAATTAAATAAAGCTTATTTTTATACTATATGATAGTATTTTTATTTGAATATTTATAAAAAATATAAATTTAAATAATAATTTATGCTCGTTTATAATAAAAAATTTCTAATATTTAAAAAAAAATAATACATAACCGTACATGTAAAATAAATCAGTATACGAAAATTAGTATTTAGTTTTTTGTTCTGTATCGAATTATTCAAAATATTCTAAATCGTTGCAATCAAAACACTTGTTAAAATATAGTTAATTATGATTATATTTTTATTTATATTCCTTAGATAGTATTTATAGCTTTAATATTTCAGCTATTGATAGGTATTATTAATATGTCTATAGTTATTATCTAGTTTCGATAATCGAAGACATCTTTTGATTTTAATTTTTTCTTTCTATTGTCGATGAAGCTTTCACTGTATAAATATTACTTTCATGTTTTAATTCACATTTAATTATATTTTAATTGGTATATGTATGCACTTATTCTTTCGATGCAATTCAATTTAATAAAATAATCAGTAAAATACACTTTTCGAACCGATACATTTTTGGTGTATTTAAGCATTGATTTTTCATATTCACGCAACGATTGCTTGAAGTCGACTATTGAAGTTTTCATTTTCTGAACCTTAAGTTTCTGCTAGTTAAGTTTCTATTTGCTTCTATCTAGAAGTTTACACCAGAAAGATTTTTTCAAAATATCAATTATGAATATAAAAAATAGATGGAATACAGTTTCTATTAAAAAATAAAAATACCTTGTTATTTGTCATCTATTATTCAAATAATAAAAGATATAGAAGTTTACTATTTGTATAAGTTTATATACGTTCTGCATTAAAATTATCAATTTATTATTTTAACACATATAGTTCACTATAAATCATTAGGTATAATTATATATTCAAACGAATTAACTTAATTTTCTAATTTATCAATATTCATAAAATACAAGAGCACTTTTATTAAAGAATTCTTGAAAATACCCTTTATTATAGTCATAAATCTCGAAAATTGTCTCAATTAAATATTTGTATATTTACTTATTTCGTTTTGATTCTGAATTCAAATAAATCCTTCTTTTTGATCTTTTATCCAATTATATTGTGAATACTTTTGTATATTATTTTATATAAACCTGTTTTCATAATAATATTATATATTTATATATGTAACATATTTTTGAGTAAAGCACCAAATTTTGTATTTAAAAAGAACTAAAAAATTATCAAAAAATATAAGTTAAAAGTAAAGTAAATAATAAGCTTTTTGCTAATTTCTTGAAATATTATTTCTTGTGTAAAAAAATAAGCTTAAATTTTAGAAAACGTCAAAATAATGTTAACATGAATTTTATTCTGTAAGATCAATATTGATGTCTATATAAAATAAGTTTACTAAGAGTAATGCATATTTTAATGTTGAGTGAAGTTTATCGATTTCTTTTTAACATTTGGAAGTATTCTGTGAAATATATTGATTTTTTTATAATTCCGGTTGTTACGAAAGAGGTTAAGCTATTGTTCAAGTTAAGAGCTTTTTGTATTTTAATGATGAAAGTCTTATAAGTTTTTTTTCAAGTAATATAATAAAAAATTTGTATAAAATATTAAATGAATGAAACCTTCATTTATTAAATAAATACATAAATGCAATACATCGTAATAAAGATGAATAGATACATTAAAAGACAAAAAATCTTAAAACAAAATACGAAATTTTACAGAATTACAGAATTTTATTAAAAAATCATTGTTATAATAATATTCTTTGACAATATTGTATTGTATGAAAAGTCAGATGAATTATTCACGAGATATATCAATAAAAAAATGTTGTCCATTACATTGTAGGTACAGGGGTGAACACGTAATAAATTATAGCCAACGTGGCGGGATCAGCGTCGTTACGGAAAAGCAGACACGGACGTCACATTTGCTGATCTCACGTGCTCTTCCAGCAGACTCTGGCAATTACACCTGCGCTCCATCCACGGCAGAGTCAGCTAGCGTTCTCGTCCACGTACTCAATGGTGGGTGAGTCGTTCAGTAGTCCCTTCAATATCTATCCACTCTTGCTCTTATATGTTCCAATTTTCCAACTATACTTAATCTATCTACTACATGTACAAAATGATGGATGCAATTTTGTCTTTTTGAATGTTTATAGAGAAAAAAATTTTTAAATATTTACGTGAATATATTATTTGTAAAATATTTCATTATTGTATTTATAGCAATACTATACATTTCAGAATAAGCTTGTAGATTTTGTTTATAAATAATTTTTTGCGTCAAAAATAATAAACTAAAGTAGTGCTAGAAAGTATAAAAATAATATTTTAGAATTTAAAACAATACTCGATATTTTTTTTATAAAATATTTTATTTAGAAGTTTTTAAATTATAATTAATTTAGAGATCTCATAAGTCATAAATATTTGTTACTCATAAGTCATAATATTTGTTATAAATACTGTTAACAATACTTGTTACTCTGATAACCAATATCATGAATAAATTTAAACTATAATCATTTCATTAAGATTTAATACTATATTCATTTAATTTTGAATAATATCAATGTATTGATATCTATTTTGTAAACCAATTGTTAAGCGGCAGAGATATACTTTCGATCACCCTTCAAAAAACGTTTTAAAGGCCCGTGTATAGTAAATATGTATTTATAGTTGTCGCTCTAAGAAGAAGAAATTGCTTTTCTGTTTTTTATTTTCTTAGATAAAATTAGCGAGTAATGATTAAGTATTTCTTTCTTTTATTCTTTTCAGAAAAATTTTTAACCCACTCTTTTGATATACTTATTCACGCAAGGTAAAATTACTATAACATGAAATTTTCAAAGCGATTCATCAAATTCTTGCATAATTCTTTTCATGATGATAAATATGATAAGATATTTATAGTATATACTATTTAAGAGAGCATACGTGCCATTTCTATTAACTATAAATATATTAAAGAGAAATATATTAACTAATGATTTAATATTAAATCAGTTTATTTATGACTACTTATATGTAAGTTAAAACATACATTTGCATATTAATCTATTTTTTTAATAGTAGGTATTTATTTATTTTAAACATAAATGACTCTTTTTAGACAAATCAGTTATTCAGATAATACAAATATGTAATCAGTTTGGAAAATATTTAATGTTATTTTTATTGTGATTTTGGTATAAAATTTATAAATAAATTTTATATACTCCTTATAGCTAAATAACATTTCGCAAAAATGCAAAATTTTTTCTCATTAATTTTTATTCAAATATCTACATAAATATATATTATGTATAGCGATACTCAATCTATTTCGCCTCTCTTCTGAAATAGCGTAAATAGAGTCCGACTTTATGTTTGTCGTAAATCTGGTGGATACCTATAAACTAAACGATAAAAGTCATAAACGAACAGAGTGAGAGAGAAATACAGTGAACGAATAGAATGTATACAGTATGAGCAAGGGAGAAAAACGGATATCAAGAGACGGTTACGGCATTCGAGGTCAAGTCAACGCGTATACAAGGGAAGCTAAATGATGCTACAGCAGTGTACTTGGTCGCATCAGCCACGTTTTTCATAATATTTTACATTTGTAGATTTAAAAGCGAGACAAATAGAAAATTTATTATTATAATAACACAAAATATAGAATTATTACAATGTAAAAAATAAATATGAAGTATATTGAACAATAATTAAAGATAAAATAAGAACAATAATATAAATGAACGGTAATATGAATTGAGATTAGAAATATTTTAAAGAATTGATATTAGATTATAATCTAAGTAAATGAATTATACTTAGAAATTATTATCAACTATATTTCATATAGAGATTGATATGCCTAAGGAATTAATTTTTATCTTATTTAGCGATTATAATAATTAAAAAATATTTGATAAGAAAAGTTCTAAATTAATACATTATAAATATTTAGGAATATTAGAAATAGTTATTTTTTACCAAATAATTTATACTCATGCAGAGTATATCAAATAAATTAGTTTTTAACATTTCATTTATATTACTTGATAAATTATTTAAATATCTCTTCTCTAATACCACATATATTTTTAATACAATTTTATATCAGACAATAATAAAATACATATAAAAACAATTTCTCTTTTATTATTTCAGTAACAAGAAAAATTGAAAAATTTAAAATATGTACGAAAAAGCTTTTATTGAACATAGAATATTAAATCAATATAAAATATTATCAATAATTTAAACTTAAAAATATAATTATAAGAAAATGAAATATAGTAGAATAAATATAATAATAAAAACGTTAACGCATTATTAAAGATTATCTACTGCCGATATAACTTTATTTTTATTAAACTTATTATATAATATAGAAAAATTCATATAATATATGTAAAATGATTATTATTTTAACTATTGTAGAAGTACGTTTGTACATACTGCAATAAGATAAGTAAATTATAGCAGGTCAATTGTTAGATGTTTCTTGAAGTGCATTCCAAGTATATTTAACAATGTACAGTATTAAAATTATATTTTTTATGAGATTATTCTGTGAACTATTTACAAATTTTTCTATTAATTTAATATTTATTTATGTTGAGCCCAAAGTATACAAATTTTATTTTTGTATTTATCTGTTTTCATTAGATTTTACTTAGCGAAAAAAAATTGTATTATTCAAATTTAATCTCTTTATTGTATCACTACTAATACTTGTATTTATTTGTCAAAATACTAAAAGAATCGAATTTCTCGATATTTATTTTCTCATTTTTATATAGAATTTCTAGAATAAAGAAACTGTAAGTTTAGGATACTATTTTCGAAAAAAATAAATTGAATAAATTGTCATACAAAAATTAGTTGAAATAACATAAGTTATGTAATTCAGTAAACAGTAATAAAATATGTATATAAAATATGAACAAAAATTAATTTTGGAAATAGCTCATGTGATAAATTTAGTCTGAAACCAAAAAGATAAATAATAAAATTATTAATGAAATAAGAAAGAAAGAAATTGAAGTAGGAAAAAAAGAACTAGAAAATAACATATATAATTATCGCAAATTTCAAATCTTGGAAACCAGAATTATAAGAGAAATAAAAAACTGAAGGAAATCATACTTTAGAGTTTCGTTTATAAAAGAAATTGTAAAAGTAATGAATAAACTAGTTTTCTTATATAAAAAAAATTGAAGAAAAATCAAAGATAATATGTAGAAAAAATATAGTAAAATCATTAGAAAATAAAAACAAGAAATATTCTTGAATAAAATAAGTGGAAGAAAATGAAAAGTGATATTCATAGTAAGAAAGAGAAAGATCGTACTCTCACGCCCGTCTAAACGTGCAGTTTGTGTACGTGATATATATATATATATATATATATTCACCATGCGGTAGCTGGCATGTCTTATTTTCTCAAAGCGCGTAAAGCGCCAAAGTTATAAATCCTGCAGTTCTGTCTACTTTCTCTACCCCTAGCTCTGTTCTTCCAAAGACCCTTTACCTCAGCACTGGAGGATAAATCAGTCGAGATATTGTCCTATGCAAATCCATATGTGGTACTTTTCCATATAGCCTTATTCGCGTCCTACATACATATGACTTTTCTATGAATGACCTACCTTTTATTTTATTTTACACTTTGTACCCATACTCTACTTTATCATCTTTTATTGTATAAATTTCTTTAATAAAGTTCAGTAATATATCCTGTATATAGAATTGTTACTCTTACTTAATATTTAGAATCTAATTAATAAATTTCAATATTAGAATGATATAATTACCGTTAAATACTAAAATAAGCTACTTTTATTATTTGTTTTAAATAAATTTTTTATTAAATGTGAGAAAGCGCGCGAATGCAAATGTGTATGTTTAACATAATATAATATACAGAAGGATAAATTGCAAACTAACCATTTTCATACATACATGATTTTGTAATTTAAAAAAATGACATGTTATATGTAGCTATATATTTGAACATTCTCATTGATTACACTCTAGATCTAATAATAAAATATCTAATAATAAAATTTTTTCATGAATTCATCGGCAAAAACACTGAATACCAAATTAAATGATATCTTGTAGATAATATCTCAAACAATAACTAACTGTTATAAATTTTGTTAAATTTTTTTTATAAGATAATAAAAAATATAATAATTAAAATATAATCATATAAAAATATATAAATCTTTTATGTTCACTATACTTTGTTTGAAATAAAAAGCTGATGAATGAAACTTTTAAGTTTACATGATTGTATACCTAAGATACTTAAATAATTTATTTAAATTATGCTATTTTATGTAAACAATGAGACATTTATTATCGAAATAAAAACTTTTTTTATTTATTTACTATTTATGATTTACCTTTGTGTACTTTAAGTTCTAAATTATTATCTTTAAGTTTCAAGGAATATAAATATGTATGTATGTATTACACTATCTAACTTGCTAATAAAATATTATAATATATTTATTAAAAATTATTATAAAAAAAAGAATGGTTTATACTTAAAACATCAATACAAACTTATATTTTGCTTTATTATTTTATTTTTTCGATCTTTATCTTAATTATTAGTCTTAATTGAAAGTTAAAATGAAATTAACTTAAATTGAAAGTTTTAGTGATTTTATAAAAAAAATATGAAACTGATGTACCATCGTTAGTTATCTTCATAAAAATATAGAAATTATGTAATTAATCTATATTAGTTTTTTTATAAACTGAAAGATTGATAAAGAAAGAGAAATAGAATAAGATAGAGAGTGGTAAAAAGTATTCAAAACTTATTTTATTCTAATTAATTTCGATAAATATTTTAGAAAATATAACAAATAATTTTCATGTTATATTGATAATCTCTATTAATTTATATAGGAGTTTTATATGTATGAAGATGTTTGTTAGTTAATATGTATTATTATTTTCAACAGTATAACTCTGAATCAATATAAGTTTACTTTTTTATTATGTATGACATTTATCTCTGAAACATTATAGTATATTCAAATTCAAAATTTGTTTTAATAGTATATTTTATTTCTGATGTAGTATATTCAAAAATATTTTAGTTTCCATTAATTAAAAACTAATTTATTATATTTCACTTCAGCTTTATATTCTTACATGTTATTATTAGTGAGAATACTGAATGTTGCATTAAATTTATGTATATTACAATTATTAAATTCAATGCACTACTTGATTTCTTTGTTATATTTAATTAAATGATTTAGTATTCATTACTTATTTATAAAATTAATTATTATAAAGCTTGTATACTTTTTAAAGCGCTATTTTTCAGTATTATTTCATTAAAGATAAAAATAAATTTACTTCAATGGCAGTTAAAAATAACACTAAATACAATATTCGATATCTTTTCATAAAATTTAGAAACAATTATTTTACAAACTTTTATTATTTACTTTTCGTCTTCGATAAGAAAAATTATGAAAAGAGTATGAGTAACATATCTAAAAAAGTTTCAAACAAATAAACTATATAAAAAAAATTATAATTGTATGGATGATTTTCGCAATATATTTTCGTAATATAGTAATTTTTTAAAATAAATTTAATCTTTCATAAAATTTATATTATTAGAATAGCTTTAACTGTCGTATATACTGAAAATATTTTTTTTCATGCTTTTTTCTTAATACATTCTTTTATACAAGAACACACGATATACTATATGAATAAAACCATTTATTATTATCTTGACTTATGCTTGCTGATAGTTAACTACAGATTACGATTACTTAAAAATAACAGAAAAACTGATTTTTCAAGTATGTATTAAGTAATATTCAACTTTTAAATGTACAGATTTTGTCTTCGGACCTGATATATAAAAGAAAAATGATATGACATTGGAGAAGCTTATCGCCACAGCAAATTTATTGCAAATGAAAAAAATAGAGTTTTTTTATACTCGGCGTTGAATTCTTAAATTTAGAATCTAAGAGAAAGTATAAACTTCTTCTTATTGCAGGCTTAATAATTAGATGGAGAAAAAATAATATTAATGATATGAGAAAGTAATAAGAAAAACTCGAATATTCTAAGCTCTCGTCTGCATCATTTGATAAAACTCTAAATTATACCAAATTTATCAGAAACTGACATATCTACCTATTATTTCTTAGTAAAAGATATCGTTAACTGAAAATGTTTTAAATATTTTAAATTAATAATTATATTATATTATGAAATAGTCATCAACCTACAATAATATAAAAATTTAGTAATTTATAACTATATATATTTATTATAATTAATTATTATTTTTAAAGAAGTTTACTCATGAATAAAATTATTCTTGAAAATTACTATTGAAAATTAGATTTGAAACGTGTAAAAACATGTATGCATATTAATAAAATTTCAATAGTAATAACGAATATTTACACAAATAAATATCAAATATTAATATTTGAAAACAAAAAAAATTTTTAATATAAATTATATAAATTATATAAATTATATTAATATACATTAACAAATCCATAAAATTTATTAGCAAATATATCAAATATATTTATTTAAAAAATGCTAAGTATAAGTAAAAGAAAATAAATAAAAAATGATTTCATGTTCTTCTTCAGATATCAAATATAAATAAATATATTTAGGGAATATTATTTTGATATTTTAATTTCATAATTCTTTTTAATGTATAAAAATTTATATTAAAATAGACTTTTAAAGAGAATTTAAATTGCTGTACAAATTTTAATTAGTTTTTCTAATCAATAAATACGTAAAATTTATATAAAAAAAAAAATTAAATTAAAAAACACATAAAAATGTATGTATATATTCATATAAGTACTATATGTTTGATTATTATAAAATGAATTATTTTATCATTTTTATGAGTCTTATGCAATCATGTATGCTGTAGAATAAAAAAAGATTTTAATTACACAAGTAGAATTTAAATATATTTTATATTAAAAATACGCAATTTAAAAAAATTGAATATAATATTGGTTGAAAATAATAATTTAATGGTATAAAGTAATACTTATTACTATTAATATTTAATAACAATATTTACTTGAATTTTTATATAATCTTTTCAAATGAATATTTTAAAACTTAATTAGTTAACAAATTTTGTAATATTTTATAAAATTCAATTTTCAAGAATATGAATAACTATTTAATATTTAGTGTTTAATTTAATATTTTATTTTTTTAAATTTAATAATTTATTCTTAATGTATTAATAAATTAATATTATCGTCATATATTAAAAATTTAGTAGAATACTATTTATAGTAAGTAGTTATCATAGTGATATTATTTACAAATTAGAAAAATTTGAAACTGAATTTAAGTGCAGAAAAAAATTAAAATGTAACATAATTCTGAATATTTACTTGGAAAATAATTTCTGCTAATTTATTTTTAAGTGAAAACGTTTCTGTTAATAGAATACTGTAAGAAATAAACTTACATATTTCATTGCCAGTAGTTTTGAGCTTCGAGTTACAAAATAGCATGAAATTGCATGTTTCTACAAGTTACTCTTACGAGTTTCATTTTTGCAATCCTTTTCTCTGAAAGTTAGGCTTTCCCTCCGTTTACTATACTACTTACACTCTTATACACACGTAACTCTTACGTAGATCCATTTAACGTCTACGGTCTGCAAGAGAGTTTCTTCAAATTAATATTTTTCTAGAAAATTAAGTTGTTCGAATAAAAAGAAAAAAGTAAAAATCACCAGAAATATTTGCTACTATTGAAGTTGTAATTACCGTATACTGCATTCGAATAATTTTTCTACACTCGTATGTTTAAATGACAGTTAGTAAACGTTAATCACTTGGTGTGCCCATAAAAACGTGCACATATATCTTTTATTTTTTGTCCTACTTTGAATGACGTTTAATTAGGTCACTTGGACGCCACGTTTTCAATACTTAACTTCTATGTGTACTAATATAGCTGTCATCCCTTACGAAAATATTTTCAATGTGTACTATAATAAACTTTTTTCTTGTATACATTTCAAATAAAAAAAATACTCTTTTAGAAAAAAATCATAATTTTTTATTACTAAGATTTTTCTATTTTATACTACATCACTAGTGTATATTTGATTATTTTATATATGAGTATCATTCATTTCTATTCTTAATTAATACATTGTACCTCAGACTAGTATTTCTAATGTAGATGAATATTTGCATATGATGAATGAATATGATAAAGTGTATGTTATTGATCAATATTTTATATACAAGTAATTCTTTTTAGTATTATAGTACGCGTAACTTATAACACTCTTCATTATTTAAAACTAATCTTCGTACTTAGTGAAAGATTCATATTTTCAGTTCTTTATTTGAATTTTTATGTAATTTAATATATTAATATATTTGTATTATTCAATCATTAAATTGTTGAGTAAGTAATAGGTAATATTTTATAGCGATGAATAATTTTCAAAGTAAGTAATTTTTCATTATTTAGTTCAAAATAATCACTAAAAATAATAAAGTATAAATGTAGAAAGCGTTAAACATAATACATAAGCAGATAAATTTCTACTTACACTTAAGTATACACACACGTACACGCACATAGATTTGAAATATTCTAGAAAATTATAATTTAAATAAATTATTAGTTCAATAAATTACATATGGTAATAGTGTTAAGTATTAATTATATTAATTAAATATGAAAACAAAAGAAAGAGTATTGAATGAATAATAATCAAAATAATCAGAAATTTTTTTTGGAAAATTTAAAAATATGTGTATCATTAAATAACGAATATAATAATTGCTAAGGTATATTACTGTAATTAGAGTTATAGTGGGAAGGTTTGTTAACAAAATGTAATTGAGTTTTTAATATAGTTAAAATTAATAAAAGTACTTTTAAATTAAAATGAATTATATTATAATTGAAAACTTATACATAATTAAAATTCTATAGAATTATCTAGTACAATAAAAAAAATATAAAATATATATTTTGATTTACCTATTTTTTATGTTTTACTTGAGCCGACTTCTCACATCATTTGTGAAATGAATACGTATGTTTTAATGAAGAATCTAATGAGGCTAATGCGTGATTTATTAGTTATCGATAATTCTATAGAGTAATTATATTTTTACATAAAATAGTACTTCATTTAATTAATATTTTATAATAATAATAATCTTCACATTATTAAAATATGTCTATTATAAAAATTTATCAATAGATATTTAACATTTTGCTTATTTAAAAAAATACTTCATTTTTTAAATGCACACTATATTTATAACATATAATTTGTTGTACTTAGTTGAACAGTTATTTACACATTAAATAAAATAAAATTTATTTTTGAAGAATGAAAAATGAAAAATTATTTATAAATTTTTATTTGCTTTACATCATCATCTATGTAAAATAAAATAATATCGTTATTTAAAATAGAAAATTTCTTATAAATTTTTTTTATGATTTTTAATTTATTTTTAAATATAATATATAAAGACATTTTTTCGTAGTTTTTACAAAATATATTTTTCAATTTTATTAATATATTCAATATATTTTCTTAAGTGGTGATGTAGAATTATCCATAAATCAATGAAAACATGATAATTTATAAAATAACCTTTTAAAAAGATTCCAGAATTGTGTAAAAAATAACGGTGATTTACAAAAATATATTTAAAGACTTCGGTTACACGTACTCTTTTTTTTATAAAAAATTCAATGAAATATTTTTGATCATATAGCACGTATAAAGTTAAATGGTTGGTATCATATATATGTATAATAAATAAATATATTTAACTATAATAAACTCACACAAGGCAAGGAGTAGTTGTAGAATCAAATACAGAATCCTTAACATTAATAGTTTATTTATTTATTCGAATAGTTACTTTTGTTAATTAAGTTAAAATATCACGAGCTTAGTTTATCTTCATATGAACAAATCTAAGTAAAACATACATTCAAGATGAAATACTTCAGGATTTTTCATTTTTTATATTTATATGCATAAATATACAACAGATTTTAAATGATAAATTATATTCATTTAATAATGACAATTTGAAAACATGTATTGACTAAATTCTGTATGAATAATGTATAATTATATAAATAATTTCATACTGTTTACATATTTCTATATAAGTCACGATTTCTATATTCTATTCAAATATTTTTTCACTAATATCAGTAATTATATTTCAAATTCATAGTAGATAATATTTGAAATGTAAAAAGCAAAAAATATTTATTTAATATAATAATGATAAAAAACTATTATATGTATATATATAATTCGTAGAAAACGTCCATTTTTTAAATAAAAGTATATTCAAACCTCAAACATAAAGAACGTTCGATTTTTATCATGCCTTTTATTTTTAACAGTTGTAGTACAATTTAATGTTCAATCATCCTTTTTATATTAGAATTATTAACATTAGAATTTTTTACATTATTTCTTTCAGAGATTGCAAATATGCCAATATTTATTTTGACAAATCTATTTCTTTTGACAGTCGCTATTTTATCTATATCTTTGTTCTTGCAAAAACATCACTTGGATTGAATATATATATGCAATGTAAGTGCTTATTACTGACGCAACTTTTTTTTATTCGGTGTAATTAACAGCGAACAATATTCGTTTGTGAATACTCACGATTTATTAAATTAAATAGTATTTTGAATTTTTCTACTCTCTAAAATATTTATTTCGAATAAATGATCTATTTCTTAATTTGAAAAGATTGTTTTTGACCTTTTACAGTACAGCTTTCTACTAATTATAGTATATAAGTTGTTTAAAAGAATAAATAATTTACCGACTGTAAATATAAATACAACTTCTAACATAAATATATAGGTTTTTGCTTTTAATATATATTAAAATATCGCTGCGATCGTTATTTTTATACACATTCGATTGTATACTATATTTCTGGTTTGAATTACTACTTAATTTGAAAATATATGTTACTTAGTTTTATAATTTATGAATAAAATCTTCTAAAATTAATAATCAACATCTTTCTGTATGCATACAAAGAAAAACTTGATAGTTTGCCATTAGAATAATTCTCATGACTCTTTTATATATGCATACACCAATAAAGAACAAGTACTTTCATTTTTAAATTGGTCAGATCTATTCAAAACATTAATTTTCTATACATATTTATCAGTATTCCTCTGTTATCATAATATTATCACTCAGTCCCTCTATGTCTCATTTCCTTACACTCCAACTTTAACTCGCTATCTCTTTTGTAATACTACAATTACTAATCAACCATCTCCTTACTTATTTCCTTGATATTTTTCAAGAATAAAGTAGTTTTGTATAAATCATAGATGGGTACCTTTATAACCTCATTAAAGATTCATGATATGAGTATTGTTATACGTTATATTACACATTAGTTTAACATAATAGTTCAACACAAATATGTAATTTTAGCTTATTAAGCTGTATATAAACAGGAAGTACAAACTTTTTTAACTAGAAATTGAAAACTAATAAAATCTTGATAGTAGTAACAATATGAAAGTTTCTTAAAACAGAAATTTAATAAGATATTTAATAAAATTTTCAATTTTTATGTAGAACGTATAAAAATATATTCTATATATAAGTGATAATTATGTAATTTCACAGTTAAACACGTTAATAATAACAAGTTCAACGCTTTTTGCTTTTCTTTATAATCGATAATTTATATATGAAAAGAGCTATGGTGTATACTTCTACTTTACCCATTCAAATCTGATACACTGATGTATTTTATATTACTGTCAATTAATAGTAAAACAATTCAAGTTATATTTAATATGTATTTAAGATAATATAGTTTATGTCCTCACTACGTCACTAAAATTATTTCTGTTATATTATCTAATCAACATATATTTCTTTACATTAACGTTTGTTATTGAAATAAATGCATTTAAAATATTTACAATTTATTTCGACGTCTTTAATATCCTCATAACATATCTTGTTGAGATTTACTAGTTCCATGTGGCTTATTATGTTTTGTTGGGGTTAAATATAAATCATACGACTTTCTGTAAACATCACAAAACGCCATATACTACTACGAATTCTTACAAGTTATCTTCATTTTCAGTATATTTCTATACTCATCCAAGATGAAACTCTTATTGCTACACTCTTATATATTAAATCATCTATTGTTGTCTGACTTACTGTGTAGACTTCCGTAACTTGATTATTTTCACTTCAATTTCGGATCATAGATGAGTCTTTTGAAAATCGGCAAAATTAAATAAATAATTTCACAGTATATATAAAAACTAGATAACATATTTAAATGTGCTCGTGATATTTATATATAATAATTAATGTGTAATAATTTATTTTATCAAATATTTACATATTTAAAATTTAAAAATATTTTTAAATATTCAAACTTTTTAAGTATGATGCATAATTTTTGAAAATTTTAAGTACATATCTATAACTTTTTCTCATTTAAAAATATCCAATATTTTTATGATGAATAAAGAAATTTATCTTGTTTAAATATTAATCGAAAACTCATAGAAGTAAACTAAATAAATTAAATTATTAGCAGATAATTTAAGAAGTATCATCTCACATTTTAGCTGAATGAGTTTTCTTTATAAAAAAGAATAATACATTAAAAATATTTTTGATAGAGAGGAAATGAGATAGAGAAAACGAGAGAGAGGGGTGACGACTTGTTACATTCAGAAAATTCTGTGGAAAAGTGAGTTTTGAGAGGGAAGTATTGGGCGGTAAGAAGGTGAAGGAAAACAACGAATTCAAGGGTGCGATTGAAAATACCCGAACCGTGTCCATCTCCAAAGCGCCGGGTTATTCGATTGGTTCACAAACGCATGGCACGGGAACGCCCGTAGCCTGTGTAAGATTTTACGAACAAACTCGCTTCTCAGAGCTCGGAGAAGCGAGATGAAATGAAACACATTTGCGGGGTTCCTTTCGCGACGGCGAGCAATGCTTGCCTCGTGCGCGTTCCCGTGGGGAAACTTCTCAAGGATAACGCGTAAAATTCACAGAGGAGGTAAAACGAATCGGTATCGCTAGTAGGAAAAATTTCTGGAAGGGAGAAAGAGGAGATGATGTGAGTGATTCGGCATTATACGGAACGAGGTCCGACGGGGTGACGTATGGAGCGAACTTCCACCAGTGATGAGATCAAGTACCGTCGGGCCTAGTGGGCGACGTACTAGCAAGGTCGGACTGCCAAGCGATTGGCTCCTCCTCGAGAGGAAAAGGAGAGGTCGTGAGCACATCATAAACCAGAAAAACTGTTGTGCGGCGAGCCAGTGAGAGAGATCGCAAAGATCTGAGGGTTCAATCGTGAGAAATAATAAACACTTTGTTTAATAACTTCCAGGAAGGAAATATGGCACGGGTCGAAGCGATCGGGAAAATTTTATTTACAGTTGGATAATGATATTGGGAAAGTCCAGAGGGCAGGGAGAGGAGAAAGCTTAAATAGGCGAGTAAGGAGGAAACGGGGAGATTCTCAGTCCACTACTCCGCTGAAGTGGACAATACTTAGACGCCCAACCGCGAACTATGTGAACATGTATAAAGAGATCGAGACACAATATGAATCAGCTTATGTAGGCATTCAGGCTACTAAAGAAATTTTTAAATAGATAAATTTGTAAACAGAAAGAGAAACTGTGTATTTTTATCTCCAAAACGTCTAATAGAAAGAAAGCTATAGATTCCAGGTAGTAGACATGAATTAGAAACTTCGTTAGTTTTGAAAAATAAGATTAGATATATCAGTACATGCAGTACTCGCTGTTTCTTAATACGCCTTAAGGATCCAATAACTAAACTAATTATCTCTTGCTGATAAGAAAGTTTTAATCCTACCAATGTTTTCTATCCATATATGCTGTTTTCATTGATGTTCATTGCTAACTGTTTCAAGCGATCTTATTCTTTTACTTTATATCTAATTATATAGCTATTGATTTCATTTATGAAAGAAAGTTTGATGTTTGTGTTAGTATGAATAAAATATTTTAGAGAAAATTATAAAAGGTAATAAACAAACGAAAAAAGAATATATTAAATCAAATTGAATAAAATTACTATATTTTATGTAGATACGAATAATTCAAGTTATTTTATATTCAGTTAATATATTTAATAAAATTAAAACATAATTCTACATTAAATATTTAAAAATTATTAATCAATGGAAACTTTTATTAGCTTAGTAAAATATAAAAATTTTCTAAGTAGCAAGTCATTACATTTAAAAATCCATATTATTATACTATATAATTAATAATTTATTTAATAAAATAAATTGTATCTAAAATAAATTTAGTATAAGGATTTTCTGCAATAATAATATGATTATACATATTATCTTAATTTATTATTATTTCTATAATTTATATTGTAATTTATATTATAATGAGTAATATTAAATTAAAGTAATACAAAAAATGTATTGTTTAAATAAATGTTTCTGATCTATTAATAAAAATAAAATTTATGTAATATAATTTATTTTAAATCCGTATATATAACATAACATATTATAATTAATTATTCATATAGTATATATGAATATTTATTTTATATCTGTAAGATAATTTATTTACTGTACAGATTTTATTATAAAATTTTGTTTATAGAAATAAAAATTTATTTTTATTGTTTTATATTTTTATAAAAATAATTATTTGCTGTGTTTTCTAGATTATATTTCACAAAAATAACCTTTTGATTTGTATTTTTTAATTTTTTAAATACAAATTCACAAGTAAATCTGTAAAATATAGTTAATAAAATATCAAATGATGATTATGAAGGTCAATCAACTCAAATACATTGTAAAAAGAAATATTAATTTATAACAACAACAATTTTTGTTTTATTTTTTAATTATTAATAATTTATATATTTAGTAAAGTTTTTATTTTTCAAATTCAATTTACCAACTTAGAATTCTATAATAATAAAATATAATTTATTTTAAAAGTTAGAAAGCAACTTCTACATTTCTATGCAGTTTTTACTTTCAATATTTATAATAAATTTGATATTGTTTTTTATTTTATTTGATTTGTACAATTAGCTTCAATGATAATCGAACCCATGAAATATATATTTTCATAGACAATAAATATTATCATTTTGAATTCTTTAAATATCAAATTCTACTGTGAAATTTCTACTAAATATGGATCAATTATACATTTCTATATCATATGAAATATATACGTAATACATTTTTATATTCATGAAATTAACTATAAAATTCGAGCTTCTAAAAAATAGTCACTATAAATACTTTATACTTATAAATATATACAATCGTTTGAAATATATTTAGGAAATTATATCATTTTTTTATTACATTGAAAGTTTCAATATTTGTCTTTAATTCAAACGAAATAAATATATTATTTCATATATTAATATTATTATTATTTTTCACGTTCATTTGAAGCTAACCTAAAAGACTAATGTATTGAATAAAATGTTGAAAAATTTTGTGACTTATGCATGTTAAGTTAATTTATTACAATGATTTGGATCAATTTATAATACATTTAAAATAAGAATAAAAAATAAAGTAAGGTTACATTAGGATATTAAAAGAAATATAATTATAAGCATGTTACATAAATTTTAGTTGTAATAAATTTGATTATTTATGATTATAATATAATAATTTTTTAAAGTTTATTTAAGAAAATGACAAAATTTTTAAAATCACTAAAAATTTCTAAAAAATGTTTTAATATTATATAATACGATCATTTTTATTTCAAGAATACAAATTTAAATAAAAAAAATCATAATTATAATTGTAGAATGTAAATTATACAACTTAAATATAAGGTGTTCATTTTCAGACCTCAAACAAGAGAATATGGCATATAAAGCCTTCATTATCAAAACCACGGTAGAAAATTAGACAGACAGAGGGAGAGAGGTTGATAAATATAAGAATAGAAACTTTTATAATATAGGCAGTATCACATTCAGTGATTAAGAGAATCTTAATCTTGAATAAATCTGGAATACGTTTCTAATAACTTTTAGACTGCTACGATTATACACTCCTACTTACATTCCAATGATCGATTTCAGAATCCTAAATTCACATTTGTTGGCTTCTATTCTATGATATAGAAAGTAATCTTGAAAAGCTTATGAAATCCTCTTAGTTTTTGTTTTAAAAAATGTCCCGACAAACTATTATCCTGAGTCGCTAGAGAAAACTTATATCTGTAGTTTAAAAAACTAATTGACTAGCTCTCTCGTTTAGCGCTCATGTATTTTGAATCACTCTCATCCCTGATGGAGTCTTTGTCTTCATTGAACATCGGTTAATATCTATTACATCCAAATGGGTCAATAAAAGTCTATAAATTAATAATACTTAAGTGCTAAAGGCCTCCGAAAAATATATATTGATTAAGAATCCACTTTTCATTAGTTCTCTAAAATATTTATACAATACTTTATTAATAAAATTGACGATAATTTTTAAAAATGAATCTTCATAATACAGAAAAATAATATCTGTTAATAATATCGAAAAGCAATATTATTCTAGTTATTAATTTTATATCTATAATATACATAATCTATTTTATTTTACTTTTATTTACTTTTTCTCTTTAAATATAATACAAGATGATACTATGATTTTAACATATCTAGATCAAATTGATTAAATCCTAATAGAAATTCAATAATTATAAATCTATTTTTAAAAATAATGTTTTGTTTATATGAAAATATTTGTTTAAAAATAATCATTTATTCGTATAAAAAAATCTGTATATATTAATATTATGTTATTACGAATACATTATATACTGATCAAAAATATTTTCTAAATCAGAAGTTCTTTTTTTAAATCGTATATTTCTTTTATCCAACTGAAATATTTTAAGACTTTTTAAATATAATGCTAATTGATAGTTACATATTTCTCATGATTTAAAGAGATACATTAAAACAAATAAATAAATATACTGCGTTTTAAAAAGAATTATATTCCTTTTAATAATTAAACCTCTAGCTAGATTAATTAGCAGCCAAGTATTAATTATAATATGTGTAATTAATAGTAGTAAAATATGGTATTTAAATTAACGAACTTAAAAAAAAAATAGCTTAAAAAATAATTTAAATAAAAAGTATATACTTATTAGAAATATTATAATTTTTTAAATTAATTATAAAATAATTATAGAGTATTTAATTATATAATTTTATTACTCATAAATAATAATTTAACTTTGTTATTAAGTTAATAACATAATAGAAATTTTTAAGTGAAGATCTAACATAATTTATATCAACATTTTTTTATTGTATAATCAAAATTGTATATACTATATCATATGTATAAGTTGATAATGCATACAGAATTTAAACCTATATATTTTTACATACTATAAAATAACTTATTTTTATATTCAATTACTTTTTGTTGTAATATTTATTGAACTATATAATTTAATTCCATAGTTAACCGAATATATATTTATATACTAAAAGATTGCCCTTGTTAGAAATTATTGATATTTGTGAACATATATATTTATCCTACAATATATAATTAAATTTATAGTTTTTTTAAAATTGTTTCTCTTTTTTCTCGAATAATCATGAATTGAAAAACAGTAATTTACATTGGGCCGAATGAGTTTTAAAATTTACTGCAAATATAATATATAACTAATTGTATAAATCTGTAATCATTATTGCAGAAGAATTCATTTGTTCACAAAGTCTTTAATATAAGAATTTTTTCATTTTTGATAATATATAATACAATTTTAAACTGTTTGAAAAAGAATGAGCTTCATAACTCGATAAAATTATATAAAGATCTTACTAGAAAAGAAATATTAATCGAGATATTAATTAATAAATTGAAAAAATATTAAAATATCATGATACATAATTAATAATAAAATTCTAAAAACATTTATAACGAAATTATCTTAATTCCAATAAATTCTCAAATGAGGAAAAAGTCAGAACAATTTTTGTATTGTGATCTTTGGTAAAAGTAGTAGAAAGAAGATTTAACAAATGGATTAGCTATAAATAAATATAAAAGTTTATTTAAAAATAATGTAAAAAATATGTATCCTTTTGGTAAATCTATTTCACAAAGAGATTTTTAAAAGGTATCTCGGTATATGTATAAAAAATTCAAAGGAAAATAATCTTGGTTCTGTTTGTTTTTTATCTATAGTCGAATCAGATTAAACAATCTTCATGATTCTATTTTATTTAGCCTTCGCTATAAATTGCAAAGAATCAGAAACCAAAATTTATATAACGTTTTTATGAATGTATATACTATAAAAATTTTATAAAATACTCATAAATGTATAAAGGAATTACTTAAAATGAATTATACTCGATTAATATAGGTATGGTTAATACTTTAGTTAATAAATATAAAATTATAATATATTAATAAAATAATAATAAAATAAATGAACATAGGTTCTAAACGTAATAATAAATAAACGTTTTATTCATATTAATATATATAAAATTAAAACAAAAAATTTATTTTATATAGTTCTAAATGTTTGTTATGAATCTGAAACAGATTAATATATTATATATTTAAAATTGATAACGAATTCTCTATATGATAAAAAAGTATTTAAGATTGAATATATTTCATTACATTTTAATTTAATATGCCTATTTCGAAATACATTAAATTTGAAAATTAAAAAATATATATTTTTAATAAAAATTGTAATTATGTACCAAAATAATCAATAAAAGTTAAAAACTTTAAAAAATATTTGTAATTAATTTATAACTTTTTGCTCATTTAACAGCAAAAAAATTACAAATATAGATATTTTATTCATTATGACATTAAAGTATTGTTTTTGTTTATTCATTTTCTTATGTTTTATATTTTCTAAAATTTCAAATTCTTTAATTTCCTTCTAAATTTTCATATATATATTTTCAATCTGAGCCTTTTTTCACGATCATCTTTTTTTTTTTCATAACAAATTCTATTAGCCATTCCTGATACGAATATTTCATATGATGCAGTATAATATAATGTAGAAGAAATTTTGATAATGAAAAAATAACTCAATATATAAAAAACTCTTAAATCTTTCTGATGTTAAAAATAAAAACTAAAATTATTTATTTAAAAGTGGAACTTTAAAAATCAAAATTACATGAGTTATAATTTATAACTATCAATATAAATATAATTGTAAAAATAATCTAAAATCAATCTACCTTTTATATATAGAAAAAAAATCTGTATTTGATGGTATAGTTACATAAATGATTGTCAATGATCTTTAAAAAAAAATTAATTTAATTGTATGTTTTTGAACATTTGGATTTATTTCAAAATTTTGTTATATTTTATTATTATAATATTGTATAAAATGGTGCACAGAATTTAAAATATTTAATTTAATGATATTGTATTTAATGAATAAAATGTTGTTTTTTAATATAATTAAATTATATAATATTACTTACCTAAATATTCATATATCTTAGGTATATATTTTCATATACATTGATAATATAATTTTATATGATAATGACATAAAAACAACATTAACAATTTTCTTTGCTTACAGTTATTAATTAACTCTGATTGTATTTAAAAAACTTATATTCATTATTTGAATTTATCTATAGCGACTATTTGTATTTTCTTGTATGTATATTAATTTTCTCTCTCTCTATATATATATATATATATATATATATATACATAAAATAATGCATGATTGATTCAATGACGAATTCGCTTTATTATTGAAAATATAACCAAATGAAATAACCACCATGCTAAAATTTAATATATTTATTCTTTGATTTATGAGAATAATATCCACTGAATATTTGGTTGATTGAAACTGATTAGCTTAGCCATACTTCCATTTTGCTGTTACTGGCTTCGTGTATGCCTATGAACAAAAGTGTGATTTATCCATGTAAATATATTTAATTCTATATGAACTTTCTTTATTATAATTTTTTATGTTATAAATAATTATACGTATTAAGTTGCATAAAAGTTATAATTATGTGTTAGTATTATAAGTATTTATAAATAATTCTAAATTATCATACACACAAGACCAGTATGTAATAAATTTTAACACTTTACAGGATTTAAATCTTATTTTATTACACAAAAATTAAAATTATATAAATTAATTAAAATATATTAAAGATTTATCTTTGTTTTAAAAAAGTTGAAGTTTATTACATTTATTAATACATTCATATTGTTTAGAATTTGTAATTCATATAATTATTTTGAGTATTTTTGTTATTTTAAAAATATTTAATAAGCATTCATATAATATTTTATAAGATAACCTTTTATTTATCGTCGTTATATTATTATAAATTGAATAGACAGTGGAATATATGGTATATTATAAAGTAAATATTTCACTCATACACAGAAACATATATATATATATACAAACATACAATGTTTATACTGTATATACTGTCAGAATTATACCAAATACTCAAAATGATACTAAACATGAAGAGCTTGATCCATTAGTATTACAACACTAACTAGCAAAAATGAATTACAGTAATACGCAAAATATCAACTAATTTATGTCAATCATTTTAAAAATCATTTGAATTATCATAAATTTTACACAATCAATAAATATCGGTGTTACTTGTTTGTATTAAAGCGGGATATTTTAACCAAATTTTGATTATTGCTCCATATTTTATATATTTAAAAAAAACAGCAATGTTAAGAACAATTAAATTCACAAAATATTAATGAAATCAAACTACTTTGCAGTTTTTTATTTAGAAAATTAAAAAGACTGATTTATAATACATTTTTTCGGATGAATTACTAATATTTAACGCATTAATCTATATAAAAACAAATATAAATTTCCTTTTATTCAAATCAATTAATATATAATAATATTATCTAGTACATGGTACAAATGTATAATTATGCTCTTATTGAAAAAAATTCATATTTATTGGCAAAGTTATCTACATCATCATTGTTTTCCTTTAAATTTTAACCATACAAGGTAGCTATTTGATATTTGACTAATATTTCAATATTAAAAAAGATTATAATTCCAATGATAAAATTACTTATATAACTTATTTATATTTTTTTCTGGATTAATGAGAATTATATTAAAAATATATTTCTTCTAATTAAAATTCATATTTGTTTTTAGCTATAATTTGAGCTCTATTTTTTATGAATAAAACTAGATATACATAATTTGTGCATATAACAATATATCATATTGTATTATAGTATGATTTTATTATTTTAAATGCAAAATTCAAAAAGTATTAATATTTTTAATAAAATCTGTAATGAATATTGATAGAATCAATTTTATATTATATAAATAGATAATATAATTATTTTATAATACTAAAGATAAGTTAAATAAAAATCATGCTTTTAAGGATAATTTATTTATAAAACATATTAGTATGACTTATTATTTTAATTCGTATAAAATATAAGATAATTATATTTTATTTTAAAAATAGACAATTTAAAAGTACAAATCGTACTTTATATTTTTATGTACATTATTTTTAAGTTGTTCTTTATTACAGATATAACGAAAGACTATAAATTCTTATTATATCTAGTTAATAAAATTTGTAATATTTAAGAGATATTGATTTAAATACGATAATCGATTTAAACCGAATTTTAATTTTTTTATAAAAAATCCTTCTACATATTATTATTAAATATATATGAAAGAGCAAAAATTTTCTTTTCAAAATGGTGATATCATTACATATCTAGATTAAATAATTTGAATTTGAAAGATTAAAAGTCTAATAACTCTATATAAAATTAAACAAAATTATTTTTATATAAATAGTATGCATTCAAATTTAAAATGTATTTAAGTTTAAAATTATATAAAAAACTTGTTTGTAAACTGAAAATATTTAGTTTATCAAAAATTTCATACTTAGTTTAATAGTGGTTAGTATTTGAAATATATAAATTTAATTTTAGGTTTATTCATTTAAAATATTTAAAATATTCTTCCCGATACTTTATATGATTTATAAATTTTAAAAAATCCCATTTTTTATACATAATTCATGAAGAAAAATTTTTATATATTTATTTACAGTTGACTTAAGAGAAAATAAATTTTTTCATGATTTATGTACTTGTTTACTGATCTAATTTATAGTCAAATCTCTTTGTAATAGTAGCAAGTAATTATTTAAAAAATCAGATAGAGTGAATATCGACCTACATATAATAATTTATGGAAGTTTATTTTTATCTTCAGAACTTTAGTAATTTAAATGTTATTTGGAAAAAATCGCTATAAATATCTGAATTAAGATTTTTAATAGCATTTAGAATATTTTCCATTATTTATCATTTTCGATATAATTATCAATCAATTGCACTGATTTATTGTTTATTGATTATAATAATTAACTTTATTTATTGTTTTGAAATATCTCTTTAACTAAATAAAATTTTATCGCTACTTCTTATATATTAGTTTAATTTATCTCCATATCCCTTTTTACATAGCTTCCGTATGTTTATATATTTATTTAAGTTATGGACTTTTGCTATTTTCCAATTTTTAATTTATTTCTACAGAATAACTATATTAACAAATCGTTAGTTTATATACCAATTTAGGTTCAATAATACTAGTCGTTTTTTTTGTACAATTTAAACCTATTATATTCTTAATATATTGAAAATTAACTAGCGTTTAGTTATTTTTAACAAATAAATTTTTTCCTTGTTATAACTATATTAGGCACTTAATATATGCATAGCTTTTAACAATATTATATATTCAGTATATACATCACTAGGTGGCGAGTATTTTGGTTACAAATACTAAAACAATTAAAATAGATAGTATGTATGTATAAAAATCATTTTCTGTATCTTAATGGAAGCAAAACTAATCGTACGATACTTTAAGTTATAAGTCATAATTGCTGTTATATACACTTCGAATATTGGTGTTAGTAAACCGTTTTATTATTAATGGCTCTAGAAGGTTAGACGTTATCTATTATTATTCTAATTTTATTATTGAATATTAAGTGTTTTTCATTATATAGATTATGTATAAACTAAATTGTATTTTTAACTCAATAATATTTTTACAAAAATTGTCTATATTAAAACAATAAGTAGATTGTAATTATTTTCTTACAAGCTATTTAAAAAATAATAATTATCTATATTATGACAACATATTTTATCACTGTAAATATTAAATTTTATTTATAATTTTTAAATATTTTAAATGAAAAACCACATTTCTACCTGATAATAGAATTTTATATTATTTAATTTCATATTTTGTTTAGATATGTTTTCATTTTTTGTTGATATTTGAAAAACTTCATATTTAAATCTAAATTGTAAAATAATAAATTTTGTATATGAAAATTCCTCGTGTTGTTATATTATTTATACCATAATTAAGCTTTAGTTCATCACTAATAATATTATTTAATAACTTTTTTAATGGATAATAAGAATAAAATTTTTTTCTCGATTAAAGAATATACAATTTTTCTACAAAGTTTCCATTCAATACATAATATATTTGAACTGGCTTTACAAACAAAGTAATTAGAAAAGTTTTAATGATTTCAATCAAATAAATGTTTTATTCTTAGTTTCTCTCATCTATAGAGTATGTTATATTAAAAAGATAATTTTCAAATAGATTTTCAAGGAATGTTTAAATAAATTTCAAATATAATTATTTTTAAAATTGTTTTACATCTGTCACAAGATCATCGCATTTTCGCTGACATGCATATTTTATATTATAAGATACTAAAAGAATAAAAGTTCCTCATAAACGATATGGATAAAAAAATGCAAACATTATATAAAGTTATATGATTCTAACACGGATACGATGCGTTGAACAGAAAAAAAAGACAAAGTCTGGATGATGGATTTGGTTTATTGAAGAATAATAGTGCACTGCATTATATCTTAGTAGTCTTCTGAAATACTTTAAATATGCATGGTTCGTATCTAACTAGAAAATAATAAAACACTGTCTCACTTTAAATATATGTTACATACCAAAAAGGGAATATGGCAAAATACCGCTGTAAGCTTATAGTATTTCAATAAAAATTATTTTAATAGCTATATAAAATACTATATTTACTTATAGTTTCTTGTTAAATTTCATAAAAATTTTTAATATTTCAAAATCTATAATTTTCAAATTACTATATATATATATATATATATATATATGTATATATTTATGTGAATATTGAAGTAATAGTATCATTATTTTTTTATTATAACAGTGAAAAGGGATTTCTAAAAGATAGAAAAAGGTATGAATAAAAATTTAAATTAAAAAATTTTTTTTAAATTTTATAATAATATAAAAAATATTGAATTTGTTGAAATCATAATCTACAATTTACCGAAGGCAATTACATTTAAATTCATAAGAACTGTTGTCGCTACTTTACATTTTTATTTTATAATAGTTCCAAGAATTATTAGACTACTGAATTAAGCTTTCTTTGTTATCTTTGATTTTCTCAATTCTTATTTTGTTAAAGTGTGCCGTGCAAAGAGTTTTCTTCTTCTTCCTTTTACTGTTAAACTTGTATTTTGAAATAACAAAGTTAATAATAACAACAACAACAAATGAAGCGTGGTCTATTCTTATTAACTTCTGTATTAATCTGAATAATACTTGTAAATTTCATACATATACTTTCGATGGGAGGTTTTACCAAAATTATTTCCATAATTCCATGTTTTAAAACGTACGAATCAAAAGAGTAAAATATATAAGTGGCTTCTACTAAATACATAATCTGATAAAAATATCTCCATTCAATAATAATAAAATTATAACGATTAAAACAATAATATTTCAATAAAAATAATTAACAGATTAAGATATTTATAATAATTTATTAAATTAGTTGATTTAAAATCAGCAATTATTTATAAATATTTTAATTTATATTATATTTATATTTTTATATATAATTTATATTATATTTATATTTTTATATATAATTTATATTATATTTATATTTTTATATATAATTTATATTATATATATTTTAATTGGATTAAAAACATACAAAATCATCTTATAATAATTCTTACCTGATCAATTTATTTATAGGTGAACATCCAGCAGCGATGCAACATGGTAATTCAAGTAATAGTGGTGCAACTACACGTACTATCGCTCTTCTTTTGCTACTTTTGCATGCCGGTTCCTTTGCAAGGTGACTACTGAGCTACTTCATTTTGTGTTAAAAAAGAAGATAGCAAAATGCAAATCAGCACAAATAAGTTATCAAGATGAATGGTACAATTGCGACCGTTATAAAATGAAATGAGGAACTGACAAAGAATAACAGATAGCGGTTTTTATATAACCACTATATTCTGTTTCCAGTGCAATTGATGAAAAAAAGAATATAAAAAATTTGAATGTTTAGTATCGTAAATACTTCATTCTATTAGAATGATAGAATAAAATATTTAAGCTGTCTCACTCTAACCCAAACATTCAATCAAAATCACCCTTACAGAACCATACAATTCTTCTCGGCATGATTTAAATGTACATCGAACAGCTTCAACGCCGGAAACTGCACCCGCCAACCTAATTTAATTCTGTTATTCTTTGATAAAGAAAAATATTTTAATGTAAATGCTTGTATACATCAATACTCGGAGGGAAATTTTAATTTTAGTACAATGATTATGATCATTAATCGTTTGCCATAATGAGTTAAAGCTTCGTAGATACGGCATGGACCAAACGGAATTTTGGATTTTGTAATTATGATTTAATTTATAAAGTTTTAAAATAATAAATTAGTTCAAACTATTTTATCGTATATAACTAAATTCACATTATAAATCCTTCTATTATAGTTAAATAATGAATTTAATTTTAAATAATTTTTATATTACAGTTCAATTACAATTAAGTCAGACCTATAAAATTGAAATTTTTATCGAATAAAACTTTTTCAAAATAAATTCATAAAATGTGATAAGAAATATCTAGTTTAACATAATGCTATGAAATCCAATTAGAAAACTTAAGGTGTCGGGAACAATTATATCATTTTTATATTTTAAAAACATGAGAGATTACATTGTATCCTTATATTCATTAATATAATTTTTATATCAAAAATAATAAAATGATTAAAATCTTACATATGTAAACCATATTATTATATGTATTTAGAGATCTGTTTTTAAAATTGTTGGTCAAATAGTTTTGTTTACCAGTTAAAAAAAATGTAGCAAATTAAATCTTTTTATTAATGATTAAGAAAATTAATCTGATTTTCTTAAGTATCGGATGTAAATAATGACGGTATGAATCGACTCATAGATAAATTTTATTCTCTCCAAGTATAATTATTTATGACAAGCATGTGCACAAAATTTTCTTTTTCAAAGTTTAAGGTGCTGTGTTTTTTAGCATTTATGAAATTTCAGAAGAACATGTTATTTACTGAGCGGTGTATAGAAGATTAAAAGAGTTATAAGCATGGGTATTCCCGTTATTTTGTAATAAATATTTTTTTTTATTACTTATTACGTCAAGTGCAAAATTTGATAAAGCTTGATATACTACTGTCATATTATAGAAGAAATTTCAAAATTTTAATGAGAACTATTTTTTGTCTTCGAGAAAAAGAGGATAATGTTATACATATATAATTTTTAAAGGGACGTGAAAATCGTGTCGTGTATTGTTAAAGATATGTATAATACAAATCTTTGTTATTTATATTTTAACAAATCATTGTACAAGTTTTTGAAAAAATCTCATCGTTTCCTTAAATATCTTTTTTAAGCATGTTAAATTAACTTAATAGTATAATGTAATTTCTTTTTAGGATATGATACGTAATATTAATTTGTATTATTTTATAATTTTATATAAATTGTAGAATACTTTAGTAAAACCTAATTACTTATAACATTATTCAACTTTTTATATATAAAGCAAATACTTAGATTGTATTAACATAATAATTTTTTTAAAAAATAAAATCAATGAATTAATATTAAATTTTAAAAAATATAAAAATGAATTTCTTATCCCTTAAAATTATTATGCTAAAATAAAAATGTAATTTTTAAATGATATTCTCAAATATTTTTTTTGTTATTGTTTTTATAAAATTAATACAATCATGTTATTCAAATATTGAAATCATTTGTTTAAAGCGAATTTTCTTCCGGTTAACATATCTTCTAAAGATTTCACAAACTGCAGGTGCTGTTAAATTAAATGTATAGAATATTCTATGATGATCTAAAGCAGGAATTTATAAATAAAAGATAAATCTACAAATGAATGTAAAATATTGTTTATACTTTTTTTCATTTTTTCATTTTGTACAAACATTATAAGCTATATGAATGATGCTAGCTTTGTATGGTATTAGCTGCCCCAAATATTATTTCAGGTTTATACATTTATGAGGTGAATATTGCGTATGCGTGTCTTATAAAAATGTAAATATAAAAAGTAGCTAACTTAGAATTTTGTTTTGTACTATTTAATATAAGATTAAATATGTTATTATATATAAATTTGCTATTATAATTCTAAATATCAAAGAGCATCTATAAATAACTATTTATTTAAGTGAATTAAAAATAATTTCTAATATTTTTAATTATATACGTAATACTATTCATTCGTATATTTATCAAAAATTAATCAATTCATTAGCGTTTTATATTACTTTAATTTTACGTGAATGCTAACTCCTTTTATTTTGTATATTGAAATAAAAATAATTTAAAAATTTTACTGTAATACAAGCTTTGCTTAGAATGATGAATAAATATTATTGAAAAAGAAAAATAAATCGATGTTTTTTTTATATCAAATCCTTTAAAAATAATTTATAAGTAGTAAAACTCAATTTTTATTCAAATTAGTTTCCAAATATTCTATGCAAAACAAATAATCACTGTTAAATAATAAAGGCAATGATATATAATTTTATACTTTTATTATAATAAATTATTTATTTATATAAGTTTTATTTGATAATAAAAGTTACATGGAAATTTAATAATATGGAAAAGTGCTATTAATACTTTATTACTAGTAGTACTATTAATTTAGGTACCAAACAAATTTTTTAAAGAATCCTGTACATTCTATTACAATACATTATTAAAAATTATCGTTATAGCATTATGCACTAGAATTCAATTTTGAAATGTATTAGCATAAAAGTCGATGGTAGTGCTATGTTATACGGTAATACTACTTAAAAATTGCTTTAATAAAATTTCTTTCTCAGGTTTTATGTTAAATTTTATTATGCCTATATTTATAGAGATCAATGATTTATAGTATATATAACTTGTAAATAAATAATATAATCATAAATCGTACACCATATCTTAAATTTCACCTGTAATCTACGAACGGAAAAATGAAAGACGCTACAAATTTTACGTGGATTTTCGTCGTCTAAAGTAGGTGAAAATGAAAAATGTCTATCCTTAATTTTATTTTTATTTATTTTTATTTATTTTTATTCCTAAATTTTTTTTTAATTTATTATTGACTAAATATATTATTTCTTAAATTTATAGGATATATTAATTTTAAGTATATGTTTATTAATATTACAAAAAAAATCAAGAAAAGTTTTCAATTATAAAATTTACATTGTATAGTAATACATATGAATATGTACAAAAAAATGTTAAAATTTTTTATTAGAAGAATTACAAATCTTTACTGAGTAAGTTAAATATTTCAAAAATCAATTTATAAAAACTTCTTATTTTAAATTTAATTCGCTTTATCAAACATCCAAATAAAATTATAAAAAAGATATAATAAGAATATAATATCGTTACGATTTTATTAAGATACATAAAAATCTGTAATATAAGAATATGATTCAAGAAAAAATTTAGTGTTTCTTATGATTTAGTAAATATATTTTAATTATTATATTTATACAATATATCGTTCATAATATTATGACTAATAATTTATACTACCAAAATAAACTACTAAAATAAAAATATGATTTCATAATTATCTTATGTTAGCTATATCTGACTGAACATATAAGTTCAAAGATCTACATTTCTTTAAGACTTCACTAACTAAAATACTTATTTCTATAACTGATGAATTAATCTTCAAATAGAGGATCGTCAGAATAAATTTAGGTCTTCACGACCCCTTTGACTCCTTTTATGATCATTATCTGTTGAGTTGACCACCTCCTTTAGTTCTATTGATATTGCTATCTGCTGATCTTGCTTCAGCTTCTGGTATAAATTGAAGTGTTCACTCTCATCTATAATTTATCTGCCTTCTACAATTTTCATTATGGATTGCTTAAGCTTCATTAATGTTACCATTAATTATTTTTACTTAGATTTCTAATGCAATACGAATTTTCAGGAATTCATAAATTCATAAATTGATATACAGAATTAGAATTTCTACACTTATATCTATTTTATTCTCAATACTTATTATAAATTAGTTTTACACATAAAAAAATAATTACATCATTTAAAATTTTTATTTTCTATTATTTGTTATAGGTTTATTACTATTATTTAACTTTTTACTTAAGTTTGTGCTTCAGTAATATGATTTCTAAGGTAACGATTTTGTCACTGTATAGTACATATCATTATTATATAGTAACAAAATCTTTAAAAAAAATCAAATAAATGTAGATATATAAGCTTATTATTTGATTTTTTTTCATGTTACATTTCATTATTAGAAACAATCATATTGGTTTATGGTACTTCATTTCTCATGAAATTTTTAATATTTTCAATTAAAATCATAGTTATACCTTTATAGTATCTAAAACTAATATCAATAATGATGCTTCAATTATTTTTAAAATACTTAAAATTATTTCTAATAATTATATTCGTTTAACGATGTTTATAAAAAACAAATTCAGAAAATGCATCGACTAATTATCAAAATAAATTAAACTAGTTCCTATTTGAATTTTTTAATACAAATTTGAATTTTCAAATATTTTACTAGAAAATAAACATAAGATTTTATTTACTATATTTCAATCTTATTTATTTACTCTAGTTAAGTTTTATAAAATAATTGAAAAAAGAAAACATAACTTAACGATAAGTCCTTCACACAATAAATTTAATATACGATGTAGTTTTCAAGCGTCTTTTTATCTAGAGAACATAAAATAAAGAAAGAAAAAATACCAAAGAGGGAAGAGGAAAAGTAAAACATTTTATTTCTATCGAATAAATGAGTAATAGATTAAAATAAGTGATAGAATAAACTAAAAAGATGATAAATTTATTCTTCTATGTATAATAAAGTTGACCTACTTTACAGTTCAATATTTCCCGTTCATGGAATAAGGAATAAGTTTTACACAATGACTATACCCTCTTTCTTATTAGCCATTTTCCTCATACGAGTTATCATAACTTTCATGTCCATTTATTGATTGTTCATAAAAAATTTTTCTTTCATGTATCTTGTTTTTTCTATTTTCTTCCATAAAATTGAGTTTATGTAATTAATTACTTACTTTAAATTACTAACTTATTAAAGAATTTTGGTGACTAAATATTGAAAATTAATTATAACAGATATAGTAAAAATTAATTTATTGATCCAAATAAATATATTTAATTAAATATATACATATTTAATAATCAATATGAAATATATTCAATAAATTTTACAATTTGTAATAAAATGTATTTATAATTAATAATAGTTATAGAGAAAAATTAATTTAAAATTAAGTGCTTATAAAAATTATTTTATGGTAAAGTTTATTGACTATAAATAGGCAATCATGGAGATTACATTAAAAATAAACTTTACATATATATATGATTAAATTGCTGATTTAGAGATAATTAATGTAATAAAAATTCTTAAATGACAAAGATCGTTCATCAGCAATGCATAAATAGTAACTTACATATCATATATTTATTTTCTTAAATATTTAATATTACTTATTATTTTATTATCTCTTTCATTATTATTGGCATAAATTCAATATTTTGTAAACATAAAAGACAATAATTCTACGGCTTTTTAGTTATTATATTGGAGTTATTAAACTATAAAATACAGTATGCGAGAAGTCCTAACTCTAATACTATCCTGTTACAAAGTGCAATTGTAATTACTAGGAACTTGGTATTCACATGAACACAAATACTGAGGACTCCTTTCATGATGCAATATGTTGCTTAACTACACAGATATGCATGCGAACTCGAAGTTTCCTTCGGAAGTTCTTTGAATATTAACAATCTTAAATTTCAACCAACAAAGAAAGGCATCGCAAAATAAAAATGATTATAAAAAGATAAAAATAAAGAAAAAGTTTATTAAATCAACGCTCGAGATTACATGACAAAACCTGTCAAAGATTATATCCTTATATAGAGGTGGATATTTTCTTTCTATATTTATATTCCTGTTTTTCTCTTTCTTTATATACTTTCAGATTCTTTTTCTTTTATTTTCGTTTTCTTTTTATTCTTCTATTTCTATTTATTTTCCATTTATATTTCAGAATCTTTTATTCTTGCACCATGTTTATTTCCGCTCGGACATTTTATTCATGTTTATTCGCAATTAGCACTTGTTTTTTGTATTAAAATTAGAAAATAAAAGTATTGGAAGTCATGTTAGATAAGAATCTCTCTAGTCTAGTATTCCGAAAAGCATTTCCTTTTTTTCTCAATATATTATGGTGTCAATCGTTCAACAACTATTTTTGACTTCACTGATCTTCATGAAAGCTTGGTTCTTGTTACAATATACTCGTACAATTCTTAATTAAATAATATTTTAATTTAAGTAGGTAATTAAAGAAATGTAATAGAAATGCGTACCTTCTAGGAGACTTTTTGTAATTATAAAATTAATTACAAATTAGACTATAATCATTGGAGTGTAGATAATGTAATAATAATTATAATAATTTATACTGAATTAAAAAACCTTGCCTTGCAAAACAATTAATATAGATAAATATGGGTTTTTCCTCATATTCTTTAATCTGTCAATCAAAATTCCGCTTATGAAAAATACTTTTTTTTTTCATGGAAATTATAATGAATTAGCCCGTGATTTTTAATGTGTAATAACTTTGTATTATTATATACTTTAGCTCAATTACTCATTTCAACTAAAAAAATTTCAATTACATTTTATTTTAAAATATTAGTTATTGAAAATACTTATTTATAGTAGTAAGTAATAAATTTTACAGGAGATGAATTATTTTTAAAGTATATTTTAATCATTAAAATCACATATTTTATACCATATCAATAAAAATTTCTTTTTTGTGATTAGTTTTTATATTTTTAGAAAACATTTACTTTTACTGTAAGGATTATATATATATATCTATCTATCTATATATATATTCGCCAGTTCTAAACAAAATTTGTTAAATAAATTGTTTTTGAATTTTCATTACTCTCATATGATTAAAAGTTCGTGTACAAATATACTATTTTTAGTAAATATAATCACATAAATATAATAAATGAAATATATATTGTACAATAAATAAACTAGAAAACAATAGTAAATTAGTTTAATGATCGCCTAAATCTCCTTGAAATAGTATAAAATAACTTTTTTATTGTACTTAAAAATCGTAAGAACACATATTTATATTTAGTTATTTTTATATTCCAATAATTATTTTATACTTTTCTATTAGAATAAATAATTAAAATTTTATTATTTTTACTTTCAATTTTAAATAACACTTTTATTCTTCATTCAAATAGTTGTGTTCGTATTATGTTGATAACTCAAAAATATCTATTCACATTTTATCGACATTTTAAATAGAACGTAGCTTTTCTGATTTACTTCTTATTTAAATATATATATGTACTCAACTTTATATTTTATAAGTATACAAAAGAATATTTTGGTTTACGATGAGTCTAAATACATTGAATATTTCCTCTATTTCTATTCTATATCTATTTCTTCCATTAAATTAAATATTATCTTTCACAGTATACTTTAATTATTAAAAAATTTAATATTTATCATTTTTTTAAATTATAAATCTTTGCACTATTCTTTTAAATGTTAATCTATATTAATAAACTAATTATGTTCTCAGACATCTAATTATCTTGGAAATATTATATAAAATATAAAATATCTTTATCTGAACGTACTGTATTATAATATCAATTACAGAAATATTTTATATTTGAATATTTCTTAAGATTTTTAAAATTTATAATATTGTATACTTTGCCTCTATAAATATTGTGAAAGCTATTTAAACTTGAAATTTATATTACATATACTAATACAATTTTTAATATTTTTTAAAAAAATATAAATGTATAGTTTCACATATCAGGTTTTGTTTTTTCAAATTAGAACCATTTAGTTACTACATAAAAAGTCTATTTCGTTTATTACTATCTACTTCTTTATCATTGTCTATTCAAAATAGAAATTTTAGATGTTAAACTACGGCATTGTTTGATTCTACTTAAGAAGTAAGCCTTGTACATATGTACTCATACTATATTTTATAGAGTGCATAAATCTCAGCAAATAACCAATAACGAGGTACAAACTGAGAATACGAATTAAACGATCTTATTTTCAGTTTACTCAGAATCACTAATAAAGATATCAAGGATAATGTGAAAAAAAAAATTTTATTTTTTTAATTTACAATTGAAAATTCTAGACTAAAGATAACGGAATGATTCCAGATTCAATGAACTAATAAATATTTTTCAGAAACTATTAAAATTAATAAGATATTATAATAATTTCAAATATTTATAGTTGTAATGAAATCATATACTTAGCTTATTAATAAACAACAATTTTTAACTGCTTAGGACTATTTATTCTAAATCCTCAATTACTTCAACAGAATTTCCTTACTATTTTCTATGTTTATTAAAATTTTTACTGTAATATTTGAGAACACTTCTATTTCACTTTTTTATCACAAACAAAATATAAAACTTTACTGATCTTTATATATGAAAGATGAAGTATACAAATTTCAATACATAATATGCAAGAAAATAATTATTTGAATAAAATAGTAATCTTAATACGAGCTATTTTATACATAACTAAATTAACAATAGAAACGATATTATTGTAATTGTTTAAACATTACCTATAATATTTAAAAAATATATATATAATATATTTAAATAAATAAAAGAATTAACAGAGAATAAACAGAGATCAAGAGCTTATAAATGAAAAAAAAATTGTAAAGTATTAATGCACATTATTCAAATTTATTATATATCATCAGATAAGAAGTGTACTATATGAAGAAAGTCCGGGTGAAGGTGCGGGTGAAGGTGCGGGAGAAGGTACGGGGGAAGGTTTGGAGAAAATTTGAGTTTGATGCATATATTCTAGTCAATTTAGTTGAATATTCTATTTTGATATATCTTAATACATATATGAAAGATTAATAGAAAAGTTATAAATAAATATTAACTACAAGTAGAGTTGCAATCTATTTATACATTTTAATATTTGTTGATGGAAGTATTTTCATAAATTGTAAGTACTTTTTTGTGTATATAAATATGTTATGATTTTAATAGTGTATTTTAATTGCTACAACTTAGAATTATTTGTAATTCTTGCTTTAATTGCTTACTTTTTTTTTCTTCAAAAAATGCATAATAAACTAATATTTTATATATTTCATATAGAACCGAGAAAATATACATATATTTTTCCATTAGTCACGTATATATTGTTTTTATTTTTATTACGTGTTACGAACTGTTTGTAAAATATGTACTGCATGGGATTCTATTTTAATTATTACTTTGTAAAAATATTACGTATAAAAGTGCATTCGCAAATAGAACTTTTTTCTCAGTATTGGTCTTTTGCTGTATACGTCAAGTTTTATGTGCATCGAAGTATTTGGTAGATAATATTATTTGTAAATGTTTTACCATTCAAATTTAAATACCATATGAAAGATTTTTATAAGAATTTTTAACAGAATAATATTAATTTTAATTAAAAATTTTAACTTACTTATTGAAAGTACAAGTTCAATTTTATTTAATTAAAAATATATTCTAATTTATAAAATTAATTTAAATGTAATAGAAAAGTATATATTAAAAATGAAGTTTTGAATAAAAATTATTTAATGGGAATTAATAACAAGATTATTATTTGATACAACATTTCTAAATTATTGTAATGATTTAATTAATACTTTATTTAATTCAAATGTATAGTTTAATTTATACCATAAAGAGTTTTAATTTAAATAATAAATAGTAATTTAAAATAATAAAATTTGAAATAATGTAAAAAACAACATTTTTAATTGTATAAAATTTATGATAAAAAAAGGATAAATAAGGTAAAAATAATAAAGAAAATGTTATTTTACGTAATTAAAATTATTAATTTAAATTTCTTTAAATCTATTTAAAAAATTCATTTTCTATATAGTTTTTTTAATATATAAAGGTAATATAGTCGCGATTTTATAAATATATATTGGAAAATTTCCAAATATATTTGTTTATGCTTGTATGTATAAAAGGCCAAGCCTTGACATAAAATTAACAAACTGAGATATAAAAATATTGTAGATTGAATTATTTTTAATAAACTTATAATTATCTAGTAAATTTTTTAAAAAAGTTCCAAAAGATTATAAAATTTGTAGTTGTACTTTACGATTTTTTTTGTAAAAAATAAAAACAATTACGGATTCATTATGCAAATACACAAACTTTTATATAGTGTATTAGAAATTTAACAAATAATAGGATATATTTTATACATTTTTCAATATTTTGAAACGAAGTTAAACTTCTATTAAAAAATACAAGAAAAAAAAAGAAATATAATTTTGACAATAACCTGTTTAAAAATTTAAGTATCGCTTCACTTTTACGTATTTTAAAACTAAACTTTTGAGAATTTTCATATTATTTTAATCATAATATATATACTGGATAATATTACATTTCTTTTAGTATATCATTATAAGTTTGCTAAAGTAGAATAATAATTTTTCTTTTATTCAAAATAATTATAGAATTTATAATTTTACATAGAATTGAAATAATATTTATTTACAATAAAATTTTTTCTTATACAGAGATTATGCACTTAATTTAATAATTATATTATTTTTCCAATCTGTTAGTTAAAGTAACGTTTATTAGTATGTTATACTTTTTTATTAATGTAAAATTGGATTTTGCTTATTTGAATATTACTAGAAATCTACTTTTTCTACATGTTTTTATTCTTTTTGTATTTATTATAATTATATAAATATATATATTAATATTTATAAAGAATATCAAATGATAAAATATTGAAATATTATAGTACTTATAAACATAATTTTCAAATATAATTTAAAATATATATTATATTAATTTATACTTCAATCAAATTCTCAATTTATATATATTATTTTATTTATATATTATTTCAATTATATTTTAATTAGAGGAATTTAAACAATATATCTAATGTTAAAAAGAAAGAACGATAATAAGAAGTATATTCTAATGCATAAAAAATTTAATCAAGAATTCATAATCATTTTTAAAAGATAAATATTTTTAAAAATACGTAAATAAATAAATTTATGCCTTAATTTATTTAACCCATGTATTAAATGTTTGTTTGAAATACATATTGAAATTGAAATAATAATTGCATATAATACAATTTTTAAAGCATATAAATTTGAAAACTTTCTTAATATTTAATAAGTATTCAAATTAAAAACAGAATATAGTTTTTAACTGTCGTTGGATAATTAATTGCTTTTCAACGAATATCTACCATATATCAAATAAATATAAAATATATTTCTTTTCTTTCTATTTTCAAGTTGAAATGAAAAGAGAGTTATCTTTTATAAGTTTATTCATCGTGTTACCAAATCAGATAAAAATGTAATCATGATTTAAGACAAAAATTAAAGTTCACGTTTTCCATAATGATAATCATAACATTTCATTTTTGTATACAAAGTCTGTAGTAACTATAAGGGAAAAATAATGAATAGAAAGGATAAATAAAAATACAACATATCGATGTCTGTTTTTTATTTTTTGACGTTCTTAAGAAGAACTCTTTCTTTTTCAATATTTACATTCTATATTTAGGATAAATGTTTTGATTGTTTAAAATGAATGGATTATATAATTGGTATCAACGAGTTTGATATGACATTAAATATCAATAAATGTAAAAGAGACTTTTAAAAAATATATGGTGATTTTAAATTTAACATAAACTTTAAAAAATTATCTAAAAAACATAAATGTATGGAAAGATTAGATAATATTTTTGATTATTGGTAAAATTTTTTTTTTAGAACACGATTTTTATTTATTATGCGACTTACCCTTAAAATACGAATATTCTTGATTATCAATATTATTTATAATATAAAATGAAAGAAAATATATTTAAATATATAAAATGTTTCTTAGATAAATAGATATATTCGAATCCGGGGGAAGGTCCGGGGGAAAGTACGCGGGAAGATCCGGGTGAAGATCCGAGGGAAGGCTTGGAGGAAGGTCCGGGGCAAGGTCCGGGAGAAGGTTTGGCGGAAAGGCTGGTGGTGGGTCCGGGGGAAGGTCCGGGAGAAGGTTTGGCGGAAAGGCTGGTGGTGGGTCCGGGGGAAGGTCCGGGAGAAGGTACGGGTGATGGTCCGGGTTTCTCGTTCTCTCATGCGGCGTGTCATTCGTTATTAACAGTAGACCTTATTATTCTTCTCTGTCAGTAAGGATTGAGTGATGCTTCTTCCTCCTATAAGTATTATTATTATTCCTGAATGGTCATGGAAACCCTTCTTTTCAAATGATTTACGACAAGGCGAGATATGTGCTGGATCTGTCAGAAACTCAAGTTATCCTCCTTATTAGGTACATCGCTAAGAAGTCCAGTATTTTATTTTTCCCTTTCTCTTTATCTTTGATAGACGCTATATTACAATTTACTTTATTCATAATGCCTCTGGACTTGATATTCATAATTAGTCCATGTAATTAATAACTCTAATTTTATATGTTTTTTATATTGTGTCATTGTCGACATCATAAATGTTTTTCTTCCTTGCCATAACACTGGATTAAAAACCTCGTACAAGATAACTAACTCTTAATATCTAATGTGTAAATTAAAAATTTAGAAATATAAAATAATTACAATCTATACTTTTTAAAACTTTTAATTAAATTTAAATACATATTCTTATATTTCTATAATCATGTTATACAAGTTTTAAAAAATAATTATGTGATATTAACTATAAAATTAATTTCAGGAATTTTCCATAAAAGTTAACTATGTGTATGTATTATATTTATCATAGTACATAATTTTTAATAGATCAAATCATTTTATTTACGATATAATTTATATAATCAATAATTTTTAATCTGAAATACATAATTTTAGTTTAATTATTAATATATTAGAACTATTATATAAAATTATATACATGTATATTTTTTCTTTTATATCTTCATGAATTTTTTAAAAATATTTGTTTTTAAACAATGCATTTAAATAATAATACCAAATAAATCCAACAACATTGTCTAATTTATCAACTTTTTATATTCATACTAAACTAGTAATAACGTAAATAAGATAAGAATGTGCATTACAATATAATGTATAATATTTTTGGTTACAATATAGTAAAAAATTGAAACAACAATTATATACTAAATAGTTATTTCTTTATTTATGTAACTTTTAATGTATTTAAATTAAAAAAAAATTATAAATACTGAAACGTGCAACCATAATTAGTTATAATTGTATACTTATTTGATTCACTTCTCAAATATTTATGAATAAATATTTTGTTTCATTCAAAAAATTCATTTTTTATACTTTAATTATTTATAAGTATTAATAACCATAAAAGTGTTACATACCTATAATATATAATTATTTCAACACAAATAAATTCAATAAACGTAGTTTCTACTAATTCAACCTGAATTTTTCCAATAACTTAATTATTAAAACATATTAAATAAACTTTATATTTTTTTTAATTTCATGAATAGATAATGTGAATATTCATTAGATATTTTATAAAATGATATAGTTTCGAAAAATTTAGATTTATACTCTTCATTGATTACTCGATTGAGCTGAAGGTCATATACCAGAGTTAGTTAGTTAAAGAAGTAAAATTATGAATGGGGGCTTACCAATCAAAAAATCATAATTCTACACATTCTAAATGATTTTGCAAACTAATACATAATATATAAAAACAACTTATAATTATACAATGACAGTCATAAAGCTCCGTGGGACTCTGAGATACAATTCTACTTCATGCTTTGATGCTACATACAAGAAAAATTAAGTAAACTAAATAATAAAATATGATGTAAAAATTGACTGCATGAGTAGTTATTATACCAAAAGGCACTTATCAATTTTAATATAAAATAATGAAGAATTTAATTATGTAATTAATTCACCTATTAAAATAGTAAAAAAATTTATACTCTAAAATCTATTTCCAAAAAAGTGAAAAATTACAATGAAAAATTATAAAAACGACAATATTGAATGAATTTATAATATTTTTTGAAATTTTATTTTCTTACAAGCAAAAATTAATCGAATTAATAAAATATATAAATTATTAAAGTATTTGTTATATTAATTTAACCATTATCAACTTCATGCTGCATGTATGATTTTAAATTGTAAATTTTAAACTGTGAAGCACTTTGTGATTTACAAATATTTTTAAAATATATCAAATTATAATCAATTAAGAAAATCCTCCAGATGCAGATTTTACTAATAAAATACATTATATAGAATTAAATAATATATTATTGAAGACGATTATATTTATTATTTCAATTCTATCAATTATTTTCCACAGTGCCATAATTCTTTTCTATCTCGTTTATATCACTCATAATAGAATTCCAAGATTATTCTTCACTACATATTAACTAAAAAGTAAGTATAGGTTTTAAATGAATTTATTTTCATATTTCACATCATCATTAAAATAATATATAATTATTCGTAATATATAAAAAAATTTATAATGTAATAGGTAAGAAATGAAGAAATTTAAATATAATTTATACTTATAAAATATATCTTCGTATTCATCCGTATTATTGTGAAATTCAATACTATTATATTTAAATTTATTTTAAAAAAGTTACTACAATTCATTTGAATACATTAATTTTCAATAATATTTTTTACAAACCTTCTTTCAATCTTGTCTTCAAGTCTTATTATCTTTAAGTTTGTCTTATTATCTTTAATAATATGTAATAAAATAAAATGTATATAAGAATTGAATAAAAAAATGTATTCTTATTTTATTACCATAAAAAATTAATGAATTAATAATTTCTTTACATGAATGATATATTTAATTAAATATATTTATCTGCATTTTTTATGTGATAGCATTTACTGTGTAAAAAAACTGATTACAATTTTTTCGTTATATTTTTTCCAATAAGATATAATCGCCGTAATATTTTTTATAGAAATATGTTATTTCACTTAACTTTTATTTAAAAATGGCAAAAAATCTCAATGATATTTTTTACATTCAGTTTTTTAATATAAGTTTAATAATTAATAGTAATGCGGTTCAAATTTTTCATATTGTATTTGATCTATTTATTTAAACAGTATTTGTTTATATTTTGAAGCATAAATAGACTCTATGAAAAATTCTTTTTAAATTAATGTTATCTATTTTATAGCATACAATTCCTAAGATTTTGTACACGTTTGTAATAAAGAAATGCGTTTTTTATCAATATATTATATTTTAAATGTTTTATTTATGCATTTATTCTAATATACTATCGTTAAAAAACATGTATTTTATAAAATAGTTTGAAAATTAATTAAAAAATTTAACAATTTTAAATTTAAAAACTTTATTTTTTATAATTTATTCCCTTACATTGTTTATTTCGTTACTTTTATGCCTTTAATTAATACTGTCTATATACTTATACAGACATAATATTATTTTTACGTAAGAAATTAAAAATATTGTATTATTGATTTAAAAATTTCTCTATCATTTATGTGAAAGGCCATGTTCATATATTTAAAAAATGAAACTTTGTTTAAAAAAATGGTTATGTATATAATGTACTTCATTAGTTATAATAATATAAACGTATAAAATTATTAATTATCATGTTTTGCTATTAATATGATTATCAGAATTAAAAAATTGTACAATTAAATTCTATTTATGTTTGATAAATAAATTCAATTGTAAATTTTATTTGAAATTTTAAAAATCATTGATAACAGTTAAAATTTTTTGCGTTTATATAAACTTATTCAATATATAAATAATATTTAAAAACTTTTATTTGACTCTATAAAAATTATAATTTATACTCGCTAACGCATATGTTTCACTGTTAATTATGACTAATACTAACTCTTATAGATGAAATCTATATATTAGAAATAGATTAAAAAAGATCCATGTATTGATGAATAGAAATATAGAAATATATCAGATTCGTATTATGTAAAAGATAAAATATAAAAATAGTATGAAATTATATCATAGTATAACGGTGAATTGAATCTTCTTAATAAAATATTTTATTATACGTATAATTTTGTTATTGAGTTTAAAGTTTTAGTGTTGTTTGTTAATTTCTTTGCAATTCAACCGGAAAAAGATGCCTAGTTAACATTTTTAATTGAAGTAGTGACATCACTTTTTAAGTTGAACATTACATTATCCTATATACTGCGTACTTGAATATTACACTGGAACTAGAAGTTGCGAGAGTTGATGAGTACTACGTGCATGAAAATTATACCTAAGTACTATCGTTGCTGACACGTGCGATATTAGAGCGATTTACCTGGTGGTAAATTGATGCCTTAGTGGAGTTATACTGTAATTCGACGTCGCCTATAGTCCCATTGTAACTTATCACTGTATTATTTCTGAATATTATCCTCAATTTAACCAAGTTTAATTGTACCGATCGACACTATTTAATATATTTTATTGATTTTTCAATAGCTTACTGTAATTCTAGTAACATATTTTAATCAAATTCAGTCACTATTATATTACATTATTTAAAATTTTTAATAATACAAAGTAAATTATTATTTATAATATAATATATTATAATTCTTTTATTTTTCAAACATAAATGATATTTTATAAATTGAACTGAAATTTATACTTGCTTATTTAAAAAAATGAATAAGTAATATATTTTATATATACTTAATATTTGTAAATATAAATTCAAAGGGCAAATACAATATTTAAATTGGATTTTTAAATTAAATATTTAGTGTCCCGTAAATAAAAAATTAATCAAGAGAAAAAATCATGGAAAAACAGAAATAGAACAATATTATTATTTATTTTAAATATTTTAACTTAATATGTAATACATAAAAAAATGTGCAATCATGCAATTATTTTATTTATAAAAAAGTAAATTCAAATTTTAATTTAAAATCAATAAATATTGATTTTCCTTTTACGCTCTCTCTGATCTCTCTCTCTCTCTCTCTCTCTCTTACACATACACTCTCTTATTCTTTTCTCTATTCTTTTTCTCTATATTTCTTTCTTTAGCTTTATGTATATCTGTATTTTTTCTTTATTTTATCAGCATGTAAAAATAAAACTAATTAGTTTATGAAAATAAAATGTGTGTTGATTCTCAATATCATTGGCTAATTTTATTTAAAAATATGATTATTTGTAACATAATGATCAAATGCACCACTAAAATAAACTTAGAGAAAATATGACACCATATTAATTATTTCAAAATCCTATTAGATAGTGAGTTTATCATTGATATACGTACATACTTTCATCTACATTGACAATATATAAGTAACACAATAAGATATGTGCAGTATTAGATTAAAATACATACAATTACTTTGCTTACACAATTAAATGCATATGTATTTGATTTATTTTTAACCTTTATTTTTATCTTCTTCTATTTGATGTCTCATTGAACTCCTAAATAGAAAATCCAAGAAATATTGATGTCACAATATTAATTGTAAAGTCAATTTTTTCTCTCTTGCATCAGCAAAGTAATCACTTTTCCTCTACTATTGTGCATAATTCCAGGTTTCTTTCATGTTCCAAAGGGTTCACGTGACATTTTATTCAATAAATTCGTTTATGTGGAGCCAAAATATTCTCTATGGTTATATGATTTATGATATTTTAAGTAAAGGTTTATGTTATTTATAATTTATGCATTAGTCAAATAAATATATGTTTTTTATAATGGGGACAAATTTTTTTCTCTGATTTTTGGTTTGTTCAACGACTATCAATCACTTATTTATAATACTCAATAAATTTTAAATATTCTTGGTTCATTATTCACTTTAATTTAATTTTTTTCAAATATTTATATATCTTATCCTTGCAACTCTGAATCTCGATCCTAAACGTAAATTTTGTTAGGTCTCCACCTACCGATTGCTAATAACCCTACTCTCAGTCTCAGCAATCGACATGAAATTATAAATCATATTATTGCAACTATAAATATATATAAGAAAAAAAAATCATTTTTTTCGAAAATGATACAAATACACCAACCTTATTTTAATTTAAGAAGCTATCTAGAAATTAAAATTTAATTCTTGTTCATAAACTATGTACAAAAATAATGCTAGTAAAGAATTGTATATTCATGAATAAAAAATAAAAATCATATACCTGTATCAAAATAGGTTTATATTCTGTTGTAAGATAACGAATCTACTATGTCTTTTGTTTTTCCCACGTGTCAATTTGACAATCGTGACTAGAATTCCTTTTTGTTCGTTAAGTTGAAGCTAGAGCCCCGTAATGGTTAGTTTAGTTTGTCAACCATCTCTTTTCAATTATTAGTACTGGTATGCATAAGATAAAAGTAAAAGAACTTACACTGAGATGATTTATTTAACATATATCACATTTCTCTTATTATTTCTTTTAAATTTATTATTGAATTAAAAAGTATATTAAAATATAGAACTTGAAGAAATTATTAATCGTTTTTGAAAGTAAAAATAATATTAAATAAGAAGATTGAATAATATAATTGTGTGAATGTAACTGTTTGAGCAAGATTAGTTACATGAGGATGTAAAAATGTATGTGTATCATGATTTACCCAAGTCGAATGTGAACTTCTTTCTTTGATGTAAATCACCTTCGTATAGATAATTTTCTCGCTTCTGCTCTACAAAATCCCAATACACGGAAAGAAAACGATTTCACATACTTCCTACTGAATAAAGAGTTTTTCGTCAAACTTCTGAAGTAAAAAATGATAAGCTATAAAATCACAATAGTTTAGCTATTAAATCAAACCATTAAAAATATATACAGCTGTATTAAAATTATGCTATTCAGATAATTTTAAGCATATAAGTACTATTGTATTCCACATTTTATTAAATTAAATCTACTTACATTAATCTACTTAAAAGTCAATTAATTTTTAAATTAATTAAATAGAATCCAATATAAAAATTATATTTTTTAACATTTCATAATTTTTAAATAAATTTTATAACCAGATTATTCAACAGTAATTCTTGTATATCCATAATAAATAAAATATTAAATCTTGTTATTAATATTCTTCAAAATTTAAAAATTTGGTTCAAGCAAAATTAACTTATTGTTTATAATAAAAGCTATTGATCTAATATTCTATCTATTATTGATTGAATTTAATCATTTTTAGCATGCAAAACTTTCTCTTTTAAATAATCTCTATAAAATAATGATTATTTATACTAGTATAAATAAAAATTAAAATAATAAAGTGTTTACAATAAATTATATCTGTATTATAAAATAGATTATACCTCTAGAAATTTATCATACAAATTTATTACTAAAAAAATATTTTATTTTGCATCGTATAATATGAAAATAACAATATGAATGAAAACTCTCATGAGATTTCTGTTAATAATGCACATCGTACAAAAGTCGGGTACAAATTTTAAATTCAAAGTCGATAGAATCGACTTCCCTATATTCTGCAGGAGCTTCATCAAGTTCACGTCCGGTCGCCCATAGCTTCTCTGTACATACAACCGTAGGATTCTTACTCCCTCGCGTCATAATGAACGATCGATCTTCGCTCTCTAAGAGAGGAAGCCCAGCCAAACTTTCCAACCGTACGTAAACACGCCTCTTCTCCACCTATAGAATGTAAATATTATCTAAAAAAAGCATGCAGAGGTCTGTATTAGGCAATCTTAAATTCAAACTATTTTTAAAAATATTAAAATCAAAGTAAATCTACAAAATCAATAAAGACATGAATAACACCTTAAGTCTGCATAAGTTAATCTTTTTACGAGGTATACTATCAATTTCAACAAATATAAATCTAACACTATTAGCTAATTTATCAAATTATTCGGTATTAAAATTAAAAAAGAAGTAAATTACTTCAATCACAATAATAACTGTGAAAAATAGTAGAAAAGTATAATAAAAGTGTATGCAAGATAAAGCTTCTTGCAATCGATTTTCGATAGTTGAACAAAGGCTCTACAAATCCCATGCGTTTCATAATGTTTAACATTCGATGTCTCATATAAACAATGAAAATCACGCTCGCATTTCCTATTTCTTGTTGCTAGGTTGAATTGTTGCATTTCAAATGTAATTCAGTCCTTATTTTTGGTAAAGGATTACATTTATTGCAATAAAATTTTCTGCTTTTTTGATAACTATAGATTTTACTATAAAAGTTTATATTTTTGATAAAAAGACTATATAAAATATAATTTTGATAAGAATTTTGGAAAAATTCAAGAAATAATAAAAATATTTTTTAATTATTTTGTATTGTATACAAATACGAATATTCTTTATACAAATGTATATAATTTTTTTATTTTATTATTTTATAATGTTTTAAAATTGTATTATATTACAGATTAAATAATTTTTTGCCTTAAATAATATTGAATATTACCTGATCATATTTTTTAATACTATTAAAAAATAGATTTAAATGCATTAGACATAACTATAATCAAAGAAATAATTTATTGTTTAATATATTTTAATAATAAATTGTAAAAAATTTAAATTATTCATGATTATATTAATATGGAATTATATTAAAATATATGAATATATATATAATAATAATATTATATTTTCCATCTTTTACAATATAATATTAAAACAATTATTATAAATTAAATTATAAACTTATAAAATAAAATATTAATTAATTATAAAAATGATTATATTTTCCATGTATCAAAATATAAACTTTTATCGTCCGCCTTTCCTATCCTGCTGCATTTTTCTTGTCGAGATTCAAAGTTTCCTTTTATAGAAGAAGGTGAAAGCAAAAGTTAATATTGTTGATTTTAAGAAAATAATTGTTACTTTTTAGTCAAATTCAGGTGTTTAAAAACTTTTCTTTATTATTTAAAAAGAAGATTTAATAACAGAGATTTTTCTTTTCATATACCAATGAATCCTATCGAATTAAATCAAAAGAAGTATATGCTTGAGATAATAGTAAAAATTATCAATATGGAAAATTAAAAGAGGATATACATTTTGAAAGAAACAAAATAAAATTATATGTATTTAAACGCTTAATAATATTTAATTGATAAGCTTCATGTAAATATCTAGTATAAATTCATATATATAAATTTTTTTAAATTGATTATTTAAGTAAAATTTTTATATTATAGAATATTCTAAATTTATTTAGAGAGATGTTTGAAGTATATATTTTATATAAAATAAATATTTTAAGCATTAAGAATCTAAAAAAGAATATCATTTTTGTAAGGTACTTCACTAATTATTGATACATGTAGATGATATTTGGTTTGAATTTGACACAGATTTGTGTTCTACGATGCAATGTTTGAAGTTAAAAAAGTAATATTAAACAATATAGAGTGATAATATAACGTAAATTATCACAATGAATATAAATACTATCTCTCATTAACATTTTTCATTCTTCTTTTATTATTTTTCTCTTTTATATATGTATTTTATTTTCAAATATAATTAATTACTATTATTCTCAATTAGATATGATAAAATAAATCATTAAATAAATATTTATTTTATGACAAAGTTTTTTGACATTTTTCTTTAATGTGGAGAATTCACTTATTTCATTTTATTTCTGTATTATGTGAACAAACCAGATTAACGAAATAAATTATATATTTGTACAAAAAAATGTAAAAATTTAAAAAATATATGTCAGTTTTATAAATAAATAAGAGAATAAAAAAATTGATAAATGATTATATTGCTAATGAAATTTTTCCCATCAAATATATTAATTATTATATTTAAGGATTTGAATGACACAAGAAGAGTATGAAACGGAGAATGAGAAAGATCGAACGCGCATCAACCTTGGTGGCTATAGAACAGGCATTGTTCATCCTGAAAGCTTGTTCAAAATTGTTATCAGAAAGATATTAATTTTTTACTCATTTGTGAGCACACTGATAACGACAAATTAGCTGATATTAAAGCTTGTAAACAGAAAAAAATAACTAAAATAAATACATCGTAACTTGGGGACGAAAATGGTAGATCATACAAACTGATCGTTCTTATTCTTATGATAAAAATATTTCTTAATTACTGCAGTAAATAAATAATGATTTAACTCCAAAAAGAATATATAAAATAGAGAAAATTATAAATTTAGTACAAATTATGTTTTCTAAATATTAATAAAATAATTTTTTAAAGTATGCAATTGAAAAAATATACCATAAAGAAATATGGAAACTAGAAGCAAGCAGTACTATAAAAAAATGATAACAAAATGTAAATTTAAAATAAAAAAATACAAGAAAAAAAGTAATGAAAAAGATATTGATATGATAAAAACAATAAAATAATTACAAATCATGAATGAAATATTTCATAAGAAATTCTCATAAATTAAACATCTGAACTCATTAAAATTGTAAATTATTTGAACGAAAATGTAAGTAATATAAATTTGTTTTTTAACTATTCATTCAATACGGAATTAAAACTCGCTCTATTTATGATGTTTGATAAAAAATAGGACCCTTGTCCAGCAACAACTTCAATACACACACATAGGTAGTCGAATGTAGCGCCTTGAGAAATAATCACATTCCTGAACAAAAATCAAGTAATTCCAATATTCCTTTACATTCAATATTAGTTAAATATATAGAATAATATTTTTTTATCAAATTATAAAAGAAAGTTTAATATAATAGAAAATCATCATTATTTATTTAGTAAAACACATTAAATATGGTAAAGGGAAATATTTTTTTGAATTTAAAGAAATAACATGGTTTATTTCTGTAATTCAATAAATCATTACTTAGTACATATACATCCTATAATAATATATTTTTTATATTTAATACATTAGAATACATTATTACATAGAAATTTATAATTTTATAAACAATGGTTTAGATATTTATAGTTTCTATTTCTAATTTATTTAAACTATGTGATACAAAAAAAATATGATATTGGCATGTAATAGAAATATATATATATATATATATAAAATATATAACTGATCACAACTAATTTTACGATTAAGTTCTAACGATAAAATCACATAATCTATGATTCATATACATCGTAAAAAATGTATATAAATTTATTTGACTATCAGTAGTGAGAAAAATATAAATAATGTTTAATGTAATATTTTATAATATATTATAATATCACAAACATATATGTTTTGTATTATACAAATTAAATAGATACAAATTAAATTCGATAATAAAAACTATATTATATTGTATAAAATATTAAACAAATATTTTATAGCTGCGGATAAATCATAAATTGTGAATTTTTTAAAATATCACATGATATAACTCATGCATAAAAATAGTTTAGTAATTATAATTAGTTTAAATTATAATTAACTACTGCTTACATGTACTCCTAATAGTACTCATGAATAATGGTGAATAGGTGTTTTAAATTTAATAATAGAACACTCTCAAATTAAATTCAATGAATTTTAAAATATAACTAATATTCATAACTATCAATACTTATTTATTAACTGTAAGATTGTATTGAAATGTATTCTAATTTTTCGAAATAATATATCAATATATTAACCATATAAAATCGATTTTAAATGAACATTAACAAACACCTAAATCTATATACACATAAGCATTAGTATATAGTATTAATATGATATAATATAATATATAGTATAATATACATAATATAGTACAGCCGAAATTATTCTATAATAATTTATAATAATAAACAAAACCATATATAATAATTATTTATATTTAATAACAGAAATATAAATAATAATAATTTAAATATTTGAAAATTGTATAAAAATCATATATATTTTAATTGAAATATGATTCTTATAATATATTGAACATAAGATAAATTGTATTTATTGCATTTAATATTAAATTAAATCTTAATGCTTTAGTATTAATCATTATTATTATAGGCTGTTTTTAAAATTATAATTAACGATAAAGTAATAAAATAGTAATTTATATTGCGATTACATATAAAACAACATCAAGTGCCAACAACAGCTAGCAAGTTTTAGTAGTGTACCTTAAAAGCAATTAAACATACTAACTTCTCATCAACTAGACCAGTATTTTATAAAATAAACAAGTTTCGAGCTCCTGTCACTAGAATTTCTAAATCAGAATTTTGCGTACATGAACGCATAAGTATCGACTCCTAGTTACTAAATATTTTCTAATATTCACCTTTATAGTACAATAACGTTTTTATTAACAGATTTGAACTTTGATTTAAACATGATTTGATTCGAACATGACTTTGATTTAAAACTTAAATTACTTAATAATTTACTTTCTTTTTTGTAATTTGATGAACTTTGTATAAATTAATAGCAAATATTTTAGGAATATTCTCTTTAATATTATTACAAAAGTAAATTTATATATAATTATATAAAACTTTCATTTTTTAAAGAAACCTAATGTATTTTTAATAAATTAATTAATTAGTATTATTATGTATATGAATATTTTTTATTTGAAAGCTCATTTGTTTTATTCAATAAAATACTAAGAAAAATTGTTTGGAAAATATATTTCACATTAAATTAATTGTTAAGCTTTCGTTTATCAGTAAAAATTTTAAATATGTCTGAAAACCATTTTAATTAATATTAAACTTTATTATACGGATTGATGTTAAATGTTACTATCAAAAAATTCTTTGTCAAAATAAATTTTATAAATTGTATAAATTAATATAATGAACAAAAAATGTGATAGATAATTAAAATGTTTATATATTTATGATACTTATCGTATATTTTAAAATTTATACGAATTTTTAAAATATTCTTGTAAAACAATCAAAAGTATTTAAATATAAAATGTATTCATAATAACAGTAAATAAATTCTATTTAGTTGCTTTGAATTACATGTATTATTCTTTATTATGATGATCCCTTCTTGATCTTATTTTGATAAATTATGAAATTATAATGCTTCAAAGAAGAATCTGGTAATTATCATCAAATATCAAATATCAGTCATTCTTAACTTGCAATGGCAACAATCTCTCTGACTGAAATGCAATCGATATATTTTATTAATATCATATTTTATTTTGTGATCGTCAAATATGAAGTAATAAATTTATTGTTATGAATATTATTCTGAAACATTGTCAATTTTGAACTACGTAAAATTTATTTCTATATCTCTTTATATCACATTCATGTTTAATTAAAATTAACATATTTTTTCACTTTAAATGATTTCTATTTATTCACAATCTATTCTATTTATTTTTGTACATTAGTTCTATTTTCAATTTTTCTTTAATTAGATTATATTACACGGTATATTAATATCATGCTAACATTACAGTATTTTTTAATTAATAGAATATTAAACTTTATATAAGATAAAGATAGTAGAGAAATTGACCTTTGGTTGAAGATAACTGAAAATAAATAGTATTCAAAATCAGATAAAACGTAAAATTTTACATACAGATAATTATATTCTGAATATATAATTGTATAAATATTTAAATATTAATACTATCAATTTAAAGAAAAGTTTTAAATTTAGAATTTCGTTTATTTAAATTTTTAATATATAAATAAATATATCTAATGGAAAGTTTATTTTTTTTAATTTTACATTTAATATAAAAATTTCATTATAGTTTGCAATATAAAAAGTTTATCTCAAAAAAAACTTTTTTTATTATTTTATAAAGTTTATATTATTTTACACTTTAATTAAATAAAACATATCCATTTTCTATAGGATAAAATAACATATTATGAATTAATTTCTTATACAGCTATAGTCTTTAAAAATTTTTAAAAATTGCAATAGATATACCATATTTTTTCTAAGAATATTATTTATATTTTATAATATTTATTGAACATCAAAGTACATTTGTGCTTTTAGTATTTTATGTAAAAATGAAATTGTAACTGATTAAAATGTAGATTGTATCTATTTCGTATTAAATATAAACTACCCATTTATGAATCTTTAATTTAATTGAATATTGCAAAAAATGTAATTTGCATTATTTGTAGATCAATAAACTTTAATAATAGTATTAAACTTTAGTAATATTATCTTTTAGTATATGACATGAATATTTAATTTTTTACAAGTGCCAATACTAATTCTTAAATTCTGTTCTAGAATTTTTGGTTTCATAATAACATTTAATAAATTTTTTATTGAAAGATAAATTGGCTAAAATAATCTTTTAATTTTATTCCTATGAAAAATGTAAAATATTATATATTACATATAAATAATATGAAGGTCATTATTATTTTAATGATAAAAATAAAACAGAATTTTTTTATTATATTACAGATTTTACATTTTTTATTTTGTATTTTATAATTTTTTATATAAATTTATACATACGAAAGTAATTAAAAAATGTAATACTTTTTTATTGATGATAATCTTATACTTAATTATTGAATCTAAAGATTCGTTTTGAATTGATTTTATGCTGGAAACTGTAAGGTGTTTTTTTCATGTAATTACGTAATTACAAAACTATTGTAACTAAAAAATGCTTATTCTTTATATCATTTTATTATAGTTAAGATCATATTAGTATAAAAAAGTTAAATAATTTTATATATTTTTTGTTATTTGTTGTATTTGATTTAATATATGCATAAACACTCCATACAAATTTTATGATTTTAATTAAATTATAAACGATATCAACTTTATAATTAGTATTTATTTATAGGATAAAATATAAGAATACGTCTATATATATTTTTTTAATTTTATTAAGGAAGAGATAGTCTATTTTTATACTGAATCAATATTTCTGTTACTTTTAACTGTAGGAAAGTTAGACTGACTTAAAGCTTTTTGCAAACTTTCTATAAAATATATTAATCGGATTTCTTTCTAAAAATTTCTATAAAACACATTAATTGTAAAAATTAAAATCATAAAAGTCTCTATATAATTCTTTGTTATCGTAACAAAAAATTAGAAAGAATAAATATAAATCAAGTGTACATTAAAATATTCAATATTTCTAGTTACGAAATTTGATAATGTATACTATATTGTTATATTTATTGGTATAAATTAAAAAATAATTATTATTTCAATTTTTCATATTATTTTTAATATTATGTACCATGTATTTTAATTTTATAAATTATAAAATGTAAAATATTAATTCTTATATAAAAATTACATTTTATTTAATAACAGTTTGAAACAGTAAACAAAGAAAGTAAGTGATTTATGAGTTTTTCTATTTGTTGATTCATGTAAAATATTAAATAATCATTAGTAATATTTTCATTTTATTTAATACTAATTTCACCAATATATACTGTACCTAAATCACTGTAATGAAACATAATATAAATAATAATATATTATATAAAATATTATTTAAGAGCCAAAAAAATTTTTTAATAAAAATATATGTATTGCTGATATTATGGCTATATTTTTTATAATATTGGGCAACTATTTTTTTCTTTCTATTTACTAACTTAGGTTTTAAATATGAAAAGTATCTACTTTTACCTAAAAAATATCAAATCTAATCAATTACTTCTTAGAATGTATTCAATATATTTTAATGTATAAATTTATGTTTTTTTCTATGTAGAAGATGAAAAAAATACGAAGGAGTTAAATTGTCATATTGAAAATAGTATTTAAGTAAAAGTTAAAAGTTATTCATAAATAGCTAATATTCAATACAAAGAATGTATTGAACATATAGATGTCAATTTATTTTCCATTGAAAAGAATTTAATTATAATTTTCAGAATTTTTTATTTTCCCCCATTCTTCTACTACTTGCTAACACATTATAATTATAATTCAATTCTTACGATATTCTATTAAACTCATACATTTTTAAAAATATAAGCTTATATTGAATTGTATCATAAAAAATATATTAAAAATATTGTATAAGAAAAAATAACTTATTGATATATTTTGATTCAACTGATATATAATAACATTTGTAAATTATATTATTCTTACCTAATAAATATGAATTTCTAATTGCTGTTTAGTGCAAATTAGTTTTATAAAATCCAATTTTCTGAATAAATACATCACTAACTCATAATAAAAGTATATACTTAAATGTATAAATAGTTTTAGACTAGTATTATATACCTTAAAAATTTATACTATATCATTCAATATGTCTTCTGATTATATTTATAAAATATTATCAAAAATAATGTTTATGAATCAGATGAATATACTACGTCATGAATATATAATCGTATTCTATCCTTTTCTAAAATTTATAATAAAACTATATCTAAAATTTAGTTTTACCACTCAGCTAATTTATAAAGCTAAAGACTATTAAATCTAATAAGAATTTTTATATAATGTATAAGAAAACATGAATAGTCTTCATATAATTAATAATACTAATTAGATTGAATATCATTTATTAATAAGCTTAATAGCCATTTTCTGAGGTTTTTCCTTACTGAAAAATTCATAAAGAAATGTTTTATAAATTTACCTTATTGCTATACAATATCAGTCTAAAATAGTAAAAATATTTGTCTGAACTTGTAGTATGGATAAGAGAGCATATGAGTAACAAATATCATTCGTTGTTAAATGAATGCTTAAATTATATTTTTTTCTGAGCTCGTAATTTATTATTTATGAAATTAATTTAAATAGTATGAACGATATTCACTGATCTTTTTAAAATTTTTTACTAAAAAGAATAAAATTATGAAAATAAATATTTTTTAATTCAGAACTTATTATTATTAAATCACAAAGTTGCTGTATATTACACGACTTCTAGATTATAATTATTTTTGCTATTGTAGCAAAACCTCATGAAATTTAGAGTTCTTTTAGTATCTTTTGAGTATATGATTGACTGTCGTATATTCAGTACCTCGTTTGATAAGAAGACGAGAATATTGATCACAGTACTTTTCACTGCGATCAAGTTTTGATAATCAAAAAAGTTCTATTCTGTAAGCAATTGAAATTTGAAAAAAATTTTAATACTACATTCATAGACAATAAGAATTCTAGTGTTGGGAGAATTTAAATTTTAGTTTATATACGTTTAAAAACATAATTTGCGTATAAATTTTATCCAATAAGAATAATAATTTAAAAATTACGTTAAAACTTCTTTTGTTTTAAAAAATGATTGTAATCAATTCATCTTTAAATTGTAATAATATTATAAATATAATTAAAATATTATACAAGATACCGGTACCTTTTTCATTACCATAAAACTTATTAAATTTGAATGTATAATTTAATTTTGCTTCAATTTTATACAAACAGTGATTACTTAATATGGAATGGTATAAATCTTATTTAATAGTAATGCTGAGAATTCAAAAGTTAATTATTATTAGAAAGTTAATAAAATATAAATATAAAATAAATATTTCTCACTCCAAATCAATTTTCAAATAATAAGAATTTTTATAATAGCTTGTATGAATGTTTTGATTTTATTTTAAAATTGCTTTTAATGAAATACGTATTATACTATTAATCTTTTGTAAATGTGTTACTTACTTTTTTAATAGAAATAAATAGAACCAAGTTTTGTATGAATAAAATAATCGTGCCAATTTACTACAATTTCTTGAATAGAGCATATTCCACTTTTTTCTCTCAGTAACAAATGATTATATTGAAACAGTAAATAAAAAAAGTTTAATTTGCGATCTTACATTAACTTCTTTTATGCACATTGCTTTGTATAACTATTTGAAAATGTAAAACAAAAATGTCTAAAATAGCCAGATATCTTAAGAATGCAGTTCTTAAACGTATACATTATCTAATAATGTACAACTTTAGAAATAATAGGTACAGATTATTACTAAAAATGTAAAGAAATTGAAAGTTATGTAATAAATTTTTATTTTAGCACATTTTGTTCAAATAAATCTGAATATTCATTTGACAGGTCATAAAATTACAAAATAAACTGATGATTTTAAAAAAATATATATTTCCTGCTTTTCAAAAATAATTTAGAAATATTAAAAAAAAATTTTATTTTATATTATAAAAATTTGTCTAACATGTCAATTTAAGAAACTTGAATATATGGATATTTCAAGAGATTATACACATATAGATTTTTAAATTATTTTACTTATATAGGTATATATATACTATTCAGTGGTTTGTTTTATTATTTACAATAAATAAAAAAAAGATATGTCAAATATTTAAAATAAATTTTAATAAAAGGAAACATTTTTACCAAATTCAATATAAATATATCTAATCAATACTTATTTGAAACAATTTAAGAAAATAAGTTAAATAAATTATTTTAAATTTATCTTAATTTTTATTTAATATTTATAAATAAATATAAATAATTAAGAAAAAAATATATTTTTTATTAAACTTTTAAATAAAATATTCCTTATAAAATAAATAATTTTATATGATTCATACTTTTCTCATCTACATTTATATTAATTAATCAATATATTATTATGCATTTCAATACTTTATTTTTAAATCGGGAAAGTTTGAGAATATAGTATAATTATAAATGTATTTTTTTAACTCATAAAATAGTGATCATCTGAAGTATTCAGCAGTGAAAATTTTTTTATTTCTTTAAAAGAATTGTAATAAATGTACAAAGAGTTAAAAAATTTGTGAAATAATTTCTTTAAGATTTTCTCTTAATTCAATTAAGATTTAGCAATATGTTTTCTTCTGTAATAATTCTTAGTAATAATTTTGGAAAAACTATAAATAAAGATTTTATATTTTCTAAAGAATTTGTATAAACGAAAGATTCCCTGAGATAAAAAGACGTAGATGAGGCTTGTAAGCCGGATGAAAACGATGTATGACTACATACATGCATAATTGCAGTGCACCTTGTCTTCAGACCGCTATGCGTTGATTTCGCTCTGCAATTAAGATCCGCAGGTGGGGTGCGGTTGAGCGTAAGTACATCACAAAGCCCGGGCGACCTATTCTAGTTGAGCAAACACAGGTAGCTATGAAATGTGTATGCGCGTGAGTATGTGAAAGAGATGACATGGACAGGAAGAAAGTGGGAGTGAGAGTGAGAAGAGAGCCTACTAATACACGTCGTTCAACCAACACTAACTTGTCCTTTTGCAACGGACAAGTAGACGGTGAACTAAATACACAATTATATCATCGGGCCAAACACACTAACGATCGCTAACATACAAACAAACAACTACGACAAACAATGTTGTCGCTGTCGTTCGTAGTGCTACTGCTATAAAGGCTAGTTTACTTGATACAAGAAAGGAGCCCTGTTTTCTTGTAGTATCGTATGCAGTATTTATATATTGAAGCTAGCTCTACAATAGGTTTATCCTCACGTTAGTAATGCTTTTCGCCAACTTAAAGATTATTCCACTTGCAAACATAATTTCAGATTAAGAATATCAGAAGACATCTACGTACAAGATAAAGTTCAGTCATGTTTTTATCAAATAAATTTATTTAATTAAATATAGCATAATATTTCCTTTTTATAAATTCAGTGAAACTAAATTTTTATGAAATTAGTATAAAATCAATAATAAAATGTTGTTTTTTAATTAGAATGTATTAATCATTTAATTTATGCATTCATGATATTACAGAGATACAATAAACTATCTATATATATCGTATTTTTTATACAAATATTTATATTTTTAAAAAAAGCTTTGTAGTCATATTATATTACAAAAAAAAATTTTAACCGTTAATCTGTACTAATGACGTTCATTTTATGATGCTATCCAAATAAATGAAATAATTTTAACTGTATTCTTTTAAGAAATTCTATACATTTATAAAAATTAAAAAAATTAATGCAATATCAATAAATGTTGACTTTAATAAATACTTAATAAATCTGTATCCTTTTTACAGTCGTCTTTTCTAGCAAATGAATTAAGAATGAATAAATAGATAAATTTTAAACATTAAAGTAAAATTTAACTGCTTCTTATCTACACTAAACTAAAATATACTATGTCACGAACACAGTTTTAACAATGTACTTAGGTTTGTATGCAAGAGCTCATCTTAGAAATAGTACTATACGTGCCTTAAAGATGACGTACGTCAATATGTCTCATTGTAATAGATTTTTATATATTAAGTAGAAAGAAATAAACGAATCAGAGTTGTATGATACACGACCAAGTTTAATGTAATTAATATAGGTTATCTAAAGGAAAATAATACGTATACATCTTTAATATACGTTTACTTTACATAGTTCTGAGAAATAAAAAATATTTGCATATTTTTGACGTATGTTTCTTGTAAAGCATTTTCATTTATCTAAGGTTCAAACATTATACATAGGATCAAATTATCTCTTTGATATAGATATAGAAAATAAAATTGATTTTTAAACTATAATATGCTTCATAACATATATAATATAGTATTTATATTAGACAATATTTGTGATGTAATAAACATATAAAATACATCAGGATTTTACAAATGCAGTAAAATAAAAATAATTTATAAATAATTTTGAAAATTTCAAATACTGACATAATTTTGTTACTAATATATTAATATCTATAGACAATATAATAAAATAAAATAATTAATTACATAAATTGATGTTTGTTTCAAACCAACATAAAATAAAAATCAATAATAAAATCAATAAAATATGTAACATGCGTTTGATAAAATTTAAGACTTAAACTCAAGATAACTCAATATTAGAGCCACTACTTGATTATATTTTATATTCATAAGTATATATTTTCCAAAAAAATTTAAACACTATACAATTTACTATTTATTATAGATTTTATACGTAAAAAAGTTCAACATTTTTATTAACTATCTCGCTTTCTATATATATTTTATTATCTTTCTTTTTTATTGATTAAATTATCTCTGTTTTTACAAGCACTAATAAATCTAATAAATTAAATAATATTAATATAAATGATAAAGTTGTAAATTTTAGGCATATAATTTTTATATTAATAAATATTTTTTTTAATATTAGAAAAAATAAAAGAATATTATTATTTCAAATAACATGTAATTGTTTTTTACTTTGATAATTCAATGGTGAAAAACAAAAATATGAATTATTATATTTATATAATATTAGATTATATAATTTTTGCTCGGAGAATTTTTTTAGATTTTCAAATCCATAATTAAAAGTTATCAGATTTGTCTTCTATTATATCGTCTATTAACTTTTATATATTGAATATTTATAAGTATAAGTAAGTTATTAATTAATAAAAAATTTTGAAGTATTAATTAATCTTTTCTAAATCAAATATTAAAATACTTCTCATATATAGTAATATACTAAAGTATACTTTCATACATACATTAAACATCATGAGTAAAATCATAAAAATTAGGTTTGTTATTTTTAAATAGGATTTAAGTGGATTTTTTTCTATTTGAGAAAAATCAGTGAGCATCCAATATATACTCACAACTTTAAATGCGAATCGCTAACTTAGTTATCAAAGCATGCATCTAGAAATGTTTTATTCGAGTCACGCGCATAAACACATTTTGTATGTACATTTCGTGTTTACTATATATGTGTGTATACGAGTATACGATTGATAATTATTGTTATGGTTACCAATTATATAACGCTTAAAAGAATTCTTTTATTTCTCTTCAATAATTTTTCATTTTCGAAAATTTAAATATTTCTTATAGTTCATATGTGTAGTGTAACTCAATATAAATTAAATCTACTATCAAAGGTAACTGTTATAATATAATTACAAACATTTTTTATTATAAAACCAAAATAATAAATCTTTTAATCTGCAATAATTTTATTTTAAATTCCATAAATATCTAAAAAAAGCCTTCTTCAAAAATCGATGGATATAGTTTCATTTTTTATTTTTATGCAATAAAATTTTTAAATATCTTTAAAATCAAAAAAATATAATGAAAAAGTTTGAAATAAAAATAAAGTTTATTCGTAAAAATTTCAATAAAAAATAATATTTTTTTTAACTCATAGCTCAATTCAACTTTTTAACTCTTTCTGGATTCCAATGTATATATATTATTGATAATTTAAGTTACGTATAACTATATACATTAGTGAATAAATACTTAATTGAAACTTAAAATATTTTATTCATAAATTACTAAATATTTTTGTATTGTTTATTTTATCGTAACTTTCCTATAAATTAATTTCATTTATAATTTTTAGTCTCATTTTATCAGTAACAAATACTATTTATAATAATATTTAATTTCATATAAATATATTATAATGTAAATAAATAGTTGAAATTTAGTGTAAGTAATTATAAAAAGATTTTTGTTTCAATTTTAACATGCTTGATATTTGAGTTCAATATATAATAGATATATATTTGTAAATTATATGTAAAAACATCATTTTTATATTTAGAAATTATGATTCAATGTAAATAACAATATTGAACAGACATTATGTAGTTAAGTATTAATATATTACACGTAAGCATTTCTGTGTGTAACACATATAGTCTAATATGTATACACAAATAATGGGTGTTTTAATATGGCTTATGCTATAGTTTGTATGTGAAACAGTCGTCTATCGTCACTGCTTAGTGTGATAAAATCATTCCCTTCATGATGTTTTTTCTTCTGTGCTATAACTAAAAGTGCTTGCACACTGTTCTCATTGTTGCTTTACAGACCTACCATTAACAAATCGCGAATGGTCTTGCTTATTTTTTTCGACTTTATTAATTTTTCTCATCTCTAAATAATGTGAAATCGCGATAATCCTCTAAATTAATTTTGCAAAAAATTCTAGAAATTTTTTTTATCTTAATTATTTTTTTTGAGAGGGATAAAGAAGTGAAAATAGTAATAAAAAAATTTAATTAACAATGTAAAAGATAGTTTCAATTTATTTAATGTCATTCGATCCTCAATTTAAATAAAAGGAATATAAATGTTTAAAATTATTATAATATAATTTTATTACAATAGTATAATAATTAATTGACGAACACACTATTTTTATTGGATTTGTTATATTTTTTCCTTGCACAGCCAAACGTATTTGAAATCAATTGATTCTTAACATCAACATTTTCAATGGAAAGTAGTATAATTATTAAACAATTTCTCTTTTTTATATTTACAATTTATATTTAGCATGTGTAATTAATAATATAATATTTAAAAAATACATACAGATATTGTATAAAAAACTTATATTTACTCCATCAACTTTTTATGATTTTTTTTATGGATTTAGAAAGACTAATTTGTATTGAAAAGTAATTTTCCAAATTTATTACAAATAATAATAAACATTTGTTAAATAAAGCAAAACAGTAAATGCTATTAATTGAAAATAATAAAAATGGGTTTAACATTTATAAAAAATGAAATCTATAGTTTTAATTCTCGAAAATTTTCTAGAATAATATCTTGATAATTGCATTTGAAAAATTGAATTATCATTGTAGCACTTGACCGATTTAAATTATTCATATAAAAAATAAAAATATAATATAGATTAAAAAAGGGGAAAACAAATAAGTAATTTATCAAATCAAATGAATAATAATGGTTTTACACCAACTTGATTATATCATGGTGATGACAAGTCTTCCTTACTGCATACATACCATAAGTGAGTGTTCCAAACCTTGCTGATTAAAAATACATAGTTAGAATTGTTATGTACGTTGGATATGTAACAAATGTTAAATTACACATAAAAATTGTGTACGTATAAAATTTATATATTTATAAGTTATGTGAATAGATTATAGAAAAACGAAAGCTACTGCGAGCAGAATCATTAATTAAAGATTGAAAAATCTCAAGTAGGCTATAAGATTTCTAGAGATTTTGTTTTCATTTTATCTAATATTTCTGTATTACATCAAAAAACTGATAAATCTATTGAGTTTTCACTAACTTTTTACAATACTTATGTCTATTTGAAATTTATATTGAAATAAACAAAGATTAGTAATCATACAATTCACTATATAATTTATCTTACGTCTTACACATTCAGATCTTCTATCATTCTCACTATAATAGTATATTTATTACAAATAGCCTAAAGCTTTTACTTTGACTTGTTATACATAGGCTATCGATCTTTCTTTGTGCATAATCTAATCTGCATTATCTGTGATCCATTTACGTACAGTCACTTGCAGTTTTAAACTATAGCTTTCATTGAGCTCATTAATAGTACATGTTAACTCAATAATATATTAATTCTAAATTCTCCACTATATAAAAAGTGTGAATCAAAAAGTTTTTCGCAGCCAATTTTATGGTTTTGACCATGAATTAGAGGAAAATATATTCATCAAAGTACTATCTTCATTATAACAATTCTATCACTAAAATTTATATCTAAACTTTTTATCTTCATTATACTGTATCGCTTACTATAAAGACTGGATACATTACTACAATACAATATTTATTATCACCATTCAAATGAATAAATAACGTTTGTATTTAGATTACTTTTATTAATAATCATTGTGTCATTTTGAAAAAGTATATGTTGTATATTTTTCTAAAAATTAAATATGATGTGCTGATATAAAAATATAAATATTAATTGAATTATCATCTATTTTTAATTCTCTTTTTAAAGTTTAGTATTTGAATAAATATGAAATGTATTTGATACTAATGTCTTACAAAATGTATAATTAATTATTTGAATTAATATAAAATTGATCATTATACAGTAAAAGAAGAACATATTTTATTATGACTGCTCATGTAAGTTAATTACATGTATATTATATTAATTTATAGAATTTCTATTAGTATAAAATATATATTAAACTTTTTTAGAAAAACTGAAATTTTAATACTAATTTTAAGTCAAATATTTAATTTTGGAATTTTTTTTATTCAAAACAATTTGAAATATATATAATAATAAATATATAAAGTTAAATTATTAATTGAATAGTTATTTTAATTTTAAATTTGTACATTAAATTCTAGTAAAATTACTCTACTAATTACATTCGTATATAATCATTTTGATAAGTTATATATAAGAAGTCATATGAATTATATTTTAAAACTAGTTCTAGGATTTATTTATTAAAAATTCTTATATCTAATTATATATATATATAATCTATGGTTCTAAATTGACAATCAATCCAATATAGGCCCAATGGATTTTTACAATTATAAAAATAATCAATAATATTTAGATTATGCTATTGTTGTTTTAATTAAATCTATATATCCGTATATATTTATACATCCATTATATTAAGGCATGAAATTGAGTCAATAAACTTATAATATTTAGCTGTTACAAAATGTATCAAGTAGCTGAGTTTTTAAATAATAACTTTAATATTATGTAAATACACATAAAAAGTAAAGCAAATTTAAATGCTTCATAACTTATATTATAATAATTTAAGATTCCTAAATGAATTATTTGAAAATCATAAAATCTATAAATAAATAGTAATAGAAATAGTTCCGTTTTTATGACTTTTATAGAAAAATTAAAGGATATTGTATGATACTTTTCCTCTTACTAAACAATAGTGATAATAGTGGGTTGCCTATATACTTTTCTAATCTCAAGAGACTGGATATAGAGACTGAGCATCCGTCGTCCTGCAAATCTATCCTGCAATTTGTACTACTTCTGCTAGATAGAACGGAAGGCAAACCATAATAACCAATGTAAAGCGCTATAAATGGGAATTAAATTCCTGTTGTTGAGGGAATTCACACGTAGCGTTTTCCTTCGGCATTCGCTTTGCTATGACAAATTCAATTAAGCTATTTAATCAGCACACGTGTGAGATAATTCGAATGATTTCATCGGAATTGATGATACAGGTTCATGATGAACTGAGAGAGTATTCGAAACGTGATATTAATTAATCTGAAAATCAATTTATTTTATAAGTTTTATAAGTTTTTTTTTATGAAATGATTCAAAAGATATGTGTTTGAAATAAATTTTTATTATATTATTTTATAAGATAAAATAGAAAACATTTATTAAAAAAATCTAATTATTAATTTTTATAAATTTGAAAAAACTTATTTGTAAATTAACTAGACAACCAAAAAGGCTAACATACTATTGATTCTTTTTATTTTATAAATACTCAAAATATTGTGGAATTTATTTTCAATCAACATTTACATATCATATTTATTTTTAATTCATGCATATTATTTAATTCCTTAAGAGAACCTATACATCTTAATACCTTTTTCATCATAACTAATATGTTTATTAGAAATATCAAACTTACAGATAAGAAGTTTAAACATAATTATTTAACTAAAATACTTATTAAATAAATAAAATAACAGTATATATTAGAATATTCTTTAAAATTTCCTAAAACACTTTTCTAATATCAAAATTTTATATATATAAATATTATTTTGTACTTATAAACTATAAAAATTATTGATTGCAAAATTTCAATAAAAAATTTATGTTTTACATTCTTTTCATATATTCTAATACATTCATTTTTAATGACATAAATTTTGATTATAGAAATACGATTAAATACGTAAAAAAATTTTATATCTTCTACCAAATATTGATAATATACTCATATTTCAAAGGTGCTCGATTTAAATTCATAAAATTATATAATTTATTTAAATATTCGATATATGACTATTTCGATTCTAGATCTGAATAGTGGATGCATTAATTAGCAACTAAAATTATGATTGCCTCGGGTAAACATAAATTATTGAAACTAATGATTCAAGGTTACAAATTTTGTATAAGAACTGAAAAAACATTATTTATAAAAAATAATTATATTCATGTATACTTTTTATTTATCACTTATATTTCTCTTAAAATATTTAATTAATAGTAGTAATTAGAAGAAAATAACAAGTTATTAAATTTTGTACAAAAATGATAAAGTTAAAAAATATATATAGTATAATCATATTATATAACAATATTGCAACTGAATATTCTACTCATAATTAAATATTCATTTAATCTATTTATTTTTAAAACTAACGACAGTAAAATTTTTATCTATAAATAGCATAAATTTTTTTTGATTTAGTATCAAATATATTCGTCAATTCCATTATTTAGAAAAAATATGAAATGAAAACTTGTAACAAAAGTTTTACACTAGAATTTTAAGAAATTCATATCGAATCAATAAATTCTTGAAATATAGTTAAAAATTATTGAATTAAGAAATTGATTAAAAAAAGCGATGTTGATTAAGCAGAAAAATATCAGATATTTTTCTTGTTATGAACAAAATATTGAGTAAATCGTCTTAATTATATAATCTTCACTCTGCTGACCATCATAAATTTTAATATGCATACATTAATCGTATGATATGATAACGTAAATATATGAGCTAATAGTATCAAACTACATTATAAATAAAAAACAAGTTTTATATTATTGACTTTTTGCGTTTTAAATTAATTAATCAATTAATACTAAAAATGTTGTCAATAACTTCCATAAGAGTATTTTAATGTATTTTTATAAAATTGAATGATGAATAGATACTAAAAAGTATATTTGTAATATATGAATAATATTTCATAGTCATTAATATGATATAGTATAATCATAGAAGAAGAATATTAAATATAACCTGCTGAATAACGAAAAAATGAGTATCATAGATCTCAGGATTAGTAAAATGCCTCAAATTTTTGGCTCTGTTAATTATTCATAAAATTAACGTTTAAAATTTTTTTAATATAATTTTTCGATTTTTTAATTAAATTATAAATTACTACTAGTATTGCAATAAACAATTAATTGTTGCTTTTTATTTCATGTATTACAGTGATAAAATCTATATTTTAATAAATCTAGAAAATAGAATTTTTATTTAAAATGAAATACACATATTGTATTATATTAATATGCATTTAATTAATTTTTTACATATTTATAAAAATAGAAACTCTATCTTTCTTCTTTATTTTAAAAATAAAAAATTAAAAATATAAATTGCAGAGGCTACTTTTTTATATAAAATTTGTACTCGAGATTTATCTTGATAAAAGTTCAGAATAATATATTTTATTTAAGTATTTTATTTTAATTTTTTAAATTTATGATATAAAGTGTAAAGAAATTCTAGATATTTTTAGTATTATAACTTCTACTAATATAAAATCTGAATTAAAAAAAGAAGAACACATAGAATACAGTTATTTAATATATAAATATCAAAACTAAATTTAAAAAATTGCATTGAAGTTATACAACTAAGAGTAAACAAATATAAAATAGAAAAACTTATTGAAATATAAAATATAATAAATCAGAAATTTACCTTAGTAATAATTCTTTATAAAAAAAAGTAATTTAAATATTAATATTAAAATTAAGAATATAGTAAATTACTAGGATAAAAATTAATATAAATAATAATCAAAAGTAAAGCAATAAAACTAATAAAGCAATAATACAAATATGAATTAAAATAAATAACTTGTTATAAATAACTGCTTATAAACTAGGACAACAAAACGCTTTTAAGAATGTCATTGAATTAAGTTTACGACTTAATAGTTATGACAATATGAAAATAGAATTTAATATGAAAAAAGAACAAGATAGTTGAATTAAATATTTTAAATAATATAAAATAGAAATATATAGTACTTAATTGGATAATAATTCGAAAATAATATAATACAATTAATTTTATTAATTTAATAAAGCTAAAAATCCAAAAACTAATAACCAAAGAAAACTGAATGTAAATTTGATTTACATATTTTTTTAACAATCATAAAACATTGAATACAATAACGATGATATCGAAAAAAATTGTTTGATATAAAGACTAACATAAAACTATTAAAATACTTAATATAAGAAATGATTACATTTAAAAAATTATCACAACAAATAGGAATCTTTAAAACAATTTTCTGTTTATTTTAAAGCCAATTGTCAAAAGATCATTTCATGAATTAAAATTGTTGGTTGGAAGCATATCTGAAAATATCTGATGTTATAAACTGATATCTTTTTAAAGACTTTTTAGATTTAAGATAAAAGAGGAATCTTTGTAAAAATTACGTGTGATTGATAAAGAAAATCTATATATTAAAATTTAGAGACTTTTAAAGAATAATATATTATGTTCTGATTTTATTATATCTATCGATATATTCACTAAATATGATAGATTCATGCAATAGTACTGAAATTTTTTAGGCTACTTCATGCTCTTGAGATTTCATAAAAATCGTTATGAATACATTTATAATTTATATTAATGTTACCACAATTCCATGAAAGATATAAATAAACCAACAATAGCTGAGTATAGTAACCTATATTTGATTTTTATATATCTTTATATAATAATAATACTGAAAACTATTTTTTCCTATGTGATTATATATACTTTTGATGTAGTAAATAATATTTTAAATAAAATATTTTATTAAGTGAATTCTATAATACTTAGTTATATTAAACCCAATTTAAATAATAAATATTTTAGTTCGATCAGTACAGTATTACAATTAAAAAACTCTAATACAATATAAGGTTGAATACAGGAATGTATAGATAAAGTAAATTACTACATACTCGTAGATTATTGAAAAACATATTTACATACATTCGCATAAATCTAGCTTCTAATATGAAAAAATTGGAGCAGTAGAAAAATATTTAGATGTATATAAAATTATTGATTTTTATAAAGTGACTTTAATTATATATAATATTTTTTAATTCATAATAATTTAATTTTTTATATGTTTTACTACTTAGCAAATAATGAATTCTAGTGTTAAATCAACTGTTAATTCTTTAATAGTTGTTTAATACAATTCATATCTTAAATTAAATTATGTTACTCATCATTGATTTATATTAAAATATAAAATTAGTAATAATATCTTATATTTTTATATTTAGAATATCAAGCTTTTAAAAATTTGAGATAAAAATTTTTTATAAGTTTATTCTTAAGGATTATCTTTTTTAAAAAATATTTAAAACATAATCATAGATCCTAATCTATGATTCTTTACTGTGCAAATATAATGTACGTTAAATCAGTCATAAACGTTCATATGAAAATGTATGTTGATTAGTCGCATGGATTGATATAACTTGAATAAAATATTTAAAATAAATATAAAATTTATTCTGCATAAAAGCATAAAAATCTGTAATAACTGAAAACTATCATTTATTGATAAAATATTTTCGTATAAAAATTTATGACTATTTAATCCTGAATTGTGTGAAATTCGTGAAATTCTCTTATTTCTGATAAAACATAAATTTCTAAACCAGATGCAATACTTGAATAAATCAAATAGGCTATTCATTTTTTAATTATTCCAAAATTCTCAATTATATTACTTCATTAACGAAATCTGGTTTTCAAAATTTAGAGTTACATCAAAGTATGATCATACATAATTTTTTGATATATTAAATCCTCATGCTTTCTCTGCTTCCTTGGAAAGAGGTGACGTAGTCCAGGAATTTCTATAAGTTTTTCGATTCGGCATTCTACAGAAGAACATAACGGTCAACCAGAGTTATTTCGAAAAGTTTTCAGGTTTAGCAAGTTATGCTAGTCGTGGAAGTTTTAAACGTGGTGCATATAAATTTCCTTCAGATAGTTTGGTCTCAAGAGCTGATTGCCTACTTAATCGCGCTGTCGATAAGATGATTATAGGTCCGTGTGCATGGGTGCACCTTCTTGATTTATATATACCCTAATTGATTTTCTAATAGAAGAAATATGTAAGACAAATATACATCGGTTCTTCAGCTATATTTCATTCTATCGATCTTTAATTTTATTCACTATTCAACCTTACTATTGTTTCTTATGTTTTGAAAATTAAGGTTAAATATAATAGGTTTATGCATTGAAAAATATCTACTATAAATATTGAATTATTAATGATTAAAATGATAAATAAAAAAGTTAAAAGCTAAGTTAAGAGATAAATAAAATCATGAAGTAAAATATTGTACTTTAATTTTAAGAGCATACTTTCAACGTTTTTAAAATAGAAAGAATATCTAATATTCACCTATACAAAAAAAATTGATAACATAGATAAAAAGAATCTAATAAAATTAAAATAGAATTTAATTTAACCACGATGAAAATAAATTTGTCGTCTTATTTTTAATCTAGAGGTAAAAAATACTTCACATAAAAACAATTATCGACATTCAAGTTGTATCGTTATTTCACTATAAAACTAAACTGTGATATAGTTATTATAAAAACTCGAAGAAGTTACAACATCTAAAAAATTAATTATAATTATAAATATATTCTAATTATATAAAAAATATATGTTGTATATTTATAATATAATCTTCAAACATACTATACAAAAAGCTTCAAAAATCATGTAAAAGTTTTTTTGATTTAAATTTATTCAGAATGTAATATTATATTTTCATAAAATTATAAGAAATAACAAAATTTACAAAAATAATTAACACAATAAATATATTATTAATATAAATTAGAAGAAAACTTTTTTTTGAAGAAAGGTATATCATTCTTAAGTATTAATTCAAAAATATTGTCACATTTTAATTAGACCGATCCCAAAACCGTGGAAGCTATTTATAATTTAAAATATAGTATAACTCTAACGTCATTTTTTCATTTAATATAGTTAGATAAATATTTTTTATTCCATAGTAATAATGCTGTTTATTTTAATTGCAATACTACTATGAAAACTTTTGTGATTCATGAATATAGAGTAAAAAATTATAAACCAGGAATATTTTTAAATGAATATAATATTTTTAAGAATCTATGAAGCAAAATTACTCATCTTGTACTAGTTTATGTGATTATTATTGTGCCCAATAATAATTTTTTTTTTAACATTATTAATATTGAGAGAAAAATTATACGGTTATACTTTAAAAACTGATAAAATTTCTATTGAATTTAAAAAAATATAGTAGCGTTTTCTATAATTTGAAAAATATGTGAAATTACAATACAAAATATAAAGCTGATTATGTTACATAAATATACTAGACACATAAATATACATTGAGATTATTAAAAAAATGCTATATATGGACACCATTCATTATTTCACATCTCAGCTTCTATTTGGTTAATGTTTGTGTGAAATTCTATATCGATGGATACGATGAAAAGAAATTGGTTACAAAGATACGGAACAAATAAATAAGTATTTTTTAAATCAAGCATGCGAATTTTATTATGTACTGTTAAGATCAGTTGTTTTCTATTTACATTATTATTTATATTCTACTGTTTTAAAATAGGAGCTGAATGATTTACTATTGCATTTACAAAGTTAATACAGCTAAGTACAGCTTTTATATGGAACTAAGTTTTGTTTTAAGGTAAGGGATATTACAGTGTTGCCAAGAGTTACTTTTTTTTTGGTAATAAGATTTTGAATATATTTTCTTAATTGTGTAATCGGGTTAATTTGAATAATATGATGACGAGAAATTTCTATTTTGCTTTTGATCAAGTACTTAGTAAGTGAGAAGACTTCCAGCTGTAGATAATTGAGGGTTACAATAAAGGAATATTTGAGAAATAATTTTTTACAGGGTATTATGAATTGAGTTAGATATAAAAAATTTGTAAATTTGATGGTGGTAAACAAGTGCTCAGAGAATGCATGTCGTTTGATATAGTGCTTTATGTTTATGAGAGAATATTTGCGGTATTGATTTTGAAAATAAATGCAAAGTATTTTCATTTTTTTATTTTTACATTTGATTTTCTACATCTACAAACGCTATATTTAGAATTTAGTTCAGCGAACATTATATTATGGTGTGGTGGATTATGGGAATCATAATCCTGGTGAATGTAAAATAAATAAAGAAATAAAAATTGACAACAAAGAATTATATTGTGTTAAATGTAAAAATTTTTGACGCCCTGCTTCGTATATGGGTTGTCAAAAAATAATAAATATTAAAAATAAAATATAAACAAAAATTATAAAACAAAAATAACAAAATAAATAGAATTAGTAAAGTAACGAATAAAGTTACCATTGATTAATTTACCATTGATATTTATCCAACAAACATATCCAACAAACAACAACAAAATATTAATAAATAAATATATAAAAATACACGCACAAATATTGATAATAACCAAATACTCAATAATATAATCCTAGCAATGCAAGAACTAAAAGAAAATGTAAATGATACCAAAATTCAACAACAACTACAAAAAAACGAAATTACGAAAAACGAAAGCTTCAAAAAGTTACGAGGAAAAATTTTTAGTGATATTCACATTATTAGAATCCAAAAATAAAAAAATGCATAATACAACATTATACAATCATGAAAAGATCGTATTAATAACTCAAATCAAAAAAACATTTGAAATACTTAAGATTATATAAATAAACATCAACTCACTAATATCAAATAAAAAGGATATAACTTATTAAACCTAATAGAGAAATAAAAACGAGATATAATATTAGTATCTAAAACAAAACTAAACAAAACACGCAATAGAATTTAAAAATTATAATATTATTAAAAATGACAGACCAAACTCAATTCAAGGAGGAGGAATAGCCATATTCATAAAAAATAAATATAAGTACAACATAATCATCAATAATGAAACAAATGAACAATAAACATAATCTATTCATAATATCAGCATACACAAAAAATGGTAATAAATTTAACACAGAATTAAAAAAATTAATCCAAAAATTAGAATTAAACAAAGGAGAAAACTATTATATAATAACAGGTGATCCGAATACAAAACATATTGACTGGAAAAACAACATAAATAATACAAGAGGATAATTTATAAAAAATTGGCTAAATAGCCATGACACAATATACAAAACAAAATTGTACATTTCAGAACCCCTGCCTTATCCCAATGAACTTTCATATACAGATTTATGCTTAATAGATGCCAGAATTAAAGTAACTAACAAATGCACAAAAAATACAATCAATACAATAGAATATAATAGTGATCATAATGTACTAGTTATAGAAGTAAAATTATTAATACGAAACTGAACTAATGATAAATTTAATAACTATAATTTTAAAATATATACTATATTAAATACTATACTATTAAACTATGTTATTATTATATAATATACTATATTAAACTATATATACGTATACTATAAATTTAACTATAAAAAACAAAATGGAATAAATTCAAGAAAGTTTTAAAGTTAAAAAGAAAGTTTACAAAATTAAAATGAGAATATATACTCTCATTAGAGCTTTCTATAATAATTATTGTAAGTAATGTTTATAAATGTAACTAATATTATATTCAATAAGAACAAATAAAATGTAAAATATTCAAATTTAAATGTAACATAGTCAATTTATATAATGATTATAAATCTAGTGCAAAATGTTAACTCGAGTAATATTTATTGGAAAAATATTTTGTAATTGTTTTATAAATGGGAATATATACTTAGAAATTTAGACTAAAAGTAGAACATAAAAATAAAAGTTGGAATATCCATTGAATTAAAATGAATTATAGTTCTAATTACTGTAAAGTCTGTACTATGAAAAATCAAAACAAAAAATAATTACTCCAAAATTTATATATGAATGAAAACGTGTAAATGAAAACGAAAAAAAAAATAACAAAATTCTACCAACTACATATGAGAAAGCTGGTCACTACAAAAAAGATAAATTTATGTTCAATTCGATTACAGTAATTGGCCAATCATCATCAAAGTTTTAATAGTACAATCAATCATTTCTATTATAAATATTAAAGAATACAATTATTTTAATGATCATCTAAAAATAAGTAACATTATAATTAATTAACCGTTTGTTCCAATATTGTTTACATTTATTTAATAAACAGTTAATTGAAAAAAAATGTTTTAGTCACTAATTTCTATCAGACTTCCTTATAGGTCCATCAACGTATTAAAAAATTGATGACAGCTAAAAGAAAAAAAATAAGAAAAGAAATAAGTATAAATTCAAATTTATTTATTTGTAACCCTTTCATATAAATAAATCATACCAATAAGAACCCTTAAAGAAACTAATAAGAAATACAGAACTATTTATTTAGCCTTCATTATCTAAATATAAATATTTGATTCATTTTACAACAAAAAAATTGTATTTTTATATTTTTATATTAAAAAGATTAATTTTATATCCGTAAAGATATTGAAATACAGGTTAAAGGTTTATATAAGCCAATATCTAATTACATAGTTTCCACATAATTTAAGTTTAACTAATAGGATTAACAAATTCATATTTATTTTACTAATACAATGAATTTAATAAAAATATAATGGAGTATATTAAAATACATTTATAAAGTTTCTAAACATAATAAAAATATTAGAAAAAAGTTAATTTTTCTGGAAAAAAACGTATAGGAATTAAATGTTTCTTATAGTAATTAAAGTAACTATTATATGCAGGTCAAATTAGGTATTACGGGTCAAAGAAACTAATTACTTTTGACTTGTCATTATAAAAGATCAACTCATTTCTCATTTTCAGATATTAATAAACATGGTTAAAATATACTCATATCACATAACGTATTACTGTTTATACATCAATTAGTTAACTGAATACAAATACTATTTATCTCAAGATTATAAATAAAAAATATTAATATTGCAGTTTATAAAATTTATAAAACTTTCTTCTAATTTAAATTTGTCAAATAATTACTTATATTATTAATATTATAAACTTACAGAGTGTCAAAAATTATAAAGAGTAAATTATATAACATAATAAAAAATTATTTATTGACCATTTATAATATTCAGACTAGAAAAATATTTTTCATGACATTTTGATGATACTTTTAAATATTATTTTTTATAGTGACATATTTGTTATTTTATACAATATTTAAATTATATTTGTATAAGAAAATTAAAGATATATATATTTACATTATAGATTTAAAAATAAAATATACGTGTATTTAATTAAGTATTTACTTAAGTATTAAGTATTTAGTTTGAATTGATAGATGTATACTATAAAAAATCTATATTAAATAAATATTACAAAGAAAAATTTTCAAAATGACTAAATATCATAAGTATTCTATTTTTTAATTCACTATAAATTTATTAAAAGTACAAATACTTTAATTTTGTTATAAACGTTATCATGATGTAAAATAGAAATTTTATGAGTATATTGTTTTTAATTTTAGTGATATTATTTAAACCTACACAGAGTTTATCTACATATTGTACAAACGTTACTATAAAATTTTTAAAGATTAAATTATGAAAAAATGGTCATTCTTTAAATGTTCAGTGATTCCCTATTTATAAAATATATATTCTTATACAATTCAACTTAAAACTGTATGGAAAAAATAATACAGTGTACAGAACATTTTTATTTAAGCATAATTTTATTTCTAAGATTTATTAACTTTTATATTCTTTTACTATTATTTACATATTATACTTAAATAATTATTTAAAGACTATTGTTAAAAATTTAAATCGTAGTTTTTGCAATCCAAAAGAAAAATATAATTTTTAAAGGCAATTATTTCACAATTTTATTTAAGCTCGCGAAAATGATTGATTACGCTAAAAATATGAATGAACATGTTCAGTGTTTATAATGATACGCAGATATACAGATTTGATGGAAAGGTACAATCTGTCAATCAAATTCTTTGCTTTAATATACATTGAATAGATAAGTATCTATGTTCGAATTATCCTTGATTTCAATTTCAAATAAATCTCTGGAAAAATGTACGACAATATAATTTCAACAAGAATATAAGAAACTGTGTTTATTTTTCTCATTTTTTTAATTATATGAGCTTCATAATTTGTTTTTAATTTCTTTTGAAAAATAAAAACTTTAGTAAAATTTAATTTTATCAATTAAATTTTATGCCTATGCACTATATTAAGTATACATTTAATTTAATCACAGTAGGAATTTTTCTTATAATGATATTACATAATAAAATGAAAATATTTAAAATTATTGTTTTGGTTTCTCATCAATGCAATACTTTTCATTATTATAAAATATTCATTGTAATACATATTTTAAAAAGTTATTTTATTCAAACCACAGAATTTATATGAATGAATGAAAAAATACAACTTTTCATAAAATCAGAAAGTTAATTTGGATATATATAACTTATTTAAAAATTTACGAAACTTAATTAAAAAAAAATTGGTTTTTTAAAATTTAAATACTTCAAAAAATCTGTGTCTGAACTGAGGTATCTCTACTTTTACGTTGAAAGTTAAATTAAAACCAATATTGGACCAGTAATAAACATTTGTATTTTACGATAAAATTGACATATATGAAAAATAACACAAATTATTGGAAAGGTTTCAATTAAATTTCTTCATGTTCAGAAAGTATTTTTTCCCTGTTATTATAATATAGCTTAATACTTTAAATTGTATCTTAACTTCCTCGTTATCGAATTTTCAGTTACTACATATTCATCTATATACATTTAAATTATCATTATTATATCTCTTCTGTACAAAAGTTTTTCTAAGAGTAAAATATATAATTATACTTATTTAATGAATAAATTCAACTATTAATAACTAAATTGTTACAAAGATATTTATTAGTGTCAAATATGACAATACATACAAATTATAATATATTAATAATTATATAATAATTTTAATACTAATTATAATTTTTAACCTTACATATTAGAAATATATGTTAATATTTAAGGTTTATTTGTATAAAAGAATGAATATGAATATTTCAAAAATAATTAGAAGATAAAAAATATTTTCAAATTATTTAAACAATTCATTCTTCTATAATTTTATTTAAAATTAGCGTTTTTATTATACAGAACTATAATTCATTTTCAAAAGTTTAAAATATATATATACTTATAAGCGATAAAATAGTGAGTTTCAAATATTAAATCAATATTAGTTTTAATAGAATTTAAATACATCTTTAAGAATTCAAAAAACAATATTTATTTTATACTCATAGTGAAGGAAATACCAAAAATTCAACATGCAGTGCCCTAATTACAAATTTAAAACTTTTATATTATGTGCCAGAACCATAGTATAGCAAATATTTGCAAATAAATTTATAATTTTACAAAATATGACTAGAATATAACTAGAGTAATAATTATTTATTATTTTAATAATAAATTATTTCTTTTTATATTTTTTCCATTTATTTTATATAATTTATTCTAACATAAATTAAGCAGTGATGCATTTGTTTCAATATATTTCAATACATTTGAATCCTTTACTGTCCTTAGTTTATATAATTGTTCACCCATAACAGTACATTTTATAATTATTTTTTAGCGAATAACTCATCTCTACGAAGTTGTCGAGAGTTTTATTCCTTTGACAGAGCGACTTGACGTGCAAGCTTTTACCTAGAGTATAAGAGAATCTCCGAAAGAGAACAGTGTAACAAATGCTCTTCATTAATCTCGTTGACGATCCTATACATATATAAAGAAAAGGAGGAAGAGAGGTCAAACTTGCTTTTTATTGGTTCACTATGAGAATCGCATCCTTTATTGAATTCCTTTATTAATTTTACATTTTTTTCTAAGAACAAGAAGAATCAGTTCTTATTAATGGTCTGGTTATGATAAAAAAACGAGACTAAAATATAGTGTGAGAAGAAAAATTTATTGATTTTGTACAAAAATATTAAATTTTACAATATATTAAATTTTAAATGAAAAAGTAACATAGTGAAATATAGTATTCTTTTATTTTAAAAAAAAAATTAGAACTCTAAATAAATAAGAAATGTTTAAATCTTTGAAAGTTTCAGTAAACTTTTGGTTAATCAGTTCTTATTGCGATTGTAGGCTAACTAATGTTTATTCAATACTGTTTATGATTAAAACAAATTACATTTCCAGTAACTTTACATTTATTAAGAAGTTAACATAAAAAGTTATCAAGACAAAGTAAGATGAATAAATTTTGTATTAATCCTCGAATTATTAAAAAAAATATAATTATATAGTTAATTAATATATTTATATTTGATGATAACATAATCAAAAACTTTTAGTTTTAAATAAAAATTTATTATATATTATTAAATGATCAGATATTTATAATAATTTCAGATCAATTAAAAAAGCGAAGAAACTAAAAGAATAATTTTATAATTTATGAAAATCATAATGAAGTAGAAGAAAATATCTTTTATAAAATAACTTTTTTTCTCAAATAATAAATATAATTTGATTATTTACTTTTTGAAAAAGTTAATAAATTATAAAATAATTATAATCAAGAATGTTATTTTACTAAATACATATTAAAAAATTATAAATATAAAAATAATCAAATTTACAACTACATTTTTACTATAAATTGAACAATCAATCACTCTCAACTTAATGAAAGATTTTACTTGCTTCCAAATAAATATAAGATGAACTGATTTATTAAACGTAAAAATAACATTTTTTGAAACAAAAAAATGTGCATAACTAATTTTAATTTAGTTAATAAAATAATAGGAATATTGATTTTTCAAATAAAAATAAATAAAAAAATAGATCTAAAGTCATTAAAGAATAATACGATATAACTAAATTTTCTTGCAAACTATTTTTTTGAATTATTAGTGCTAAATATACAGAATATATAAATTATTTTTTCTGCATTTAAACCTTTTTAGTGCAATGTATACCTACTCAATTAATTCATAATAGGATTCATTTAGTTTTAAACTGGGATTTCCTAGATATTTATTATTCTTTACACAGACTCTTTAATTACTTGCATAAAAAATTTTTATCTTTGAGCCTCAGTAAATAATTCTTTAACAGGTAGAATGATTCTAATAATTGAATTAACAATTTTCAAAAATATCAGCACAATTATGTTAAAATTTCGTTTTTATATATTTTCACCAAATTACTCTCTTTATAATAATTAATGACAATATACTCTTTCTCGATAATATACTCTTTTCTGAAATATACTCTTCAATTTTAAATAAAACTATATCAAAATCTATCCTATTTTCTTCTACAGCTTAATAATGCAAGACTCGATTCAATAAAGTTTAATTATTATAAATAAAATAGAGTTAAAACATAAGTATTACTTTAACGTATAAAAATAAATATATGTATGAAACTATCTACATTAAATAAATCTTTTGATATTTCAAATTTTGTAAAATATATTTAAAGTATTCAATTGAACAAAAATTTGAATCCACGAAATATAAATTTCCCAAAAATAAAAACTTATTTTAATTATTATCATTTATTATTTAGTATTTGATAAATACAAAAATTCTATAATTATTATGTTTATATTTGTCACGTTATAATCTTTAAAAAGTCATTAAAAAATTAAGAAATGAAATAAAAGCAATTGAAATGTAAATATTCAATATTTTAAATGAAATAATATTAACTCATTGATATGAAGTTAAAAAAAGTAAAAAAAATGACGAATCATAAATTTTACTGAATTGATAAACCGAATGCAAGGCAGGTTACCTTCTGAGAAGAAAGATATGCACCGCCCTATATACGCCTGTCTGCTCAACGCCTGGGGGGACTCGCGAAGTCATCGTCCGTCTTTCCTTTCGAAAAGCTCTGCTTAACGCTCGGGAAAATAATCATAGTCGTTATACCTTTCGTGGATGAAGAAAAGACCGCTTTCACAAAGCGCCGACTCGATGCTCTACTCTTTCTTGTTCCTTTCATGTAAGCAGACGCACGCGTACTCAAAAACAGTCCGCGGTGTCCCTGCGCTCTTAAAGTTATTAAAACAATCCATTCAAACACAATTCAAAGTCCAAAATTTAAAACCTTAAAATCCATGCTTTTTTATTCACAGTTTTTTTTCTAAATTTTTTTTCTTCTTTTACAACTTTTTAAACATCAAAAATGCCGAACATTTTATGGATAATGGGTAGTTAGCCATAGTTAACTTTGCGAATATACATTAAATAAATACGAAGTATCATATAAGAGAAGAGTGATTCATATGTAAAATGCAAGTAATGTGCTATTTTTTTTAGTATGGATGAGAAGGAACAAAGCGCTATGTAGATTAAGTATATTAACATAGCATTGATACTATAATAAATTCAATTTATTTTATAAACATAATTGGTTTCTAATAATTATGAAAATAAATTTATATATACAATATATAAATTAATTATACAAATATATATATATATTTGTTTCTTAACTTTATTAATTTTATTAATATTACTTTTAATAATAACTTTGTAATTTTAATCACCTATTTATAATTGTAAAGCACTAATCATTTTGTAACAAAACTTACTTATTTAAATTATTCAATAAACATAAAAATACATTAAAAATTTATAATTAATGACTATACAATTTATTATTATAATTTATTTATTACAATGAAATCAATCGAATAAAATCTATTCAAAAAATGCTTAAAATTAATGAAAATAAAATTGCTCATCTAATTTAGCTGGCCATATATATATTTTTTTACTAAAAAATGACACTTTATAGAAATTTTAAATACATATAATGAAATTATAAAAATAATTTGTTTTTTTACAAATGTTTTAAAATATGATGAATTTATCAACCAGTTATTAAGCTTAAAATTATAACAAAGAAAAAGTACTTACAATTTTTAAAAAATTTTGGGTTATTAAAAAGAAAACGTATTATATTGCACAAATATGCTAGTGATGCGTAACGATATGAATTGTAAGCATACTTTGTACAAAACCATATTAATATAATATAGTTATCTAAATATCGGTCAGTTAAGATGGATTGCTCATCGCTTTCGCATATAAATAGGCACATCGCATAATCATGCGTGCTTACATACACGAATACCTCTATTGAGAATTTTAAAAAAACGCGGTACTCAAAATAGTGAAAAACAAATTCTTTGCTACGAACCAAAGAATGAATTCTAAAGCCCTTAAAATACGCAGAGAAGATCTTAGAAGCTTTGCAAGTCTATAAATATGAATAGCAAGTTCGTATTGTAATAATTTTGACCGACCTTTTTTCAGAAAAATTCGACTTCTTATGAAAAACTTGTCCTCCTTGGTATCTTATTAAACCTGCAAGGAGAAGATCCGAGCAATATTGTATCCGATTTTCCTACCTTCTAGCAAAGTAACTCTTGTTCTATTGCTATTTAATGTAAGGCCAGAAATTCTTCCCACGTCGTAGCTTTGCTTTGACATCTTACTCTAAAGCACACATTCTTTTCCTCACTATTCAGCAAGATTACAAAGAAAGACAATTGCTCTGCTTATAGGTTCAATTTTTTATTCAAAACGTTTCATTTTAGCGATAAACCTTTCACACCTAATCCTTCAGTTACTAGTAAAGAAATTTTCGGTCTTCCTCTGTCCATCGTAACTCCAGGAGTTCTCTGTACATCGTAATATGTCGGTAGCATTTTACCTTAAATTCCTTTTGAGATACCGAAGCTAAAAATTTATTTTTTTGTATATAACTGATATGTAAGATAAACGTCTTTTCTATTGTGATTCAGTCTATTCTTTTGTTTTCCATTTCTTTGTTTCATAACTGACTGACAGTCGCTTTTTTAAAATCACTAAATAAATTCTAAGTTTTCTTTTCGTTAATAAATATTCTTTTATTCACTTTTTTAGCAAATATGTATATATATATATGATTCTCTCGATACCCTAAAATTCCTCTACCCAACCATAAATCTACTCCCATCATAAAGTTACGATCCCCGCGAACCTTATCCCGACCTCGATGGGTCAAGGCACAATTTCGGGAACAAAAATAATACCTACTTTATGAATTTCATTATCGCATGTATTTAAGTTAAAAGTTATTTTAAATATTTTAACTTTTTAATCTCATCATCAGTTAATATTTATTATGTAAACATAAGAAATTTTAATAAAGTATTAAAAAATCTTATTCTTTATTTTTATTCAACAAAGAACACATTTTATTGTTTCATAAATAATATTTAGTTCTACATTTTTTAAAATATAATACATTTTAAGTAATACAATTTTTTATCGAAAATGAAAATTACTTAAATATACAATTAATCTTTAAATGAGAAAATAAATTAATATAATAAACATAAATAAATCTCAACGCTCAATGCATTCTACAGAATTTAAAAAAAAAAATTAAATAATTTTAAAAGTAAGTTTCATGCAAAAGATTATATTAAATGATATAAAGAGCAAAAATTCATTTTAAAATTATAAACATTAAATTATGTCTAAAATACAAGTATAGAATATCAGTTTCAAATAAGTATATTATTATAAATAAATAGCAATAGCATTACTATTATTTATCAAACCTATTGCATACCTAAAGTAAATAAAGGAAGATAATTTTATTTTATTTAGTTTTTTATTTAATTTTTACTTTATTAGATGTACGTTAAGTAAATAAATTTAAAATATAAATACTATTCTAAAATATATTTCTAATTGAATAAAATATATTTTATGTAAAAAAAATTACAATATTAAAAGAATGTACATATTTTAAAAATATTAAAATAATTAAAAGTAAAATAGATAAAATCAAACGGTAAACGTTGTATTTTGAAATGTATATATTAACTTTATTAGCAAAATATTATTATACAATGATGTTGTTTCTAATTTTAAATTTATAAAAAGAGAATGTTATCATGTGCTTTCAATTTTACGAAATTATACACTTATAAATTATAAAAGAATTAATCTAACGTGTTTGAAAATAAAATGATTAAAACTATATTGATTACTATTAAAATAATAGAAAATTGAACAAAATAAGAAATTGTATAATTGGATAAATTTATACTTCATATAATATTAAAATAATTTGACAATTATGCATATAAAAAAGAATATATTAAACAATATAAAAATAAAATATGAATAAAAGCTCAAAAGAATTAAAATCATTAACTTTATAAAATAGAAAATAGAATAACTTATATAAAATTATACTTAATGACAGTAAAATTTGACTAATTAAGCAGAATATTTAATTTTAAAGAATATTTAATAAAAATAAATTTATAATAATGATGATGTCAATAATAGTAACACTAAAATTATTCTGGAATGTATGCCTTAATTTTATGAAAATAAAATTTTATGATCGTTATTGTAGTATAAAAATTTTGAAGAAAAAATCTACACGTAAGACGTATATATTTGAAAATACTATATAACTGAAAAAAATTTTCATGAAACGGTCAAAAATTCATTTTTTATATATTTATTTATAATTCAAAATTAATACAATTTATAATGTTATTAAACAGGATATAAATATAATTATGTTAAAATATTAAACTGTATGCTTATAACAATAATATTAGATTATTAAATTACAATTTAATAATTTATTAAAGTTTTTATAAATTATTTTATTATTATTTATAATTTCGTTAATGAATTCTTAAATTAGATAATCTTGATCTTTTCAATGAAATTCAATATTTTTGTACTATTATTTTTTTACAAAATTTCGTCAAAAAACTATTAAGTATATAACAAATGCATTATTGATCAAATATATAAAATAGAACTTACTCATTGAACATCTATTCTACGTCATTATGTTAGAATATATTCAAAATTTTAGCACTTCTGTTCAGCATAAATAAAATTTGTCCTTATTTCTTCTTTCCACATTAGAAATGACTTTATTGTTATACCTATTTGCAACAATATTGATTTTTCGAAAGTTTTGGTCTAAAATGAAAAAAAATATACAAATAAATACATAGACAAAAGAAAACAACAATAATTAAATTTATAATTTATGTGATCAAATAGGTAAGAAATTATCTTAATAAATAAATTAAATGGTACAAAGAAATAATGACAGAAGGCGAAAGTTAGCGATAAAAAGAGGAGATAATAGATAGACACAAAAAGGGAGACAGGTAGAGAGATCATTCTGGTATTTTTAATCAAAAATACCGATAAAATATAGTTGAATTTGTGAGTCAACCAACGAGGTATTTTACGAGTTATCGATTATATTTCTTATTGTTGAACATAAATGCTTATAAACCATATTATGCTTTTTAAGGAGAAGATTAAACTCTAGCTAGATATTGAATTAGATACTTGAGAAATTAAGAGTTTCTGTCTACATTCGTTGATTTTATTCAATTTACCAAACCATTTGAATTAGTTTTTAATACTATTATATAGTCGTGGAAAATTATCAGCGATTACTGGCTAATCTTAAAATTATTATTTTTTCTCTTCGTTACACTCTTATAACGTTTATTTGCATCATATACATTTTAATAAATTTTTATTTTTCATTAGAGTCACGCTAATATAATATTTCAAAATTTATAAAGATGTATTAAAAAAGAAAGATAGAAATTTTGAAAATTAATATCTTCAGAAAAAAAGCAAATAAAAGCTTCTTCAAAATTATTGTTTAACATCAACTTTTCAAAATGTATACTACTTGGTTCCGAACTCAGTTTTTATTTATTATTTTATTTTTAAATTAATTAAATTTTTATTTAAATTTTGTTTCATTAACGAATACTACTATAAAAATTTAAAAAAAGATCATTTTGAAAAAAATTCTATATTATGTTCTAACTTTACACATTCTTAATTGCAATTAATAATAATTTATATTTTGTTATAAAATATAGCATACTAAATTTTTTATTTGAAATCTTAAATCTACAGGTATGTATGCGTTTGTCTGCTTTATACATATATTTAATATTATCTAACGTATTTTAAGCCTTTGAATATTTGTGTTTATGAAAAATAGTAGCTTTTTAAGATATAAACATACTTTTAATTAAATTAATCTTGTTAATTAAAAATTTATAATTATAATTTTTGAAATCCTCATATTATATTTTATTGAAATTATTATCAATGATGATGTATTAAATTTCAATATAAAGAAAAATAGTACGAAATCAAATAAAAGAATAATAATGAGTATATTCGTATAAATAATGGTAAAAAATAAGTACGTTAATACGGCATATTATGTAAATAAAATTTTTATATAAATCACGATTCACATTTCTCTTAATTTATTATATATAAATCTGTATTGTATTTACCAACTAAAAATACTTTTATTAACCAAATTATAAGTTTTATAAAAATATTATAAAAGAAATATCTATATTTTATTTATTACGAGTCATAAATTTTTATTTCATTTTAATAAAAACTATTGTGTCACGTGTAATTCTTAATTATTGTAGCATTATATGAGAAGGATTTTATTTCCTCTGAATATCCAGCATAAATACATTTTTTTGGTAATATTTTTTATACACAAGAATCATAACGAAATATATGTAAATATTTTAGTTTTGAATTTTATAAATGCCATTATATCTATGAAAAATTTTAGTTTTAGTAAATCATTAATATCATAAAATACCATTTAATCTCAACTTATATCACAATCAAAATTTTTTGAGAAACAATTATTCATGGTAAATAATCTTGTTTCTTACTTAAAGTAATTTTTGAAAGATCTTCCTATAAATTTCTTATTCGTAGACTATAATGTACATATAAATATCTGAATTCTTGATAACAAATTATTTTATTGTATGAATTCAAAATTTGTGTGTAAAGTTCTTATACATAATCTACATAATTCTGCGTATTCTATTTATTAATTACTATACAGGTTTTTTTAATAAGATTATTTATTATATGTTCTTTATATTATTTTAAAGAAATATTATATTATTATTAATTACTTTATAACTAAAATCTACTTTGAAAAAATTTTCTGCATTTATCTTTTATAAATTTATTTAAAAGTAATAGATTTAATCAATCTATAATGCAGGTTATAAGCTCAGCTTTTTTTCTTGATTTTTATCAATTAATTTAATGTTGCATATGTGTATATGTCCTTTTTTTAAATGCAAGATGTACTTTAAACTAAAAATATTTTTTTAAATGCAGAGCTAATAAACAAATCACATAATTTACGTTCAAAAAAATAATTTTATATTACTTCATATGCTTACACATATTCATAAGAGTGATAATGACTGTTATGTAGAATTTGTATAATAGTCTCAACATCAGAATTCTATGAGTGATATGGGAAGTAGTGAAACCCTTCAACTTTTTTTTGCCCAAAAGTCATAAAAAAATAATCACAATGATAGTTGAAACATTCTTTCTAATATCCAACCGGTGAGTTATAATCACAAAAGAAGCAAACTGGATGTCATTATTTCAATGAATATAGATTTTGAGAAGCTAAACTATATTGATAGATATATAGTAGAGTAATTCCATAATGTCATTGAAGCTTGCAAGATCAATAATATTACACCTATTTAAAAGCGGAATAATTGTTCACATACTTTATTGTACTATGATTCGATGCTAGACAAAGGTTGAAAGTGAAGTGAATAGCAATAAAAAATAATTAAGATATTGTTTATAAATAATTAAATACTATATTTTACTATAAGCAAATTTTTTGATTTTACAAAAAGATTGTAATAAGATGAGTAATTGATTAGATATGACTGGAGATTTACGATATTATTCTAAATAGTCTCGTTCCTTTTACAAATAAATGAAATATTTCATAATATAGGTCTTCGATGAATAAATACGGAAGTATACAAAACGATTAAAAAGTTCTCTACAAAAAAACAACATGAGTAGAATCATATTAAGAATATTAGAATATTAAAAGTTGATCACTAGATGAAAATAATAACCTGTAATAAATAATTCCCGAGGGGATAGTGGTTTCCATAGTTTCCGTTATATAAAAATTACCCTATCAATGTATTCAAACGATAGTAGAAGATTATAATTGCTAAATTAAATACCTTACACTATATTGACGGGCACTATTCTTTATGAGCCTTAGCATCACAGTTATAGTAGGTTGAAGATGCCATAATGGCCTGCAGTGAAAAGAAATACTGAAAAGAAGTTGATTAACTAATCAGACAATTTGTTTACAGAGACTGCTATCTACTACAGACTGATTCCGTCAATGTCAGTAAATCATATTTAAAAAATTGTCACGGGTTCCTTTTTACCTGATATGATAGCATGCTTGTTATGCAAGCACGATATAAATGTGAAATAGAAGTAATAGCATTAATGCTTTACACGAAGCGGAGAGAACAGAAGCTTGATGATATGTAATATAAGGATCAAGGGGAAAATGGCTTGCCATATAGTTTTGTAACAATACATATCTGCTTCGTACATATATAATTAAAATTAATACAGAAATATAAACACTACATATTTAAATATAGCATGAATACTTATTAATATACTAATATATCATAAATTAATTCATACAAACTATCGAACATGCATCTGCATACATTCACCTACCCTCTTATATGTAAACTATTATACATAAAATAACTCTTTTATATATAAAATAACCCTTATATATAAAATATTATAAAAACTAAATTACAGCTGAATATTACTATGCTCACAATTATAAATAAAATTTATGAATATCAAGATACTGATAAGAACACTAGGACTATCGTTCCAGTTCTATCGTACCAGTTCTATTGTAACTTAAAATTTCAGATTTCGCTAAAAATGTTTTGTCTGCATTGGTTCTTTTTTTTATTATGAAATAAAATTAATTTGAAGTGTTAACATTTTTTATAAATTGATTTTATATTTTGTTATTTCTGTTTTAACTTTTTAATTTATATTAATGTTATTTATTCTTTATTATATGTAAATAATTAGTACTTTTCTTCTTTTTATATGTTTGTCCTATTTTAGATAAGATCTTAGTATAATAATAAGATAATTTAGTACTATATTTAGAACATTATTTTAAATATTATAGTTTACTATCTATAATAGTAAACATAAGATATTTACTTTTCAACAAAATATAATTAAAAATCTGTAGTATTTCTAGTTTTAGTTTTTCCACGAATAACTTATGTGATTTCAAAAAAATTTTTATTAAAATAGAAGTTATCTAACTGTTCTATTCCGTAAATATAAAAAATAAAATAAAATATTTCGCATAAATAGTTCTTTATATTTTTACTTCTGATTAATACAAAGTGAAAAAGAAATAGAAGAGTACAAAAATATAGATTTTTACTGTTAATCTTGTGTACTATTTTAGACCTAATATTTGAAAAGTATATTCTGTCTATGTAATAAATTATCATGAAATTCACATAGAATTTCAAACTTTTATTATAATATTATTTATTAAAACAGTCAATGATCTACTCATTGGTTTATGTATCATCTTATATCTCTTTTATTAGAATTAGAAAAGAATTTTTTTTTAAATATTAATCTGTAACTAATCATAGATTTTTGTACCTCTTTTCTTATTTAATAAATTTTTTATTTATTTCAATATTTCCTTATATTTACACAGTATATTTAGAAATTTAATTGAAAAAATCTTAATTTAAACAAACCATTTATAAAACAAACATGTATTATTAAATGTTTTTAAATTCTCTATAATCCATGCCAATATGTATTTATAAAAATTTAAAAAATCATTAAAAGTAAAATTTTATTAGGTATAGAAGCCAAAATTCGGCTTTAAAGAAGTGATCTTCATTTCAACCATTTTGTAATTTAAAATAACTTTAAACAATGAATATATGTTCAGGTTAATATTATTTCTGTGCTTTATTTTCTGATACTTCTATTTTCTGATTATATTTTTGTGTACACAAATTTATACATTATTATTTACTTACAGCAGTCAATTTTACACTTATTTTAATTTTTCTCAGTGTAAATAACCAATTCTATTCTTATTCTGAAACTATGAAAATTCAATATTTTATATTCTACATGACAAAAATCGAAACTGCATAATAATAAATTTCACAATTATTATTTTGTCTAATGCATTCGATATATATATGCCCAGAAGAATTATCAGGATGGTTGCCTAAAAGAAAATGAGAATTTGTGTATAAATATAAATTAAGGGAGATTAAACAAAAACTTCAGTGTGAACAGACAGGTACAATTAAACGAGCATGTGTTAATGCATTATTGCTGACTTTTGATTATAAAAGAATTATTTTACGATTAAAGATAATCAGAAGTATTAATATTTATTTTATCCTAATTAATTTATAATATTGTGAATAAAAAATAATAATAATTATAGACTTTATATAGAATTGTATCAATCATATGAAATTAAAGTCAGTCACTTTTATACTCTTTGTTTATACTTGAAATTTTTAATTTACTGAAAAAATTATTATTGAAAAAATTTCTAAGTAATAATTTTTTTCATATTTCTCTAAGAAAATTATATTTTAATAGTAGAATATTAAAAGAAACATATATTTTCTTACAAATATATTAGTTTAAGTCTATAAAGTACTTCAAATGAAAATAAAATCAATTAAATCAAATATTGACTAAAAATAAAAATTTTATTATTTTAGCGAATGCATATACATTACGTGAGAGGTTTTATATGAAAAAAAGAAGATGGCAAATATTGAAAATAAGAGAAGCAAAGAAAAAGAAGTTAATTAAATTAATACCTTTTTCAGATTTAGAGAAATTTCAGAAAATGCATTTTTAAGAAGCTCAAGGATTATGCTATAAACCTGTAAATACCAATACTCACTATTTTTATCATACTCTTTATGAGTCTATTCTTAAATTTTATTTTTATAACTTTCTTATATTGTTAAATTTTTACTAAAAATAAATATTTATCTTATGAATTAAAATAAAAGTAATTCTGTAAAATATTACAATTATTATATAAATAATACCAAATATAATCTACTAAAATAGTTTTTATTACACTTAATCATTTGTTTTAACATTATAACTGCTTCTCAATAAAATTCAGTTTTTAATTTTTCAAAATTTCCTTTCTATTTTAATGCTTAATCAACAATACAGATTTTATAAATAAAAACTGCTTTAGAGTTTTTAAAATTAATTTTATGAATATAATTTTATAAATAATTTGAAAATTAAGAAACAAAATGTTTTAACTGCAATCGATGATAAAGTCTAATAATGAAAAAATATTTTCTTTTTATTATATATATATTTAAATATCTATAAATCTATTATTATTTATCTTTTTATTTCAATTCTAAATAAAAAAACCATAAAGAAATAGTTTGAAATATTTGAAATGGATAACTTTAATATTTTAAAATAATTCATAAATGTGAGATATATACATAATGGTAGCAATATCCTTACTAAATCTAATATTATGCATACATAAATGAATGCAAATAATGAAACTATAAAAATAACAATTTTAATTTACTGATTTATGAAAGTTATTTTTTTTAAACTTCTCTGGCTAAAGAATGACTCATGCAATTATCGATCTACCGGCACATGTACATAACGGAAGAAGTGAAGCATCGTGTATCTTCTACACGTATATAATATAAAATATTGATTGTTTTCATCGTTTTCTTTTTTTCTTTGTATTTCTATGTATTTATTTGCTATTTCATCTATGTGCTTCTATCTTTATTTCTTACTTTCTTCCTTCCTCATTTTCTTAAATTGTGTATCTGTTTACTTTTATCATTTTTATAAATATTGAGAAAAATAAAATTATCATAATTAAATGAAAACATAATATTTCGATATAACGGAAAAAAATTTTTAATTTAAAATAAGAGAAACAAAAACAAAAAGGATTATAGAAAAAGAAAGAATAAGTTATAATAGTAAAAAGAAAATGAATAAAAAATGGAAAGAAAATTATAGAATTAATCAATTATTTCATGATACAGGTGTTACATATTTTGCTGAATATGCTGTTACAGATTCTATGTATTAATTTATACATCGAAGTATGCTTACCTCTGATGATTTAATAAATTTTAATGTTCTATTAAATTTATATTTTTTTATATATTTTTACGAATTTTTACCTTATTATAATCTTTAAAAGTAAATTCAAATCTAGTAAAAAAAATCTTCATGTTTAAAATAGAATTTATTCTATATAAAAATGGTTTTTTTGTAAATTTATAAATTTGATATTGTAAAATCAACCACATTATTTTATAAATAATTTAAAATTTTCATGATATGTTGTTATAACCTTAGCGAATATATTAATATTTGCTATTTAATGCAATTTATTAATAATAATTTTTTATGATTAATTAAAAATATGTTTATTTTATATATATGCATAAATAAGAAAATTTGACCGAAATTTTAATTTCTTCATTAGTTAAATAAATATTTTCATAGTATTATTATATCAGATACTATGAATTTGAGCTTTATTTTTACTTGAATATAGTATATCACTATTGTACATAAAACAATATATATGTATGTAATTTACAACATCAAATAATACATATTTATTGCTTACATTATTAGGAATATTTTATAAATATTTAGTTATATTATTTTATGAATTATTTCATTTTTAGTATTATTTTATAAAATATATATAACTAAAATATTAATAAAAGTAAAGTTATTCCAAAAAAATATAAACTATAATAAGTTTCAGAAATATTAAAAATAAAAATTTAAATGATCCTTTCAAATATATATAATTATTCTTCTATTTTTAATTACATATAATATTTTTATAACAGTAACGTCATTTTATTGATATTTTAATATGATGTTTTAACTAGTTTAAAAAAATCATTTTAAAAAAAATTATAATTTAATTTTTTTTAAACTTTACTTCTTGTAAATATACTTGCATTTTAAATTTTTGATTATTTTTTGAAAATTTTGTTCAATTATTTAACATACTATTATTTTCTTAATATACCCTACGTAATTTTCTGTACCGAAAAAGCTAAATACAGTTAAGAAAAGTTACTCAGAATCTTTGAATTCTATAATAAATTTTAATAAAAGAAATAAAATAAAAACATGGGTAAATTTCGAATATCAACTATAGAATTTCTATATGTAATTAAGCTTATAAATCTAATGATTTTAATTATATAAATATTTTTTACAAAAAACAATACAAAGCTATAATTATAGTCTTATAATTTTATAACTTAAATAATAATGAGTATAAATAATTTTAATATTGTATTAAAATATTTAAGGAAATCTTTTGCAAGAAATAAACTATGAATGTGATAACATTTACTTCTATTTTCACATTCGTATTACAACTAAATTTATATTAAAAAATTACAAGTAGTTTCAAGTACCTTCGTATCAAAAACAAATAAAAATTTGAAGGAAAAATACGAAACAATGTAGACTAATGAGTATCATTACATATTGAAAATTTATAATAAATAAATAACTATTATAATAGATACACAAAATATAAAGAACATGTACATGTTTTTTCAAAGAAATGTGCAATGAATGTATTTTTATATTATTGTATTATAAATACGATAGAAAATATATTACGTAATATTTGCACTAAAGTAGTAACTATTAACTATAATTGACTTAATTAATTTATATTTATTATAAAAATTGTTTCAAAATTTAAAATTAATAATATTTTTAAAGAGTTTTTAATTTTATATGAAACAAAAAACTTGGTAATTAAAAATTAACACATAAAATATGTATACTAGAAAAGTTACCTTTAATTTTTTTTTTATTGTATTATTGTGTATATTATTATACAAGATATTTTTTAATTTGCAACTATATTCATTTTAAAATGTATAATCAAGTTTATAATTATAAATAACTGCCTTAATTTTTTTATATTATATATAGTTTACAATAAAATAAGAAGTAGTTCAAATAAAAAATTTTTCTCCTATAAACAATATTTTAAATCACTACTTTAGTAACAAAAATTATATGTTTTAACTTTTAAATTTAATCATGCAATTAACTATAATATTTTATATTAATATTTATTATTAATTTTAAAATACGTTATATGAATAATTCATTTAAGTACTAAATAATATCGACAAAATTTAGTAAAATCTATCTTCCAAATATTTTAAAGTGCTAAATAATTTTATAATTCAAAATATGACTTCATCAGAAATTGGAAGTAATACTAACTACTAAAGAAAAAAACTAAAGATGTTAAAATTGTTTTATAAAACATTTTAAAAAATTCTTTAGCTGTTATATAATAAACTAAATTGATTTCTATTTATTTATAAAATATAATTTTATAATGTAATAAATAAATATTCCAATAAAGCATGTAATATTCATTTTTAGGTCATTAAAAAAAAATACGTAAATGTAACTTGAAATAAGATTACGGAAACCTAATATAAATATTCTGTAATTCATAAGAATCATTTAAAACAATTATGATTTAATAATAAAATATCAATTATACGTGGTAAAATTATTACTCTGAAAATAAGAATAAAAACTAATTTGGTAAGTTAATCTTAATCGCAGTCGTAAATTTATAATTTAACATTTATTGAGCCGTTTATCTTTTGTAACCACGTATTAAATACATATCCATAATTAATAATGTGCCTATACGAATTATCGAACAATATTTTTCGATCTAAATTGTGAAAATTCATCGAATTGATGTAAAATAAAAATAAATTGGTTCAGTAACAAAATCGATATTTTCAATTTCTTTTATTATAAATTTATTAATAGAAAGTATAGGGTAAAAATTTTTTTTTAATAATTAATAATTTAGAATTTAAACGAGACACAATTTTTATCTTTACTAATGACCAGACCTAATATCATAAATTTTTCTACAAAAATTATAAATTGTAATATAATTTCAGAATCATTCACTATCTCTATATAAAAATTATAATGTAGAAAATTAACGCAATATATATAGAACTTCAAATAAATATAAACTGTGTATTTATGTTTACAACTGCATATATAAGATACACAGTAAATTATTGAAATCGGCTTAAGCGGTATCTGTTAATTCATACTTACATACGTAGGTTCATGGACATGCACAGGTACCCTTTTTAAGCCTTGTATATTCTAATTTATTTTCCAGTAAATTATATTTCTATAGGATTATCGGAAAAACTCTATTACTATAGCAAAAATTTCATAGTAGAAGTAAATCAAATATTTATATACTTAAAGCAAGACAAATATGGTGTATTTCTCCATAATGATATTAGATTTTAATATTGCATATTGTAAATGTATAACTATTTCATGTTATGCATATGTATATATATATATATATATATATAATTAATATATATGTATAATAAACATTAATTTATATAAATATCCATAGTATTCTCTGTGTTATTATAATTTAAGTTGAAATTTCATTATTAATCACAATAATATAAACAATACTTTTATTTTAATATAGGATAGTTGAATTTTGTATATTTTAAAATAAAGAAAATTTAAATATATCATTGTCCATGTATGATAATTTCACGGAAATTAAAAAAATTGTATTTGTTAATTTTATATTATTGATTTTTATATATATAATATACTCATAAAAATATATTGATACAGAAACTAGAAGAATTGAATTGAATAAATACGTTTATATAATATCTATAATTAAATATCAGTGTTAACACGTTTTGATATTTATATATTCTACGTATTACAAATGTATTAATACATATATATATATATGTGCCTACAAATAATCTTAGTTTTAATAAATTCTGCTTAAATGATCTTTTATGAAATTTAAGTTGAGATTTAATACTACAATGTGGGATTAAATCTATGTACGATTAAATGGAACGCATATGTAATCAAGGATAGATGGTGTAGGAAGTTTCCTCCATACTTTAGCATTGTGTTCGTGTGAAAGTAGCAATAGTAGTATAAGATTATTATATCAAGTTCTCTGTATTTTTGATAAATGTATAAAATATTAATTATGTACATAGTTTCTACGTAGATGTATTATCTACGTATATTACTAACCAATCTATAATCACACGTAGACACAAATAATATTTACCACCTATCTCTGCATGAAATTCTTTAAAAGTAAAATATAAATAAAAATTAATGAATAATAGTATATTTTTAATATAATATATTTATTAACAATAAATTTAATCTATATTTTACATAATATATGGATATTTTAAAAATTACGTAGATATTAACAAAAACATAGATTACAAAAAATAACAGCTATCAAAATAAAAAACATGATATTATTATATTCAAATAATTACATAATTTATATACATTGTTTTTAATTTTATTAAAATTTTTAAATATTTTGTACATATATTCCGTACAATTTTCTTTTTATAATTGTAATTATAATATAATTTCATTTTATAATATAATTAATTGCACTATAACTTTAAAATTTGCACTTTTTGAATTAGTAATATTTAAATATTATTTCGGAATAATTATTTTGTTACCTTACTTTTGTAAATTATCAAAATATGATTATTTTTATTCTAAACATGATAAGGATAATCTGATAATAATTTAATAAATTTTTCCAATTTATCTTAAAAACAGAAAATATTGATAATAATATTATTACTGCATAACCTTTTTTAAGCTATTAATATTTTGCTTTCAAAATTCACTAATATTAAAGAAATTTATAATATAAAGTTAATATTTTCTGAAATATTTTTTTCTTCGTTATTTCAAAATCGTATTTAATCATACATTTTAATAATTATACTATATAAATAAGTTCACCTTTCTTAATGTTTTATATGAAATATAGTCTGTATGAAAAATAATTTTTATGAAATAATAATAGGAGTTAGCTGAATAGAATAAAACATGTATATAAAATAACTTATATTTTCAGAAAATTATTTGTAGTAAAAAATATCTGAAAGATGATATAAAAATAATTTTTCATCTTCTTAAAAAAAATTACTGATCTTAATGGATTTTCTGAATCTAAGACTAATTAAAGAAAGTTACACATAACTATAAAAATAATTATAATTAATTATAAACGATATATTATGTTATATCTAATATATTCTAATATATGTATTAACATATTAAGAGAATATTAATTAATACATATACTATCATTCTTAAATATTTTACAAAACAGTAGTTATCAAAATTATAAAATTTAAATTATTTTAATAAAAGTAATTTAATAAATTTGTATTCATATAGAAGTATTCTTTTTAGTTTTGATTCCTTATTTTAGTCAATATAAATATAAATATAAATATAAATCATTTTAAAAAATATCTATATGAATAAAATATCATAAAATACATTAATTTTTACCGAATATAAATTTTAACATAATTTTTTCGAATTTCGTAAATCATTATAAAGAATATAGTTGTCAAAAAAATTTTTAACATTATTTGTTTAAAACTTTACAATACAATAAGCATTTTATCTATAATTATATATATAAATTTAGACGTATATCCAGATATAAATTAAGGTATCCCTATTATTCTCATCGATATTATTATATAAGAAATTTGATGGGATAAAACAGGAAGTGGTGGTTTAAGAGTGACGATCAGGAGATTACATGGACGAAGATAAATAGCTTTCTAGTATCTAGTTCCCATCTTTTTTCTCGTATCATATATTTTCTCTCTCCAACATTTTGTTTCAATTTATATAAAAAATATAAAACTAAAATGTATACAATTTATACTAAAATTTTTATTTTTTTTAATAAAAGATCATAATAGTATTGTTCTACAGTATGCCTAGATTTTTATTCATCTGTATCTAAATTTATATATTTAGTGTATATAATTGTACCTTATATTCAATTAAATTTGTTTATGTAATTTTTTATTTATAAATATATATACTAGTAATACATAATTTTTATTTAAAAATTTCAAAAATAGTAGAATTAAATGTAATAATGAAAATTATATATAAATTTTACACAGTATTTTAATTTTTACCCTAAATAACCATAGAATATTTATTTATAAGTTTATAAAACACGAATGTATAATGACTTCAAAATTAAATTTCTTAATTTATATCAACAACGAAAGTTTAAATTTTTAAATTAATTTTTTCTTTATCATATTACATTATTACAAATAGCTTATAAAAAAATTTGGAAAGATTTCCAATATAAAATTTTATGACAAATCATAAAATACAGTTTACAGCGATGAAGCTTATTTATTTTTTAATAAATTATGTATTTATAAGTCATATAAAATAATATATATTTAAATTATTTATTCATTTTATACAAAATTGAGTGAATATGAAATATACAAAGAAAATTTAAACATAAAAGTGAAAAGACATAAATTCTGTTAGTATAAATCTATAAAAACATTATCGTTAAAAGAATTATATTCAGTTTTTCAAAGTGTTCTATTTGAAAACTTTTAAGTTTGCAGACTTTTTTACAAGCTTCATGCATACTACCATTGGTTTGAAAGACTTTAGTTTCAATTACACAACTACATATATTTCTTATAGATTGATAGAAAATTCTCTGTTTTAATTTAAAGATTCATTTATATTTGAATAAATAGAAACATTTTTGATTTCTGTAATCTCTTTTTCTAAATAATTTTATGATGATATCAGATCATTTTTAAGTTAATATATAAAGATTTTTTTTATTCATAATAAAGGTTTATAATCTATTTTTCAGAGTAATGAAATTTTTATTATTATTCAAATATTAAAATAGATTTAGCATCTCAATATTAATTTATATACTTTATAAATTTAATTTACTTATCTTTTCACAAGTATTATTTATAAAATATTCTGATTCTATTAAAGACTAAAATATTAATGTTAAAACCAGAATTTTGTTCTTTAATTTGCTTTAATACTTGTATACTGGTCTCAGTATTTCGGAGTTATTGAAAATCAATAAAATTTTATAGAGAATTAATTATTTTCTATTATTTGCGAATTTATTATGTACATGTGTGTGTGTATATATATAGCAAACCATTATTTAGAAAGTTATCAATTTGATAATGTATTTAATACAAATTTTTTCTGGACAATTTTTTTTTATTATATTTTTTTATATCAGATTTAAAATTTAATTTAAATTTTCACATTACTTACATGAAATATAATATCATTTATTTGCATCTATTTAATTTCTTTAACATTTTACTATTTTTTTCATTATAAAATAAAATAAAATAATTTATCCATCTTAGACTTGATCTTAAAGAAAAATGAATTTAATATTCAGTAACTATCATACACGTACAAAAAATCTTGATTTATGTTAAAAAAGGTTTCTATTTAGATACGCACAATTAAGAAATTATAATGTTATAGCTAATCAACTATACACAATTAACTTATAATCTTAAAAAACATAACTTATTTCTATGAGTTTAAAAATTTTTAATATAAGCCATAAAGAATAATATATAATTTAATTTATATAACAATAAAACTTGTATAATTAATATATGAATTTAAAATTATAAAAACATAATTTAATATATTTCTATATTTTTACGACTTTATTTCGGCTACATTTATGTAAAAGAAATTTTTTTTCCAAAGAATTTTTAGGCAAATATAATGAAAGTTAATAAAAATTTTGAAATAAAATGTAATAGTTAATAATTCATTCACAACTAATTTTATATATTTATTTTTTAATCTTATAATATTAATATTATAAAAAATACTTCCAATGAAATGAAACTCTATTAATATATTATGAAAAGGTTAATTAGAAATTTTTATCAGAATATTATATATTTAGATATGTTGGATTAAAATACATATACTGAATTTCTTTTAATAATATTAAAAATTAATTATTTGGGAGATTAATTAATAATTTTGAGAGGCATTTTAATAAGGCATAGATTAATATAAAATTATTTTATTCTCTCTTTTTTTAAATATTACTTTTTGTATTCTAGATAATATGATACCTTTTATTGTAATGATATAATTTAATGATAATTTATAATATTAGAAAAAAATAATATTATTTAAAGATGCATTACATGTTTTGTATTTGAATTAAAAATAAAATTTATTATCATTACAATTTTTTAAATTAAATTTATGTATTTCAACTTATGTAAACGAAAAAGTAAAAGTTGATAAAATATATGATTATAAATTACAAAATTTTGAATTATAGGTCACTTTCACTTCAAACATTAAAGCATTGAGAAATTTTTCGTACAGTTTAAAAGATGTACTAATTAAATTTTACAAACAAGGTATTGTTCTGTATGATACATAATCTACAAAGCATATTTTTATTTATTTATGTACAATGAAACATTTCATGTTTCCTATTTAAGATATATTATTAAAAAATTCATCAAATTTGTTTCTATGTTGTAAATAATGTAATTAATTAAATTTTGTAAATATAAGAATATATTTACCGAATAAACTATATAATCATATAACATAAACATTTAAGAAGAAAGTAAAAATTGAATTGAATCATTTTAGTTTATCTTTAGACAATATTTAATTTTATAATGCAATTTTATAAATAAATATATGTTTAAGTATTAATTATGAAGAATAACAAAAATGTTTATAAAACTAAATTGACTAACTGCATTACATTAATTGTTCGATATTAAAAGATTTAAAATAACAATAATTACTAAAAATGTACGTTCTAATATTACAAGTTTCAAACTTATTAAATTTAAAAAATTGATCATTTCTTAATTAATATATTTTACATCAATATTACAAGTTTCGTTTAAAAATCTTTCTTAAAAACTGTAATATTTATTTAATAGGCTTTAAAAAAGATTCCAATCTAATTCTGGAATATAAATTAGAATAATTAATTATGAAAAAATGTACGTTTAATTTAAAAGTTAGATACTAAGTAAATTTGCATTTTTATATATCATGTTCGTATAACAGAGCTTCATGTTTGTTAATTAAAAATTATGGAAAAGACATTGATAGAAAATAGAGATTAAACATATAAAATTAATTATTTTATTCATTTGATAATGAGATTTTTAAGTCCTAAATTTATGTGCAAAAATGTATGTATAAAACACATTCTCCTTCAAACAATTTAATAATTATTATATTACTAATGAAAAATTTTATAGAAATAAAAAAGTGTATTCATTGCTATTAATATATATAAAAAATAATATGGCTCTTTCAACTTCACTGTGGTTTCTAAAATGCGTACGTGGTAAGCACTAACCGCGAAAAACAGTCGCTGTTGCCGCTCGCGTAACGAGAACTATTAATGAGCAAGCGCTGTAGAGACTTGCTGGTTCCCCACTGCTACGCCAGCACTTTATCTGTCATGCGAGTGCGTTTAATGAATGCTGAAACATTGCTGGTAAGGGTTGGATTTGAATATACGGGTGATGCACAAGTTTTTTCCTAGCAGCTTCGCCCACAAATCGCGTTCAATTAGCAACGACATGGCTGCTCAATAATGTGTGATGAAATTTTTCCTATTTATTAAAACTGATATATTAATAAAGCGAAAAAAAAATCATTTTCATTTGACAGCAGATTATCGAAATAATTCAATATTTATAGTAATCTATATATAAATATTTATAAAGGTTAAATTATATTTGATATTGTCTTAAAATTTTCAAACTGAAATTTCAAATTAATTCAAATTGTGAATATTTTTCTAAAATTAGATGTATAATTATAAAAACAATAATTGAAGAAAAATTTATATATAATTTTGTCTTTGCATAATTTCAGTTCAAACCACTACATTTCTCGACATTATAAGATTTGAACCTTTTATTATTCAGAATTTCAGTCAATCTATATATTGTTCAATATAACACCATAAAATATCATGATTATAATATAAAACTTTCTATACTTCTGCTTTTATCTCTTTTTAAGTATATAAAAAAATATATAAGGATAAATAAGCTTACTAAAATTTAAGTACATTTTTTACTTTACACAAAAAATACTATATACATCTGTATTAATAAGCTTAATAATAAAATTATAAAATAGAAATATTATTTTATGAAATTTTATGAATAAGTTTTTACCTTTTTGTTATGGCTTGTAGCTTTTATAATTATCTAATTCTTCCAATTCTAAATAAAAATTTTTTTTATTTGTTTCGTATATATTTTAAATCGTAATAATTATTTCATGTATTTGATTTAATTAATTTATATATATTCGTAGGATAAATATTTTAACTATTAAAAATACGATAGAGGATTTTATACATAATAGACTGTTTTAATTTTACATATTAGATTTTTCATTATAACCTAATAATTAAAAAAATTCTTTATACTATTTCTTAATATTTTGAAATAATATTTCTTTAATCCAAAATAATATTTTTTTGTATTTGAAGCTTTTTTATTTCAAATTTTTTCTAAATTTAAAAAATTTTCATCGAACATTTCTCTCTTATAGAGTTTTATGAAGAAGATTATATATATTTATATTTTCATAAAAACGTCTCTATAACAGGATTTTAAAGTATCGAGTTGATATTATCAAATGAAATAAATTTAAGCTCTTTATCTAATATTGTAACGTCACTTATTTAAAATTTTTTAAAAGTACATCTATACATTTTAATTATAAATTAATTTAAACAATAATTTTTACTACTTTATTTATTAAATAAACTTATATATTATTGGAACAGCCCATCATTCTAATATTAAATAATTCATACTGTATGTAAAAGAATATAAAGAGCATTTATTCAAAAGAAAAATATTGTATTTAATAATTAATAATAAGTATTATAAGATTGAATAGTAATTCATAAACTTGGATACTGATCCTTGTAGATAATTTTTTTAATGATTAACCATTTTATAATATTTAAATCAATAAAATTAAATGACTAAAAAAAATTATTTGAATGATATTGTTTTTGAAAAATTTTTTGAACTATATCGTATCTTCATTTTTATTGCACTATTCAATTAATTTATTTTTTACTATATTTATTGCAAAACCTTTTTATATGAGCGAACATTTATTCAATTTGATAGAAAATTTGTCATCATAGATAATCATGATATTTTATTACCCAATTCAATACAAAAACTACATGTCATCTTCAATAGAATAAATTTGCTTTCTTCTAAAAGAGTTTACGAATACAGAACTCTAAGCAATGAAAGAAACCTAAATAATCTGAATAAACATAATAAAAATATTTTACTATGATTTATATACCAAAAAAGTCTTATAAATAACAAGATATATGGACTGCTGAAAAAAGATTCTTAAAACATAAAATCAAAGATTTATTCAATTGAGTATCTATTATATAAGTTTCAAAAGCTCATATGTAACTAAATCAGGGAAGTCTTCCTCCCTTACTAGAATTGGAGGATAAACTGAAAAACTTGAACAGAACAAACCTTAGAGTAATGGTGCTCGAGTTTTCAGGATACTAAAAGATATAGACTATTTATTATATATATATATATTTATTTATATTTAGAATAAATATTCAAATAAATTTTAAATGTATATTAAAGTTACATGGATAAAATTACAGGGCAGAAGACAAATTCTATCTTAATAATTGAAATAATCTTATCAAGTTAATTCTTATCAAGTTCTAAGGATTTGATACCTTTACTAAGAGACTGTAAATAAAATTGAAGCTAGTGTAAGTATTGAATACTCAAGTTTCAGCTTTAGAAATCCTACATGCATGCACAATATAATTATTATAATGATTTATATTATAACCTATAAAATTTTTTTTCTATTGAAGAATTACTTACCTATAAAAAGTTCATAAACAAATTTTTTTCTACTTTCATCTTAATCGTAACGCATCTATGAATCGGAAGCTATGTTTAGATTAAAATTAAAAATAATTTAGAATATTTTATAATAATAAAAACTTACATATATAATTTTCTATATTAATATAACGATTTATTATATTTATTATTTATTATATATATTTATTTATATATAATAAAATAATTTATTATTATGCGTGGAATTAAAAAAAATTAAATAAAGTAAAGAATTAACTTGTGCAATACGTAAAAATACATAATTGAAAGATATTATCTTGATTTTATAATGACAATTACATTATATGTTTAAAAACTGTTTCTAACACAGATAATAAATATGAAAAGAATAGATTATAAAACAAGAATAATATTATGTATTAAATTTAAAACAAAGCTGCAAATTCTAAAATTTTTATGTAAATAAAAATACACAAAATCATGAAAAATTTCGCTAAATATCAAAAATAAAAATTAAAAAAATGAATTTCATTTTTTATTTCTCAAACATTTTTTGTGGAATTATAATTGATATAACTATTTATTTTTCGTATTAACAATTATTTTCAAAAGCTTCCATTACAATAACCGATGAACGATAATATAACTTTATGCAAATAAATATGACTGTTACTTTGAAAGGTTGGATGAAAAACAAGGAAAGTAGAATACAAGGAACTGTACCTCAAAAATTAACTGGTACTAATATCAAAACTAGTCTGTGCTTGAAAAAATTATATTTTTTTCAAAAACCCTAAGATTTTGCAATAAAATTTACATATTCTTATTTTATGTTTCAAATATTAATATTAATCTAATACAGAATTTGCCCAAAATTTCTTTTCAATCTTTAAAACAATGAAGAGTGAGTAAAAAAGCTATAATTTTTATAAAAATTATATTTAACATTTTAAATGATATAACTTATTCTGTTTATGGTTAAATTTCTATCTATAGAAATATTTTATATATTTTTCAAATATTCAATAAATATTTATAAATTGTAAGTATATATATACATACGTTTATTTATAAATTTATAGAATATAGCTAATAGATCTTAATCAAAATATTCATATAGTATTGATAATTCAAAATTTTTATTTATATTATCTTAATTTTAATTTTGAATTTTATACATATATTTTTAAAACTCATTCTTTAGTAAGATAAAAATCTGTACGAGTTTAAGATAATATATATATTTACGATTATTATAATTAAATAAATTAATAATTTATGAATTAAAATGTTTTATTAAAAATTTTTATATCATGAAGATTAAATATTTTAGATATTATAATGTAAATATAAAATACAGAAAAATAGTGAATTCTAATATAATTTCACTTATAGTTTAAAAATAAAACCAATTGTAAAAATCTTGTGACTCTTTGTACATCAAGTTAATAATACATAATATAAATATTACACTAATAAAAAATTTATATATATCATAGTATTAATATAATTTTAAAGTATTTATCTTTAAAAATGTAATAAATATATAAATAAATCGAAATAAAATAATAATTACCATGGGTGACTATTAATAAATATTATAATTTATTTAAAAAATCAATTAAAAATTAAAAAAGAGCGTTCCATTATATATGTAGCATGTAATATTCTAAATATATAAATAATACAAAAATATAATTTATAAAAAAAAAATAACATACTATTTACCTAAAATATAGATATTATAATTATCTCAAATAATATGTCCATATGTGGATTTATAAATAAATGTAGACATCATAAAATAGGTTTAACTTTTAAATATAACATCATATTTATAAAATCTTATAATTTTATTAAATATAAAATTATACATTTTTTAAATAACAATTAACAGAACAAAGTAAATGATAAATTTAGTTACATAATTAAAATATTCAAATTTGTGAATGAATTAAATCCTAGTAACTTATTTACATTACTTACATACAAATTTCTATTTAATTTCTCACTATCTTGCTCTTCAATTAAAAATAATCTTACGTAATACTATAATATAATATTTAAAAAATTTAGAAAAATATTTAAATGTTGTAATAGTTCTTAAAGAATAATGTTTATATCAAATCTTTAACATACTATATAAATGCATAAATTAAAAAATATAATAATATATAAATATAATAAAATAAAAATATAATAAAATAAAAATATAATAAAATATAATATATATAATTATATAATAATAATATATAAATATAATAAAATATAATATATATAATTATATAATAATAATATATAAACAAAATATTGATTATATTAATAAGAACAATGCATTTAAAGATAAATTTTATATATTTCTTTAACTTGTAAAAAATCAATTTGAAATTAAAAACTTTTCAATCTAATGAAAAAATTAATATGTTAGAAAATTGAAACATGCAATGTATCTGAATCAATTATTTTATATACGTATTCAAAAATTTATGTTCAAATATGCAAAAAATTTAAAAAGAACAAATTCATCAATATTTATCTAAAAAATATTGAAGGAACAGGACTAAGTATATTTTACTTAATATACTTTGATGAAATTAATTATCATTTATTATTTTTTTATTTAAATAATAATTTTGTTATAATATAGTTTTATCTTTTGAAATAATATTTTGAAATAAATAATAATCTACTAAATTGTTATTATTATCATAATTAAAATCAATCATGTTATTTCATCGTTACTTATAATTTTATTTTATATTCAATTATCTTTTATTTATAAAAATAAATGATTTATACAAATTTTAAGAAGTTTAGATTAGAATTAATGTTTTTAATAATATAAGAATATTATATTCTCATTGAAATTTTTCAAATATTTATAAATATTTGTTTGTATCGATATGTATGCACACCCTGTTCGACGGATTTATTCTGGAATTTAAGGTTTCTTTATATTAGAAAAGAATATTGCAGTAAGAAAAAAAGCCAAAAAATATCCAAGTTTCATTATTTTGACATAGTAGCACAAAACGTGGTTTATTATAATTTTGAAATAAATTAAAGTCTTCATCAAAACACTTATTTTATTACAATTTCAATAATACTAATATTCAAACAATATGAATAATTCAGTTTATAAATTATTTTCTAGTCATGCAGCGTAGTTCTTTTATCTATTAAAATACTTATTAAGATTAGATTTTCGAGATTTTTTTATTTAATCGATATGCTTTTAATTATTCAATTCAAAACGGACTCTTGCAATGAGTATTCAAACAATCGAAGAAAAAATATCATTAAATTATTATAGAAACATGCAATAATAGACTGGTAAAATTTTGACTAAATGAAGATAGCGATGAGTTACAGCATTGTTAATATCATTTGCGCTTATTCTTCACTTCATCAGTGAGATACTCTCATATAAGTGCTAGAACGATGCAAATAGAGGGATAAACACGAGTAAACAATTTCACATACACTCGAAGTCCGCGTACAAGATATAAAAATTCGATCACCAATACATTTAGAAGTGTCAATTAAGAGATATATTAATTATTCTACAGTTTTTAATGTAAATTTAATTTCGTTTTCTATTCTTCCTGTATAAAAGAAGAATTCAAAAGTTTTAATTATTAATCAATAAAACAAAATTAGCTAAATTAAATATTAAATATACCAACTAAATTTAAATATTTAATGAAAATGTAAATAAGACAAATCATTAGCTTATTCTGATTTCAGAAAGAATTTAAACAGTTTTTAATATTTGCAAACTATGTATAGTTTTTTAAAGAATAATATACTTGTTATTATTGAAATTCTTCTTCATTGATAATCTCATATACATTTGATTAAAAAAAAAATATTCTAATTATAAAACGTCGATTTAGAACATTAAAAATTTTAAGAATGATTATGTTTATACATTAAATAATAATTGATGATATTCTTGAATAAAATGATCATAATCTTTTTGTAAATGATACGATGTAATAACTTAAATGCAGTATTTATTAATATTCAGTATTTAAAATCATAAGTGTTTTAAAATTTTATAATTTATTAAATTGTACATTTATTATAAACAAGAGTTATTATGTCGGAGTAATAATATAATGTGTGTCATGTTAAACATGATGTAAATGTTCGAAAATCAATTCACGCTTTTCAGAATAAAAGTCACTAAAATAAGCTACCATACTTTCGTTATAACACTATTTTTAGATTGACTGAAAAATTATAAATAAGTACATGTTAAGTGTATCAATAAGTAACAATAAGTAAGGAAAGCGTGTAATAAATAATTACTACTGGCAATTAAAAACTATTTCTAAGAATTTTAGTATTCAATATATTATAAATATTCAATAATAATGCATTACTTTAGACAAGATTATATTTCAAAATTATAGAATAATTTTTTTATCTAATAAAAGAATTAAATTTATGAATGTCCAATATGATAAATATTTTTATTATTATTGACTGCTTATAATTAATTTCTATTTCCGTTAAGCATATATTCTAATGAATTCCAATATAGCAGATTTATTTTTGTTGTATTTTCTATTTTTAAGGTGTGATTCTTAACTTCTGCACTTATGTTATGAACTTATATTGTTGTCTTATTTTAACCTTATTTCTTATAAAAAAAATTCAGATCAATGATACAAAATCATATTCAAGTATCTAATTATCTCATTTTTATCCAAAATATAAGCTGCAAAATTGATTCTTTATAATTTATAAAGAATATAACTCGGTTGCATTAGTTATCATAGGATTCCTATACTATATTTATTATTATTTTTATTAACTCTTTTTTGTTAATCTAATCATTATATTAAACTTTAGATTTTAAAATACGATAGCTAAATATTACGAAAAAATATATATATATCAATTTTATATTTAAATTATATAGAACAAATTTCAATTTGTCATATAGATAAATTGTTTAGTTTACTATTTAAATTTATATTTAAAGATTGATTTATTATGAAAGACTAAAAATTTCGATAATATAAAAAATTTATTCCAATTATAATTATAATTTTAAATTGTAATTAATTTTATTTATTATTTTGATATAATATATGGAATATTATCTGAATAAAAGTTCAAGACAATTTTTTAAATTATTTGCTATTAGAGTTTAAATTTATATTGTATTTAATTTTTATAATTTTATTTTGTTTAAGCTTGAATTATTATTAACATTATAATTAAATGAATGTAGAATATTCGTTAAATGTATTATAGTAAAGATATATGAGTTCAGATTTATTTTTACACCAGTGTAGAAACTCGGAAATATTTTTATTATAATATTTAAAGCAACATTAAATCAAATTTAGTGATAATCGATTTTAAATAGAAGAATTTCAATTACGCATCTTAAATTCTACATTTTTATGCCATACAATGAAGTACTAACTTATAAAGAATAAAAGAGCTATTCTTTCGGTTTCCAATTACTTAAATTTAAAGCATATAAGATTTTTGTTACTGCATCATTCAAATGGTATAATCTTTAATATCTACTAAAATTCCTACGAAAAAATAAATTCTAAAAATGTCTACTAAAATCTAATTTGATTTCTTTGTCGGAAATAATTATGATTAAAAAAGGTAGTAATTTTACATGAATTTTTATCTACAATCATTCTATAAGAATAAAGCTTCAGAAAAGTTTAATACATATTTTATTCATATTATTAAAATAATAAAATTATAAAATATGTAATTAATAAAAATCTAAACTAAGACTTTTTCTCAATTAATAATTTTGTATCAGTAATTAGTAGTAAATATTTTACTATGAAATTCATTGAAAACGTTAGAAATAATAGAAAAAAAAGGAATTGATAAGTAAATAATCTCTCACAGTAAAAAAATATAATTATAATAAAAACTATAATAAACCTAATAGGTTTTCATATAATAAAAATATAATTTGTTTGAATAATTTCAAAATTGAAATAATGATATATTGCATATTTATTACGATATTTGTAACAGAATAAATATAATTTTTTTTAATTTTATTTATAATCTATTTAAGCATTAATTCTACGTTTGATTGAATGTATTTATTAAATTTTATGTTATTCACAAATATAATTTAGTAACTATAAATTGACCTCATCGTTCTACTTCTTAATTGTAGATGAGATTTTACTTTATAAATTCTTTTCATATAACACGTATTGTCTCCATCAATTCATTTAATTGTAAACAATTTCAAATAATTTAATGATTTAATCTAACTTTAATGATCATAATTCAATATTCGAAAGGTGCATGATTTATTATAATAAATAACCATTATATCATTTTCGAAAAGTCTAAAAATTCCATATCTTTTTAATCTATAAAGATTTATTTTATTAAGTTAAATTCATATTAGTTAAAGCAGTAATATTTTTTATTTCAAAATGTTATTTAAATAAAAAAATTAAAAGTATATTTTTTAAAATTAAAATTAATTATTTTAATTAATTAATACTTTTCAGTATGAAAAGTAATAATATAATAGAGAATAATAAGTAATAAATTATTTAATGATATATGTGAAAATTATAAAAAAAACAGAAACGAGCATTGTTTTGTATTCAATAACGTAAACCTGTGTATAGTTATGTAAATTAATAAATTTATTATTGATGAAAATTAGCTTTTTAAAAAATTGCAAATACAGTTATGATGTATTATATCATAATAAATGATATATAAAATATGAAACTTTAAAAATTTCATTTTTTTTGTAATATAATGTATATTTTTCATCAAAATATAAAATGAGTTATTAGAATAATTCAGTTTTTTAATGATAATTAAAATTTTTCATTTACTCATGAATAATAAATTAATCCGATCGTTTAATTTGTCAAAAAAATTTTTAAAGTATATTAAAAATTTTATTAAGATAATAAAATGAAATTAAGTATATTGTATTCATAGTAATTCGTTTCAGAAAAACTATATTTTATACTTTCATAATATTTTATGTAATACTTTATTTTATAGAAAGTAATATTTAGAAATCTATTTTTAATACTGTAAGATATTTTTAAATGTTTATAAAAATAGGGAACTTATTTTATAAATAACAGGTAATTAATTTTATATACTACTTATTAAATAAGCGTGGAAATTTTTTATATAATTTTTTATATAATATTATTTTTAATACTGTTTCTTAAAATAATTTCTAGTATTTTTTTTAATTTTTTGAATTTTACACAGTTTTACATTAATATATAGCTTGATTTTCTTTATTGTACAAATAAAAATTTCAATTTATAGTAAACAAAAATTCATAAAATTCGATAAGCTTGACAACTCAAATGACTGAAGGTTAATGACTCGAGGCCAGCATTAGAAGTTTTGACAGTACATATTTTAGAAAAAATATTCGTGTTAATTTTAGCTAACTTTTTCGTATACTTATAACTTTAAAATATGTATAAATTTAAAAAATTAAGCCCTAATATATACCAAATTTTTTATTTATACTGCAATCAAAATAAAATTTTGAATTTTTAAATATTTCAAATTTTTAAACATTTATATATTTATGTTTACAATTATTTATTATTTGTATTTATACGAAATTATATTAATCTAATTGAAAAATTAGTATATAATTTTCACATTTGAAAAACAAGATTAAAAACCATACTGTATACTTATCTACATTATGTTTAGATCCAAACATTTCTCAAATAAAAATGTAAAGAATAATGATGTTTTAAAGGGTAGATACTATATATAATACTTCTTAATTTAATTTAATATATATTTATTTGAATTTTGTTCATCATAAAACTTAAAAATTAATAGCTAAAATAAAATTTTGGAAATTTTAGTATTGTTCTAATAATAAAAGATTTAAAATACTTCAATTCAAAATCTGAAACGGATATCAATTAAGTTCTGAAATTATTCAGACCATAAATTTCAAAAGATCATATTTTCTTCAGTTCATAGGTCAATATTTCTTAGTATGACCATATTAGCTTTTCATTCTAGTTTGTAACTTTCAAGCTCATTGTGATATTTTTATTTTCTAATTAATATCAATTTGTTTGAAACAATAATTCAAAGTTTTCATATAACCAATTCGGTGAGCATGAAGCGAATTTAAGTGCATAAAACGTCAATAAAATTAATAAAGTCATATAAAGGTATGAATAACGCTTCCTAGTAACATGAAATATTACGTAATATTCTTGAGAAATTACAATTTATGTTAAAAGTTTTCTGAAACCGATTTCATGGCAAAAAACTTTTTATGCGTTATAAATTTGAAAATCATAAAGGTTTCATTTAATACAAAATGAAAATATTTTAGAAATTTTTAGCACAAATTTTTGTAATAAATTTTTAAATAAAAAAAACTTATAACTATAATTTAAAAAAAATTTATATTAAAAATATAACTAAAAATTAATGAATTATTTATTATAACTAATTACTAATTATAAATGATATCTAGATTTTCTGTTAATAAATTTTAATTACATACGTCATGAAAATGGCATATACTAATAAAAATTGTTTGCGCTAGTTACCTTTAACTGTATTAAGTATTAATGAAGTGATGTATTATAAAAGAAAATGAAAAAATATATGAATTTGTATGCAATTGCAAGTACATTTATTCTGTGTTTCATACTATATATTTAGCTTTCCAAATGATTAAAAATTTAATTATTCATCGAATTCATAATAAATATTTAAAACTTATTCCAGAATCTATTAAAATATTTTTTTATTAGAGTTATAAAATTTTTTATATAAAGAAAAAATTTATTTAATTTTTTTAGTCTAAATTTTATGAAAATCCTCACAAGTTAATTAAATAACTATAGTAAAAGATTTTAAACTCAGCTAAACAAAATTCTTAATATACTACTTTCATTCATTGAGATATTTTAATAAAAATTATATCATTTAATAAATATTTAATTTTAACTTTAAAATTCTAAGTATAATAAATTTTACAAATGACAATGAAGAAAGTTCTTAACAAGTTTGTCATAAAGCTTCTACTAGCTTTAAATTAAAAATTTTTTTTATTAATAGATAATATTTTTCTAATATATATTTTTCAATGATAATAATAATTCTAAAAAAAATTCATTTTTACGCATCTATTTCAATATCAATAGTAAAATTTACTGAGAAATTATAAAATGAGATATATTATCAACACGAATATTCTTGAAGGTGTGTATAAAACAAATGTATGCAATTATTAATATTGGCTTGTGTAATATTAATTTTACTTTATACAGATATTAGTTAATAATATATAATTTTCGATTAGTTCAATATATTCTTATAGTTTTTTAATATTTAAATTTTGTATTAAGCGTTAAAAGTAGTTTTATTATATACATATACTCAACCTTGCATCATATTTTAAATAAATAACGTATAACTTTTTATATTTTTTATATTTATTAGCATCAATATTTATTCTATATACTGATTTATAAATAATTATGCAAATTTTTACTACAATTAATATAACAAAAATAAATAAAACAAAAAGCAACTATACTCTAATTAATACATAGTTCACGAATTATAGTATAGAAATTTCAAATATTATTTACAAAATTATTTTGCAATGTATAAATAATTTATCCAATTTATTTTCTTATAGAAATTATTATCTTATCTGATTTTGAATTAAAGTAAAATAAGAAAGTAATACAAAATTTATTATGAGAATAAAAATTATTTATTTCATGAAGTTCAAATATAAAAAATAAAATTCAAAATATAAACTGTTTAAAAAATAATGTAATAAGAAAATAAAATGAAGAAAACAATGATATATATTATAGAATAAAAATATTATTTATAATTACTATCAACTTCGTTATTTTCTTTCAACATCGATTTTATTCGCCAACGTTCAGTAATATTAACAAGTATTAAACAAACATCCATTTAAATATAATAATGTCTTCTATAATTATTATTTTGTTTAAAAATTATTATACTAAATTTAATTTACATAAAAACTTATTTATTGAAAATAATATTCATATTAGAAATTTTAAATAATAATCCATAAATATAATAATTCATGCTATTTGTTAACAAAATAATTATCCGATTTTAGGAGTATAAAATTTTTCCCTTTTCAATAGTTTTTAATATATATCTGGAAAAGAATTATAAATATAAGTGTGTTATTTTTCAATTTTATTAACATAAATAAATAAATAAGTAAATAAAAGGTTCTAAATTCATGAAAAATTAATATTGATTCTTTCGCGCTTGAAAAAAATGTATGTAACATATCTTCTCAATACAAATGACTTATCATAGTATTTTAAATTCATAACTAATTTCGATTAATTTGAACATGATTAATCTTGTTTGGATATATCATTATTTTTGTGCCAAATCACATAAATTAAAATTAAATCACAAAATATATATATAAATTTTTTCAGTTTTGTCATTTTCATAACTAAAGAAATAATCATATGTAAAACTGATATTTTATATAAACTTAATTTAAATTTACAACTAATTGTTATAAAAAAATTTTCTATTTAATGCTCACGACATCTTATATATTATTTTTAATATTTAAATCTAGAATAAATAACAAATTTTAGTAGTTAAATAATGAAAATTGAGCATAAAACAAAAAAACTATAATATTAATTTAATTTTTCTTTCTTTTATTTATATTTTTATTAAATTATTAAATTCTATATAGATTAAAATATAGATCTAAAAGCAAAATATAAAATAATAAAAGATCTGACATAATTATAAATTTTACGTGAAATACTAAAAGATCAAATATAAATATATAATTTATATATTTACTTCATAATTTCTTGACAAATTAAAAATTGTATTTCATTTGAATATTGAACTATAAAAAATACATGAAAAGAATATTTTTTTATATTTTAATGAATAATTTTCTATATTTAAGTGCACTATAACCATTATCCACAAATATTTCTACGAATTAATTTGAATAATAGTATTTAATTGAATCGACGTATGGTTCCAAATATAAATTTTTACATATATTACTACAATAATAAACATAATTATTTTTACATCAAAGCATTAAAAAGAATAATATTCTTTTAAAGCAATGTAGAAAGATAATTATAAGGTTAAAATTAATCCGATATTTCTTTTACATATACTTAGTTCTGACATAAATATTTTCTATATTATATCTATATATATATGAATATCATTAGAAGAAATTAAAAAAATTTGCTTTAATTTTCAAATACATAGTTTAAGTAATAATAAAAAATTATGCAATTGTATAATACAAATATTTTTAAGAATAGATTATCATAAAATTTTAAAATTATAGTAATATTTATCAATCATTTTTAAATTAAGTATAAAATTAATATTTAATTCTATATTAAATCACTACGTTTATAATTATCTCTTAAAGATTCAATTTTATTTATTCTTTCTATATTTTAACGGGGGTACATCGGCACAGCAATACAAAAATCCACCTCCATACAACGCAAATAATAAAATAAGACAAATACATTAACCAAGATCAAGCGATATAGAACTAAGTTGAACATTATTGATACCAATATTAGCATAAATTTAAAAATTAAATATAATAATTTAAGAAATTAGCATGACTAAGTATTTAAAAAAATCTTTAACTTATTTTATACTCATTTCAAATTTGAAAGAATTATGTATAAAAATATAAAATTTATAAAAAATATATATTTAAAAAATTAAATATTCTAGGAAATTCAATAATCTCTATTACTTATTATAACTTCATATTGTGTCTTCGTAGTATTTATGATTCAAATTAAATATATAAAATTACTAAAAAATATTTAATTCCAATATCTTTATTATTTATTGATATCTATATATATTTAATTTTAATAGTTGAATAATACCATACTATGTATTCTTGACTTACGATTTCATAATTTCAAAACTTTTTTTTAAAAATTTTAAGAACTAAACATTACTCCATACCAAGAAAAGGATTCACCACAGATGCCATGTACACTTACATATTTTATGATATTGAATAATAAACTTTTTTTACTAAATCATTGATTATTTCAAGTATTCTTTTTATGAAAATGACACTATATGAATAGATAAAAATTGATTCAGCTTTTTGAGAATAAGTAATAATAATAATCATTTCTTCTTCATTTTATATCTATACGAGTGACAATGCTCAAACAATTTTAAATAGAAAGTACTAAATTAATATGACTTTTTAAATTCACTAATCATAGAAACAGATATTAATTTTTTATTGTTAGTAGCTATTACAAAACTTTGAACTATTTAATAGATTTTCTAATAAAATCATATGAAACTAAACCACTATTATATTTAAAATATAATTATTCTAAAACTTTTAACTTTATAAAATATTGCTACTGGTATTAAACTTATTTTATAAGTATATAATACTTAATATTCATTTTGTTATGAGTTTACTTTTAAAATATTCGTGAAAAATTTGTAAATTTTATAACTGCAAAAAATTACTATTAGGTTCTAGCACTGTAATTATTATGTAAATAAAATGTAAGTAAAACTAATAAACTGTAAAGTAAAACTGACATTTGTTATATATTTTGTTATACACTGATATTTGTTATGTAAAACATTTGTTATAGGCCGAGTTAAAGTCTGCTTGTCCTCAAGCCCATATTAAACAAATAATAAAAACCAATTTTTTTATCTGTATCAATAGCATATTTAAAAAATCCATTGATGTTTTTATTAAAATTATATAACAAAAATAATTGTATCAATTGAATTCTTTTCTTGATGCAATGATATATCTGACTAGTAATATTTTCTTTGTAGTTTGATCTTCATTCTTTCATGAATCACTAGCTGTAAGATTAAAAAGTTTCCTCCATTTTACTTCTCAAACCGTATTTAATTATTATATTTATTTTTTCAAATATAAATTTTATTTTTTGTTATTACATTATGCGTCAATTTCTTTTTTAGACAAAAATTACAAAAATTAAATGTAGCTTAAAATATTGGAAATTAATATTCATTAATACAATACTTATTTTAGATTTTATATAATCTTAGTTTGATTATTTACTATATCTACACATTATCTTGTATAAAGTAAATAAATTAATATTACTAAATTATTCTAATTACATAAATTTGAAAGGAATATTAATATTTTTAAACTAAAGAAAATTTTTTAAATTTTCAGGAATTCTTTGAAATAAATATTTTATGTCTATAAATATAAAAAAATATTTTAATAAATTAATAAACAGATTCAAATAAATATATATATTTGAATTATTTCATAGAATAAAGTGCATAGTTATGTTTATACTATTATTCTTTCATTTATATTTTAATATAATTTTCATATAATTGTATAATGTTTAATAAAATTACGTAAACCTAATTGATATTCGTTTTTCCTATAAAAAATAATATACAATAATTTGATTTTTTCATAAAATTGGTTTATATAAGCAAGGCTATTAAAACTTACCAAATAATAAATTCTTAAATGATTTATTATTATAGCAAAACTATTTACTTATTTGTAAATATAATTATCTTCTTAGTATAGAATATTTTTTAATATGAGGCTTGATTAAAATTTAATCAGAGTACGATTAAATCGTTGAAATCCTTATTAATTTTCCGATCATAATATATCTTCTATCATATTCAAAGATATTTGTAATAAAACTGTATGAAATATAAATACTTATAAATATAATATCATATATTCAAATACTAAAATCTAAAAAATATCCTAAAAGTGAGTTGAATATAGCTTTAATCAAGTGTAGTTAAAAAATTTAAATCATATATTGCCATTTTTTAATTGCGACTGTTAAAAACAATACATATTGCTGAATTTAAGAAAATATTTTTTATTAGATGCGTGCATAAATGCGTGCTTGTATTTACGTGAATTTCATATAAAATCCCATACTAAATTATAAATTCATAAATTATTATAATTTCTTTCATTTATATATAATATAATTTATGATTCTTAATAATTTAAAATATTTTATATATAAATAATATATTTAAATTTTGTTTATGTATATATATATTCTATTAAATTTATGTAAATCGTTAATTAATTAACAGATTTTAAATAATTTTATCGTCAAATTGCATTTCAAGTAAATGTAGTAAATGCTTTTAATATTTTTTCACTATATTTTATAAAACAGTAGAAAAAACGTCGTGACGTTTGACTATGCTGTCACGAACATACCATGTCATAATTCGTTGCTAAAACACTCGAACTCATAATATTTTCATTAACAGTACATTGTCAGTATAAGTAAAAAGAAAAAGTATATTATATCATTCAAAGTTGCTTACAATGTAGAACTATAAAAAAGAAAATTAAAACATTAAAATGTCTTTTTTATTCACGGATCAAAAAATCACCTCTAAATTAAGTGGCTTAAAAAATGTTCTCGTTAGTTTAGTCGGTCCTACATTATGGATAGAGAACAAAACGCGGATGAGTGAAGATTAAATTGAAAAGATAAAAAGAGAAAAAAAATGAAAGATATAAAAAACATATATGAACAGTGTGGTTTATTAAAATTTTACAAATTTTGATGTATCTTAAATTAAAATAATAAATAAAATATATAGATTTCAATTATTAAATAATATGTTATCAATTTCTACTATAATAAAAAAATAGTTGGATTTATTTCTTAAATTTTTCACTTATGAAATTCATTTTGAAATAAATTTGTAAAAATTTATATACTTAATACCGAGCTTCTTAAAAATATCAATTTTAGTTACATATTTTAAAAATTAAATCCAATACTTATTAAATCTTTTCAGAAATATCATTATGAAAACTTATAATATTTTACTACTATATTGTTGAATCACTCATTTTTCAAATAATCTTTGACCCAATTTCGGAAGTTGAATACTTTATTTTTATTTACATTGTCATTTTTGGGGTTACAAATATTTTATTATATAATATTTTTTTATAGAAACTCAGCTTTCATCAGAGTTAAATTAGTCTATTAATTTCACTTGAACCAACTGATATTAGTAATCAGATTAATAAAATAAAAAAAACTTAATAAAAAATTATGATATAATTTGTGTATATTTACCTATATGTAATCGATTACTCATTCTGATAATTGTTGTTATAAAAGATGTTTATTGCATTACGGAAAATACAAAATCAATTTTCAATAACATCACATTATATATTTTATTAAGATTTACTAAATTTATTTCTTTTGTATCTTTAAATAATAAATAATCTAAAATTTTTAACATCTTTAATATTTTAAGTTTAAAATGCCGATTAAATTGTATATTGCTTCGAATATTACGTATTCACATATTATGAAATAAATTTAGTAAATTGAGCAGTTTTATATAAATTGTAAATATAAAAATAAAACAAGTGTTGGAAGAGAGGAAGAGAGACAAATACATGAACAAGTCTCATGAGAACTCGCACGTGACATGCAAGCAAAGCAGATGATTACAAGCGTGTACCTAATTGAAAATTCCCTGGTGAATGTCGAAAGGGTGTAATGAGAACAAATTAGAAGACTGTGATTAATTAAAGACTTGAAGCCACTAGCACACGAATTTTTAACGGATTTAGTGTTAATTGGAACCGTCAAGCCATGACTGAATAGATCTGCAGAGCTTACTTTACCAAGGCGTTCATCGATATCATATATTAAAAATCTAACATTATACTTACGACTAATGTATGTAATAAAATCAATATTTTTTAAGAAATGAAATTATAATTATAATATTTATTTGATTATTAAACAGTCATTTTAAATAATTAATTATTTATATAAATTAAAAGAATCAACAATACAGAAATGAATTTTTATTTTAAAATCTTACTGAATTACGATACATTTAAGATTTATGTCCAACTCTTGATACATCTTTTACCCAATAAATATACCACTTGATCATTAATGATATTTTTATTATATCCGATATTTAAATAGGTTTGTTTTCAATTTATATTGTATAATCAAATAACTGAATTTAGTAAAGATTAGCTTCATTTGAATTTATATTTATATTATATCTATATTTATCAATAATTTTGGATTTCATTTTCTTTATTCTTGAGGCCTTTGTGTACATTTAGTTCTACATAAATTGCAATTTATTCCTAGAAATCTCTTTCTGTATTTTTCGAGTAATATTTACATGTATGTATGTATAATCTTATATTTATATAATATACCTGTGATAAATTCCTAGTAAAATTACTAATATGAAAGAAATTGTATAAAATGCAAAAACTGAACTGAATTTTATTTATTAATTCGCTATCGAATTCATATTTATCTTATGAATCTAATACTTTGACTCTAAACTAGTTAACCGTTTATTTTATATATAAATGATGCATATTTATCCTTTTTTCAACAAAATAGTATTTATAACTAATATTTTTTATATGTTTTAGTCAAAAATGTATAATGAAATTCATCTTTATTATAAATTATAAATTTTATTCATATTTCTAAAATATGAGACTTTAATAGACTTAGGAAAATTGTTATAAAAATTTTACGGCTTTTAAATTAAATACGTTGGATATGTCTGACACAGTTTCCGCAATTATAAGAATGATATTTTTACTCAAAAATACTTCTTGTATTATAAAAAAAATATCTGTAGTTCAATTACATTATTTAATTTTTTAAAAGTATATTTTTATTTGTAAATATTATTGCTATAATATTTTATATCAAAAAATGTATTAATATTTTATGAATTAAAGGAGTAATTTTTATGTATATAAAAAAATTAGTATTTGCAAGTACAGTTTCTGAAAATATCTATATTATTTACATTAATATCAATTAACATACTTGTAAATTGTATTTTAATAACGTATAATCTTACTAATTTGAATGTAATATTGACCTATTAATTTAATCACTTTCTTAATTTTAAATTAAAACTAATAATAACTTTAAAATCCATATTTTTAAAATTATACTTGTTCAAATTCGTATTTTGTATATTACATGAGTAGAAAAAACAACATTTTATAACTTCGTAAAAACAAGATTTTTCATTACAACTTAAATTTTCACAAACTGCAATTATTCTTAAAATTAAAAAAAATTTTGTTTAAGTTATATTTTTAGTCATAATAAAATATTTCAATTTGAGGCCGATAACTGAAAGAAAAGTCTTGATCTTATTTTTTTATATTATGTATATAAAAGATTTTAATAAAAAAAATCTATAAATCTAACTATTTTAGTTTATATTTGTAATAATTATTTTTATATATTAATTTTAAAAAATAATAAAATAAGCTAACAATTCAAAAGAAAGCAAGAGCCTAGAAATAAAAATGGCAGGAAATAGAAAATGTACCTATTAATACCTTAAGTTCACAATTATATAATTATAAATTTTATTTTTTGATTTCACAGAAAAAATTTTGTTTTAAGAATAATATCCTCAAAACTAAAAATTACATATTTAGGACAGAGTAAATAAATTCATACATATTATTGATTTCATTATAAATATAAAACAACTTTTAGAAAATAAATCAGTTATAATTTACATCTCCCGTTGACATTATTATTAAATAAAAAGATTAATTTCTATAAATTTTTGTTGTTCATTAAAATATAATTTATGATAAAAAATTTTAGGATATAATGAAAATTAAGTTATCGCCATATTTTTATAAGATAAAATAATTTATATTTGATGCGTTTTTATATTATCTCATATTTTCCTCGTACAATAAATTTATTAGTATACGTGAAAAGCCGAACAAAGGATTTCGTTATATATAGTTTTTATATTATATGCCAGTATCAGAAAATTTAATTTTACTAATTTAATCTTTCCTTCTTATTAATTTCTTAATTAGTTATAGAACAGATTATATTAAAAGAGAAGTAAATATCAAAGTAATCATATTCAATTTCAAAAAGATAAAAGATTTTTGAACCATGTGTAATTTTTTCAACATTATTTTTTAACTGATTATGAAAAGTAGTTCATGAAATCACAGAAAGGTATATTAAAATTCAATGAATTAACTCTTTAAATTAAATTGTTCTAAGTTATATTATAATAAAAATACAGTACAATACACTATTATATAATAGATACGCTTACATGTCGAAAATCAGATGATGATAAAAAATTTTTTATTTTTAATGAATTATCTGTTTGGATTAGAGTACAGAATGAATATCTAAATTTTGAATATAACAAATTACTATACTAATGTTTAAATTTAACTATGTTCAAGCTTTTTTTGAAATAAGCACTTGTGTAATTTCCTGGACGTATCTATCATTGAATATTATTTATGTTTTTATCTTCTTATACTACGAGTTAAAATATGTAGGTTTAGTAAATATCATAAATATTCATAATATTATTCTAAATATTTTGATTAAAATGACGAGTAAATTGCACTTACTACAAACAAATATCTTTTTATTTGTTACTTTCATATTGCTTCATTTTTTATTTTATTTATTTCACGATAATATTTTATTCTTGATCAAAGAAATTATTTAAAAATCCAGTAAAAGTTTTAAAATATTAAAAATTTGTTCAACCAGATAGCTTAATTACGAGGAATTAACCAACGGATAAATTTTGCTTTATTAATAATTACAAAACTGCAACATTAAACATAAATACAAATCTGTTAATGCACCTTGGTAAGTACTCATTCTATGATGACACAGCAAGTAAATTCGCTATTGAATATACATATTTTGTGAACACGTGATTCAAATATTATATTTTGATTGTAATATTATAGTGCTAGAGATTAAAGAAAATTCCCTCATTTGTAACCTATAGAAAGAGGCAACTATTTGAAAGTAATATTTAGTATACATAGACTATATTAGAAATATATTAGAAATATAGAAAGTATATCCTATTACAATGATGACATTTATTTTTATTAAAATGAAAACGCCTTTTCTTTCTTACTATTTTTAAAGAATATTTTACATAAAAATTTACGGAAATAATAATCACAACAAAAAAGAAATTAAGAGAAAATTAAGAGAAAACTTTATAAATTAAAAATGAAATACATAATTTAAAATTGACTTTAAAATGTTATTATAAGACAAGTAAGGTTCAGCAATAAAATTAAAAATTATTATTCTGTTTAATTATAATTATAAAATCAAGACTATGTTTTTATATTTTTCAATAATCTATATATAAACTTACATTAAAAGTACTTGAATATAATTTACAATTATATTTCACTAATGATGTTAATAATATTCAATGAATCTAGAATCTCGAAAATATATATGGAGTATGAAATTTTGTTTTATTATATAAAAAATTTTATCATATTAAATTTCTTATAAAACTAGCAAAAAGTACACGACGATATAACATTAATAAAAAATGAAGAAGCAAAATGTAGCTTATATACATAAGTGCATACAGGAGTATGTTGTAAATTAGAATCAACAATAGCTGCGTATTTCATGAATTTACTTCATTTTTTGAAATGCGGTTATATCGCTTTAAGTTTCTAATTTGTGTATGTAATGTAGTATAGAGAATACAAGTATATAATTCAATATTTCTTTCACATATATTAATCATTGAAAGAGCATAATTCGAAGCCTTCATTTATTAAAAGAAAACTAAAATATATATCCATTAACATATCTACATTATTAATACGTAATTCTCTTACATTAACTAAATATTGTATTTGATATAAAATATAAACTTAACAGTTAATATGTAAAAGAATTTTATGTATAAGTATCTATTTTACATTGAAAATTCATATATAATTGATATTGATCAAATCGTATAAATATAAATTTTTTATAACTTATTGAAAATTTCTTAATGCATAAATTTAAAATACATAGTATCATTATGAGTGAAAAATTTTCAAAAATTTGTATCCATTACATACATTTCTATTAATAAAATTAATTGCACGTCAAGTATTTTTAAGATTATTAATATTAAAAGATAAAAATTAAATTAATAAGATTAGTTTTTTACAATATTGATATAATATAAAGACTATATAAACCTATATGTTCGTTATTCTGTTTATCAAATATACTAATAAATTTATTATACGTGTGCACTATAAATATCAGAAAAATGCATAAATTTAAATAATCTTATTCTATAAAAATAATATTACAACTGATTTTTATGTGTATCTTAAAGTTATCAATTAACAATACATTTTAATTACTCTAATTGTATAAAAAAAAATTAATTTTGTTACTCAATAATAATGTATACATACAGTAAATTTTTAAATAGAAAGTTTTATTATATTATAATTAAAGAAATACTTTTTAGTAATTTATATTAAAATTTCCTAATAAACTAGAAAAAATTTTTTAAATGTTTTTAAAAATTATGTCTACACTTAAATAAAATTAAACTTCATGTTCAGCTAAAACTATGTTTTTCCGTTTAAAATAAATAAAATTGTAGCGTGTATAAAAAATTTTGAGATAATTAATATATTTAATAAATATTAATGACCAGTAATTTTCATCTTTTTGCGTTAAATTAATATATATACATCTGTAATTAAGATAATTCCTCTTGTCAATTAAAAAAGTATTCTATTTTTTTATAATTCCTTACTATTCATAAGTCCTTTGAATCTGTAATGATATAAATGAATTTTTTACTCATTTTCTGTCTCTATTTTACTCTTTTTCTCTCTTTTTGTTAAATCTCTCTCTCTCTCTCTCTCTCTCGCTCTCTCTCTATGTATATATATAGCTTTGTAACAAAAGGTGTTACCAAAGTGGCTACCAAGCTGCAAGTCGATATGATTTATAACGAGCTTTACGAATCACATTATTATTTTAAATACATCATCTTCTCATTATGTTATTTTTAGTTTTTTTATTCTTGTGAGATAAATTATAATTACACTTTTTTATTTTTACAAAATAAAATGAAAATTATCATTTCCTTGGGTGCATGTTACCGTTTAGACTTAGATTATATCTACGTTAAATGAAAGAGGCCCGACTACATGTCGTACGTCATGTAAGCTAGCATACTATTACGTTTTATTTCTTTTCTTACATGAAATGATTAATTATTCATAAAATTTAAAACGTGTATTAACTCAAAATTATATTTTTCAAATTTCAAATATTAAAATCTTACATTAATATTATATTTCTGAGTTTAAAAATTTCATAGTTATAGTATGAAGTATATAATTTGTAATACGTAATAAATTTTTTTATTTTTTACTCTGCTCCATAAATACATTATTTTATATTAAATATTTTATTATTATTACGTTCGAATAATTGTATGACGAATGAACGAATTAATACACAAATGTATACATTTAGGTCATTGAAACACCATAAAATATAATTTTCTAAATAAATAAAATATCACTTCATAATTTTTATTAACTATGTAAAAGAAGACTCGAAAGAGATACTTAGTGTCTCGGGATCAGAAAGTAATCTTGAAATTCTGTATTCATGAACATTGTCGATCCATCGTCTGGTGGTAAATAAATCGTCGGTGGTTGTGGTATCAGCAGCAGCAACGATCAAATGACACTGACTCCAGGGACGATGAGTACGTGTGAGGCCAAGGTATGTTTTGTAGAAGGCGAGTCCACCGAGATCCGCGGTCACTTCAATATGGGTACTGGCTTTATCACTCACCGAGTTTATTTATAAAGCCACCAAGGAACGTAGAAAATCGCAGAAACTCATAATTTAAGTGCATGCATTACTTGCTTTCTTAATTCTTATTCCATACTTTTTAATACAATATGCCGTTTATTTTTCTATTTTATTATTTATAATAATAAAATATCTTTTAAGTAATATTTAACTAATCTTAACTTATATTAAAATTCTGAGTTGGAATTTTAAAACATTTTAAAAAGCTCAATTTATTAAATTATATCTTTAATATTTCGGATGGAATCATTAATTTGTCTACATGTAAAAAATGTCGAAAAATATTAATTGGCAGATAATCTTTATTAAACACTTAATTATTGATTTATTTGTATCCAATATATTTTATGCATATCTACTGTATACTATATCAATATAAATATATAAAATAAGAATAATTTAATAAAACTTTTTAAAAAAATGTCTATACGTTATAGATTATGTACTTTCAATTGAGTAATTATAAATATTTTATCTCTTATGTGTTATTAAAAAATATTTCAAATGATATTTTCTAAATACTTTAATGTTTGTAGTATATCCTCAGAAAGAAAACAAATCTTTAACTTGTAACAAGATTTAATTATTGCCTGTAACAGAATATATCTTCTAGACTAAAAAGAAACTGTTAAACATCACTCGCTTAGTAAATTTTGATATCGTATTTGTTAGTATTTATTAAATAAATATTAAAAATTTTAATCATTAATTTAACTAATTCATATTACATTATATATACACACACACATATAATTAAATAAAATAAATAGTATTTTTAAGGAAATCTTTCTTTAGCGCACAATAAATTTTAATTAAATTAATGTAATTATTAAGTAATTTGATAGAAAATATTAAAGAAAAATCTTAATTATAATTAAAAACTTTATAAATGTAATTATGAATGGTTATTGTAAAAGGAATAAAGAAGAATTACTTAAATAATGTAAAAGATTAATTCAAATAATTACAAGAAATATAAGCTTTAGATTGAGATTTATAATGAAAAAAATATCCTTATATATAATTACTATATTATGGTAATAATTCTATAGTAGTACATAATATGATTATCTTAGATTATTTTATATTTACTCTTTTTTTTAAAACGTATAATTTTTGTAATTAAAAATATTCATTAATATCTAATATTTTTTATACTTTCCTTTTTAATCATTATAATCAATTCTTCCTTTAAAATACTTGTTTCTACCTTTTAAATGATAATCTATTTTTGAATAAAATTAATTAAAATCTAAAGATATTACAGTACTTTGATATTTTATTGCAAATTAGTTCTGTATATATTACTCAATACCTAGCATATATATTATATTAAATAATTTTCACTTTAAATAAAATATTTTTCAAATCGATAAATATTATAATTATTTTATTATTGTTGAGAATCAAAAAACAGACACTTTCGATTTATTTAAAAAAATTTATTTGTTTACAATATAATTATCTTTTAATGCATATTTATTCGGCCAAATTACGATTTCGTCGTATACAAATTACGATATCGTATATTATAATTCTGTCTCGTCAGCTCGTAATCGTTGTTCGAGTCAGAAAAACCTGAAGCTCCTCGATAAATGCTTATATATATTTTTTTTTTCGCTCCCTCTTATTCCTTTTTACTTCCCTTTTTTATTTAGACGGTTTAGTTGTCCATTATTCGTTAGTTCGATTCCTTTTGTTTTTTCCGGCAAGTCGAGCTCCAACAAGTCAATTATTGACCTTAATACGAACTTCTTGGATCTTTACGATTTTCGCGTGGTTGTCGTGTCATAGGCAAGCGACCTCTTCCCTCTCTCCTGAGGACGATACCGTCACCCATCCCGACGTCTAGTTTTGGTTGACGATCTCCCTTATCCCGACAGCTGAAAGGCCATCGACTGTTCATCGGCGATTTTCCCCCGCTCATTTTCTTTAAGATCTCGTGATGACCCTCTAAGTCTGAGGTACTTCATCTAGTCAAACGCGCACCATTACAACACCGAGTCACTTGCGACCTTTTTAAATTTCAATATCTCGCGATGTTTTTTCGTTATTATCTCCCTTAGGGAGCTCAGACGAACTCCTTGAGAAGCTCGCCAAAATATTTATCATCTTAATATGTTATTTTTTATGATACGTCAGTTATAGATATACAATATTTTTTGTATTATAGATGAATAAATTCTTTTTTAATTTAAATATCTTAAACTACAACGCTTCACATTATTATAATATTGTTATTGTTACATTAAACAAATTAATAAACCGTAATCCATATGTATTAGTTAAAAGAACTACTGTAGCCTAATAAGTAACATTTTAAATAAAAAATAATTTAAATATTAAATTTAAAAAAATAAAATTTTAATTAAATTAGAATTAATAAACTTTATTTCTTAATATCAATTAATAAATTTAGATTATATTTCGGGAACTGTAATAGATATAATAAATCTCAATGGAATTTTTTGTGTCAGTTTAAAAATTCAAATTTAAACATTTTATTTTCATGAATAAAACATCAATAAATTTCTTTAATAAATAATATTGATGTTCATTTTATAAAATATACTTATTACCCAAAGATTAAAAAATAATTTTTAATTTTTTAAATATTAGTAATAATAATTACAATAACACTATGAGAATTAAATATGAATTTCGTAACATTAAACTTATAAGAAGATATAATGAACGCTAGTCGTTGGTCTTTCATTCCTAAAACCATGGATTATAACATTAAATACTTAATGGATATCTCGTTATTAAAGAATTAACAAGAATTATAATTAAACTCATGAAATAATTTTTTTTATTGTGAATAGCTATAATTTTTAATATAAATATGCAAGGTATTTTGATAGATGAATATTCACAGAATGAATACATCTGTTTATTCGAAGAAATTGACATAGAATGTATTAAATCAATAAGTAAATTTTACAACAGTTATCTAAGATATGTATATATTTCAAATTTTAATAGTATAAATATACGAAATATAATACTAATAAATACAGCTTAAGAAATATTGAAGTCAGTGGTTAAGATTATTATTACTGTCTATAATTATATTACAGTTTCTTGAAAACTGAGTTCTTAAACAAGAATAGTCTAGTATCTGTAATCATAAATCAAACGAAGAACCAGAGTTAAAGAGTTCTTAGTTCTTAGTTCTTATTTTGATAAGAGTTACCTAAAATGTCTTATAAAATAGTTATAAGATTTTGGGTTTGCCAGAGCTTTATTTCTGATGAATTATTAGAAAAGGAATAGTAGAAAAAAGACACAAGGCTGATAAAGCTATTATAAAAAGTCTCTGCATAATGTGGTATCACGGATAAAAATTCTTTTGAGTGATTAAAAGAAATAAGTAAAACTAAAAAAAAATTGTAGTAATCTTAATGTGGAAACTAAATACAAGATAAACGCTCATTAAAATTATCGTATAAAAATTTTGAAATATAAAAAATAATAAATATTCTCAAAATTATATTTTTCTTAAAAAATAGATTTAGATATTTTTAAGAAATATTTAATTCTCTTTCGTACGTGACGATATATTTGTATTAAATGGATATATCTTTTAAAAATTATAATGCAGTTATACACATATAAAAAGTATTGTTATAAATATTAATGTATATATTCATCCTCTCTGGTAAATGTCTAGAACAAGATAGTGACAATCACAATAAACTGAGAAGTATTGTTATTTTCGCTTACAATGAGAAGTTTTGTTCACGATTCGTTACAGTAAATTAAGCGGCTATGTAAATTGAGGTAATTATAATACTTTTATTACAAAAAATTAGACAACAAAACACCTAGTTACGTGGTGTTGAATCTGTGATATATAACAGACAAATGAGCAAGAAAAGCATTTCTCCGGCTTTAAGTTTTAAATTGAAATTATGCTCTTAAAATACTAATGTTTTGTTACCGATTATTTTTATATTGAATTTTAAATGAAAAAATTAATGTATTATCATGGAACAAATATTGAAATAGTCTTTTCGAAAAACTAATGCATTCAATTATATTAAAATAAACTATTAGTCTAAATTAAAGAGTATATAATTATTTAAAATATTATGTAATAAATCCATTTAATATTTGAAAATTTAATATAAATGAGTAAAAGAAAGAGAAACAGAAAGCGACAGAAGGAAGAGAAAGAAGACAGCATGATAAAATTTATGAGGGCAAAATCCGATTATGCGCACAATCAAAAATAGGGAGCAACGATTTTTATACAAATTATATATATTTATAAAACTGTTAAAATTTTAAAACTATGAAATATATTAACAGAAGTCACTTAAAAATAACAGCTAATCCTAATGTAATATTCTTCAATATAATATTTAAATGAACCTAAGTATTAGCTAGGAATAACATTTAAATAATTCAGCTACAAGTAGTTAGTCAATAAAAAAAATCTATCAATATCAAAATTAAAACTATTGAGAACATAATTCTTATTGATTTATTTTATTAAAGAACTTAAAACAAATGTCGAAACATTTTCAAATAATTATAACTTACTCAATTAAATCTAAAATATAAATCTAACCTCTAAAATATAACTTCAGGATTGTAATGAAAATAAAAAAAGGATACACACTTTGATTTATACCATTAAAATATTCAAAATTACTATTAATTTAGCTGTAGATTTTTTAACATATGTACATATATATATATATATATATATATATATATTCTATAAATTGGTATACATCTATATTGGTATATAAGTTTTTGTAATTATTAGTTCATTTATAAACATCCATTATAATTATATTATAAAAACCAAATTTTTTGTTATATTTGTAAAATAGAGAATAAAATTAATTTTATAAATTTTAATTTATATTATATGCATATTTTTTAAAAAAAGAATTAATATAACATTTAAGGTTTACTTTTATTTAAAAATTAATAAAATTATTATAGTTAATATGTGCATCTTTAATAATATTTAGAAATAAATATGATTGAAATTCATTTTGAATGATAGAGAAATCAATTTGAAAATTTAGTCATTGTCTAAGGAAAATACATTTCAATGTTATACGTTATATTTTTCTTTAAAATAACATTTTTTAATTAAAAAATATTGCAAATATAATTTTAACTTTTATAAATTTATTTATTAAATTAATCGGCGCTTATATAATAATATTCAACTTGAATATCATTAATAGCAATAATTTTAAGGATTTTGATAACGTTTCTAAATAATATATAAATGAATAAGTTTTTATTCTATCAATCAAAATGGATCAAATATTTTTATCAGAATTGGAGGAGTTTTTTACTATGATTTTTCAATCAAGTTGAAAGTAGAAACGAAGCATCTAAATATTTTAAGTTTCATTCTTCTTCACAATATACTATTAGTTTAATAAAATGTTAATAAAATATTAGTTCAATTTTGTTTTATTCCAATACATAAAACATAGCAATTGGTAGAATTGCCATTGTACACACTTGAGAAATTGTCCGTTAGTATTCATATTTATTTATTCCTGCAAAGATCTTTAAAAGGATATAAAAGAGAGAAAAATTTTGTCATCAGAAAAATCATCTAAAACTCAAAAAATAAAAATTACAACCATCTATACTTATGTGTATCATAAATACAGGAGCGCTGGTAAACATTACCTCGAGACACAATAGCCTAAGCAAATTTTCACTAGCATTTGATATATACAAACCTAAAGAACTATTTTTTCATGTCTCTCTCTCTCTCTCTTCTTCTGATATAAGAGTTTAAGGTGAACTACAAAAGGCTAAAATAAGGTACTATACTATTTTTAAAACATTATATACATAATATAAATAAAATAGTTTTTTTAATAAATTTGTTATTTCTATTCAAATCTTCCAATCTACCCTTCTCAGAGCGAACATAAAAGATTTTTAGTTAGAAGTTAACCATATTAGGACAAAATCGGGCTTTCTGATCTTAAATCAACATTCTTAAGGAAAAAAGAATGAACAATTTTGATCTTCGATTTTCTTACATGTCGAAATAAATCAAATTAACTAAATTTCCAATAAATAGTTATAATAAATTTTGAATGACCTTTGTCAATCTCTTTATTATTTAAAATTTCTAATTTTGTAAGAAATATCAAACACTTTAAAATCTAAAAATATATAAATTATTTTATACGTAATATATTATTATATATATAAATATAATAATACCTTATTTATTTTTTTATCTAAAAAAGCTAAAATTTAAATATTCTTTAGGCGAATATATGTTAAATATACAATTAACTTACTGAATATATATTATGTAATAAACTAAATAAGTATAATTACAATTTTAATTATATTTCGTAAGTTGTTTAGCTATAAAAAATTGGATGTGTTTAAATATATTTTAGTAAAAATTTTTTAATTTTAGAAACTTGTAGAATTATTCATAAATTTCTAGTGAATGCATGCTCGAGCAAAATGATCATATATTCTTATCAACTAAATACTACACAATCTCATAGATTTCAGTAAACTTATTATGAATACTTTGTGAAAGCATGTTTCGATATTTTTTATTTGCCCTCATTGCTCATACAACACTAGTATTGAAACAAAGTTTCTTTACCTAGTAAAATAGAATTTTTTAAATATATCTTCTCTTGGTTGACATCAGCATACTATAAAGTAAATCATATAACACGACAAATTTTAACAAATTTTTTATTCGTTTCTTTTATGCGCTAGTTTAAGCTTCCATGAATTCTTTAATTTTATTATTTTATATATGAAATGTATATATACTTACAATAAAAATATCAAAAAATATATGTGACAAATAAAGTACTTCTCTATTCTCAAAATATTTATAAATTATAGAAGGTAATTAAAAAAAATAAATATAATCAATATTGTACAAAATAAAATGAATAAAAGAAACAGAAAGATTCAGAAAGAGGAAAAAGAAAGATAGCGAAAGCAGTATATACAGCAAAATTAAAAAAGGAATATTTACACATGGAATTAATATCCTTGAAAATTACAGTTTCCTTTATTGATATATAGAATAATAGGATAGTTCACCAATTTCCATTAAAAAAAAAATAATATGTATATATGACTAATAATATGACAGCTGTAATCAAGCAAGCTTAAAAAAAAATTATGGGAAAAACGAGAATGTTAACGAATATTTTTAAATTAATAAAATACAAAATTTTTATAAACAAAGAATTTAAAATCATAAATATTTTATATATTATAATATTTTTAATTAATCAATTTTTAATTCATATATTAATAAAAAAATAAAACTAAAATGAAAAAAAGTTAATTTAAGATATTATGTTTATAAATTTTAATTATTTGATCCATTCTTGATTAATAAATACAGAATAATAAATAAATACATTGAACTTTTATAAAATAAAATAAATCAGTTTTAAATAATTTCAGCATTAAAATTATATTTTTACAATAATATTTTTAACAAGAAAAAATAATACAACTTTAAAAAATAATTAACATTTTAATGAATTTTAGATACATATATAAATTATAAATCTATTCAAGCAATATATATTGATACATTTATAAATTACGATACCAAACTATACGAATATATAGTTATAATATATTGAAATATAGTCATCATATTAATTCAATTTAACGTTGTAATATATTTTATTTTACTTACAAATATACATATAATTTTTTTTTATATAATGAAAATAATAAAACATTTTACGAAGACAACTTATCCATAAAATAACTATTTTAAACACTTGATAAATTAAGATGTACAATAAAAATATTTACTGAAACATAATATTTTATTCATGAATACATAACAATAAGCAACTACTCATTTATTCTTGTTTTATTTAAATTTAAAAACTTATTTACTAAAATTTTATGAATTAATATATTTATACAGAATTAATCATTTTCAACGTCTTTTATCTGAAAGAAATGTTTCCTATAGAATTATTAATTGCTGAGTAGAAATGACATTACATGTGATAAAAATTTTAATTAAATATCTGTATAATATTAAATATATTTACAACAAATAATATAATAAAAACAAACTTAATAATATAATCGATAGGTTTAGGTTTCAGAATTTTTATATAGATAAATGTAATGTAATAAGTAAAACATTTCCATATAAAATTAAAATGTAGCTCTTTCATAAATGTAACAAACATATAATTTAGTATGTATTATTATTTAGTGAAAACAATATCTATAATCAACAATATTGACAAATAAAACATTTTTTATTGCTAACGTAAAATAAATAAATAAATATATAATAAAAAAAAATATATATAATATAATAGTATAGTGATAACACTATAGTAAAAAGATATTCTTTTAATAATTATGGTTACTGTAAAATTTTGTTGCAATTGAAATAAGCTCTAAGAATAATTTTTTTAATAATTCAAAAAAGTAGGATTCAAAAAATATGTAATATATAAGTTGCATGAAATCGCTACATACACGGATATGTTTATGTAGAATGAGTATAATGTAGTTAAATGAAAATAAGTAAGTAGATTCTCATTTTACTGTTTATACAAAAAAAAATATCATAGAATAAGTACAAAACAGAAAAAGTTTAATTAATTTCAGTAATTTTAAAGTTTTAAAAATAAAATTATAGTAAAGAAAATATTTCAAAAGAAAAATTTTGTCGTTCTATATACAAATCAAAACTTCAAACACAGTACTATGAATCGTTCGTAAAACATCGATTAATCGACAAAACGATGGTTACATTACTATGTTGTGAAACATACTACAATTTGCTGACGCGAATAAAAGGACTTTCTACTCGAATGTAAAATATTGTCACAAAAGACAAAAATAAAAAGTAAATAGAATATTTATTATTTTACAAGCAATTCGAAACCTGTATACTTTATTTCTGAATATCAAAAAAATAACTAAGCTAATAATGATTATTTAAAAGCATAAATATTATAGGGAAAATTAAAAAAAAAAACTTGCGCTTTCAAATAAAACTTATTTTAAGTAAAAATTTATTATATAAGAAAATATAGATTAAACTATTATCGTTAATTCAATACATTGCTAGTAAAACAAATATGTTTATTATTATCCACTCATATTTAATATATCAGAAAAGTAAGCAACAACTAAAAATTTTGTTTTGCAACATTTTATGCAATAATTACTACATATTTAATATTGGAAGATTTTATTTTAATAAGTAGAACAATGTAAATATATACAAACTATATATATTCAATAAATAATTATATTCAAAAAAATTTTGTTTATATATGTGCTTATAACCTTTAATAGAATTTTAAAGCTCATTTTAAAAATTTCAAGATATTAAAAATACATATATTACATATTTTTTACTAACAAAAAAATATTTCTCATATTATTTATTATTTACAATTATTATAAAATTAAATAAATTATTAAACTTCACGAATTGATGTTTGATGTACTAAAGAATAAATGTCATATAGAAACTAATATATACTTTGCTTTAATATCAATATTATGTAAGTTTTAAATTTAAATCTATGAAACTAAAATAAAAAATTTCTATTTCAATTATGTTTTATAAACTAAATTACTTTATAAATAATCTATAATTTATAGAAATTGTCAAAAATTTAATTTTAGATTGATCTTATGGGTTAAAAAATATATGTATTTAATTGTAAGAATTTTATTTTATAGAAAACTGATCAAATAACAAGTTACTAAAGAAGTCTAAATTCAATTATTTCTTAAATTGCAAATAAAAATTATTATTGTTATATTTTATAATTATTTTTTAATATTAGACATATTTAATATATATTAAATTTAAGTATAGTTCAATGTACTATAATATCTGAAATAAAATTTAAATATAAAAAAGTTCTTTTATATATCAATTTTTTATTATAAAATTATTTTTTCTTTATTTAAATTTTTGTTTCATAGCGAAACTATTTTGAACTAAAGCAATAAATCAAATGCTCACTAGAATGTATATTTATTTGACTAATTAGAATTTAAATTAAACTTTTATACAATATTGTAATTTTTAATTTATTTTTTGTAAATCACTATCAAATATTTGAGGAATTTATAAAAGATAATCTTCTAACAAGAAAAATTTTCTTTTTATTAAAAAATATAAAATAAAATTGCAATCAAATGTATATAATAATAAGTATACACATAATCTTTACTTCATTTTATAATACAGGAAATTTTTCAAAATTAACATATCATTAATTTGTTATTAATAATTTAATAATTTAATAATGAGCTTTTTATTAGAAAAAAGGAAACTATTTTATAATTTTGCTAAAATTTGTATATTACTGATCTAGTATAAAATATACTTGGTAGGGTTATTAAAACTAGAAGTGTTAATAATCTTTTATGCAAACCCCAGTCTTTTATAAAAATTAATATTTTATTTTCTATAGATTTATCATAGATTCATAAAATGAATTTAAATATATCAATGAAATTTGAATATGAGTTTTAATTTTATATCCAAAAATTTTTTGCATTTTCATCAAAAAATTTTTTTCTAATGAATATATTTATGAATAAATTTTTAACAGTAAAAACTTAATCCTAAATTTATTATTTATATTTACATATTCTTTTTAGTTATTCAAAATTCTTATGTTTAATTTATTGCTATCTATAAAAAATCTATAAAAAGTCTGACTATATTAAGTAGATATCTGTGTATATTAAAAATGAAATAATTCAGATGATATAAGAAAAAAATTTAGAATAATATTAAATTTATGAAGTGAATATTCTTATTATAGTAAGTAATTCTTTGAATTTTAATGATTTTTATATAATCTGATAATTATAATTAATTAAAAATAATATTTTTAGTTTTATATAAAAGAAATCAATATAAAACAATATATTTATTAAATTTAAATTTAAATTTAAAGGTATTTCGAAATAGAAAATTTTTTACAGAATATAAAACTACGTAATTTAAAATAGATATTTATAAAATTCTATATTCTCACAGTTTATACTTCATCTAATATTTTTAAGATTGTTGAATCGCGAAGAATAAGATGAGTTAAGCGTGATACTATAACATAAAATGAAAAAGCATAATATAAGGATTTAGGCATTAAATAAGTAATAACTTTTAAGTTTGTCAGAAGCAAGATAAAATGATAATATTAAATTAAACTGTAATATAGCTTTTATATAACAGAAAAATGATAACTGAAATAAAAAATATTTAATTTTCTTATTAATGATTTAATTGATTGTATATTATAATAAATAAAAATTTCCTATTCATGATTTAGAATTTATACGCGCGTTTATTTAGAATATACCTATTTCTATAAATATGTACAAATATATACTGATATATAAAAGAAAAAAAATAAAGAGAGAAAGGAATATAAAGAACACAATTGATGCAACCTAATCTTTTCAGAAAGAAAAAAACTGCTGCATTGAATACACTAAATAAAAAATAAAGAAAGACGTCAAACGAGCAAAAACTCTATAAACACTTGAGTGAGAACGTTCACAAGGAAATCTTCAACGACACATTGCATCCTATCAACTTCCCTTCTCAGAATGAGCACTGAACGATCCATGCCAACTAAATCTTTTCTGTCAGTATATCAGCAATTGAAAAGGAGAAAATACCTTACTATTAGTTATTATTCCACTGAAATTCATTGCTTTAGAAATAAAAAATTTGTGTATACCGTAAATTAATAAAAATTTAAATAAAAATATATTTTATTAGAGAACTTAAAACACTGATTACAGTTTTAACTGATCATAAATAAAAATTGAAAACACGACAAAGGAACATTTTTCTATCTCATAACTTAAATAAATATACTTATAATAATATAAAATAATAAAAAATAAATTATTATAATAATAAATCAATAGTCAATTATTTCTAAATATTTTATAATTGTTTTAAACACACGATTTTTACAAATTTTAATTATATCTCTTAAATATTTATTTACATTGTTTATAAAATATAAAATTAAATATAATTATTCCTCCATTTTCAAATGAAATTATAAATGTGCATAATTTGCCTATTTTAAGTCATTAAAATAACAAACATTTTTATAAATATATCAGCTTATATTATAGATTTCAACTTCTGAAACTTACATTAAGAGTATATGAAAAAATTTTTAATAAAAAATAATCAATATTAGTTATGCTTTTATATTAATTGTTTAATAAAAAAATATTATATTCATATATATTCATTTAAACACATTATATAATATTTGTATATTTAATTATAAAATTCTTTTCAATTTTTTAAAATTTTAATTATTATCTATTATTTGTGTAATAGTTTATAAATAATTATAAACTATTATTAATATATATCAGTATTAATATTAATATTATATATTATTAATATTGATTAAAAATATAATTACAATATTTGTCAATTATTTATGAATTCAAATTAAAATTATTTATTATGATTAGACACAATAAATAGAATAATAATAAAAATATGTACCATAATTTCATTATTCAAAAATATTTAAAAATTAGAATTAGATTTTACTTTATACTATCCTATTTTAATAATTTGATTGTTAAATAAAAGAAAAATTATTTCGCCTGATTAAAATATTTGTGGTTTTTTTACTCTTTAACACTTACTTTTCTTTGTTTAATTTAAAGTTTTTTAAAAAGATAAAATTTATAAAAATAAGAAAACATATGCTTCTATTCAACGAATTTTTCTTTACTCATACTCGTTTCATTCGATAGATTTTAATCTTCTATCTGTATTTAGTGAAAAAAGTAAATATTTTAGAATTTTGATCTACTTAAATTTTTATATTGAGAACATTTATTTATGCTACAATATGAATAATCCTAGAACTAAAAATATATTCACAACTTATTTTTTTATAATAAAATTTAAATATAAAAATTACAATTCTTATATGTTTTTTAAGATTATTTTTTATTATTTTACATTATATTCTTGATATTAATTTATTTTTCAAATACATAATTATATTATTTATCAAACTAATAAATTAAAGTTTAAATAGTTATATATTTTCATAAATATAAAATATCGTATCTACCATTGAATTCTTTATTTAAAATTCTTAAAATTGCAGATTGCAGATTTTTATTAATTTAATATTTTTTGCATATTTGAAATAACTAACCAAAATACATATATATATATATATCAAATTTTAATTTTGCTCTAAATTTTCAAATAGATATAAACCTAAGATACATACCAAAGTTTTTGTCTAAAATTGAAATTCCATAAATTATGATTTCATTTTTTTAAAATACTGAATAAATTTTCAAAAATTCCAACTACAGTAATATCGAAAAAAATCCCTTCTACTAAAATATAAAAAATTATGTAAACTAGACTATTTTGTTTGATATAATTCAAAAAATTTATATTCCATGTTGTGATATAAAAATTTAACTAGTTTTTCTTAAGCCATATATTTTAAAATTATCAGTTATTATAATTAAGCAAACCTTAATTCAAAATATTTTCATTTTTCTGATATTCATAAATATTAAAAATGTAAAATTGTATGAAAAAAAAATGTAAGAAATTTAATAAATAAAATAATTAATATATTTGTTAGTATAATTATATTATTATAAAACTGACTTATAATTTTATTTTATTTATATTGCACTATTTAAATACGTATTAAAAATTATTGCAAATGAAATTTAACTAAATATTTTTTAAAACAATATCATATAACATAAATTTGTCATGAATTGTCTATAAATTATTATCTATAAATCAAATTCATAGAAATTAAATTAAACATGATTAAACATATAAATAATATAAACGTCTTACAAAATCTACTAACTTTGTTGAATTATTTTTATATTAAAATTTCTGAAAAATATATTAACATACTCTTATATTAATGATTAATTTTTTAATATAATATGAGCAATACTGTAAATTAGATAGTTTTAGACAATGTTTAAAAAAGTTCCCATGATTTATATCTATAAGCATAAATTTAGAAAAAGTACAATTTATAAATTATATTTTCACATACAATGAAAAAGGAACTCTCTACGTTAATGTATTATAAGATTTTCAAGTGAATATATTAATTTTTGTCAAATTGATAATAATGAAAACTATGTTTAATTCTAATTTGCTTTATATTTTCAAACATTTCAAAACTATTTCTATATTTAATTGCATTTATCGGTGCTTTTATTATATTCTCTTGTTCCCTTTTTCTCACATTATGATTCTCTCGCATCCCCCAATCTCTCTTTCTTAAGTATTAAAAAAATAGAATTCATTGCAAAATTTTCATATAAACCACTTGTATATATAAATATAAAAATAAAAAACAATAACAACATTTACTACCAACAATAAAAAAATATTGTTTTCACTTTTATTTTCCTAAATGAAAAAAATCAAAACTTTTTATATTAAAATTAAAAAATTACTACCTAGGTTACACTATTTATATAACAATTCTAAAACTTTTACTATCTTTACTATTTCTTTTACTATTACACCATTAAAAACAAAAATATGGAATAAGCTATATTTCTCAATCTGTATATAAAGATATTTAACTTTTAATTTGTGATAACTAATGGAACAATTTCATGGTTTTCTTAATGTTAGTTTTATTTTATAAACTTTGAGCTAGATTACTATATTCACATATGTATTACTTTTTATTAGTAATAATTGCGTTGTGTTTATGATTCTTCCAAGGTATTAAACTGAGGAATATTTATAACCTGATAAATTAGAATTACTTTTCTTCATACAAAATAAAAATGTTTAATTTTAAAAAAATATTTATATATTGCAGATCCGTAGAATAATAGTAAACTGAATATTGTTATTTATGGGGCACGGAAAATCATATCAACAATACATGTTATAATTCCAGGATGAAATTTGTATTCAATTATATTGAATATATAGAATATTAAGATATTTTATTAATATAATTTAGATTTATGTAAAGAGTGTTTTAAAATATTCCACCTTTAATGATATGTTTATTGAAATGAATATATACCAAATTTATAAAATTAAATATTTTATGATGTTTATATATTATTATATATTTATATGTAATGTTGCAACAAATTTTTCAATAAATATTATAAATTTTATGAATAATATACTGTTCCGTTAAAAAAAATATGATACAATGTATTCTTTTATACATTAAGAAATTCAAGAGATTATTTAAAAATAAATTTATGGTACTTATTTCAATAATATCATTATGAAAAACTTTTATTATAAAACAAACTTTGCACTAATATTTTTATAATATAAAAATAAGTTTTTATTCAAAAATTATTTGCTCTCTATTAACAATGCCACTATAACTTTACTAAAAATTTTAAATAAAAATTTCACAAAAAAACACTAAAATTTTATCTTTAATAGTTTTTATAGAATTTACTATTTGCTAATTATTTAATAAATTTTAATAAATATATATTAAATATTTTCACTCAAACTAATATCTATTTAAAATGTCTTAAAATATTTAATCATTAGTAATATACAATGATTAATTTTTCATGTTTATATCTAAATTTTTATTTTAAAATAGAAAATAAAATATTTATAATATATATTTCAATTTATTTGTCTATTTTGAAATCTCATCTCAATGACATTTCTTTAAATAAAAATTACAATAATCAAATTATTTTACATGAATATATTTCAGTATATTAAATGTTGATAGTTTGGGTATGACTTAAATATAACTTAAGGAAATCATTTTACTCTAATATACCAATATTATTTATATTTTTTTTATATTTAAAGCAAAAAATTAAAGAATTTTTTATTTACTTAACTAATTATTATATGTGGAAAAAAAAAGATTTTTTCTGTGGTTAAATAAATATTAATTGTTAATATATCAAATAATTTAAATTTTATATATTCTATATAAAAATATAAAAATATACTAGTATATAAATAAAGAAATAAATCTTAGTGATACAAATAGTAACATTGAATAAAACAGACCAAGAAAATGTGTTTAAAAGATGCCGTATCAGCATATGGACCAAATTATACAATTCCAGCAGTTTTCTTTTTTCTCATATTATCAATTTATATTTTCTCATCATATACATTTTTATTTAGACTTTAACTAAATTATAAAAAAAATTAAAGATTTTAGTAAAAGGGAAAATTAATCAAATGGAAAACAAGATAAAGTGAAAAAGAATCAATAGTTATAAAAAATAAACGAAACTTTAAAATAAAAAGACAATAGGGATATAAGTAGGAGGTTTTCGACACTCAATTTAAGATACGTATAAGGTGATAATATTACTAATAAAAAAGACTTAAGAAGTCAGTTAGTACTCTGTCTCATCTTAAATAATCATCAATCGAAGTCGAAAAGTACTGCGAATCTCTCAAGATACATGTAAGCTTTTACAACACGAGGTAATTGAAGATTAATCATCAGAGCTCGAATTTCAATCTAGATAAAAAAAAATTCTCTTAACAATTATTTTTTGCATATCCACAACTCATACCGTTTATACTCAATCTGTTATTTTCAGGAAGAAAATAAACTATTCGGTTCTAGTCTATTTTTCTCAAAATTAATTGAAAAGCACAAACATTTTATTTAAACTTTACTATTGATACTTCTTCATAAAGTAATAATTAAAATTACTTCAAAATAAAACTAAAACCTTTATATATTCTAAATTTGAAGTTTTACTTAATTAAAAAATACATAAACTTAAACAAAACTTCACAAAAGCTTTCAATTATATCGAATAGAATGTTAACATTTCTTCTTTTTATCAAAATGAATATAAGGCTTGTAATATGAAACATAATATATAAGTAAAACAAAAAAGAAAAAGAGTAGAAAATATAGTATTGCAAATTTTACTGCATTGTGATAAAAAAATCAAACTAAGAAACACCTAAAAAATCTCTATGTAAAGAGACAACGATTTAATATTATTATTTTCTCTATTAATAAATGTATTTTATCTATTATATTTATTTTTTCTAACATTTTTCATTTGCTATTTACATATTGAAAACAAATCATTGCGATTACTAATTTTCTTTAAATACTTCTATTTTTACATATTATTCACGCATATATATACATATATATTTTTGTTTTATGAAAATCGAATTCAAAAGGTATTTTTAGTATTATTGGCAAACAAGTTTCGAGTTAATTGGGTCTAACTCACACGAAAAAAATTCAAATTAATTACTCAAAAGAAGGAAAACTAAAAGAGGATAGTAGTCTGAATAGTATATTATAAGTGTAAGTAGACTTTTGATAATTATAACTTCAATGTTGAAATAGAAAAATAAATCAGTATAAATATAAAATCCAGTATAAATATAATATTGTTAATCGTTTTTTGAAACTGAACATCTCAAACAAAGATTATTTTTTAACATGTATTCTAAAGAACAAAAATCTTTACACGTAGTTTTTCGATGATTTAAACCAAGTATATACATCAAACATATATATATATATAATATCATAAATGAAAAAAATAGCTTATTTAAAAAAATTTTCACGATACGGAATTTTCTTTGAAATTTGTACATATACTTCATCAGAATTCCTAGGATTCTTATTGTAAAAAGAATTAATATAACTAATAAATATAAATAAAAAATTTCAATAAAAACATTTACTTTTAAGAAGTGTTTATCAATTTTATAATAAATGAAAAAAAATATTGAGTAATTCTAAGTATATAAAATCAATAACAAAAATATGTTTTTAGGCGTTAATTTTCATTCAGAAGATGGATTTTTAGTGTGAATAAATTTGGTGAAAAAATTTTCTTATAATATTTTATAAAGACCATAGAATTACCTTGATGATTTTTAATTAAAGTCAATAAGGAATCTTTAATAATATTTTTATAATTGAAAATTAAGAAACAGTTTAATGAATTTAATGACAAGTACAAGGCTCTATGCATAAATAGAGCATAGATAATACAGATTATGTTCAAAGGAAAGATCGGTAGCCTATATATCATGAGTCATAGCAAAATCTGTAAACTGTTGCTAGTAAAAATTCTGACTCAGTGAAGGTTGTTGAAGATCCATAGGTGTATGACTGAGATTAAATGACACCATTTTTTATTTCTTGAAAAAAACACATTTGAAACTACAAAACTGTAGACTGTAAAATCCAATGATAATTAGAATAAAAGTTCTGAATTTTTTCAATATTTCCAAGAATCCATAAAGTAGTTTTCTAACACCAGACAAGAATATCATCAGAAAATTCAGTATTTTTGAGAATAAAGTTTTGATCAGGTATCGATCGTTGGAAAAAGGATCCAGAGTATGACAGCATTTAACTTTTTATAGTCCGTTTTATCGTACATTCATTTGACGCTCGCTAGATACTTTCGCGCGTAACAAATACAGCATGAGAAGAGCCTGTCAACACCTTAATTTAGTTAAGGTGGCTTTTTGATATTTTTATTTATATTATTTTGTGTGTGTTTTGTCTAAATAATTATCAACTATTAGATTTTACTAATTTAATTTTAATATTACTTCTGATACTATTCGTTAATATTTTAGTTATATAGCTATATTTAGCTATATATAAAACAATATGAAATATAAATTATTTATACCTTATAATCTTATACTTCAAAGTTCTTATATTCCATTACAATTAAATATTTAATAAATTTATTACATAATATAAGCTAAACTATTAAAATTATAATATTAAATTTAGTCATACAAAAAATATAAAAAAGTAAGAAAATAATACATAATATCGACATTTCAAGTAATCTATTATACTTATTTTATAAAAAATAATATTATTTCTACGAATTAGTTATTATGAAATTTTTTAAATTTAACATTAAACTGAGATAATTATTTTATCAGTTATATTAATTAATATGTTCATAAGTACCTTGTATAAAAGTTTAAATTCTGATACAAACATACATTTATCTAATATAATTTCTAAATTATTTAATTTTTATAACATTATTTATTGTTGAATTTTGTTTTTTACATATTTTTCAAATAAATCTAATTATTTTAGTATTAATGCAAAATATAATTTGTAAATAAGTAAGTCTCTATTTTAAAAAATGTAAAAACTGAAAAAGATTTAATTGTATATCGATATTGATAGTATAAGAAACGTGGAATCATATAATTTCTAGCATAAATGCGAACTGTTTCACATGACCCGATTCGAACTTACTCTATCTATTTGGTTTATTTGTGACAGAACATTACTATATTTCTATTTCTGTTATTTACGTTCTTTCTATCTCTTTCTTTCTCACAATCTTTTATTTCTATAGTTAAAATCTTAACAATACATTTTATTGTTTTTTTCCTTTTTCAATATATTCTTTTTCAGGTTGTGCTCATAATTTATTTGACTATAAATTATAATGAAATAAATCATTATAAATATTATTGCTTTTGCATAAATTTTTTTTGCATATTTTATATCTCATGAATTAAGATAATTTAAAGATTACAATGACATTTAATCCATTCTAATAATAATTCTATAGAAGAATAAAATATGAAAAAACTTTTCAATAATAATTAATATATTTAGTATTATTGAATATCATGATATATATATAGAATTTTTTAAACTATTTTACTATTTTTAATCTAAAAATTGAAAGTGTTATAGTTTTTATTTCAAATAAAAAGTTTTTGGTTTAAAAAATTAAGATAAATTTTTATAATTTACTGACTGATCTAATAAGCAGCTTCAAAATTAATATATCTATAGTATTATTGAGTACTATACATGAAAATATAAAAATTGAGACAAATTTTTTGAAATTTCTATATTTACTTTCAAATATATTAAAAATAAGTAGTGTTACCTTATTCTAGTTTCTACTTCATTATTATACGTATAAAATTTTATATTTAATTAATCGACTAATTAAATTCGTTATCTCAAATTACAATTACAAATGTACCGTAATCTACATCCTTGGTATATTCTTTAATTTTATATATATTTATCTTGTTTCGTGTCTACCAGTAGCGATGGGATAGGTAAAAAAGCTTTCTAAGGATAATAGTTAATTAAAGAAAATACCCTTATTAATATAACCTAGTTTTATCGCAAAGGATAAAAATGAGGTCTGTTAATAATCTATTATCAAGTAGATGTCGAGTAGAAAAGAAATAGAAACTATCGATCGACGAAGATGATCGTCTCTTCAACAATTGCAGAAATATAATTTTAATCTTTTCAACATCAAGATAATTAAACGAAGATTGAATAAATTTTTTCATCTCATTGGTGGTAAGTGTAATCTAAGGTATTAAGTAAAAGATGTCTACGTCCATCTGATTTTATTCGCTAACAACTTTATGTTTTTAAAAATTATTTTATGTATATTCTCATTTCAAATACATTCTATTCAAAATATGATATAAATTATATTAAAATCTCAATATTATTATTATAAAGATTTATAATATATTAAAACATTTCAATCTACTTATTACAGAACATAAATTTGCAACACTGATAATATCGAGAATGTTTTCTTAATTCAAACTCGATCTAAAATAAATTCCTCGTTATTTTACATGTTTTTTTTTTAATACTAAAACATTACTATTATCAACAACGTAACTGTGATAAAACTTTGAATCATTTTTACATTGTTAAATATTATACCAATATTTAAACTCCTACAAAAAATATTATTTTTGACATTCCATAGAAAACTATATTTAATTAAATGAATATCATGAGCTTAAAAGAAAATCTTATCCTTTCATACTGTCATAAAATGTTTTTGGGTATCTAGCTGAATTTTATTTTTCTCTGAAATTAATTTTTCCAATTCGTGTATAGTTTTCTATAAAGTCTTTTAAAATTTCGAAAAAATTTTAATACTCTTACTGATACCTTTTTCAAAAACCTTTAATTACGTTAGAACAAACTCTAATAAATTATAAGTCTTTATTTATAAAGAGAATATGTGTATATATTTATTACATGTGAATTCTAAATGTATTTATATTATATAATGTATAATATCTAAACACACTTTTTTCATCGCTTGCATAAATTGTTTTATACATCAGTACTGTACTACGGCTATAATTTTCAAAGATTTCTTTTGATCAGGTTACATTAAATATGAAAAAATAAGTTAATGTTATAATATAATGTTATAGAAATTATTACACAGTAAAATATTTTTTTTACTCTAATATTTTTATTATTATTCAAAATATTTATTATAATATTAGAGTTTAACAATAACATTAAGATTACTCTACTCTAATATCGAATCTTATTTTAACAGCATAGAAATGAGTAACCTCAAATATACAATATTCTGAAAACTTTCTTAAAGCAAAATATTTAAAATATTTACTACATTGTCTCGTATAATAAAAATATAAAGAAAATGCAAGTTGCAATTTTTTTATTTCTTTAAAATCTGAAAATTTATTAAAATTTTTATTAAAATGCTAAACAATATAAAAATCATTAATCATATTAAATATTTTTTTCTTATTTTAACTAAATTTATAAATAATCATATTATTAATTTATTGTTTTTGCACTTTGATAATTAAAATTGATTATTGTATTCAAATGTAAAAATTATTCTTAATTATTTTATAATTTACAAAATATTTAAAAAATTCTATTTTTAATAAATAAATTAATATTTTATTCCTCTATATAATCCAATAATTAAATTTCTAATAAATCTTGAATGATGGAATCATATTAAGTAATCTCTCTTCATTTAATATAATAATTTGTAAACGTAAAATTAAGAATAAATTGATTTTATTAATATTTATTTATTCGTACCCAATAAATACAATATTTATACAATATGTTGTATGTTGTTTTTTTCAATTATAATAAACAATGATTTTACATAGAATAATTACTTATGGAATAATTACTATTTGTTACGGGAGAACAATTTTTTTTATATCAATTTTGCCGTTTAATTATATACAGAAAATGGGTAGAGTTAAAAACTGTACATTCAATTTCTTTATGATTTTTTGCGTAAATGTGTGTTGGTGTGACAAAGGAAAGGGGGAATGTTGTAATAAATATGAGAAATTAGGAATTTATATTTATTTACATATGAATATATTTCATTATTAAAATTTCTCCTTGTAATATATTCACATTGTATCGCCATAAAGAATTATTATTAATGCTATTTAAATTTGCTTCGCAAGTTATTTTTGTATTAAACCTTTTTCTATTAATATGGTATATAATTGAATGTTGTTTTTATCTTGTATTTATTATTTATTATCTAAAAATGCGAATGATTCTGGAGGGATGAAACCTGTTTTTAAACATTTTGAGAAATAATTTGAGTTTGGGTATATGATATTGAAAATAAAACTATTTTCTTTTATGTGGTGTAATTTTGCATAATAATTTCTACTCAATTTTAATACATAGCAATCTATTCTTTATGAATTTGCTTTGTTGTATAATATTTTGTTTTTTATATATTCTTTATAAGAACTTTTTTCTATAATTTTATATATTTATAATAATATAATTTATAATTTTATATATTTATAATAATATAATTTATAATTTTATATATTTATAATAATATAATTTATAATTTTATATATTTATAATAATATAATTTATAATTTTATATATTTATAATAATATAATTTATAATTTTATATATTTATAATTTTATAATTTTCCATAGTTCTGTATAAACTAAGCAAGCTCTTATACATTTTTTTTCGAAAATTCTTATTTTTTCCATTTAGAGTGCCGTTATACTATACCAGATGTGGTAACGGTATATAGGATTGGTCTGATAAATCCTTGGTAACATAATACTTTTATTTTACTGTTTATGTGTTTTTGAATAAGATAATTTTTTGAATCTCCAAAATGCTGTTGTTACTGTTTCCAGTTGAGTTTTTATGTAATAATTAGATTTTAATTTATTGAAAATATACTATATAAAAGCATTTAGATATTATATATGAATCAAAATTATTTAAAAATTTTTCTTTTTTATTTCTAAATTTTTAGATTATAATTAAAAAATAAAAAAAATCAATATAAATCTTCAATATAAATTTTAAATTTGTTAGACTGCAGTAAAATATATTAATCCGAATTTATTTTAGTAAATATTTAAACAATCATTATTATTTAAAAATCAATTATTTTTCGTTTTAAATTTTGCATAGTAATTATTAAAAACTTTTCAAAATAATTCTTAAATAATTTTTAAGAAACATTTGTTTTATATATGTACATTTAAATATATACAATATCTGTAGAAGAAAAAATTAAATTAAGTAAATAAAGCAAATAATAATTTTTATATTATAAAATTTGTAAAATTTTATATTCAAAATAAATTTTAAATAATATTTGAATATAATTTAATCATAAGTCTTTTATAATATATAATTTTTAATTACAGGTCCAAGAAATGACTAATAAATTAGAGTAATAAAAAAACTATATAATATTCGTCTTTAAAAAGCAATCTCAATTTATTATTTGATAGTTGCTGTCATACAATATCTATATTATTTATTTGTACACAATATTTATACAGCTGCTTTGGAAATGAAAGTCTAGTCCTATTAAAAACTCTTGAACTGCTCACCTCTTTTGCAAATTTTATAAGTGTGTATTCGCATACCTATACAGGATAATACCAGTTCATTTAGAGCTCGTTATTTTTACACTGACTTATTATAGTACTTGAATCGTTCTCATGCATATATATATATATATATATACAAAACATTCGCTTGATAAAGTTATATACGACAGAATGAACTAAAAAGTCTCTCTCTATCTCGATTTTACTGTGCAAGATGTAATCCGTAGCACGAAAACTTTTCTGGATTTAACATCCTCGAAATCACTACTATTCCGTTCTACAGAAATTGCTATTGGCAGAGCCATTAGAGACTAGAATTAGCTTCTACATAGGCCAAGCATTCGATCTTGTTGCCGACATTGCCGAAGGTGAACTTTGCCCAGGTCTACTTTTCTTACTTTATATTTACAATGAATTTCTCATTTTCGTTATCATTACTATATTTTATTCGACTGAAATTCTATATATATATGTAAATTTATTAAATAATTTTATTTTTAGGGTTATAAATTCAAATTTAAGTAAATACTTTATAATCGGAAATACCTAAATTATTTTCCAATAGCCCTAAATCAATTTTAAACAATAAGTAAATAAAATTACAATAAAAATATTATATATATATTTTAAAATATTTAATTAATTATTTTAAATATAAAATAATATTTATCTTTTAAGTAAAAATAAAAATCAGGAGAATATAATGTGTATTTCAATTTTTAATACGGTATGATATATGGTACTTATTTCAACATACTACAAGATGATGTAATGAGAAATAAAAAAACTATTCGTACTTTAGGAAATTATTCAATAAAATTGAAATTATTACTATTTTGATAAAAATAAATATATATTATACCAATAAAACTTTGAAATTATGAAGCTAGAAAAATTTAAAAAAAAATCACAATAATTAATATGTGCTTATTAAAAAAAAAAATTTATAATATACGTTATGAAATAATAATGAAAGTTACTAAAATATCAATAAGTTAAATTCAAAGAAAAATTTCAGATTATTTATTTATACCTAATATCTCATAAATCTTTAATAGTTTTCAATGTAAACTATAATAAAAAGTTGTAACATATTAATAATAGTGTGTAAATAAGTAAATTATTATCGATATTTTTATTAAATTATAATTTAATAATATATTTTATGAAATAATCAAGGATGAAACTAAAGTAAACTCTACTATCAAACCTATATAGGATCATCATTATGAGAATGTTGCCGATACCGCAAGTACTTGTCGATGTTATCTCATCTATTTACATGCAGTACATGTAGAAGCTAATATCTTGCGACAAACTTACCAAGAAGTAGACTACCTATATAATGTGACAAAACAAAATGAAATTTAATTAATAATTTTAGTCGATTTATAATTTATAATTCTATTAATAAACATTAAAACGTAAAAAATAAATTTTTCCAAAAAAAATAAAATATCGATCTATATCGATATTATTAAAAGTTTTTTTCAAATTATTAAAATTATGAAATGTTAAAAACAAGTTCAAATTATAAAGTTCAAAATATACAGTCAATAAAATATTAGAATTTTAGAATCAAATTAAGTACTAATAATCGTAGAAAATTTGTTAAATACAATGCATGCTTATCAAGTTATTTATAAAAGGATCTACTTAGGACAAATTTATGGCTGATATAAAAAATACATCTAATTTAAATACAGTATTTATATATTGTATGTAGATCATTATTTATTTAATGATAATACTTATTTCTTCAATAATAAAATTATTATTGTATGATTATAAATACTACAAATTCAATCTAAATATAAATATACAAATAATACAAATTAAATCTAAACGAATATGTATATTTCTAATCATTATGTATTAGCCAATAAAATAATACCATTAGTGTGAGTATCCTTATTTTCAAATAGTATCTCATTTGAATATACAATTTAAATATAATGATAAATTATAACGATTCATTGTTCCATTTCAAAATAAAATTGAAATATGAAGAATATAGGATTACCTAATTATATAAATATAATTGTAGAATATTTTCTAGTCATGTTTATTGTTCAAGTAAAAATGTATCTTAAATATTTAGAAATTCAAAACTAAGTACGTAATAAAAAAGTAATGATGAAAAAGAATATTTATAAAGCACGAACGGTAAAAATTTAAGCAGTCATAAAATTTAGGATGTTAAATTAAATAAATTTTAATGTACTTCGTGATGATTTATAGTTTTTGGTAATAATTTTTTGAAGAAAAAATTTTTTTATAAATTAAGGATTATCGATATAATTAAGAATAAAATTAAAATGTAATTATAACTTTTAATTTTATTTCTTTTTATTGGTTATGCTAAAATTATTTGTAGAAATAAGAAGTTTTATAATTAAATATATTCAAAAAATTATTGTACAGAATTTATTTTTTAAGAATAAAATATTTTAAATAAAGAATTTTGATTTATTTTCAGTATCGCTACCTGAAAACTTAATTAAAATATTTTTATCATGTTATCAAACATTTAAATAAAAGTTCGTTAAAAACTATACTTCTTTATAATATTATATATAATAAAATAGAGAAGTTTCGTATATTTACTAATAAACATTCTAAATAAAAAATTAATATAACTATATAAAAAGAATTTTTAAATTGCTTATATTTCAATAAAATTATCAGTAATATAATCGAAATAATCCAACTTATTATAACAATAATAATGATTAAACAACAATTATAAATATATATTTATAAACTGTATTATAAATTTAAATATAAAATATTAAAGACTTATCGTATTAATATTTTATAAAATTTGAAATTCATTATATTTACATATATTCTAATTTTTTAAAAAACAGTTTTAAAAAATAGTCTACGAAAAATTTATATAATTTACTACATATCATGTTTCAAAATTTCAAATTAAAATATAATCTATATAGTTATAAACAATTTCTGTTTAAATAGCAACGAAATTTTCTAATTAATTTTTAAATATTTGTTGCTTTATTTTGAATATAAATTCAATAAAATATTTATGTAAGTGAATGCACTTTGTATTTATTTATAGTAAAATTTTGTTCAAAAATATTCACAAAGTATGTTTACCTAGAAGAATTGAAATTCAATTTAAAAATAGTCTAAAAAGTGATGAAATAAAGTAAAATAAAAAACAAAACAGTAAAATATTAAAAATAATTAAATTAATATTATAAAAATTTGGATACAAATTTTATAAATTTTATATTGCCTTTTAAGTAAATAAATAATTTATATTTTTAAATTTTATAAACTAAAATAAAATTGTATCTGAATATATAGATTTTATCTACACTAATTACAAGATTTATTCTTTACAGAAATGATGATTTACATTGTATATTTACATTGATATTGCAATTACTTATACAATTTATAATTACATTTAGTCTAATTGAATATAAATCTATCAAAAGGGACACTAAAAATTTCTTCTCTTTACTCTCCTTCTTAAGAGATAAAAATGTTCTTCTATGTTAACTGGTTCTTTAATCTTTATACTCTCAGTATTAAAATGGGAAGCTCCATACAAAGCATACTACTTCATATTTCTGATCAACAAATCGTAAAGGAAACTCCTTTTCTTCATAAGTGACTTTGTTAAAAACTCAATATTGTTGTATACATAAAACAAATTAGTATACAAAAACATTAATTATCTCTCTAAAATCGTAAATATAAAATTAATTATAAATTCGCAAATGAATGAAAAATTGTCATCTGATTATCTTATTGTTTTTTTTACAATTACTTGATTATATAAAGTAAACATATTTCATTTGTAAACTATTTATTTCGTTTTCGTCAGTTTCTTGAATGCTTTAATCTTCTATTTATTCGTATTATAATATAAGATTGACCATTCTATGTAATCTAAAACTTCCAAAATCAAACGGAAACTCTAACTCAATGTTTCTTTTTCTGAAACTCTGCATCAGAAAACTTTCATTATATTATAGAACTAAATTTGATAATGAAGTGATCATAAAAATATCGTATACTATTCAAATTCATAATAAGTAAAACAGAATGCAAGTATATCTATTCGGTATATTTTTATTAAAATATTAAAGTAACCAAAACTAAAACAAAGAGTATATAAGGTATCGTTTCTCTCCTAATTAAAAATCTTACCCCCATCTTAACGAGAAGGAAATAAAGCCTACCTTCAGCTAGTATTATCCGATAAGAACATAAATTCCTCTCTACAATTCCCAGAAAAAACTATCAGAGATCCATAAAAATATTAAGATTCATTTTATCTTTTTTAACTAAAATAATTGAATTATATTTAAATTATTTCATGCGTTTTATTATTCTCACTCATAATCATAACAATTAGCTCTTATCATATTCGTCGATTTACTCGAAAAAATAAAATGGAATCGTATTCAACTAGATACTCATATGATACCGAATAATAATTTATAATAATAAATAATAATAAATAAATAGTAATAATACTTAATAATTAACAATTAATAATTAATAATAATAATTAAACCAACTCAAATAAAATTAAAATCCTATCCTTCAAGCTCCCTTCATCAATATGAAAAACAATGCATACGGAATATTTCAGTAAACTGCAAAACACTTAGCAATAAGTTGCTCATCGTATACTTACCTACCACTGACGGCAAAATATTCATATCCACGAAATCTTAACTACAGCTTTCATATTTTTGTAAATTTCAATATCATTTGACTTTAATATTAAAATTTAATCGTCCAATCTCTTCCACTTTGTAATCCTAAATCAGACAATCATCATCGCAGGTCCTATATTTTAATGAAAAGGGTATCTTCAATTTCACGCTTAGTTACTACATATACGTATTAAGAAACAATGTCCACAGAATCTCCAATTTCTCATTCTGTCTGAACCTTGTTCTCAGCACAACAGGAAATTTTCTGTTCAGAACGATTGAAAATGACGTTCTATACCATTTCAATTTTCTGAGGGTGATCATAAGCAAATAGTTATGAGTTTTTTTTAAACACAAATAATCAAATGTCCTTAAAAAATAAATAAAAAAGAAATCAAATTATTAAAAACATTTCTTTTAAATAAATGAATTTTATTCCCCACATAATTCATAATATATTTTCTTTAATATATTTTTTCTCCTTCAAATCTTCACTAAATTTTTATACAAATTTATAAATTTATATTTTATTTACAATTTTTAAAATAAGTTTTATTCTTTTTCTTTGTAACTGCATTGAATATAATAATTTTTAAATTCGATTTAAAAAATATTTTATTTCTAATTTTTAAGTATAATTTTTGATCTATATAATTTCAATGTATTATCTAAAAGTCAAAAATCGAATCAAATATTTTTCATTTTTTATAGTGAACTAATGTTTCTATAATTAAAATATTAATTTATTAGATTAAAAATATAATTAAAAATATTAGTATACACTAGAATATTAAAAAATTTTTTTAAGAAACAAATCTGAATACTAATATTTTAAATAAACAAAAAAATAATTCTGGGACTAATTGCATAAGATTTTTTTCTTTTGTTCATTATATTTAAAAGATAAAAATAAAATTAAAAATTTCTTTTTATTGAAATTGTTTATCTAGCAGAAATATGAAAAAAGTATTAATTTTACGATATTAAAAATTAATATTTAATTATATAAGAGACATGAATAAAATATTTTCATATTTAAGATATTTGTATATATTTTTTTCTAATTTTCCCATATTTAAAATGATAACTAGTTTAATATTATACAAAAATAGAAAGGTTGAGACTAATTAATACTAATAATTACTAGAAATGTAATTTAAAGTTTTAAAGCAATTTCTTCAACGTGATTTTACAGATAATAGTAGCGCATTTGCTGCCTATTCAAACTACAGTCACTCATTAAGGACTCATCCGAAGTTTATGCACTTGAATTTGTAAAAGTTGATAATTATACAATCTATAATATCTCTACTTACATATATCATTTTACTTATAAAACACAAATAATATGTATATGTTTACTATAAATCATGTATACCAAAATACTTTTACTTACCCTTCAAATTATATAATATATCATTCTCAACTTCAATTTAAATTTACCTTAAAACTTAAAATATGAACATCAGATAACTAAATTTTAATGCTTGTAATCCGTTATAAAGAATATATATTTATCATTTATGTCAAAAAAATGTTATTGAGAAAATACTTTATTAAAACATAGAATTCAGATTATTCAATATTTTATTTCATCAATTATAATTCATAATAACAATAAGAATTATTTTGAATGGTTATATTGATACTTTTTTCTATAAATTAATTATAAAAAGTAATTGTTTTATTATATATATGAAAAAATAAAATGTAAATCATATTTATTTATTTAAAGAAGCAATAATTGAAAATGCATTAAAGTCGTAAGACAAAAATGGGTTGCCAGTAACCTATTAAAGATAATAAAATTTATCAACGTTTTAAAGTTCAGAGAAGCGGAAAAAGAGAAAAATGAAAATTTTCTATTCTGTAACTGTAATCCACGTACGGATAATGTATCAAAAATAAAAGTTCTCTTTAAAAGAAAAAGAGAAAGAAAATGTCAACTTAATTTATTCGTAAAACAAATTTATACTTAATATATGTATACACTAAGAAATATTAAATTTCATTTATTTGAAATTCTATAAGAATGAAATTAAAATGGTTAAATACAAAATTATTTTGTATTATTAATCGAAATGGAAAATATATTCGCAACTTCATAAAACTTGTGTTCTTTATAGTTCGTTTTTCAGGATGACTTTAATATAATATCTATTATAGTAAAATACTATCTAATAAAATATATTAAATTATGTTATTTATTTACGAGATATTTATACTAATACTCTATATATTAACTAGATCTTGTTTCTAGTGAATTGCCTTTTGATTTATAATTATATATGCTAAATTTACCTTTATAACTATCATGATTTATTTAAATTCTAAAGACAAAAAATTTAACTATATAATTTTGATAGTCGATACAGTACGAATAATATTCAAATTTTAGACATATATAGATCTAATGAATATAAAAGATTGTATCTCTAAGGACTAATTCTAATAACATATTTAGGGAAAGTAATTTGAAGGATTACGTAATGAAATTAGATAAAATGATTTCAAAAGTGTACTGACAATTTTATTTATTTTTTTATATAAGTATTCTAACGATTAAAACGAACCAATTGATATATAAATAAAATATAAATAAAATATAAATAAAATATAAATAAAATATAAATAAAAATAATAAAAATATAAATAAAAAAATTTTATAATAAAATATACAAAATTATATAGTTAGACTTAATAGATATTAAATTTTATAAAATTGATGATAATATTCATAAATTACAAATCTTTTTACAAATTTTAATTTTTGACTTAGAAATGCAAATTATAATATATATTAGTTTATAATATATATTAGTTTATAATATATATTCGTTAAGATATGATGGCATTTAACCATATCCTATTGTATATCTTATTATAGAATATTGTCAATAATATTGGTTATAATTATTGAAATAAAATTTTATTGGAAAAAAATTTAGATAATTGATTATAATTAACAAATACATTTTAATCACTTTCCTATTTTCTTTTAAATAAAATGAATGAAGTTAAAATATTTCTTTTTATATTTTGTAAATTAATATCCTGTTACAACTATTCATGTAAATTTTCATATACCTTTTAAATATGAAATACTTAATTATAAATACTTGAATAAATATAATTAATTTTTATACGTTTTAATTACATATATAAAAATAAATTAACAGACAATTATTAATGCTACTGATGAGAATACTATGTACGTGGAGAAAGACTGATAACTTTTTTTGTTACTGGTTATGCTTATATCAGCGCAATTCAGGCAGACTTTACCCTTAAATTGGTAAGACTTAAACTTTTCCGCAAAAAAGTAAAAGAGAATCATAAAAAGTGCATAATGTACAAAGCTTACATTTATGCATTACAAATCATATTGTTCATCTGCAATACTCTTATTTAGTCATATACGTAAAGTCGAGTAGTTCTAAAATCACAAATATTTAATAGTATACGTGACATTAATTTATATTGAATGTAAATTTAATATTATCAATAAAAATTTAATTAAGGAATATTACTTGATATATTATGCATGGTAACGTATCGATTATAAAATGAAAAAAGAAATTATATATATATATATATATATATATATATATATATATATATCTGTAATTTATTTTTTCAATAAATTTTTGGGACAAAAAAATTTCGAGGGAATAGGTTTAAATTCTTTTTAAATTTTTAAATTATACAGTTAATATATAACATATGTAATAAACTGTAGATAAATATTAGATAATTATTATTAAATAAATTCTATTGTTTTATACACATTTTTATATATTTACTTGAGATTTGTACAAATACTGTTCATCCATATATAAAACCTCTTTTGTTATTTTCACTTATACATCTTCTGTGTATACATAATGTATAAATTAATAAATAAAAAATAAAAATCATTATACGTTAAAAACAGCATTAAAATGAAGTATTACTAGAAAAATTTCAATTTCAACTATTTCCTGTCTACAAAATGTTCTTTTTGAAACTATGTTACGTATTCATATATAAACTAGAAATTATATCCGTATATTCATCATTGTAAGATATACCTTATAAGAATATCTTCTTTAGAAAATTCGTATAAATTAGTAAGATAGTATGTTTTACACTATTTGCAAGTGTACTTTTATGTTTTTACATTTTTAACTTAGCTTCTGGCTTGCCTTTTGCTAGGTATACTATACATTGTAAATCCCTTTGAATAATAATAGTGTTATGAGTTATTGTCGGTAGAGCATTCATAATAAATTGCAGCTATTATTGAATTTCTAATTTTATTCAAATTATTCTGATTAATAATTTTGATTTACAATATTGAGTTAAAATCCTAATTCGTTTATTATTCATTTTTTATGCCCTTTTATATTTTTATTTGACTTTATACCGTTACAAAGTCGCATACGCATTCTTTTTTAATGTAAATGACACATTTTTTTACTAAAAAAGATCTCTAAACGCTGCTTATCAAAAATATATTTGAAATGTTTGGTATCTCTTAATATTGATTTTTGACATTGAGTTCATTGTTGCCCGCCAAAAGAAAATATTATATTAATTTCAAATATATTATTTTTTTAATAACATTTATGAAACACAAGTAAAGAAAACGACCTTTACACTTTGAGTATATAAATATTATTTTAAAACCGTATCTTTGATTATGATACATTTCGAAATTGATACTTTCACTAAATGTTTAACATAAATAATTAAAATACTAATACAATAAACACTTGAAAATTTATAATTTCATAATGATTTTTTTTAACATATGCAACTCAAAAAGAAGTATATAAAAATTTTCTAGTTAAGTAGAATCGTTTTCTTTATCCTTGATATTTTAGTTCCATAAAAAACTCATTTTTTTAATTTTTTCCACGATTTTTTCCAATACTCTTATGTTCTGAATTAACTTTTGAAAATGTTATAAATAGATAAATATTTAATAATAAATAAATAAATATATATATTAACTACATACACATATTATTTAATTAAAAATCTAAAGTATTGTAAATTTATATTCAATATATAAATAATACTCCTTTAATATGTAGTATACCTTTATAAAACTAAGAACTCTTTAGAAACAAATAAGCCATTAATGTACACAATTTTTAATAATATATAATATAAGTTACAGATATAGTACAAACAATTTTATTACAGTGATATGTTTCGTCCATGTTTTGGCATTTTGCAACCTGAGACCATGCAAACATCTGTGCACTATTTATATTTTTAATTATACAATTAAAAAGTTTCAGAATTTTGAAGTAAACTAGACAGATTTATAGTTAACAATTTTTTTTATGTAGAATTAAATAATAAAATAATCAAGCATGACGAATCACGAAAGGAATAAAAATATTCTTTATATCGTTACAATACTCGCGGAAGGAAAAGGAAAACAAGTAAGGAGAAATAAAATAAAATACACACTTATGTTTTCGATTAATGGCGGCATGGCGGCATCGATGTGTGAACTTGTACGCCATAATCACCAGCTCTTGGTACTGCTGTTCACCGGTAGAGGGCGGGGAATTTGCTATTGTACATCCCTCATTCTCGCTACAGGGAAGGTCCTCTTTTCTCACAGGGCAAGGGGTAGTGCACCGATCGGACGAAATACATTTCCCACCACGGTCCCAGGTTTTTCCCAGGCGCACAATCTCCTCAATCCCCTTTCCTTAGGAAGCTAGGAATTGGATCTGATTGAACGAGACGAATTCCTTCAGGGCCTAACGTGCACACGGGCGAGAAACCTCAGCCTGCGTAAAATAATAAAATTTTTTGCATTTAAATTTTATGATAAAAATTAAACGATAATTAAAATAATTTTCTAAAAAATCTTCACAAAAACATAAAATTTTTCTAATTTTATACAAAATAAATACAGGCAATTAACAACAAATTTTAATGTATATGAAAAAAATCGTAATTATTTTAAGAAATTTTTAAAAAATTCTTCACATTGGTAAAACCTGTACGGTATAAACATTATCTTAAATGGAAAAAAAAATTAAAAAACAATTTCAAAAGCAAATATAATATATAAAATAACATTAAAAAGCTACAAAATATTCTATCCGATTAAATAGAATGTTTTATAAAATTATAAATACAAATTATAAAAAGAAATGTAGAATTACTTAAATATAAAATAACAAGCAAAAAATTCAATTAGGATAAAAATTCTAAATTTTAATTTTTCGCGATCACACTGTATTTAATTATATAGATTAAAAATACTTCAATTAGGATAATTTTTTTCTTAATAAATCATATGTATGAGTAATTAGAACTTTATATTGACGATTACTAGAGTACTAATACCAGAAGATGTATTCAATTAGATTAAAAATCTGTAACCGAAGACGTATAGATAATATAATCATAAATACTTGAATTAACAATTCTATGTGAAAAATATTGATAATTTTATTTTAAATATATGTGCTTAGAAGTACAAAATTAAACTTCCAAATATATAAGAATCCAATAAAATTAAATAAATAAATCAATTTTTTTTTATATAATTTTTTATTTTATATCGTGGATTTTATATCATATATAAACTAAATTAAATATACCAACAAAATTCTGTAATTTTTATTTAGTTAATGATCTTTAATTAAATTTATATGTATTTACTAATTTAAAAAAGAGAAATGCAAGATCCCTATAACAAACTATCGAGTTATCCTTATAGATACTTAATAGGTAACAATGATCTTTAGTCAAAACTAGGTAGAACAAAGTTCTTAATCTTTGCACATTAGAAACCAAAAAACTTTTTATTTCATAGAGAAAACTTCAGCAGTATTTTAGTATAGTTTCATAGATAAATTAAATAAAACGTTTAGATCAATTATAAGTGATCGCATTTATACAGCAATACATCATCAATCAAACAAATCATAGTAGCAAATATTATAACATAAGAAATATAAGGGCTTAGAGTCAATTTCATTAAAACAATTATTTAGAATATTAATAAAATTTAAAAAATTTAATGAATATTTAGAACTTACATTATTTCAAAATATTTTTATCTTCATATTACTAAAAGCAATTTTTTTCTATAATATCACAGATATATAGGTTTTGTTATGAGATTTTCTTTGAAAATGACCCTTTTATACCATAAAAGATTTTTTTATTTATTAAATCAAGTAAATATAAGTAAACGTGATTATTATAAACAAAATACTAATTTTCAAAAAATTCATACTTTTATTAATCATAGAGAAAAATATAATGAATTATAAGTAATTAGATCAATTTAAAACTAAATTAATATATAACTAAAATCAAATTTAAATACTTATGAACTCAAATTTATAACTTGAATTAATAAAAATTCTTTTTAATGCAAATATTCATTTTATTTTGAAACTAAATAAACTTTTGAAAAATAAAATTTTAGCAGAAATAAAATATAAAATAACAAAAATTTATAAGTTTACAAATTATAAAAACTTGAAATATTATTAATAATATAAATATAATAATATAAAACATGAAAAGATAAGTAAATTACTCTAATAGTTAAAAATAAAAGAACTTAATGATCAGGATTTCTAATTTTGTATCTTTCATTATATCAAATAGAATTATACTACTTTTTATCTATTATTTTTATAATATTTCAAATCTCACTTTTTATAATGATATTAATTTTATTCAGAATTTAAGGATAAATATAGTTACTAACAACTATGGAAATAGTATTTACTTTACTAAAATATAATAATTTTTTAAAGCATATATCTATTGTATGGATCTAAAATTTCTTTTAACCTCCATTATTTTTTACTTAAATAACAGTAAAAAAATGTATTAAAAAAAAGTATTATGTCATAGATTTTATAAAATATAATCTTCGTATAAATAAAAACATTAATAGTTTGATATTGTAATTCGTAAATGTTTATATTGTAAGTAACATTTATGAATTTGTTATAAATATTCTATTTTCCAAAAATTAATAATAAATATATATTTTTTCTTCTTTAATACATTATAAGATTATATTTGCTATATAATTTGCCGATACTAATCTACGATAGTTTATATATATTCGTTTAAAGCAATATTCTACTCGAAATACATCTTTAACTTTTACAAATATTGTTGAAATATTATGAAATAATTCAAAGTAATGAAATCAGATACTACAAAGTGATACTATTGAGTAACTATTAAAATCAATATAATAAAGAAATAAACGAAGATTAAAGTTAGAGTTATCGTAACAAAAACTTAAATATGATTCACTAAATAAGTACAAAACATAATAATAAAAATGATTATTGGCGATTTAATTATAAAAATATAATCATTTTTTTACAAAATTATCAATTGTCAAAAAAAAATACTAATATTCTGACAAATATTTACCTTACATATCCATACATAATCTTAGGATGCATGTTATCATTTACAAAAAAGTCAATAATTAAATATATTCTATCTTCATTTTAATTTAAATATATCTAAACTATAGAAAAGTAATATCTCTTTTATACAATCATAGAAGGAGTTTCAAAATGAAGTATCAAAAAGCAATATAATACTACTTAGACCTCTCAAGTTGAGCATGTTTAGCTTACATAAGCTCTCGAAGCCATGTAATCGCTTGTATGAAGCAAGTCATCGCACTATGCTTTTGGATTGCTACATGCAGTATGTTTCACTCGTGCATGTACTAACTTCGCTTAATCATGCACAATATACTACTCATATTCAAACTAAACTGGTTAAGTGAGCATTACAACCGTATGAACTTTTGACCCTCCACCCTCGTTAATATTAAAATGACTGTTTCTATTGCATGAAAGAATTCATCAAATTATTTTATATATATTCATATATATGTGCATAAATTAATAATTTATAATATTACTCAATACTTGCATCTTTTTTCAACAAAGAAAATGAATTTATTCTTTTTTAAAAATTTTATTAGATGATCAACAGTCTTCTATAAAAATTGTCTAAAGATTAAAAAATTCTTTTAAATAGTAATTGTATTTATATTTAAAAAATATTCTTCAAGTACAATTTAAATTAAAATTAAAAATTTTATTACGATAAAATAATAATTCAAATTAATATATAATTTTAAAGTATTTTATAAGTTTTATATATAATATATAATCAAATTTTATATCAACTATATATAAATAAATATACATATACATATATATATATATATTCTTTATATCAATAGATCCAGATATTAGTTTCTAATATAACAAAATTATTTAAAACTTAGAATATTATACATGCTTCTTATAGAAGCTTAAAAAAATTTTTATAAAGTATAAAGCTAGATCCTAATTAGAACTTATAAATAATTATAAATAATTATATTTAGTTAAAGAAATAACATCATTCAATAAAATAAAGTGTTTTGAAAATACAACTTTCAATATTTTTTTATTAAAAACAAAGATAAATAAAACATATGTATTTCTGAGAAACAATTTTGACAATATGTTTTGAATATAGTTTATTTTCAATTGATATTTTGGAAAAGAATCTGTATCAATAAAGCTTTATTATTCTAATTAAAAAAAAACATAATTGTTTAAAAACTTATTTTTACATAATAAAACAATTTGTTTGTTTCATAATCGGTATTATATTATCATAAGTAATTAAATTAAATTAAAATAAAAAAAAATAAATTTAATCTCATTAAGTGTAATTTACAAGAATACTTTAAATTAAATATTAATTTAAAAGAGATATTTATATACTTTTACGAAAAAGCTTTTTCACTAACTTGAATGTATATGGGTTTTATTATGTACTAAATATAAAATAATATTACAACTAAACAAAACATACATACATATACACACATTTATATATTTGATACTATCTTTAATTAACTTTACAACTAAATTATTATACCAAAATCAATACAATAATATATTATATAATCATGTCAATTAAAATAGAATTATATTAAAATTAATGAAATATTTTAAATTATATTAGTATTATGATATATATATATAATATAAATGTAAAATAAGATACAAGAAATATTATATATTACTTAATATGATAATATCAATACATCACTATATAACATAATTAGTTTTCAAGCTTATTATATACAAAATATTATCAAAATATATTTTATGATATTTTTCATATTTCTTCACAGTCCCTAAATCTTGTACATTCATGTATTTTCACTTTTTTTAGTGCTTAACTATCAGCAACATAAATGTGCAATTAAAAGTAATCTCTCTATGACATTTGATAATTATTCGAAAAGAGTATCTACATACATTTGATATCTACAAGTTTAATGATATGCTTGCGTGTACTATAAAGACATATGTAACTGCGCTTTAAATTGAGAAAAATAAGAATAAAATGTACGCATAAAAATCGTATTTTCAAATAAATAATATGCTGATGTCTGAAAGTATATTCAATCCATATACAGTTACCGAGACTTATTCTCATTTATGAAACATGAGTTTATATACTAGTTACGGATAGAATTCATTTGCTAAAAAGTATATTATATCGACAAAAATATTTTAAGATTAATAAAAGGCATATGTGTACAGAGATGCATTAACTCATCGCTGCACGCATCACAGCACATATATCCATCAAGATTAGATTTTCTGGTGTTTTTTGCATCTTACTTTCTACCTAATGTACATAATTGTAAATATAATGCTGCAAATATAAAAAATAGAAAAAAGAAATATACCATGTTAGAAGAAGAAATGATACATAGTACTAGTTTACGTTAAAAAATATAGTATTTTCGCGTAGTAAACTTCGTTGAGTTTCTTTTTGCACGGCATCTCCATTTTTTTCTTGGCCTGATTATTACAGACTTTTATGATAGAGAACACGTACTTAGGTAAGCACAAATCTACACTGTATACATACGTATGCACGTCGACAAAGGTCTGAGATAAGGACAAGGGATATTTAACTTAGAAACGCAAAGCGTGAACGCTAAACATTAAATGACTCGAGAAGTAGACTCAATATAATAAGCTACGTGCAAAAGTCATTGTTATACTATTCTAGAAATTATTAATTTTTCTTTTTTACTTATGAAGATATTATTTTTATATTTATGCATTTTTACTGAAAAAATATATCTAATCACAATCAAACTTAAGATAATAGATTTTTTATAATGTTAAAAAACTTTTAATTCTTTTAATATTCCTAAAATAAATCATATTAGAAAAAATGAAAAAAGTGATTTAATAGATTTAAGAATAAAAAAAAATTATAATAAAAAATTAATTCTTAATAATATTAAATTTTTTTATCAATTTAGAGTAATAAATAAATTAATCGCCTGTGATTAATAAAAAAAATTAATATATTTGTGTTAAAAAAAATAAAATAATGGTTAGGTTAAATAATACCTAGATTTTCGTTATTTTCAAGAAAATCATTTACATAATCATCTTTTATTCAATTTAGAATAGAATATGTTATCATTGGTTTTAAAAAACTAATAATTATTATAATAACTTATTATAGTAACTTATTTAATTAAAAATTATCCGATTTGCTTCAATTTATTTTCTTTATGACAGTATAATTACATATTAAAATAGTTTTTAATTTAAAAATCATAGCTGAAACACCAAAATATTTTTTTTAATCGATTATTCTTAAATCGATTAAAACTTAGAAAATAAGAAAAAATTACGGAGAATCCTATCTAAAAAAATAGTTCTATCTTAAACCTAAATTTTACTTCTCTCAAATCTAGTATGTTTTTTAAAATGATTCGTTAAAATGGTGCTATAATGGTTAGAAATGATATTTTTATTCAAAATTTAAAGATTAAATATAATATAATAAATTTTGCATGCTTGCACGATAAAAATTATTTTCCTAAAATCATATGATACATAAGAAATTGCATTTAATATAAGAAACTGATTTATAATATTTTAATTATTTTCATTTTTATAACTTTTAACGTATTTTAAATTTAATTTCAATATATTGTTTACTTATTATTTAAGTAAATACATTGAAATTATAAAAGATATCTTACTTATATTAGAAATTATAAGTAGATGTCGCAGAGAATACAAGTATCTAACAAAAACAGAACATACGATCAGCTTAATATCTATTATTTCTTAGCATAAATTATATATTTATCACATAGTTGTCATAAACTAAAAATAAGTCTTTACTTCTAATATTATATTTTTTTAAGTTATTGAAAGGTTAATTCACGTAGTTGTATATCATATAAATGTGTCTCTAGAAGTTTAAAGTTTTAATATTTAATGTTACTTTAGTGTTAATAAAAGAAAAACTAAAATTAATAAAATTTTTGGTTCCAGTTTTGGGAAATAAATTTGTATTAAACTATGAAATTTATCCAATAATTCTATGATAACAAAATAAGTTCATCTCCCTTCAAACTAATGATCGAGAGTGAGAGAAAGAGAAAGGGAATCAAAATGTAAAGCTACATAAAATCGTAAGATCTAAGTTTCTTCTAACAATTTCTGAGTCTATCACAGTTGACAATGACTTCGTTTTTCCACATGTGACTAAATGTACAAAAGACCGAAAACGATTTTTTTTCATTTGCTAAATTCCGGCTGCTTTAGTTATGCTGTCTAACTTCATAAACTTCTTATCTTTTATTTTTTAGAATATTATTTTATTGTCTGTTTTTTTTCGGTTTTTTAAATTATTCTTCTGCTATCTTTTTATCTCTATCTATTTATCTCCCAAAATAAAATTTTGCCACAACAAAAATTCATAATTGAATATTTAATTATATTTAAATGAAAACTTATACTCATAAATATATTCAAATATTCAATTATTTTGGTAATGATTATAAAACGGAAATATATAAAAAATTTCTTAAAAAAAATTAAGCACTTAAAAAAAAATTACAATAAAAAAGTTATGGATTATTTTCTTATTAAACATTCATTAGAATTGAAACTTAGCTTAAAAATTAAGCAAATTATTGATTCAATGTCTGAAATAGTAATAATAATAACAACAATAACAACAACAACAATAATAATAATAATGACGATGACGACGATAATGATAACGATGATAATAATTATGATATTTTTACCATATATATTCAAAAAATTTAAGGTACGAATTTACCTCAATGGAACTTATAGCTTCAGGAATATTCAACAACAAAAATTATTAGTAATCAATGTTTTCAATATAAGTAAAATTAAATAATTGTTCTGATATTAAATAAAATCACTTTTCTACAATGTATTTATCAAACATGTGTTATGAACATATCTTTGAAATCAGATAAACAACTTCGTTAATTAGACTACAACATCAAAATGTTTTTTTTCAAAATAAATCTTAACTAAATTTAGTAAATTGTATAGTTTAATTTGTAATAGGTAATCATAATTTTATATTTTTATTACTTTTTCAAAAATTTTCATTTCTAATAATTTTATATTGCTATTATGATATATAATGTTTTAATTAATTTAATACTTCGATTATAGTTTTAAAATATTTTTTCTATTAATTTTAATACATTTATTTTTAACGAATAAAAATGTTTTTTAAAGTAATAGATAAACTAAAACTATATTTTATGTATATTTCTAAATAATATTTTTAAAAATTTTTAAGTCTAATCATTTTTGTGAGCAACACCTAATTCAATGCTCAACAAACAAATGAAATATATTTCTTATCAAAAAGTCTTAATTTCATTTCTTTAAAACAATATAATTTAAAATACATTGTTGAAAAGTTCTATATAAATTGGTAATAATAATAGTTTTAGTACATGCTTTTAAATTAGTAATTCATTTAAATTGAAAAATATTAATTTACTCAATTCCTATCTTAATTATTAATTATTCTACTAAATATTTTAAAGTAACTATAAATATTAAAATGCATCGGATTTACTTTACAACTCTCACTTCAACATTATTTAAAAGACTCAATAACCTTTATAGCTTTTATAATTTTCTACATGTTTATATACAGTTTTTACTCATACTATAATAACTTGTTAATATACAAAATGCATATATCTCAGAAATCTCCCACCTTATTAATATTTGTATTTATTTATAGAAATAAAATGTTTCTAATTCATTTTATGTATTTTTTACAGTTACTAAATTAAGAATTTATTTATTATGCAATTTATTATGCAAAATCGTTTTACCATGCAAATTAATAATATTAACAAAAATATTATAACATCTTTAATATATTATTATACTAGATATCATTCATGCTTCTTCATTTTTTAAAAATATTATTAGTATTTTTAATTTTTTTATCATATCAATTATCTTTCACTTTAAATTCGCTTTAAATCACATTTTCCTCTTGAGTTATGATATAAGATATCTATATGTCTGACAAATATACATATTTTGTTATTACTGATCATACATTTCATTGTAAAATATTTTCTAGCGTTTTAGTCATATGTTAACTCTTAAACTAAGTTTATTTTATTATTTAGTATACACCATATAATAATAAACTATTCTTAAAAATTTATCTACATAAAATAACTTATATTTAAAATAGAGGTAAATATATATATTATTCTTTATATAAAATCTATTCTACTAAGCAACTAATATTACTTACATAATTTTTATTTATATCTTGTTCTGCGCAAAAATAGTGCAGTATCTCACAAGTAACTGACTGCTCATTCTCTGGAGAGAAACAAGTTCCCCAAACGAACATTTGTACATTTACTATTTCGCATTACTTTTCTCTCTCTCTCTCTCTCTTTCATACACACACGCGCGCTCTTTTAGCTCTTCTCTATCACATCACATCAACTTTGACTCCTATGCCTAGCTACATTCATTCTATCCAAACATGTATTCATATGTATATATTAACTAAAATATTTCTAACTATATATTTTTTTTTTTAAATATATACTCACAGTATACTTGTTTTAAAGAAAATATGAATAAATATTTTACTGCATATCATCAGAATTGCGTCATTCATTATTGTAGTTTAATTATAGTTTTTTACTCTATATACTATGATAAATATATAGAAGCTTTCAAATATTAGAATAAATAATTTTATTTACATGTATTATTAAAGATAATTTCTATATACAAATTTGCAACTTAATTAGCAAAAATAAGGTAATATTATTTTATTAAATTTTTAAAAACTTGTAGAGTATAATTTTTTGTTAAATTCAAAAATATTATTATATTTTTCATACTAAAAAAATGATATAAATTAAAATTTTATTACATGCTGTACTTTATATATCATTATTAGTTACTTATACAATATAATCTGAAATTTTTTATTAAAAATATCATTTTATAAAGAATTATACTTTTGCAAATTACTTCAATTTCACATAATGAAAAACATTACCTTGTTTTAGTTAATCAAGAGGTAAAATTATATGTGAAGTTTATTATAAATTATAAATGGATTTTAATTTTTTAAATCAAAGATAAATAACAAATGGAAGTCTTAAATTAAAAATATTTATTAATCGATATATTAGTATACCATTACTATTAATATACAGCTTTCAATAAAAAAATTCAATTGAAGCATTCACATGGGTTAAGTAAAGAGTTAAGTCTATCGAGTACAGAGATATTAGATCAGTATTATTATCAATCAGAATAGCCGACTGTTTATGAGCATACTTCTGAATTGTTATGCAGTAGCTTTTGATCACTTTTAATATAATTATTATCAGATTTTTTAAATATATTACTTTCACAAAAGAAATTTTTTAAATGATTCAAGATTCAATTTCTAAAAAAAATTAATTTTAATAACTAAAAAATATAAAATTAATTGAAATCAATTATCTTACTCTAAACTATTGTTGCATAATTTTATGTAATGTACAATCTATTATATTGAATTTTAATGACAACAAAAAAATTAAATTAAACTCTATCAACTACTACTGAAACAATATTTTATTTTAATCAAGTCTTCGATTTTTTAATGAATGACAAAATATGTAATCTAGCTATAATGTATAAAACGATTTTTAAAAATTTTATTATTTATACTGAATAAAACGTTAAGCATAAAAAAAGGAAACGAATTTATATTATTTTAATCATATTGAAATATTACTCGAGTATATTAAAAAATCATTGCAGGAGAAAATAAATTTTTAACTTCAAAACTATTTTAAACTAGTTAAATCTAAAAACAATTTATCCGCATTATTATTACATATACATTCGTTATTTAAAGATGTTATATTTCAACAATATAAAAACACTTATAAAATCAACTTTATATTTTTTATTAATCGTTTATATTATCATTTATAAGAATCATACTATATTTTATTGTAAAAATATTAATATTAATAATAGAAGATTATTTTTATATTTTCTATAATTACTTTCTAACTATTTTCAGTTAATTATCACTCTTGTTAGTTTCATTTCTATTTTTTTTTATCATATTTTTTCTTTACTTTATTAAATTATTAATATTATGATGAAAGCTTCATTACATTTTTGAAACAAAAATAGTTTCTTTTTTTAATTAACAAAATTATGTTTGTTAGTTTAGCAAAAATTTTTTTAATATTTGTGTTGTAAATATCCTTAAAATTGATTTCCAAATATTTAAATATTGAATAGTGTAAAAATAAAAATTTATTTACCATAAAGTCAAGTTGTGATATATTTACAAAAACTTATTTGTCTTATTTTCTCACTTTAAAAGAAATAGTTAAGTTTTTCATTTATATATATATATAATTAAAAAAAAAAGATATTTTCATCGAATAGTTTATCATTCACATTTTAAATTAGAATATTACCAAACTTTAAAATGATAAGAAAATATCGACTTTCCAATTAAATTAAATTCAAATTAAATTTATTAATATCTACTTTACAGATTTTCATTTTATTTTTTAAAATGTTAGGAAATTGTAGAGAAATTCAATTAATTGAATTATCTTTTTTTCATTACTTGTAAAGAATATTCTTAATATAATATCTACTAATCATAAGTATTTCGTATTACTTCAAATGAAAATTTAATATAAATATTTCACGAACATAAACTTCATTTAATGGTAATAATTAAATTTACTCTAGAACATTTTAGTAGCTGAATTTATCATTAATACATCAAATTAATATTTTTAAATATCAAAAAAAAATTAACTTTATAGCGTGTTTTTTTTTAAATACAATAATAAAATACTATTAAATTGCTAAATTGCAGTATCTTCTCTACAATTAATATAATTAACAATTCGCTATATTATAAATACATAAACCTAGATTATTAATAATTTTTCAAAAATGTATCGGAATCTTAAAAATTTAATGATTAAACTTTCGTTCTCTATATTTTCACAATAAGTATACTAAGCATTACTTGCTTTTTTTTAATAAAATAAAATTAGAAAAACCATATTAAATATATTAAAAATGAAAATTGATTCCTTTTGTAATTTTATTTGCTTTAATTTAACACAGGTAAGCGGTTTCAATTTTATTTATAACATGATATTAATAGCATAATATTTAAAAAATAAGAATCTTCACTTATAAATAAAAAACATTTAATTTTTAAATATTTCAATATACAATAGAATTTTATAAAATTTTATACAAATTAATATTCTTATATGTCAAAGTAATAGACTGGTACTATTATTATAATTTTTGAACAACTCGAACTAAAAGCATAGATATTAATATGTTGATGGACTAAGTAATAATTATAAAAGAGAAAGAGTCTGAGTTTTCTCGGGCAACTCGTTTGTCGCTTTTCAACTGTGTAAATCCACGTTCGGATTTAATCCAAGTTTTGTTCAAAGTGAAGAATAAAAATAAAAAATAAGAATTAGAAAACAATGTAGGGCAAAATAAATTTATAATTATTGATTTTCATACCATTGCTAAGCTTACTGGACCAATTTATTATTACCAATTTTTATATTTTATTGAATACCAATTGTATAAAATAACTAAATTATTTACAAATATTTAAAAAATTAATTTTATTTGAAAAATAATGTCAAAATATATTGTACTTTTGTAATTTATTAAATAATTAATTCTGTACCAATATTCATTTAAAAATATTATATTTTATAAATTTACATTTAAATTAAAGAGTATAAAATTTACTATTACATTAATTTTGCAAGATAAAAGTCTTTAATACATAAATTATTATTTTTAGATAAATAACTTGTATTAACTAAAATCTATAATATAGTATATTATTTCAGATAGAATATAAATAATATTAAAAATTATTTAATAATTATAAAATACTTATTTTTGAAGAAAATTTCTAAAGTATATACAAATATGATATATTTCAGTAAATTAAAACTTTCAAAAGTCTGTTACACGACCTTTTCTCTCCCAATCTCCATATCGAGTTGGTTCAGGTCCTCTAGGACCATCAAGTTCTCCTGTTATAGGATTAACATTATCAGGGAATGATTTTAAAGGTTCTTTTTCTTGATCAGGATGTTGTCCTTCTTTGTATTCTTTTACTTTCTCTATATTAACAATAACAATAAAATTTATAAAATATCAAGTATTAATTAATTAAATATTAGAAACAAAACTTAAATATGTTTAATTTAATTTATTATTAAATAATTATATTATAGTTTAAAAATTATTGATTTTATATTATCTACTGTGATTATACTTTCACTTTGGATTTGAACTTATCAAACTAACATAATTTAAAAAAAAGCTCTTTGTTTTTTGTAATATAATAATTTTTTGTATAAAACTAAGAAATAAGATTAGTTATACAAACCTAAGGGAACCTTCACTCTCATTTTTTTTGTTTGAACTATGGATGTTGTATCTAAATATTTAAAATATATATTTATATATTAACACATCTATATAATTTTATAAATTAAATTTTGATAAAAATAATAAATTACAAAACCTATTGGGATCTCCTCTTTAAGTTTTTGTCTAAACTTTTTCAAACGGTTACTTTCTTCTTCATTCTCATTTTTTTGTGATGATATATGTAATCGAACATATCCTACAAATCAATATGTGTATAAATAAAATTATACATAATCAAGTATTACTTAATAATACTGAAAATAAATAAATATATTTTTTATTTACCTTTACATAATTTACTACAAGTTTTGCAAACTGATCGCCTTAATTTCAACATTCTATCAAAATTTAATTTAATGATTATATTAATAGTGTTTGAATTTTAAATAATAACAAGAAAATATTAAGGTTATAATGCAAAATTATTTTAATGTTAAAAAACTATGTAGGAGTACCGAATTTATACTTCTTTGTTTTCTTTAGTACTTTCGTTCACTAAAAATGAATAACAAAAATCAAATATATATTTAAACGATTAATAAGAAATTAAATAAAGTATTAAATTTATTTTACATATTTATTACCTTTATCAATATTTTTAAATATATTAATTTATTAATTTATAAATTTTTAATATTTAATTCTTATTTGGTGTTTATTTAATTTTTATTATGTATTGTAAAACACAAGCTGCACGCTTAATAATTTTAGGCACTCATATTCACGTGACTAAATCATGAACTAGAATCAAGTGCCATATTTATTTTTAAATTTACTAAAATTTGACATTTAAAATTTTGTTTCGTATATATCTTGTTTTATAAAGTTTATCATTCCAAAAAAAAATCATAACTATTACTAAAATAATTTTATTAAACAAAGATGTTAAGAATTCATCCAATTATCAAGGGCATAAGTCAAAGAAGATATTTGATGATTGGTATGTTAAAATTTAATGCATTTAATGTAAATAATTATATTTGAATTTTCATTTGAAAATTTAGCAAATTCTTTGAGAGGGAAAAAAAATGAATCTCCACGTATGCAGCAATTTCGTAAACAACTTGAAACGGAAGAAATGCAAAGTAATATAAAAAAAACTTATTTAATTTTACAATTGTTCATGAAATTAATATTTTAAATGTTTAATCTTAGTTCTGAAATGCAATTTTCTTTTTTAGTATTGGGGAATACGAATATTAAAAACGAGGAACATATTTCAAATAATGAGGAAAATCCAACAAAATGGGGAGACTGGCAACATGGTGGACGTGTAACTGATTTTTAAAATGGTGAGTAAAATAAATAACACGTTCTGTTTATAGATAATAAAAATGTATTTGCAAAGTATTAAAGAAAATTGTCTAAATTATTAATAATGCAGATGCTATTATCATTTATATTATGTATATGACTAATAGTCGCACTTTCAATAGTATATAGATTTCTTTTTTTTGACAATGAAAACTGAATCAGATCCAGTCGTTGAAACATGGATAAACCCTGAGATGTTTATGTGATTACTACTTATTGTAAACTATAGACAGATCCATAAAAACCACATAACGCAATACAATAACTTAAAATCTTACATAAGAATATATAGTCATGTATATTCGTATAAATTTTTATTTTTTCATACTTTAAATCACACTTTATCTCTTTAATGCACATTCACATGATGGAAAAGATGAACGCAATTTACATGTATACAACAATTGAATATACATTTTTCTTATTTATTTAACATAAATCTTAGATACTTGCCATAATTAAAAGTTAAATTATGAATGAAAAATGAGATTTTGCTGATAAGAAATTTATAATCTAATTTTTCGTTTAAGCTGAGAAATTAAGAAACCCTAAAGTTTAATTACGTCAGTCTTTATTTGCCATCTGAACTCAAGAGCCTGCGATGGATATAAATACATCGAACGGCAATTATAAAAAAATTTGAAACATACAAATACTAATAATTTACAAACTAAAGAGTCTTATTAATGGCTAGAACATCACGCATCATCATATTTCTCAGTGTCCATAAGGCATTCACAACATTTCCGTGATTGCCCACACCATTACCTAACCATTCGGCAGGTAACTTTGTAACTTCAGGAATTTGCGTATTTTCAGAAGTGGCACTCATTTGCTTGTCCCAATTAGATATGTATCGATTCTCAGCAGTTAAGCCTTCAATATACCTAAAAATTAAAATTAAATGAAATAATACTAATAATTTAATAATATATAATATCTTAAGTTTTGTTTTAAAAATATATTTATATGTTCAAAAATAACTTTTCTAAGTCCTTTAAATTCAATAACTAAAATACAACTATAAGTAAATTAATTAAATAAAATACCATAAAATTTCATTTTTAATTTATCAAAATTAGTAATATAATACATTTTATTTTTACCTCAAATAGGCATCAGAATGCAATACACGACTTGGACGGGGAGGAACTGCAACAAATAGTGGTTCTGGTTGTTTTGCTGCAGGTACATTATTTGTCTGTGTTGCAGCTGCTGAAGTTTCTAAAATGAAATATTTATATTCACTTCAATGTCAAAACAATTTGCCAAGTTAAATAAATAAAGTTAAACCAACCTGTTTCCATTGGAGCTAATGTTGTAGATCCTTTTGCAGGTACAAAATTTCTAAAACAAATTTGCAAGTTACATCAAAATTATTTAAAATACCACTGTAAAATTTTTATTACTCACTTGCTCCTGTCAGTTGGTGGAACTATTCGTCCATTTGATTTAAGTATATGCACTTCTTTTACGTGTCTTGCAAGCCTTTGTACACTTGGAAATGGAGGCACAGATTTCTTCATTCGACCACAACCGCGCCATTGACATTGATATTCAATATCTATAAATTTATAAATTAAAAAATAGTATAGAGACTACTAGTATATGCAAATTTAAAAACTAAATTTTATTGTATAATATTAATGTAAATGGAAACAATAGTTATAAAATTTTTTGTTCATAATTTAAAAAAGCCCACATATAATTATAGGAAAAATAATCAAAAAAAATTATTAAAAATAGAAAATAACATTTACAGTCTTATTACAATTTCAATATTTACAGAATTTTTATTAAAACATAAAAATAAGATTTAGTTAAAACATACTTATACCTTTTTATAAATATATTTAAAATATTAATCATAATAATTACAAAATCAATTCTCCTTATTATGAACTATTAAATTCTACTTAATCAATTATATACTAATCATATAATTGTTTCATTGATATAAATCATGATTTTTAATGTAATATTAAAACTATTATAAATCGATCAAAATATAAGTAATAAAAAATTACCATTGTTGGCATTTGCAAAAAAGTTTTGAACGTGACCATTTTGTTCAGCTACACTATGTTCAATGCAATCAGCCATGTCTTCAAATTGCCAATCACAATTCTCCCAACAGCACTCGTAAACTAAATCCTGCATTGAACCAGCTGAAAGAGATCCTTTTATTTGTCCACCTTCCTCATTTAATTTATTTGCTCGTTCTTCCCATAATGATTTTTCAACAGGTGGTAATTTTCGCCACTGAAACAAAATAAATATTTAAATAATACTTCCAATCTTTTAAAATAATAAAAACAAGAATAATCAAGGTTTATTCTTATTTATACTAATAATTTTATTTATATACATATAATATATTTTCCAACAAAAATCTAATCTTACCAAAAGCTTGATTAAAATTCAAGTACTTGAAACTTTAATCGTAACCTGTTATTAATAATTAAAAAAATTAACATTTATTAAATATTAATATAAACTATTAAAAGTACATATCATTACTTAATATATAAAAGGCGACTTATTTAACATGAAATATATTTTCATACCTTCCTTAAGGATTAGTCGTATAACGAATAAGATTGCTATTAAATCACAATCTATATTTTCAAACAAATATTTTTTTATATAATTTTCAATTTTTACACATATATTTTTTTATTCATTTTACTGTTCTATTTGTTTATATTTTGCGATAATCATTAAGAACTAAATATATACCAATCGTTTATTAAATTAAAAATTTCTTTTAAATAATACATCAATAATAACACAAATGATACTAAAATTCAATGTATTTTAATGTAAAGAATATCTTTAAATTTTCCAGAAACTTGATGTACTTACACAAAATTATCTAAATAATGAAGCCATTCAAATTAAATATATTTCTAATTGATAAAAATAAAAAAATACATAGAAGTAACAAACAGATATAATAGAAGAAAAAAGAAAAAGAGAGAGCGTGTCTTATGCATGATAGAGTGGAGGTAAGGAAAAAAATATTAAAAGGAGGGAAAAAAATAAAATAAACTGAAAAGATAAAAAATAAAAATAAATACCTCATTGCCAACCATTCTGCTAATCTCTCCAAAGGTCGAATCGGGATTGTTTTGCGTAACCGTCGTTCGCATTTTACTCGAATACAAAATATAGCCCGTAACTAATTTCTTACCCGGCGTTTTCTAAAAAAAACAGAAAAACAAATAAAATTACAATGTCTCTGTGTCAAACCAGAGAGAGATAGAAATAGAGAGCGAGAGAAAGAGAGCCGACGGCACACACCCTTACAAAACTCTTAAAGGAACTAAATTTTATTTTTAATGGTGCAAAAACGATTAAAAAAATAGTATGCTGGCATATTTCTGTAAAAAAAAAGAATGCTGAAATAATGAAAGATAAACAAAATATATAAATAAAAATCAAAGATTACAAGGTGAATGGTCGGTGGAGTATGAATTTCAACGATGTCGAAAAAAAAAGTATAAAAAAAATAAGCGTAATGAAAATGGTCACGATAAGGCCTACCTTTTTGGATGACACGGGTGTTTGGGTGTTGGAGAGCACCGGTTGAGCTTCCATGGAACCGACCGATGGTGGAGCATCCAAGCTGTCGTCACCCACTCCTACTCCCACTCCTAATCCCACTCCCATGCCTAGCACATCAGACTCCAGCTTCGGTAAGTATGGTGATGTATCCTAATACCATTTATGCTTTGTTACGTTATCTTATGTGCTACCGAGTCGTCGTCAATTTTACCTTTTTTCCTCTATTGATTTTCCATTTCCAAGACGATACAAAAATCATGTATTACTGACTAAATTGTGTACAAGAAGAAGCATATTTTTTATCTACGCAATCTCTATACTTTGCTAATATAAAAGAAATGCTAAAACGATTAAAATTTTTAAAATCCGTTTTCTAGTTTTAGACAATACATAATATTATTAATATATAAAAAAAACATTTCAAACTTTCTTTGTTCATTACTATTTATAATATTTAAAATACTATAACATTTTTATTAAATTATTCAATGAAAAAAATACATTGAAATATGACTTCTAAAACTGAAAAAATAGTAATTTTAAATAAAAAATTTAAACATAGAAGCTATCTAAAATTTCATTGGCCTAATAAGAAAAATAGAGTATAAACGTGAATTATATTTATATTTATTAAAGGAAAACACAAATTTATTTTTCGCAATATATCAAGTTATCGTTATAAAAAATTTTTAACGTAAATATTTTAATATTAACTTTTGAAAAAATTATTAAAATAAGTGTATTAAATATTAACAAATCATTCTCGTTGTTCTTATAAATGATGATGAGGTTGAAGTATGAATTATACTTTACACTTGTAGTAGTAAATCAGCTATTACGAAAAACAGGTTTATTTAAATTTGCATGATCCTAAATATTTTATTTATTAGAACAAATATAGAACCTTATTATTTTATATTTAGTACACTTGTATAAAATTATATATAACTTTACAAATGAGAATTTGTAAAAATAAAATACTTTATGTTGAGTTTTATTTATTGTAAAATAAAAATATGGATCAAAATGAAATATATAAATTTTTACAATGATTTTAAGGTTGAAATAAATTTAAGAAAGAAATTTACATACTACTTAAAAAAAGTATAATTATTCATATTTAATAAAATATTCATATAATAAAATTTTTAAATTACCTTAACAGTCGATTATTTGTTAGATTATTAATTTTAATAAAACAGACATTCATTACGCAATATAATTATCTAAATAGTTAACAATCAAACATCAAAAAACGATGAATGAAATAAATAATATCTTAAAATATTTTCTGTAGAATACAATTAACTATTATTCGTTATTTCATCAATATCACATTTTATTAATTAAATTACAATTCGTACTTTAATATTTTTGAAATATACAAGTCTATTCAAATTTAGAAATCGTATATTAAATTGCTGTGAAAAGAAAATTCTATTTCTTATAATTGTTTACTTAGTCTGTAACTAATAAGATATTTGTATCCCCTTGAAAAATAATTTCACTTTTATCTTTATCTAAGTCATTTCAAAACTAGCAAGTGCAATAGAAAACCGTCAGCTAGACGCAAAGCGACAGAAGTAAATTTTCGAATGTTATTAATCAAGCCGAATTCACGTTTGTTCTAAAGCGATTCGTTAAGAATTAAAGAATTCGAGATACAAGATGTTAATATATTTTTAATATATAATACATTATTTATATTATTCGTATTATTAATTTTAAAACTAATTATAAGTATTAATACTTTAAAGAAGAAATAACTTAAAAATAATTTAACTTTATTGTATGATTTATACACATATAATAATAAAAATATACTGATATGTCTGATTCAGTTATTTGTTTTATATTAGTAATTTGATTTACTAATTAAAAAATATCAATACCTTCTCAATAAGTTTCAAATAATACAAAACTAACCTTTATGTTACATTTATGTAGAAAAAAAAAATTTAAAAGTATTTTGAATCGATTTACAAGTACTGCTAAAATAATAATTACTATTTTAAACTTAAACAAAAATACACAATTATATAAAAATCAGTTATATAATAACTGATTATTATTTAATCATATATTATTTCTGTCATAATGTAGAAGAAAAAATATAAAAGGTTATATTTCTATACAAAATATTACGTAATTAAAGAATTAAACTTTTAAACTACAATCGAAAATAAAAAAAAAATTTTCGTCAACAATTTTTTAAAAACATACAAAATGTATCCTGTATCTCGATTTTCTTTTAAAATTTAAATAATGTAGTGTATCAATTAAAACATTATACTATAAATTTTTAACGAAGCTTTATATTCTTTATTGCGACATAGGAGCGAGTTTTCTGGGAGTTCCCTTTTCATCAAGTTCATACTCTTTCATAACACTTTCCTTCATACTTGCGATAAACCCAACAGGTGCTCTGAATGTTTGAACCCTTTTTGTACTTACTATCTAGATTGTGATAACTTAGCATTGAAAGTAAAGACTAAATTTTTGTAATAAACAAAAAAAACGAAATAAACAAAACGTGAATATGCCGGCATAAGGTACAATACATGCATTATTCAAACTAATACAGCCAGCTATATTTTTTATAGAATTTTAGATGAAATTATTTTATATCAGATCATGATTTATAATTATACAAGAAACTATTAATCAATTAAATTATTCATTAAAAGATAACTATCTGCTGTATCAATATGAATTTTTATATAATAAAAAGCATGCAATAGCAACGTGTTAGTCACATGTGATAAAAGAAAATAATATAATTTCATAACTACCATTTCAAATTGACCTGAAGATGATCCAATAGATTTACTTTGGTTTTGTATTTGAGCCACATCACTAGGTACCTATAAAAGAAATTTCATGTGTAGAAATGAATCATATCATTCGAATTCATACTTAATATTTATAATAAATTAAAAACCATTCAACTTTTTCAATATTTTAAAAAATACCTTGGTAGGGTTAATTGGCTTGCGAAAAAAGTAAATTTCATCTTCAGTCACTTGATTAGAATGATTAAATTTTTTAAGACCTTCTGCACTGAGTTTTCTTATTACATTTTTATTTTCATCAAACATTGATTCACAAATAAAAACATCATCTTCGGGTATTTCCGTTGGTCGACCTAATAAATTTTATTTATAGTATAAATAAAAAAGAAAAAAAATTTAAGAATATAGTATTTAAACTTACTACAAATATATTCTCCATAATCAAGTACAGCACATTTTCCAACTATAGCAACAATAGGATGCATAGCGTCAACAGTAGATAAAAACATTTCTTGCTTATAAAATAATTTTGTAGGCGCATGTGTAATATCAGTTGGAGCTAACAACCATGGTCCTCTAAAGTAACACTTTCCACTATAAATGTAGAAAGTTAATAAATATATTAATAAATAATTTTAAGCTTTATAATAATTTATCATTGATCATATATAAATATGTTAAACCTACTCTTTAGTTGACCATATAGAATCAATTTGAGCAATCTGTTGTCTGCCACCATCAGTGGCTACATAAACAAAATCTCCTAATTTTACTGGTCCAACACATGTATTATATTGTTCATAATACATATTTTCTGTATCATCAGCATTAAAAAGTATCACATTCTGAAAAATCATTAAAAAAAAAACTTAATTTATGTTTGCAATATTAAAAGTTGCGAAAATAAAACTGCTTTGATCAATTTTTATAAAAAAAATGAAATGTGATTAAAAATATGAATTAAATTTTCAAGTACGTTCAAATTATTTTTAAACATTTAGTTTCTTAATTTTTATATACTCTGGTTATCTTTTTTTTATTAAGTTTTTTTATTATCAATTAAACCAAATTATTTTCTATATTTAATTTACCGGTTTTTCTTTTTCTATTGGCTTTTCTCCTTCTTCGAGTTCAGCAATTTCTTCTTTATGCTTTTCCAGCCTCTCTTTATATACGGATATAACTCGTTTTGGTTCTAATGGTTTGTCTCTCGGTATTAGTTTTAAATGATCTGGATCAAAATTCCAAACTTTAATTTTTTTAAATGCTCGTGCCTTTGTAGAATATCTAGACTCGCATACGTAAACGTCTTTCTCAGGAAAACCGTCTGGAATCATTCTAAAATAATCTTTTACACTCAATACACAACATCTTCCAGCTACTTTAGATAGTGGAACAGCCACATGAGCATCACTTTTAAACAATTCTTTGTCAAGAAACTTTCTAGAAGCCACATGGTAAGTTTCACTTGGGCGATAAAAAAGATTGCCATAGAGCATTTGCTGACCTTCAGCATTTGTCCAAAGTCTTTCAATAAGAACAACACTGGTGTCCATGCCTCGTTCTGTAGGTTCAATGTATGCAAAATCCCCAGCCCTATATGTCTCTTGATTAAAACTCATTGAACCACCACTATCATTGTGCGTTGCGATATTGCTGGAATCACCTTCCTAAAATTGAATTTTAGTTTTTAAAAATATTTTCAAAAAAATATTAAATAACAATAATTAAACAGCTTACAAAATTAAAATGCTTACTTTGTCATTACCATCACAACTTTCATCTTCATTTGATGAAGTAAGTTCTTGTTGTATTTTTACTCTTTTTAGTTCTGCTACTTGATTAGCTAGTTCCAGTAGAGTATAATTTAGTGCAGATGAATGTAATAAGTCACCATTTTTAGTAACTTCATCTCTTGTTCGAAGAAAGAAAGCTTGAAGTTCAACACTATCCTCAAATGGTTGCGAATCAGTACGTGATAACTTTCTTGCTCTTTCTAAACAACTAAAAACATCTTCTTGAAAACGATCAAGTCTTTTATATACTCCTTTATCTAATCGACGTTTTATTAAATCAAGCGACAATCCTCGAATCCTATTCAAGAAATAAATATTTATAAAATGTTTTTAAATAATGAAATAATTTAAATACATATAATTAACAGCAAAGTATACTAAATTTTTTTAATTGAGTAGTAAAAATAGTAACTATGCTGAAATACTTTATAGAACTAAAATTTTTACAAATAGGTAATATTTATTAGACAATATATTCAAAAGTTTATGTGAAATGTTTTGAATATATGTCTATTTTATTATTTTAAAAGCAACAAAACATATATTTTTTAATCTTTTAAAAATAACTAAATATATTAAGAATTAAAATTAATGTTTAAGTCAATACAATATATCATCTAATTTATATATACATTATCTGATAGCTAAACATATAAGTACTTACTTTTCAATCAACTCAAGTTAAAAATAGACAAATTTACCAATATATAACATTTATGAAAAATTAATTTATAATAAATTTAAATATAAGACAATATTTTAATTAAATAATATATAAATAAATTATTTAAATTATAAATTTTTTAATTGGAATACCTTCCTACTAATTATTTAAATATTAATAATAAATATACTTTTTCCCATCAACAATATCATGCTCAGGTAATTCAGCCATTGAATCTGAATAACATCGCCCTTCTTCGTCTTGATGATTATATAGGGCAGTGAATATTGTTGCCAATATCTCTTGCACCGCTGCTGTGACATCCGGAACGCTTTCTTCATCTTCGCTCAATTGTAATTTAGTTTGCAATACTAATCTTTGCAATATTAATGCATCCTGAAATAAAATTTTAAATACTTAGATAAGCTCCTTATAAAGTTCCTATCAAGCTTTCAAGATTAATCGGTGAACATTAAAAATGGCTGCAATGAAGTTTTATTTTTAGAACACATGACTAATGAAGTCACATTAAGTATTAATACTGATAAATTCTTAAATGCCTGCCTCATTTTTCTTGCACTTTTTTCTCAAACGTTGATCAATGTCTCTATCTCTTAATAGCCGAATAGAGCATGGTTTAATAGGTTCCTTTTTAATTAGAACTCCAACATTGTCAACACAAACCATTTCCGAATCAGAACTTAACATCTTTAGCAAATGTAAGCCTTGGCATATAATGGTAGACAATGTAAAAAAGGTACTAATTATTTCATCAATTGTTCATCGTGGATGCAATAAAAAAAGTTAATTATTTATTTAGTATAATTACTTTTACAAAACGTTACCATTAAATTAAAACATTTTCAAACATTAAACACGAGACTTAATTACTCACGGGCACGTCGTAAAACTATTCTCAAACAAGCATCTTATAAAGATCTATACGGACGTAACCTCAAAATGACGGATCATAACAGTATTGTAGCCATTTCGTTTCTTTGGCGCGGAATTTAAATTGAACTTTTTGAAAATTCAATATTACATTAAATTAACAATTCTATTTGCATGATTATTTTTATTTTACTATATAACAAAATAATTTGATAAATATTTAATAAATATATTACATAAATATTTAAATTTCATAATAACATCGATTAACAAATTTGATTATGTATTAAATAGTAAAATATAAATAAAAGGTAATAATAACTTACATACACATATATTAGCTGTATTGCAATTATTTTCTTTGTTAATGTTATTAAATATTGATTTGTGTATAATAAAAATAACTTTTTACTTAATTATAATAAAAAACTATAATAATTATAACTTTATATAAATAAAAATACTATTTTACTTAATTTATATTCAAATTAATTCTTATATTTAATATTTCTTAGTAATATACATAAAATATAGATAAATACTAATTAAAATATTTTAAAAGAATTTTTTTTATAAGTACCATTCAGTTTAGCATACATATACTGACAATATTAAAATTATGACATTTTGTAAACAAATATAACAAATATAAAGATATATAAGTCATATTCTAAAATATATTAAGTAAAAATTTAAATTAAAATTATGTTTTCTAAAATGTATTATTAGAAATATTAAAAAAAATTTTTTCAACAATAAATAAATTCAAGAAATCAATAATAATGATTAATATTAAACAAATAAATTATATTTTTACTTATCACCTTTATCCTAAATACATTTTTCATGTTTAAAAAAAAAATATATATACTACATGTAAAAAAAATTAATTTAATTAACTTATCTAAATTTATTAAATTATTTTTTTTATAAAAAATTGAACTGATAATTTTTTAATAGTGAAAACAATTTTGTATGTGCTGAAAATATTTCTTGAAATATCATTAGTTAATATACAAACATATAGATTACAAATTATATTATAGTATCGTGTTTTTATTAAAAAAAAAATTAATTTCAAAATATTAAAAATATTTTTCAATTTTTTAAATTATTTTCTATTTTTAAAATAGTATACATAACAATCAATAAGATACAATAAATATTTTATTTCATGATCGATTTTTTCACTTTTTTAAAATGGAAAATAGAATATTTTTAAATAATATTTTTTCTTAGTATATTAAAATATCTTACCTTGATACTTATTTAATTATAATACAAAGATAAAATTAATACTTACCTGTATTTCAATTTAAAAATAGAATTTAAAAAAATTAAATATTTTATATAAAATTATTTTACATTAAATAATTTGTTTTCATAATAGTTAAATTTAAAAGAAAATTTGAAATTCATATATATTAGACAAACCTTATAAATCTGTGAATCTGGTTCATTGTACTTGCAGGCGTTATCAAACATTAGCAGTAAATCGGATACTAATTCATCAAGATTTTCGTACCCATTATTTTTTAAAATAGATGCAATTCTTTCCATATGTATAGGATGTTTAATAACTTCATAATAATCAGGATATTCTTTAATGTTTGGTAATTTCATAAATATTAAAGATAATTGTCGTCCTTTGGCATCATGATAATCCTTGATTGTATCGTACATGGTACGCATTTTTTGTAAATGTAAAGGCACCACTTTTCTGGGTCTTCTATAATAATACAATCTAATAACATTTTTTTTTTAAATAAGTGATAGCAAATAAAAAAAATGAAGCGTATATTTAAAACAAATTATAATCACGTACCCAACGTTTCTCGTAGGCGTAGAACCCGTTAATTTATTTGATTTAACTGAATCTTGAAGAGGACCTAACTCTTTTATCTTATCCATTAATACTTTCTCTAAAGTTTTTGCATCTTCATAAATTAAAGACCCAACTTCATTATATTGGCGACAATTTCTAAACATTAACTATAAATAAATAAAACATTTCAATAATAATTTCGTAACAAAATAATATTATAAAAAAAGAACTTTTATATATTAAGAATTCTTACTTTAAAATCCTGAATTAAATCATTTTCATTATGATATTTTTCAGCTTTGATATTTGCTTCAATAGTTAACATATCTATGGGTTCAGAAATAACTTGATAGTAATCAGGATATAATTTCTTAGAAGGCTTTTCCATAAACATTAATATAGGCTGACGTCCATCATCAGTCTAGAAAAATATTTATTTTAATACATATATAATACGAAAAGTTACAATATAAATATATTTATCAAGATTTTAATGTATTAATAGTAGATTTTTTAAATAAAATTATAATAAAATATATACGAAGTATACAATTTTTTCAAAATAATGTAATAGTGTATTATTGTAAAATAATAGTATTTGTATTATAAATATCAGTTTTGTGATACAAATTTTTACATTCATTATATAAGAAATTTTAAGAAGGCATATATTTAAGTTGAAGCCATTTTTTAGACAATTTTGAAAATATATATAGACAAATTTTAAATTAAATAATGTATTTGAGTAATATGGAAAAATTAAATTAAATTTTAATTATAGTTCATAAAAGAGAATGCACTAAATAAAATTTTACTTTCATATTACAGATATTTATCTTTAAAGAAATAGGCAAAACTTCAAAGACTCATCCAAAAGGATCATAAACATTATAAGGATGAATGCAAAGATAAAATGTAAATTAAAAAAAAAGTGTAAATCGAGTAATATGGATAATAATAGACAGATTTATTTCGCACAAATCTCACAAGGTAAATATTATCATATGTCAAAAAAATATATATTCTTATGTTTTGTAATATTACAAATTTTACAAAACCACATATTTAAAAATGTGTTTAAGTTCCTTTAAAAACTTTAAATTTACAGTGAAATAAATTTATTTCTTGCCTTCAACTTTCAAAATACGTTCAATCATATTTTTCATATAAAAAGGATAGATAATAGTCATAATTTCACCTACTCATTATATGCAAATTAAGATACTTAGAAAAATATTCTAAGTGTATTCCAAGGAAAGTGTCAAAATCTTTTATTTTTTTCATTTTTCCAGAATAAAAAATTCATGAAAAATTTATCAATTATTTTGCACAAAAGGCATATGACATAATATCTATTCTTATCATAAATAATTATTTCAAAAGTTTATTGAATATTAATCACTATATTTTATTTAGACTTTAAAATAATAAAGCTATATATTCTGAATTTGAATACTACGTATGTACACCATTATCAAAACAATCATTCATGATATTTATAAAATATAAATTAAACAAATAGTACTTTAATTAATACATTACTTACAATACATTCTATTACACATTTAACAAGCTTGTGTAATCTTTTTTTCAGTGGTATGTTATCCTTATACTTTCCTCGAGTTAAAAGATTTGAAGCTCTCTTTATAAGTTTAGGGTGTGCATTATTATCTATTTCCTCTTCGGACTCGGATTCCTGAAATTAAATATATTAAAATTTTATTATGTATCCGATTATGTACTTGTTCATACTATACATAACATTTATGTACCTGATCATACTCTAATAATTCTTGAACTTTTTCTTGCATTACTTTTTGTAATTTAACTGCAAACTAAAATAAAACATTGTTTACTCATAAAAGTAATTGCTATATTTTTATTTACAAAATGATTCTTAATTACCTTATATAATCTTGACGTATGAACGTTATATTTTTTGGCATTTTCAAACACAAGGTTCATATCACCAGCAACTTCACCAACTGTTCCATATTCCCCTCTCTAATAAATAATTAATAAAAGGAAATTGAAAAATAAAGGTTTTAATAAATATAGTATATTAAATAATAACTACCTTGATCTTTTTACGAATTTGTAATAAAGATATTGGATGTTTAATTGTCTTATAATAATCAGCATACAATTGTCTTGATGGCAAAGTCCAAAAAAATTCACTCATTCTCAAACCTGTGAAATAAATAATAAATTATAAAATTACTATTTAAATTTAAGAAGAAAATTACTTACTTTAAGAATTATATTAGTACTTAAATTTAGATAAGATATCTTAAATCCACATTATTCAATTAAATAAAAAATTTAAAAATAAAAAGATAGTTAATTTTATAATTTACAAATATTTAAAAAAAATTTAAATATATACATAAACTATCGTTTTATAATAATAAAGTAAGTAAAATCAAGTTGAAAAATGAAATATCCTATTAAAACTTAATGAAAAATAACTTGCAAAAAATATTTTACATGTATTATAAATTTTAAATATTTTCTACAATGACAATATGAAATTTATTTATATAGATGTAAATAATATAGATCATTTTTGAAGATAATTAAATGTGTTTACAACAAAATGATATAAAAATTACAATTGACTATATAAAATTGAATTATTAAATTAGGTTCTTTGACATAATTATAAAAAATATAGCTTACTTGACAAAACAAATAAAAAAACTTAAAACTAAAAATACCTTGACTATTGGGTGCTGTTCTGATAGTTTGAAAAAGTTGCCATTGAGGATTATCACTTTCTTCAGTATCTAAAGGATCTTCTTCTTCATCATCACTTTCTTCATCCTCATCTCGTAGTGCAGCTGACTGTGCTATCAAAGCATGAGTTGATCGATTTCCTCGTTTGCTTCTTGTAGATAGTGCAGCAGACATTGATTTTGAAACTGGTCCAGCTACATCCGCATTCTGTCTTTTAGCTGCTGCAGTAATTATTTTTTTTAATAATTTAGCATCTTTATAGATCCATGATCCTGGTTCATTAAAATGGCATGCATTACGACACATGAGTAATAAATCTCTTTCCATTTCTGAAAGATTATTATATGCATTTTCTTGAATTTTAATAGCTATTGTTTTAAGATCAATAGGCTGTTCTATAACATCGTAGTACTCTGGATAAAGCTATAAAAAAATATATATTTTGGTAATATTACAATCATATATCTAAACATATTTAATAATACAATATGAATGAAAATGAAAATTATTTACTTCTTGAACACTTATTAAATTACTAAATATATTCAAGAAATAAAGATACATGAATATTTATATATTGCTTTTGTAATAAAATAATTTTTGTATTGAAATTCTATAAATACAAAATATTTTTAAATAAAGAAGCTAGGATATTAATTATAAATTATATTATGTATTATTTATTTTTCTATGAATTACCTTTTTAGAAGGTTTAAGAAGAAATGGTACATGGAGTGGTCTATTACTGTCAGCAGGATCAGTTGCTAACATAACTGCAGCAAATAAATCTTCATAAATCTGTGAATCTTCATCTGGATTCGTAGAACTCTCAGATGTATCTTCCATATCATCTTGACGGGTTGTAATTTTCTTAGCCTAGTGAAATAATGTAAATAAGTTTAAACAAACTACATATTTTCAACATACTCACCAGTCGGCCAACCTTCAAAATAAGTTTTCCTTTATTAGGTTCATCTTCATATTCTTCCATTATCCGATTTTTTGTATTTACACAAAATTCCCAAAGTTCAGTTGCATCTTTATATTCTGGAGACGTGCGCTGTAATAAATTTATATATAAAGTATCAAATTTCAGAATTTTTAATACATTACAAGTACATATTTTTCCTAGATTTTTAAAATAAATAAATAATACATAATTGCATAAATAAATTTACTTTAAATAATTACTAAAACTTCAAAAGAATTATATACAATGAAAGATATATAAATTTTATCACATTCAAATAAAAAATTTCTTATTTAAACATGATCATTTTTCTATAAATAATAAATGAATTTTTTAAAAATATACTCATATTAAATAAATTGTATAATTTACCATATAAAATGCTTTTGCATTGTTAACCATTAATTGTATATCAGCAGCTAATTCATCCATATCACGATATTCATCTGTTTTTAATTTTTGTTGAACTTTTAAAAGGTCAATAGGATTTGTAACTACTTCATAATATCCAGGTTCTTGTCGTCTTTTTGGGACACGTATAAAAGCATCGCATAGTAATGAACCATCTTCTTTCTTATGATTTCTCAATAAATCATATAACTGATGACACAAGTCACTCTAAATAAAAATAAAATAAATAATTTATTAAATAAATTATATATTATAAGAAAAATTGCAATCGCAAGTAGATTTAAAAAAGAATGTAGGAAATAATAAATTGATTGAATTATGAAAAAGAACAAAATTCAAAATTAATGTTAGAAATTTACTTTAAACACATAATTTCATTTTAATATTTTAATAAATATTTATAATATTTAAGTTTCAAACTAGTTTTTAATAAAAAATTCATTTTTGGAAAGGTAATTATTTAGGAAGAGTAGCACAGTGTTTTTGATTATGCTCTTTAAATGCAGTACTAATATAATAATATTTATCGATAGAATGTAAAAATTAAATGCTTGATAAAGAAAACTCACTGGATCAAATTTTTTCCTTCTTTTAGTTGGTTCTGGTATTATATCATCGGGGTCGTCCTCAGTACCCCGACTGGCCACAGACGAGGTTCTCCTTCGCTTATTCATTTTCCTCAACCTACAACCACAAGTGCACAACAGTCAGACGACATAACCATGCAATCTAAATGCCAACGAAAAAAAAAAGATTGAACAATAAACAAATACACTTATAGATGCACCAATCCGAGGAAAGAATGATTTAAAGGGGACAGTGGGAGTAAAACTGAAACTCGCGAGCCGGTCTACAGTGTTGCTGTTTCTCGGTTTATAAATTATCCTTCAAAGCTACTGCGTTTTCTCAGCGATGGCACACTTGAATCTCCTTACAGATCACGATGATACTTCCGAGAAGACCGAGCCAGCAAAATAACATCGCAGCCGCCGCCATCATAAAATGCTATACACACATATATGCATACACACTTGCGGGGTGCCGTCGAGAGTGTATGTGCGCGCCAACCAGCCGCCACAGATCGCCAGATGCCTTCTTTTCTTATACATATATACACAAGCACTTGGATCCAAACTCTATAAGCGTAAACTGCAATATTTCATAAAACTCAATAATTAAGATTAAAATAATTTTGAGAAAACGCTAATAAAAAATTTCACGAAGATTAGCAATTGCTGATAACGATAAACATTTGAAACGAGCCTTACAACATTGTGAGTTGAATTGGAAAAATGAAGCACTTGGCCGCAAGAAAACTAATGTTCGTATAGGGCGTAACCTCACAGACTTAAATTTTATACACGCTTTATTCTCCTCCGAGAAAATTATACAAAGGTAGAAAATGAGGGTAATATCATTGATTTCACAAAGCGAATTTCCGCCATAGTACGACGGTGAACATGTACGTCGTCTTCTCTATATATTTGATTTTTCTCTCACGCACATACGCTTTCTCGCTCACTCACTTTCCTCTCTATCTCTCTTTCTCGTTTTGCTTTTATGCTTACAGCTTATTGCTGTACGTATATAATCGTATAATCTGTGTAGGTAGGGTACACATTGCAATATAATTCTATCTCGCTCTGGCGCGCGTAAACTCGGTCACGTGCGAAATCGCGGGTATTTCCAAAGCTCCGGTCTGGCTCACCTTTACAAGATAGATTGATTTGACTTGTTATCGAATAATTATTGAGAAATTTTTGGTTCGTAATTATTGTGGGTTAAGTATTTCCACACGGAGGACCGTATTTTTTCTCTTCATCTAACATTAACGATGACACACATCACGTCCGCCATGCTGCTACGCGACTTCATTCAGGCAACCGCCATGATGAGTATCTATAATCTATATATACACGAGCTCGAAACTCGAATTTATGTCAATCTCGTCATACTTGTATTTCTGACCGAAGGTTGACGGTAATTTATTTGAAAATATTCTTTTTACATTATCAGCTACTTTACGGCAAACATTTTTCCACCCCTTTAAAATTAATATTAGATAATAATAATAATAATAATAATAACAATAATAATAATAATAATAATAATAATAATAATAACAACAACAATAATAATAATAAACTCGTGCTTTTCTATAAAAAACTAATTTGTTGCGTATATAACTATGTACTCGAGAAAATTATTCTTGGTTTTCCACATCTTTATAAAAATTTAATAAATATTAGTATTAATGATATTAATATTTAGAATTTTGCAAAAAATAATTTATCTGAAGATTGTCATTAAGAACATAATTTAAATATCCAAATACACATTACGGCTAAGAAAAATGCAATAAATTTCATGAATTTATTTTAAATATTTATTATGTATTTGATAATAATAGTAAATTCAGATAAATTTTAATTAAAAAATGAAAGGAGTTATTCTATAAGGTTAAATTGTTGAAATTGTTTTAGTTTCTAAAGGACGAGCATTCAAAGATTTCAGATAAAAAAAGAGGGAATCTCTACACAATTTTAAATAAACAGTTATTTATATTTTAATAACATGCTCGGATATATAATCTTATAAAACAATATTTTATATTAAATTATTGATTACATTATATAATTTTGGATAAGTCAAATCAAATATTATTAAATTTGTCAAAAGAGATTAATACAAATTAATATTATTTTTTCAATATCATGCGCCATCTAGTTTTTGTCTTGTAATGGATATTTATTTTTTATCACTGATATGACCATGCAAATAAAAATATTAAATATTTAAGTTCTGAAAGTAAATGATTTTAAAAAACTGTTATTATTGTTATATGTATTGAAGTGAATTATAATTAATATATAAATTAATATTATAATTATAATTCTTTTTTCAGATCAAAATGTTATATCATCACTCTCTTTCTCAGGTAAGTCTCCTTGTTTTACAATTTCAGTAGTCTTTTTTTTTTCAATCAAGATTAATAATATAAATATATAATAAATATTTTAAATGATTTTATTTTTTCAAGGAATCTTTAAGTAATGGTTTTTTTTCGTTGAATAGAAAATGATGCCTTACAAAAACTTTTGGTTCTACGCATCGATAAAGGAATATAAATATATTTCTTTTATAAAGATTATAAATGAATTATGTCAGTCCAGCTGACAAACATTTAAAACATGACATTTTTGGTAACTGTACACTTATTTTATATTATTGATAGAATTTAAAATATGTTATTCTATAAGTTAAAAAATGTGTATTCCTAGAAAATTTGAAAAATGGATATTGGTTTGGATCAAAATATTTTTAAAGATAGATTCTATACCTGAAAAAATAAGGTAAAATAGGTTTTATAAAAATGTTATCACAATATTTACAGATTTATATAAAGCATCACTATTAAAAACTAATATCAGTACAATTATAAGAAATATAGAATACTAAAATTATTAAACATTAAGATTTATAAAATAATATTTAAAATTTGGAACATAAAAAATACTTCCGAGTTAGAAGAATTATTTAAATATGTAATTCATGAAATACAATTGATAAGTGTAAGTTTATTTTAAACAGATTTAACACAGTGTATGAAGCAAATGTTAAAGCATGCATTAAAACAGCTGATTAGCTTAGCTATTATTGAATTTATTATAGTAGTTTATGCTGGAAAACAAGCAGTAAACAGCAGTCAATTCAAAAAAAAATTTTGGTATTATATGAAAGTCCAAAAAATAATTCGAAGGACTAACTGAATTGTCATATTGCATAAAATAAAATTTATATTAAAAAAAAACAGATTACTTGCTAAAATTTAAAAATATTTTAGAATATATATATATTTCAGTATGTTTATAATTAATCGTATTAAATATAATAAAAAAAATTTCAATCTGTAATTATAAAATTTATTTTTTTTTATACTTATAAATTTTTTATTATTCAAAATATCTCCCAAGTTTTTGAAATGTTATTTTTTATTATAAAAAATAAGTAATTAAAAAGTTTCTATACAAAATTTCATACCTATTAAATAATAAATATAACTTTGTTGTCAAATACCTAATTAACAATTTTTATTATTTTACAGAATGGTGTAAGTTTTAAGGATAGGTTAAAGGACTGATCAATTTATATAATAAAATTATTAATTTTACATATTTAATTTATAATTCTTTTTTAATGTTATTTATTTTTAAATATTGGTTAAGTATATTACAGCATTGAAAAATTTGAAAATATATACTTCTTAAAAACTAAGAGAAAATTTAAAAGTTCAAACATAAACTTTCAATCTCTTAAACAATCCTTTAACTTTTAAAACTTTTATTTTAGTCTTTAATGTTTCCTGGTTTATAAAATCCCTGGCACTTTTCATAATAAACCTTAGTTGTTCTCTTTTTAATAACTTCTTCAATACTTAATTCTAATTGAAGGGCTCCACGTTCTGCTTGACCTTTTCGAAGACTTTTCAAGATTGTAGGATCTGTACTTCCATTGTCTCGTTGTTTTTTCAATTCCTTGATTGTATCTTGAACTTTACTTAAACATTTTCTAATAGCAAAATCTCTTTGTGTGTGTACTGACTGTAATTGTTGAAATAAATCTTTGCACGAATGGCTTAAATTGGTTTTACTTTTAAAAGATTCCGTAGGGACAGTAGTATTAAGTAAATATATTATCTTGTCATCGATTTCTCTCATTGTTTTTAAAGTATTCTATAAAATTAAAAACAAATCTGTTTAATAAAATAAAACGCTTATATAAATTAAAAAGTATATAGAATTAACAACATGATTAAATATTAGCACCATATATAATACAAATCCTGGTTACATTTACGCATAATTAATACCGGTTTAATTATTGGTAAGGTTATGTTTATATATATAAGGTTATTATGTTATATAAATAAATTTATACTTTATTATAGAAGTGAAAATTTGAATTGCAATTGATTAATAAATAAGCGAAGACATATTTAAATGTATTAAGCATTAAAATATCATATATATGTATATATAAATCTTTTATACCTGAAATTCTAAAATGTCGCTACATTCCATACTTGAAGTTAGTGCCATTTTTTATAAAATTACAACAAGAAGTATAAAAAATTTTAGATTGGTAATCATAATACTATTTTTATATAACAATAATGTAAAAGTATTATTTCCCATTTCATCTCATTTATTACTAATAAAGTTAAATAAAATGTAATTAATAAAGTATATAATTAAATGAATAAATAAATATTAAACAAAAAGTAAAATTTCTTTTGACGGATATTTATTTTTATTTTATTGATTTAAATTTATTTGAAGATATCTATGTATGTATATTTATATAAAATTGTATAAAAATAATTTCGTAAACTGTTTTCTTTTAAATTCAGCTTCATGTATGTAGATTTAGTAAATTTCAAATAATAGTTTTATTTTCTATCAGATTACATTTGCTATTTTATTTTTGAATTAATTCAATGAATAAAAAGCTAATTATAAATAACACAAATTTATCTTTTATATTATTTATTATAACAATTTATTTATGCCTATATATATAATTAATATTAAAAGTAAAAAAAGAATACTCAGTGTAGATTAAAATGAGATCAAAATGATTTTCAAAATGAACGATTTAAACTGGATTTTTACAGGTTTAAAATGTATTGAAAAGTTAATCTTTAATAACTAAATTCGAAATAAAATCTTCAAATTTATAATAACATAAAAAAAATTGAAACATTAAAATAGAATATTAAAAAAAAACGGACTTTTTTTAAGAAGCAGTATAAAATGGTATTTTTTCATTGAACCAAAAATTTTCATGGTAAAATATCTTAAAAAATATTGTTATAAATTAATTTGAATCATTTTTAAATTAAAATAATTTTCTTTAATGAATTGATTTAAATTTCTATGAAATTACTTATTTATTATAGCTTATAAATACTACAAAAATTAATACTAAAAAATATATAGCACTGGAAAGGATACAGAACTCGAAAATGAGAAAAACATTTCCTTTTTCACTGGAGTGAATAATCATTTATTCTACTCGCATTATCTTCGCGAATTGAATCAATCATCAATTATTAGTTTTAAGTTGTTATCATCTGTGGAGAAAAATTAAATAGTAATGAAGGATATAAAATTTGGATAATGTTAAATAAAATATAGGGCAAATAAAAACAATCTATAATTTATTATTTTGAAATTTACAAATCAAATGAACATGACTTTAGAAGAATATTTATTCTAGCGATGTAAAATATTATTAAAACACGTAGTATGTTATCTTAATTCCCACAGCTTTTTTTTTTAAACTTCAGTTCCGATCACTGTTATTATACATAACACAAATTAATCATTTCATTTTGTTAGCTGTTCTATAATATCACTGCTCCAAAAACGCAGTAATAGAACAATCTAATTCATTCATCATAAGGAGTAACTAACTATTCACTGGTATCTAAATAATAATAAATAAGTATATATAATTTTATATGATAATCAACTAATGTTCAGAATATATATCAAAATATTGTTCAAATATTTTTATAGATTTTGAGTATTGTTATAAACACAATTACATACATGTACAGATCAAAATGATATATTATAAATTAAGTAAATATTTTTAATAAACGTTTTTCATATGTTGCTATAGTATTTATAATAATATTAAAAAGATTAAAAAACTTTAAAAAGATTTAAATTATTGTATGAAATTTATGAATAAAAATAAGTCGTTATTTGTATTTTAAAAAATTTAATTAATAAATGTCTATTAATTTTCTTTAATATATGTACATAATAATATATACACTTTGTATTTTAATACCGTAGAAATTGATAATGTTTAGAATATAAATTATAGTAAATATTCTTAACTAAATATTTAAATCTAGAAATGTTAACAATTACAAGAATATAAAATATATGCAGTTACTTTATAAGAAAACATGCAACAACCTTAAAGTTCTTTGCATCAGTCAGTTTTTTCCTTCTTTATATGATTTTTATGCTATTAACCAAGTGTTCATAACCACGTTCTACAACTTCTTTTACAACAAATAAATAATTTTTAAATCACTTAATTATAAAAAATAATAATTACATGATTTGAATTTTCTTAATTTTTTCCTTAAGAAAAGGTCAATATTTGATAAATTAAAAAAATCTTATTACATATAAGATTTCGATTTATTAGAACTTTAAAACTCATTTATTGAAGGAAACTATTTTATTAGATCTTCGAAACTTCATATCTACAATTTCATATTTGATAATTGATAGTTTTTGTAAGATATTAAAATACGGATTAAACTAAAATAAATTTTTTATGGTTTTAATTTTAGATATTTTTTGTTATACCCTTTTGAATTGATGAAATTCTTATTTCATTTTCAAGTATTAAATTGTAATATATTAAATTATAGACATGTATTAGACATGACTCAATATAAATAAATTAATTTTTTTATATTCATTATATGTAGTAAATCTTATGTGTGTATCCTTGATCACTATTTTCATTGAAATTAACAAGCTTAAATTAAATATACGATGTAAAAATATTATTAAAATAGTAATCATAAAAAATTTGGTGAATAATAAAATTCTTGAAACTTTACCTAATAATTTAAGTTTATTAAAGTATTTTAACGTTGTTTTAGAATATTAATTTTAAATTTGTATATTTTTTTATTTACTGACACGATAGACAATAAAATTAATTTTTTTTCAATTTTAAATTGTGTACTTAAATATTATAACACTTATTTATAAATATTACATAGTGATAAAAATTATTAATATAATTTTCTTTTATTTATAAGAATTAATTTCACAAATATATTTATTTATTACATAAACATTATAACTTTCTAATCAACTTTTTTAAAATTATTTAATTAATCGAAGAATATCTTCGGTCATTCATATGAGTGCGTATATTATCGCCAAAAAACTCAAAATGGCTGATATATATATATGTATATATATACTCTCGTAAGAAGCATTTTGTGATATTGTATGTTTCTATTACAGCTGTAACCCCATCTATTAATTGTTATAGTACTGTTTCGTACGTCAATGAAGATTTGATGTTTTTTGCTAATTAATACAAAATATAAAAATTAAAAATGAAAGATATGCAAGTACTTGAGAAGAAGAATGTCAGTAATTAAAGTAAACATATGTTCTCGTACAAATATTCGTGAAAATGTCATGAAAAAGAAAGGAGGCAAAAAGAGACTTCTTTTAACACTTTTTATCGGGAGTTCACAACCAATCGAACTGTAGAGTGCGGCGTACTTGCTCATTGGAGAGAGAGAAAACATTCAGCTCAAGGAAACAACTTTACAACGTTTATTTTCTGAGAGTAGTCGTAACGCAACCTGTGAGTCGTAACTCGGTATCCGGAAAATTTTCAGAATGAATTTAGAAAAAATATAGCATATTCTTAAAAAATAAAAATATAATCTACAATTATACTACATCAAGATATGTTGTGAAATATTTTCATGTGGTTCATTATAAACTGCGTTTTGAATACTTGCAATCATATAGTGGTTACAATTTCAACGTAATATAATTTTGAAAAGACGCAGTTTGTTTTACTTTTTTATCGTATGTGAATGTGGTCCTTTTTATAAATCAAGTAAATTATAGAAAAAAAAAATTTCTTTTTATACTATTCTTGTTTATATTTTAAGGTATGTTTTATTTCTTAAGATATTATTCTCTTATTTATTAGAAAGTTTTTAATTTCGTTATTTATCTGATTTGTGTAATAATTTAAAGCTCAGTCAATATTCATTGTTTATAATTAATATATATTTTTCTAGATTATTCGTATTCCTTTTTAAATAAGAATATTAAAAATTTAATTTGACATTTACTTAGTAATTTAGTTAAAATTATTGAACTTTTCAATGTTTCTTGTTCTACCAAGGATTAATATATTTTAAGGTTTATTATATTACACAACTATAAATGTAAATATAAATATTATAATTAAAACCATATTATTAATCTATCAGGTATTCTTATACATTTATATAATTAGACTTATAAAAATAACTGTATAATTTATTTAGATTATTTCATTACCTGTATCATAGTAACTTAAATTAAGTTCAGATTTACTATAATTTTATATCGATGTATTATAATTATTTGTATAAAAACAGATGTTGTCAATTTGTTTAATAAGTTTTAATTTATTCAACATAATATGAATTTACAGCTTCAATGGTTACTTTATATTTTTCTCAAATGCTTTAACAATTTTGTACCTTATTATTAATGAATTTATGATATGGCTTTAGAAAATATTTATTGAAATTTGAAGATATACTTTTGTCTATATTATGTATTTAAGTAATTTTTATAATAATTATCAGAGTTTTATTTAAAAGAAATTGAGTCGAAAACAAGATGTCAATAAAATTTTTATATTTTATAAAATAATTATTTAAAAGTTTGTAATATTTAATTTATTTGATATCTAATACAATCTTATAAATTTATATTAATTTTATTGTTCTAATTTAATAAAAAATTATTTTTTAATACTTCCATCAATATTAGTACTAATCAATATTATAATTGGAAAGAAATTATATAAAAAAATTTATAATTAAATTTCTTTTTCATGTGATATTTTCATTACAAAATTTATAAAATATGAATTATTAAAATTCTAGAAAAAATTGCATTTAAAATTAATTTAAAACTGTAAATGCAACTATTAACTATCCTAAAAGTCAATGATTTATTTACTTTTAAACTATTATTTTTGTACAAAAAGATAAATTGAACGATTTACTGAATTATTTTTTTTAATTTCAATTTCAGAGTATTTGTAAATAAACAATAGAATATAGATTTCAAACAATGGGTTATCTCTATCTGACCACTTGTAATTTACAAAAAAAACTTTCATATATTACTTTGTCCATTACAACCTACTGTATAACCTGTTGTCTCTCACAATGTAATGTTGACAGACAATATTTCACAATTTAATTTTTTCCTTAATCAATAAAAATATTTTGATTTAATTATATTTAAGTTCTTTATTTTAAAAAACAGTTTATTTTAATAATAAATTATATCAATCTTAATTTATATAATATTTTTTAAATTAAAAACTGATACTTTCAATCAATCATCAAAAGTATAATATTATTAAAAATCAGCATTAAATACTGTAATGATATTATAAGAAAGAATCGTTAACTTTTATGTATAAGAAATTTTTATACAAAAGTAAAAAGATTATTATAAATCAATTTTATCATTGACATTATATATTAATATATTATATATTAATATTTGAAAATAACACTATTTATTTAGAATGTAAAAAAATATAAATTATTTTATTCTTTATGATTTACAAATAATAAATTGATATATCCAAAAAATGTACAACATATAACTTCTTTTTCTGATTTATTTGTAATATGCATAACGATAAACATATACATTTCAATGATTATGTATTATTTTTTATACAAATTTTTATAAGTCATAGTCATTTATTTAGTTATTTGCACTTTATTCTTGAATAATTTCAAAATATTTTTATTGATTACAGGCACGTTTTAGTAAATAATAGAATACAAGTATAATTCTGATTTGATAAGTGAAAAAGAAAACCAGACTATGATTCAGGTTTATTTAAAATGAAAAAGTAGCCTTAGTTAAAAATAGGTAAGAAGAATGTTTATTTAAAATCATATTTAATAATAAATTCGAATTATTTTAGTTGCAATTTTTTAAACATAAATTAAACAATTAAAAAATTTAATCATTATAAATGATTATGGTTTTTAGGAGTAATTTAAATATGCTTAGTTGTACTTAATATTAATTTATGCTACTTATTCTGTGTTATAAATTTTATTTATAAATGATTGTTTTCGTTTAAATGATTGATTTTTTTAATAGATTTAAAGAAAATCAAAGTTGTAAGTAATCATGTGTCAACTATTTAAAATAATGTGAATTCGATCTTTTACATGTAATATTACAAACGTTTCTATGCTAGCATTACATAAAATTAGTTATCTTGAAAATAAATTCATATTAAAATTATTGCATTTTTTTCATCTTACTGGAAAGTAATAGAATTTCGAATCATTTTTAATTTGAAATTCGACTAGTTTCATGAAAGTTCTCATATCTTAGTGTCATTATTTTTAAAAAATTATGTTTTTATCTGAATTTACGATAAGAAGATAAATATTAAAATTTACGGTGTTAATTATTTACAATTTTATACGCGTTCTCTTATTTCGAATTCGACAAAATTATGTACATATTTCCATTTTTTTTACATGTAAAAAGTTATTTATAATATAAAATCAAAATGATCCTAAGTTTTGATGAATCCTACAAAAGAAAATTAAAATCGATATTTTTAAATTAGTAGAAATGATATTGATCTGGAAATTTAGAAACTCGAATTTTTTATAAATAATCTTTTTATGAATGTCCATATACAAGCATACTATGCACTAAATAGTATTGATAATGAAAGAAAAAAACAGTAAAAATAAGTTTTAATTTGATCTGAAATAATTTTTTTAATTGATACATCTAAAATTTCTTTTCAGATTGTTAATACTTTATCCTAATAATGAAAATATACACTTATAATCTATTACCTATTACAAAAAAATGAAGTAATATTAAATTTTAAATATGTTTTTTTGTTTATATTATACATAATTAAGAATTATAGAAAAATATGAATACTTTTAATACCACACAATAATTTCGAAAGCAAAACTGCTTATAATTTATAAAAGTATCTAAGTAAAATTAATTTATAACTTTTACAATTTTTTTCCAATTATCACATGAATATAATAAATAAATATTTTTTTATTATTTACTAATAAAGTTATTTAGATAATCACTATTATTTATTTAGATATAACCATCATTCGAATGAAAATTAATTTGCTTAATTAAAAAATAATCTAATTCAAATTTATTTTTGATTGATAAACAATTTATTATTTGAATTTAAAAATAAACTTTCTTAAGTTTAATATCTTAATATAAATATCTAAATTATATAGATTGTTTTATCCAAATAATAATAAAATTTGTTAGACTATAAAATATTAGAAAGACACTTTGAAATAAACAAATTTCTATTGTCAAGATTCAATTCTATAAAAAATAGATTTTTTGAGTACCTTATTACTAAATATTTCTGAAAATGTGCAGTTTTAACTGTTTTGTACTCACACAATAATTTATAAAGCATAACGAAAAATAAGAGTTACTTTGTAATATATTTTTTTTCATATAACATAGTTTTTATTTATACTATAATAAAAAGTAATAGTTAAAGAAATAAAAATTTTATTTAGAAAAGAAAATATTTACAGCGATTGTAGAATTATTACATTCGTCATCATGTATTAAAAATATTATAATTATATATTTTGTTAATAAAAAAATAAAAAATTTTATATTCTATCTTTATTACATATAATAATGATAGTATTTATATCTATAACATCACCGTTAATTTTTGCAATAGTTGATACAAAATTTATACAACTTTTTTTACTAATTAATACTTTACAAAAATATAGGAGTATAAAATATAAAATTTATTATTAGAAATATTTTTTTGAAGCTATATTTAATTAATATAGATAAAAATATATATATTAAAAGAAAAAAATGTTTAAATGTAATTTTTTACTTCTATTTTTAACTATATATGTCTATTATATTGTTGTTATTCACAATTTTCATTTTAAATTGTGAATTTATTAAAAATATGTTTCATACTTAGAAGAAAATCATATAATAAATCTTATAATTTAAATTTAATGAATATTTTTTTTAAATTGCTGTAATTAATACAATTAAAACTAAAAATCTTCTATTATTATTGGTGTTTCATTTTACATAAAACTTAAATAACAGTAATTAAAAATTTACTAGTTTTTCCTTAACGAATATTTTATTCACTTATTTTAATATTACTAATAAATTGAAGTGCAACATTCGAATTTTTAATTATAAATTTTTAAATTTAATTTTGTATAAATTTGTGTGACTTATGTTGATCAATATAATTTGTAATTATTCATTATTACTTTGTATAAACTTCATCAATTTTGAAATTTTTTATCTATCTTCTTTTTTCTTCTGAATTTAAAAATTTTTTAATTTATAATAATTTGAATTTTTTTTTTTTTAATTTCTTTATATTAAAATAAACTTATCATTTATGTAACTGATTAATTTATGCATAACTGAACAATTTTTTTACTTTTATGTACGTTTCATAAAGTTTCTATTTATTTTATGATAATGATAAATAAATATAAAACATTAATATTCTGACAAATACATTGAAGAAAGATGGAAAAACTTTCACTCATTAAGTATACATTTTTGGAATTTCAGTATTTGATAATTTATGCATTTTAAAAACTATAATTTTTTATTCAATATTGTTTATTCTTATGATAAAAAACAAATCTATTATGTTAATTTGAAAAGTATTTATTATTCTATCAAAAACTTTTATTTTGTGTTAATACTTATTAATATTCTTAATTTTAAGTTATTTTTGTAATTAGTACAATTGCAATTATTTTATTTCTGCATGAATAATGCGCGTGGTAATCATGCAGACAAGTTGTTTTTATATCACCTTGTGCATGCGTTGAACACGCATCTTATGAACACATATGTCAATTTAATGTTTGTTTTACTTTTGATTTAAATTATTTAAATTTTATTATTACTTACAATAAGCATTATTTTTTAACACAAATACTTATTGGAAATTTTATAAATTTTTACAACAAAAATATTTAATTATACATAAATATTAATTCATTACTTTTACTGTTTATCGCGATTAATTTTATTTAAATTTCTTACTCACCAAATTAAAAAATTCAATCTTTTATGAAAAATTACAATTTAGCATGACACTGCTATTGATAGCACGTCATTAAACGCTAATAAGATTAATTCACTGATAAAAATAATACTTTTGATTCTAATTAAAATAAATACTTTTATAGTTATAAAAATACTTTTTTATGTATATAAAATTATTATTATTAATCAAAATATTAGTTCATATTAAGTACTATAAAGTAACAAAATATTTTAATCTTAACATTAAATTTTCTTGTAAAATTTTTTTTTAAATAAATGAAACATTAAAAACGAAAAATAAACACTGTTTAGAAAAATAAATATAAATGGTTTGATTTCAGATGTAATAAAACTTTCATTTAAAAAATAAAGAAATATAACTACTATTGTATATTGCTTATATAACATGGGTATAATTTATATATTTCATTCTATTGCATTCTATTGTAAATGTGCAGTTACATACTAGATTTGGACATTCTTTATGATTAAAACAGATTAAGTATATTAAGATTTTAATCATTCATGAAAAATATGAATTAAAAACGAATCAACCATTATAAATAATAAATAGCTATAATAAAAACATTATAATATTCTATTATAGTTTAAGATAATTACTTGGTTTTAATAATTTATAATTTCTATAATTTTGTATTGGAATGATAAGATTATCTTACCAGCATCACAATAATAAATCAAGTCACGACATACATATTTAAATAAAGTTTAATGAATACGAGGAAGAATTTTGAAATGGAACATGTATCACTTTTTTGTATATATAATAAAACTTCATTAAATTGAATGTCTCATTTCAACATTGATTTTGTAGGCAGTGTTTTGTATCATTTTTTTATTTTGACTGATTTTTGACACATCAGTGAGAAACAAGAAAATAAATAATGATACATATTACTTTTTATTGTAATTATAATTTTTTTAAGAAAAATTAATAAGTTTTTAAAAAATAGTATACTATGATTAAAGATTTATTATTACTATATAAATAATTTTAGCTTATTCAGTGAAAATAAGTAATATTTTATTGTTATTACTCTTAGAATAAAATTATTTTCATTAATCTCTTTTAATCTTGGTTAGCTGAGTTATTTTACATTAAAAACTAAAAGGAATCTTAAATTGTAATGTACATTTGAAAATATAAAAAGACCCATTTGTATCAACTTGATAAGAATGTTATTTTTTTATTATAATTGCAATTTTAATTAGTTGATCTAATTTAATAGTGTCTATACGTATGTGCGTGTGTATTTCTTTTATTATCAGTCTACAGATGACTATTAAATCTACAGTTTTTTATATGATTAGATAATTTGTCTAAAAAGGAAGGCTTTTGCGTATTTTTACTTATGCTTATTATATATATACAATGATCTTTATGAAATATTTGAATTAGATTTATATTATAATAATATTATCGATAATACAGAAAAAGTTTTGAATCTAATTTCGATTTCTATCAAAGTAAATATTAAATCTATGATTCACTTTTTTCTTTGATAGGTATGTATGCGTTTTGTAGAACTTATATTTTACATTTATTATAACTTCTAAATCTTTACTTATCATTTTTTTACATAATAAAAATTTTCATTTCTTGTTTTATAAAGTTTTCACTACTATGTACTTCCTTTACATATCTACTTTATATTTATACTATCTCTTGTATTTAGATGTTTCATTTATAATCTAGTCTTATTTTTAATTTTTTTAAAAATTGCTTTTATTTTTTTGTTTCATTCTTTGTGTTTTTATTCTATTCATTTTTCCTATCTGTATAATGTACTTTAATAATATATCTTTTTCCACTCGTTTTTTTTAATTAATATTGTATTTGTCTATTTTTCTATACTATTTAATTCAGTTTTATTCCATGTTTCACTCTGTTGTAGTGAATAATTTTTTTATATCAATGGTTATTTCAAAATTAAAAAGATTATTGTAGAATTTTTTAAATAAAATTACTCAAATTCTAATCATTCCAAGTGATTCATAACATAACATTTAAGAAAACTGTAAAATATTTATACAAAATAATAATTCATAAACCAAGAGATCGTTTATACAATAGCTATGTTTAATCATAATTAATCATCATTATAAATACTAAACTTTTTCTCTATAGTTTTCGAATTTTCAGCATAATATATATATATATTACATAGCCTGTTCACAAAATTTTGATTCCATTTTTAAATATCTATAATTTTAAAATAATTTAAATAATTATATTAATTTATATTAAATTTTTTTAATAAATGACAGTTAATCCACAAAATAAAAAAATTATATTGCGGGATGATTATAATATAATCATTATTTAATTTCTGATGAAGAATTTTTTTTTCAAAGCATATACTAACTTTCTCTTTTAAAAACCTATCAAACGAAGTTCTTTCTTATTTCCGTTTTTGTTAAATTAATTTTTGCACTAATATTTAAAAAAATATTAGGAAATTTATAAAATTAACTGTTAATTTTAGATGACAATAAATAACAATAATAAAAATATAGTGAATTTAAAACCTTTTTTACTTCTTATTAATGAAAATATAAACAACATATAATAGAACACAAAAGTGTTTGTGGCAACCGTAAAAAATTTTTAGAAATATTATATTCTACGTGCTTTATGATATTTACTTTACTATAATTTAATGTTTTTTTTTCTAAAAATTTAAACAATTAACTTACAGTCATTAATACATTTTTTTAAATAATAACATTGTAGATTTTTCAGAGCACAATTGTACTTCATGCATTAGAATTTTAAATATTATGAAAGAAATATTGAAATTCATTTACTATAATTTAGAAGTAAATAAATAATCAAATAAGTTATTTAAAACATACCAGATAAAGTAATAACTTATGTGTATTGTCTGGCTTTAAAGTTGATTTTTATTGATAAAGTTGATATTTTGTTCATAATTTATACATATATTTTTTATAAGGAATTTAGATTTTTTTAATTACGAAATTAGTGAATATCATAAATTAGTATATACTTTAATGGTTGTATTTAAGTATTATGTATATTGAATAGGCGGATCATTTTATCCGCAAAAAATTTCTTATAAACTAGAATAATTAATTACATTGAAATTATATGAAAAAACGTATACGAAGAAGCTTAAAGTACGTTTTATATTGAATTTTAATATTTAACATTTAAAGATAAGTATTTTTATTCGTTAAACTGCTTATTTTCAATATTATATGTTATTTTATTAAATGGATTTGTTTTTTAATTTTTATAATAAAAAAATTAAAAATTTTAATATTAATATTATGTTATGTTTTGTAGTTGTATCAACGTATTATTTAATAAATGTAACATTATTTTTATAAATAATTTATGTGAAAAATTTAATTTCAGCACTAAAAACTTTATATTATATGAATTTAAAATTTTAGTCAAAATCATTTTAAAGTGACTGATGTAATATTTTTACTTTTGGAAAATAACATTTTATTTGATTTTCTGTTGTAGACAATCCTTCTGATATTGATCACATTTATTTATAATGTTTATAAAGTATGACAATTAAATTTTGAATAAAATATATTATAAAAAAAAATCGTAAGGGTTGAAAATTATTTAAAAGTTGAATTGATGGTAGATATAATTATTGTATAAAAATTTGTATGATAGCAAATTTGGTAAGTTTGTGTATTATATCTCTATATAATATCTTTGTTGCAAAATTCCTTTTAATGCCTTTCATTATTTCATAAAAATGTATAAATGTTATATTACTGAATAGTTTAAATTCGTGTGGTTTAAAAATAAATAATAAAGTCAAAAATATAACAATAAAATAATTATTTGAATACTCGATGAATTTTTACAAGAAAAATTTTATTGTTTATATTATTTATAAAAATTAGTTAAATTTATTAAACGCATACAGTATAAAATTTGAAAATGTAAAAAATGTACCCATAGCTAAGATATTATTTATATTAAATTCTTTAAAATTGACTGTAAAATATATTTGTATTATATATTTTTGACAAAAGAAAAACTGTACAATACTCAATTACGAATGCATCGAACAAATAGCATCCCCTGATACGCCTATCAAAGTCAGAGGTTTCAAAGGCTTAGATAGCAAGAAAGAAATACAAAGAAGGGAAACATAAGATCGACATACGCATATACGGCACATGCATACTCGCAAAAGAGATGAAAAAACATTGAGTGAAAGAACAAAGAAGCACAATGCAACTTGTCCCCTGGTCTCCCACTATTCACGCATGCGCACCTAATGCGAAAACATGCACCATGTAAAAGCGAATGGACGACAGAGTAGCCATCACTGACGGTCAACGGTGACGGCCCTCGTGTCTTTGTCACAAAAGTTGTTATTCCTAGGTCGTAACTGCAGTTGCGGCCACGGAACTTTTTCGAAGTCAAGTAGTCAGTTGGTTTCGAATCGCGAAGTCGTGAGTATCGTTGTTCAATATAGGTCGTTGCTCGACGTACGAATCAAATATCTGACAACTACGTACAAATACATTCTCGGTCAACATTCGGAAAATTTATCAGACGCGATATTTGGGTGGTAGGAATACGGTCAACTCACCGAGTGCGATGAGTATGGTGTTCGATATTCCAATGACAAACCATACCGCTGCAAATTGAAAAAGGTGAGAAGTGACCAATACTTTAAGGAATGTATTATTCGTAAATTGATGTTTTGTAGCTGAATATTAACTATATACTTATTGTAAAGCCGTTGATATAAGTAAGCTTCGACTGCTTACGTAAAGTCAGATTAGCTTAAAACATGAATTTTTAGTTTATGTACAATATTAGAATGACATTGCAATTTTGCTATCAATGATTTTTTCGCAATGAGAGTATAAATGACATTAAAGTTTAAGTTAAAGTTCAACAAGTGCGCGCCATACTTTTAAACATTTTTATTAATTTTATTCAATAAAAAACTTTATGAAATAAAAAAATTAATCTTCAAAATTTTACTTTTGCAAAAATGAAAACAGAATTCTTATTCTGATTATATTGAAAAAATAATGTTTAAACTATGTTAATAAAATATGTATTATATATTATTAATAAAATGTTTAAATTAAAAAATTATATTCGTTTATTATTTAAATTCTATTACCCTTCATCTCGCTTTTATTATTTATTATTTATTATAATATACGTTATATAACGTTTAAAAATTGTATATTAATGATAACTTCTCAATCTTTTGTAAAAAATTAAATGGTTAAATTTATCAAAACTGAAGAAATATTGTTAATTTATTGAATTACCAAATTTTTACTTTTATCATTTACTTTTATTAAGTAAATAGATTATTTTATAATGTAAAATATTTTCCAACAATCTTGAAAAAAATTTTCTTTTCCTTAGTGTTTTATATTTATAAATACAAATATAATTAAATATTTAAACATAAATATGTAACATGTGTTACAAAATATAAAGGCTCTTATACACTTTTTTATATTATAAAATAGAAAACTTTGATTTAAGAAATAATGATTTCAGAAAAATATTTTAAAAAACATTATTTTTTAATTAATATATTTTAATTTATTTATATTTTATTATGAATATGCAATTTTGTTCAATATATTTGATTCGATCGATAATTTCGTGATTATAATAGGTATTCATAAAGATTAACATATAGATTACACACATATATATAGATTATGCTGCATATTCTTTAAATCTTATCATACTTTAGGCAGAATTTATCTACCATTCGAATATTAATTGAATTAACAAAAACATTTTTTCATGTATTTTTTCATGTATTTTTTCATGTATTATAAATTTTATCTTTCACAAAATATAATTTCTTAATACTAAGTGATTATTTGACATTGTCGGTAAAAACTCGATGATTTCCAAATTTCTCACGTCGTGATATAATTTCTAATAAATTTTACATTACACAAAACAAAAAGGAACCTATTTATGTTAATATTAATTTAAAAAATCTTATTAACTCAAATATATAAATCTTTGCATGATTTGATAACATGAATTAAATTGAAATAAAATATATGTAAAGAAATCAACATTACAAACATACTTTTTATATGAATATCCCTAGATATTTTGTTAAAATTTACCACAATAGTAAAAAATTCTACAGCTTTCACGAAATATAAATAAAAAATTTTATACAAAAACGTAAATTTTTTATAATATTTTATTTCTGAATATTTTTTTTTGCACATTAAAATAAATAATAATTATCTGAGGCAATTTAGATAATATTATAAAATATATTTATCAAATTAGTAAATGGTTATTAATTTTGCAGGGAAAAATTCTGATTTTCAAGAAAAAAGAAATATAGGTAAGATTCAACGAAACAAAGCATCTTAAATTGAATACAATTTTGCATCGCATTCTAAGAAAGGAAACGAGTTTTGAGACTTGAAACATTACGAAAAGAAGTATATACGATGAAGCTAGAAGGAAATAGTTCACACGAAGATGACAGCAATGGAATTTTATTACAATCTAGGAAAAATTCAGCAGTGCGTTTGCAAATCGTACCCACTAAACCAAAAACAATTACGCACTTGCCTAAAAGACCACCTGTTGATCTTGCATTCTCTGACCTGACCTATAAAGTACGAGAAGGCCGAAAAAGTAGTGAGTATTTTTTGCATTATTACTATAATTACTTTATAAATAGGGTTTTTAATACATAGCTTATCTTATAAGACTATGAAGAATATAATAGAAAAACAGCATATAATTATTAAAAAGTCAAATATCAGTAGATAAAAAACTATTTTTTATTCATTTTTATACAATGTATGTGTTTTTCTGAAATATAATTATTCCAATCACGTTAAATTTTTAATATTTAGAATCTAATAAAGAATTAAATATAACGATTCAGTAAAAAATGCATTTAATTATATAATTCTTCGTTTTTTAATTTTGTTTAAATATGGCAATATATATATTACTTCATTTATGATATTATTTGTCCAAACCTAATTACATTTCCTAATTTACTCAATTGATATTCAGAAATCTAGGTTATTTATATAACTTAATTAAAGTTTTTAATATCTAGAAATAATTTAAAAATTAGTTTGTATTCTTATATTATAAAATCATAATTATTTGTGAAATATATAAGTTCTTCATCCATGTTTTGTACAGTGAAGTATAATATCTTGGTATCCAATTTATTAAAAATTATTTTTTTAATAGAAGATTTACAATTAATATTTAATTGAATATTTTTTAAAGATACTAAATGTTTACTTAAATATGATAATTTTTTAAAGATAAATTATAGTTTTAATTATTAATAATAGTAATGAATAATATTTATAGAATATTGGAAATTTCTATATATTTGATATTAGTCATTGAACTGTAATAAAAAACTTATTTCAAATTTTTACTTTGAAATAAAAAATTAATATAAAAAATCTATAAATAGATTTATTAATTTACTAATTTATAGTTTTTGATAGTAATGGATATCAATAAAATATCATATATTACTCTAATAAAAGACGTATGTTTATGAAGCTCAAACTGTTGAATAAATTTTTAAGTATCTAATCGATACATATTTTTCTTATATTAATTTTTTCTATTTATTATTTAAAAAACATTACTTTTTTAATAGATAATATATTTTAATAAATTAAAATATTATTAAAATATTATTAAAATATTTTATAAATTTTAAAAATATATCTACATAATTTTCTTCTTAATGATAATGTAAACAATCTATTCTTTTTTATTATTATCAATAATAAAATTATTAAAAATTACTTTTCTGTAATTCATTTCATGGAATAAAAATAATTATAATGCAAAATTATATTAACTTTAATAGTAAAATCTTAATAATTTTGTTTCTAATAATATGTAATTGAAAAGAAAACAGATCGTATCGTTTACACGATTTCAGCGAATCAAATAAATAGATGTATCGACATGTTTTCAAAAGTTTGTATTATTTTTTTAAACGAAGATACTTTTCACTATTTGACAAACGAATGTTGAATAATTAGTTAATATAGTTAATATACCTTTTACTTAAAAATAAAAAATGAATCAAATATACGATAATTACTTATTGCGTTAACGAAGGTCTTAAATACCGTAATAAAAAATAACATTCCTTTTGTAAAAAATTTAAATACTATTATTATATCAAAAAAGAAGAATAATCATAATACTATGATATAACTAATTTATAATTTTTATTATTTCGTATATAGTTACAAATTTGATATTTACTACGCTGAATTTAAAAATTTTTCAAATATACTTTAAATTCAATGTATATTTAAAAAATACTTTATCAAGTTATTATTATTATTTTTGTTGTTAATATAAAAAATTATTTTAATGTAAATCAATTACCAACTTTTATATTTAAAATATAACCTAATAAACTGAACAATAAAATATTTCAATCCTTCAATTGAAATTTTGTATATCAATGATCATTAATAATGTGTTTTATAAAATATTTGTAATAATATTATTAATAATAATTTTCAAATGATTAAGATCAAATCAATTAAAATAGTAACATACATATTTAAAGAATACAGTACGCTAGTAAAATAAAGTATTAATACGTGTATATAAATATAATTTTAATAAATCATGTAAAAAATATAAATATGTATAATGTATACAAGAAATTCACATTTTAATTCATACAAAAAATTTTTTATATTAATTTATAAAAAAAATTCATGAAGTAAATTATTCAAAATAATATAATTTTATTTATATATGAATTAGAATATAAATATTTATAACACACATTAATGACATACACTAAGAGTTTACACTCGTCATCATTATATTAAAATTATTTTTTGAGTTCAAGTCTACTATAGATTCACAATAAAATTTTTTTTGGAGAAATATCCTATAAATAAAGAAATATTTCGATTACTTAAAATTTAAACCCACTTAGAGATTATGAATAAAAGAAACATATAGCGTGTATTAAATCATTTCAATAAATTTAATATACATAAAAGTAATATTTTTATTTTTATATAGTTATGCATATTTTGAAATATAATTATTTCTTCTATCTTTAACATCGTATTAATCTAATAAAATATTTTTTTTAAATTGATGATATATTTATAAAATAAAATAATAAAATTCATTATATTTTTTAAAATTTAATTTATATAAATATATATTTATGTTTATTATTGTAATATAAATTTTACATTAGAAATATACATTTATATACAGAATTTAACATATGTTATTATATATATTTAAAACTTGTACTGTAATACTTATCTATATAAAATCTTTTTTAATTTTTTTATGACATTTAATAACGTAATAAAAATGTACATCTATAGAATTTATAATTAAAAAAATTATTCAGATTTTTTTTTGATTTTTATGTATGTTACGTTTTAATTCATCACTATTTCTAACTAGTAATGATGTTTTAATTTATACGAAGCTGCAATGTCAAATGTCGAATATGAAAGTCACATAAGACGATTATAATGTTTTGAACATATAATTTAACAATCATTTTTGCATTTTATGAAATCAAAATATACCTTTGTAGATAATATAATTTGTATTATAACTTTTATTTTAATTTTTCATTTAATTTATTAAATATCAATAGACGTTTTAGCTATTAGATTTAAATTCTGGCTTTTATTCATTGTTTGATAGAAAAAATTTTTGTAGTGGTCATAACCACTGCACAAAAGTATATAATTTAAGTCAAATATACGAAAATAGATGAAAGTGCAATTAATAATAGAGTATGAACTTATATTTAATACAACAATTACGTTGTTTTATAAAAGTAAAAATAGAAATGTTTTTATTACAAATTTATTGTTAATGATAGTACAGAATGAAATTCTTTCAAATTGTGTAATTGTTTGTATTTGATAATATGAACAATAAATAAATACTTTACAAAAAACAAGACAGTTTTAAAGAGTTAAAAAAATATTTCAGCAAATTTCTTTACGATTCATTAATTAGTTCGAATTTTTAAGAATTTTAATATAGCGATCTTTTATACATTAATAATAATAAATTTTGTTATTTATTAATTATATTTATATTGCAATAAATTAATTTATGAAGAATTAAATTGCATTCATTAGAATATTTTACTTTCGTTTATTAACTTTTAGTATTTGTAATCACTATAACATAATATTATTTAATTATTATTTGACACGATTTTAATTTTAATAGTTTTAATTTTTATGTAAATTTTTATATTGTATACTGTTTAAATTTTCAATAGATATATAGTAGATTTGTACATAAAATCCAAGTTTTGACATTATAAACTTTAAGTTATTTAAAGTAACTTCCTTAATTTTATGCAGAATATAAACATTAAAGAAAAGAAAACAGTTTGATCGTTGACTTTAAATTTTTATAAATATTTATTGTTCGTATGACTTTCCTACATACGTCTTCTTAAATTGGTACATTACATGAGAATATTCAATATAAAATTATATATTTATTTACTTTAATTGTAAAAATTAAACTTATATAAATATGAATTTATATCTAAAATTCTACAATTGTTAATTAAAATGTTATTGTGTTTCATTTTTTTTTCTTATATGGTAATATTTTATGAATTCGTAATATATAGTCATGTATGACATCATGTGCATAATGTATGTTCAGTTTGATCAAAGTTGAACTATATATGAATCATAAGAAATCATATACATATATATAGGTAAAACTATAATTTGATAAATATATAATTCATTAAATTTTGTACAAGCTTTTATAAACTTATGCTGTAATAATAATGTTATGTTTTTATAAACTTATGCTTATTTTTTTTAAGAATTTTCATATTTTTAAAATATATATCATTAATTACGTTCAATTATACTGATTTAATATTAATATTTTGTGATACAATATAATAAATTTATAATTTATTAGAAATATACTGTACGTCGATTCTTTTATATAAATCAATATTTATATATTGTATATGTCTAAATTATTATATTTGGCGGTTTTAACATAATATAGATGTAGCCATATTACTTTTGTAATATTTATATAAATACAGCTTTTATCAAGTTAATTTGTTTACAACTTTTGAAGATTTATATAAAATAAATTAACATGTTTTTTATAATTTATGCAAGTAATTCATTTTCATGTAATTTTTATTTATTAAAACATAAAATAAAAAGAATTTAGTTGACAATTTCAAAAATAAAAATTTTACTTTTATTGAATGTCAATATTATAATTTTATAATTCAATCAATAAAAATTAAATTTACATGTCAATATAATAACAAAATACATATACCACTTTAAAAGTATGCTATTGTATAAACAAATTTAAAAACAAAATACTTATTTTAATAATAAAGAAACATGATTTTACACCACGATAAAGTAATGCTTGTAATTAATTTGTAATTAATTTTGTAATATATTTTTACAACTATAATACATAAATTGGCATAATTTAAATGTAATTATATGTGACTGTAAAGGATATTATATAATGTATTATTTATTTAGAAAAATTTTTTTATGTTACAAAATAAGATTTTTATTTTAAACATTAGAAGATAATTACTCTTTCTTGATTTTTATATTTTATATAACTTTTGATAGAAAATTCATTTACTATTTTAGAGTTTTGTATTTTTATTAAAACCTAGGTTTATTAATATTCAATTCCAATCACATGAATTAATTAAATTTTATTTATAGGAATGTATTATTTTATGTAATTGAAACGCAAAGTTACGAACAAAACATTTCAATTGTATATAATGTTGGTAAAAGAGAACTATGGCATTAACGCAATAAATTTGCGTATTTAGAACAATTTCTAATAAATTGTTTTTTATATTACTAGGGAAAAAATATTATCTTAATGATTTTTTATAAAAATATGGTAAATTTTTAAATTACAAGTCTCGATTACAATTAGAATTTTTATAAATTTCTACTTAATCAAATATTTTTATAGATATATTTATTAATCCGGTCAATTAGGTTCAATTTTACATTATTTATTAATGCGTGTATTCTTGTTTTAATTTCATGTTTATAATACCTAGTTTTCAAATAAGTTAATAATTTTCTAATCTAAATCTTTAAACGTAAAATTAAACAATATTTTGTATAATGTGCAAATTTGTACATATAAAGTAAAATTTATAACCGCTTAAATTATAATTATATCTTATTTAATAGATACATAGTTTTTTTACAGTATTTTACAAAAAGAAATTACAACTCTTTTTTGATAGTTATATTTGACAACTTTTTTCGACTTATGAAAAGCTTCATCACGATTATTTAATAATTTGGTCTATAGTATATATATTCTAAAAAATTTAGAGGCGTATAATTAAGTATACAACATTTTATAAAATCTATAAGAAAATTCTAGATTTGGTTATGAATAATATGAATTATTAACTCATTCATTTCAATAAAATAATTAAAACACAATGACTTTTTCAATTTTTTTTTCCAATTAATTAAAAATTTAATGGTTTTATATATATTTCATTTCATATATTACTTATATTTATTTTTTGGTTTTGAATTAAATATTTTGAATATACTCTTATCATTAGTCAGAATTATTAATTAATTTCTACTTATAAAATTGATCGATAGGATATTTTTCATATTAAATATTACACATGCAACAGATTTTATATAAATGTGATAAATTGTAGATATGCAATATCGACAATATAATAAATATATAATACATTTTATAACTTAAATTCACGTTATAATTTGTGAGAAACAAAAGAAAAAGTACTAAATTTTTTCAATCTTTCTTATTCACATATATATCTGCAATATATTACATAAGCAATTTTGTTTTTGAAATTTTTTTTTCATCTATCTATTTATAAAAAAAGAATACAAAAACTTGAATGGATTAAATTTATTTGAAAAACCAATTTTTAGTCATAAAATAATAAGTTTAATTATGCTATTTTCTATTATTGATATAACTATAATAACGTGTGTTATTATAATTAAAAATAATAAATGTTTAAAATAAAATTCTTTAATTCCATTAATATGATGATTCAATCAGCATAATTATTCAAATTTCTAAAATAGTACAAGAAAGTATTGTTTTAATAATATGAATATTTTATATGCAAAAATATACTAATATTATTTTTTGTTCATAAAAATAACTACATTGTGTTACTTAAAATTATTTTAAAAATATTTAATGTAATATGGTTTCTTAATTCATATATCTTAAAATATTAAATGAAGAAATTAAAATTTTGAAAACTGTTTTTTATTGTTTATTTTTACTATTATATTTATATTTATTTATAATTGTATCTTTAACTTATAATTCTACAAAAAATAAAATATTACACAATAAAAAAAGTTATCAAACTACACTTTCAGACTTAAAAAAAATTCGCTTTAAAATTCATAATTCTTTTCTTTGTGTTTTGTAAAAATAATGAAATTAGTAAAAAAAAAGATAAAGTAGTCACTATATTGAATCACGTAATAAACTCATTGGTTAAAATTTGATTTGTATCATAACTTACTTTAGCTTTACTAATTCGAAGTAAAAATATCGAAAAGTATCTTTTAATATGAATATATGTATATATATAATCATAGAGCTTTTTAAACGTCACATATTCTGTTATCATCAATTAATCATGGAAAATAACAAGACAAATAAGAAGAAAAAGTAATGTATTAATACGATAAGATTATTTAGATCTAACGGATTAACAAATATTTAGAATATCCAAATAATCAATAAATACATAAATAAATTGATATTTTTTAATTCTTTTATCATGGTTTTATATTAGAATTAAATTTTTTATTTATTTATAATTTTTAAAAACATTCAAAATAATTTATTTTAATATTTCATTTCAATTTTACATATATATTAGGGATCGTAATAAATTTGATTTGATATTTATAATATCTAATATGTATCAATTTTGGTTTATATATAATAAAAATCACAAGGTATAATATAAAACATAAATTTGTATCTATTTAATTTAAAAAATTACCTTGTACTTAAAAAATATTATTTACAAAAAAAATTTAATGGTTTTCTATCTTAATTTTCAATTTTTTTTTATATTTTTTATAATTACCATCATTTAAATTCCAGTACCAATCAAACTTTCATTATAGAGCGATCTTCTATAATTTAGTTTATTAAAATTATAACTTTTAATATCTGTTATTACTAAATGATTTTTTCTTTAATTTAATACTTTTACAATATTTCGTTTATTATATTTTAATTATTACTGTAAAAAAATTAATTGTATTTTACAATTGCGTTTATGTTATTTAAATTGATAATATGCTATTCATACTTAAAATAAAAAAACTAATTAATTAAATTTAATTAAATTCATTTTTTTCTAAAAAGACTTTTTATTTTGAATATCACTAATTAATATTATATACAAATTAATATGATGTAAACAATCATCGCATTAATATTACATCATATTCATAATAGAATTAAATAAACTGCAATATTCAAATCATTTCTTTTCACTCAATCAAAAGTTTTGTAGTAACTTTTTTATATTTAATATGGTAAATTTCTCTGGTATTAGATAGTCCATAAATTTAATAAAGTTAATTTAATTAAAAAATTTTTACAACTATAATAAAATATTTATTATATATATCTATAATAAAACTATCGTATATTCTATAAAAATAAAGTAAAAATTCTAATTATTAAAATTTTTATGCTCTTTATCTAATACAAAATTATAATCGAATATAGTTTTTATTTAAGTTTTGAGCATTAAATATACTGGATAATAAAATATTGTAAGTAATATACAGAAAATCAACTTGATTCAATTAAAATTAGTCTTTATTTTGATTAATAATAAAAAACAATATTTTAACCTTAATTTAACCTGTCACAAGAGTCTTAATATTAATATAAATATCAAATATTACATAAAACAATTCAATCAATCAAATAGAAGAAATTTAAATTGCACATAATACACGTTAATTGAAAAAAATCAATAAAGATTCTATCGTTTATTGATTGATATGATTTAATTTTCTAAATCTAATCTACTTCCAGTTGAACTTGTAAGCGAGGATAAAAATATTAATTATATAAACTTAATACAATGATGCAATTCATGTATATAAATTATTTTTAAGCGTAAAATTCAATATTTATATTTATGAAATAATATAATCATATGTTGAATTTTCGAATATATACGTTATTTTGTTCATGTATGTTTTATCACGTTTTAGAAGCATTCATTACGAAGAATAACCACTAACTCGAAAGCAAAGCGCGCGTGCGCGCGTGTGTGCATATGAAAAAACACGTGTGTATATATATAAATATTGCCAATAATGACCACTGTAGATTAGTATCAAACCAAATATCTGATTTGCCAAAATCAACATATAATTAAACTATATATACTAATGTCATTTCATATATTCTACATATTATACTTTCCAATAAAGAATCATTTATCATTTGTAATTTATTATTGATATATTGATCTATGATATCAATTCAATCTTTAAAATTTTAATTTCTTAAAAATGATAAAATATTAACCAATAATGTACTAGTATTAAAGTATTGAATACTGTTTTTTAAAAATTTGATAAAAATAATCAGCTAAATAAGTTACGAATTAGATTATGATATTTTGTTCAATTTTTAAGTTTCATATTTATTCATAATCTTAAGTATTTGTCCAAGATAAATTTTATCAACCTATATTATTACTTAATAATAAAAATTTATTTAATATGAGTTTAATTGATATGTTTTAATTTTTTAATAATTATTATTACATACATAGACGAGTTACTATAATGATATAAATTTTAATAATTTATTTCTTATAAAATATATCTACAAAATACAATTGCTCTGAAATAAAATAGTATTAAATTTTTTTGTTAACTATTTATTGTTAATGATTTTTAATGAGATCGTTTATTTTTTAATTTTTTAAACGAAAGAATTCAATTATAATACAAATATGAAATAAAATAGTTTTATCGATTATTTAATTTAAAGTTTATGAACCATTTTTTTCGATTAATTTAATAGAAAACAAATTTTTATCTATTCAAAGAAATAAAGTTTTCTTATTTCAATTTTTGGAAATAATCTTGTTTATTACAAAGATCTGTACGTCAGCATATACATATATACTATGCATCATTTAAATGAATCATTATTTTAATCAACATAATGTGCTTAAATTAAATATATATTAACAGTAATAATGGTAATATTCATATTATATTATATTAATATATCTAAATTTTAAATAAATTACAATCGAACGATCAAATAATAAATTTAAGTGAATATATAAATTTATAACTTCAACTTAAAAAAAATTTAATTGATATTTCTAGTAGTTCTATCTATTTAAAAATAAATGTTTGATTTAAAATATCTATCTAGCTAATTAAAAGAATGTTTGCATTAACTTTTTATATGTAAATTAATTGAAAATATTAAATGTTTTTATATTATAATTTTATTATTAATATTAAAAATAAATAATATAATTTTTAACATCATTAAATACTAATAAAAAAAATTTGTGTATTATCAATTTTTTATTTAAAAATTAATCATGACCTATAAATTTCTATCAATGAATAAATAAATATATTCTTAATTGGCTTAAAGAAGTCATATATATACATTTATCTATTTTGTTAAACTGAAAGCTGAATGTGATTTTTTAAGCATCTCTTAAAATTTAATTTTTTTCCTATTACTGTCTATTTTAAGTATCTGATAAACTATATTCTTTATCAAATAATTTACCATTAAAATAAATTTACTATTTGATGAAATAACTACTGTTTTCTTTATATTTGTTGTGTTGTAATATTTTATGAAATTTTTCTAGTGTTTTTGTAACAAAAAAATGTAATTAAAGCATCGATTCTTGAAGAAAACATTTATTTAATTTTTGACCAAGAATTCTCAGAACTAAATTATCTTAAAAAGCTAAAATATTTATATTTGATAAGAGTTTATCCGATTACTAAACAAGAATCTTAAGACAAATCTTCTTTTTATTAAATGGCATAGATTTTACAAAAAAAGATGAATTGTATAAATACAAAAAACAAATAATTTTTGTTGAAAAAAATATTTACAATAATATTGGTATTTTTTTCTTCGAAATTTGTATAAATATATATTTAAAAATACATTCAATTCTTTTTTATAAGATCTTTTGAAAAAAATGTTGTTAAAATTTCGATGTATTTTAAATTATAATAAAAAAATTTATTTAGTTGTATTATACATTTAATTTATTATTTACATATATTAAAAAAATTAATTATAAATTTATTTATTGGCTTGTGTTTTTAACCAAATCATCTATTGATTCATGTAACCCTTTTATTTCTGTCAAAATCGCTAAATTATCTATTTAATAACATTTGTATTGCATTCTTCTATTTGACGTTAGCATGTACTCGAAGCTCATCAATGCTGATCCTTTGTTCTTACTCTTTCATGCTATTAAACTTACAATAAGTCTACAGACTGGTATATAAAATAATATTTCAGTATTCTTAAAATTAATGTGAATAATTTGTAGTTTCCAGATTATTTAGTTATAACTTTCACTATTATTTTAAATGATTTTTCTTTATTTAAATTCTCGTAAATTGATTTAATAATTTTCAGAATATATGTATAATAAATTAATGTAATCAAAAATTTATTCATAAATTTATAATTTTATTTTTAGTTTTTACACGTCCTCATTATTCTATTAATTACAATTTTGAAATTTTTTTCATGAATTTTCATTGTCTCCTAAATTTATTTTTTCTTTATCTCATTGAACATATTATTTGCAGATTGTAACTAAAATACCTATATTATACAAAATACTTAACTAATTAACTAATGAATTACAATAGATCTGGATAAAATATATACAAAATTATTATTATTTGTATTTTCTAATATTAATAAACATTAAAATTTTTTATTGTAGATATCAAAACAATTCTTAAATCCGTTAGTGGTCGATTGAGATCTGGAGAATTGACTGCTATAATGGGTCCATCGGGCGCTGGAAAATCAACCTTATTAAATATTCTCACAGGATATAAGTAAGTAGACTAAAATTTTTTTAACTAAATAGTACTATCTATATTAGTTTAGTTTTGTTCAATTACAGCACATTGAAGCTTTTTCCTCTTTTCTTTCATAACTTTTACAGTGAATGAACAACATTTATGTCAGTAATTCAGGCCTGTCTTATCTAACGGTGTCATGGTGATAAGTTTATACAATGAGATTAATATAAAATTTATATGTGTAATAAAATTTTGCTTTACTTTAGAATTTATTTCATTTATCGTTTGCATATCTTATTTAATTAGCTTTTATACAAGTATATGAAAATATTTTTAATATATCAATTTCATAAAAATAAATAAGTGACAATAATTGCGTTATTATTATATATAACTTTAAAGGATTTGATATTCAATGGAAGTGGAAATAAAAATTATAAAATTATAAAGTTGATACATAAAATACTAATGATTTGTTACTTACTTACATATTTTTACAAGAATATTAAAATTATGTATATATAATAAATAGATAGCTGTCATGAATGGATTAAGATTTTCTAGTTTTAATGTTTTAAAATCATAATTATAATAAAAGTAACGATGATTATAACATTATACATTCATAAAATTATAGGTTATATTATATTATATTCATAAATTATACTAGGGAAAGAAAGGCGTGTGTATTTTTCATACAAAAATAAGTACATTTTAAAATTTTACATAAAATTATTTACATAAAATATTATAATAAAAAAGAAGGTTGTATTTTTTTCAATTCTATTGAATTTTTAATTCTTTTTGAAGTATATCATCGAAGGTATTGACTTTTCTGTAAACTTAAATAACCTCATATTAAATTTACTAATAAAAAATTTATGTAAAATATTATTTATTTTAAGTAAAATATAAATAAATTTCAATCCAATTTCTTATAAATATATATAGTTTATCTATAAAGATTTAATTTTATTAGTTTCATTTTTATTTATTTCATAAACAATTGTCATTTTAAGGTCTGAAATTAATTTTTACGATTAATTTTTGAGACTTTATATCACTTTAATTGAATTGATTTCATTAAAAAAAATTATTTTCTAAGAATAAAATTTAAATTGTATTGTAGTGTAATTTAATATTATTATTAAATTTATCGTTAAAAATCGTAAAATCAGATAAAAACTAAATAAATATATTTTTTTTAATTTAGGTAAAATATAGAAAAAATAAAAAATTAGATGTCTTTTTATACCATATATTTAATTAATTAATTATTTTATTACATATTAATAATATTGCAGCAAACAGTAGCGAAATCTTCGTATTTGCAATCAAAGCACCTTTAGAAAGTGAAGAGTAATTTCACTTTCTTCGATAGGATGAGACCTACTTTTCTTTAGCAAATGATAACTTGGTCAACTTTTTATTTTTTCAAAAATAAAATTTAATATTGCAATTTATTATGTAATTATGATTGTATGATTTTACTTTCTACGAATTTTAATAAAAATTATATTTTTATTTTAAGATTTTATATAAAAAAAATTTTCTCATTTCAATGTATATTAATCGAGATATAGAGAGCATATCAATAAATACTATAATTTTAAATTTAATTAAAATTTACATTATTTTTATTGTCATTTTGTTGTTATAGCAATTGTTATTTTTTAGAATAAAACTTAATAAATTTCTGTTCAGAGTAGAAAGGTATCTTTTTTCCTAATTGACATTGTAACACCTGAGATAATTAAATTTATTTATCTTTAAATTTCGATATTTTCCTGATTAAACTGTATAAACTGTATTTTCATTTTTAATTGTAGTATAATTATAATTTTAATTTTAGTATAATGCCTATTTTTTCAGTCTGCATAATTTAATGACTACTTTAATGCTAGTAGCTTTATGTAGTATATATTTAGTAAACTAAAATTTAACTAAAGCATCTTTATCTCATAACTATACAACTTTTTACATATTCTAATTTTTTTTAAGAGCTTCCTTCACAGCAATATATATCTAGTAAATTATTTTTAGACATCCCAATTCTTTAATGAATGTTTCACTTTTTTGTATAATTAGAATTAATATTATTATTTATACAGTACTAATATTCAACTAACGTATTGATAAATGAGAATAAATAAAATATTTTATTTAAAAAATATAAATATCAATATAATATATTCAAATAAAAATTATAATTTATGAATTTTTATAAGATACTGACATATTCATTTTGGATAGTTTATCCAAGTTTGAATGAATTTTAGATCAATATTATTTTAATCTAATTTTAAGTTATTAATGATTATAAATATAGTTTATTTCATTACTTTGAGCCCTAATTCTTTATTATTTCGATTTAAATATAAAATCTAATTGTACATGATCAAACCAAGGAATTTTATTCTTTTATTCTATTCTTTCTTACTTTTCGTAAAAAATAATATTTATAATCTTATTTTTACATATTATTTTATGTATATAATACAAAACTATCGAAAGTATTATGAAAATACTTCATAAATAAATTGAATGCCTATTAAGATGATATCTATATTTTACTTTATATTTTACTTATTAATATCAAGACATGTAAATAAAGCATAATTATTTTATTTAATAATTATAAAATAAAGAAAATTTAAAACATAAAAGTGATTGTACCTTTAAAACCGAGTACTTTATTATCAATGTAGTGCTAAATAATTGTATTCATAGTAAAAAAAAATTAAATGATTGAGATTATTTTATTAATTGTATTAAAAGTGTTATTATTATGTAAAGTATGATATAATGTCTAATAATTTATAAATAAATAAGTATTAAATGATTTTCTTAAATATATTATTGTTATTCAATGTCTTATTTGAGCTTGATACTCCAGATTTCATCACAACATTAACATAAAGAAATACAATTCATTATGCCAGGGTCAATCGGATGTCAAGGCGTTTCGTGTATCAATCTTTCTTCATTTTTACTATCTCTCTTTATCTCTAAGCAAGGCGATTTTAAAAATTCATTAGCTACAAACAGATTTCTTTTAAATCTTTTATTTATTTCTACTTTTTCTTTCCCGTTTTTTATCATTTAATTTATCGATGAACATTTTTACTCATGAATATACTTATATTAAAAAAAAGAACAAGGATGAAACATAAAAACGTTTTAAATGTAGTGTCACCAATATCTTTTCTCTCTTGTTATTGCAACAAATATGGCTTTAAACCGGTTTTTGAGACTAACTCTTTAACTTTTATATAAGAGAAGTATAAACAAATTCATTTTTTTTTTAAATTTAAAAATGTCAAATACTTTCTGGTACTAAATTAGAAGAATAATTCATTATTTTATGTACAAATATATTTTTATTCGTGCATGTTTTAATTTTATGATATGTTAGAATTTAATTACATAAATTTTTTTATTGTTATTATATGCGGAAGATGAATAAGATTACTAGTGAAAAACGACATTTTGTTATAACTTTGTGTAAAAATCAGAGTATATTTGGTATTATTTTATAGTTAATGAATTATAAAAAATAAATCGGTTGCTAATCATATCAATTGTTTAATAATTTAGTTTAAAAAATGTTAGAGAGATAGATTCTTTAAAAATATCTTTAAAAAGGATATAATTAGATTTTAGACAAAATAAAACCAAGAAATTAGAAAAAAATTGTTCAGGATAAAACATATTAAATGGTTTGTAAGATTTAAAAAAGTTCATTTAATGAATTAGAGACTAAGTTACATTTAATTTTTTTTTTTAAATTATCATACAAATGAATAGATTTAATTTCATATTCGTATACTTTAGATAAGAAGCAAGAGCAAATGAACATTATTTAAAAGATAAATATCAAAATTTAAAACCAATATTTAAGAGTTATAATACTTTGATTACTTCTATTTTTAGTTAAATATAATGTTTAATTCATCATTGTTTTTATAATTAATAATCTTAATAAATAGAAATATGAATTAATTTGAGACTAGTAAAATAGAAAATGTTTTCATTTTTCTCGTAATCATAAATTGCAATTTAACTTCAAATTAAATTTAAAAATTTGTTATAATTATTAAACTTCCATTATAATTTATTAATCTAAGATAAATTTATTTACAATAAAAAAAAATAAGGCACATATTATTTTGCCATAGTAAATATTTATAGATTTATAAATTTGTAAAAGTATGAAGACAAAGAATATTTTAAGTCTTGATATAATTTTTAATATCTGCATTATTTAAATTCAATATATACTAAAAATTAACAAAAAGGTTTTATTTATATTGTATTCTTATTTTTAAATCTCCTAAAAATAATAATTTATTAATATTTATGTTTTAATATTTACAAGACCAAGCAAATATATTTATTCAATGTTACAACATTAAATTATTTATTAGTTTGAATGCATTTATAAATTAAATTAAAATTATATTTATCAAATAACGAATCTATTAATATGTATAGAGTATTTTTTTGACGAAATAAAAATATACATTTCTTAAAGATTATCATATAATTTCTTTACTTATTTTATATTTAATATCTATTGTACCAATTTATTTAACTAATAATTTTAATTTTTACTGAATATAATTTGTGTGAGCTGAAAATAATGAAATTTTATTAATATTGTTTGAATCGAATTTTAAAATGAAAAATTCTAATTAAGTATGTTCCATTCTTCGTGGCTACTTCTTTTTATTTACTTAATAATATATTTATATTCTCAAACATGGTAATGATTATAATAAATGATTCCTTTTAGAACTACTGGCATGGAAGGTAGCATTACCATGAATGGACATGAAAGGAATTTAAGTGCCTTCAGAAAACTCTCTTGCTATATAATGCAAGATAATCAGCTCCATGGTAATTTAACTGTACAAGAAGCAATGAAAGTTGCTGCTAATTTAAAACTAGGAAGGCATGTAAACAAGGCGGAAAAAGATGAAGTGGTATAAAACGAATTTTAAATTTTACTTATTATATTTTCTATTCATTTTTTTAAGTTAATAAATAAAACTTGATTAGAAACGAGGACAAATTTTTTGTCTTTACATAAATTATATAATAAGTAATTAATGTTTTTACACAAATTTATGATAAAAACACCCATATAATAGAAAAATAATTTTCTTATTTAAATTAAATTTCTAAAATTAAGATATTATATTGTATCGTATTTTCTTAATTATACAATAACTCCATAAATATTATTTTCAATATTAAGGAGCATTTTAAAGCTTTCTTATTTACTAATTTTTGTTTTCTATTATTTCTATTTAATATTATCAAGAATTGTAATATATAATTACTTAAATATTAAATATTCTATTTTGATAAAGGATCTTATCACCTAAAATATAAATATCAATAATTTAAAAATTTGAACATATTTTTATAACATGATTTTTAATTACAAGCTTTACCCTTCAAATATCAAAATTTTAATAAAAAAATAAAATAAATATAGATAGATGTTATTGGGTGCCTTTCATGATGTATATATGTAGTTTTAAAACAAATTATATACTTCATAATAATTAAAAATCAGCATTTAACTTTGAAATATGGGCAGTAAATTTTATCATATACAAAAACGATTGTATATTTATACTGTTTCTAAAAAATTATTATGTTTTATAAAGTTCTTCTATCAAATAGTTCTCACTATAGAAAGTAAGATAATTTAAATTATATTTCGTTTTATGTATAATTTTACATTATGTTTGCTAAGATTTTTAATATAAATAGTGCTTCAAAAATTTCCATATAAATTTAGCATTTGGTTAAATAAATAAAAATAAAAAAAACTTCAAAATCATTTAATTTTACAAAAGGAAAATTTTCCTGTATGAAAACAAATTTTGTTAATACATATTAATTTTGTTTATCTAAAACATCAATTTTAAAAATTAATTAAGATGTTATCTTAATTTTGTAGGACACATTATTATATTATATTATTTATAATTTCTATATATTAAGTATATTATTTTTCTATTATTAAATTAATAAAGAATAATTAGATTATATAAAATTTAACAAAAAATGTAGTAGAGATGGTTTCAGAGAAAGAATTTTTAATTATACAACTAATGCTATCATCATTATATATGCATAATCCTTGTTTCTTACATTCTTCCACTATATTTTTCTTTATTTTTTTTTCACATTATTACATTATCTGAATAAACACTGATTCTTACTTTATGTATATATCCACACACAGATCCAAGAAATTCTAGAGACACTTGGCCTTGCTGAACATCGAAAAACCATGACCTCAAACCTCAGTGGTGGTCAGAAAAAACGATTATCCATTGCTCTTGAGCTTGTCAACAATCCACCTATTATGTTCTTCGATGAGCCTACAAGGTAATAAATTCTTTCATAATTGAATTATTGTCGTGTTTTTATTTGATTCTGTCTTTCAAAAACTAATTTAAATTTTAAAACAAATTTAATTTTATGTATTATATTTATCAGAAGATTTTATTGAGTTTATATTTTATACATGTCAATCTATTAATAAATAAATAAATTATCGAGATTGAATCGTAATATATCGATAAAAACAATTTATAATGTTTTTTAATAATAGTATATTTAATATACATATGATTCCTATAAAATAAAATTTCATGAAATGCAGATACATACCTTATACACTAGAATATATGCATATAACATTATAAATTGAATTTGAAAAGTATTTAACACATTAAAAAGAAATATGTCGTTTGATTAACAACAATATATTAGTTCATTTAAAAATTTTTCATAGACGATTTTTGCATAAGTATTTATAAAATATAGTTGCATATTATCAAATCCTAAACTAATATATAAAGAATTGGTTTTTCTGTTTAATATCTGAATACTTCCTAATACATATCTCAACTGACAAAATTATAATTATTCTCATTTCATTAATTATTATTGTCTTTGTAAGTTTACCTTAATATTGTACTTTATGATTTGAAAGCAAATACGTCTGATTAATACACGAAAAGTAAATTTATTAACACAACTTTTTATTTCAATGAAAATTTATCATGAAACGTATTAATTTGAAACCATAAATTTATAGAAATTTTACAATATATATTTTATTATGGTTTCTATTATATATAATATTTATAATTTGAATGTCTGAATGTAGAATATTTTTAATTATTTAACTAATATTATAATATCTATTTAAAAACATCTCATTAAATTATTCTTTTTTTTTAATAATATAGTTATGCATGTGCGGAGTTGTAATTACTTTTATGATTAGAAAACCACTGAGTTTTGTAAATATTAATAAATAATATTTTCAAAAATGAATAGTTATTAAAATATTTTTAAACGTAAAAAAAGGTCTAAAAGATAATTGATTGTCATAGAATCAAAATAGAATAAATGATTAAATAGAATGAATTTCTTACAAACATATATTACTTAGTTTTGTTCATACAAGTTCTATTTTAATTATGAACAAATTTTATAATATATATTTTAAATGCCTATTAATTTAAGGACTAAAGAACTATATTTTAGAATTTCTTTAGCAAGAATAAATAAAACTTTTAACAAAAGAAATATTATGATACATTTATGATACATCCTAAAAAATAAAAAAAAATTTGAGAAGGTTAATAGTTACACAATGAGTAATATATAGAATATTAAATATGTTGATCAAATTAATTAACGAAAATATACGAAAATATATCTTTTTAATAACTATAATAATTTAAAATACTCGTATTATAAAGAAAATTAAGTACTACACATATTTAAAATTCTTTTAAGATAATTATAAACTATTATTACATTTATTTTATGTGGATATTTATAATTTTCATTATTCTTTAAAATAATTTGACTGGAAATGGAATTATAAATATAAAAATAATAGATTACTTATATGCACAGAAAGAAGGAGAATTTTTATTTCAGAAATTAAGAAAACTACATACTTAAGGACATTTTATAAATAATTTAAAAAATATTAATAGCTGTTTTGATAGTAATTAATATTTGTTTAGTAACAAATAACTAAACCTGATAATGTAATTCAGATGCATTGCATAAGGTTATGTACCGCATATATTAAAAAACAATAAATTAATTAGTTTAAAACATCTATTATGACCACTACTAGAAATTATGTTTTCCTTACACAATTGATACAAATAATGGTCACAAAAGTATTAAAGAATATAAGATTCTGAGTACTTCAACTTGTTTCTGTGCTGCATAGTTAATTATTTATCTTTCTAATCAATATTTTTAAATAAAATAAAATATTTTCTAAAAATTTATTATTGTTTATATATGCAAATTACTCAACAATAAATATATTTAAAATGTCAAAATATAACTAGATATGTTTATATTATACCTTGCAATACGTTGTAAAGATGTATAATTACATATACATCTGTTTACTTGTTATCACACTCGAATAGGTGCACGAGTTTACATAAAGATCTTTCAAATTTTCTTTTATTACTTTTACTCGTTTAAATTTTTCGAATGAATAATCAAAAATTATATATTAATACTTTGAATTATATTTACATATTTATACATGTTATAAACATACGTACGTAAGAATTTATACTTTGAAATTTTTTTATTAACAATATAATATTATATAATCAATTGATTTGTATACATATTATTTATATAAAAATTGTACTGTTATTAAAGGTATGCCTTTTAAAATAAGATTATTGGGTATACGTATTATTTCTACTTTAAGAATATAATTATAAAAAATCAGCAATTGCAGAGCAACTAAATTCGGAAATTTGTTAAATTTCCTAACATATAATTTCATAAATATTAATTTATTTTACATTTTATTAAATATTTAACAATTTCCATATTTTATAGAGCCTTTTAAAAAGAATATGCCTTATAAATTCATAATTTTTATTTCAATAAAATTTATACTGATAAAAATCTTATTAAAAGAATTTTTATAACTAAATTAAAATTTTAATATTAACATTTTTTATATACGTTTAACTTATCCATTTCATAAAAATGTCAAAAAAAATCTTATGTATGATTTAAAAAAATAATTTGTTTTCGTTTTGTCTTTAAATAAAGTCTAAATTTGAAATGGAATTAATTAATATTTCCAGAAGAAGACTGAATTTACGTTTTTATTATATTTTTATTTGACCGTACTTAAAGACTAAAAGTATGCTTGCAACATTTATGATGATTACTACCTTGAATATAAGATGTTAATTTCTTATTTTTTCAAAAAAATTAAATGTTTAATTAAATCATTTTAAAAGAAAAAATCTATTTTTGAAAAATATAAGTAAATTTTTGTTTCTATTTCAAAATAAATGAAATATAAATAGTAAGTAAACTTAGATTTAATCAAAATGAAATAATTATCAAAAGATCAATTAATATTTTCAGTGGCCTGGATTCGTCATCTTGCTTTCAGTGTATTTCGTTACTAAAAACACTAGCACGTGGTGGTCGTACGATTATCTGCACAATTCATCAACCGAGTGCTCGGTTGTTTGAGATGTTCGATGCTCTCTACACTCTCGCTGAAGGTCAATGCGTGTATCAAGGATCAACTTCGCAGCTCGTTCCTTTTCTTTGTTCACTTGGACTAAACTGTCCCAGTTATCATAATCCTGCCTCTTTTAGTAAGTTTAATTATTACATATTTTTAATGAACATAAATACGATTTTTTTATATAGATAATTATTTACTAAATAAGTACAATTAAAAATTATAAAAAAGTTCAGTTTCTGAATATGTTTTCATGATTTTTCGAAAAGATTTCGAATAGCTCGTCATAATAATTTATAGCTAAAATAAAATAAATGTTTAATTTTCATAAATTTCGAAATTATTATTCAAATTATAAGTAATTTTTCCATTTTGTTTCTTTCATTTTTAACAAGTACTGTAATACATCTATATTAAAATACTATTATTTAAAATGTTTACATAAAATTAAGCTAATACGATATAACTTAATAAATATTAATAATTGTATACTCAAATTTTTTCTAAATTCAATACTTTAAAAAATAAGTAATTGATAATTGCTAAATATGAAAATTATTTAATTAAAAAATTATTATTCCAGTAATTGAAATATCCTGTGGCGAATATGGAGATAACATAAAGAATCTGGTAAATGCGATTAGTAATGGTAAACATGATGTGCGTGAAGGTTACCCTTTTCCTGAAAAAGAAATGTTAAATAACTCTAATATTAAGGATGAAGAAGTACCCTCAGATAGTACCAATGCGAAAGATAGAAACGATACAAACAGCATCGAAGATAAGTTCTGTGAAAATAAGATTAATGAGAAAACTAATGGCGGAATCATACCCAGTTACGCTAAAAATGACATTGTCAAACAAAGTATGTGAATTAAGCTATCTTAAAAATAAAATTTACTGTATTAAATAAAATTTCATTTAATCATTAAAATAAATATTCTATTATCGTAGACATTGATACATCGAAATAAATAATGATAACAAATATATTTGTATTAATTTATTATTAGTAATATATATGCGGAAACCATATATTGTATTAATATATATTTATTGTAAATTATTTATTAGAAAAAACAAAAATTTGGTTTAATTGTTATAGGCGAAGTAGCAATCTTGATAGATAATGAAAAGAAAGATAATGTAACTACTTCTCTTCTTGACGAAACGTTAGAAGCAACACCCGAAAGATATCCTACGTCAGAATTCACTCAATTTTGGATTGTTTTGAAGCGCACGTTATTATTTAGTAGAAGAGATTGGGTAAATTTAACGATCGATAATTTCTAACGTGATGGAAAAAAATAATTTTAATAAACTAATTTATATCTTTAATTTTATTTTAGACACTCATGTACCTTCGCTTATTCGCTCATATTCTTGTAGGATTTCTAATAGGTGCATTATACTATGATATTGGTGATGACGCTACTAAAGTTCTAAGTAATCTTGGGTTCTTATTCTTCAATATGCTGTTTCTTATGTATACTTCTATGACAATCACAATTTTATCATGTACGTTAATATCTATGGTTTTTCGAAAAATTTAGGTATTCAATATTTATAATTGTATTTAATTTAAATATTTTTATTTTTAGTTCCATTGGAAATGCCAGTTCTATTAAAAGAAAGCTTTAATAGATGGTATTCATTGAAATCATATTATTTAGCTATAACAGTATCTGATATTCCATTTCAGGTAAAAGTATTTTAATTATCAATATTTTAAAAAAAAAGATGTTTATATAATTTATAATAAAAAACATTATTTTGCAGGCGATTTTCTGTATCCTATACGTCACAATTGTATATTTTTTGACGAGTCAACCACCGGAAGTCTTCCGTTTTAGTATGTTTTTGGGAACATGTCTTCTAATATCTTTTGTAGCACAATCTGTTGGTTTGGTCGTCGGTGCAGCAATGAATGTACAAAATGGAGTGTTTTTAGCTCCTGTTATGTCTGTGCCTTTCTTGCTCTTCTCAGGTTTCTTCGTCAGTTTTGACGCCATACCCGTCTACTTAAGGTGGATTACTTATCTAAGCTATATTCGTTATGGATTTGAAGGAACTGCTTTGGCTACGTACTCTTTTGCACGTAACAAACTCAAATGCTTACAGGTAAAAATATATTACGTCTTATAAAGAATTTAATATAAAATTTCAATTTCTAAACATGCAAATTTTTTCATATTTTAATGGTTTATAATAGATGATTATCTTATACAAATTTTATCACTTTACAATTTTCAAAAAAAAATTATATTTTACTTATTTTGATAATATTGTCAATTTCATGAGGTTGTACATTATATAGTATTGCTATATTTGATGATTTAAACGTAAAAATCTGATTCCACAATTTTTTTAAATAAAAAGTTTATGAATAATAAACATAATATAATTTTTAACGTAATTTATACTACGTAACTTTAATATTTTCAAATTTTATTTTTTATTGTTTAGAAAAATACAAATTTTTTTCTTGTTCTGATTATAGGAATATTGTCATTTTAAAAAACCTACTGAAACTCTTGAAGAACTAGATATGGAAAATGCTGATTTTACACTCGACATTCTTGCTCTTCTATTAATTTTTCTTGTTCTTCGAATCGCAGCTTACATGTTCCTTCGTTGGAAACTGAAATCATCACGATAATTTTAGTTATACCTTTTTATGGAAAAAAATAAATCACAATAATAATCTTAAGATTTTATGTTACTCGTAGAAAGGCAAATACCAATTATGAATAAAATATAAACAAAATAATCTAATTCTCAGTGAATTAATAAATGCTCTCTTTTTATTTCACTTCAAAGTATACATATATGCACATACATTTACATAAAAAGAGTGTAAACAAAAGTTACATGTATAAAAGACAAAAAAATGTTGATAGTGATGTAGAGTAAAACTTTACGCCTTTACTGTAAAGTTGCATATTTCTTTCGATAGACGCAACTTCTTTTGTAAAAAAAACTTAAGCTAATTCAGCTAATGTAATTTATTTATGTCTATCTTAAGATATGATTTTAACGTGTGATTATTATTCAGGGTACTTTTTAATTTTTTTTTTTTTTGATAATTCTCGTAATATTTTATACAATTGATGATAATGCCTTATAAGGAAACTTATTAAATGACATATGCGATAGTAATGCAACAAAAAAAATATGCGAAACAAGCGTTATTGTAACAAATATTTCATAATTGTTTGTTCTCTTTTAGATAATTAAAAAAACATTATAATTATTATTATACAAAGCTTATTACATATATAATGTACATTAACTGAAATAACAATGTTATAATTCTTTGTCCTTAAATGGCTGTGAGCACGTGCATATGGAAATGAGTCGAAAAACAATCGAAGATTGTTTTTTATGGTACGATGATCGATGGCAGTCGCCACAGCACAAGACTTTCTTGCCAGGACTAATCTTGAAGACATTGGAAACCAAATATTTACTAATATTATTTGTAATAAAAATGCAGGCAGGTGACACTAATGTGCAAAGAAATAATTGACCTCAAATTTCAGTAAATAAAAACTAAATAACGCATACACTGTGAATGTGAAATAATATGTAAAATAATTAAGTTTTTGTAAGTGTGAAAGAAAAAATTTCTTCATAAAATTAAAATCTGAGCGTAGTTGTTATACAAGTGTAAAATAAATCTCATCGATTAAATGGAGGCCTTTAATGTTTTAACTAATCTATTTTATACAGATCTATTTTATGCACTAAGAGAATACCACAGCGTATATTTGTAATAAATTTATAAAAAAATATTTGTTATATAAATAAAATACAATTTTTCTAAATCATAGACTCTGTTTTAATAATCCTAAAGTATAAATTCATATTTATAAACAATAAAATTTAATATTTAATTCGAATACAGTTTAACACACAGAAATTTACTTTAATTGCATATTAGTGTATGAAACATTAAAGGATAAGTAGTAATTATATTTTAGTATATAATAAATAAGTCTTTACTAAGGATTTATTTATTAAAACGTGCTATTTTAATTTATTGATATCAGATGATTAATTATAATTTAACTCATGTATTAATTATTTGTTTTAATATAGAAAAAAATAAAAATAATTTTATATAGAATTATGATATAATTTTGTTTATCGATTAAATTCAATTAGATTTATTTATAATTTTTATAATTTTTAAAACAAAAGTTTTTTTAATAATAAGGTATATTAATAAAAGAGTTTAATTTTTGCTAAAAATATTTTAAACATCTTATCATAATAAAAATTATTATCTTAAAATATTCTATTATATATATATTGGAGCCCAATAGAAAGAGAAATGAATAAATGTATGAATAGAATGAAAAGTAAGTATTCTTTTTTAAAATTGTTACCATATATATTAAATGTATTAAAAAATCGTCTTTAAGAACTACATGTATTTATTTCACACGTAAAATTTATGTTTTTTTTTAGAAATGTAATATCTATATTTTATACAAACATTTTTTTATTATAATTTTTAATTTATCATAAATTTATGATAATTAATCTGTATAAAACATAAGAAATCAGCAAATAATGGATTAAAATTACTGTAAAAAGCGCCAATTCATTTTAAATTTGTGTACCCGTAAACCCTATTAATCAAAATTTATTAAATTTTTTAGCCATAGCACAATATTCCATTTTTCAATTATTATTTAAATATTGATCCTCCAAAATAAAAATGATTTATTAAAATTCTTAATAATGTGTAATTAACAAAAGCATTAAATAATGTATACATTTTTATTGGCTTATTCACGTTTTAAATAATTCGTGGTAAACGTATTCTTGTAATTATAAGATTACTCGATTGAATTAATATCCTTATATACTTAATATAAACTTTATATTTATACCCACTGAAAAAGCTGAACTACTTTTTTGTATATTTTGTTTTCGTAATATTTTGAACTTATTGAAAAAATAACAAAAATCGAATAAGTAGATGAATTACTAATCGAATTAGTAGAATTTGGTAAATGAACAGAATAGATTATTGCTGAAATTATGCAGAACAAATATTGTATTACTTTTTAATAAGATTAAAATAGAAAATTTACAAAATAATAGACGATTTATATTTTAGCTTGATAATTGAAAAAATATATAAAAAATAAAGAAGTATAGAGTACTATTAATTACAAAAATTTAATATAATTATTTAAAATTTCATAAATATAATAATAACAGTTAGAATAATGCCATAGCAAATAATTAGGCTTATTCTATAGTATTACAAACGTATGCATATTCAGGAATGATTTAAATAGTATATCAAATGTTATTTATTTCGAAACCTTATTTAAATATTTAAAAAAAAATAAATAATGTTAATTTCTACAAATAAAAATTGAAAATTCAAAAGAAATAAAGATGCTCCAGAAGAAATAAAAATATAATATTTTGGTACACTCGGAGTTATATATACTACAATAATAATGCAATAACTTATTTTGATATACCATTTTTTAAATTTCACAAATTATCTTATGAGTGATATATATAAAATATAATACATTTACAATCAAATCTATACAAATTTTTTATATTCCTGATATCTAAAATCTCTTGATAAAGATCAAATTTATAAAGTTTTATAATGGAAAACGGTGTATTAACTCAGTAAATTTTTTAATTTATATTCCAAATGGTAAATTAATAACCTCAGACCAAAGTCGATAAAGAACAAATGCTCTCTTTTGATAATAAGAATAATTTGGCTAAAAGATAAAAATAAATGTAAAAAACAACTAAACTTAATTTGCAACAGTTTTGTTATACTACTACGAGTAAGTCATGTATAATATGACATAAAAAAAGATAATCTTCAAAATCTGTAGATCTGTAACTGAGAAAAAAAAAGATAAAAAAGAATATCCGTAAAATTGAATTATAATATTTTCTATAAATATATATATATTAAGTTACACAATAATGGTACATATACTTAATTATGCGTATGTATAATTTACATGTAAATTAATTTTTCACTTAATCTTAATTAATTAATAATAATAAGTAATAATTCTATTTCTTTTAAATATGAAACATAAAATATTTATAGTTTTCATTTAAAATAAATTTTTAATCTAGAAACAAAATAGTAGATTAAATTTAAAGAAATATATAAATAATCATAGATAAATCAAATATATTATATTCTCCTTAGCAAGATAAAATGTAATATTATATATTTGAAATTTACATGGTTGAGATATACTTCATATCAAAATTAAATGAATATAAAAAATAAAAATAGTTCAGTGAATTGAAAAAGTTATTAATCATAGCAGTAATGAAAGTGAAAGGACATGTAAAAATAAAAGCTGTATTCTCTAAATTAATGAAACATATTTTCTTTACTTTATTTTTATATTCATTTTTAATAAAATATTAAAAAATTCCTATGTTTATAGTACGATTTAAATTATCTGAATATTTAAAAAATCCAACTAAAAATTGATAAAATCTACTATGTTATTAGTTATACAATTTTTATATAATTTTTGTATTATTTTATATTAACAAAAAAATTTACGGATTTATAATTACATATTATGCTAATACTTATAATTGTATTATAAATTTATTAAAATGCGTTTATATATCTTATCAATATCAATAAAAGGAAAAAAAATAGTATATGTTATTTGAGAAGATCGATTTTTCGTTTCACTCATAAAAATTTTAAATAATTTTTATTTTAGATAAAAATATATGCTGTACTGTTGCATTGTTTGTCAGTTACTATTTCCTGGGATTCATCATAAGTCATGGTCAATAATTTTTTATTCTTTATTACGACATGCAAAACTTTATTAATGAGATAAGATTACTCTTAACCTTTACAATCTAATCATAAAAATTTATTACAAAAATTATACAAAAATCGAAATAATTTCAATTAATATACAAAACTGTAAAGTACATAGAGTCAAATTTAACATAACTATTTTTTAAAAAAATTATTTCTTATTATAATAATTATAAAAATCTATAAATAATTAATTATAATATTATTAATTTCATAATAACGAGTACCGACTCAAAAAAAATTATTTTTGGATTTAAATAAATGTATAGATATACTTTAGATTATTAAAAACTATAATTATGTAACTATCAAATTCTTTTGTAATAAATTTTTGAAATTTAGGAATTTTAATTTCAGAAATTTGATTTGTATGAGTAAAGTTAAAAAATTATTATATATGATATATTATTTGAAAATTTTTTATTTGAAAAAGTAATATCGGTGAAAAAATTAATATTATAATAGACAGTACATAATTTTGAAATATTTAAAATATGATTTTTTAAGTTTAAAAGGTATCACACCGGCAAAGGTATAAATATGAATTTTAAAATAGTGAGATTTAGACTTTCAACGTGTTTTTATGTTCATAAATAGATGATGTGTGTATGTTGATGAAGCTATATGTACATTATTTTGATTACTTATCTTAACTCTAAAATCTTTATTTTAATTTCAAGACTTTTTTAAGTTTCTCAATAATTTCTTTCCTTTCTTTTATATTTTTATTATTTTATATTTAACTTGATATTAGACAATGTATATTTCATATATTAAAAAAATTAAAAAAATTATCAATATATACTTAGTTATTTATTACATACATTTTTATTTTAAATGCATTAAATTGGAAGAGATTTATTTTTTTAACTAAACATGTTTATTTAACTAATTGTAATGGCTATCCCTAATAAACTTATTTTGTAAAAATTAATAAATACTAAAACATGAGTAATATTTTATAATGGAAGATAAAATAATATTACTTATTATTTTTAATTTTTAACTTAATATTATCTTATCATATATTGATTTTGGCGTAAGAGATTTATATATCTATATAAAACCAAATATTTTAATTTATATATAGTTTACTAGAGCGAAATTTAAATAGAAAAATAATAATTCAATGTAATAAATGCTCGATACAAATTTTTCATATTATATCAGTATATTCTTTAATTTATAATTTAATCATAATATTGCCTTGTCTTCAGACTAATATTTCAAACGATTTTTTGAATGAATTACATCGCATATTAATTGAATTTTTTTCCTGTACTTTGTTACTATAAAATATAAATAATTATAAGCATTAAATGTATAATAATCATTTCTACAATAAATTTTAATAAATTTAAATTACTTAATATATTTAATTCTAACTTTAATTATATTATATAAAATTTTTTTTTTCAATTCACAGAATCTATTAAAATTAGTAAAATAAAAAATAAATAAAAAATTTATTCCATTTCTTCGAAGAGATATAATTTTTTAAATTATAAAAATTACAACATATGATACTGAATACATTTTTTAACATATCAAAAATTCAATTCTTTTCCTCGTTCTATATTTGTTTTATGAGATGAGAATATTCCTTATTTTTTATGATTATTTTTGTATTAAATGTTTGTTATATATTTATTTTTAAATAATTTTATTCAAGACACTTTATAATAATATATAGTATATTAATATATGGAATAATATAAAAATAATTTAATTTTTTATACTTAAAAATTTTTTAAGAAGAAATACACTTTTAAAATAATACTTAGTCTGATTTTTAAAAAAGATTTAAAAATACTGTAACTATATTCCTTTTCACTGAAGTATTCACTTATAAATGATGTATCCTTCAATATATAAAAAAAAAGAAACCTTATTTAATATTTTAAACATAAATAAACTAAAAATGTACAAACAAAAATATTATGTATACCATATTTAATAAATTTTACCAAAAATTATAGTATACATAATAGTTTACTAAACTTATTCTTTTTTTAAGTAATAATAATTATTAAATATTTAATTACAAAAAGTAATAATTATTATTTTAAAATGATTTTGTTAAATTTAATTAATTTTTAATTAAATTATATGAATATATATGATAGACATTTTAATTTTTTTACGTTTTTACTTATGATTTTTTATTCTGATTACTGTATTCTTGCATAAAAAATGTATCAAAAATATTATTTTAATGTATTATTTTAGTTAATAGATTATTATTAAATATAAATATAAATTATTCATAGTATTATCATATTATTATTAATTATTCAACATAATTATATTGAAGAAATTTTTATTTATTAATTTGTATTTAATTAAAAAAATTATATATAACTTCCAAAATTTTTAAACTCATTCTACGTTTAAATCTTAGCAGATAATCAGTTTTATTTTTTTTCAAACAAATAAACTGCATAAAAAAATCTTATTTATTTTGCAAATAATATTAATTTATCATATAATAATATTTTTAATTATTAAGCAATTATTTAAATTAATATACGTTATAAGTATAAAATATAATAATACGTTTATAAATATAAAAAATGATTTAGTGCTGTAAAATAGATAATCATTTGACCAAAAAAATATTATAATATTCATAAAAATGATAAAGATTGATATTATCTCTTTCTCTTTCTGAAGTTACTTAGTGCTTCCAAGATATCTGAATATTTATAATATCAAAAACTATGAAAAAACAGAATAAATTTTCATAAGAAACGTTATATTAAAAAATAATAATAGCCTGATTCGGAATTTATTTTAAGCAAGAGAAATTATAAATAATGAATCATAAGCTTAAAATGTATAATTTATTAAAATAAATTTGTACCATTCAGAAAGAAATCTACAAGAAAGATAGAAAAATAAATAAGAATTTAATATTCAAAGAAACTATAAAATATCTATTAGTTAACTCTAGACAAATAAAATCATTTTAACTAAAATCTGATTTGTTGAGGTCAGAAATAATAATGCTAAGAAATCACTAGTATTTTTAATTAAAAATAACTATTTATTAAAGCCAAATCTTCTAATAATATTAACGAATATCATTTGATGTAAATCTAAGATTTTTAAACAAATATAACAGTTTTGATTTCATTAGTACAGACTACATTCCAAGCATCAAATGTATAAATCAATAAAAATATTAAAATAATTATTAATTCACAATTCTTTAATTTAATAGAAAGTGAAAAAATATATGTGACTAATAATAAATATGAAAACATTAAAGAAGATATTATAAAAACAATTGAAAAGTTTAATTTATATTACACTATACTCAGTTGACACAGAGAATTCGTTTAACTCTGCTTAGTGATTAAATTGCATAGAATTTAATTAGCATTAAAATAAAATAAAATTTTAATTAATATAGTAATATTTTATCATTAAACAAAAATTTCAGATACGATTATTATATTATATGATTAATCTTATAATCTAACTATAGTAATAATAGTCTTTCTTAAGAGTATCTTGATTCCCGAATTACATTTTGAATAATGAAAAAATAAAAATTATGATTAAATTTTTGTTAAACTACAATAAATACAACATATAAAAGGTATCATCAAAAATAAGTATATTCAGTAGCAATATAAATCAAATAATGAATTACGAATGAAGGAAAGAAAATATAACTTTTGGAAATCAAGCCATGTGTTTTTAAAAATATCATACATGTGGAAATAAGTTTTATAATTTCATTATAATAAGTTTATTATTGTATTATAAATATTATAATTTATTATTTAATATTATAGTCATTAATTTTAATATTAGCCGCAAAAATGTATTCATTTGTTCGCAAAAATATGAAAAAATAAAATAGAGTAAAACACACGGTAAATATTAAATAAAAACATAGATATACAGAGATAATAATCATGTTCAATATATCTATATATTTTGCTACATATATATTTTTAGAAAATATGAGTACATTAACATACACAATAAGTTACTTGAAAAACTGGTTCATATTCGAGAAAAGGATAAATTTTATCTGCGTGTTTGTATTAAATTAAAAATGATTTGTAATTTGTTCCATTCGTATAATGAACAATGTTTTTTTTTTCCAATGAGTCATACTCGAAACTGCTGTTTCTATTCAGAGTAAGAGCATATTAAGAATATTTTGTCTTAGTAATACTATCGGTTAACAATGGGTTCTAAATCTGTTCACGCATCAATGATAGCATAACTTTCACGTATATCGATATTATTAACTCATTGAGCTGGTCAATGACCATTAGATTCTGTTGACAGAATAATACATTGTAATACTTCTTAGACTTGAAATTTCATAATTATGACAGCTAAAACTAGATTTTAGCAAATAAATTTTTCTTAAATAAAAAATATTATTGTGATTTTTCTATTTTTTAATGTTTACTTTAATACTAATTGTAATAATTTTATTTAAATTTTATCTTATTAAAGGGTAAATATAGGATAAAGTAAATAAGGATCAAAGAAGCGAAGGGATAAGTTATAATTATATATCATATTTTACATATCTCCTAATGGGAATTGTTGAAACTATTAGAATTTACTGGACACAATTTGGCAATCGTTAATCTATTTCTAGCCTACTATTAACAAATGTGATCCATTTCGCATAAATTACACAATTTTATTTCTAAATATATTCAAATAAAATTATTGAAGTAAAGCGTCTTAGTCTAATTTAAGCGTTTTCAAATTCTTATATGTTGTATACGATCATCTATTATCAAATCAATACGATTATTAGCATAACATATTAGCAAGTTATCTCTATAGTGAATTGAATAAAATTCTTCTATCTTTTTAGTTATAAGGTATCTGACATTTTTATAAATAAATAAATAAATAAATATATAGAAAATTATCACTTATAAATGTACAATCAAAATATGAAATTGTTCAGTCATTAATATTTTTTAATTTCTTCTATGTAGTAAATATAACGTTCACAAAATATTTATATTATGTACAAAACTACAAATAACAAATTATTTGATTGGTATAGATTCGTATATATTTTTTTTTTCCAAGTCAAAATGCAATATATATATACAAATAAATAAAAATAAAAATTTCTTATTATAAAAAAATATTAATTTTTAAAAAATTAATTTATTTTCTTGTAATTTTAATTTTATAAATCATTAACATTTACATACAATATTAAAATATACTTAATTAAAAACTTATTGTGTTAAAAATAAATAGGCTTTTATATTTTAATCTATAAATGAGTTTTACACAATTTTAATAATTGCGACAATCATACTAGAATATTATCATATTTAGAAGATAAAATTTTTCAATACCGTTACTTTGCATACTTTTCATATTGCTTCACAAAGATCAATAATTAATATACTAAAAAAGATCAGATTTTATAAAAAAAATTTTAAAAAACGTAAGAATAAACATTTATGAATATGTAGTTTTGAGTGTCAATAAGGTTTTAATTAGTGTTGAACTACGAACATATTATCATTAATCCAATAAGAGCAATAATTGACTATAGTATCTAAAGATATATATGTTTTGAATATTCAAAAAAATATTTCTGTTTATAAATATTTAAATTAAATATATTATTCATTAAATAAATTAAAAATTGAAATCAAAAAGTCAACCATTAAAAATATCATTATTTGTAATATTACAACACAATTTGATTTTTATTAAGATATATAGATATATGCCAGATATATGTCTATTTATATATATTTATTAAAAAATTGTAAAATGTAATAAAAATCTGAAAACTTTTTACGAATAGAATAGATATAAAAATGAAAAATTTTTTCAATTTAATATTAATAGTAAGTATTTACAGAAAGTACATTTAATTCTATTTTCAATGTTCATACTTCTACTTCGTAAAACCCAAATGTTGTGAAAATTATATACATGACAATTTCTTTTATATATTTTTATATATATTTATATTTTTTTGTAAAAATTTATGATGTTATTTAATTTCGGATTAAAATTTTATTTTATTTAAACGTATATATTCATATATTGTTTTAAAAACAAAAAGTAAGTTGTACAATCATTTAATATACAGTAGAAATTTATCGCACATACACGTGTTTAAAGGGCTTACTAAAATATTTGTTAAAAACACATTTTAATAATTAATTAATACACTTTTTAATCGAAAAGATTAGTAAACAATAAATAATAAATATAATTATCAAAGTTATTTAAACATTCTTTATGTAAGTATATATTTGAATAAAATTACTTTTAAAACGTATAGATATTAAAAGAAACGTGATAAAATTAGTTTAAATACTACAAACTGACTTAGTTAAGCGTGCTGTCAAACCTTTAATAATATAATTTTGTATATCTGTTTAATTATATTTATGATTAAAGTTTGAAAGAGGATTATGTATAGGGTTAGCAAACTCTTGTTGAACGTAAATATACATCAACTAAAGAGTATTAAAGAGGAAACCGACAGAGAGGGAGTAAGAAGAAGAACGAAAGAGAGCAACTAGCTAAGTGAGCGAGCGAAAGAGAGAGTGTAAGCAAGAGGGAGGTAGAGATGGAGTGAAAAAGAGCATGATTGCAAGAGAGGGAAAAGAGAGAGATAGAAGGCGTTCGTTCGTTTAGCTATTCTAGGACTTGCCACTCATGAGTCGTACAGTGGGCGACTTAAGTAATTCAGTTTGACGCTACTGCTCGCCGCGTGTAGACATGAGTGCTTAATGTTTAAGATCATTTATTTAGTGCTTGATAATTTTATAATTTTTTACGTTATGATATATTGAATACGCGTATCATTCTTCTAAGTTTGACATCAACTTTACTCAAACACGAGAAATAAAGTTTCTTTCGCATAGTGAGTTCAGAAACTAGTATTTTACATTCAAATTAAGAGAAGCTTAAACTTGTTAAATTTTTTTATTACATCGTTAAATTTTAGTGGATTCATTATATTGTTTTATTTTAGTATGAGTATGTTTTAATTAATCTTATTAATATGTGTTTCATTGTATGGGATAATATTATCACACATTCATTGATAATTTAGGTTAATTATAATTTTTATCAATAATTTTATAACTTATTGCATGTATATAAATTTAATAAATAAGTTCACGTGATATTATCGTGTTAAACTTTTTTATTCTTTAATTAATATTTTACTACAATATAACTATATATGAATGGATTTTTAAAAGAAATTACAAATATAATAGCATGTATAGAAATATTTTATTATAAAATTTCATGAAAGATTTTACTATTGCAGTCACTTATAAATTAAATTAAAATAAGCTTTATATCTAAAAACATAATAAGAATTATTTTATTTAAAATAAAATTGTATATTAATTGTTCAAAAATTCAATTTTCTAACTTTGATTTAATTTAAACACATTGAACTATTTAAAAACTATTATTAATTAAATACATAATTTTCTTTAATATCATATATTATTAATAAATTAAAAAAATTTTTATATATTTTTAAATATTATTGTTTTTAGTAATTGATAAATAAATTTATTATAACAATATAAATTATTCTAGTCTTTTTTATTATTTTACTATTCATATAAACTTTATAGCTATAAATTGTTATTTCAATTTAGAAAAAATATACGTTTTTATAAAAATTTTCAAATGTATAGTATCATATTTAGTAAATACATAATTAAAAGTATTAAAATATTTTTTAAGTAAATTTTTCTGATATCTAAAAACGAAACAAAATTTCAAAAAAATTAATTATTATATTCGTAATATTATATTTATAATAGCAGTGATAAAATGTATAAATTATTTGCTTTTTAAAATATTCTTCATAGTCATAATAAAAATCTTATTATCTTAATAATAAATATTTAAAATTACAGATTATTTTATTAGTGAATATATTTATAAATGTGTGAACTATATAGATAAAAGGTTAGTGAGAATATTTCTTTCAGGATACATTTTTTTGTTTCATTAAAACAACATAAAAAATGTTTACGTTTTAAAGTATAAAATGTACAAGCTTCTGATTCATACATAAAAAGAATATTATTATATTTTATTTTTATATATAATATTTTTAGTAAAATAATAAATGTAATAAATACAATACGAATAAAGTAGAAATATATACATGCATTTTTAATTTTTAAATAATTTTTGTCAAATATTTAAATTGTTAAATTATTTAATAATAAAAAAAATATTATTAAAATAAAAAAAAATTTTTTTACTTATGCAAATTTGAAAATTTATAGGGATATTATTAAATAAAAGAAATACATAAAATGTATACATATGCAGATATATGTTGATGCTTTTAATATAATTAAAAAACGTAGTTTTTTAACAAGTATAATTTATTGATAAATGTATAAATGCATAATGCATGTTTATGTGTATCATAAATTGTAAAGACAGAAAATATTTATAAAAGAGAAATAAAGAAGTTTATTTTTTTTAGATCAAGCAAGAGATTAATTAAATATATTTATATATTCTAATCTACTTAACTGTACCCATTTTATCCAAAAAATAAATTACATGAATAACTATTAGATAAACTCAATAATTTATTATAGATTATTTAAATATGAATTAATGTATTAAACAATTAATGTAATTTTGCCTATACTTCGTAAACAAATATTATAGTGTGAGTGTAAAGAAGAATCACAATATGTGAAATATCAAAGCATAACTGATATATAATGTAGAATATAGCTTATTGTAAAAATTTGAATGTATCTTATTTCAACTCAAAAGTTTTTTATTTCAAAATATTTAAAATATAATACAAAGAAATTCGAAAGAATACAAATAACTTGCGACAATCATAATATTGAATATATAAAATAAATATTATATATTTATTGGATGAATATAAAAATTTTGACGTTTAACTTCATTTTAATACAATTTTGTTTTGTATTTAAATGATTATAAAGCTTGGAAAATTATATAAAAACTAAAAATAAAGTATACAATACACTTGTTTGATGATCTAGTCTTTACAAAGACTAAAATTAATACGCAACTTATCTGTAAATTAGATATAATTTTGTAATATTTGTTTAAAAACAATAAGAAAATATTCAGATAGTATTTAATATTTGTTTTTAACAGACTGTATATGTCTATGAATAGATCAGTAATTTAATGATTGATTTTTTCATATAATGCATTTACTTTTTTGCAAATTAAAAATAAGTCGTTTACGTTGATCTTATTGAAAGCAGAACGAATAGTAAGTTACATATTAAATGAAGCGTTATATGTACGGCTTCACTTTTCCCTGAAGAACACGTCATCATGCGTCGACAACAATGCAATGTAAACTATGATATTCCCGCAACAAGGAAATGTATCCACATAATATATATTTCCTTTTTCCGAAATGAATCTCACTCGAAACGTAGTGTCCTTATCTTTAATTTGCAATTTACCGCCACTGTATAATGTTCAAAAATACTAATTTTGTATTATAAATATTATTTTTATTTCAAAATAAATTTAAAATTTTTTTATTTCAAATTACATTTGAAAAAAAATTGCCGTGCTTTATTGAGATAATTAATATTGCTTGTTAGTATTGCATTGTTTTGAAAGCAAACACCCGATGGATTGCATATGTGATGCACATAAATGCAGTGAGGGACACTTCGATATACACCGTCCAATGATTCGTTCAAGGATTCGTTGCAAATTACCGATTATAATATGAAACTGAAAAAATTGTTTAAATATCCTAAAGCAGTGTATACATTGTTATTTTAACAGACTATACTTTTAATTTATCTTTTAACATAATAAACAGTATTTTTGATTTATTAGAAGAATAATTGAAAATCTATAAAAAATTTTCAGTGTATTTTATATCTGTAGAATAGTTATTACAAGTCAATATAGTATTTGTATTATATAAATCTTAAAAGAAAAATGACAATATAATAATGAAAAAATACTTATCATTAAATCTTTAATTCAATATAACTTTAATATAATATAAGATTAATTAGATTTTAAGAGAATTATATTATTAACCATGTATAAAAGCATACAAACTTTTCTTTTAGCAAACTATATTTGCAACTTATCAAAACTTAATAGAATAATTTTTTTTCATTTTGTTTGTATGATAATTGTATATGATAATTTTATTTTAATTTTTTCTTTTATAAAAAATTGTTTTTAAATCTACATAAATTTTTAAGAATTATCATTTCACGTATAATGAAAGAAATCATCAACCGATTAACTATTAATAACATTAAATAGCTTACTTCTGAATAAGTTAATATTATAATATAATTATAGTTTTGGCATTTACTTTTATTAAACTCTCAATATGATTCAATTAGTCTAATAAATCTATTAAAGTATTGATCAAAAACATAAAAATATACAATATTATAGAATGCAACATCAAAAATTTCTAACGTGTATTTTTCCTACTAATTTTCAAATTTTTTCGTCACATATATTTTTTATCGTTTAACTTATAATATATAATTTTTTAATTTTATAAAAAATATATTATAAAATAAGTTATATTTAATTTTTATTTCATAAATAATTATCTGTTATGGAAATAGGCAAAATTTATTATAAAAATTTAACGACAATACATGTTGAATTACATGTACATTTATTCTACATATTTATAATGGAAAGCATTGATATTTTATTACTTTAGTTTAAAAAATATATTTCTTCTATATTTCTACAATCAGAACCGTATGATAATGCTTCTCAACAAGTTCAGTGCTTTTACTCAAATAAACAACTATAGTTTTTCTGACAGTTTTGTTACTTCTTCAAGAGAACAGTTCTGAATATACATTTTTATTAATATTGTTTTTCTTGCTAAAACTTCAAAATTTTGCAGTATATACATTTTAAATACCTAAAAATTTATTGAATTAAGTAATTATTCATAATAATTTTTAGCTATAGAAAATATTGATATATAAGTTTTTCTAGAAGTCAAGCCTAGAGTAAAATATTATTTAAAAAAAAGTATAAGACCTATTTATCGTAAATATAAAGAATTTATTTACTTTATATTTGATGAATGATAATATGAATTCAAATAAAACAATCATTGACATACAGATAGAAGAAGTAAAAGAAAAATAGTTTTCAGTTCGCGACTGAACTTTTCTACCATAAATGATAAATCCTGATAAATTATTAATTAGATCTTATCATTCTTGTTTGTCCAATTAGTTTGCCAATTTGCTTTTTCTTTGATCCATTTAGCAATTTTTAAAATTACAACTTATTTGTATTATCTGACTTTTTGAACTTTTCTTCATTTATTTGATTCTGTTGGAAATAGTTTGGAAATTATGTCACTTCATACATAATAAGATTTGTAATATTATATTTTTTAATAAAATATAGTAATAAAAGATAAAATATTATATACATATATTTTTTTTAATACATATAATTTATATTGTTTTATTAAAAAGTAGAAGAAATATTTTCTTTGTTCTTATCAATATACTTAATTATATTTATGTATCTAAATTTTAGTACCTTTTTTATAAAGGTAAGAAGAAATTATAATTTGTTTCGTGTATTTAGGTGATATAGGTTTGTTATTTATTTGCTTTTTATTAATATTCGATACATTCATGTGAATATATATAATTCTCTAAGACATCAGCTGTTTTACTTTTATTAATATGATTAGAATATATTTGAAGATATTGTGCAGCAATAAGTACAGTCTTCTTTTAAGTTTCATATATGTCGCACATGAGAATACCATGCATGATGTATGCTAAATTTTTCCGCATAATACATATAATTCGAAATATTTCAATAATACCTGAATTTTTAGTATCCGGCTATTCTCTAAATTTCTTTATATAAAACAAGAAATTTTAATCAATGAAATAATTATTATATTCTGTTTGTATCTAATTTTCTAATATGCCGACGACAAAATTTTTATCAAAATATTTTATCTTTATCGTAAGTCATGCACAAGATTTTTCATTATATAAAGTTCGAGTGATTCTTTTGTATTCTAAAAATATATTTACGATATTTAAATGATTTAAATTCATTAAGAAAAGTAATTTAGTTAATCTTTTTAAAAATTTAATACATATTAGTAATTTATAAATATTAAATAATTATATATACTATACATAATTCTAATTTGGTACATTTAATATTTTCAAAATATATTATATAAAATACAACAATATCAATGTTTTATTTGAATTTACAATATTATTCAATAATTAATACGTAAACTTCTAGAAAAACTAAACAAAGTTATAAAAAAATAAGTATGCAACAATAGATGACTAACATCCAATGCATTTTTTATGAAATTAATTATAATTAAAATAAAATTGTCATGAAATTATTTTATATATTAATCGAAAATAATTTTGTTCACTGACTTGATTGTATTATATAAATAGAAAACATTAAAAAATTACAATTATATGATTTCTAAAATAATATTATTTGTAACTAACAATCATATAACTTATTTACTTATCGTGGTTATAAGTTCCAAAATTTTATCTAATATAATGTATAAAATATTTTTTACAAAGAATATTATATAAGTTTTTTTTTTAAATATATGCAGAATTTTTAATTTCATTAGGTTTTATGTATTTAGATCTAAATTATTTGAAACAAATCATAATTAAACAATACCTAAAAGTTTTACATATTTGTAATAAAATTAATATTTACTACTTATTTAAAAGTGAAATCTAAGACTCCTTATTATATATTGAGAAATTTTCACTTTAACGTAATCAAAACCGTTGATTGAGTCATGATATATAACTCATGATGAGAATCAGTAATAATAATTATATTTTTATAAAAGACATCGTATTTTAGATTTTGATACATTTTTTAAACTATATTTAAATTATTGTTTATATTATATTTATCATTATATTATATTAATATTTTATATAAAATTAATACATACATAAAAATAATAAAATACAAAATTTTTTAAATATATACTTTCGTCATTTGAAAAGGATTTTCAAAAGATTTTCTTATTTAGTTAGATTCCATGTAAAAGTTAAGAAGACGTTTAATTTGGCATTTAATGTCTCTGTAACTTTGTCGTCCTCATAAGGACGTTTAATTTCAAAATAGGATCTTATCTCCTACGTTCAAAGCATTTAACTGCACTAACAGCACTAACTGTATGTCATGATATTAGCTAGGACTATTTTTCAATCGATTATTTCTTTTTCTTGCATTACTACTACTAATGTGCTTTACGTTTATCCTTTAAAATACAGCTAGAAAATAGCAACGTGTTTCTTGTTTCCTCTACCCCTTCCCTCTTTCTTAACAGAATTTTTCTAGTTTTTACTGCAATAATAGTATGGATTTTTTTTTTAAATTAAAAAAAATTTTTTAAATTTTTAAAAATATCATAGATCTAATAAATGATTTAATATTTAAAAATAATTTTTAAAGACTTTTAAAGAAAATTGCAACTTTTTTAAGAAGTTTAGAAACGTTTTCAATTTTTATACTTAATAATATTCAGATATATTTTTGACTGGAAAATTATTAATTTTTCATAAAATTACTTTAATATTTTTTAAAATATGGCTCAAACATTAGATTTAATTTTTATTTATATAGAAATAGGAGGTTAAAAATAATTTTCTATTGTAAATACTAATATTAATTAAAGAGTTTTGAACTCTTCCTTACTTTTAAAATAAAAGTTATAATTCCAATTTGGAAATATATTAAAATAATTTTTTATTATTATTAGAATCAAATAAATAAAATAAAATGCGGATCAATATATTATACTTTATAATATAACCTATCATTCATTTTTTCATTTTTTTCATCGTAATTAAATTTTTCATTTTTAATTATAATTTAATTATTATGAGAATTATATTATTTTTAATATAAAATTATAATTTTTTAAAATGATATTACCTCCAATATTTCAATTCATAAGTATAATAATATATTTTATCCATTTTTGTTGAAACTAAATCATCTTTAATCCTTATTATTTATAAGATAAGAATTAAAATTTAAGAATTAAAAAATATTTCCTTTATGCTTATATAAAGTTTTAGATAGATAAGAAATAGTAAGATAAATATATAAAATTTATGTAATATAGATGATTTAAAATTGAATAAAATATGTTCAATTCTCTTAAATTTTTTAATTCATTATAAAATTGTATTGTGATAATTGTACTGAACTTTAAGTACTGAATAAAAGTTATAAAAATAATTATATTTTCATTTATAATGTATACTCATGAATTAAAAAAATAATATTTCATATTATTTATTTAAATGATTAATCGAATTATACACTATACGTTTTCTAAAGTAGCCCCGTAAGCTTTGAGATCAATAATCAAGTAAATGTAATAAACAATGCTATTTGTAAAAATAAGAAAGTATGTAACTATTTCATGTATGTATAGGTATGTGTGCATTCTATGTGAGTTCTATGGCTATATTTATGGATATTTGTTCAGATTTTTATATGCATATATCTCCTAATTGTAGATATGTGTTTATATTTGTGAACAAAATACAAATGTTTGAATGATAATCAATAAGTATGAAGAAATTTGCTAGAATCAGAGACGTATCAACTAATTATGTATCTTTTAATTATATTTTTACAATAAGAAAAAGATTTTAAAAATTATTTATCTAAACATAATTTAAAATTCATGAATATTTTTAATTTTATACTGATAAAAATAATTAATCAACAATAATCTTGATTTGATGTTTAGTTGAATATGATAAATATAGAATAATTTTAAGTAAATTTAATTGAAGCTGTATAAATGATGACATGTTTATATTATAATATTTAAAACAATTTATTATATAAATTTAATGTATATTTTAATTCTTTCAGAGAGACTGTATAAAATAAAAAGATAAGCAATCTACGAATAATGCATATTCATAGAATAGAAGAATTGTGCGCGTGAATTATATTGCAACGAAAAATAGCTTCTCAATTTGTGGAATCATATTAGACATGGATCGTTCAATTTCTAAGGATATTTGTTTTAATAACACAGATGCAGAAAAATTAACAAAAGGCTCAATTAATGCTCCAGGAACTTTGGCACTTTCGTATATTTCAAAAATGTCTCCCGTCAATATTGAATTTAATGACCTATCGTATACCGTGCCTACTGGCAGAAAAGGTAAACGTAATTCGATATAATTTAGTAATTTTTTATCTTTTAACTCAGTTAGTTTCAACCAAAAATTAGTCATAAAGTAAAAATATATCAATTTAATTCTTATTTGAGATTTTCTTTATATTAATTTATTCATTTAAATAGTTCGAAGATTTTTTCATAGAATATAAAAACAAATAAATTTATTATTTATTCCAATTATTAATAAAATATCTATTATAAAATATATTAATTTTTCAATTATATCACTAATTTTATTATTAATTGTAAATAAAAACTATTGTAATAAAATCAAAACATGCATAGCGTATAATGTTTGATATAAAAATAATATGCAATTTGCTATTTTATCTTAATATTTTTTTTAATTACTTTTATAAAATATTATTTATGATTTTATATTATTATACATATTATATTTATATATAATATATTCTTTATTTCTTTTTTATTGTTTTGTGAATTATTTTATTAAATTTTTTAATATAATCCATCGTTTACTATTATATTTTCAGTATTTCCTTCCGATTAATTATTTGTTTTTTAATCATTAAAGAAAATCAAACCAAAATAAATTAATTATATACCGTTTTCATAATATATTCGATACTCGGAATTGCTTACAAATAATAAAGAATATAAAGAATATTATTCAACATTCTAAATAATTCATTTATTCGCATTTTCCACAATTTTCTTGCAGTGTTTATTGATTCATTCAAGATATTTTTTTTAATTAGCGAAATTTGAGGAAATAATTTTTACATCGTATAAACGCATACATTTTTTAATACGTACATCGAAATTACCTTCTTTTTTTAAACATTAAAATTCTTTTAATTATTTAGAAATATACATGTAAATTATATTGGTTGTATATTCAATAAAATTACAGTTTTCTTTTATTATTTTTTCTAAATAATACTGATATTACTTTTACTGATATTATATTCATTCAATTTTTTACAATTTTTTAATGATTTTCCAAAATTCTAAGTCTACCATAATAGTAATATATTCATAAAGTTAATTTTCTAGTCATACTTTTTGACTATTTGAATAATAATATTAATATTTTTATTAAACTTTCTTTAAATAATTTCTTATTTATATTCTATTTATAATTATTAATAATGAAAATAATTCCCACTTTCTTTCCTTTTATTTTAGTTAGTACAAAATAATAATTTAAAATCTCTCTTTCTTTTTCTAGTATAATAATTCGTATATTATTTTCAGAAAGTAATATACAGATCTCTATAATTATTTTTGTTTTTGATAATTTATATTCTTTTAAAAATTAAAGATTTCTATTTATAATATTTTATTCTTTAAACCATACACTTTTATTTATGATATTTATTTTACGCATTCCTAAATTAATATTTATTGATTATATTTTAGAATTGAAGTTTTATACTTGTATTAAATTTTTAAGTTTTATTTATTGAATTAATATTAATTAAATATTGATATATCATTTTTTTTGTCTTTTTTTATTTTCTTTTTAATTTTACATTTTCTTATTTGAAGTTAATAGTTTCAAACAACTAATAATACTAAAGATTATTATGTAAGATTTTTTCAATAAAATTATTATAATGTAATATAACTTATCAATAAATATCATCTATCACCTTAAACATAGTATAAGATTTTTTATTTTTTGAATATTCAATTAAAAACTAATTTGATATTATCATGTTATCTTTAGCATAATTGTAAATATTTACTTTTACTATGTCTGCATCACAAAAATATTACGAATATTATCTTACTGATAACAATATGAAAATGCAACGATGCAATTATATGTTGTAAACATTGAAGAATATGAAATTGCATTGGCTCGAATTTAAATTATTTCCGTTTTTGTCTTTTCTAAAGTTTATTTATAATTATTCATTAAAAATTTGTATTTAATCTAAGAATATTAATTGAATGTGAATATGTTTCTTCTTATTTTCTTTCATTATTTATAAATATTATGAATGCATAATTTCACATGTTGCAAATAAATATTTTGTACAAATGTATATTTTTATATTAATAAATTTTGTTAATTTACTGATTAATAAATTATTATGAAAAAGTTTAAGGATTTAGAATTTTTTAACTAAAATTTATTATGGAAAGTATTTTTTGTTAATTTTATATTTTTATAATTATTCAATTTTATAATTTCTTAGTTATAAATATTTGTGCATATAAATTCTTTTTAATAATTCAAAACATATTCCTTTTTGAAATGGTATTTATTATTTTACATAGACTGTTTACGAATAAACAGATTCCTAAAATATATACCTTTAAATAATCGGGATATAACTGCAAATTATTTTAGCATCAATTACAATTTAAATAATTATTAAAATAATAATGGATTATTTAGAAAATTATATTTAATAAAATATACAAATTTTTTTTAATCACTTAATATTTTATTAAGTATCGTAATTCAAGCTATTACATTCATAATTCTAAAGCTTTATTTAATATTTTAATATTTAATATACTATTATATTAATATGCCAAAAAATTATGGGACTATATGAACTTTTACAATACCAATAAAAATACGTTACTCTAATTGTCAGCTTAAAATATAATTCTACTCAATATTGATTCTAATTTTAATAAATGATAATTAGCTAAAAATTAAAATTTATGACTCACAGAAAATAGAAAAGTATTTATAAATTCAAAATTTGCTATATAAATTTTGTTCTTTTTTAAATTTCTATTACATATTTACTAAATAAATCAATGCAAAAATAAAAAATGTAATCAAAACCAATACAAAATAATTACGATTGAAATAAAAATATTTTATTGACAGATGTTTTAAATTTTCATCACATTATACTTGATTAAATAATTTTAGTACCCATAGTTTAAATTTATATCTATTATTATTAAATTAACAATTATATTTATATTAAATATTGTTAAAAATTATTCAAACAAATTAACAACGAACAGGTAGCTTATAATTTATACATAAAAATAAAAAGTATAATTTATTCATTATTATTAAAGATAATATTTTTTTAATTACATAGTAATTTGTAGTTATAAGGTAAATAAATAATTTATCATACTCAAAGATAGAAGTTTTTAAATTACTGTGTATAATAATAAATTTTATATGAAATCATCAATATAAAATTATATAATTTTAATTAATATTCATGTAATTAAAATTGTTTCATAAATTAATACAAAATAAGTTTTTGATTAAAAAGATGTTTATTGCTATTAAAAAATGCAATGATATGTAAATTTATCAATACCTTGTTGTTCTAATAATAGTATTCGAATACATGACCATGAATGCTCCAATAACTGATCACATTGTTCTTTCTTGTATACTTTAACTATTAATTTTCACATTATTTTATAAAACTTTGTTATCATACTTTAGCTCAATAAGCATTGAATGTAAATTAATTTATTGTATAAAATCAAATTATTTGTTTTATTAATTCATATCTATGTCCTTTTTATAATTAAAGAAATTTAATTTATTTAATTTACATGTTGGAATAATAAATGAATAGAAGTATAAATATAAATAAAAAATCAAAAGATTTTTAAAAAGTTATAATATTATTTTAATTACTTTTTACATCACGACAATTATAAAATTTAACTAATAAACATATATCTAATGATTATAAATATAAATCTAATCATTCACTATAAAGTTAAAAAATTTAGTTTCATAGAATTTTACCAAATATTTGCCTAACAATGTAATAGTGATATAAAATCCATATACCAATTCTTGTTTTCAATGACAATTTTTTTCAATTATAGTTGGTATGATACAGTAACATTAATATTCGCAATTAAAAAATTTTTATAATTAGTCTTTAAATCGATATTTCAGAATTAAAATCACCTAGAAACTCTAATTTAAAAAAAAGATATAGAAAATAATGTCATCGTTATGAAATAATATTTCAGATTATATCACATTCTTTATTAAATAAAAACTAAAATAATAAAATTATTTCCTTATCAAATAAAGCAAGCATTCCATTTTAATAAAAAACAATTTTTTTAATAATTTTTATCAGATTACTTTTTATCTTTTTATTTAATATAGAAAAAAATTATTCATATATATTATAATTCATTTATTTGAATAACGTAAAAATATTTCACAAAATTATCAATAAATACATATGAAATATAAAATGCAATATAATTGAAATTTAATAAAATAGTTTATGCTTTGTTTATTTTAAATTTGAAAAATATTAATTCGATTTCTAAGAACTACGCATAAATATTTTATAAAAAGAATAAATAATAATTTCTGAATAATAAATATATCATTTTTTATAAAAATTTATCAATAAATAAATAATGTCGAAATATACTTAATAAAATGAATGTAAATAGTAAAAGAATTTAAAAATTATTAATAAATTATAAACAAAATAATAACTATTATACTATAAGAAAAACAAATTTAAATTTAAGTAAAATTTTTTATTTTGATGTAGCTTGTTTTTTTTTCAAGCTTTTACTTATAAAAAATATGTTATTGTGGGTAGTAACGGAAGTCTTTTAATTAACATAGAGGTCAAGCGTGAATAGATTAACAATGAAATCAGAAATAAAATATAAACCTTTCTTTAAAGATTACAAAACTAACAGTATAATTCAATTGCTTTAGTAAGTAATAAATAAACCCAGTTTCTCGCTTAACATCTGCCTTTTGTAAATTCATGCAATGTTATTTACCTTCCATTGAAAAATACTACATCTAATTTAATAATAAGGCTACTGCTCTCAGTAAATTTACAATTTCATTTCATGTGAATAATTAATTTTATTAAAATAGTATTATTATTACAACAAATCGAATCATTAAACTAAATTTTCATGAGTTTTTATTTTAAATTAAAATGTGTTTATAGTTTATGGGTGTATTTTAATTTCCAAAAGATAAATTGTAAAACTTTTTGAAATATATGTAAATAAAAAAATTATTTAATAAGTTTTTTATAAAATCGAATGAAAATCGTGTTTTAAACAAATCAAATCTATTTATTTATAGAGTATACAACAAGTCTTATAAATGCAAAGTATTTCTTGGTAATGACATCGACACTGTGATTGAATAATTGATAATAATTGATAAGTTTTTTAGAATAATTTTAATTTAAACAATTATAAATAAGGAGATATCTAAATTTAAATTTTAAGTAAATCTAAACGTTTAATGTTAAAATCTAATGTGTATAATTTTACATCGGTTTTTATATATCTGATATATTTTGTATATCGTTCTCAGAAAAGAACACTAAATTAATATCATTGTCTTTTTCCTTTTTCTATTAAATCATTGAATAAATTTATATAAAAGATTACTACTATTATTTTAAGCTTTTTTAAAAAATTAATAATGCCTTGAGTGTTCTAAAAAATACGTTGATTGACTTTTTAATCGATAAAATAGTCTGTATCTTATTCAGCGCGATTTTATCAATCGTTATACACGTTTTTGTTTGGTCTTTGGTTTGTGATTAATATTAATCTTTTTTTTTAGTCATGCTAATGGATTAGTGAAAGATTTCTATCCTTATTCATTATCACTAAAAACTGCATACAAATTTCTTTTTTTGTATTTCTTATTCAAAATCATAATGTTCGTTGTTACAGTACCTTTTCATGTGAAACTATTCTCATAATATATCGTTTATTCAATCAGATAAGATTAAAGTCAACTTATAATCTAAGAATCGTAAATGTATTAGCTGTACGCATGTTTACAATGACACCATAAATTTTTTAGTGATATCTATTATGATAAATCTGAAGAAGTGTGCAAAGTGTATCTGATGTTAAGCTTATATTCATGCAAAACTTATTCACTAATGAATACTTTAACAATATTATAGAAATGTTTAGAATTTCAGTGAAGTTCGTTTCAATTACTAAACACATTTAATTATATAAATAAAAATATATGCTCACTTCCAATATTAATTTTTATTTTGTATAATTTAAAAACAATATTTTCATAAAAACTATTAAATAAAATAAACCAGGTTCCCTTAGATGAAATTTTAATATAAGATAATTTGCATTAGATTTACATTACAATATTATGAAAAGATATAATTTAAAAAAAAAATTTCTTTTCCGTTTTCTTATAACAATAAGTCATGTAATAAAAAATTTGTATATATATAATTTATTTACTATTAATACAATTACAGATATAATTTGCAATTAAAATACAAATAATGTTCATAATTTCAATATATTTTCATAATTATTAAACTATGCTTTTATTTCAATTTTTCTAAAGTTTTACTACAATTATAAAAAATATATCATATATTAATGAAAATTAATTTCATTATTATCAAATAATTTTACTTTTTATAATTAATAAATTCGAGTACAATATTATTTCTATATTTCCGAATTCCTATTTTGAAAGTTCAATTGAATATTGAATAATTTTTATCTTTATTCAAATGTTGTAAAAAATTATTAATTATGATAAGAAAGTTTTAACTATTAATTTATAAAAATGTATTATATACTATAAACATTAATTTTATAAAGTGATATACTGAAAATTGATAGTTTTTATTTCAGAAGTATCCATATGATTTATTATATTAATCCATTAAATTAATCAAAGTCATTAATAGTATTAGTCCATAAAAATTATAAATAACAAAAAATGTAAATGTCTATTTTTAATATTTACCATTTTTCTCAACTAAAAATATATATATAAATTTAAGTTCATAAGCATCTTAATTCTAACATATTATTGAAAAGATTGTCCTTACAGTTACTTCACTTTTAATTAAATGAGCAGATGTATAATAATTAGTGCAATTTGTAATTTTAAAAAGGCAAAATTTAAAAACAAACATAATTGCCATTTCGTAATTCGTTATCTAGAAGAATGGCTTATTATTTTTTTTATTTTTATTATTATCTTCTGATTTTATCATATTATATTACAGGTTCAAAGTTAATTTTGAGAGGTGTCAATGGCCAATTCAAATCTGGTGAATTGACGGCAATTCTCGGACCATCAGGAGCTGGAAAATCAACGCTTCTCAATATTTTAGCGGGATACAAGTATGTTACTTAAGATACAAGTATGATTAAGAATAATTATTATTCACACTTTATTTCTCTTTAGTATAAATTTTCATAATTAGCATGATTTTTATTAATTTAGCAACGTTTTTCTAGTTATATAAACGTCTAAATAATTCTTTTAATTATTAATTAATTTTTGTAAATTAATATGAATTAAGTAGAAACACTTAATTAATATTTATACATAAATAAAAAAAAAATTTTTAAGAATTTTATTTATATTTATATTTTATTATACATAGGTATTATTCTTTAAACAAATATTATAATTTTACTTCTTTTTCTAGAATTATTAATGTTATTATTATACATAGTTCCAAATTATTAATTAAAATAATTATATCGCATTATCTTATGAAATTATTTTGGTAATACTTTCGGAAAATTGATATTACTCAAGACAATCACTTTTTATAACATAAAATAAAAATTCCATATATTATCAAAATATTCTGCCATATATTTTTTATGTAATATCTAAACCTTATATTTTATATTTAATATTATATTTACATAACTGATTAAGTATCAAAAAATTCTTCTCATAAATTCATTTATATAATATAAAATAATAACTTCAGGGACATCAATTTTTTAATTTAGATAACTAATTTTATTATTTGATTAGATTAGTTTTTTAGATTCCATAAAAGTTGTAAGAAATAAAATAAAAATATACAAAATTTTTTGTTGATATATGTTTGAAATTGATTTTCTTGCATTAAAATATATTTAATGTAAAATATTTTTAACAGGATATAGTAAAAATGTCCATATATTGATAAACTCTAAATATTGAATAAAAATAGAGTTCTGTATGAATATAAATATTACGGCAATGAGGTATAAAACATTGTATTTATGATTAATAAGTATTAAAATATTTATCATGTAATTTATATTTAAATCGGCATAAAAAATAAATATAAATAATTAATAAATAACATCTACTTTTATACTTTTTTATAATATAAATTATTTTTGTAAATAATTTAGCGATGGACTAATAATCTTTTAATTGGTTTTATTAGTTTTATATTAGGTGATTCATTGAATTATGAAAAAATTTGATCAATTTATTTCAAAGTAATTTAAATTATGATAATGTTAAGAGATCAAAATAATAATTTATTATTTTTGACTTTGTATAAAATAATTGTAATATAAAATTAATATTTTATTGATATAGCTCGATAAAAATCATACAATTTTATCTATGATATTAATCATTTATGAAAAAAATTATTAATGAAATTAATAGTTTTTATAGAATAAAATACCTTCTGTTAATAAATAGTATAATTTTTTAAATACACTTAAATTATAAGCATTCATTGAAAACTATAAAAAAAGTTTTTACTTCATGAAAAAATAAAAATGTTATAAATAATTTGATATCATCCCTTAATACGTAGTTAAGTTTATATTTTTTAGTTTTAGTTTATATTTTTGAGAAATTTTTTGATTATTAATAAAACTTTCAACATCTGGTATCATAAACCCTAAACAATTTTATTATTAAAATATATATACAATAAAATTTACTTAAATATTTAAAAAAATTTACTTCTATATTTAAAATTTATAATTATTTTCTTAATGCCTAACTCTTAAAATCTAATTTTTTCTAAATTAAGTATTAAAAACAATAGTGTAAGTTCAATTCATTTTCGTTATCAATTTATATTATGTTAATAATACAGCATGTTAATGAATTTATTTTAATTAAATACTTCCATAAAAAATCACATAACTGAATAACACATCTATTAATTATGCAAAAATTTAAATTTTTGAACTTAAATAAAGTGTAAGCATACATTCTCATAATATTAATTCTATAATATATATAAATGAATATAATTACATAAATTTTGTTATAGTTTTTCAATATTTTGTAATTATTTCAAGTATAAAAATTCTATAATAGTTAATTATTTTGTAAATACCGTGATGAAAATAAAATGCATAATTTAATTAATAAAAAAACAAAAAGTTTTTATAATGTACTTAGTTTATAAAAAAGTTTGTATAAATTGATAAACATTTCTATACCACAATCCTTTTTCTAGAAAGGAAACCCTTTGTTCATTTCCTAGCTATGGTGCATTTGATATAAACAATTTTTATTAAGTAGAGTCAAAATAATATTTTATAATCTAAAATAATATCAATACTTATCTGATATATTTATTAAGTAGAAAATATGTTTTTGTTGTATCATATAGAAGTATACTTAATAACCTGTATTTTTAAACTTAATAATTTAATATAATTTGATTTAATATTTTACATAAGACGTCAAAATTATTTTAGACACTGAAGTTTTTATTGTTTATTTTTGATTTATTCATATATACACATAATATATATATTAGAATTTTCATTCTTACTATCATAAGCAATATAAAATAGTAAAAATATTTTTAGATTTCATCGATTTCATTGTATTAAAGTTTATTCCATTACTTTATAATTTACTTTTTACGTTTTTTTATACTTTAATGCATAAATCCTAATACTCTTCATATTTTTCTATACCCTTATATGCTTTTAATTATTGGCAATCCTACAAAATTTGTATCAACTTCATGCCGCCTACACATTATACATATCGCTCTTAGGGATCACTAGCCGTTCGACCTATGATACAAAAAGCCACAACACTTAATGTCAGTATCATTGATTATTGACGTTGTATTATTTCGCTAATTGTGACCAGCTATGCTCTTTCATAACGTAAAAGCAGTTTCTTCTTCATCTTTTTAATGAACGGAAAATATTTTAGATATTAATAAAATGCGATAAATAAAATTATATATTTATACTTTGCATTAATAGTAAGTCTAATCGTTATTATACGGTATGAAAAAAGTTTTATAATGAATTTATCTTTGTTGCACAAGCAAATAAATTTGAATATCTGCAATTAAGTATTTATTTACGCAAAACAGAAATAAATAAATAAAGATGGAGAAAAACCGAAGAAATTACTATTTAGAAAATTAACACGTACCATATAAATAATTGTGATAAAGTCTGAGATGTATAATGTCATTATTCTGAAATATACGTAAATGTGACATAATATTTTTTCAATTTTTCATGAAAAATAAAAGTATTTTAAATGAAGCTTACAATTTTTATTTAAAAAAAATAAAAAAATGATTCTATTTGTTATGTAAAGATATATACAAATCGGTGTTTACGATATAAATTGAACTGTGTATTCTATCTATTTAAAGTCGTCAAGTACAAAAAATTCTTGATTTTTTTACATTTATGCACACGTCATTTGTAAATAATCGATAATAATTATATTTTAAAGATTTTATGATAGAAAGAAATAATAAATATGTATTTAAATGATCTCATGTTTGTATTTTCTATTTTTCTAAGAATATATTATACATACAGAAGTAAATAATAATTCAAATTAAATATCTCCGTTATTCATTATAAAATATATAAAAATTTAAGTTAATTAATTAGATGAATTTTTTAAGTTATTTTAAGTTTTAAAGTATTATTGCTGTATATAAATTTCTAATAAATGAGTAAATTTTAAATTATAATTTACTTATTAGTGTTTAACCACATCAAGAATGTATCAATTTATACCTATTGTCAAATTTTAACAAATAAATAATTTAGATATGAATTTCCATAAAATATTTGTAATCAATTTCATTAAGTAATGTTTATGATGTCTAAAATATTATTGATGATTTAAAAATTTTTAGTAATTTTTACGAAAGATCACAAACTTTATTAATTATAATTATCGATAAATTTCAATTATGTATAAAGTTTTATTTCGTACTATAATAAATTGATGACTTTTTCAAATGATATTGATTTAGTTCTTTAAAATAAATTCTTAACGTAATTTTCAAAAAAATTTTGATAAAATGAAGACTACAGACTTAGTAACAAGCAAAAATATTAATTACTTATGTAATCATACGTAAAAATTATTACATTTTTTTATATATTTATATTTTTATTTTGCAGATGTGAAGGAGCTGCTGGGCTTGTTAACATAAATGGGCAACCACGAAATTTGAAAGATTTTAAACGCTCATCCTGTTATATAATGCAGGAAGATCTTGTGCAACCTAAACTTACTGTCCTCGAAGCGATGTGCTTTGCTGCAGATCTCAAACTTGGAAATAAAATAGATTCAGCAACCAGATTCGCTATAGTAAGTTCATTTTTTCTAATATTTATATTCTTCGTTGTAAATGTGTAAATCCTATTTTTTAAATAATTTTTCTTTGAAAAAGCTTAATAACTTGTTTTTTATAAATATAAAAAGGTTAAGTGAAACAGAACGAAAACACGAATATTATTATGAAAATATACATTGTCATTGAGGTTTGATTGTATATTAAGTGACAAGTATATTTTATTTTTTTAAATTAAAAATTTTTTTTCATCTATACTATAACTGCATAAATTAGCATTTGTTTTTTATTATACAATATCTATTTTTATTTCACAATAATACATATTTAATAAATTATTCAAAGCTTCAATTTTAATAAATCATTATTTAATATCTAAATTTCTTATGTTTAAAATATTTATGTAATTGTCATAAAATACTCTCAATATATATGAATGGATCAAATATATCACGATAGTTAAAAATTTTTACTAATGTTGAATTCTGTTTATATATAATAAGATTATTTAAATATTCATGAAGAATTTCAAATTTATTTGTATTATTAAATTAAGAGATTTCATATATTTATATATACACATATATTAAATAAGAATATTTAAAGAATTTTTAGCACGAGTTTATAGTTTGCAAAAATATTATTTATTAATCTCAATTTCATCTACACATTTTATTATAAAATTTACGGCTATTGCAAAATATTTTTAATAAATTAAAATTTAATGTTAAGTTTATATTTACAATTTTTAAATTAGAGAAAGTGTAATAAAATGATGATTCTTATATAATGCATTTTATCTTTGAAAATAAATATTTTAATTAAAATATTGAGTATTAAATAAAATATTATAAAACATCTATTAGATTAATCGATTTAAAATATATAAATGTAATACGAATAAAAGAAACGTCTCAATATTCCTATGATGATTGATCATAAGATATATTTTTAATACAATACAATTTTATTTATTTCAAAATTAATTTATTTACAACAAATATTTATATTTATATTAGAATTATAGCAGAATAAATTAAACTATACTAGATTAGTTTAATTTTACAATTTTTACATATTTTCTACATTTATAGTTCGAAGATCAATAACCTACATTTAAATATTATATATATTTCATAAATATCAATAGAAAATTCAGTTATTATTCAATGTTAACATTATTAATATTATTTTAACTATTCTTAAGTTTCATTAAGAAAAATTAATTTTTTCATAATTTTGAAATAATAGCATATATGGAAAATTATTGACAGGAGGCGATTAACATGCGCCTTTATTCGTACATTACGTTGACTCGTACGTGATAGAATAATAATATCTTTCTCGCACGAAAATGTCGAAAATATTCGAATGTACCTGTTATACCTATTGAACTGAGATTCTTTAGTGTGAATAAAACTGTGAAGTAAAATAAAATACGTATAGCTCATTTATGTGTATTCGAGATAAATACGTTCATAAAATACAGTAAAAAAATTATATATCTTTAATATATTGATGATTCTAAATATGTCCTTATACAAATTATGTACATGACTATTAATAAAACTGTTGTCATAAATAATAATAAAATATTAGAATTACGATATAAATTTTATAGAAAATCAAATATAATTGTTAGAATTGCTTAAGTAATAAGAATATAAAACTCAAACATAAAAAAATGATAAAAAATAAATTTTTGTAATTTTGTAAAACAGGTAAACAATTAATTTTATATTTTTATTAAAATTTTTATATGTTTAAAAAACGACAATAAAACCAAATATATTTTGAAATTTTAACTTTACTAAATTTTATGTTAATAAATAAATTTGAATTATAAACCTTTATCGTATTATTTAAAAGTATTAATGTAACTGTTAAAGATATCTTTTAAATTTTGAAATTCAGATAGTTTTAAATCAGAAAATTGTTTTATAGCATTTAAATTTTTTATATTACTGCTGCAATTGAACATCAAATCAGTAAGTGCTTGGTAATATGTTTACAAATCATTAAAATGCACAATCGCTATTCCAGTTTTATTTTTATATTGTAAACGAAAAATGTAATGTTAAGTATTTCAACAGTATTATTGCATATTTAAAATTTATTAAACTGATATAAATTATGTAGTGATAGAAAACGATAAACAATTTGCAGTCCATTACTAACGTGAACAAGAAGTATAGCTTAAATTTATTAATCCAATTAACAGTGCAAAATTTCTTGAGAAATTAATATGCAAAAAGAATTTCCAGATATTTATAAAATAATATTGCGATATAAACTTCATATTATAAACTCTTTTAAGTCAATAGTATAGCCATTAATAGTACATTAACAAAAGAAAAATTATGAATAATTAAAAATTGTAATTTGTATTTTATATCAGAGAAGGTATTTGTCGGTAGACAAGTTTCAAAATAGAGCCACAAATATTCAATTTTGATGTTTAAATAAACAAGTTTTTTAAATATTAAGCAGTTTTATAATATTATATTTTAGAAAATACATATGTAAATTATAAACTCTATGTCAAAACTAAATAAAATATTTGCTGACATGCACAGTTTTTTAATTATTTTTGACTATAGTTTTTTAATTAATTTTAATATATTTATATTGAGAATTTAAACAAATCTTTTTTTATTTCCATTTCTTAGAGTAATTAAGATTCTTTTAAAATAAGCAAAAAATATCAAATATTTGAACTGTTATTAGGGTTACAAAAATATTTAAAATATAGCATTGAATAAACTGCAATATTATTTCGTATTTTAATTATAATCGATTGATGTTTCTATTTTTTTAATATTATAATTATACATTAGTATATTATAATATAATATTTTTGGTCTTATTATTTCAATATTATGCTTTATTAATTTACGTTTAATGATTTTAAATTTTACTATTTTAAAGTAGCATTAATTTTCTATAACTAAGTAATTAAGCTGTAAAGATGATAACCAACTATAAAATTATATTTACAAACGTAAAAACATAATAAAATTTCTTATTTTCTTCATTCTGATAATAATATTATAAATATTATACAAAAATAAACAAAGAATTTAAAAAAAAATTAAATTAATGCTTTAAAAGATTTTGGAAATTATCATATAAGAATTATTTTAAAAAATCTATACAACCTTTATTATTAGAAAAAATTACATTGTCATTGTTTTTAAACTGAGAATATTTATATGCAAAGTATGTTTTTTCCAAAATCTACAATCCCTACTATATACTTCAGTTACAAAACTATGGAAGGCTTAAAAATAGATTTTGTTGAATTATAATTAGTTTAAAAATCTTGTTTTTTCGAATGTCACGTCTGTGGGGCGTGACGGTGTTTAATTCTGATTTTATGCGTCTCGACAATTACGATACGAGGATAATTCAAATAAAGAATAGTATGTCTCATCGCTAGCGAAGATAGAAGGGTGACGGTCATCATAAAAACAGAAGGTCTTATGTTAGATTAATAACCCAGTAAAGTCTATTTATAAACCCCAATTATTATTTCAATGATATTCAATATATTACATGATTTTCGTATAAGTAACATGGAACTTTGATATACACACTAAAATATTAAATATGAATCAATATTGTAGTTTTAATGCTAAAAAAGACCAGCAGAATAGAAAAAATATATTAAGTTGAAGTCTAATCTATTATTATAGACTAATTAATAGTATATTTATTCTTTAAATATTTTAAATAAAATTAACATGTAATAGTTATTTTCATTTTTTATAGGATTAATAATACGTATTTATAACATAAAATAATCATTTATTAATTTTGAATCAATCTTCAGGTTTTAAAGTAATTATTAATATTTTTAATTAATTGATTGAACTTTTATATTTGTTATAAAAAATAATTGATTTAAATTTACTAGGTAATAAACAAAAACATTATTAAAAAGCATTTACTGTTAATAACATATTTCACTATTAATATCTTAATAATAAAAAGTAAGATAGAAAATATGAATTTTAATAAAATTTTAACACCAATAAAATAGTCACATTTATTTTTTTAAAAAATATTAAGATTTTATATATTTAATTAAATGTATTTAATAATTTTCTAAAGAAATTTCAAAATATATTAAATTATTTTTAAATACTTTGCTATGGAATAATTTATTATGAAACTTTGAACTATTCTGAATACACTGCAAAATAATAAATTGGTGATTAACATATTATTATTTTTAACCTTTGCGTATAAATTAAAGCATATAAACTGAAAAAAATAAGTAAGAAAATATTTACTTGTATAATCCATGCAAATTACTTGTGTCAAGTTCCACAATTATTATATTATAAGAACAATAAATTCTAATCGATAAAGTTCAATTGAACAGTTATAGCTATTTTTTACATCTTAATTCTGATTATTATTAACTATAAACCTGTAATCAATGTTAAAAAATTGCTTTTGAACTACATTTTTTTAAGAAAAAAATCTAAATCTTGTATTAAATGCTTATAAGATAATATAACAAAAAGTTATTAAATGTTTAATTAAAGAGTAAAATGTTTTAGGTATGTGAAATCTTAGACATGTTGAGATTGAATAGTGCAAGAACAACTATTTCCGAAAGATTATCTGGTGGTGAAAGAAAAAGGCTTTCTATAGCCTTAGAACTTGTTAATAATCCACCAGTTATATTTTTAGATGAACCCACAACGTAAGTATATTTTACAATTACAGTTTTTTTAGCAATAGATGGATATTTCATAAATAAATATAATGAATATATATTATACGAAGTATTAAATAATTACAATTAGAGTTTTTAATTAAAAATAGTCTAATTTTAATCGTGTAGTAAAATTCGTATAGTAATACATAAAATATAAAATAAATTATATAATATATTATATGTATTAAAAATATTATTAAAAAATAAAAAATATTTTAAATCTAATGGACATATTTTCTTTTGTTTATATAGAGTTTCATTTAACATTTTATTCAATTGACTTACCCCATATTCAGTTACTATTTTTAATGATTTAGATTTAAATACATTTTATGGATGAATCATTAAATTTTTTTAGACGGTTCTTTAGATTAAAATACTGGAAAAGTACGTAGGTCCGTGTGATAAAAGAGATTTCAATAAAAGTAAAGAGAAAGAGATACGAAAGAGAATAATAGAGCGCGAGAAAAGAAAATGAGGAAAGAGAAAAAGAGAGGGAGAGTGCTAGAGAAAGCGAGGGAGAGAGAGACAAGACTAGTTACTTTTGTAACAACGTTGAGTTCGTGAAGCATGAAGCCGAGTAGATCAAGGTCAGCTAGCGTTTCTTTATGCATTTCAATTCCAGAAGGGATAAAAAATATGAAAAAATAAACCCCTGTTAATTTAATTCATCAAACAAAATATTTTTAAATTTTGATATTTAATATTTAATATTTTATATTATTTCAGATATAGAAGGTAGAATAAAATGATAATAGCATCATTGTAAAAACACGTATAAAATTTCCAAACATCTCTTTGCCGGTTTCCACTAAACGAATAAATACATATTTATAGTAAAGATAAAATTGAAATTCTCTAAAATAACTTATTTAATTTTAATAACGTTTCCAATTACATGATATCAGAAATTAAAATAAGTCAGATTAAATACGATACAAACATTCTTTATAATTTGAAACAATTAATTCTCTTCATTCAGTCTTTACGATAAATATTATATTATTATTACTTCAAGTTAAAACTTTTTGAATAATTTAATCTACTATTTTTAGATATCTAAAAATATATATATTAATATTTTTATTCGTTTTAAGTTTAGCACAATTTATATGATGTTACTTTAAATATGTATATTATTAAATTATTTAAATTTTCTTCTATTAATGTAATAAATTAATTCATAAATCAATAATTAATTCTAATTAATTAATAAAATTTCATAAGAAATTTCAAGATACTAAATTACTCTCAAAGATAAATTGTTAGTGATTAAATTTATACATTTATACTAAAGTCCATAGAAAAATTTTCCATTACTCACTATATTGTGATAAAAAGTTATATTTCCACGTTAATAAAAGAATTTAAAAAACCAATTTTTTATCTTCTCTGCATAAGTATGTAATTAAAAATAAATAAGGCATATAGATTGATTTTAATATTTATAAAAAATACATGGTACTGATAATAAAATCATAAATTAATCTTGAAAAATATTACCGTGAAAATAAAACAAAAAAATTAAATTAAAATTGAGATATATATAGAGTAAAATTATTTTTTAAACTATCTTAAATTAAACTGATTATAAAAAAAATTTATTCTATATTCATTACATAATTAATCATTTTTTTAAATTGTATCGAAAAATGCATACATAAGAATAAAATTTTAATATAAGAATTCCATTTAATGTGAAATTATTCTATTTAGATGAAATAATATTCAGGTCTAATAAAATAATATATATTCTTAATGTCATCTATTTTATTTTACGAATATTAATTGGATTTTTTTCTTAGACATATTTTCATCAACTGAAAATGAATAAAAATCTTGAAAGAGAATCCAAAAATATTTTTTATACCATAAATATTATGGATAAATAATATTATATCAACCATACAAAATTAGTATTATTTGTGTTTAATAACTTACTAAGATATAATAACGTATGATAATATAAATAAATATTTAGAGATACTATTACAATTTGAATTGAAGTATTTTCTTTTCAAATACAAAGATGATTGTAATTTTTAAGTTTGAGATAAAATTTATTTATTTCAGGGGACTAGATGAAACATCGTCAGTTCAGTGTATAGATCTTTTACAAAGGGTGGCATTAAGCGGTCGAACTGTAATCTGTTCGATTCATACACCAAGCGCCAGCATATTTGCGAAATTTCATCACATTTACGTAGTTACTGCTGGTCAGTGTGCATTCCGAGGATTGGTAAATGATGTTGTTCCTTTCTTGCATCATATAGGAATCGACTGTCCAAAACACTACAATCCTGCAGATTTTAGTAAGTATCATTATATTCAGAAATGTTAATTTACACACATTTAATTTTAATTACGTAAGAAGCCATTCGACTTTAAAATTTAGGGTAATTGATGGAAATATTCTCATACATATATTTATTTTTTTTAAAGATTTTTATTACTTTTATTAATGAATCAATGTCACAAAAATAACTTAATAGTTCAATTCCAATAGTTTAAATATAATTTTAATTATTTTAATTATAAGAAATAAAATAGCGATGGTATATTTTACGATTAATTAAAAGCTAATTGTATGAATAGTTATAGAAGTTTCATCAGGAGAATATGGACATGAACTCGTCGACAAAATGGTCTCAAAAATTGATGTAAGATTTCCTATTGTATCTATTAATCAAGCAAATACTATTGAATGCAAGATTTCAAAAGAAATTGTTAAGATTTCATGGTGGGAACAATTTACGACACTCCTGCGAAGGAAAATGTTACAATTTTATCGTGACAGGGTAAGAAACTATATATTTTTATAAGCATTTTTATGCTTAAAATGAATTTTTTTTTAAATTCAATCTTAAATTGAAATTTGAATTCATTAACTAAAGGAATCTTTAAATTAGATTGATTATAAAATAACTATAAATAAATTAAGTTTTAATCAAATATATTAAAACTTATTTAAAACTTTATAATAAATTCCAGAACTACATGTATCTAAAGATATCGCTGCACATATTTCTGGGTATTATAATTGGAGGCCTCTTTCTCGATATTGGTAATGATGGATCCAAAACTCTTTTCAATTTTGGTTTTTGTTTTACCTGCCTTATCGTCTTTCTTTACATTCCTATGTTACCTGTACTACTACATTGTAAGTAAAATAAATTTATCGTTGAGTCTTTATGACTACATCGTTACGCTACATGCTATTTCGAGTTACGCGATGCAAGTATAAATTGGAATGTGTTTTTCATTGTGTTTCAGTTCCCCAGGAGGTTCAACTCGTCAAACGGGAACACTTTAATCGCTGGTACGACCTTGGGCCTTATTTCTGCGCCCTGACCATATCCAATATTCCCGCGCAAGTTAGTATTCATATAGATAAAATTTTATTTTTATTGACACTAAAGATGTATGTAAAAATTCTGACTTTACTGTTATTTTTTTTATTTTAACATAATATTATATTAAATAAAATTTAATGTGAAATTAATTTATAATTTTAAATGTTATCTCTGTTCAATTTTGTGTCTGATATAGATAAAATCTGTTGAAATAATCAAATAAATGAAATTCGTATTTTTCGAAATTAATGCAATTTAAAAATAAATTAATTATTACATAATAATTTCTATTTAATTAGCTAAATTAAGTTATCTTTATTTTTTATAATTATAATATTGTATAATTTATATCATTAAACCATCAATGTATGTATGAATTTTTTATATATTTTATTTTCAGCTTATTTTATGTATTCTCTATTTATTAATGGTATATCCAATCACTAGTCAACCAATGGAATTCTACAGATTCGCCATGTTTATTAGTACGTGTATGGTTTGTGCATTAATAGCAGAAAGTATGGGACTAGCGATTGCCAGTACTTTAAGTATTGTGGTATGTTTTAAAATATATAAATTAAAAATATAATATTTGAATTAAAAATAATTATGATCATGTTATTAAAATATAAAAAGATGCTATAAAAAAAAGTACTATAATAAACAGTACTATATATATATATAATTGTAATTAAATTATTATTTTAAAAAATAGCTTGATTATAAAATTAAAAAGAATTATTTATTTCTTTTGCAAATTTTTTTCTATCAAATTTACTTTTTACTATCAACTTGATAAAAATCAAATAATATTAGTTGATATTACATATTATATAATATAGAACTTATTAAAACTAATCATTTCGTCAATCACTTAAAAAAATAAATAATGTATTATCATATGCTGATAAGTAAAATTTTAATATACCATTTAATAAAGACCGATCCTTCGGTAAATAATAATTAATTTTTTTTAAGTCTGATGCAACTAGAAAAAACTAAAAATGCTGCATGCTCGCATAGTATGTAATTTAGATTTTTATAATCCCAATATATAGATAAAAATATTTTTCGAAAAGGGTAATTAAAAATAATTAAAATTGTATGAAATGTTTTTTTCCAAATATATCATATAAATCAAATAATCTAGAATATTTTTATTTTTACAGAAATTATTTTTCATAAATAAATAAAAATCGGTTTATTCATTTAAAAATATTAATAATTAATTGATAAAATTATGAAACTACAATATTACATAAAAATTGTGATATATTCAATCTATATATTTGTATGAAAAATATATATTTTTTTCTTTACTAATTTATTGAGTTATTCTGCATCATTTTTTACATTATCATATTTATTTATCCAGTGTATATTTTATTATAAGAAACAAGAGTTGTTATATATGTACTCGTTTTCCTTCATTAAATTTAATACGTAAACTTATATAAATTATGAAATAAAACATTTATTGTCTTTTATAATTATTTACATAAATATTACATAAATCATATTATAAATAACAAATAATATTTTAAAATTCTTCAAAATATTTCATTTTACCATTTAATTTTACAATAAATACTTAATTTTAAGTTAATTTACAAGTTTTCAAAAGCTGATAAGTAAAATAATTCACTTATATTATTTCAAATTCGAAATCATTCTATTTAATCAGAATAACGAGATTTAAAAAAAAAACAAAAATAATGTTACTGTGAATTTTACAAGATGCTATTACTTTTTTTCTTTATAATTTAACGTTCAGTCGCGATGTCCAACATGACCTTACATAAAATGAACGTTATAACATAAATGTCGATGAATATAAAATTTTCAGAGCAGACATTAAAAACGATATTATATTTCAGAATGGAATGTTTGTGGGACCGGCTATCACTGTACCTCTTATGTTGTTTGCGGTACAAGGCATAGGCGATGAGACGCCTTTACCGATTTATCGGCAAATCATTATGTATGTTAGTTACATACGATATGGTTTAGAAGGACTCATTGTTGCGACGTATGGGTACAACCGTGGTAAATTACCCTGTGTAGAAGATGAAATGTTCTACTGTCATTATGCCGTCCCACGCCAACTTCTTCGTAGCATGGGTAATTAAAGCCTCCGTGTTTTTGTTATTTATAAAATTTATTCTTGTTATTTTATGCGCAGCATTTATATTCCTAAAGTAGGCTTTTAATTTTAAAGTAATTGACTTTTGTTCATTATATAATATGCTTTGTAAATCAAGGTAAATTATATATATTTATGTATTTTTTAAGATTTAAAAATGGTATTTTAACAAATTATATGTATCAATACTATTTAGTTTAATTTTATTATAGTTATATAAAAACTTTTTAAACAATATTTTTATTCCAGATTATCGTTTATATTTTTTTATTTAATTTTATAGGTATGGAGAAAATTGTATTTTGGGTAGACTTCGTAGCTCTTGTCATTATTCTACTCCTGTTTAGGACATTAACGTATTACTTACTAAGACAACGCTTGAGGCCGAATAAAACATTTAGAGCACTTCACCTAATCGGTCGACTTGTGAAGAGTCATTTTAGCATGGACTAGAAAAATACTTGTACTAGGAAAACATTGTTTATTTTTACTTTTAATCACCAGAAATTAAATTTTACGTAACATAACGAATTGTACGTCTGTAATTTATATAGAATGATATATTGTAAATATTGTAACAAAAGAGACATTTTCAAGATAAATTTTAATTATTGTTATATTTTTTATTTTATATAAAATAAAACGAATGAAGCCACTGTTATTAATAAGTTAATATTTGTAAACTGATACGTGAGTGTTATTTGTAAACTGTTTCTTGTTGATAATATATTATCCATAACAATTACTATATTTTATAATTATTTATACATTTTTTCATTCTCTTATTATTTGTAATTATTAAAATTAGATAGCTTCAATTAATTTCTATTTTAATATAGAACTAAAAATCTGCCTCAATAATCAATCACATTAATATATTAATTTTGAATAAGTTCAATCGTAATCACTTGAATTCGAGTAAAACAAAACCGGTCCTTTTAAAATCAATCGGGAATCATCAGATTTCAAAACGTAAAAAAAGTATTAGCCAATATCTGCAAACAACATTCCTTAAAAATAATAGGTTGTACCTTTTTTAGATGTTTTTAAGATCATTTTTATGATAATTTTTTTATTTAATTAATAAACCAAAGACATATTCCTTTTATCATCTTTTTTAAATATCAATTTAACCTACATCAAAAGTTATAATTTTTTTAATACTTTCATTAAATAAATAATTTTTGTATGAAGAAAATCAATCTATTAATTTTATATAATCAATGCAAAGTAAATTGTTAAATGTTAATATGCATAAATTACTACGAATAATCAAATGTAAATAAAAGATATTCTAATTATAGTTCTTATTGAAAAAAACTATTTAACGTGCTATTAATATAAAAGTTTTAAATTATGATACTTATAAGTATAATTAATTTTTTTACAATTATATGATTATTATATACAAAAGAAAATCCATCACTATGTTATTATTTTTTTCTTAAAACACATTTAAATTATTTTATTCTCTAATACATAATTAATTAAGATAATTACAACTCTTTTTACGTCTATAATAAACTTCTATAAAAGTACATAGACTAACAATTATAACATACAATACACTAATCATATCATTGATTCACAAAATAAATCCCAAATATCAGTTTATTTTTATTTATTAATCATAATATTACAAATAAATATTGAACAAATTGTAAACCAAATAATTTTCTCTTGGGATTAAATTGAATTATTAAGTAGATATAATGTTAAATAGAATAAAATTAATTTCTAATAGATTTTTAAAAAATGTATTGAAGAACATTAAACCTATATTTTAATAGATTTTTTATTAATAAAAATAATAAAAACATAAATAATGTTTATTTACTGCTTTTATTAATGAAAACTTGATTTCGATTTAATTTATCATAAAATATCGTACACAATTTGATATTTGTAATAAAAAAAAGGGGTTTATATATATAATTTACTGCTAATTTTCTATATCTTTAAAAACTATATCTGTTAAATAACTTTCTGTTATTTATTATTATTATTCTTCTGTTACTTATTATAATTATTTAAATAATTCTGTTATTTAATTTTAATATAATTATATCTATTAAATAAATCTGTTAAATAAGTGATTAAATTTCATTCATGAAATTATATTATTTAAATGAAAAAAGTTCTTTGAATGATATTTTTATACAAATAATTGTACGAATATTATTTTATATTATTTAATTAATGTTATGAAAATTTATTAATAGATGAAATATTATAATAAGAAGTAAAATAAGAATAAGTAGCTAGAATAAAATAATACTTTGAAAAACTAACATGAGAAATGAAAAATTATTGATATCTTAAATTTTATTGATATCTTAAATAACATACAATTTATAATTCAAGAATATAATACAATTTCATTATTCATTAAATTCTGCAAACAGCGAAACTTTAAAAAGCAGTTATAATTCTTTTATTTATAATGAAATAAAAAACATAATTATTGACAAAAATTTGATATTATCATAAAAAATTATAAATATTTTCGAAATTAATATATCAAAATTAATTATAAAAATAGAAAAATTTCCCTTGAATAAAAATTTTTAATTTTTACAGCATTTCTTGAATATTTATATTCATAACACTATACACGAACAAATCAATAGAAGATATAAGCTTCTAAATACGGGGTAGTGAGGCTTCAAGAATATTATCGTGCGTGAGATCAAATTCACGTAATTCTTGACCTATTCTAATGAAGCATTCTGTTAATTAATTTAATCAATGTCTTCTTATTTATTCATCTTATAACCTCTAACAATATTATTTATTTTTTATAAATTTTCTAATAATGTCAGCTTAACAATTTGTGATAGTCGTTGAAAACTGTATTTGATTTGTTTTTTACACATTTCAATCAGTTTTTGTAGAAATTTAAAATTAAAGACATTATTATGTAATCAATATATGAATAGATTATTTGTCTTATAAAATTAATTCTTGTAAAGTACATAATTTTAAGTAAAATGTAGGTTTGAGATATCAATAAGAATTATCTAAAATATGTATAAAGTTAAATTGTATATACAATTTTTTATTCTGCCGATAGTTCTAACAGACTTTACTTTATTATTTTTACTTTTCTCATAAAAATTAAATATTGTAATTAAACTTAATAAAAATAAAAACTAATTTATATAATTATGTTATAGTATTTAATTAAAAAAAAATTTATACGATAGTAAAATATTTATTTCCAAAAATTTGATGTATTTTTAAAATATAATTAATAAAAAATAAATTGATGTTTGAAATGAATAATATATTTCTTTAAAAATAAAATTATTTAATTATAGTGTCTATAAATTTAAATTTATGTATATTTCAAATACATTTATAGTTATTATTATGTATTAAATCATAACTTTTTGAGTTTTAATTTAAAACAATTTTTTTAATATTAAATTTTCAATAAGATATTGCTAATGCAGAAAATAAACTTTAAATATTTAAATTAACACCCATAAATATTATTGACGTCCAATTTAAATTATATTTATACACTATGCTTCACGATAAAATTGTAATATACTTACTCTGAAAGTGTGCGTAATCTTTTCCAAGTACTAATAATGAATTAAATATTTTGAATATTGTTTCATAATTGTTTTTTCAATAACAATTTTAATTTCAATTTAACATCTAAAAAGAAAATATAGAAAGTCAATAATTTTCTTACTAATAAAAATTGTATAATGTATTTCAAAAATATTTTTAATAATAAACATTATTTTATAAAAAAATTTGTATTAGAATATATTTTATTCCAAATAATTTGATTATTTTATTTCATATTTTTTAAGATTTATACCAGGTCATTATGTAATTATATCTTTGAAAATTGTTCATCAACAATATTTTATTTCGATATATTTCTAGTTATATTACAAGATTATCTCTTACAATTATAAAATATTCAAAAGATTTATAGTTTCAATTAAAAAAGCAAAAGTAAGTATTTATTCAAAATTTCAAGAAACATTTAATAATCAAAAGATAAATAGTATTTAACTTATCAATTTAATCGTGCAGTTTAAAACCTTACATTTTCTGCCATATCATAAAAAAATATTTAAGTTTGTTATAAAATTGTTATTAAAAAATAAGCACTGTTTTATATAGATAATTTAAAAGTAATTTTTAATATAAATTTTGTTTTAGTTAGACATATTAACAAAAGCAATTAAATCCTACTGTTATATTTCAAGTATAAGACAAACAACAAAAGTGTCAAATGATTTTTATCAAAAATCTAAAATGAAAATTAATTTACTTGCTACTTAAATGTAAGCTTTAATTACTACAAATAATGTTGAAGTCGAATATACTACGTATATATATATATAAAATGTATATAATTAGAAGTTTTCTTAATTTATATTGAAAATTTTTAAATTATTTATGAAATAATTTGTATAAGTATATAATATTGTAATAAAGTATTCATGTCTGTATTATATAAATAAACTTGATTATTTCTTAATATTAACATTTCGAACACTTATAATATTTTCATACACTTGATTTCAGTGATTATAAAAAAAAATATATCACTAAAATGTACGAATATTATAATATAAAAAACAATTTATGCATTTTTTCATTAAATATTTATTTTTAAATACATTAGATATTTTTAAGTATAATAATTGTTTCACTTTTAAATAGAATAAGTAAAATTCCGTTAATGTATCTGTACACGATTTTTTAATGTTTAACATAATGATATGTTTTAACAGAATAATAATATTATTAAAAGATAAATAAAGACTAGATATTAAATATCAAATTATTAATATAAATTTATTTAAAAATGAATCAATCGCTATTTTCCTTTATCTGTAACATTTTTTATTATTTTAAAATTATTTTTTCTCTATCAAATTCTAATGTTTTGTAAATAAATTTTATTTAAAAATATATGTAAAACTAAATATTTTTTTAAGTATTAAAAATATATTAAAAATATTCATATTAATTTAACTACTTGTTATACTTATTACAATGTAATACGAAATTTATGAAAATTTTGATATTTGTTCAAAAAATTAATATATCATTAAGAATATCATGTTTTATTTTTAATAATAATATAATTTAAAATTTGTTTGTTGCTTGAAATATTTAAAAAAATTGTATATCAATATATATTAGAATTATTTAATTACATTTACTTTTATAAATTTATTTTTAATTCATTTCATTCAAAAAATAGTTTAAACTATAATAATCAGAAAATATATTTGATAATCTTCATAGATAAATACAAATAAAAGAATTTCAATAAAATTGTTTATGTTGAAAATTTTTACTAAATAATAACTCACAATATTTTTTTAATTATTTATATAATATAGTTTCAGTCAAAATATCTTTTCCAAATCATCCACTTACGTGGATAAATAATTTAATTATTATCAATATAGCTTTATTTATATTTTTACTAATTTCCACATAATAGTCAGAAAAATTCATCTATAATTCATTAGTTACTTTTTTATTTACTTATTTTAATCTTTTAATATTCTTCTTGTTTTTAGACATTTTTTTATGTTTTTTGTATGTTGTTTCTTTATAGTTAATATTTTCAAAACTCATTCGACTTATTGGTTCTGGAAAATATTAATAATATTGTTAATATTACAAATAAGTTTTATCTAATTTTTAAAAACTTTTTAAATTATATCAAAAAACAATAATTTACTTCCTATATCATCATCTTGTATCACAATTGATTGATTTTGATACATATTACATTTTGTAACTTCTTTTTTTGAATTTTTAATAATTAAATTATCAACAATAGGTACATTTATTTCATTATTACTATTAATTTCAATTAAATTAAAGATTGATTTGTTCCAATGTTCTGTTATTGGTAACCTAAAATAAATTATAAAAAATATTTAAATGATATTATTGTAATTTAAATTTTAAGTGTATGAAAAAAAAATTTACATTTTCACATCTTCATTAATCCATGATACATTTAGCCATTCTGAAAGATTTTGGGGTAATACATAGTTATCTGGTAGCCAGGATATTCCAACAGCTTTAAAAATGTTAATATACTTGTAAATATTATTATACCATATACATAATTGTTTAATTATGTATCTTGAGAAAATCCTAAAATTATATATAAAAAATCATATTATAAATACGTACATAAATAACCAATAGGCAGCATGGAAATGTTTTATCAGAATACCATATTCTGCTAATAATTGCATAAGCAATCATAGCAACACACCAAGATTGACCTATATGCAATCTTGATTTTAATATATTTCCAGCTGATACAGCAATTGATTCTATGTGACACATTAATTTGGCAAAACCCTGTGTCTTTATTAATATATATTCAATAGTTTGACGTGACGGCAAACTAATTACTCCATTATTTACTTCAGTGTATTCTTTCAAAATTTTGTAATCTTTTTCCAATGACATATTTAAATAATTTAACAGAGCTCTATTTACTTTTTCCATGTATTTAAATCCTTTGTCATTTCTAAATTTACTTTTCATACGATAAATTAATCGACTGAGTAATCCTGCTTCTTTATTCAAGATAGTCAAAGATTTGAAGTCAATTAATATTTTCTCTATATCTTCAATGAATATTCTTGGATCTAAATCACATAAAATATTTTTCATAAGTTTAAAAACAATAATTCAAATTTAAAAAAAATTTAGAATCCTAATTTTGACACAAAATTTTATATAAAAATGTATGTAATTTAGACAAATACTAAAATATTAAAGTAATATAGGAATTGAAAATAAAGTAATATTTAGTGATTATTACTTAGAACTTGATAGATTTATTAAATAACTTCAGCAAAGCTATATATTAAGAAAAAACAAAAAAAGAACTGCAAAGACACAATGCATCGAGATTCTCGTATACATTCAAAAAGTATTAGAGAATTCAGCTATGCTTCATTTGTCTAATTGACAATTCATAAATAGATAATTATTTTAACAATCAAATTAAGCAGGATCTAGCATGTATAATATCAATAATTATTTTATATTTACACTAACTTTATCTTGATTTTAGATTGTTATTGTTTTTTAAATGAAAAAAAATTAAATTTATAACACTTATTTACCATATTCTTTGACAGAAATATCCCATGATCTATATGGTGGACGTTGTAAATGCAATTTATTCCACAAAATTTCCATTTTTGATGTTTTTTGAATATATATAATAAAGCAATATTCCGTATTTTTAATTTACTATAGTAAAAGGTTGGAATACTATGAACAATGTTAAAGCTTCTGAACTTTTATTTACATTTCGTGAATTAAAGTTTTTTTATAAATACAATCAAAATTAAGATTTGATTAGAATTGTAAATAAAAATGAATTAATTTAAGCTTCAGATTCTTTTCTTGATTATTTAATATATAACTTTAATCACAATTTGGAAGTTTGGAAAAAACTTTAGTAAATTCTAGTTTTATCTGACCACAAGGTTATGTTTATGTAGCAAAGATGAAGTGTACTTCATTATACTGGATCAAAGCTTATGATTTTGATCTATGGTTAATAATTTAATTAACTAAATTTGAACGATATTTTTATTTAATTTACAATCAAGAATATTACTTTTTCAATTTCATTTTTGTTGTTTTAATATACATACTTAAATAGTACAAAAATAAAATAAAATATTGTATACGAAAAATTTTAAGAAAATCTATTCTTTTTAACAATTAATCAAAATTCTACAAATTTAAATCTATAAATAAATAATCAAGTAAAATTTTTCAATTTTTTTTATTTTAAAGAATATAAATTGTCTAATTAAACTAAATTTGATAAGCCAGTATAGTTTTTAATAGTGAAATCTATATGTATAACTAATAATAAAAATAAATGTTTTTAATTTAGTATATTATCTTATCAATGTTAATAGTAGCAGATAGTTGAGCAAGTTTGTGGTTCATGAAAACAATGTACAGTTCTAACTCCATTCCAAACGTAACCACCTTGAACCATTCTGCACTGAACTAATCTTTTTGAACATGGTGAACAATATCTATAATTATTGTAACAAAACAATTTTATTCATATATAGATTAAAATTAAAATTAAGAATAATTATTATGAAACTTACATTAATTTTTCACAAGGTGATAAACAAGGCAATGAACAAGTTACAGCCATTGAAGGGCAAATATTTTGTTTACAATTAGATTTATTAATATGTGAAGTTTTCGTTGAAGTATTGCAAGCAGGAGCAGGTGAAGCTATACCTGCTTTTTCACATCTTACAAGCACAGACATTTTTTTTAATTTTTACACAAATTATTTGTTAAAAATTATAAATTGTACTTAAAATTTTAAAAATCAAAATTGGCCGAAATATTAGTATTAATTATTTTAGGAAAAACAAGTAAAAATCATTGTAAACTATATACATTTTGACTATCTTCAGACATTATGAATTGTTTTTTTAATAGTATTATATATTAAATATTAAATTAATATTAATTATTATTACATTAACATAATCAGCTTAGAATGTAAATGAAATATCATTAAGTAATTAAATCATAAATTTTCTTTTATCTCACATAAATATATATTTCAATTAGAATTCACTTATAACTTTTATTTTATTAAATATTTATATTTAAACTAGCATGATGTGTACTGGAATTATTTCTTATAAAGAAATAATAATTTATTTATTTACAATTGCTTCACAAGCATCATAATATGTATTTCTTTAAATATAGAGAAATTTATTAACATATAATTATATGACATTATTTACTGAGTTTTATGTAAATAATCACTGTAAATTTTTATTAAATCTGGATGAGTTCTTGGAACCACAATTGATAAGGCTATCCTGAAATGTTCTTTTGTTACTTGTGCAGCATTTAAATCTTCTTCTAGAGCTCTCATACCAGCTTCATGGCAGATCGCTTGTATTTCTGCACCAGAATATCCTTCAGTTAAATCAACTAAATCTTTTAAATTAACATCTTTACAAATTGGCATTTTGTGAAGTTTTATATTAAAAATTTCCAATCTATTTTCTGCATCTGGTAGAGGTACATAAATTAATCTATCAAAACGTCCAGGTCGAATTAGTGCCTAAATATGAACACAATACTTATTTTTTAATTTTTGAAAAAAATATATATTTTATGATTTTAAAATTATTTTAAATTAACCAAATAGTAACTGTACTTTATCTATTCTATCAGGTCGATTTGTTGCAGCTACTAATGTAACATTTCCCAAAGCTGTAACTCCATCCAATTCAGTTAATAATTGTGCTAAGACTCTTTCTTGTACACTATTACTAGCATTATTTGAAGAAGTACTTCTTTCTACACCTAAAGCATCAAGTTCATCAATAAATATAATAGAAGGTGCTACTTGTCTTGCTTTTCTAAACAATTCTCTTACAGCCTTTTCTGATTCTCCAACCCATTTAGAAAATAATTCAGGACCCTAAAAAGTATATTTATTATCTATATTAAGTAATTTTTCTATAAAATTTATATAATAAAATTACCTTAATATTAAGAAAATTTAATTTACTTTCATTGGCTAATGCTTTTGCAATCATTGTTTTAGAACACCCAGGTGGACCAAACATTAAAACTCCTCTAGGAGGTACAATTCCAAGTCTTGTGAAGACTTCAGGGTGTTTTAAAGGCCATTCAACTGATTGCACTAATTTTAGTTTTAAATTTTTTTGACCGCCAATATCAGACCATTTCACATTAGGTACATCTACTAAAACTTCTTTCATTGCTGATGGACTTACAATACTTAATGCATGATTAAAATCTTCCCTTGTTACTAATACTTTATCAGAATAACAAATAGCTTGTGAATGTGATTTCTTTTTAATTGCCTTCATTGCAGCTTGTGAACATAGTCCATGTAAATCTGCACCGACAAATCCATGTGTTTCATAGGAAATTTGATCTATATCTTCATCATTAAGAGAATGAGGCATTTTTTCAATTACTTTCAGAAGAATTTCTTTTCTAATTTGTCGTGTAGGAACAGGCATTTCAAATTCTTTATCTATTCTTCCAGGACGTCTTAATGATGAATCAACTGCATCGGGTCTTGAAGTTAATGCCAATACCATTACATTATTGTCTTGTAAGCTATCAAAAAGTGTTACTAATGTTGCTAAAACTCTTTTTTCATGATCTGTAATTAAACTACTTTTTTTTGGACACAAAGTATCAATGTCTTCCATAAAAATAATTGATGGAGCTTTTTCAAAAGCTTCTTTAAACATACTATATAACACTAATTCTGTTTCTCGAAAATTTTTACTATAAATATCTGAAGCATTAATATTTATTACATGAGCTTCAACTTCCGATAACAATGCCTCAGAAATCATAGATTTTCCCACCCCAGAAGGACCATACAATAAAATACCTTTACTGATATGAAAATTTTCCATATTACCATATTTTCCAAGTCCAATATTAAAAATATCTTTCAAATCATCTATTAAGTTTAAATAACCACCTACACATTCTAATCTATGTCGTTTCTGTTTTTTTGTTACTTCTTTTTGTTCAGTACTTTCTAAAACTGTCCATTTTGTTAAATAAAGTATTAAATATAGATTTTTATTATTGATTTCATCTTCGGAAATATTTAGCATTGAAAATTTATCTGATAATTTGTTACTAGTCTTTATATCTATAATTTTATAAATAAATTTTTTTCCATAAAATGGAATTATTATTCTATTACCAATACAAAATATTCTCTCATGATTATAATTCTTTAATAATACATTAAACTCTGTTGTTAAATTTACCATTTGATTTTTACCAACAGGCTCAATAATTATTTCCTCAGCAATAGAGAGATTTGATTTAAGTTTCTCTATTCTTACCAATCCTTCCAGTTTATCTAACTCAATTGCTAAAATTATTAATATAATTATTAAATATTATATGTAAAGTATTTATATACATAGGATAGATATTAAATTAATCACCATTGTTTGTTAAAAATACAGCATTTAAATTTTTATCATTCATTGGCCAAGCTGTTTTCACAACTATATTATCTTTATTATAAATTATTACTGGATCACCAATAGAAATTTCACATAATTGCAATACTGATTCAGACATGAAAACCATATTATTTGATTCCCGTATGCTTATGTATTTTGGAAATTCTAAAATTAATTGATCGATATTATAACATTTATATATTATTTATGGGTATAATATTATCATTAAATGAATAATTACCTGCAGATTTGTAGACTTCTATTATACTATTAAAAATACCATTTTTAATAAATCCATAATTCCATGGTTCTGCAGGTGGACAATTTTGTTCATGAATTGATGTATCCTTTTGGGCTAATGTGCATTGACACTTATCACATGTTACCCATGGACATAAACTTTTTCTGCTTTTTGATGACATTCTATAAATATTTTCAAAATCTTTTCCAACTTCTTTTAAATAAGAATATTAATTCAATTTTGCTAAATAATATACAACATAAGTTTTCAAATTTATAATATAAACATTCTATGTTTAATTATTTTTAAACCATACAAATATCACCTAATAATATAACTATTGTTTATTATCTTTTATTTTATAATAGATTATGAATATTTATTATTACTTTGATTAAAAAAATCTTGTATAACTTAAGCAACTAAAAATTAAATTTGCATGAATAGTAAATAAGAGCTACATAAAATAATATCAAAAATATAATTTATATTTTATATAGTATAAAGTCTTAAAGTATTGAAATTAAGTAAGAATTTAATGATATTAAAAATATCTATAATTTATTTTATGTTATATAGAAAATTTGTTTATTTAAAAAATATATAATAAATAATATTAGAATATTATATAAAAATTATGACTTGATATTATTTAATATTAATATTAATCTTTAAATTTAACCAAAACTGTATTTTATATTCATAATTTAATAATACAGTTAAATTACTAATTGTTAGTTAAAAAAACGCAATATCAATTTTAAGTATTATATGAACTATGAACCACACTCGACTTAGTTAACAAATTTTCCAAATTGAAAAAAATTAAAGTATAGTTGAATTGGTCATTACACATTCGAACAAAATAATTTTAAAATTTGTACGTTCGTGGTTTTACAAAAAAAATTAAAATAAAATAAAGGTGTTAAAAATAATTTCAAATCAAGAAATCTTTAAAAATTATCTAATATAAAATAAAAATTCATCAACATTAAATTAATTTGCATTGTCATAAAATACGCATATTTGATATAAAAACCGTATCTAACCCCAAAATGAGGATAAAATAAAACAGTACTACACAAGTGTAATAAAAATCTTACAACTCTATTAAATACAGTGGAAGTAATAAATTTTAAATTGCTATAATTCATAATGAAAAATATTACAATCAATAATTATAAAAGAAATTATTAGGAATATAAATAATATTGAGAAATTTTATTGCTTTAATTAATATAGATATTAAAATCATTTAGGAAATAAAAATTATAAAACATTCTTAAAATAGAAGTTTATAGTACTTTACAACAGTTTGTATGAAATTATCATACATATAACCTCATGTACACTGTACATGCATTTTACACAAAAAAACTTTTAATATATTAAATAAGTAATTTATAAATAACGAACACATTAAAATTTAAATATTCCTTATTTACTAAAAGAAATCAGAATATTTATAATTTGTACTCTCATAAGCTTTAAATAATTTACCATAAACTGCTTTCTTATACAAATTAAAACAATATCTTCTTAATTAATTATCAGTTTTTTTAAAGAATAATATGTAATTGTTCCTGAAAATTTAATTGAATTTATTACTATTCACAATTATTATTCTTAAAAAACAAATCGATTTGCATTACACATATTTTAAGTGATATACTTTAAACAAAAACGTCGAGTAACAAACTTACATTTTAAGTTTCTTTCTATAATTTTTTATCTTTCTTCCTTGATATTTTATTTTTAAATTATATTTAAATATTTATAAATTAAATTTTATTAATTTATATATTGTTAGTAACATTATAATTAATAATAACAACTTTTGTAGATCTTTAAATATATATAACAATGGGGAATATAATGTAATATTATGAGACAGGCATTCCTGATAACCTTCAAGATTTTGTATTCATATTGTTGAAAGTTACAAAAGGCAATAATTATGTCTTAAAATACTTATAAATTTGAAATAAAAAGAACTTTTTCACAGATAAAATTATCAATTTTTTAAAAAATTGCTAAACTACTTGAAGTAATGGTTTGATATCTTAGGATGTTTTTTCTCTATTTGAAACTATAATTGGTTAATACTTAATAAATGAAGTTCCATAAAGCAATATAAAAATAAAATGTATCTATACATTAAAAATACACTATATGTGGTAAATTTAAAAAAAAATATTTAAGATAATATAATGTTAAAATTTATTGTTATATAATTATTTTAATTTTAATAAGCAATTGGAATGATCAAAAAATATATATCTATCATATAGCTTAAATAAGAATTACTGAGCTTGTAAAGTTTTTTAGTTAAAAGAACCTTCTTTTTAACAATTCTATTTATAATATATTTGAAAACATTTTCAGTAAATCCAAATAAGAAGTTTTAAATAATAACTAGACACATTTCAATGTACCTTCCTGACTGAAATTTTATTTAAGTATATAATACTTAAATCCAAATACTTCACCTGCAATGCTATGATATATTTTGAGCATATTGCCATGCTTTCTCATACATGGAATTCTAAAGTATTGTTTTGTATAATTTTGTATACATCTTCAATTCAGAAATCATTAATATAAAACCACTTTTATTTTAAAAAATCATTTACTATGTAATAGTTGTTTAAAATTAAGTCATTATGGAAGAGAGGATGAATGAGTATGAAAAATTTAATCTTGAAATATATAATATATTTGTCATTTACAAATATATAAATATATTAAAATAAGAGATATACATCCTTATGTCAATTTACTTTTGAACATCAGGTAATTGTGTACTTTATAATAGCTTCTTCATTTTGCTGATATTTCAATGACAGATATTACATAAAAAATAAAAAGAAGCTTAAATTAACTTAGGTGCTTATTTTTAAAGATAACGGAAATATTTTAAGTAAATTATCAATCGAAAACCCAGTGCAAGGTAGAAAATAGATTAAGTTTTTGTTATTATGGATACATTGTAGTACCGTAAAATCATCTTGATACAATGTGCATCAAGATGCAATATTCGGCGATGTGAGCGGTGCAATTCATTGATAAAAACCCGTAAGTATGTTTGTGTTTTGCTGAACGAATCTTGCCGAAATAAAGTTAAAAAAATCAAAAAAATAAGCCAACGTAATATTTTCTATATTACAAAAAAGAAAGTAGTCCATTTTATTTACCTTAATGATTTATTACCATTAAAAAAATAAATAATAAATACTTGGTAAATAAATAAATAAATAAATTTTCAAATTTCATTAAAAAATATAAAAATGTGGCTATACTTGCAATACAAAAATAATTGTTATAACGCTCGCAAGAATTTTGTAACACTACTAAAAAACACTGTATAATTAGAAACTAATGTAACATTATTAGCAATATTAGAAATGTAAAAATTGTTATAAAATTATACATTTGCGAAACAGGCAAACGACACTTAAAAAGAAAACAATCAAATACATGCTGCAAAGCGAGCATGCGATGAAAGTCTGATGTCATTTTGATTAAATCATAGTGGCTACAGGCTTAAGCTACATACTTGTATAATGTTTCGGCCTTCATCGGTGAAATACACGCACTTAATTATCATAATGAGTCAAGCGCACCTAGGGAATACCACATGTAAAAAATATCGAAAAAATGTAGTCTTCATTCTGATTATCTCTAATAGTTTACAATCTATAGTTTTAATAGTTTTAACTGCCTTTTTAGTAATAAAAAATAAACACAGATCAGTAATTTTACAACGTTTGCTGTAATTCATTGAGTTTTCGTTCTGCATCCCCCACTCCTCTACAACCTTCACTGAGTATTTACTAGGCATAAATTAAAAAAGATATATATTAATGAATTTAATGGGTCTTCCATATGCTATTTCTAATTATTAGCTACATAAGAAAATTAGAACAAAAAATCCAAAACATCTTTAATAACGCTACAACCAACTAAAAATCGTTTAAAATAACCTAAACTTTATTAAAAAAATAATTAAATATTAACAATTTTTTAATTACCTCATAGCTATCTTGTTTAATGACTTCCCTCTTTATGATTCCATTAATTAATATGTATTAAGTTTATTTTTTCTTTATTAAATTTTTCATACCTTTAAATTAATATTCAATACTTTTAAGTAAATTCTTGTGTTAGTTAATTTAATAATAATAATTGAAATATAAATTTAGGAATTATTTAAAAATGCGTTAATTATTAAAACGTAAATTACACAAATATGTAATTATTTAAAAAAAGAAATTAGCTTTTATTGTAGCAATAATATTATAATACTTATCATTCTTTTTTTATGTAAATGATATTTTTGTCATTATATTATATCATTATATAATAAATGATATAACATAAAAGGTATTTTCAAATTGTAATAAAAACATACAATTTTAGATACGGTGTTTTATATTATTTCTTGTAAATACTTAAAAAGATCTTCTATATCGATATCTTCTTTAAAATTGTGATACTAAATCTCACATTGTAGATTTATATAATTTTGAATTTGCATACTATTGAAAACTTTTGAAAGAATACGTAAAATATGCATTATATCGTATTTTCATGATTAACAATACATAATTAAAGGTTTAATATAAATTTTGCATATATCCTTGTATTCTAGCTTTTTATATTAATAATGTTATTAATTAACTATATTTAATCCTCCGTATATGTTTAAATTATTATTATATTTCTTTATTATGTTTTGTATTTTTTACATTCTTTTTTTTTCATCATTCTATAATCCTATCAGTTACATACTATTAATACAATTTCTTTCAACTTATTTGCATTTTTGTCAAAAATATAATTTTATATATAATACTATGAAAAATAAATAAATTATAGTGGAAAATTGAATTAAAATTGTAACAGTTATGTTTATAGCTATTTTTATTTTACACTTAATATAAAATATGAAACATTTTTAAAAAACTTATAATTTATAAAAGAAAAATTTGTAAATAAAAAGTTCTGTAAATGTACTATTATGTGTAAAATTTAATATTTATATTAGTTTATACATGTTAATCATTTTAACGAATTATGAAATAACAGTTGTAAATATTTATAAAAAAATTTATTAAATATTATTTAGGCTATGCAACATGAAAATAATAGATTTTTATCTGATTGCTAACTATAATTTTAAAAAAAATATTTTTTATTTTAATATAATTTTAAAAATAGTTTTTAGTTAGGATTGTATTAATTTTTGTTAAATAAAAATTTTGAGAATCATATTTTATCAGTAATATCCAGTATAAATTTTTAGTACAATATGCTGTATAAATAATAAAAGATTTTACGAATCACATAGATAAAATAATCTTATGTCGAAAATACAAACTGATTTTATTAGAATGATCATTTAAAAGAATAAAATATAGAGATATTGGGTTTTATCATATTATTTATTAGCATTATTACTTTTTCTCTTATATAATATGTATGCATGCAATCATATTCAAAATCTTTTACCATTGTAAATCTGTTTATGATATTTATTATATATTTATAATAGTTTATATTAAATTTAATAATTATTATTATATATTATTGTATATTAATAATAGTTTTCTACAAAGAAATTTAAATTTAGGGAAATAATTCTCGTTTTCATTTATGTAAGAAATATAGATTTTCCTAAATTATTCGAAAACTATAAGGATGCAAGTTTTATTTTTTTTGGGCTTATTAGTATATGAAATATGTATCTATTCGAAATTTATAGGGTTTAATTTAGTTTGGTAGACCAATGATGTTTACGTAAGACGTTACAATTATTTAAATTTTTCTATTCTATATATACACTTAAAGAATAAATAACATATTATAGGTAATAAAAATAAGACATTAATTAGTTATTTAACATGAAATACAAGTTTTAATTTAGAGATAATTACATTAATTTAAATATTATAATTAATATTTTTCAATGATGTAAATTATATATAAATTTCAAAATATTTTTAATGTAGTTTTCAAATTACAACTTTAACTGAAATATTTTACATATTTTAAATTAATAATTAATATATTAAATATTTGTGAAGTTTCATAAAATATAAAAATAATTGTATAAATTTTTATTTAAATAATTAAAGGGAAATAATTTTCAAATAATAAGTTTATGTAATATCAGAATTAGAAAGAAATCATAATATTTAACAAAGCTTAGATTTTTATTATCACACGTAAATATTTTCAATAGAGTATAGTATCATAATAAAATTATACTATATGTGAAAAGAAACTATTTTCAACTACACATCTGCATATAATATTATGCAGAACATTAGTTACAAATTCGATCATATTTTTAAAATAGTCATGATTTTGTAATTATGTAATTAAGTAAATTTCCGTTTTCATTGTTCTGTTTTGCTTGAAATATTATTTTAAATATTTTTATTTAAATAAATTGAAGTGGTTTTTCTCATAATTGATGAAATTCTACATTATTTATATTTTATAATATCGTATATAATTAATATACAGCAAATATTATCTTTTTTATTTGATTATTATTATTATTATTATTATTACTGTTGTTGTTGTTGTTGTTGTTTTTATTAATAGTTCAAAATTAAATTGTACATATAATGGGAATATTGTATGAATTTTTTCTTATAAATACTTATTTTACTATTATATTTGATTTTTATGGTTATACATTCATAAAAACATTTTACATGCTAAACTGTTTAAATAAAAAACATTTTTTATTCTAGTAATTATGAAGATTTATTTATTGTTTAAAAATATTTTACAAACTTTTAATATATAATTCATATTGATAACTATAATCTAGTTTTTCATGTATCGATGATTGAAAGTACTTTAAAAATTTCGATACATAGAATAGTAATATTTAAAAATTAAAGTAATATTTTTGCATACCGTATTAAAAATGATGAATTGAGTTAATAATTTTAGAAACCGAATACAATTTTCTGCATGAGTTTAGCTATCACTTGGTACTGATTACCTCAATTAATTAACTTTAACAATATACAAAATAAAGCTACAAAATACTGCTTTCATTACAAATAATATTAGATTAACTGATTCAGTAATTTAAGGTTTATTAAAAAATTTATTGTATACTTCATCAATTAACTTATATAGTACGTATACATTTGGAATCACTTTGACGAATCCAGGATAAATACAATTAGAAAGACTTTTTAGTTAATATCATTTGAGATATACGTATAAATATAATTTTAAATAATTTATGTTTTAAATTTTTTAAGTATATTTTAAGTGTATAATGAATAATTTTAAAACTAAAATAATTCTGGAATGCATTTTATTTTAAATCTATATCATCTATTTAAAAAACAGTTTATTTCAGGATTCGAGTTTTTTTAAATACTTTAAATAGGTAGTCAGTCTGATTCAATAATAACCAATATTTTAAAATCATATTTTTGACAGAATTTCATTTTTTTATTTTAACAATGAATTTTATAACAATTTTTTATAAAGCGCTAATTTATAAATTTTTTTTATTATATGATCAAATATATAATTATGTCTTATTTTAGTGTCACGTAAGTGTATATTTTTTAATTAAACTAAATAACTGAATTTAAATCGATAAGTTTAACTAATTAGAAATAAATAAAATTTTTAATTTTTAACAATCGTAGTAGGCTTAGAAAGTAGACTTATATAAAAATTGATCAAAAAACATTACAGAATGTCGGGTTCAAACGTGTCCCCGGTTAGAGGCAAAAGAAGAGGCATAATAGAGTTAGTGCTGTCTGTCAATGAAAGCTGTTCCGATTCATCTCAACAAGATCGAAGCATCATGTCAAGCCAGTCTTTTCGCGAACTGCAGTCAATGTGGGCGTAAAATATTGATACCAACGATTTACAGTGCATTTTAAGAATGATTACACAGCTTTGTTTTTTAGTATTTAAAATTTTTGTGTAAAACTTAATATTTTAACATATTTTCGTAGATTCAAATATAATTCATGCTATTTTACATTATTTATAATTTAAAATTTATATTATTAAAAAAATGTTTATATTATAATAAAGAATTAATGAAATTTTGATAAATTATATTATTTTATATTATGTTGTATTTTATGTACGAATGTAGTCAATTTATAAATGATCATAATTATAAATTACTATACTATAAAAAATTGCATACTCGAAAACTTTTTAAAAATTTTAATTTTAATCACCATTTATATTTATTTATATATTTCATGAAAGATTAATATGATATACAATATAATATAAACGGAGAATTATTGATTGTATATACCAGACTAAGTATAAACTTCATCTGGAATTTTTAAGCTAACATATGAAAAAAATATATTACTATATAATGATATTGATTTTACTTGATTAATTTATGCATTTTATCTTGAAATGGCGCATTTTTTTGTTTATAAACAATGGATAAATTTTATTTGGTTGGTAACAATTATTAATCTGGACAATTTTAATAAAGGTAAATATTTGACCTTTTATAAAAAAAAGTAAATGTATATAAAATATAATAAAGTATAAATTTAATTATAAATATGTAAAAATACATAAAGAATTACAAAAATTGGTTACCTATAGTTAATGGAAATAAAAAAACGGAGAAACAAGAAACGCCTATAATCTCAAATGTAAAAAAGTTTCTTTGCTGTGCCAGGCAAAAAAAAATGGTAGATATTGGTCATGGTAAGTTATTTTTGAAATACCTTTCGATAGAATTTTGAGAATAAAAGCAATAATTTTAATAAAAATTCTAAGTATGAATGAATAAAAACTTTTCAAACTGCAAAATATTTACGTAAAATAATTTTGAACAAATTTAAAACAGACAGTCAATTGGCAATGTCAAATCTGATCAAATGCAATATCCGGTTCATAATTTCATGCTTAGAAAATTCGATTACACTCTACTATACCGTAATAAAGAATTATATGATAAATAAACGGGATTTATATTTATAATCGAGTATAAAATACATATACATTTTAATATAATAATTATTCAAGTTAATAAATAAAGCTGTTTCAAATCTATTTAATTAAATTTAAAAATTTTATACACATAGTGTATTAAGAATTTATAAAATAATGAAATAATTGAAATATGAAATATAAAATATAAAATATAAAATATTTTCATATTGTGCATTTGAAAAAATAAATTTTTTTTACCTAAAAAAACTATATTATTTATATATATTCCACATACTGTTATTACTTAGAATCATAATTCTATAAAAAAATAGAACCTGATTTTTTCTATGTATCCTAAAAACTTTTAAAAAATATCGTTAATTAAAAAGAAGATACTTTAATTAAAAATTAAATAAAGTTATATAATAATGACATCATTTTTTAAAAAATAAATAAATATATTGTATTTAGAAAAATGGCAAAACATTGATTTTTTAAAAATTTGGATAAACCAAGAATTTTATGAGAATTATAATCAAATAATTTACTATGATCTTCTCATCAAAAAATAGTTATACATTTTTTGGAACATTTAATTTATTTTGACAATTAAAAGTACTTTGTAACATGATCTTATAACACTATAAAATGCTATTCTTTATAAATTAACTTATTTTACGAGCTAAAATAAATTTATTATTACAGTTATAGTTAAACAAATCATTTTCTAAAATTATGTGCTTATTTTTTTTGGAAGTCAAAATAAACTATAGAGCTACATTTAGACATGAAACACTGAATTGAAAAAAACAAACAGTATAATTTTACGAGTGCCCAATCGAGACGAGAGCACATAAATCTTGAATGTGCTCGCAATATATCACACAGCGCATACTTAAATCCCACAAGCGCTGCCACAACTAAAAATACATTTGAATACGCTATTTTTTCCTCTTCATTTTTTTATTCACTACTCTCTCTTCAAAATTCAACTATAAAAGGACATTACGCTACTAAGATTCTGAGCTGATTTCTTGCTAAACTTTTTGATTACATGTCGAGAAATACAATTTAATAATATTATGAGAAAATAAAAATAATTAAATTCTACTTTTAAATTATGTCGTTACCAGAAGTAATCTTTTAAGTAAATACTTTTTAAGAATTTTTCTAATTTGCAGCATTGGTATATTGATATAATTACTATTTGTTTTTACAATTATCTCTTTATTTGAAATTTCCTATAGAAATGATTTGACTCTTAAAACTGATACATTTTTCTTAACGTGAAAGATGTCTTTCTATTATTTGCAATTTCACTTTAATATTTATAAAAACAGATTTTTAAACTAATACGAGTATAAGAAATTTTATTTAATAAGCTTAATTAAATAAATTACATCATACAAATTAATTATTATAAGGATATTTTTATATGTTAAGATGTACATAAAGCAATGTGAATATTCATATAATAAATTATGCTAATAAAATATATAATTTTTAATGCATTAAAGTGATGAGATGACATTACGTCAATGCACTCTGGTCACTAGACGTAATGGAGACATAGATTATATACAATTTTGACAATTTAAGTAGCAAATATAATCAGAGCTTTATAAAAAATAAATAAAAACAAAAATTAATGATCTATAATTAGAAAATCTGATATGAAAAGAAAGTTTATATAGTTTAAAGAATTTGAAAAATAAAGGAAACTAAAAATAATGATAAATTAAGGAACCATACATAATTTGAAAATAATTATTTGATGAATTTTAGAGAAATATTGAAACTAATAAAATATTTTATTATATAGTATTATTATCAGAATATAAATTATAAAATAATTAAAATTAAACTTTATTTAAATAAAATTGATTTGAATAGCTTAAAAATATCGGTAATATTAATTTTATTAATTAGAAATGTCGTGATTTACAATTAAAAAATTTTATTATGAAATTATAAAGAAATATGAGTTGAAAATAATTAAAGAAAAAATATAGTTTGAGCATTTATTAGTCAATATTCAAGTATAAAAATATTGGTTAATGCCCTTTAAAATTTTTTGGAATTTCGATTGTAATTAGATAATTAAACATCGAATTTATAGAATGATTTTATTACTGATATCATACATGAATAAAAAATTATATATATAACATTGTTTTTTATTGTAATGCTTACAAAATATTGAATTACAAAATTAAAAATTAATTATATAATTTATATTAAAAATAAATATAATATTTCTATAATAAAGCAATAATAGTTTTAAAATATTAATTTCAATATTTGATAAAAATTAAATAATGTAAACGATATATTCTTTTGAATTTTTAATTAATATATCTATTTTAAAATTCACAATATTTTGCTTGTAATTATAATGTATCTTTTATTTGTAATATAGATTTTAAAGATTTATACATTATTTCATTCAAATAAGAAAGGTATTTTTTACAGGTATATCTGGTGAAGTAATACAAATTGATGTTGGATATTGTAAAAGTTTTTGTGCTCGTCATTTTATTGATGATTCTGGAGATGCTAGTCGACCTGCTATTCAGGTAAATATATAGTCAACATGAATAATTATAATAGTATTAAAAATAACAATAATATCAAGAAGAAGAAGAAACAGAAAATTAATCATAACATTTATAATATATTATTATTTGAATAAGTATCTGTATAAACTAAAAATGAAAATAAAACAATTTAGAAAAAAAAGAAAAATTTTATTCACAATATCATTTTTAATCATAAAATAAAAATATAATAGTTCAATACTTCTTTACGTAATAAAATTTACCTAAAATAATTTTGTAGTTTTACAAAATTAGACTTCATTATATTTGAATACTTTTTAAGTATACACATTCATAATTAACACAGCTATAATATTTATCTTTTGAAAGATACTTAAATAATTAAGCTGAATTCAGAATTAGATAAAATATAATGTAATTCAATTATGTATTAATTAGCTTGAAAATAATTAGATCAGATAAATAAATATTATGTATTTATTTTAAGTATTCATATCTACAAATATGGCTTCGATTTTAATGCTAATCTAATGAGATAATTATGAATTTTTAAATTTGTGAAATAAAATTGTACCATTTCTACATTATTTGAATTAACTTTATGTAATAAAGTGTATATATATTTTATTCCATATTCAAATTAATTTCTGTGATATAAAATATGTAATTCATTATTATTCTTAATACGAAAATCACAAAATATTTTTCAGTTTACTCTTTAATAATACAACATAAATTTTATTATTTATAATAATGAAAAAATAGGTAATTAATTTTATAAAAACTAATATATCATAAATTATTTTATTTTTAAAATATTATTCATATTTTTGAATAATATAATGTAAAAAAAATTTTTTATATTGATGTTTATAAATATGGTTATTTTTTATTTATTAAACAAAAAATTACTTTATTAATGTATTTAAAATTTTTTGCTCACTTTTCATATATGTATATATCTTTTAATGAAATAATTTTTTACGTTTCTCCAATTAAAAAAACTATTTTTATACAATTCTAAATTTAACTCTTACGTGAATGTATTTACAACATATCGTGAATATATTTTTGCTAGACGATTTATTTATAAACTTGTACGCCTTTATTTATATCTTTCAGTAAGCTTATATATATGGTAAATTTATGCTAAAAATGAAAAATGGATTTTTATAAATATAGTACTTTGTATTACTATTACTATACTGTTTATATTATTCAAATAATCTTTTTAATAATAGTATAATTGTTATTATTTTTTTCATCAATGAAGACATAAAAACAGTCAATCAACTTTTTTCAGAAGGATGTTTATCATTTTTCTATTTTTTTTTTAAAAACATTATTTATTTAATTATTTAATTACTGTTCAATTATTTTAGTTTCTTTCGTAATGATGACATAAAAAAATTTAAAAAAGAAATAATTAATTCAAAATTTCAATATAAAGTTTTTATTTTAGATTGAATACAATTACAATATTGTAAAGTTAATTCACATATTGTGTTAGATAAAATTATTATAAATTTAGTATGTAAATATAAAAAATACTTCAAAAATTTACTATCTATTATAAATTGTATTATATTTCTAATCATTAATATTAGTTTATAGGAAAAACTTATGAAAATTTATTCAAATAATTTTATGTATCTTTAAAGTTTCTAATTATTCTACTTAACAATTATTAAGTTATAGAAAATCATTATGCCTTTAAAATTCAGTTTGTTTACATATTTAAAAAATATATTATCTTAATAAGATTAAACATAAATAACTATTCATCGTAATAATCTTTATAATAATATTAATTATAAATATTAAATAAAATTTATCTTGTCATTGAAACTAATTATCTGGACAATAAAAGAAACTTATGAAATGAATTTTAAATTCTTAAATAGGCTAATGCAAAAACTTTAATTTTAGAAATGCATGACAAATAAGTACTGTTATCCAAGAACAGCAAGATTAGATAGAATTTCGACGATTGAAGGTATTAAAACAATCGAAGTTGTAGACACGTGTGATTGTTCTAGCGAACAAACATGTCGGCGAAACATGTATTCACAAGTTTTGTATGTAGGAACTCCGTACCAAGTTGAAATAGATGTAGGAACGTGTGTTGGAAGATGTAAAAGTATGTAAACATAATTAAAAATTTTTTTAATATATTCTTTATTTTAAGTAATGTATAAGTTTGTAATAATTACAATATTTGAACACGTAACATATTAAAAAATAATTCCTAGAATAAATGGCAACTTTTAAATATGAAAAGTAAAAAATTATATTACAAATATATATATTCTGTCATGTAAAAATAATTAATTTTTTTATTATGTTATTGAAATTGCTTTATAATTTTTAATATTTAAAGTCAGGATATTTTTATAAAATCAAATATTATTTACTATTTTGACCTTAGAAATTTATAAATAAATATTATCATAAATTTTTGGTTTTGAAATTTCTTTTAAAATAATTAATTTTTTTAATTTGGTTTTAGAATTCAGTTGTAGACCATCAAAAAATTCTTCTATTAGTATACATGGACCAAATGGTAAAATATTATTATTTAATTGATAACAATAAAAAATATATGATTATTTTCTATAAAGTATGTAAAATTTTATATTTATTATTTCTTATTTATGAAAAAAATTTTTTATGTACATTTATTATATTTTTCATACTTTATTTTTAATTAGCAGAACTAAATTTTAATAATACAAACTTAACAAAATTTACAAAAAAACATAAATAAATATCTATTTTGTTATAAATACATTTATAATAGACGTACTTGAATTTATTATGCACAGTTTTGATAATTGTAATAAGGCTTTTTTGATAAAGAATGTTTGTAATCAGAAATATAATTTTTTTTACTATTTAATTTAATCATAATACAATAGTCGATCACAATTGTATATTCTTTAATATATGCTCCTAATCAACCTTGCGATATTTTAATATTATATTAATTACTGTAATTATGTGACATAAAATACAATAAATTGTAAACTAAATCAATTCTAAAACATTTAAAACAATGTAGTTTATTTAAATAATAATAGTAAAACTTAATAGGAAAATTATATAAAAAAGTTATTTTATATAAGAAACGAATTATGAAGTACAATAAATATTTAAATTAATGTATTAAAAATTGAAAATTTCGCTTCAAAAAATAAATATTTTCACATTCTATTACATGTTATACTAATTTTATATTGTTGTACCATTCAATAATAGTTTAATTTATACGTAATACATATTTAAAATTGATTAAAAGTTGAATCTAAGCTACTCGGGTTAATATTTTAATAAATTATTTAAGATAAAACAGGCATTGATAATTATGGATCTATTTTTTACAAATTATAATATATTTATAAATATTGAATTGAGATAATAAATATGAATGTTGATATATTAAAACAGCAAAATTAAATGTTTTTGTTTTTAGTTTCGTATTAGAAAAAATTTATGACCTTGCAGCTTGACAAACTATTATTTTTTAACTTTATTAACCTATAAGTTTATTAAATAATCGACAGGTTAAGTACCGAAAGTTTTAGGTAAATTAAATGAAATGTAGTTTAATGTCACAGTTAATAGTCTTAAAATAATAAATACTCTTTAAATATTATATTAAGCTTAGTTTTAGTTAATATTCTTATAATATTTAAATAGATGCATTAATTTACATTAATAATATATCTAAACTAATTTATAAAAGTCTAATAAAACACTTTAAAAGAAGAAAAAATAATCTTTACATTATCTAAAATAAAATGTAATGGACAATATCATAAAAAAATTTTTATTATTATTAATAGTATCATATATAATATATACTTTTAAAAGAGAATTTAGAAATAATGAATCATATTGAAAATTTTTTAATGAAAATTATTTTTAAAGAAAAAAAAGATTTCATATTTTCGAAAGTATAATTTAAAAGTATTTAAAACTATATTTTTAAGTACATTTCCTTGATTTTTGTTCAAATAACTTTTATAATAAAATACTATGTAAAATAATTATATTATTAATATTGTACAATAAATACATATATAAAAGAATTTATCATCTTTAAACTTCTATTTATTTAAAATAAATAATTTTAAGTTATTATAATATGAAAATAATTATAAATATAATAAAAGTTATTTACTTTATTTAGATTTTTTAATTTTAGGGGATGAAGTTCATCAAATCATAGAAAGATGTAATTGTATTGGAAGTTGTCATAGAATGGATCGTATGGAAACTATATTAGATTTTAGTGGTATCGAAATAAAAGAAAGTATGAATATAGCAGATGTGAAACCGACAGTAAGAGTGAGTAAGATATTACCTTTGATTAATATTTTTATCCAATGGAAATATAATTTTATCAAAATATTAATTAAATTAAAAATAAATTTTAAACGTGTATATTTTTAGTTGAATATATTTTTTTGTATCAGTACATTGACACTATATTAGCAGTATTAGATTATACATTATCTTTTTTCGATCAGAAAAAATAAATTTAATAATTTTTTATTAATTTATAACAATTTAAGGAATACTATTATACTATAAATGATAATTTAATGGTTTAACTAAAAATGATTAAATTTATGCAAGAGTATATACATCATAGTTTAAAAGTTAAAAAAATTGTTTATATATATATAATTAATTATTGTAATATTAATAATACATATTCTATTTTTTATATCTTAGCAAATAAATATTGGCCAATGTGTCGGAAGATGTCCTGGTAATTCTACAGAAACATGTTTATTGCGAGACAAGAAAAACCCTCTAAGGTGCTTTACTGGCATTTATTTAGGCAATAATGATTGCACTGCTGTAAAATTTAAGGTTCACGAATATAGGTATATAGCATATTTAAAATATTTAATTGTTTTCAATAAATGTACTAATTTAAAATATAATATCTATATTTTTATGATTTTTTATGTTTCTGTTTTTCCAGAACTCGACGAGGAATAAAAAGAGAAATCATTCAAATAACTCAATGTGCATGTGTTTAGATAAATTAATTAAGAAAAAAGTACAAAAGTAAAAATATTTAATCATTAGACTAATAATTTTTTAAATAAATGTAAAATATATTGCACCCATAATTTATGGAAATACAATATTTTATAACAATAATTGTATTTCAAATTTATTTAATCTATAAATTCAGATATACAAATGTCATAAAATTGATTATTAAATATAGTTTATATAAATTATAAAAATATAAATAAATAATTTATAATAAATAATAATTTATAATATTTAAAACAAAGAAACAAAGAATATTGTACTTTTACCAAAGTTTTCCATGGATTTATTTTGACTATTGTTATTAATTTCAAGAATTTGAAAGTTTCTTAAAAGGACTTACATTTAAATATTATTTAGTATTTATTCTGAATTATTTAGTTGTATTAGTGAATAAAATTATATTATATAAGAATTAAGAATTCCATGAATTTTAAACATTTTTAAATATATTTTTCTTGATTTAATAAATTATAATATGTATATATTCATTTATTTATTGTATTAATAATCTAATATTTTTTTATTGCATACATTATTTTATGTACTATTAAAGCTTTTTAAAAATTATATGAAAATAATATTTTCATTCATGCTACTTTGTTTTATATAAATAAGACATGAACTTTTACTTTCAAAATTAATTTATCCAAATTTTATTACATTCTACCCATAATTTAAATAAAAATAAATCAAGTAATATCTGAATATTTTATTAATATTATTAGTATTATTTGTCTTTATAAATGATTGAAATTATTTTTATTCTGCATTTAATATTATAAGAAAACTGAATTATCACTACTTAATTATAACTGATTAAATTCGATTGACTTTGGAATGATGAATATTTCAATTCAGGAAGAAATATTCGTAGCAAACTAACGTATCAAATCCAATGAGTGGCAGTTCTCGTAAGCGAATAGGAAGTCCTTGAATGACCTTGGAGAAAATTTTTACAAATCCGCAACGATGATTTCACAAAGTCAAAAATAGGCTGAGAAGAAAATCATGCAGCATGATCGGGCGCAGGGCTCGTTTAGGACAATTGACGTAATATTTGCTACTTGTGTAAAGCGACTTGTTAGCCGAAGGAAACCGTAAACTAACTAATTTCGCTTTGTCGACTCGATTTGTGTTTCGAGCGTACGAGTGTAGATATATTATTCATACTACGTCATGTTTTAGTTAATAAATACGACAAAGTAATGATAAACTAGATTGAGATTATGTATTAATACTGTTAGTAGTATAATATTGCATTTTTAATACTTTTTTATTTGCTTGTTTTAAATCAGCTTTATTAAATTGTCGAAAATTATTCTTACGTTAAATATCGTACCTTTTATTAAGGATTACAGTTTTATGTTAACATAAATTAAAAACTAATATTACACTTAACATATATTTCTAAGCAGAATAAAATTTTCTAATAAAATTATATTTATAATGTATAAAATATACTCAAAATGTTTGTTCGTTATTAGGTTTGCATTAAGCAATTTTACAGAGCTTATAATTTATTATGTATTTATGTAATTCATCAAATATACTTATACTTCGTAATCTAGTAGTTAAATCAAAATTATATTATCTTATTTCAGTGATTATGTATCTAATATTTTAAAATATAATAAGAAACAACTATTAAGCTCTGAAATAAAAATCTGCATAAATAGTAGTTACACAGTATTTATTTTTATTTCTAAATTTTAAACTATTTGCGCTTACATATATATATAATTTGTCTTTAATATAAAACTTTTTTAAGTCGTATTGAGTATTGAGAATTCAAAAATTTAATATAATTTTATTTTTCATGACTTCTTTTTTTAAACATCTAATTTTTTGTGATTAGATCGAACAGTATTAAAGATATTAAATATTAAATTCCTTTCTAATATTTATATTTTTAACTATTAAAAAGTAATCTTTATATAAATAAATAATCTCATATTTAAACGCAAAATAATAAAATCATATTATTGATTAAGAAAATTGTTGTCGTTAAACATATATATTCTATCATTATTTTATTTCAATAATAATAAAATAAAAAATTTTCATGTTAAATTAAATGAAAATAATTTTGTATACAGAAAATCTATATATTAAGCAATATTTATAAATTATTTTGTTTAAATATATATAAATTTTATTTATTTAATAATATTATAAAATGCAATTTTAATAAATTATTTAAATGATGTTCATAATACTTGTATTTGTGTGTATAAGAAAAATATAAAATTAAATATTAAATTATTAAAGTATTAAATTAACATGTATATAGTTTAAAATCAATATTATGGTATTAAACAAAAACGGGTATTTTGAATATTTTATATAATATTAATTGACATATAGTTTAATACATTTTAATTTTTAAATAAGTTAATAAAAAGATTATAGCATCTATTACATTCCTTGTATATAATAATATTGTTTACTATGTTTAGTTTACTACCATTTTAATTCTAAATATTTTTTTTCACACTAATCATTTTGCTAAATTTATCTTTTTTTTAAACATACTAAAGAAAATACCATCTAGAATTATTATAATATATATGAGTCATGTTTACTACTATAAAAACCTATTTATCATTTTTCATTTTCCAGAAATACGTTATGCTTCATAGATTACCCGAAATTTATCTTACAGTAAGATTCAGAAATAAAAAATGGTTTACAAAGTAAATTTTAGATGAATTATTTTTAAATAAATTTCTAAAATGGTAAATAACAAAATTTAAAAAAAATTAAATTATATTTATTTTTACAACGAGTTCTTGTACAAATAAATTTAATGTAATAATAATAAGAAAAATAATATATATACTAAGAATCAAAATAAGAAGAATAATAAATTTTAACTAATAAATAGATTTTCAATTAAATTAATTTGAATTTTGAAATAATTTAATGCATTCTTATTTATTTTACTATCTTTTATGCATCAATATCTTTTTTTATTTCAAAGTCACCAATAAATATACATACAAAATTATTATTATTTTACAATACATTTAATGCATTAAATAAATGTTATAATAAACATACAAATGTCTTTATCTTAGTTTTCACACTTATTTATACGTTTTATAAAAAAAGTATTTTAACATTATCTGATAAAAATATTACAAAAAATTTACAAATAAAAAAATTATTTATTTTCATGTATAAATTACTTACTCTTAACATTTGAAATATGTATTCTTAAATAAATGAAGTACAATTTTATAATTATTTTTCTCTGTGTTTAAAAAAAATATTTTGAATTATGATGGTAAAGAATACATTTATTAAGTAATAGTAACTTAGGTGAAATTTAAGGCTTAATATCTAATAAATAATCAAACGGTTAGAAAGTTTATCAATCACAGATCATAAATCCACGCTAAAAACATATAAATAATATCTTAATATTATGAATAAAAATCATGTTATATTTTTAAGAAATTTTCGTTAAAATAATACATAATGAAAATAGATGTAAGTATTTAAATTATAACTGTTAAGTTTACCAGGAATTAATTTTATATAGTTATTTAAAAGTTTTGATAAGCAAAATTTACAACTTTTTTTACTTTTACACATTCAGTTAATGAAAAGTACATTTAATAATATATTTTTTAATTAATTAGTATACCAATATCTTTCTACAAATGATAATATTAAAAATGAAAAAATATAAATATAATTTATCAAAATATAAACATATAGTGCAAAATATAAACCATCCAACGAAGAAATAATTTTGATTGTTTGTGAATTATTTTAATTGCTTCAATTACTTATTAATGGTATTATTAAAAAATAAGAAATAAAAAATAAAATATAAATATATCTTTTATAAAAAAGTAAATTAATACATAAAAAAAAAATTTGTCACTATACAATGTATTACATAATTGATGCGTACAAAATTTATATCTAATTCAAATCAATTCAATAAAATATAGAATTATTATAAATTTATTGAATGATGGATACATCTCTAAATTTTTAGAAATATAAAATGAAACATTTTTATATGATCTGTTCACTTTTATAGACATAAACCGAAAATAAAGAACTATTGAAAATGTTTTGTCATATATAATGTTACATCTCTTGGCTTAAAAATAATTTGAGTAAGAAATATTAATATTATCGCATCTTTAACATTAATTTGTTAATATTTATCGCAAAATTATTAAATGTGTATTCTCAAATTGAAAACGGTTTCTCGGCAAATGATATTTTTTAATTTTTTATTTGTAGTAAATTTCGTAACTTTTATTCGCTTTAGTTATAATTCTAATAGAATATTACCAAACATAATACAATAATATCAAACATAAAGAATTTGCTAGTTTCAAACACATATCAGAGCATTAGAAATTAAACATTTTTCTTATATAAGGTAAACTTGGCATATGATGGTGATGCTTGAAGCAAAAAATTCAAAAATAAACGAAAGAAACTTTTAATTATATTTTGAAAAATAAATGATTGTTAGCTCGATTTGGTAAATAAGTTTTGTCTAAAAAACGAAGAAGAATCTTGCAAGTGATGACCAGATTGCTAGAGATACAGTTGCAACCCTCGAAATAAAAACGAAATAAAAAGGTAGTCGAAAGGAGAGATTCAATAGATCCAAAAAGAGATCAACTAGAAGCGCCAAAGATCGTCGGTGGTTCGCACGAGAGAGTTTGCGAGAGTTTGCGAGAGTTTGCATGAGCTTGCGCGTGCTTACAAGAGTTTGAAAGAGTTCGACACCAATTGTGAAAACACGGGAGTCGCATTCGAATTCCGCACTCGGAATTTTTTGCTCAATCGCGTGGGTGGCCGGCGCCGGATTAACGAATGGACGGGGGATGCGACGTCGTAAATAATTTAAAAGCTATGAGGCCTGGACCATATTTTTGACCGATTACTAACCACCGGCGTATTTAGGAAGTTAGCTTTATTTCTACACTAAATTTATTATACGCCTTTGTCCAGAAGCGCCCATACTTTTTTACCATATTGGTGTGTTGCATACAAATTTTTAAATACATTTTTATGCTATTAAAATTGATACAATACAATATTTTATTACTTCATTATTAGAATATACTATTATTCATTGTTTTCACTCTTATATTTATAAATATTTTAATAATTTATTAGTAACGTCAATTTTTTAAGAATATTGCAACGGCATACACGGTAAATTATTTTCGAAAAAATTGTGAATATTTATCTCATTTAATATTCGTCACGATTGTTCACGAAAATAAGGAATCGAATAATTGGTAAAAACCATGTAGCTTATCGTACAATTTCTTGAATTATATAAAATATATTTTATAATAATGTAAAAAATTAATGAATTTTATTTAACCATTATATAAATTTTAAATTAAATATAAATTAAAATAACGTACTCTTCAATAAATTTTACGATTTTTAAGTGTAATATGTTTTTAATGTAATAATAAAATAATAATGGCAACGTTTTGCATTAATTTTTATTTTTCCCAGAAAAGCTTTGATCGTAAGCTCGTTAACCGAGTATCATCAGTATCGCACCCATTAAAACGCTAATTAACGCGTAAAATATATAATCACAAAAAAATAGCTACTAGTACGGTTTACAAAAAGTTAACGAAAAGGAGCTTCGTTTAAGCGCGAGACTCTGTCCTTTCATCGGTCTATCCTACAAAGTACTTATACGATTGTTCGTCATTGTAATAAAATTTCGCGGCTTGTATGAATGGAGGCCAAGTCCAGACTCGTTGGAGAGATCGCGTCGTTGCGGGCAGAAGGGGGTTACGCGAGGGAGGTGGCGTCGCATAAAGGTGACTCGGTGCGCCGAAGACGTTCCACATGCCACGGAGCGTCTCGTTTGAACTCTCTTTATATCCCTCTGAGCTTTAGAAAGAAATCTTTGCGCGAACTTTGTGCTCCTACTGAGATAATTTTTTTATCTGTGCACCTGTAATTTCCTAATTCTTCTCCAATTTTTTTCGTTTTGCTTTGTTTTTAATTCTTGAATTTTCATTTTTCATTTTTTATTTTTCTTTTTTCATTTTTCATTTTTCATTTTTCATTTTTCATTTTTCATTTTTCATTTTTCACTTTTCAATTTTCATTTTCCATTATCCTTATTGGTATAAAGAAACTGTGCTAACTGTTTGTGATCAGAATTTTAGTGAAGTAAACTGCTTGGAAAATATGAAAAACAAAAGATTGAAGATGTTGTTGATCGCTGGAGTAGTTTTGACTTCGATAACGGAGAAACTAGATGCGATAGAGCTACAAGACAAAAATTCGACTCTGCGACAAACTTGGGACTCTGGAAATGTTGAGATAAAGATCGATGAGCTTCAGGGTGAGCTTGATAATATGCGAAAAGAGGAAGCATTGAAGAAATTAAAGGAGGTAAGATGCCGGTAAATGTTATGTTAATTTGTTCATTTTTGTGATACATTTTTTATTGGAGCATTCGTGATTGTGATTATTAAAAGATACTAGGTATTCGAGGAAAATTCAAGAAAGATGGCTATAAAGATTTACCTCCTCAATTTATGTTGGAACTCTACAATACAGTCTCGGACTCTGATGGAAAAATTCGAGGAAATAATCCTTATAATGCAAAAATTGTACGCAGTTTTATCGAAAAAGGTGCATTATTTTTATTTATAAAAATAAAATTAGATGGACATGTGGTCATATTTAAATTAAAATTGTAAATTAATTTTTGCAAAACGTAATTGTTATTATATCTTTCAACAATTATTTATTGCCAAAAATAATATTTATAATTACATTAATTATTTAAATATAAAAACTTGATTCTGATCTAAAAACGTTTGATGTTTTTATTAAAATTAATAATTTATTCATCCAAACTGTATTTATTGAACTTAATTAAATACCTTAATTTGTAGGTAGCTCATCTTTACGTTATTATATTTTTAATATTTCTGGGTTAGAACAAAACGAGTTAGTACTTGAGGCAGAGTTACATTTATATCGGAAACGTTCATCTCCTAAATCGATGCCTCTTTCGATACTTTCTTCTCCATATTATTTAGTGAGTGATAATTTGATGAAATAATAAAAGAATAATAAGCCTAAATTAATAAAACTAATTTTTGTAATACTTTTTATTTTATGTTATTGTTTTTAAAACATTTTATTAAGTAATGCTACCAACCTATAATTTTTTTTAATAATAGATCTACTTTAGTAACATAAAATTTAATTAAGATATTTTTAATATTATAAAACTTGTATTAAATTTACAGTTAGTTTATTAACTTAATTATAATTTATTAATATTTTAAATAATATAAAGTGATAATAAAACTACATAATTCTAAATTACAGGCTACTAATATAACAATACTTAATTATAACGAATCAATAATATTTATTTATTAAAATTAGTATCTAAAATTATCTAATTATAATTTTTACAGATAAGAGTTTATCAAGTTTTACGAGATAAAAGTTTGGATGAACCTGATCTTCATAGGTTATTGAATGTACATTATGTTGGTGCTTATGCATCAGGTTGGCAAGTGAGTTACATATCATTTCTGAATTTAATAGTTTATATTCTGTATTTTGAATTTTACAAACAGTACTTAGATCAACAATTTACTTATTAAAGTTTCATAAGTCTAATAACAAAATCTTGCACATATTAAAATTAACATTCGAATTTAAAATTAAATTGACGAAACCAATTATATAATTTCATTCAAAAAATAATTTGAGTGTATAGTACATAAAGCTTTGTGTCTCAATTTATTAAAACACTGTCTCATACACGTGTTAATTCGAAGTCTTTTATCAATTGATATCTATTATAATAAAGTTAATATCACACCTTGTACTGATAAAGAATTAATATAACCTTTTCACAATTGCTGAGTAGGTATTTAATGTGAAACAAGCGGTGCTTTCTTGGTTATCGGGAGCACCAAACCTCGGTCTCCTTGTGAGCGCCACCACTATCTTCGGCGATTTGGTCTCCGTAGACTTTTCGAAACGTAATGATTTATCTCATGATAAGCAACCTATCCTTGTACTGTTTAATGACTATAGTACAAATATTTATTCCAAACAAGTTCCAAATAAAGAAGAGGAAAACAATGAACTAGAGGAAAATACAGAACTAAGGGATGGGGAAACATTTATGAAAAATATAATATTACAGAGTGATAGAGCACGAAATAAAAGATATAGCAGTATTGATATAAGCAAACTAGAAGAAGCTCCAGAATACATCACAGGAAATCGCTCGAAACATTTTTACAGAGAGAAGAAACAACAAGGTTAAATTGATATTAATTATTAACCATTTACAAAAAATGTTTAATTTTTTATTATTTTTGTTTTTTGATACATTTTTTTACAATTTTATTTTTTTTCTAAAAATTAAAAAAAAATTATATTAAAATGAGAATGAACTTTTATTTAATGATAAAATGGAATTAAAATAAAATTTTTTATTCAGATAAAACAATTAGTGGTCATTAATTAAAAAAAATTATTCAATATTTATTTACAGGTTTAATTCTGTTATGACACTCTTTTATAATTTTTATATTTTGAAGAATAACAATTAGTATATAGATCTTGAATTATATTATTTTGTACTATTTACTCTATCAAATGTATTTTCTTAATAGAAGCTCCTATGTTTGCATTAGGATTCGTATCTAGAAGGAAAAATTGGGAACATATGCTTACCTCGATGGACATCTATCAGCGAGCAATGCTTAGGGAGAAGTTAAATATACGTAAGGAAGGTATTGATGTACCTGATACATTAGAGAAGCGATCCAGGATCAGAAGAGATGCTGTTGCCGCCACAGCCGCCACCGTCGCAGCCTCGACAGTTGAGTGTCGTAAACCACAACTTGAACCATGTACCAAACGCGAACTCTATGTAAATTTTCGAGATATTGGTTTGTCAACAATCATTGCTCCTGAAGGCTATGCAGCCTACCAATGCCGTGGGCATTGCGAATCACCCCTTAGTCAGGAGCAGAAGCCCACAAATCACGCGACTATACAGGTGAGTCTCATCAGTTTCAAACATAAATTTATATTCTTATGTGCAAAACTTGAATATGATTTATGGCATGTACTAATGTATTTCTTATTTTTTCAAATTTTATAATTAAATAAATACGCGACTACATTTTATAACAGTTATTTCAATATTTAAGTAAATTGTGAATAATCATAATCAATTATTTACTTTTGATATTATAATTTTGAATAGACCAATTATTAATTAATTTTAAGTTATATATAATATTAACAATTTTTCTTGTACTTATTTTTTTATTCCGTCAATTAACAATCTCTAACATATATTATTAAAAATATCTAATTTATTAATAGTTTTTCGATATTATTTTTGGTATTATTTAAAACGTTACTAATTTATTTTAAAAAATAAGAACAAAATATTTATATCTATTTTTTCCTGGTTTTCTTTTGTTTTTAAATGCACGAGATTTGAAAATACTTAAAACAATAAAAGAAAACATGTAGTATCTATGGTACTAAAAAAGAGTTAATAAATATTTTTAAAATATATAGTTTGATTAAAAAGATGTTTTATGTATATTTTAATTTTTTATCAATGTTCTTTCAAAATCATTGTAATTTGAAATAATAAAATTTTTCGATCTACAAAATAAATTAATAAGTAACTCGTAACTCATAAATCAAACTTATATATTGATATTTTATTAAAATAATTTCTTTTTTTCTTAGTATATAAAAAAATAAATATTATTGATATGCATAGTTATCATAAGAATTTTATTATATTTAGTATACTTTAAGTAAAGATTCGAATACGAGTTTTATTGTATTAACGTCTTTGGACAAATCAATCGATTCATAAATATTTAAGTAATTCTTCAAATTTAATTAATTACATTTCATCCTATATGATACAATAAAATATCATATTTTTTAGGGAATAATTCACAAAATGAATCTCGCATCAAGTCAAGACGTTGAAACACCCTGTTGTGTTCCAGTGAATTTGTCAAGTATTTCGATTCTTTATCATGACGAAGAAAGAGATGGAGTTGTGCTGAAAAGTTATACAGATATGGCTGTTGTAAGTTGCGGCTGTCGTTAAACTGTATGCATAATAGTATTTGCATTCATATTGCATCGTGATATATAATTTAGAAAGACATTTTTTACATTTGCTGATTGTATGAAAAGAAATTATTGATAACGATTTCAATAATATAAATTAATGTGTTGTATCGCTTGAAATCGTTATATAAGAATTTGAAAATGATACGTATGTGAAAGAAAACATTCCTAAAACAACAAATTAATTTATATAAATTGACTTGAAATTGATATTGAATTGAGTCAATACGTGATTATTATATTGTTATTTTATCTTCTATAATGTATATATTATTTATAACAAAAAATTGTATCTTAATTAAAATAATATTATTTACATGTTAAAAATCTTATAGAAATAAATAAATATTTCTTATATTCTATATAATGAGATGAAATAAAGTTTTATTTAAAAAAATATATTTATTCATTTTACAAATATAATCATATGTAATTTTAAATATTATATTGAAAAATGAGGAAATAAAAAGATCTTATTGTTTTAAATCTTTAGCTTTTAGAAATAAAAAAATACATCTTAAAAGGATAATAAATAAACGCATAATAAAGTACATTATACTAGTGAAACCATTGAATATTAATACATGCATAAAATAAACAATAAAATAAATATAAATTGACAACATACTCATTTTATTAATAAAATATATCTAACATGTTCTATTATATAACATAAATTAGTTATTTTAGACATCTATTGAAAAATTACCCTTGCTATTTTCTTAAAATTATCGGACACATTTATAATAGAGAATACATCGTTATATTTTATACAGATAAAATAAATTTAATTTTTATTGCTATTCATATATGACTAGAAAAGAGTATGAAATTATGATTATATTGATTTACCTGATTTCTGTGAAACAAAGAATACAACATTGCTAAAATTTTTCATCAATAGAAGGTAAAATCTATTAGGTAGTCTTCTCGCATTTTTACCATACGACATATTGCGTCTCTGCATTTTTTAGATTCGCATCTCAGCTATTTTTAATTCTTATAAGATTTATTGTCGTAAGGATGAGATTCAAAATAGACGAAGACCACGCTTCATCGCATTCCTTGCGAAATTCGACCAGTTACTTATAGTTTAAACCCGGAATCTTTTGTTATTGATAGAAAAATGAATCATCGCATAAAAATTTGAAAATTCATTATATAAAACTAATAAAATGTGTTTGTTTTATTTTTTAAAGTTTTGTGTTTATATATAAATTAAAAATTTTTTAAAAACTTATTATATTAAAAAAATTTAATTATGATAATTAACTACAATAGAAAAATAATGTAATCAAATGCAAAATCATAAATGAAAGTTCTTACAAATTTAATCAACAAATAAACTTATAAATTTGTAAAAGTGAATATGTAAACATTTAGTTTCAAAGTACATTGTATTCGAATATTTATTTTAAAGCATGGATATATAAATATCATTTGCAAACAAATCTCGTAAACGTATTACGATTTACGGAATTATTAAATTTTTTTATATTTTTCTATTTTACTTGTTCAATTATGAGTAGGGTTACGAATTTCAATGAAAAAGGTAAGCTGTTACATGAGTGATCGAGAATACATCGGTTGGGTAAAACACGACATCGCTATGATCGTTAGTAGAGTTTGAATTCGCCAACAAGTCTAAACATTTTATATTAAATTATTTAATACTTTCAAGAATTAAATTTTATTATTAATTTTTATTATGGATACTAATTATTATTTTAAATAATAAAAATATTCAAATTATCTAGAACATATTTTTATACTTTTACTTTATAATAGAAATACTTGTTAAAATTCTCAATAAATTAAAGTAGTATTACTTTAAACATAATAAATAAATTTTTATAATACAAATAAAAAAATGTATGATAGTTTATAAATATTAGATTATATATATTGTATATATTTAGTAGTATTTTCAATATTTTTTTATTATGTCCAAATAAAGTAACAGTATATAAAATTTAAATACATTTTTCATTTATCAAATATTTTCTAATAGATCGAAACTCATAAAAACAATATAATAAAGTTTTTATTTCAAAAACTAGGAATTTTTAACAATAAATATTATCTTTTTTATATAAGAGAAAAGGATAGTTTTTTAAGCAACGGTTTATAAATTTACAGTACTATTTTTTTATATCACACACTATCAATGAAGAATTTGAGCAGCAAAATTACTTTGTAATTAAAATAGGAAAATGTCGTCCTTAAAAGTTGAAATATTTCTACAATGTTTTCTATCATCTTATCAATATTTTTATAATATTTCTATCAAAAGAAATAGTAAAATTTGAAGTTTCACACGAAATAGTTACAAAAAATTTTTTTTACTTAAGATCTATATTATTTAGAAGATTTTTTTAAGCTTTAAATCCATTTCAAAAATTTTTTTTAAAAATTATGTAAATTAACTATTTTTAAAATATTTGCTAATTAATTATTACATTAGTGATAGTATATGTTGTTAAATGTTTCTTAAGTTTTTGTGAAGATTCCACATATTATAATTTTATTATTTCTTGTAAAAAATAGAAAAATATATATCTTCACATTTAATGAAAATAAGATGTTTTAACCATTGTTTTGATATAAGTCCTTGGAAACACTGAATTGCATAATTTTTGTTAATAGTTATAAGATATGTATAATGAATGTAAAATACAATTGTGAAATATTCATATGCTGTTATTCATTATATTTAGAAAAAAAATGCTCAACGGTATTGCCAATATCAGGGTGCAGGACAAAAGGTCATGTGACTTAACGCATCGCGTATCAATACATCCATATTTCTCTTAGACTATTAAGGGGTAGCGTCTGGTTCTCGCATATTATACAAGACAAATTTAAATGCTTGCATATAGGTATTTTTGCTTATAATGTAAAAGATTGATAAAAGGTATGAAAAAAACAAAAGTGAAATAGTCGTAATAAGAAGAATGAGTAAAGAACAAAAGGAACACTGGAGAAAATGGAATTCATATATGCGATCTGGCAGCAGCGCACTATACTCGATAGATCAGTTGCTATGGATACCATTTGCAAACAAATCTCGCAAACGTATTACGATTTACACAATTATTAAATTTTTTTATATTTTTCTATTTTACTTGTTCAATTATGAGTCGGGCCACGGATTTAGATATTTCTGTGAAAAAGGTGAGCTTGTAGATGAGCGATCGAGAATACATCGGTCAGGTGAACCACGGCATCGCTATGACCGTTAGTCGAGTTTGAATTCGACTCCAAGTTTAAAACAGGTTCTTGTTCGGCGTTCGATTTATACACACATGTAAATACATGCAGTCACGTACGATCGCACATATACAATTACACATAACTACGGGCCCATGAATGCCCGTACACCCATACAGGCTGATCATCCATTCTCCGAGTAGTTGCGTGAATCAATGAATTACATCGTGAAGTGCGTCCTGTAACTTACCTTCTTTCAATTGTTTTTAATTAGGAATTGTGATTATTGTGCGATGTCAGTATGAGCTCTAAAGATGAAAGTAGCATTTTTAAGGTATATATATATATGTGTGTTGTGTGTATATCTAAATAATATTTATATTTTGCAAATACTTTCAGTTTTTTAAGTACTTTTCTTTAAATCTTGCTTTTGTAATAGTAATGCTTACGTATTTTCATATAATCGTTAATTTGTGGATTGTTTGTATTTTTAAGAAAACAGTTTCGAAAGTAGAAGACATTAAAAATACTACTTATCGTTTACCTAGATAATAACATTTGTATTTTTTCGATTGTTTTAAAATAATGTTTGATTATAAATATTCAATAATTAATTTATTATAAAAGACGCCTGCATTATTAGATGTAATGATTTTATAATATTCTACAAATTGTTTTTCTCGCGATTAAATCAATTCCATTAAATAATATTGCAAATATTTAGAAGCTAGATTTTTTAAGTTTGCATTCTCTTAATAATGTAATTCTATTTTCAATTTTAATGCGGAATTTTAAATTCTACAATTAATTAAAAAAAATTACATATGTAAAATTAAATTATATATTTATAAATTATAACATTAAAAAATATTGACAATGAAATAATATTTTTACTTTTATTTATAAATAAAATGTAATTTCGAATTATTTTGGTAATCGAACGTCTATAATACTTTATTTAAACGTTATAAAGATTATTAAAAACCGAAAATTAAACTAATAATTTATCAATGATTAATTTATTATTATATTACGCAGATATATTATATGAATTTAAATATTTTTATTTTATGATCTTTAACTAAAGCTTCTTTTGATACTTAAAAATTAAAGCATATTATTAATGATGAATTTATAGAATTAGTAAAAATAACTTGAACAAAATAAAAGTACTTATATATTCAAAATAATTTATTAAATTTCTAAATAATTAAATAATTATTGTTTTGTTTGAAATTGATGTCAGCTTATTCGAGATTCTCATCGGAGAGTGGATAGTTATTTATGAAATATGTACCTGTAAATACTGTAGATAAATTCAAGATGACTGTATTATTCAATAATTCATTGCAATAAGTAATATTGCGTTCTTATAGATTTAATTGGATTGAAGTTATTAAAATCATTAATAAATTATACACCAAGTTTTTTTATTAATTTTTTATGATTATGTTAAAGTATCATTTTTATTATTAAATAATTGTGAATTATATTAAATATGAATAAAATAATTGAATTAAATAGATAAAATATAAATACATTTTTGCAAATGAGTATTATAAAAATATGTGTTAAAATCAAGGATGAAAAGACGAAAATCATATATACGTATAAATGACGTATATACATATACGTCATAAAGAATTAAAATTATTTTGTGATAAGTAGAAAAATAAATTTTTATAATAAATTAATCAAAAAATATCACAACAAACATTTATATTTCATGTTTTTTCGAAATATCTTTTAGTTTTTCTTTTTATTATAGTTAATTCCAAGATTAGGACGACGGGCTGGGCATGGAAATATACAAGAAGAAAAAACCGAAGATGACCTAGTTGAAGGTACTGAATCACTTTCTTTGGGAAAATCGACTAAAGGTCCAGCACCTGTTGCACCTCCTCGTACTAGAAAAACAGGATGGGGTGATGAGCTCAAAAGTGCAAAGTATATGAAATATATTTTATCTCATTTTTAAATATAATTTCTAATAAAATAGAAAATAATTGATGTATTATTAAAATTTACTCTAAAATATAATTTAGCATTCTTTTGAATGAAATATTTATAATTAATTTATGAAATTTAGAGTTACTAAAATGTACAAGACAAAAAGCATAAAGTAAATAAATTGAAGTATAGTAATGTATATATAATATTTTCTAAACCTTTATTACATTTGATTAAATGCATTTGTTCTCCATGTAAATTCTAAAGTATATCACATAATTCAATTATAATTAAAATTATGATTTTAATTTAGTATAATTTAAAATTAATGTTCAATATAATTACGCAATTATACGTTTGATATTATTCTTTATAGAAGAAACATAAATACATTAAATAGTAGATATAAGAAAAAAGTTGACTTTAAATTTTTTTACATCAAATTTGTATTTAACCATTTTAACGTTATATTTAATGAAGTAATTCAATCTATTAAATGTAATTTTAATATTTTTTATTCATGAAAAATTATTTAATATGCTTTCTTACATTTATTTTTATTATATTATTAACAGAAATATAAATATGGAAATAAATAAATTTTTATATCTGACTCATATTGATACTAATATTGAAATGATTTAAAAATTATTTTGGCTATTAATTATCCATACCGTTTATTTTACAAAACATACTATTTTGTTTTTATATTTATTTTTTCCGTCCATTCTTAAAAATATTCATATAATAGAAAATATTTATTATTCGTTTAAAATAAAATTAACTTGTAACAATTACGATTTTTGTTAAGGCAAAAGGGTATTTCAGTAGCAATTGATCAGTAAGTTAAATGTTGTTTTTAAATAAATTATCTGAATCAATAAATAAATAAGTCAAGAATGATTTGTTTTTACAGAGATCGATTCTTAATCAATTCTAAAAATTCAAAGGATGATGGTAATAAAAATTTAATATTATTTTTGAAATAAATTTTTGAAAATAATTTGTTATCGATACAGTTTTGATACTTGTTTTAGATATCCCTATTATACCAGATTTAGATGAAATAATTGAAGATACGGGTTTACAAGAAATTTCTAATCCTCCTTCGTAAGTATGAATTAGATTTTACTTAAACTATCAGAAATAATGCATATTTCAATTCGTTCATTTTAATTAAACTTTGGTAATCTTATAATTTTAATATAATAATTAATAATTTAATGCAGGCTTGGAATAAACAGAGCTGCAGCAGCTTACAAAGAACTTGATAAAGATTTAGCAAAAAATAAATTATTTTCGTTGGTTAAAGATGTAGATATGAGTCTTCTTATAGAAAAACTTTATCCAGAACATCTTGTACAAGAACCCGATGAAGTTTGGAATTGGGATTCTTTATTTGCTCAAATATCATCAGAAATTAATAGTGAATCACAAACGAAAGTTAGTGAAAAACATTCGTAATGTTTCTTTTAATTTCTTCATTGACAAAATAAGTATAATTACATAAAAAACAAGAATGTTTTATTATTTTTAAATTAAGTATATATTTCAGATTCTTTAATTATTGTCTATAATTAGAAAACATTTTAAAGAATTTATTCTTATAAATCGTTGTATGTAAAAATTTTATCTTTTGTATTTCTTTGTAAAAAATTGAATGTAATAGTTTTACAGTAATGTTTAATGTTTTGTTAATTTTTTTGCATCAATAATTTGTAATCAACAAGCCATTTTAATAATTTGAAATAAATATGATAACATTTATAAGTACATTTATAAAATAAATATTTAATGCAAGAATAGTCATCTAATCTGTAATTTCTTTTTAAGTTGCAAGAAAAAGAATTATCAATAGAAATAAATCTACTATTATATTTTAATTCAAAACTTATATGATTTACGGTAGATATTAATCGTTAAAATTTTATTGCATATGTTTTTATATAATTGTAGTGTATATGTAGTATAAATAGACATAAACTATGTCGTTAAATTCATTTATACTCTAAAGTTATTAACAACTACTGACTTATGAAAACATGTATTCCTTGTATAAATAACAAACTTAATAATTTATAATATCAATGAAAGTAAATATGCATGATTTTATGTATAAAATATCATACTTTTTAAATATGTTTGAATTATTTAAGAAAAATAATGCATTTATAAGTCATAGATCTCAATTATGAATTTGTATACTGTGACATTATTATACTTATCCGATGACGACAATAAACACATTTCGCAAAAACTTTGTTATTTTATCAAGTTTTGAACATACATTTCAAAAGCTATCGGAATATATTAATGTTAAAATAAAGAGTTCATAATTAAGTATTAAAAGTAAAATATCCATTCTGTCACTTCTATGTAATTGTAAAAATATTACATTAATGGCTAGTTACCTTTATTTACTTTTATTTTAAATTACTCTTAAACGAATCCCAATTAAAATCAATAAAATTGCGTTATCTAAATAAAAAAGTTTCGATTCAATAGACCGATTTGTACTTAAAATTTTATTTTTCCAGTTTTATTCTTTTAGTAATACTCATTTTGACATACATGTTTAATCGGCATTCTTAACTATTTTATATACTATTTTAAAAGCATACGCGTACTACTCAAGTAGATTAAATTTATTTTTTAAATTAATATTCTTTTAATATCGTTGGTGCGTTGAAAAAATATAACGATTAAGAAATGAGGATAATAAATAATAATAATAATTACAAACGTTTTTCAACGCCGTGTACAAACCTAACGGTACAATTCATTGTTGCAAAGTAAAGGTGATAAATAAGGGTAGTAAATAAAGATGACAATTTTTTAAAAAATAATTCGCTGTATTCGAGATAAAAAAATGGCAAACTGCACAATCTACAGTGCCTTTTATATGGAAGCGACAAATTACCTCGTCTAACCTATTCGATTACCCCCCAATTTGGAAATCGCGGTAGTTCGAGGAGCGACGTGAAGACTCAACCGTGCAGGCTTGCATGGGCCGCGGCTTGTGCGAACACATGTCACGGGTTGCAAGCGCACCGGGAGTCGAGCACAAGCTACTTGAAGCGACCACGTGACAACACCCACTGAGCAGATCTGCCATATATCTACTGTTAGCGATCAATGTTCAGCTGTGCCATCACTAGCACACACTTCCAACTATTATGAATTTAAGCATTGCTTATATATAAACCTTCTTTAAATTCAAGCACTCGTAGAATAGTTTTAGTGCCTTCTATCCATCTAGCGGTATGTACAACAAGCAAACAATCGTAATTGGGAAAAAAATTCAATTTTAAAAAATTACACTCCCTCTTAATTATTGTTCTGTTGTTAGAAAACGTTATCAGTGGTAATCTATCTTAAATTTCAAACAACCATTGTTACTTATTGTGATAAATTTTAACATTTGATTTACTTTTTTTACTGTGAACTTTTTAATGAAACTATCAACTAATTTATCGATTAAAATCATCGTATAATTTTGTAAGTTCTTCTCAAATTATAAAATTATATAATAAATCAGAGTATAAAATACGTATAATAATTAAAGGTTTCATAAAAATTTTTTATAAAATATTTCTTAAACCTTATCTATAATATTTAAACTAATTTTCTTATACATCTAATGATATACAAATTTAATTTATCGATACTTTGACAATTAGCTTTAATTTTCATTTTAAAAATAATATTAGTATTTCACTATTAACTTTGTTTTATATATTTTTTTTTTACTAAAACAAATACTAAAATTGTTGTTCTTACTAATTTTAAATTACAATTATTTAAATCTTTTTAGATCTTAATCGATTACAGATAATATTGTCATATTACTTCAAAATAAAAATATTTAAAAAATATACATTTTTGAGTTTTCTTTTTTTTTAATTACTAAATAATACAAAGAGTAAAGTAGTAAATAAAATTACTTAGTTGCATGTAATTTTATAATAAAATAATCATATCATATTTGTGACAAAGTTCAAATCAATCAAAAATTATGACATTTGTGTCCAATATACACAAGACTTTCTAATTAGTCAAATTTTTTGATGAAATTCATATTAAAAGTTAAATAATGTACATTAATATCTTACCAATTAATTAATTTTAATCATTAATACCCAACAAAATGTTATAAATTATATTGAAAATGGGAGTTTCGTATACTACACTCAAGAACATATCGAATGAATATAAAGATTATCCTCCAGGATGTGTACCTTGCCCGGATGGCAGTACTCCAGGAAATCCTGGTACATTTGAAGATATACATAAAAAGTTTGAAAATCTTGATCCACAAAACTTTGAAGGTGCAAGAATCATAATTAAAAAAACTCTTAATAAACACTTTAATGTAACTCACATGTTTAGCATGAATACCAACACTAAACCATTGATTAATTCAAATAACCAAGTAAGTGAACATCAGAATGGATATAAGTTTGGAGCATCCTATACTGGAATTAAAAAAGTTGGAAATAAGGAAAAATACCCTATGCTTTTTGGAGATATTAAACCAAATGGTGATTTAACGGCAAATTTTATTCACACTCTTGGTTGTCGGTGTAGGGTTAAATTATCAACCCAGGTACAAAAAAACAAATATAAAAATTTAAAAGCAACCATGGAATATAGATCGGATGATTTTACATGGTCGGTTGCATTAGTCAATCCCATTCTTCTCAAACAAGAAGGTGTATTGGTTCTTCACCTTTTACAAGCAATTACTTCAAGAATAACTTTAGGTGCTGAAATTGCTTATAATAAAACAGCACATTCAGTAAAGTTCTACAATGATAAAAATGCAATTTCTGGCTTAACAAGTGGATCAAAAACTAACATAGCTGGTGCTTTTCGATACAGTACAGGCTTTCGTACTCTTTCCCTTACAATTGGTCAAGCTGGAATGCGTGTCTGTTATCATCATAAACAAAGTCAAAATTTACAAATGGGAGTTGAAATTCAATCAAATTTAATAACGCACGAGTCAAAATGTAGGCTGCTTTATCAACTTGATATACCAACAGCAGACTTGGTCTTTAAAGGATTTGTGGATACAAATTACAGAATTGGAGGAGTTTTTGAAAAAAGACTTTATCCTATACCAGAAGCATCATTAGTTCTTAGTAGCATTTTAGATCATTGTAAACAAGATATTCGGATTGGTATTGGACTTAATATTCAATAGATTTTTTAGAACAAAATATTGCATTGTTTTGTAATAAAATTTAGATTAAACAAATAATAATATAAAATACTAAAGTATTATATATCGTCATTTTAATAATGTAATAAATCAAAATGACAATTTAAATATTTAAGAATATGTAAAAAATGTATATAAATAATAAATCATATCTTATATTATTATAAATTGTTTCTTACAATCGTTTTGACTTATTACAATATGATTGTGACATGTAACTTGGATTTACTTGTATAACTTATTAATATAATTTCGTAATTTTTTTGCACAACATTATTTTTTACATACTTTGAAACTAGGCTCTCAAAGCTACAGTTTAATTAACACAATGTACACACTTCTATCGTAAAATAAATTGATGTATTATTTACAACAAACATCTTTCATCCACCATAAGTTTTTATCTTGATTTTATTTCCAGCTGTTATTGTTTGGTATGCAAAATTTTTTAGTGATTACATATTTCTGTATAATTTAAGTTATTCATCTCCATTAGCTATCCTTTCATCATCATCTTCCACATGTAAGTTCGTTTTTAAATCGTTCAAGTTAATAAAGACCTTATTACTAATAATGCCGTATGTATCATCTGCATGTTCCAAAAAATCACATATTAAAGACGATTCTACACCCAATACATATTCGCACACTTCAGGCTCTAGCAAGTACAAAGATATCCTGGAAGGGCTTCCCATAAGATTTGCTACACATTTCAATTTTACCTAGGAAATTTAATATAAAATTAAATATATCTATAATAATTATATCACTCATAGATTTATTGTCATTTTTATTGCAAATCTAATAAAAAAAACTTACTTTTCATTTTAAATAAAAATTTAACTAGATTTAAACATATTTTATATTTTTTATTTATTTATTATTTTGTTATCTTTACCTCAGTTTGTCGCGGTTTTCCAGTCTTATCACAAACAGTTCCATGACTATAAAAATGTGATATCTGTTTTCTAAGTTCAACAGGTTTTGGTTTTTTATGAGGATTGGCTTTAATCCATTCCATGTGTTCTTCTATATTGAATACACCAAGACTCACAGAAATTTTTGATCCCCCACTTTCAATGTGATATTGAGTAATAGAACGGCCATAGCAAAATTCATATTTCCACCATCCATTTCCCTATTATAATTTTTAAAATGAATAAAAATATTATAGTATTCTTATTGTATAAAAAGAATACATACTCCATTTAAGCAATTATATCCACTTAAAAAACTTTCGGCAGAATTGCTTTTTATCAAATTTTTTCCTTGATCAATTAGTGGATTTAGAGAATGATCAAGATTGTAGTGTTCACCATTGGAATCAACAGGATGAATTTCAACTCGCACTTGGGGTTGACCATCCTAAAATAATTATATTATTATGGAATAATTCTTAAAATAAAAGGTAATATACATTGAAATTTGAATTACAATTTGTGATAAAAAAATGTAAGTAAAAGTGTAATTAAAAATCATTAAAATAAAACATTATATTTAATATAAAATTTTACTTCAAGAAAAATATTTGAAAAATTTATATAAATAAAATATTTATTAAAAATATGAATTTGTGTACGTGTAGATATTAAATAGTTATTATATTTTATGAAATACAGCTATAAATGATATACTATACTCTATAAGCTGAAATATGAATTATTAGTTAAAAAAATTATTTATCTATAAAAATATATAAAGCGATACATGTATTATTTTTAGTATAAAGCAAAAGATGATTGTCTTAGTTTATAGCAATTCATTCTTAGATACTTTTAATGAATATTCTGAAAAATGTAAATATCCCGAACCAAAAATGGAAAAAATGTTCTAACCTGACCCTCTTTACCAACATGGAAGATTGCATAGACTTTTTGTGGCTTCTCATCCTGAAGAAAAAATAATCGACATACATCCTTATACAAGTTCAGAACTTAATTTGATGGACATGTTATGATCAGTATTTTATTGAAATTATCTTTTTAAAGTATTTCAAATGTATAATAATTACATTTTTTACCCGATTAGTATTTAAGAATAACAAACATCTAAAGTAAATTGCAAGCATATTATAATAAAAAAAGTAAAAAAAAAATTAAATTAGTAAAAGATTTAACAAATCAAAAGGGCTTAAAAACTAAAAATCATATAAAATTACAAGAATCAAATAATTATAAATTACCGTAACTTTCTGAAATCTTAATTTCCAACTTTCCAATTCCAATGTCAACATAGATATTGGTTTTTTTGGAGCATCATCTACAGGTGTACAATTTATTGTATTTTCATCAGTATCCTGTGGTTTATAATGTGGATGACTACAAAGTAATGGTGTAAGAACAACAGTCTCATATTCACATGTTGCTGTTTCTTTTATGGAATAAATTTCTTGTTTTCCATATAGGAAACAAACATATAAAATCCTAATAGACCTTGGTTTATTGTTTACATCACAAAGAGTTCCATCTGTCATATCTATTGCCACATAAGGCATATTAATTCCATCAATTTTTTTTACCGGAATTTCTGATTTTCTGTTTGGATTTTTTGCATATTCATCATACATAGCAGATAATACACTTATTTGCGAAGTATCAAATTTTCCAAGTTCATACGTTTGTAATTTAACTTTCTTTCCATCTCTTTCTTCATGATATTGTTGAACATATCTTCCATGACAAAGTTCATATGTCCAGTATGATTCTAACTATAATATTTAATAATATTATAAATGATTATAATATAACAGATTATAATTATTTATTTAAATTACTAATCATATTACATTTTAAAATATATTGTTACAAGAAACTCTAGAAAAAAACTATTTATCAATTGTTAATTAGTAATTCACATTATATAGTACGCTTACTCGATATGAACATGTATTTTGATTAAATAATACTGATAAAAATTCTATGGGATTTGGTCCATTATATATTTCTGGTACAACTTCTTGTTCTGTGATTTCCGGAATAAAGCATTGGTATTTTTCATTATTTGCTGTTGTTATCATATAAGGTTCTTGAGAAGTCTAAAATGATTAAAATAAGTTATTGTAGTATCAAAAATTGAGGATAAATAAAAATAATCTATATAAAATTTGGATTTATAATCATAATATCCGTTTAATTGTATAATACCAAGTATGATCAATTTAGATTTTTAAATAAAATATATTCAGTTTCAAAAAAATATTTTCCATATATATAAATGATACAGAATAATATTTTCAGTAATTACTAAGAATTAATAACTATCTTATCATTTATAGAATTTAAATAATTAGCATTTTAAAATACCTTTGAAATTGAATATAATGAAAAAATTTTAAATAACCTAAAACAAAGCATCAAAACAAAATATGTTGATAAAGCAATATTATAGTACAGCTTACTTGTAATTCAGATCCAAATTTACCAGGCCAGATGATTTTAAAAAGAACTGTGTCATCGAAAGCTTTCAAATCATAACCAAGAATGAACACAAACAAATTTATAAAAATTAAAAAAGAACGGTAGACGTGCACCCAATTCATCTTTACCTAATTAAATCAGATTATATGCGCTGATATTGGGCGCTTTCAAAAATTTCACATATTTTATTGAGTTGCAATAATAAAATGATTTTTTTGAGTAGAAAAGACCGTATGCTAAATATTTCTATCTACAAATTCTATAATATGCGAAGAAAAATGTGTGCGTGGAATGACTTGGAAATTGACAGATCATAAAACCTAACAGCGCGGACGTTTGAGCATAGTAGATACGGAGCTCTCGATGATATTTAAAAGGTAATCCACGTGCTTCGATACGAATGGCGTATCTCCAATGTCTTCAATATTATTATTAACATTTCTACGGAAATTGAACCAATCAGTCATTTTCATAAAAGAGAATTCCCCAATCGTATTAATATTTATTTAAAATAATGCATATCTGCGTGTGTATTATACGATTTATAATATTTAGTGCATATGTTATATTCTATGTATATTAATCACTCTAATAGGAAAGGAAGCTTTTATGGTTATAGATTTGATTTTTATATTGAGCTTGATATAAAAATATTATTTCATATATAGAAAAATATATTTATTTAATTTCACATATTTCTGTAATTTCTTTTTTAGAAATAAAAGAAATATCATTAAAACGAATAACTTTTTTATTTCTTTCATATCGGAAGTAATGAATGAAACGATAATGGAAACAGTGAAGCTGAGAGAAAGAGAGAGAAACCGAATTACTTTAACGTTTACATATTCCTTATACCAAATAAATATTTCATGAATATTAGCTTGGATATAACAAAATTATCATATTTACCCAACTAATTGTTTTATTTTATTATTTATCTCGCAAATATTGAATATTTACAAATTCGTAACTTTTCAAAATTCATGACTTGCCTAAACTTATTGGTCAAATATTTAAAAAGTTTTAATAATTCTTGGTGATTAATATTAAGCTTCGCATATACATGATTAATTTGCAATCAACATTTCTTTTCTTTGAGTGTCAATACATTTTCAATATTACATCTATAATACAAAAATATTTCACTTTGTCTATTTATCAACACATTTTAAGACTTCTTAATGTTAATTGGGTTATTGTTAACTAATGGTAGATGATGAATATATAAAAACGAATTGGTAGTTATTTTACAAATATAAGCTACAGAACATATTTGTATGTAAACATTTTTTTGGCATAAAAAAATCTTATAAAATTCATATCTGAAAAGTATAAGGTAGATTTATAGAACTATAATAGAAAATGAAATTGAATTAAATAGTAGTTGTTATTATTTTTTTGTATGATTATTATACTACAAACTTAGGTTGAAAAGGACGAAGTGTTTTTATTAGAATAAACTTGTACAAAAGCACAAGTTTACTTAAAAACCTAGCGGTAATAAGAGGATAAATAAATATAATGAAATAACAAATGTTTATAAGTATATAGCAAGCTAAAAGAAAGAAAATTAAAAAATAAAAAATAAGTATCAGTGAACGCTAAAATAAAGAATTAGTAATTAGGAAATAATCGATTTTTATTATCAATTAATGACTTAAAAATGTCTATATCATAAATTATAAATTTATTCTAAATTTATAATAAATTTCATTTGAAATGTAAATTAAAATTTTAATTTTAATTTTATTCCAGAATTTTATTTAAGAATAAATATAAATAAAATATTATTGCTTTTCTATTTATTTCATTCATTTATTACATTTTTATTGTTTTATATTCAGGAAATTTGTAAAGAAGGATGAAACCTTGTTATAATTTAAAGAATGGGTATTATCTATTTATTAACATATTATTAAAGACTTTTACTAATGTTGTTAAAGATATTTATGTGAAACTTATTAAATAACTGGTGCTATTTACACTATGAAAAGTATTTTTTTCATATTAAATAACGATTAGAGCTAGAACATCGATCGACGAAGTTTACAATTTATTAAGTAGAAACATGTTTGCCTAATAATAAAAAGAATAATATAAATTTTAAAATTAGTCAGATAGAGAGAAAAATAATAGAATAATTATATTATAAAATATAATAAATATAATAAATGTAATAAAAGGTTTGAAAATGTTAATTAAAGTAGATAGTAATACAAATATATAATAATATTTATTTTTACAAAACATAATAGCTACCCATTTTTTGATAATATAATTTTTGCTTTTAATTATATGATACTTCTTCAAAAAATATAAATAATATTAATATTGATACATATTAGTATTAATATTATCACAAATATATATTTTTAAATACGTTGTTCAAATTGCAAAGCATTTTGCAAAATTATAAAATTTTTATAATTTATCACAATTAATATAAAAATAAATATCTCATAATTTATCTCCTTTTTCAAGAACTAAAAGTATAAATATTAAAAATTATACAACTAATGACATTATATACATCTAATTTATGGAGAATCTGAATTAATTATCTATTCTATCTTATCCGATTGTAACAAATAAGAGAGCAATAACAAATTTAGGTTTTATTTATAAAAAAAGTTATACTTGTTTTAAAAAGTGTTTTTTGAAATACCAGGTACCTCTACTGCTTTTGGAATAGATAATAGTAATTCAGGCTTTCAAAATTAATTAATTGTAGTAGATTAAATTAAAGTAAAGGTAATATAACAAAGTTATTTATTTGAAAATTCACAAATTTATTAATATCTGATATTAATTGTTACGTACATGAAGGAATTATATTTCGATATGATATTATGTAACTTCTATGTTTGTCAGGACAGTCGCAAAGGCCTTTATAAATATTGAAGTTTATAGAAATTATTAATACTAGTTACTGATATTTCAGTTTCTTTGAATTTTAGGCCAGTTTGTGTTTCGATCATTAAAGGAAATAAAATCATTCCATTAATTTTATAATATTTTTTTAGACTAAATACTTATTGCTTTCATTAAACTCTCCGCAAGACTTGAAACGACCATTTCTTAATTATCAGCTACCTGGATAATTTAACAATATTAACCAATGATTTTCAGTCGCTTTTAAAATAACCACTTACCTAAATCTTTGAAGTTGATCTTGGACTAAGTGGTCCGAATAAATTTTCATAGTACTATATTTACCAATTATAATTCTTTTTTTTATACATATTTATTGTTTAATTCTAAACATTAAGTTATATACAATTTAATTTCATTAATGTATATCAATATCATATATTTAAATGTTGTTCAAAATGATTAAAGGATATACTTTGAAAAACTTATACAAATTAATCAATCAGTTATTTTTAATCATTTTTAAGCAATAAATGCAAATGATGATACGATGGTTGATGCTACTATATTGAATATTAGAATATATTTAGAGTATTGAGAAAAGTAATTAATGCAAGACAGTATATTTTTTTTTTGTAAACAGGATACCGTTATGTATTAATATCCGAGTTTGATGTACTTTGATTAAATTAGAATTCTATCTTTCTTAATTTATTGATGGTATGTGGTATATTAAACTTGATACATCACAATAAATGATTGCCCTATACTCTGAAAAATATATTATCTTCAGTTTTCGGACTGTCATTATTATCTTTACTTTTAATATGCTAAATATCTGATACAAATTGATCATTGCATTTGATATGGCAAAGTTATCAGGGAGATCATTTATTTCATTTTATTAAAAAGGATATATTCTTGGTTTATGCAAGTATTGAAATGTAATGACCTCGTGCAAGATATCTATTGTTATATTACTAAATTATATTATTTGAAAAGATTAAAATAGATATAATATAACATATATTTACGTACAATTATTATAATAGATTAATTATTTTTCGTGATAATTAAATGCATACAAAGTAGTATATTTGTAATATGAATGAGTATTAACGAAATAGTTAAAATTAACCGAGACAAAACTAACATTAAAAATTTTTATAAATATATTCGAACAATCATATCAAATCATATGTTTATGAGTTAGTAAATATGTATGATTGTAATATGCGTATTATATGTTTGAAAATAATAAAATTAATAATAAAATTAATAATATACGATGAATGCAAGCATCGAAAAATATTAAATTTAAATTTTAGCGCCGAAAATAATAAACCTTCTACTCGATCAAACTAACCCTAAAAACTTGTGCAGGTTGGCCTAGGCATAACGGTATTTACAGAGTACACATAAAACGATAGAAAAATCTGCTCAGTTATCCAGCTAATTTTCTATCTCACTCTCTCTCTCTCTCTCTTTCTCTGGTTGAGAAAATATCCGAGGAAAACTGAGCGTTTCATAAGAAGTATCTCTAAGCTGTATAGACGAAGTACACACGTTTATTATATTTTTTCGCGCGTGCGCGCGCGTATACGCGTTTGCATGCGATATCGGCGAAGGCGAGGCAGTCGTTCTCTACTGCTGCATCTTCTCGCGGTTGATTCTGCTTATGCGGCCAGCGGTAGTAGTGTGTGCAGGGCACGTAGTCGTACAACAGTTATAAGTGTGTTTATCGCATAGTCATCCCTTTCAGGTGTTCGTACGCTATTTCGTCTATTTTTTCTCCTCGTCCTTGTCGTCGTCGTCGTCGTCGTCGTCGTGATCATTTTGATCGTCGTCGTCGTCGTCGTCGTCGTCGTCGTCATCGTCATCGCTGTTTTCTAAGTTGATCTTTCGTTTTCTCTTCAGCAAAGAAGTTTTTATAAGATGTCGGATAATCGCCGTCGTAGGAAGTCTCAGCAGTCCGGCGGTTCGGATGATCTATCGGAATCATTTGATGAGCTCAACGCCACGAAGGAGACGCAGGTGAGTGACCTTTTGCTTGTACACCCTGTTATACATTTTACACCCACTGTCGAATTTTAATTGAATATCTTTTTCCTTGTCCACCTTCTGGGATATCGATGTTTACTTTTTTTTATTTTTGAACAGAAACTTGACTATCGTGCTATGTGACACTTAGGGGTTAACGTTATCGTTTATATGTAGTTCGTTTGGATCACTGATTTTTGCAAACAGTGACGATTTTTTAATTTTATTAAGTTTTGTTATTAACGTTAATCTGTAAAATATTTGACAAATCGATGCTTATCGATACTAGTCCTGAATTTTTTAAAGAATGTTGTCTGTTGACATTCCTATTTTACCCTTATGAATTTATACAACTTGTAATCTTAGTTGTCTCCATAGTTTTGAAGACTAATAATTTAGTTAACAATAAGCATTGCATTTTTACAAAAGTTTCAAATAATATTTACTAACAAATTTAAAACTAACCTATCAAAGTAAAATGAAATTTTGTATGACCCAAAAAGCTTTGACCTGTTTTACTTTACATTTTTTTTGTTTTATTCACCCAATGTATAATTTAATTTATTTTTTATATTTTATGTTGTTTTTTATTATTTTATTCAATTTATTTAATCTATATTTTATAAATACTTTATATTAATTAATTCAAACAAGTATATATTGGATATAAAATTATTTTTTAGTAAATTATTAATTTAATAAGAATTTTGTTAAAATAATATGATTATTTAAAAATATTGATATTTGGAATTGATTTATTTACCGCTATTTTTTATTATAGTATATTGAAAGTAATCGATAGTTTTATTTAGTTAAAATTTTATTTAATTATCATATTAATTATTTTTAATATATATTCAAATTGTCAATATGTTATATATATTTATTATGTAAATTCAACTAGTATTTTTTTATTTTAATTTCTTATTAAACTCAAAAAGATATTTTAATTTCTAACTTTTAATTATTTGCATTTATATAATATTAAATCATAATATTATTTTGTATTATGAATCAAGTTGTATTATAAAAAAGAGTATTAAACAAAGTTTTATTTTTTACAATGTATAAAAATTTAATAAAGTTTTTTAAGACTTATAATATTTCATATAAATTAAAAGTAATAAAAATTAAAATGTAATAAAAAAATTTGTTTAATTATTTACAGAGTAGTGAACATACTGAAGATCATCATGACTCTGAATATGATACTGCAGGCAGCGAGTCAGATACTGAATCTCAGGATAGAATTCAGCGAGAAAGTGGAGATGGTCAAGAGGAAGATAAAGCTCCAAAAAAATTGGAATGTGACGAAGATCGACGAAATCCACAATATATTCCAAAAAGGGGTACTTTTTATGAACATGATGTTCGAACAGCAGATGAAATAAATGACGAAACTACAGAAACACAACCAGAACGTGAAGCAAAAGATAAAAAGGTCTGGAAAGATAAAGAAGATAGATGGGATCATGACAGATATAATGATGAAGAACAAGCTCCAAAAAGCCATGCTGAATTAATAGCAGTCTATGGTTACGATATTAGAAATGAAGAAGGGCCACCTCGAGCACGAAGGAGAAGAAGATATGGGTAGATTATTATATACAGTTTCTACATTTATTTTCTACTTATTAACTTTTGTTTCGATTTATAAAAATTTAGAAGAATTACAAATTTTTATTTAATTGTATCATTTTATTGCTTGTATTTAGACGGGGTCCAAATAAATATACTCGCAATTGGGAAGATGAAGATGCATATGGAAAAGTTACAGGAAATGTGCCTACTCATAAACCTAATATTAAAAAGTCTAGTCGAAGTGGAGAAGAATTTCCTTTATTAAATCCAAAAGATAATGTAAGCTTGTAAATTTTAACTAATTGCTTAAGAATTAAATAGATTTGAAATAATTTAAAATAAAAACATAATTATAATACAGGATGCACCTAAATTGACTGAAGAAGAACCGGTAATTACATCTGCATGGTATAGTAATAAGAATAAAATCCATCTTAATAAAACACAGAATTTTCCATCGCTACAACAGACTGATAATCAAAAAATAAAACCTAAACAATTTACAAATAGTCAAGTGTAAGAAAATTTAATGTTAATAATGTATATTTATAATTTTTAAAAGTTTAATGAAAAGAATTTTATTTTTTTTAGAAATGAAAATAAAGCTCCCAATGAAAGAAATAATTCAACTTGGAAAAGGGAGCCTAAGAATATTTCCTACATTCAAAATACAAACGAATCTAATTTAGCTGCTGGTGATACAGAAAAAATTGTTATCGTAAAAACTACTTTACGAGATAACAAACGACCCCCTCAAATACAAGAATCTGTAAACTTTACGACAAATAAAAGTCGTGGACGAGGTTTTAAAGCTAACACCAATAATAATATAGTTGGAAGTAGAACAGTAGAATCAAAATCTAAGGGAAGGGGTTCTGGTCTTATAAATGTGGACAACAGACGGAGTAACATAGAACATGAACAAATCATTAGTGACATGAAACATATGAATGTATCTACAGAAGGTCTATCATATCATCATGCTACAAGACAAAATAGTAAGCTGTTTAAAAAAATTATTAAACAAGGATTTAATTCAATACATAATTTTATTTAAAATTATTTACTTTAAATTATTTAAATATTTTTTGTATGTAGTTAACGTGATAATATTTTTGTTTACATATGTGCATATTTTATCAAAATATCAAGTTTCAATGGAATTTTAAAACCATGTTATTTATTATTTATTATATTATTTTATACATGTATATAGTATGATATATTATAGAATTATTATTAAAGTATTGAAATAAATTATTACATTGTATTTTTAGAGCATTTTTATACTCAGCCATCTAGTCAACAACATTCGACTATAGTTCCTCCACGTATGCAACCGAGTCATCCACAACAACCGCCACCACCTCAACAGCAAACGCCACAGCAACCACCACAGCAAGCACCACAGCAAGATATATCTACAAACAGACCGAAGCGTTATTCAAGTCTTCGTCAACGACCTCCGATTGCAGAAGGACCTCCAAATCCAGGGCAACCAAATTATCAACCTGCTCCACAGCACACTTATTATCCTCCTCAAGGTATAGTTTAAAACTTTTAAAGAAACTTTTTCTTATTTCAGAAACACATAAGTATTTTATTTAAAAAACATACTCTTGGTTTTATTCAAAAAACCTTTTTATTTTCTTTCATTATATATTTTAGATTTTTATAAATATTATTATTTATTCATATAAATATAAATAAGATATTTAAATATAAATTTTGAAATAAAGCTTCTGTCACTCTGTTATTTGTTTAAATATTTTTTACGATTTATTTTCATTATATTAAAAAATAATAACTTTTTTATTTAAAAATTTAATATATATATATATAGATTTAATAAATATAATTTTTTTCAAAACGATATAAATTAATAAAATGAAAGATTAAAAATATTTCACATCTGATTATTATTTAAAGAACTTCCAAAATTAATACAAAACTATTTTGTATCCACATGTACCCATTAGCTGGAAGTTCAAGAGCAGTTTTAGAATCACCAGGTAAGAGATATCAAAAGAGCTGAAAGAAAAATTTATTTGTTGTTCAGTCTTGATTGCATGTGTTTTGGTTTATATTGATTAACTAAAGTAATTATATAAAATATAAAAGTAAATGTGTTTAGTATTAATTATATTTGCAAATGAAGGAAAATATTTGTAAAATAAAATATTTTTTATTTTCAGATTTATGATAGAAACTTTATATAATTAATTTATCACGAAACTATTTATATTTTATTCTTCTTTTTATGACAATTTATATAAATTAATTATTTGTTGTAGGAATATTGAATATTTTAAATCCTTTGCTGATATAAGTAAATAGTATTTTTTTTTACAAAAATTAAAAGAAATTTCTTATCCAGAGTAAAAACTGTATTTATTACTAAAATATTAAAGTAAAAATATTAATAATTTATTATTTTTGTGTGTATTTGTGAATATAATTTTTGCTCCCACATCAATTCTTTTCGTATTTACAAAAATACAGTCATTCTTTTATAACTTATTGTTTGTCTAGGATATCCACCAGGTCCATATGAACAAACAGCTCCAGTTTCTGCAGCTGGAACCTCAATGACTGGACAGCCAGTGATTCCGATACCACCAGGAGCCCAGCCTACTAATTATGGACCACATGCTCCACCACCATTTCTTGTTCCGCCACCGCAATTCATCCCATCGCAAACTGCGCCACCCAGTATCATAAACTATGTTACAGGACCCAATGGCCCAATTTTCCAACCCAACTATCAAGGTTACAATCCTGCTGCTGTTCAAGTATGTATTCTTCACATCTTATATTCAAAATTTTTAATAAATAAATAAAAGTAAGAATATTACTTATAGAACAGCATTAATTTTTAATATTAATAAAGAATAATAAGTAATTTCATTTGAATATATTATATAATTATTATTGAATTTAATAGTATTTATTAAGCATTTAATATTACATTTATAAGATTCATATATTTTTAAAAATAATTTATTTCAAAAATTTATATCAATGTTCTTTTTTATTTATGCATAATAATTAAAAATAATATTTTAATTGTTTAATTTAACATAATATTCTTCAATTTAGTTTTTTCAAAAATTTAAAATTATCGACTTTTATTCATTTAAATAATTTGTATTTTATATTACTCAATGATCTGATATAAATCTTAATGTATCATATTTGTTTTTATTAATATTAATATTATGGCTATTAGTTTTTAATACCAATATTTTGGTATTCGATATTATTTTTATACAAAAAATTATACTAAGAATTAATAATATTTAAAATATTGGTAAAAGCTTAAATCATAATATACTAAATTATACATAAATGTCTTTGTTATTATATAATTTAATAATAAAATTTTAATCTAATAGTTCTATATTAAATTTATTCACGATGGTATTAATAATAATTTTATATTATAACTTATAAATTAAAGTATAAACACAAAATTTATTAATAAAAATTGTACCTGTTTATTTTGTATTTTATATTATTTTATATTTAAAAATTCTTTAAAATTACTTTATATTATTTTTCTTAATAGGCGGGTCCGCCACCTCCTCAAGAAGTAGGACTCTATCAACCTCAGGGTTGTACTTACTATAGTCCTGCACAACAGCAGCAGCAGCAGCAACAACAACCTGTTCCTCTCAGACGGCCAAAAGCAGCGATACCTATACTTCCACCGCCAGACAACCTTCAAAATCAAAATCGAGGGCGAAATCGTAGTATTCAGCAACAATCATCTCAAGTCCAAGAACAACAACAACAAGTAACCCACCAACAGCTGCAACAACATCAGCAACAAGAACAGTCAATTCAACAGCACCTGCAGGAACAGCAAGAACAGCCGATTCAGCAACAGCTACATCAACAGCAAGAACAGTCGATTCAACAACAGCTACATCAACGGCAAGAACAGTCGATTCAACAACAACTACAGCATCAACAAGAACAGTCGATTCAACAACAGCTGCAGCATCAACAAGAACAGTCGATTCAACAACAGCTGCAGCATCAACAAGAACAGTCGATTCAACAACAGCTGCAGCATCAACAAGAACAGTCGATTCAACAACTACAGCATCAACAAGAACATTCGATTCAACAACAGCTACAGCATCAACAAGAACAGTCGATTCAACAACAGTTACAGCAAGAGCAAGAACAATCGATACAGCTACAGCAACACCAGCAACTACTGATTGAACAACATCAACAAAACCCGCAACATCAGCAAGAACTTCAGCAAGAGCAAGAACAATCGATGCAGCAACAGCTAGAGCAACATCAGCAATTACTGATTGAACAACAGCAACCAGAGAAACAACAGCAAAAATCACAACATCAGCAAGAACTTCAGCAAGAACTACAACATGAGCAACAGCAACAAGAGCAACAAGAGCAACAGGAGCAACAGGAGCAACAGGAGCAACAGGAGCAACAGCAGCAACAAGAGCAACAGCAGCAACAGGAGCAACAGGAGCAAGATAACGATAATATTAATTTAAAAATTGCAATTCAATCAATCGAAGGAAAAGCTTTCGAGATTATAGATAAAGTTGATGAAGTAATTAACGATAATTCAAATATTATAAATTCAAAAATTTATCTATCGGAACAGGTTAAAAATATTTCGAACGAAGAAAAGTCAATAATATCTAGCGAAAATAAATCATTAGAATTAGTTATGGCTGAAACAGAAACGAAACAAAATGTAAAGTTAGATAAAATCGAAGTTGTTATTCCTAATGTTCTATCGGATGTAAAAGAGAAAACGACGATAGCGACAACGATATCACCGACAATGACGATGACAGATACGACGTTAACAGTGACTGCTACATCTGAAGATGTAGAAACAGACATCCCACTAAAATGCGTTGTTGAAGATACTGCGGTAATTGGTAACCAAGAAATGAAAGAACTTTCTACGAAAACTGTTCAATTACTGAGTGGAAAGAACGAGACGGACTGTAGTATTAAAGAAAGTGCTGTGATCGAAGAAGCAGCTGCCTAAAGTGAAGAACAAAAAACAATCTTGCATGTTTTTAGAATTACTCATTTTTATTGTAACACTGTTACCATGGATTTGTATTAAGCTGAGGCAAACTGACATAACTACTTTGCATCTTATTAATAACAAATTATAAAATCAAATTTAATACTTCTTGTCGGTTTAAAAGGGAATGATGAAAGATAAGAATAAGTAGGAAAGTTTTTTATTTTAATAATATTGCCGTAAGGACAATACGTATACATGGTTCATTTTTTCCTTACAAGACGAATATTATAAGTTAGAAAACAAACTTTTATTTTGTTATAAAATTTGGTTTCTTTTCATTGGATATAATACCGATGAAACATGTAAATAAAATTGAAACAGGCAGGTCGTGATAGCGATAAAAGTTCTTTTCTCATATATTTTTTTTTATTTGTACAAAACACATTTGTATATGAATAGTGGCTTAATTCATATTAAGAATCAGAGCTTTGTTAATGCACTTAGTGTTTTATAATATTTCAAAGGGGATAGCAGCAGGCTTGATAAATGCTTTTTGACAAATTTTTACTTTTACATGATCTTAAAATATAGAAACAAAAATATTGTTATGCGGGAGATTCAGAAATTTTATGATAAATTTAAGATAAAAATGAGAGTAATATTAAAAGGATAAGGCCTTAAACTCTAATTCGCTTTATTGAACTTTTTCTGTTGCTTCTAACTTAAGCGAATCGTAAAGTATATTTAGTGACACAAAAGTCACAATGAAGCTACTCAATAAATATACAAAGAATAAACTACATTTTGATATTATCCTTGTAATCTTTAAAGTTTCTACTATTATAATATTCGTTGCTTCTCATTTTTTGCTAAGATAATGAGGATAAACAAAATAAATAATAACGTACATCAACTTAGAATACGTTATGTACCATTCTATTAGTTATACAAACATGTAAAGGTGCGAACACTGCACAATCGTGCGTTACTATAAAGAAAATAAAAAATGACGTGTAAAACTATTTTATATTGTAGTTTATTGTTGAATCATGGCATTGAAAATAACTAAAGAAATCAAGATTCGCATCCGAAGATGTTACTAATATATTAGAAAAATATGATGAATTATTGTAAATTATTCAACCTGCCTTTAATACTGATTAATTGCTTAAATTTTCTTTATTTATTTCTAAGCGCGTTTTTTATACATGAAAAACATATTTCCTTTATCATCACTATGATTCGTGTCTTTCAAAGCAACAAAATAATAATAATAATAAAATGATAACGATACATCAAAGTGTATATTGTAAATAATAAAAATATAGAAAATGAAGTCAATGTCTAAAATGTTTATGCTTTATGCACACTTATATTCTCTTAATTTTAACAAACATCACTATAGTGATATACCTGATTAACAATATTTTGTTTATATCTTATTAATTTATTGGTATCATTTATTAATATTGTTTTGTAAAATTTATATTAATGCTAAGTATGTCTTTTTTCTTTTATCATTTAAAAAGAAATATAACAAAAATTTAAATAAAAAACAGTGTTTTTCATAGTTAATAAATAAATCACTTAATTTTCATTAAATACTTAAAAGAAAATTTACTTAGGTTAAAAATATTAAGATTAAGGTATAAAAGAAAGCAAAATTTTGATCTTTTTATATTAATTTAAGAATTAAATAAAAAGAGTAATAATTGTTATTGAAATTTGGTATTGTATACTAAAAAAGCATGAATTTAGGGAAACAATGACATTTATTAAAAATACTAAATTCAAATACAAGATATTTTGAAAAATATTTAAAAGTAATAATGATTTTAAAGTATCTATTAATGTATCAATTGTTAGATTCCAACGATGCTGTTGAATCTAATGATATATACTTTTATAAAAATGAATAATTTTTTGCAAATAACAAACTTATTCTTAATAATATATAAGTCGAATCAGTTTAAGCTTTTCAATATTATTGTATTTCACATGAACATAAAAGGCACTGAATTTAATTTACTAATGAATAACATTTAGAATGTAAAATCTATTTTAAAAAGTATCTATAAACATTACCTAGAGATATTAACTCATAGAAAAATGAATAAATACTAAATCTAAAAAAGTAATTTAAATTACTGTGTGATTCAATAAGGAAAAAATCAGTCTGATTAAATTTAGTAAAAATTGTCTCATGTACGTTTTTTTTTGCTATGATTAATACATTACTTATGAATGTTTTTATATTTTAATATTCATTATCATTTTCACATCTCAACCGTTAGGTTGCAAAATAGAGTAGATTATATTTTTTATTATTAAAGTAATTTTTAAAAAAGAATTGTCAATTTTTCAGACTAAAATCTTTTCATGATAATTTTACTGTTCTGTATACATAAATAAAAATTTCAAATTTTAAATTAACATATGAATTGAATAAAAGTATTTTCTATTAATTTTAGTATTATGGATTGTGAATAAGTAGAATTGAATGAAATAGAATTTTTACAAAGTGTTTGAATTATTAAAATAACGACTAACCGTTACAATTACATGTATAATGTAATATTCAAACTTTGAATGTTATTAATAAAGTAATAGGGGTTTAATTAATCAATAATTGCTTACTTCAAATATAATATTAAATATTTTAATTTGATTTTATTTTTGAATCACTAAAATAATAGTTCAAAAATATTTTATATAGTACAATTTTTTTATAAAAGCTAAACTCGCTAACTTATAAATGCTAATATTATGAGTACATAAAAACGAAAAAGTATATCATTTATATGTAATATTTTTTTATAATTAAAATTACAATAAAATTATTTAAGGAAAGGATGAAACTAAAAATATAATATATGTACAAAATATCAGGTATTAACTAGAATTTAATAAATCATTTAATATTGTTTAGTAAAAATTTTTGCAAGATATTTATCATGTTCATAGTTGCATTAAGTATACAAATGCTAATATATTTAATTAAAGAAATCAGTTAAAATTGATTATAAATTGCATAGACTTATTTTATATATTTTACCATAAAATTTTTCACATGTATTTACATTTTTTAAATATAATTTATACAAAGGTATTATATATGATCAGAAAAATCTTATATTTATTATTATCCTTTTTTCAATAATATAAATAAATATAATTTATATTTAATAAAATCAATAAGGCTTATTAAAATAAATAGTTCAAATGAAAAAATATTATACAATTCACTTAGTTTTATGAATTAAAATTATTTATAATACTTTGTTATTTAAATTTTTGGAATAAATTTTTCCGATTAAATTTATATAAATATTTTATTTATTAATAATCATATTTTATATCATTTAATAAACGATTTTTCATTAAAATAAATCATTAATTAATTTATAATCTTTGATATTTTACATTTTTTAATGTTTATTACATTTATAAATTAAATAAAAGTTTTAACATTCGAGTGTAATGGTATAAATGGTTTATTCTAAGCACTCATAATTTTTTTTTTATTTAAAAATATGTATTTTTGAAAATAGTAATTGAAATAAAAATTAAAAAATTTTATAAAAACTCAATTTTTGTTTCAAATTATTAAATAATTTAATATTTTATAACATTTTAATAAATAGAAGAAAATTGTCTTTAAGCAACATAGTGTACGTATAAGTTGAAAGAATAAAACATCGTTACAATAGATAGAAACAATGCGAGGATGAAATAATAAATATGGTATGCTTATGTTATCAAATAAATTAAAAAATTCTTTATTTCGTATTTATTTAAAAAATATTTTATAGATAAATCTGCTTGATTATCCTATAGGTTAATTAAGTTGTCTCAATGAAAAACGGATTATTCTGTCAAAGTTACATAAGCCAAACTCGTCAGCTATTGCTTTATTATTTATTTTATTCATAGGCGGTATTTATTAAATTTAAATTAGAAAAATTTTCCTTAATTAAGCTTAGTTTTATAGTGAATTAATAAAAAAAAGTTTCACTTAAGTCAAGACAAGATTTTTAATCGTTCTGTCTTTTCTACAACTTATGTTATTCATCGTTAAATTAATTTATCCTATTTAATTTTAATTGATTAATACAATTAATTATTACTCAAATGCAATAACTATTTAATATTTTAATGTAAGAATTTAAAATGGTATAGCTACTAGTCAAACCTTACTTTTTTACTTAAATAATAAATGTAAGTATAATAAAAGTGAAAATACTTATGATTAATAATAATAAACTTTTACATTTTAAATTATTTATTCTATTAACGATAAGCATTCCAGAAAGTTAATATAAAATACTTAAATAATATTTTGAGAGTAATAAAATTAAAGTAAATATTATTAGAAAAAATAAAATATGGAATAAATATTTTTTATATAATTGTAAAAGCATAAATTTTTTAAAACTAAATTTATTCCTTTAATGTTTTTGATTTCATATTTGTGTTTCTAATAAAACAATTTTTACAATATGCATTTAAATCGATAAAAATACTTACCTTAAAATTCAACATTTATATAAGAAGTAATACATGAATATATTGCATAATTTTTCACAACACATTTTTTATTTAAAAAATTTTCATGATCAATTACAAAATCAAATATTACTACATTATAAAACATTTTTCATAAGTAAATAAATTTTTGATATAGTTTATTTATTATATATTTTTATAATTTTGTCTTCTTACTTAACTGCCTTACACTTTAAATATAGAAATATAAATATGAACGAATGCACTAGTCTTAATTTTTCATGAGATTAAACAGTAGATATGAAAATAACACAATCGTTTTTGTTTTGAAAGTTGTCACAAATAATGTTAATATGGAGGTAAAAGATTTTAGTTTAAATGTTAAATAACGTTAAAATATGTTTTTAAAATATAATTCTCTATTTAATATGAACAAGAAAAGTACCCTATATTGATCTTTATATAATATAGTTTCATATAATTAATTTAATTTTATAAAAAAATTTTATTATAGTATATTAATTTATATAAAAGATTTTAATATATTCTTGTCAAGTAATTTACTTATATTCTACGACACATTTTTTCATTTTCTACCATTAGCTTTTTATGAAAATAAGAAAAACCAATTCTTACTATACGCCGAACCAATAAATAACAATATTTACTTTTTTTTTTAAATATTTGTTTTTATCCTAATTAGAGTAATTATTTACTCTTTTTTATTTAAGATAAAGCATAATATTTGACTCATTTTTCCCCATTTTTTAATTTGTTTTTAATTGTAGTGAGAGCGAGATTTTCTTAACTTATTTAGCTTTGTTATTTAAAACAAAGCACAACGCTAAGCAATAGGGAAATGGAGTGGTCGATTTTCAGTGACTGGACGAGAGAAAACTAAGGAATAAGGGTGAGACATGCATAGAAAAGAACTGCGATAAGAATTGTTTCGAACGAAAGAAAGACGTTTACGAGTTTCAGTAGGAACTGCACGAGTACTTGTATTCTGTGTGAATATTAAATTTTATAATTGCATTTTATACAGATCTTATCTTCGTGAGGCTTCAATTAATATATTTAGTTATTTATTATATATGAATTATTTAACTTTAATTACTTAATTATTTATTACGGTATATAAATTTGAAGTTGAACATGTTCGCGATGATGACCGAGATATACTGTGACCTGTATAATACGATAATGCATGCTGATGATAAAAAAAGGTACGGAATATGTTCGTAGAACCTGCAAAAGTACAATAATAAAAAAAAACTTACATTGTGTATAAAAGAAAAACGGAGCACAAATATGCGTATGATTACTGTTGTCAGGTGTCGATGCTTATGGAGAGGCGAAAGTTCCTTATTTCTTTCATTATTTTCATTTCTTTTCTGGAAACTTATCTTTTATCTTCTTTAGTCGGCTCGTACACTTTTAGTATTCTTTGTTTTCACAATCTATTTCTTACTATTCCTTACCGTCTTTTTCTCCTTCTTTTTCTTTTCACTCGTCTTTAAATTTTTTATCTTACCACTAGTATCAGGAATAACGTAATTATTAACTAGGCTAGATACATTGACTCTTCTTGCTTAGCTAGTCCAAAAATCGACTTCCCCTTGCCACCCGTGTTACCTAGTACTAATCCGACAACAAAAATGTTTGACATCATGAAGTAAGTTTAGTGAGAGTCTTGCTCTCCTTACAAACTACTACACTTAATTCTAAAATTATGATTTTATATTAACTGTTTAATAAATATTAATTTATGAATAATATAAATATATACAATAAAATATTTTTAATTTTATTTTTCTTATCCCACAAAATTTTTTAAAGTAAAAAATAAGAAAAGACGGTTTACAATTTTTATAATGTAGAATAATATAAATAAAAATTATATTATGTATATATTATACATAAATATTTTTTAGTTTCTAAAATACATATTTTATTATTTTTATAAGCAGAATATATAAAAAATACGTGTAAAGTTTTTTTAAATAGACTTATTACAATAATAAAATATATAGTTTATGTATGAATAAAATATTTTTCAAATTTTATTTTTCACTAAATTTTAAACTAAATATATTTTTTCAGTTTTTGGTTTCAAAGAAACTTTTATTTCGACTATTAAATATAAAGAATTATTAAAAATTTTATTTAAAAATATAAATATAATATATTTACTTGAATCTTTTTTGAAGGTACTATGACTTAAAATAATTAAGGTTGTGTACCAATGATAATATGACATTAAATTAGAGAGCAATTTAATAATATTAAATAATTTAACCACTTTTAATTATATTATTAATAATTCTCGAATCAAATATCATTTCTTAAAATTCCATTTATATTATAAAACATATTTATTATTTTTTTATTGTTATCAACTTTGGCTACCTTCTGCAGTACCTTTTAAATATAATATATTTAAAGATAATTCTGAATTAATTTATGAAGAATATAATTTTCTTTTAGTGCTTTCAAATGTTAATATTTTAATTAAATCTTACAATTTTAAAATTAAATAAATATTGAATTACTTATTAAATTATTCAATTTTAACAGTTTTTAATTAATACACAAAAATAATGTAAGTCAACTCGATGATAAATACTAAATGCTTAGAGCATATTATTTATTTAACTACTTACTGGTTACTATTTACTATTTTATAATTAATTGAAATAATTTGTTTTTATTATATAAATTTATTTTATAATAAATAAATTTTCTTATGCTTAATTATATATTAACTTAATAAGAAATTCTATGTATTCGGAGATGCAAAGCATTTTTTGTTTGATATACATTTTAAATTATAAGAAAACTGTTTTTAGATATTATAATATTATGTATAAATAAAAAATATATACTTTTCTTAGAGAAATTATGAAATATAAACAAATGAAGTATTATAATCTAAATGATAGAAATTTGTTTATTGATATAAATAGGCAATAATGTTATTTTCACTTTCTAATATAGAAATTAAAGATAAAGAATTTAAATTTTTTAAAATATTTATAACAGAAAATGTTAAAAAATAATCTACAAATGTTTAAATATGAAATTAAGCACGATTAAGTTTTTTAAATATTAAGTAAAACTTGCTGCTGTATCATTCGAGAGATTATTTAGATTAAAAATATTGTTTGATTCGATTTTTATATTTATTAATATAATATTAAGCTGAAAAAATATTTTGAATTGTTTTAATAAGTTTTCAAAATTTTATTAAAAAGTTTATCTATGAAGATTATTTTCATTGGTGTCTCTATATAAAAAATATGTGATAAATGAAATCTGCATCACTTAAATTAATATAGAATTATTTTTAAAACGGTATATAAGAGTAACTTACTATACTATGAATACTATATTTCAATGACTTTTTTTAAGTTTTAGTTTTTCTATATTCTATATAAATTGACATTTTCAACATTCGGGTGCACAGTATTACCGTCAATCCTACACGTACAACTATAGGAGTAGATGATTAACTAGACCTTTATCATCCATATAGTTTGCTTTATCAATTTGCTTCTTCTTGTCAACGTCCTCATCTATTCAAATGGCTTTATCGCTGCTTCGTATAATGATAACTCGGCTGCTCAGCATTCGGGCAGAGGGCATTGAGTGGGACGATTTCCGTGCTGTGTTGAAGATTGTTATTGTTATTGATTGTCGCATGCATGGAACTGGAAAAGTAGTTGTTACAGGAGGCCCGCAGCCTCCTGCTCGTCTGAGGATTCGTCGACGTACCTGCCATGCGGTAAACAGCTCGGTTATGAGAACCATTGGATCGTGGACAGAACGTTCGCTTGAATTCTCTCTGGAATTTGCCTTTGAACATGAGGGTTTAAGAGTCAGAAGAGAGAATGAAATAGCGTGAGGGATGAGATATTACAAATCTTAGAAATTAAGTAAAGATGTTTCTAAGTTTTTTGTAATTTATGTATTCCAAAAATAAATGTAAAAAAAGAATACTTTTATCGAATATAAGAAATGGAAAATTTTAATTATTTTATAGTTTTATTATTATCTAAATTTATTAAACATAATTCTGTTTATTAAAAGGTAGTGTTTTAAATTTTTCAGGTCTTTATAAAAATGTTATTATAATGTATAAATTAGATTAAAAGTTCTTAATATCATAATAGAAAAATGCTTCTAGCACTCAGTTATATTCAATCAAATATATAGATTTATTAAACATAAACTCGAATTCTTATAGGTTGAGATTAATACCGATTTAAAATTAATAATATATTTTATTTCGTTCTGTTGTTAATTTTATGAACTTTACATTTTTTCTGTAAACTTGTATGTTATTATTGTACATTTTATTTAGTAAACTATTTTAATAACTAATTAATATTAGAAAATGATGAATATTCAGTAGTTAAATTTAATTTAAATAGATAAAATGAAATTTTGTAGAAATTTTATCATTGCATGTTCACGATTTAATTTTACATAATGAAAATTTAATAAAAAGATTAAATCAAATAATATATAGAATTGAACAACAAAATAAATTGAATTAATAGATTAAATAAATACAGATTAAAAAAGAATAAGCTAAATATAAATAGTACATTAAATATAAAAAGAAACAGATTTATATATTTTTTATATTATTTATTATTTATTCAATTATATATTTATGAAACTTTTTTATTCTTTAGAATATTTTTAAAGGCTTTTGAAAAAAATTATAGTTGTACATTTTTATATATCTAATCTATTTCTAATTCAGTATTCTAATACATTTTACTCAATAAGACATTGATAATCATATTGTTTATCTTTTTAAACATAAATTTAATAGTTTTCACAGTTAGACACACTTCTTATAATAATTATAAAGTTACTGAAAACTTAAACGAATTATTATAAAAATTATAAATTTATTAAAGAAACCAGAACAATATTTTGTAGCTTATACAATGTTATATTTTCAGATATAAATATTTTGTTTCTAATTTTATTACTAGCTCAAATAGATTGAAAACGATAATTTTATTTTTAAAATAATAAAATATATTTATATTTGATTATATATTATGCATCTATCATGTATAATCTTTTTATTTGATATATAATAAAATAAGACAATGGAATTTATTTACAAAGGTTCTCATTTTTCAGATTATTTTTAATTATTTTTATACTATTTTTTAGAAACATTAATAAAATAAAAAGTAATGGCATAAGACAAAAAGATTATTTAAACATGAAATTATTATTATTGATTTTAAATATCTGAATTTCGTAATGTTATACGAATTTATAATGAGACATAATTTTTCGGCCAATATCAAGTAAATTAAATTTTTATGAAGTAATAATTAGTATTGTATAAAATGGTTTTAGGTTTATAATAAAAGTATGTAAGCATTTAAAAACCTTTCTTTTCTTTATAAATATTATTTATATTTGATAATGTATTTTTCATTGATGGTATAAAAATTTTATTATTGTATTATAAAATAATATTATTTGTAAGAACTTAGAGCAATAATAACACGATCTTTATGAAATTTTAGAGCTTACATTTTTAAAATTTCCATAATAAATTAATTTATAATTAAAAAATTTAATAAAAAAAATTATAAAATATAAAATATTCAATTATATTTACCGCTCATAAAGTTATAAATCAATGGATTAATTGCACTATTGGCATAGTATAGCCAATGCACAAGGCAGCTGGTAATATTTGCAAGTGGAGTAGCTCGTATGGTAATGGTACTTCTGTAAATAATGTCAAAATAGAAATATTAGTGAAAATATTTATTCTACATTTTATATACTGTTTCCTTACATTTAAAACGTATATTTTAATATCAATAGTATTTTTAAAAGTAATTTATGATCAGTTTTATAAAATATTATGACAAAATAAAATGTCTAAATAGTGTAGTTAAAAAATTGTTTTTTCTGATCACTGTAAACAAATAAAATTTATTAATTTGTATTGAATTCGTAAATATGATTTTAAATAATAAGAAACATTAATATAATATTTTATCTGTAGTACAATGATGTATTTAATAATTTAGATATATAATTTTACGAAATTCTAAATTATATATTTATTTAAATTTTATGTTACAAAAACATTTCTATGATTTGTTTTTATAATCTAGTTCTATTTAAAAAATGATATAATTATTTAATATTATTAATTATTTAAATAAGAGATTTAATTTTTTATTTTCATTAAAAAAGTCAATTTATTTAATAATAATTTGTATTACTAAATTTTTCAAATACATTAATATATCCATAAATATTTTATTAAAAAATATAATATTCAAAAATCATTTGATATATATAAAATATTTTACGAAATATCTCTAATGATTTAATTTGGTATGAAGTATATAAAACTTCAGTAATTATTGTATAAAATATTGAACAACGCAAAACATTTTGCTCAGATCTTAGGGAAAAAAATCTTAAAATTAAATAGCAATTTTGAAAGAAAAATGCATTTGATTTAGCTGTCCGAATTATATAAATATTCATTTCTTATTAATTATTTTACTTTATATAAATCAAATTAAGGATATTGTATAAAACATTCATTTTTCTATCCAAGTACATGTATATATGTTTGTGCGTACTGTAGTATAGTAACACTACGTCAAAATATTAACAGACAACATATTGAACATGTAAATAAATACCTTACCTTAAGATAGAAAGTAAATGCACTGGAAGACAACAAACTGCAAACATAAGAACGACGGCAACAAGCATTTTAGCCGCTTTTCTACGAGACTTTAATTGGCCTTCGGGATTACCAACACTCGATTGAGAACTTAATTCATTAGCATTGATTCTTGTTGATACTAGAATTTTCACATTGTTTTATTCTCTTGTATTTGTAATTGTATTTAATTTTTAAGAAAAGAATCAAATGATCTTACAAGAATATTCATTCAAATATTTAAAATTTTTTTTGAAAGACAATTTTATTTCATAAAATAATCAAAGGTTATTATTAAATCAATTTATGAATATATAATTTTTTTATTAATTTTTATTTATTTCAACTAATAATAACTTTTTAAAAAATTCTTAATGTTGTTAAATTTGTATCTTTCTCATTATATACAAGTTTATATATAAATATAAGATTGCATTTGTTTTACAAATTGAAGTACGGTTGATAAATATATTTACTAATGACTTTTCAAAGAAAACACAACTTGAGACTTTAGAGCTTCGTAAATTCCTGACGTAACGATTTCGATTCTTACTGAGAGATTAGACTCATTTGTATTGCACATTTAGAAAATTACTACACATTAAACAAGAGATGAGCCATTATTAATAGTGGTTATATGTAAATGAAAACAAGAAAATTTTTTTTAATTGGGAAAAGTATATGATTTTAATGTAAATAAAATAAAAAATTTCTTTGAATTTAATTACTGAAAAAATTTTTTTTAAATAATGTAAAATTGTGGATCAAATATATTCTGTTTTTGAATATATTCATTAGAACTATGATTATACTATATTTTATTTTATAAAATATGATAAGTATTCAGAAAATAAATTATATATATTTTTATTTTACAAAAAATTTTCAAAAATATTTAAATACATTTAAGTATACAACTAATAATACTATTTTATTTACTAATATTATAATAGAATTTTATTGTTTCAATTAATTGGAACATTATTTAAAAATATCTTAAATAATAATAATTTTACAATAATACTTACTTTCATTATTTCAAACAGAGAAAATATTTTTTACATATACAAAATTAATAGATTATATTTATATTAAAAATGAAAAAACTAGAAATATTTAAAATTGTAATTATGAAATTTTAATTATGACTTACAATTATGACCTGGAATGTCGTTTCGCCAAAGTACTCGAACTATTTGACAATAGGCGAAGCTCATGAACATCAAAGGTCCCGTGTACAAAAGTATAAATTTGATGATGGTAAATGTAATTTGACTCTCATAACTCAATTTTGGACCACATTGTGTGAATAGTACAGTTTTTTGAGGTAGTTGGGCATCTCTAAATGTATGCATTACTAAGAGATCTGGAATGTCTTGTAATTATAATTATTAGAATCTTTAAAATCAGTATTTTAATATGATTCGTATACTTCCAAATATTTATGAGCATAAAATAATTTTTTTCTTCGGTAGAATTAAGAATGTTTATTTTATAAATATATTCATTAAAACAAGATGAATATTTTATCAGTAATTTAAGCAGATATTATCCCCAAAGTTTATAATAAAATAGTGGATACTTACCAAAAAGGAGTGCTAAGACCCAGATTATAATAATGGCTGTTTTTGCGCGATTGGTTGTCGATTTGAATCTAAGAGGAAAACAGATAGCATACCATCTGTCTATAGAGATGAATGTTAGAGTTAAGACACTAACAGTAACTGAAACAGTCTAAAATAGATACGTAATTATTATTGAAATCCTTTTATAATGTGAAATTAAATTGTTTTATACATATTTATAAAAATAATTAATATCGTTTTAACTAGTAATCGTTTTAATTAAAATTATAGATTTAATTTTGTAAAAAATACCTTTTTAACTATTATTTTTTTTATTCTTAATAAAAATACCATTATTATTTACATTGCTATTCATATTTTAGTACTGTGTACAAGGAGGATTATTAAGACGATTGAAAAAGAGTTTTTGATAATTGATATCTTTAAAATGTTCAATTATTAATTTTATAATATCGAAAAACCAAACAAGGGTTTTACTTTTATAGAGATGATTTTACACTAGATAAAAAGAAGATTATATTAGGATCATTAAATAATTATTCTTTGCAAGAATATCATGAAAAATTGTATCCAAATAATTTGTAAGAGAAGTATAGAATAGTTAAACTATAATAAATGTTCTTCTTAAAGTTATTCATATAAATTGAAATTTTTAAATATTTTTATACATTTCTTGTTAAAATAATCTATTTTTAAATATACTCAAGTGAAAAGTTTATGCTTTAGATTAATATTGAAATTTTATTTATTAATTTATTATAAATTCAATACATTTAAAAATAGTTCAATTTTATTCGTTTTGTAAAAATCTAATTGTCTTATGTATATATTTTGTTTATTATTTAATTATAACCTATTGAGTCTAACTGTTTATATTTAATTATAATGTATAGACTAATTTACAAAGAATAATTTGTAAACTGGATAAAAATTTATTAACATATTTTTCAAAATCATCTACAATTTTAATAATAAATATTTAAATTTTTAGTTTTTTGTCTTTATAAAGGAAATATACTTTAATAAATATTGAATATAAAAAAAAAGTTTTCAAATAATTTAAGCTTTTTTTTGTAAATTCAAAACATTCACGAAAATCTCAATTATATAGTAATTATCTTATAAAGTACTTATTTTATGTGATTCACGAAATAATTAATCTCGACAACGCTAAAATTTACGTAAGTATTAAAAGATTTTAAGTCTATTAATTTAAAAAGAAAAGAAAAATATAGTAAATATTTATATTTCCTTTTATCTGATAATAAATTTTTTTACGTCTTGGAATACTTAATGTCCGACAGAAAATAACTCAAAAATTATGTAAATGTTATAGCGTTAAAGAAATTGCTAAAAACGATAAATATGAAAAAAAATATAGATAAATGAATAAATAAAAGTAAAATTTGTGCTTTTATACAAAGTTTTTAAAGATTTTTTAGATAATTTTTTTTAAATACATAGATATAAATTTTATTCAGTTTTAATAGTTGATTTAATACAAAGTAAGGTCTTATATTATATCTTCACCTAAAAATTAATAATTTATATTGTATCTTGACCTAAAAATGACTAATTATAAAGGTATGATTTTTAGTACTATTATCGGAATATAAAATAATTCTTTCATTAGTTTTTTAGTTCATTAAATAATCATATATATATTCATAGTTCTTTAATTGATTCACGAAAGAACATATATTTCATTGGCAATTCTGAAATTAGAATTGGATTATTATTACATAAATTTTTAATGCATTTAGTAATAATTATAATTGTATATTTTCTAAGTAAATTATATAATTTTATTTTTAATGTATTTAAAAGAACTATCACTTGTTATAATAATAATATAAAAAACTATAAATATTAGCTTCAAAGAATTTTCAATCTTAAAATTTTTATTATAATGATGATTTATTATGTAGTAAATATTGTATGTTGTATAATTTTATTTATATATTATTAAGATGGCAAAAATTATTATGTAAAAAGGAAAAAATTTTAAGTAAAAACTTAAAAGATTTTAGAATCTCATAATAAGTACACTCTGAAATTTAACAGAAATATCTTGGTCATGAATATTAATTAAAATATTGTAATTACCTTAGATATAAATTTTGTTTGGTTTTACTTTAATTTCTTTTACATATAAGGGCCAATTAAATTTCGATATATACTGCACAGATCAATTTTATAGATTCATATGTAAAATATGTTGTGTATAAGAGAAGAGCGCTAAAATTGTTAGTACATTAGTGTTTATCTAGTATGGTTATTGACTGTAATTCATTTTTAAGTAATTCATATATTTGAAATCATATTTTATGTCCTTTTCAATCCGAAAAGTTACGACTCCCATATCAAACTGCATACCCTTGTCAACAGCATGCCTACAAAGGCTTATCGCTTCTATTGGCCTTGACATGTGCATATGCTTCAATACCAATTCTGCGTATATTTTACGATAACTGTAGGGTAATTGCAGGTGTTATTTTAGTTTTGTTATACATTTACGTTCGAATAAATTTGCACATATTTATTGTATTTGAAGATGTGAATATTTTATTTTATCGTTCGATAAAAAATTACAATTTTAAACTACATTAATATTCTTTAAATTAAATTACTATTATTATTTTATTAAGTTTTATAAAATTCCCTCTTTATATGATATGTATAATCAATCATAATATCAAGTACTACAGAATATTTTTAATTATTTATCTACAGGAGTGAAAACCATTAAAGAAGCTAAAGTAAACAATATTGGAATCAATGAAATCTTTTTTTCTACATAATTTTTATTTAAGGTATTCATGTCGAGGGAAAAAATAATAAACGCGTGTCTAAAAGTAGTTCAATGATATGCTTTATTAATAATTCAATTAAACGCCGCTAATTTTAAATGTATGATCTACATTTGAATAGAATTACCTGTAATTTGCCTTATTTTCGTGAATTCGTCAACTATCCACTAAAGATTTTACTACAAAAGTTACTGTTTTATTTATTTCGTATCACTATATTGTATACGATTTAATATAAAGAAACATTTAATTGCCAATCTCTTCATATTAAAGTTGTTCTACAGTGTTAGAAAATTAATTCATTTATATTTATTTGTGATTAATATGGAGGCAAATAATATTTTTTAAAAATTATTTTCTCATAATTTTAAATTATAAGTACAGCTTTAATATTTATTATACTTTCTATACATTGTTCAAAAAAATAAATCAAATGTATTTAATTTAAAAATGATTGAAAATTATTATATTATATATCCCATATTAAGTATAAAAAGTTTTTAAGAATATTTATTTTCAATTTTTTTTTATTTAATAACATTACTTTTTGAAAATCATATATATCGTACAATATTATATATATTATGAAATAGATAATTTCTAGTATTATCTTTTATGTTTTATAAAGTTTTACATATTTATTTAGTGTCATGTATTTGAATTTTTAAAAATAAATTATATATTTATAAATATATGTTTATTGAATAAGCAAACTACACGAAGTACATGATACATTTTCTACGTTCAAGAGTAAAAATCTTTGTACAATTTTTACAGATACAGAAATATTTTATAAATTTAATATTGGAAATTTCGTAGCATTAGTGAAGACCATGTTTTTTATTGATTCATATTTATTAATTTTTTTTATAATAATGTATAAAGTTTTTATAAGTAATATAAAATACAATGAATTATTTAATGAATCTATGAATGTAAGTAATTTAGAATAATCATTAGAATAACAATAATAATAATTAAAAAATTTGTTTTTTCATATACAGAAAAACAGTTTTTTGCATATTTTTATTTAATATATTTGGTTAAAAATATTTGATATTAATTTTTTCGGTATCTATTCAAATAAAAAAAATTAATTCTGTTAATTACGATTTAATATCAGCTGTATTTCAATTTTTATAAGTATTATATTTTTTCAAACAGTTAAATTTTTTTATAAAATCATTTTCTTTAGAAAATTTACCTAAAATATAACATTCTATATTATTATCTTGATTGAAATTTAAAAAATTTTATGTCGTAAATAAATCGTTTGTATTGCATATTTCATGAAATTAATAAAGATGTATAATAAATAATTATGACATACATAAATATAGTATAATATAACTGAAGTAATACATAAATTTGATAAAATTTTACATTATAGTGCTATGTAAAAATTTTTAAAAATATCAAGATGTATTAAAATATCAATTCTATTGAATTACATATAGATTTTTAAAATATCATTCAGAATTTTGCTATTTAGTTGTAATGAAATATTTTTATCCATAAAATTATTCATATTTAAATAGTATAATTATTTATATTTTTTTTATTTTAATGCTTGACAAATATATAATTTTTTTTTATAAAATATAAATTATACCATAATTCTGTTTCGTTTCGCATGTACTAAAGAAATGAATAATCTTAAAATCAAGTTTAAATTGTATATTAAATATTTATTGAAATTGAAGTTCTAATTTATTTCATGGAAGATTATTAATTTTATAAAATTTTATGACTATTAAAAACTATTTTGCTTATAACAGTTTATAGTCAAGTTTATTTACTAATTTTATCATATATACTTTTTGTATAAATAGTTTATCGATAGTTTATTTTTATGAACTCTAGATTTTCAAAAATATAATCCGAGTTTGTTACCTCAATATTTATAGTAAGTTAAAATAAACGAGGTGCGATAATACACAAAGATGGTTAATGGTTAAATAATGATTTAAAATATTATTATTATAGAACTATATCGCGTTTTTACAAGAAATTCTTAGATCATTTGACACGAACTTTGATAGTTATCATATTTGCTAATAGTACATAAAATGTAAATTTTTGTAAGCTAGATACTTACAGAATATACAAAAGATTGAATAATAAATAAATTATAATATAATATTAAGCTAAGTAATGTAATTACATAATAATAATATATTTATTATACTTTTTATATCTTATATGCACAAAATAGTTGTTAATTAATAAATTATAAGTTGCATATTACAAAGAGATGTCAAAGTAAAATAAAAATTTTTAATTGTAGTTTTTATGATTAAAATAACGTAAATTTAATAAACATATATAAAAATAATATGTTATAATGGATTATTTTTTAATTTAATAAATTATAAACAGATTTATTTAAAAAGTAGTAAGAGGCTATTTGAATCTAGCGAATATAATATTTATAAATTAATTTACTTACAAATATATTTATATGCAAACGTTCACAAATATAAGGAAAACTCGAAATATTTAATTGTTGATTAATAGAACTTATGATAATAAAAAATTTTAAGTTTGCTTTTATTATATATATATATATATATATATATTCTACGTACTAATGTGGATTCAAAGTTCTATTATTAAAATAATATCATGTACATATGTTATTCGTAGCTATATTAGTTGAAAAATTCATTTTTCATATTCTAATAAATACAAACATCTAATTATTATATATTTTTTCTTAAAATTATTCAAATACATATAAATTCATAAAAATTAAACCAAATATAAAAATATCGATTATCCAAATACATTAAAATAAATACATACATTAAAATTAATTAATTAATAAATACATTAAAATTAGTATAGATTTTCAACTATTTTTTTTCGAATATTTTTTTCGTAAAAATACAGTATTTGCTAGAAAGATTACCTTTACTTTCGTTTAAATATACAACCCACATAGCTTATTTTTGCTCATTACAAGGCATTTTTACAGTTTTGGATAAAATTATATTTTCAGATATAATTCTAATTGTCTGAATAGTTAGTTTAATCAAAAAATTTATTCAATTTATAAAATAAAATATTTGATTGATAATCATTTTTCTATTTTGTAAAAAACTTTATTTGTATTTATTAGAAATTATATTGATTTTATTTATTTCGACCTATTATTTCATTTAAAGAAAAGTTTTTTTACTTTTATAGTAATTTATTATAATATGCAATTTTTTACATCAAATTTTTTGATAAAAACACTAAAAATATATAAGAATTATTTATGAAATATATATAAACAGTATTTATTTGAATAATTCATATAGGTATTGTTGATATATTTGAAGTATTGTACTTTAAAATATTTGTTTACCTATTAAACTTTTAAAATTTAATGCAGAAGTGTTTTTTATAAATGTATTAAAAATATTTTTACTTACAGTATAAAAATATTTTACAGATAATAAATTTTAATGTAATTTTTGTTTTTATTTAATAATGGTATAATATAATAAAATTTACTTATTAAATATAAATTATGCTAGAAAAATTTTGAATTCTTTTTTATACTGGATAATATTATATACATTGTCAATATATATTTGAAAATTAAGATTTTTAAATATCTATAAGAGAAAACAAGGTTGAAGTAATTAATTTATATTTTTTATTTCATAAAAAGAACAGCATACATATTTTTATATTTATTAAGCTGTAATTATTATAGTTCATATAATCATAAGTATGTGAAACATTTAAACAATAATTGATTTTTAATTCGAAAAAAATACTTCAAATAAATAATTGAAAAATATAAAATGGGAAAATTTTTTTATAAGTATATACACATACCTATTCAATATTAAAATTTTTGTATTGAGTTATACCAAATAAAATGTCTATTACTGTATCCTAATTTTGTTTAGTTAACTATATGAGAAATATAATCAAATATATTAATATAATAGATGTAAGTCAATAAATATTTAATTCTTTATTAGATAATGTTTAATACCATTATTAGTAATATCAAAACTTACATGAAAAAAATAAGAAAGTTTTAGTTCATAATTAAAATTTTTTGAATTTATGTACAGCAATTAATATTTAAGAACAGCTTATATTATTATTCTATTTTAAAATTTTTTAAAATATTATATATGTATATGTATCAGATTCAAGAAATAATTTTATCACAATTAAATTTAGTTTAAATGTTCCTTGAACAAAATTAACCTCTGTAAGCATTATTCACAGTTCTCAATACATATACTTAATGTATAATCCTTAACAATAGTCTTTGTGTCAGTTTGACTTAATATTCAAAACATTGAGAGTTTTTTAACCTTGTATAAATGCGCATAACATTTTGTTCATCGTAGCCAATTCAATTTTAACTAGGTAGTTTTAAATATTGTTTTGTTACATAAAAAAAATGTATTAATAAAAATTATAAATAATACATTAGAACGTAGCATTATTTATTAAAATTTACTATTATAAAATAATTTTTTATAATATTCTATATAATTTTAAATATTCTACAAATCCATATAATTAAATTTTTCGGGTATTCCTATAATTTTTTTAATGATTAACTTATTACATGTAAAATTTTATAATTTTTAATTATTTAAGAAAATAAGTTATATATTTTATATAAACTTAAGAGTTAATGTATTAAATATTAACATTCTGTGCATATAAAAAATGATTTATATAAGCACCTACTGTTAATTTAAAAATTTTGAAAATTTATTTAATAATTTATGAATTAAAATCTCTATTTTTGTTCATATTTTATTGGTATTTCTTCTTCTTTTTATTTTTAAATATCTTTTTGAAATATAAAAAGTGAATTTTACGTTTTCGCTAATAAATATTTTATTGCAACTTTAAAATTTTCTATATGAAGATAAATATATTTATTAAGAAGGAACATTTTCAATATGATGACAATAAATTTATTTATACGATTCAAATGATTAAAAGATATGTAGGAAGAAGTAAACTCTGAATATAATAATAAAAATTGTATATATTTTAATACTTAGTCAGTTATTACCTTTTTATGTTAGAGAATATTTTTAATTGAAGTAAATGAATTATTTAAAATTATATCAATATATAGATTATCTAATATTATTTATGTATAATTTTTGATGACTGATATTTGTATTATTTAATTTTTTTGTTTATTTAATAATGTTTAACACGAGATTGTTATTTATAATAATTTAATTGTTATAAAATTATGAATAAGATTTGAAGGATGGGATAATTTTTTATTTGTGTGAATATAAATTTATAATATAAATATTAATATTAGTTAGAAACTTGAATTTATTATTTTAAATATAATAATATATTAAATTATTAACATGTATATTTTATAAAATATAAAAATTTATAAAAGAATGTTTTCATTGAATAGATATTAGTTAGAACTCATTATTTTAATATAAGTTTTACATTTTTAAATATATAGAGAATTATTTAATTTTTTATATAGGAATAAAATTAAAAAATAATAATTAGCATGTTCATAATTACAGTTAATATCTCTATTTATAAGAAATACTTTATCGAATTTTGAATATGATGTATATATTATATAATGTTTTAAATTTACAGTTGTAATATATATAAAAACTATATATGTTAGAAATTAAAGTTTTCAAAGTATTTAACAGCTTTGATATTAATATTATTGAAACTATATTTTATTATATAAAATGCACTTATTAGAATATTTTATTAAAAAATTGACTAAAATATATTTTTTGATAATTTACAAAAATTTGTTTCATACTATGTTCGATTTATTCAAACAAAAAAAATTTTTGACATATACTCATGAAATATGCTAATGAAAAAACATTTGTAAAAATCCAACAAGAAAATAATAAATCTTATTTAAGTATGGAATTTTTCAATATAAATTTCGATTTATATCAGGCATTTATATTAAAATTCTAAAAAAATATGATAGTTATGATATAAAAAAGGTAATACGTTAAAAGTCAAGAAATTTTGAGAGGTGTAATAGTAAATATTTTTTCATAAAGAGATTAAATCAAAATTCGATGAACCTTTATTTCATTTATACTATAATTCTAAATTTATAAATATAATCTATTAATTGAAAGCTAAAATTTACGCAAATATATGATACGTATTTATATTAAATTGAAATCTTATATTTTATTCCAAACTTTTTTCTTCTGATAATTTTCTAAAGAAATAATTAGTTTATTTATTTCTTTTGCGATAATTTAAATAAATCCTAAATTAACAGTTTCAGATATATTTTAAATTATGAGTAATTTATTTCTTAATTTATCTACAAGAAGGTGGTTCAGTACAATATCCTGATAATAATTAGATGATTAAAATGTAGATTTCAAAAAATATTTTGATTTTTCTGTTAAGTATATATATGCATATAAATATAAAGAAAAATAGATATTAGAAAAATATTAATAACTCTGGTGTTCATTTCTACTATAATTTTTTATATATGTTTCATATATTATATGTTTACTTATTAAAATTATGAAATATTATTGAAAATATAGTGTTACATTTAAAATCTTTTATTAATAATAGACTAAGAATCTTTAAAGTTTAAACATAGTTATCAATTTTATGAAGATTTAAAAGTAAAAATTTCATACATTTGGACGTATCCACATTGTCAATGTTAAAACATCATCTATATAGTCATTTTGGAATCATTAATGTAAATATTCATTCTTAAATCTACAATAAAGATGTATAAAATACCTGCACATTTTAAATAAAAAATTTTTATAGGAGCTAATTATTTTTTCTCATGATATATAATTGTCACATTTATACATTATCAAAAACTATTTACGTTATTTTAAAAAATTTTTTTTATCCTCAGTAATCCATAGTAAAACTTATAATTTATTATATTAAATAAAAGTTTCAAGTCTAATATTTATAATACGAAGAACTAATATATAATCTATATATCTTTAGAACGTTTGTTTTCCATTAATTAAAATTTTATTTTGTGGATTATTCTTCATATTTCTATTTTTTGAGGTTATTTGAAATTATTTATGTTCAATTTTATTTTATAGATTTTATTTTAGTCACATAAATTCTAATAAAAAATTTATCACCATTTTTTTGTAGATGTATGATCTGGTAAGTATATGTATAGAATTTGATAGACATGTAAATTAAGGATTTTTTGTTAAAAAAATTTTTTTTTACTTATTTATTATTTGAAGGTATTTTTATCTTCTAATACTAATATATTCTTTTAATTAAAAGAATAATCAACTATAATACATTTATAAAAATGAATGATATAAGAGTAAAATTATTAATTATTCAATTAAAATAGTAATCTTTTTACCAATAATAAAAGTTAAGAATCGATAGATTAAAGTTTATTGTAAGTAAATCTAAATTGAAAGTTTTTTATTTAGTAAATTAAAAAAATATTTGTAACTATAGTTTTGCATCTTATAAAAAAATAGCCATGAACAACAGCTATATAATTTCCTGTCATAATAATTATTTAAGTTTGAAATTTTTCGTGAAATTTGCAAGATATTTTAAATTTTTTTTATTTTGATTATAAAACAAAAAATTTCAAAATGAAAATATATAGTTTGTCAATTATTTTTTTTAAAGTAAAAAACAACGAAAATTTTTTACTTTACATTAAATGTAATTTAAAATGATCTGAATCAATAGTAAACAATTTATTTATTTTATATTCTAACTGATAAAACTTTAAGGTTTATCGTTAAATACTAAAACATGCGGACTGATAATTGTTTAGTTTGGCATGAAAAGAATCAAGTATGAAGGTAAGAAACAAAATTATAGGTTTCTATATTTTTCAATATTTATAATATTTAATTCATACATTTGTACTACTTTTATAATTTATATATATATAAGATGAAATCTTTTATCAAATTAATTGAAAACATACTGAAATAACTCTCAGACACGATATTTTAATTAAATTGCTTTAATAGAACAAATATTGTTTAAAATATTTAAGAAGAATAATTAAGATCTGTAATAAATATTTTCTATAGAAATTAAAACACTATGAATATAAATGATGAAATTATGAATTCAAATTGAAACTATTCACGAAATAGAAAATGAAACGTTTAAGAATAAGAAAATAATTAAGAATATTTAAAAAGTTGTAAAAAATTATATTATGATTTTAATTTTATTTAAAAAATTTTTCTTGACTAAAATCTAAGTTATAATTAATTTTATATATTCTATATATTGTTAGCTCGATATTCAGAAATTTGTATTATAAATATTTTTTTATAGAGCCAGTTTCTTATGAAACATTATTTCATTCTAAAATATATTTAAACATTAGATGAAAATTTTTATAATAAAATTTATAATATGAATGTGAATATCAACTATTTAAGCTAACACATTGCTTATCCATTTTGACTTAGAATTTCTTAACTTTATATATCTGCTTAATACTCTAACTCCAATAAAGTTGTTTACCACATATTTGAAGTTGTATTATATTTTTTTATATATTATAATTTATTTCATAATAAATTTATTTATAATTTGATATAATTTATAGAAGCTTAAAAAATTAAACACGATTAGAGCTACAATATTATATGGATTAAAGCTAAGAAATAAATATATTTTAGTAAATAAAAAAAGTACATTAAAAAAATATTAAATTTGAAAGTAATACTTAACTAATTAATATTAAATATTTTTAAAACGTTTTATTTACTCAGAAGAAATTATTAACATTATAAAACTTATAAAGAATATGTAAATAATTTAGTAATTTATTTAATTTAGTAAAGTAAGTATCAATTTTAAAATATTTTTTAAAGAAAGCTAATAAATATAAAAATTTTTTTATTATTTTTTAATTTAGGCAAGATCTTAATAGAAAAATATTTCGATTATATTTTATTATTAAATTTTGCTCGAGAAAAAGTAGTAATATGTAAAATATGAGGTGCTCGTTAGTTCATAGTACTATGATGGACAAAACGATATAACTATAAATAACTTTGAAGATTATATTATTATTATTATACAAATAATCTTTCAAAGAAAATTTTTAATTATATTAAACCTATTTACAAAGGTTGAATAAGTAATAAATTGTTTAATCGGTATTTTAAAGGTAATTTCAAAATAATACTGGGCTTTAATCCACCGATGTGGAATATAATACTCAAGAATTTTTCAAGCGGTAAATTGACGTTACAAGTAGTCATTAATATTGTTGTTTATATTTTCAATGAACAAATTTATATTTTATTATAAAAATTTTAGAATTTTTAGATGTTACAATTAATATAAAAATAATTCTTTCTATTTCAATTACTAGGTACAAATAATCGAATTGTAAGTGAAGTTATTTAAGCACAAATAATTCTCGAATTTTTTCTATAGATCTAAAAAAGATGAGTATTTACATTTAAAACAGAAAATAATTTATTTTCTAAGTTTATTTTTAAAGACAACGTAATGTATATAATGTATACGAAATTTTGGATCAATGATGAACTTAAGTAAATATAATTTTGCAATTGCAGTTCCAGATAAATATCTCTTTACGAGACGTATGGATAGTATTCATTATTATAGGTATTAATTAATAAACTAAGAAAGTACTCATGAATATAGGTATTGACGAGTGCTTTTTGTGTTAAGCAAAGGAAAAGAACGATAAAAAATTTATATTTCTAATGCAATAAATGTTTTCAAACAAGTAAATCCATTTGAATTTCAAATCATTTAACGCATTTTTACATTATCTATATAGTTATTAATTAAACGCATATAAACATTATTAACACTTTATACAAATGAAAATATTTTTAAAAAACTTAATTTCATATTACAGGTATAAAGGAATGATTGTTAGTTACGAAAATCTAAACAAATATTTCAAGCAATTATTACAAATTATAAATAATTGAAATTACAATTAACTAATAAAAAATGATAAGATATTTATTGAAATATTCGACTGATATCTATAAAATATATTATTACTGTAAATTTTTCGTTATTTAAATTATATTTAATAAATAAAAATAAAGAAAAGTCATAGTAAACTACGATTTCCAATATTCATTAAATAATTTTTTTAAATGTACATACATATATTATTAAATTTAATTGAAAAATTTTAAGCGAGTTCTTTATATATGATAACATAATTTTTAAACCCACGTACTATTTAAAAAGTGATTTTGTATTTTATTAAATATGAAAATAATTAAGTATTATGAAATGCCATGGATTTTTATAGTAATTAATTTTATAAAAGTCTATATAATCGAGTTGTACTATCTATTATAAATAACAAATAATATAAGAAGTAAATTAAAAATATAATAACATAGATATTAAAGAAGATAAAATGTGTATTATAGCAATTATAAAAATATTTAGTCCTTTATTTATTACAATAAGATATTTTATTCGTTAGTGTTACTATATTAAATATATTGTCAAAACTATTTACCTAGATCTAAATGTAACATTTCAAGATGTTGTGAAATATTTATAGTTACAATATTAGATATAAAATTGGAGTTTTGTGACGTAATGCATCAACTATTTATAGACTTTAAAAAGATATACTATTCTATTAAAAGAACTAAAATATATAAAATTTCAATTAAACTATGAATGCAAAATAAATCAATAGAAATATTTTTTAATACTTCTTTAAATTATGAAAAATTTTCTGTAATTCAATTTATTTTAAAGCATATATAAGAAACACTTCTGGAATATTTCTTTTATATGTAGGGGCTTTGTATTTAGTGAAATACAATGTATACATCTAAGTATATAATTACAAATGGATTAAAGTTATATCGTGATAATTAAAATTATTTTTTTCTGAATATTATATTAAGTTATATACATCAATACCGAATTGCGATAGACAAAAAACTCTAATAGCGTATATAAACTTATAAATAAACTTTTTTATTTATTGAAATAATATAATAAATTAAGAATATTTAAAAGAATTACTAGTTGCAAATTTGATTCTTTTTTTATTCTAATTTAAAATAGCTATCTCTTTATATAATTTTATTAAATTTATAGGGAAATTTTGAAAATTAATCTTTCAGTAATCGAGAAAGCGATGCAATGTATGGAATTTATACTACCTTTTAAATTTTTTAAACGTGTATTTCTGAAAATTATTTTTGTTTATCTTTATTAAAAATTAATAATTAAAGTCATGAATTTTTAGAACTGTATCATTGAAACTTTATTTTTAATAAAAATATTACCAATTATAATTTCAATTCATAAGAAGGGAACAAAATATTTATCGTTTAAAATAATATAATTTTGTATACATTTATATAACTTTAGATGAATAATAAATATAGGATAAAATAATGTAACTTTACTTAATTTTTTTATGAAATAATTTTCTAGTTTTGCCATCAATATAAGTATTATAATTATGTTCATGTGTTCCGACAATTTAAAAAATAAACAGATTTATAAACAATTAGGAATAATTCAAACAATTAATTGAATGAATGTAATAAAATGAATAGATGAAATCTGGAGTACTTAAATAAATATGACAAATTCTTATTTAAATTTATAAATTGTTTTCATTTTTTGTCGTTTCTATTAGATAATATTAGTAAAGCAATAATTTTATTTCTAAGTTGAGTTATAAATAAACAAAAAATGAATAAAAATTTAATAATTTCTATTTAAAAAATATACATTTTTATAAATAAATTATATTTTGAATTATAAATTAGAAGAGAATAAAATGATTTTATTTATTCATTCAAATAATTATTTATAAATTTTTAATAATTACAAAATCAAATTTGAAAAATATTAAGGTTGATATAAAAATAAATCAAACATGAAAAACTTAAATTAATATAAGTAAAAATTATAAATTAATGTAAAGTAATTAAAATAGTTTAAGTATCAAACATCTTTAAATCAAATTTACCATATATTAAATAACTGAATACATATAGATATTTTTTATTTTAATAAACTAAATATTATTATAAAAATATATAACTTATTAAAACTTTTATTAATATTACATTTAATATATTAAGAATTATAAATGTCTATATCTAAGTTTAATTTAATTATAAAAATAAATATTAATTTGTATACATTAATGAAATTTTGTTAAATAAAACAATATAATTATTATAATATCTTATATACATGTTTCAGTTTAATAACAATTTAGAAAACTAAATTTTATCCACAAATTTTCAATAGCCTTTGTTAAAAGATAAATTTTATTTCATTTATAATATAGGACAATTTTGCAGCGATAAATTATTTTGCCTATAAATTCTAAAAATAAATCAGTAATCATCGCTAAGACTTTTCTCGTAGTACGTATATATGGAGGATAATATAGGGCTTTGCCTGAGAAATATGAGGCTATGCTCGAATCGAACAAAGTATGGTTTGATGCTGTTGCTGAATTTTATAGACTTCCGGTCTAAATAGCAACACCCGTTTGGTATAAATGAGTACCGAACTACTTTGTTAATGATTATAATTTTCTATATTAATCATTTTTAGGAATTTGCCCTTTGACCTGAATTTAATATTTTTTACTTTTATACTTCTTAATGAAATGAGATATTACGAACAACAATTAAGAGTAGAGAAACTAACACATATTGCAATTTGGAATATTTTATTTTGAGTAGACTAAATCCTTTCTATGATTTTTTAATAAGGCTGTTATATTTAAAAAAAATTAGATTGTTGATAACGTTTTACAAATAAATTAAACTTTTATAATCAATTATTTACATATAGAAATTTTATACTAATATTTAAAAACATATTTAAAATATTTAATTTCAACGATGCATTAATTATAAAGCAAGCTAAAGAATATCAAGCTTAACCAGTAACATAAAAAATATTGTCATACTATAAAAGGTTGATATTTAGAAATAAAATTTAATCTAAAACTACAAATTTAATTATTAAAAAAAGAAATTTATTTTATGTATGATTTCAAATTTATAGACTTTTCTTTTAAAATACAATTGGAATATTGTTATATCTTCTATTATAAGCTGAAAAAATTACGTTGTTTGAAAAAACGTTGTTCTTTTTATATGATATTTTATAAAATGCTAATAATAATTTTCTTAAATAACTATTTGCATGAATTTTTTTATATTTACAAGTTTCTTTGATATAAACATTTAATCAATAAATTGAAGTTAATGGCATTAATTAATTTAACAAATATTTTCAATTATAGTTGAAAAATTACAAAATCTTTGTTTTGAATCTATTTTATATAAATTATTTTTATTATTCTCTTGTATTTTCAATTAAATTAACGTTATATGAAAAATTTTTCTAAAACTGATACTTTTGATATTACTGATATCGAGCAATGAACAAAATGGTAAACTAATAAAAGATTAATAGTTTGGAAATAAATATTATATAAACTTTAGTTATTACTGTATACTATATCTATTTTAAATTTATATTTATCGTAAACAGTATTTTAAGATGAAAAATAGAATTTATTGAAGCTTGTACTAAATCTTAGCCAAGAAATATATATATATTCAAATTGTAAACACAGAAGTACCTGTTACAAAAAAGCGTTTTCATTCACCACAAATAATCATTTCATTATCTTAGAAATATGCTTCTATTTTAGGTATGTTACGTGAAGATAATTGTTAAAGTTATAGAATGTATTTGTTTAAAAATTTTGTATAGTTGAAAGTGTAAAAATATATGTATATACAAAGTGTTATATTCATCTAAGAAATGTAACAAATTTTAAAAATAACATAAGTAGTAGACAGGCTGTATACCACATGAATAATAATATATTATTTTTATTTCTCTCTCTTTTTTATATATATACAATTCATATTAATATTATTCCATTATTTATACTATATAGATAAATAATTTGAATAACTAACTTTAGTAAAATCAAAATAAAGAAAATAATAAATTATATTGTATATAATAATTTATTCTAAGCAAAATATGAATTTATTTTAAAAAATATTGTTTTATTCACATTAATTAATAACATTAAATATTTTTAAAACAAACATTGTATTCATATATTATTAAAAAAGTCTATTGTTTTTATATAAATGAATAAAACGGAGAATCCATTTAGATTCATTTATATCTAATACGAAAAACAATTTTAGTAGTATTATTAAAACTTCATTTCTTTCATGAAAAGAGCAGAAACTTTATTTTTATAGATATCTTACATTATTTTCTTTTCAATGGTTTTAAACTTGTTGATAAAACCAGTTTTATCCTTTATATTTTTTCATGTATTTAAATCACTATACTACCTATAAAATTGAAAAAGAAAATTGAAAAGAAGGTGATGAAATGAAAATAAAGAGGTAATTATAAATTATTTTTAATATACTTTTTTTAGATTATTTATATATAATTTATTTATTTATATATTAATTTTATGTAAATAAAACTTTATCAAAAATGTATGAATAATATACTGTAAAATTATAATATTTAATTAATAAAATCGTTTTAATAATTAATAACGAAAAAATTATTTTATTAAATATAAATTTTATTTTTAGAAAGAGAAATGTATGAATAATGTATTTAAACTTGAATATTATACTATCTTTTATACTAAATTCAATCAATCACATACGATAATGTTTAGAAAACTAATAATGGCATGTATCTAATATAAGGTATATATATCAACAATAGTTTCTGAGAAATATTTATATATGATTTAAAAGTTTTATTATATTTATTATGTATTAAATTAAATTATATTTATAGCTGATTTTTAAATCAATTCATAATGTATTTAACATAAAATATCTTATTTATACGATTTTCTTGAGAAATTAATGCTATTTATTATTGTTTCTACACTTAAAACACAGTGTATATTATTTTAATGAATCTAATAAACTAATTAATTAATTATAAATAATTATAAAATTTTTTTAATTAATATAAATAGATATTTTAATTACAAAAAAATTTTATCTAATTGCTAATAATTAGTACTAACTCGAATAAAAAATTTCTATGCGCAGTTTACATTATAATTATATTTTTTCTCCAAAGAAATATATATTTTTAAGAGAAAAAATAAAATAGGCTAATTACATTGTTAGAAACTAGTTTTTATTTTGAAAATATTTCTCAAATTTTATGAAAATTAATATTCAAGACTAATATTAAAATTAATGTAACTGTATATTCATTAATTCGTAAATGAATAAACTTTATTTTTATTTATATTTGCTAAATTAAAAAACTAAAAAATTGTAAAAGATGAATAAAAATTTTTTTTATATTTTTATTAATCACAATAATGATTTTAAATGTAATGAAATAACTCATGTTTTTAATAATTAAATAGATATGCATCTTATCTTATAACTGAAAATATTATAAAGTATTGTAAATAATCGAAATATTAAAAGAGTTACATATTTCAGTGGAGCAATTATTTACCGAATGATGAGTAATAATTATTGACAATTGTTGCAACTTATTCGATCGAAAGGATAATTTTGGAATAAGAGTAAAATACTATACAAATGTAAGTTCGCTTACTAGCGTTACCTATAATTTACCACTGAAGTAAGTCTTTTGCTTATGAGTCTATGAGAAATTAATTACTTATTCATCGATAAATAAATTTATTTAATAATTAATTGAAGGCCTAATTGCAATTAATTCGTGGAATAAAAATAAAGTCAGTCATTATATAATTTAGGAAAGCGGATAGAATCCCGAATGAACCGACAAATCAAATACGAAGGTTAATGTTTTAATAAATTTAATCCAGAAGTTCTTCGCTTACAATTTCAATTGATTATTGAACCTGATGCGTGTGGTTCGTGTTTTGAAGGATGCTGTATCAGCTTCTACTATTGGATTAGTATGTCTACATAGAAGTTATAAAATTAGTATATTCCCAATGGAGATAAGAAGTTCTGTTTGCAATGATTTGTATTAAAATTTTATTCCACTTATCTAAGAATTTTAATTCATATTTTAATTAGTGTAATTTGAAATTAGTAAAGTAATAATTACTGATATTAATACTTTTGTTTATGAAACTTATAAATAAGATATGAAAAATGATGAATTACGTATAATAATAACGTTTGTTGTTATTAATGTTTATTTATTTAAACCTAATAAATATAATATTATATTGTTTTTATAATCATAATAAACCAAATATTTATATAATATGTTGCTTATGATTAATATCCTCCATATACAGCGAACGCAATCTTACAGGTTATTTATTTTATATATTTTTTAATTAAGGTTTTCTTTTTGTTTGTGAGAATTTATTACTAGAGAAAAAATTGTTTGATAACATTTTTTTACAGTTTTATTTATATACTGAAAATAGGTAATCTAAAAAACTGTACATTTGATTTCCTTATGAATTTTTTATGCCTATGTGTGTGGGTGTGGGTAAAGAAATGGAAATATTGTAATAAATATGGGAAATTAGGAATTGATATTGATTTACATTTATTTACATATGAATGTATTCAATTATAAAATTTTAAACATATTTAAGGATTAATTACAAAGTCGTTTAATTTATGAGTTTTATTTTTTAATTATATAATTATCAATTAATTTTGGTTTGTTATATGTTTATATATTCAGGAGTTTTTTTATTTGTTTATATATACATATTTTTTTATATTCTTAGTGTTATATAGTTATGTACGCAACCAATATTTTTTCGTATTTTTTCGGTGTTTCTCTTTTTTATTTCTTTATGAAATATCCATATTATATCTCCATAAAAAGTTTTTATGATTGCTATTTAAATTTGCTTCATATTGATTATTATCCAAATGTAAATGTTTCTGGAGAGATAAATCCTGTTTTTAAGCATTTTGAGAAATAATTTTGATTTGGATATATTGAGTTTGAAATTAAACTATTTTCTGTGATGCGGTATAATTCAGAATAATGGTTTCTATTTGGTTTTAATGTGTGAGAATCGATTCTTTATAAATTTGCTATATTGTATAATATTTCGTTTTTTACACATGTTTATAAGAGCTTGCCTCAGTTCTGTACAATTTAAGACAGGCTCTTATACGTTTTTTTTCGAAAATTCTTATTTTTTCCATTTGATGTGCCGTTATATTGTACCTGATGGGGCAACCGTATGTTAGGGTTAGTCTGATAAGTCCTTGATAGCATAATACTTTTATTTTACTATTTAAATGCTTTGAATAAAATAATTTTTAGAATCGCCAAAATGCTGTTTTGACTTTTTCCATCTGAGTTTTAATGTGATAATTATAATATAATTTTGTATCTAGATGTAATCCTAAATATTTGACTATTTATTTGTGAGGAATTACCTGTTTCTTGGTAAAACTTAGTAAAATAATAACGTATTATTATAATTAAGATTTTTTTTGTTATTTTTATTACAATTATATATTTGTTTTTTATTCTTTATTACAAAAATAATTTTATTTTTGTAACCATGCATCAAATTTTTTTAATTTGAATTTTATGTTTTTATAAAATTTTTATATTATTTTCTGATAAAACTTTAAATTTGACATCAATTTTTGATTCTAATACTTTATTTTTATACATTTACTTTCAAAAAAAAAACAAAAAATTAAAAATGTACATTAATAAATGTATCAAGGTGAAAATATTAAAATTTCAAAATTTTGTGTACAATAATTTAATTTTTATTGCATACACTATGAGAATCATGACAATATTTTTTATTTTTATTTAATAATTAGTTAATTTTTTTCTAATCTAATTTTATTTTTAAAATTGAATTAATTAAATAATAGTGTGTCGAATTAAAATAAAATAAATTTATAATAAAATTTAGATGTACTATCTTACTTATTAAAACTTATTTGCTACCCTGTTCAATAATAATAATTCAGTTGAATATGTTTCTCGATTCTTTATAAAATCATGTTTTAATAAATTTCCCGATAATCTACTTACATTGTATAAAACTTCTCCATATGAAAGTTTAATTCTTTTCTTACTTTTGTGTGTAATACTAAGATTGGTGAAATATTGGAATATCAAACTTTCTTTTGGTAGCGACATACTTTCATCTGAATTATATTAATTAACTTTTTTTATTGCATTAAAGTAGATACTAAATAAAACTTAATAATTAAGTATAAAATATATTAATATTAAGTATAAAGACAAATATTATTAAATGAATATAATATTGATCTATCAAATGAAATATACAGTTTTCACATATGTCATGAGATTAAAATATTTCTTGTACTTTATATAGTTAATCATAAACATAATACATATTAATATTTAAATTATTTAATAAAATATATAAATGTTTCTTTCAATTATAATGGTTCTCATTATTAACCATTTCTTTCTTATATTTAAAACTTTTAATTTAATTTTGTTATATTTCAATTTTTATACTATTAGTTTCATTCAATCGATTTTTATAATTTAAAATTTATTATTGTAATGAAATTTTGTATGCATGTCTATTAAATCTTGATAATTAAACATTAGTAAAACAATAAAACTATAAATTTCTATTCTATCGATAAAAAACAGTATATATTTTTTTAAATATATATTGAAAAATTATGAAGGATTACATTTATTTAAAATATATTAATTAGATCGACTATATATACGTAATATGAATACTATAGAAATGTGTAGAAATACGTAAGAGAATATGAGTGGGAAAGACCAACAATTAAGCGAATTAGAGCATACAGTCGTGAATGAATGCAAATATGGAAATCATATGCAGTCGAATGTATGGAGAACGGTATTTTAATAGTGACGATTAGCGAGTAAGATTGAATTGAGTTTGAAAATGCTTCCTCAATATATGTATATTATCGAAGAATAAAAAATCTATAAAAAATTTCATTGACTATTAATTATTTTTGAAACTTGTACATTATTTTTTTAAACAATTTGTTATTGTTGAATCCATGAAAGTGAATTTACATTTTTATATAATACTATTATAATTTTTGTAATAATTTATAGTACATGATTTAATATTTCCAATATAACATTAATATAAATTTAAAATTTTATAAATTATGGAAATATAGTAAATTTCAGTTAAGCTATTGAAATACCAATACTAATATATTAAAACTACCATATTACAGCAAACAAAAATGTAAATAGAACATTGATTAATTCATTAGGTCAAGTTTTTATTTCCTTGACATGGAAAATATTAATTTTGTTCTATAAACTTCTAATCTATATAATTTCAAATTTTCTTTAATTTTTTAATACAAGAAATATTAGGAGTAGTCCTTTCTATATAATTTTCTTACGGTATTTATAAATTCAAACTATCATGAACATCACATACTCTTATTTATATATTAATTGAATTTTATGAATATTAATGAAACATTAATGTATATAAGATTTTTTTATACATAACGATTACCTTACAATTCGTTCATGAGATTTACGCAAGAATTTTTTTAGATAAAAATTTAGTTCTTGTGTTTTAGTAGAATATTTTATATTTATTCATCAAAATATATGTAAAAATTATAATGGGATTCATTAAATTTTAGTACACATTACAAATTATATTAGTTATTTATTTAATTTGATATTTTTAATTACATGAATAATAATACATTGAAATATTCTAAAATATATCTATTATTTATGAATTAACAATGGAATTTCACGAAATTAAAGTAGAATTCTGAAAATCTTTATGCATTTTTATTAGAATTACAATATTTTAAATTCTTTCAAGTAAAAAGCTTAACATTTACTATAATATATTAAGTACAAGTTACATTACAGTATCCATAAAAAATTATTTACTTGAGAACATCAAATTCTACTATGGATCGTCATTTATTTTATTCAAATGAATGCGTATAAAATGTATTCATGTAAAAAATTGTATGGAGATTATTTTAAACATTGTAGCATAATATAATAATTTTAATTAAGTTAGAAATATAAAATTATGTTCAGAAGTATAATATATTTAAATACATTAATAAAAGTATTCAAAATGAATTTAGAATATACAGCATTTTTCTTAATGTTAAAAAATTAATGCTAATTTTTTATAAAATAAAGTCATTTACATTTTAAAATATTAATAAATGTTTAGAATAAAATCAATAAACCATTGTTAAACTTAAATTATACAAGAATTATAATGATGAAATCAAATGTAAGCTTGAAACTTATAATATTAATAGTATATTTATAGAAAATTAGAAAGTATATGAACAAAGATGATTTCCTGTAATTAGAAATAATTACAAAGCAAAAGTATTTTTTAATAATTAAACATCACATGTATTACGTTTTTCACAAAAATATTTTTATTAAAATTATGGTATATTTTTTTATTAAATTTTATTATTTACTTTTTATTTCATAAAATATTTTTACATATGCTTTTTTGATTTTTAATATGCAATTATAAGCATCTAATAAAATAATTTATTATTTTTATTAAACAATTCAAAGATTCTGAGTTAATGGAAAATTTATTTAGATTTATTATACAATATTTATATCTAAAAATATTTTTAAACATTGTTAAAATCTAAAATTTTCATTATTGTATGCTTTACTTAAACTTTCAAGTTATTTTTAAATTTTATAAATAAAATATTTTAAAAATCTACAAAAATTTTAATGATTTTATATCGATTATAATTTGTAAAAATTTTAATAGCTTCTAACTTTTATTTTTTGTATTTATTATTTAAGTTTTACTCATAAGCAAATATATATGTATATATAAAAAATTAAAATATGCTTTTTATATATTTGAATACTATGTGATTTTAAAATTATGTTGTTGTTAAAAAGAGTAATAAAATATTAAATCTTAATATTTTAACAGAAATAAAACTTTTGAATATTTTTTGTATCACATTTAATATCAGAAAATAGATTTCTAATATTCTTTTAAAACATAATTTTATAATGCTTTTTAATTACACATAATTTGTGAATATGATTACTGTAAACATTATTATTATTGTTGTTATTATTATTTTTATTATGATAATCATTATCATTGTCATCATCGTTAATCGTAACCATTATTATTATTCTTTTATTATTATTCATTATCTTAGTATTAGTTAAATTTAATTTGATTTATTTACTAAAAAATTAAAAATAGCGAATAAAGCAATGCGTGTTATACTGTCAAATATTTAGTCCTTAATTATGAATATTCTACATATATTTTTCTATATATATCTTTTGTTATTTTGATATATGTAAGTGATTAATATTGATTATAGTAAGCATATATGTGCAAAACTCTTGACTTTATAGTACTTTCTAAACATTATATATAAGAAGGTTAAGTAATATTTAAATTTTACCTATTTTTTTTAGTTTAAAAATCATATTTTCTATTATTTAAATATATTTTTATATTATTATTTACATAAAATTATATCAAAAATAAAAAATATTTATGCTAAATTAATACTTTAAAATATTGTATTCAATAAATAAATAAATAAGCAGAAAAAGTTGTAGAAAACTTATGAAAAAAATTTACTAAACTTTTATACATTTTTTAATTTAAAATTTACTAAGTTTAGTAGATAAGTTTTCTATATATTTCTTAATACTCTATAAGATTATTAATTTTAATGCTAGATAAATTTGTTCTTGTGAAAAATCTTTTTTTAGATTGACTATTGATTTCATACAAAAGGAAATGTATTAATATGTATAGTTTTTTATGTATGCATACTCGTTTCAGCTATATAAATTAAATCTGTAAACATTTTTTAATTTTATAAACAAAAAGTATTTAAGGTTAATACAATATATAGTTAATTTTAATTATATATAAAAAATATGATTGCAATTTATTTATTGGATATCCTATTATTAGAATAATATATTTGTAACATCATCCGCATAATTGATTTAATAGTCTGTAATAATGTAATAGTCTGAAAAAAATTCATGTTTTTTAATAAATATTGAGATTATTCATATGACGATAATTAATAATATTTAGTCAAATATTTGATCGAAATTTATGGTACATATATTAAGATTTGTATTAAATATTAAAAATATACAATTTATATGAAAAATGAATTCCAGTTAAATGTGGTTTGTTTTAATGTGCACGAGTATATATTTATGTTATTGGTTAATTTTAATTAACAAATATTCAAGAAGCATCTAATATATATATATATATATATTTATATTTCTGTGATGCATATAATTCTCATCAGTGTGACGACTTCTGTCCTAGTCTCAAATTACGCTAACTTGTGACCACTCATATAATAAATGAATCTTATTGATGTATTCTTTTTTGGTATAATATATATATATATATATATATATATATATATATATGTGCATGCATATGTAGTATCTAAATATTATATTCAGTTATATGAATTTATAAAACATATTTTTTCTGATACAACAGACTAAATATTAAATACAAATTTCATTAAAAATATATTTGTAATAATGTATACATATATTTAAATTTAATTTAATATTTTTAAAGCTAACTTATTAGAAAAGGAATGAAAACTTATTATATAATTATAATAGTAATTATATCATTCCTTTTCACTATGTAAATATCCATATTCGGTAAAATATTAATAATTATATCAAATATGTAATCTCGAAATTTTTAAATAAAACTATTTAATAAAATATCATTAGCAAAGAAAATATTTTTTTTAATATATAATTATTTTAAAGATAACATATATTATTAAGTTACTTGCAAACGTAGTTTAACGTACGTTTTCTTCAAAATCAAAATAAAATATTCCGTAACATATGGTGAAGTATTAATTATAATTTAAATTTTTTCTGAATAATTATAATTTTTTTAATTAAAAACCTGAAATAAAGAATAATTTAAATATATAATTGAAATTTTCATCATTTAAAAGATAAATAAATGTATTACTTTTGATATTCTATATTCATAATAAAAGGAAAATTATTTTAATATTTGTAAGCTAACTGTTATAAAATGATTTAAGATCTTTAATAAATAAAATCCTAAATTTTCAAAATCAAAATTAATTTTCAATAATATATTTATTACTCTGATAAGCAATAATATACCATAAATAAATGATATATATATATATATATATATAAGTCACAACTTTCACAAATTAATATTATTAATAAAATTAATACAGTTTATGCAATTTAGAAATTTTAACAATATAAGTAAATAATTATTAAATGAGGAATTTTTTGTTCTACAAAACCATAATACATGTTTTTATTAATTTTAGTTTGAAAACTTAAATGAAGTACTTATTCTGACTTGATAGATTAAAAATTTTTTTAAACTTTAATTTTTAATTTAAATACATAATATATATCTTATATATTATTTTACTTGTCTAGAATAATTGATTTTCAAAGGAATTTTAATTCAGAAAATAATTAAGCTGATTTATAAAAATTATTTCCTATTTTTTATGAAATTTATACAGAATAAGTAATGGAGAAGAAATAAGCAATATGATACAAAATTGTATTTTTAATAATTGATGTTTTGATATTTCGAATATATTTATGTTAATATGTGAAAATTCTAGAATAGTTTATAATAAATAAATTTTTGAAAATCACTAAGTAAAACTAAGGATAGTTTAACTAACTAATTTAATTTAAGTTAATTTAATTTAAAAAGTCAAAATAGTAATGACTTAGTAGAGATAAATTGTTTCAATACTTTACAAATATACCATATATTGGCAATATTTTTAATTATTTTATTGGATAAACTTTCTCTTTTATTTAAATGTATTTACTGATGTATATTTCTATATTTATGTATACAGTTATAGATTCGAAACACCTTCAAAAAATAATAATCTACCTTATATAATTGCAAGCAATTAAGTTACAGAATAATTTCAAGGCATTATTCCTTTATATAAAATTATTCCTATAAAATAAAATTATATATGTCAACAATAGAACAATATCATATTTTTAATATTAAAATTAAATTTAATTAATTAAAAACATCCCAGAGGAGTAAATTTAAGATTTATGTAATGAAACATAAAGAAAATATTTTTTCGTATATACTAATTTTTATTTTACCGTTATATTTTTTATAAACTAATGTATTATTATTAAAAATAGCATAAAATTATATGAAAATTTACAAAATTTATAAATTTAAATATTTTATAAATTATTTATCATTAAAAATAATACGAAGTTGTATAAATCCTATACGTAATTATTAATATATTACAATTTATTTCATATTTAAATTTCATAGAATAAATACTGTGTCAGTATGGCTATAGAAAATAAATAAAATATGAAATATTGACATTAAATCCTTTAGTAAGACCTTTATAAGAATGGAAAAATGAATACGCTATTTTGAGAATAGCATGAAAGGTTAAGTAACGGTACATTTTTCATGGACGTCATAGTAGATCGCCTATGAACGTACGTCTAGGGTCTTTATGGTTCGATACAACCCGTTCTGTTCACGTATTTCAATTATTGGCTAGTACAAAGCTACCGTCGTAATTCGCTCGTTACATCAGTAATTAACCTTTATCGATTTTATATCATGGCTCTTTGAGTAACCGTCAATCTATCGATTATATGTGCCAATGCAGAAAAACGTTAGTGGTAATTATTTATGTATAGTCATGAAATGATGATACTTCAAAGAACACGATAAACATGGATGTTACCTTTTGACACCCACTCTCACAAACATCGCGAAATATGTTTTTCATTATTTTTTTCTCTCATTTTTAAAGTAGCTTGCTTTGCACAAATTGTTTTTTTGTTTCTACAAGCTTTATTGCAAATGCTAGGCTTTTTAGTATATCAAAACTTATTTTTTTAAGAGCTTTATTCATAAATAATATGTATACTATAAATTCAAAATATTATTATATCATAAGATAAATTATTTCAAAATTTTAGTTTACTTATATGTTGTAAAATGAAATCATTTTCATTTTTACAAAATTTTTATATGTAAATTGATAAATAAATGTTTTATTCTAAACATATATAAATGATACATTCCAGATTTAGAGATATAAAAAATAATGAGTAACATTATAGAAGTAAAAATTATTGTAAATATGAATGTATACATGCAATCTTATTACATTCAATAATACAAATTACTTTTATAACAATTATTTTAATTGATATTGATCTTAAAATACATTATTTTCTATTTTTTATAAGTTTTATTTAATACATTCTTAGTAAGTTAATATTTCATGTTTTAGTTGTATAAATATATATACTAGTATAGTTATAATCTATCCTTTTTACTTATACTTAAAAATTGCATATTTTTAATCTAGATTTATTTATGATTTTTAATTCTTTTATTTAATGTAGATTATATTTTAAATGTTAATCTTTAATTTGTAACATATATTATTTGATACTATAAATCTAATAAATTTTTTCCATTTATGTAGCTTTGTAAAGATAATAAGAAAATATTAGTATGTTATTAAAATTTATATATTAAATTTATTCATAATAATTTTTATTAAAATTATTTTAGTTACATTATTATAGTAATAATATAAAATTAGGATACCTTTTATTTTCTACAAAAATATTTATAACTATATTTTCTACAACAATATTTATAACTTCTAATATATTTTTTATTTAATATTCTTTACCATAAATACATTTGAATAAATAATACAATATTATTTATCATTAAACGACAAATAATTATGTACACAAAGTCACGCGCGAACGCTTAAGAATATGTATGCGTATATATACACAGGTTATTTTGTATTTTTTAAGACATAATTTACTAAAATGTTTTGTTTTATTGTCTTGTATGCATGCACACATAAGTATGAACATATATATGTATGCATATATGAGTAATTCAATAATAAATAATACTATATTGTCTACTAAAATTTATTTAGTTCGTTAATGTAATAACTCAAGTAATTCAATGTACGTTCCCATTAAATATTTAGAATAATCAAAGAAAATTAAGTAATATATTTGAGATAATTTAATTTTTTACATGTTTTTGAACTTCATTTGATGACCAAACATACTTATAACTTCTTATCTAAAAACAATTAATATAAGAATCGTTGATATAGTAAATCATATATTAGGTATATAGGTAGTTGTTTAATTTAGTATTTCAATTTTATATTATAACTTTATTTCAACTTTATTTAGCAAATTATAATTAAAATACTGTATCAAAAATTTTAAATCCATTAATGCCTAATAATTTTTTATGTATATTACACGTTTATTATTAAATTTTAAGAAATAATTAAAAATTTTCAATTAAAAATCAGTACAGCACCAGTACATCCAAATATTGTTTAAATTAAATTATTGAATTTAATGCTTCATAATAATATTAAAATTAGTAATTAAATTTGAAAGATTTTATTTTATAACGGTAAATTTTTAATTTATTGCTTAATTTCGAAATACTTAAAATAAAATATTTTTTCTACACACATTTTAATTCTTATTTCCTATTTTTAATTAATATTTTTAATTTATGTTTATTTAAAATAATTTATGAAATATTTCAATATTTCATAAGTCCAATTGGCGTTAAAATTATTTGTATGTTTTAAATTTTGTAATTTTCAAATATATTTATATTAATATTGTAAAATGTTTGTTCAAAAAAATAAGCTAAGTAGCAATCAGTAATAGCGTGTTTAAATATTAAAATTAAAGTAGTAATTTTTTTTGTATGCATACAATATTAATAATAAATAAAATAAAAGAAAATTCGTAAAAATGTTTTTTTATTTTCCCAAAATTAAAATTTCAGATCTTTCCTATAGCGCTTTCAATATTTTTGTACATTCACATTAAATATTTTTATGTTTCATATTTTGTTTATGCATATACGGTAAGGAGATAGAATTCTTAGAATATCCTTTGTTAATATAAAGGAATGTCTGAGTTTATGTATAATCATGACAAGATTTTCGGAAATTCAATAATAATTTTTCTTTATGATTTTTTTTTAATTTTAATGATTTATAGATTAGTGCAGAAAGAAAGAAAAATTTCTGTAATTTTGTTATACAATTATGTGTACGAGCTTCAAATATAACATTATATTATTTTAAAAATGCCCAAGCCAAATAAAATATATACGTATAAAAATAAACCTAGTATACATAAATATTATATGATTGTTAAGTAATAGAATTATTGGTTAATTGAATTATAAATACTTTAACTTTATTCTAAAAATAAATTGAGTTTATATATTGATACTTTATTAAAATAAGAATATTACTGTGAAAATAGAATTTTAAATTAAAATATATTTAAAGCAACAGAATCATATAAAAAATTATTATACTTATTAGTTAAGTTTTAGTATTTTTTCAAACTTTTAAATATTAAGAATAAATAAGCATAATTTTTTCCAATAATTAATGGCATAATTTAGTTATCACAATACATTTTTTATTTCTTTCATATTATAGAGTTATTATTTGACTATATTTTAACATATTTATATCTATTACATATAAACTTATGAATCTTGGTGTTAATTAAAATATATTTTATTTCATATTTATTGCATATGAAATTAAAATTGTATATATTGTATTAAAATTAATTTTGATTTAAGGCTTTTTAGTTGATTTAAAGGATATATATATATATATATGACCATTGAAATATTTTTATTAAAAATAATTTTATTTTATTTTAAATAACAATGTTAAATTAGCTACATGCAAAACTATTATATCCTTAGCTATTAATTTTAACAGCCATATTTGTTAAAAAGTGTTGAAATTTGAAGAGATTCTTGTGAAAGTCATTTAGTAAAAGAATGATCTCAAACAGTTTTTAAAGATTTTTTCTCTTCGCTCTTAAATTATTATTATATTTTTGTTCTTAACTTCATATAATGAAATTTATATTTGGGTTCCATATTTATATAGAATTTTCAATTCCCTGCTTTATACCTGTCTCACGAATACAAGTTTTTTAAACCTCAATTTTTAAACTATTTTATGACTTAATTGTATCTTATTGAAAACAAAGTGAGTTTTTTGTAGCTTTTGATATTATATTATTGACAATTAAATGTTCGTAGAAAAAATTATTTTAATTAGCTAAATATAGCTTTTTCAATTATTTTAAATTCGTTTATTATTTTTATTTATACAGTTAGTATTATAAAATAATATTTGAAAAAGTAGAATTTAAAAATAATATTTTATAAATTGTAAGTCTATATTTATTCAAATTATTACAAATTATATACAACTTTTCAGATAATGATGATTGAAGTAGTAAATATGTAGTATCTCATTTTCTTTACATTATCAATGAAAATTACTGAAAATTTTTATTAATCAATTTCGAGGTTCAAGATTAAATATCGTTTTTAATTTATTTAAGATACTGAAATATTGGAACTATTAATATAAATTACTTAGAATCAATAATTTACAATTATTTTAGAAAATAATACTAAAATCTTATATTTATTCAGAGGTTGTCTTAATTTAAAACTAATTTAATTTATACTCAAATTTAAAGTAAATATAGTATTTTGAAATGTTAAAATGTCTAAAAATCTATTTTCTAGTAAATACAAATAGTTTTTATATTCGATTAAATTTTTAGGTATTATTTTTTTAAAATTTTCTAGATACATTTAACAATTGAGTACTAAAAAAATGCAAAAATTTCGCAAATTTATATAACCCTGTAAGATAGTTAAATTTGAAAAAATTATTTGAAATTATTAATCCTGACAGTAACAAAAATGGAATCACAGTGCAATCATTTACATTTTATAATTAAAAAATATTTATCTAGAAATAAAGAATATTCTTATTTGTTTTATTTGATTAAGATGAGCTTTTAAAATAGCTAAAATTTTGTAATTAATTTTGATTTATGATAAATAAAATAATTTATGTTTCATATGAATAAAACTTATTATTGAAGTACAATTGATTACATTTCATTATAGATGTAATTTTATATTTATACTATATTATGAGTTTTTCTAAAATTTAATATAAAGCTATGAATATTATGTGATATAATTATTTGTTTAAATAAGATGGGTAATAAAGACTTGCTTTAATATTTAATAAATGAAGAAGATTTTGTAGTTTATTTATAGATTGTATTCTCGATCGAGTTGACTTGAAAATCTAACATATTATCTCTAAATTACCAATTTTTATAATTGATATCAATATTATGATTATAGATTGTAGTAAAATTATATACTTTAAGGCACTAATTTTGTTGCCTTGATACGAACCAGTTAATTGTTTATTTCTGGAAAATCGTATTACATAGAATAAAATATAATAGAATATTTTATAATAATGCATTTCTAAATCATCATAATCTTGATTATTGCTCTTCATAAATATAATTAATTACATAAATTTTTTAGGTATTTCATGTTTTATATAATTCGAATATAAGCAATAGATTTATTTTTTTAATCTATTTGACAATATGAAAGTTTATAATTAAATTTTTTCTTTGTAATAAAACAAGTTGATTTAGTGGAGGTCAATGCTCGTTGAATAACTTTAAGAATACACGATAAATACGTATGCATAACTTCACATAAACTATGTAAGATTGATTGTGTGAATCATAATACGCTTTGATAAGCACGTACGTAATAACATGTCTATATAAAATTACCTAAATATGTATGTGTATTTGTATGGAATATTATAATTCACTCTTAATAAATAATTGTATAAAAGAATTGTACAATCATTATCGTATTTATAAGTTAAAAACATATTACACGAAGAAATTAATGGAAGAAGATAATTTATGATAATGAGGTAATATTAGATTTTTAAATCATATCGTTCTATATATTTTTAATATATTTAACATTACGTATCATCATTCGTGATTTTCACTAAAAAAAGAAAATTTTTGTCAGCGTCACGTGCTTAGATACAAATGTGTAATTTAGGATATTTTAATTTCAATTCGTGGAAGAGTTTCAATGTATGAAAATTATTTGCAGTTTTGTGGAAATGCATTTATTGGATCTAAACTGAAACACAAAATAAAAACATTACAAATTACTATAAGGTTTAATAGAATGAGAGAGAGTTAGTGGGTGTGAAATTAGTAGAATGAAATGAATATTGTTTCTATTAATTTATAAATAAAAAAATAGATGAAGAACAGTAATATTTTTTCATCTCAATTTCAAACATTTATTCTTATTAATATTAAATTTAAAAGATTCTACATTCAAGTAAAGATAAAATTTATTTATACACATAATGAAAAGTTACTAAATTGTAGTTTGTATTAATATAATATATTATATATAAAGAATAAAAATTTATCGAATTTCGTTTATACTAAAAGTATTGTATATATTATAACGAACACTTTCTATTAATTTAATGTAAATAAATTATATTGTTGTGTAATAATAAATTTATTAGTAATGCAAATATACGTATGTAAATTTAAGAAAATTGTAATTGTATCGTATTATAAATACAGTACATAATAAAAATTAATAACAAAAATATAAGTAACATTTACAAAGTGAAATATATAATTTTATAAAGTAATCCGCGGCTACTCGTATTTATTAGATAAGAGTTCGTTTGCTCTTCCAAAGAATCATGTTTATACGTTATTTCCGATTGTGAATGCGTGCTGATCATTTAGTTAAAAACGAAATTACGCGTGCCCTGACTTGCAAATACAAGAAACATTGATATACGAATATTCCATATTCTTATATTCGTACTGTATCCACTAAAGAAACTTGAACTTCACGAAATTTTAATTAAATTAAAACAAACGAGACAAATGTATTAGATTATACATATTATTTTTATTTTTTATGTAAAATGATAATACGAATGGTAAATGAAAATCATAAAATGTATTATTCGTCATTTTTTATAAATTTTAAAGCATGATTTACATATAATAAATTATATTTATTTTTATCCCATACATATTATTTATTGATACGTTTTTCTTAAAAAAAAATTACTCTAATAATTTAATTGTGTTTAGAAACTTCAATAATTAATCAATTAAAAATATAATTTTATATATCGATTATAAAAATTCATAAAAGGAAAAAATATTCTTAACATACTTTTCTTGTATAAATTATGGGTTAATATTATAATTATTTAGGAGGCGTTAGTGCATTTGGCAGCCGACAGCCTCAACCTTTACAAAAATTACATACTGGGTATGTCTTGATAGCCATACCCCGCCAATCTGCACTTGCAAATCGACGCGCTATTGAAGTAACGAGTACCCTTTTTATGGAGTAACATTCGAACAAATACATCAATAAGTACTCTCGACGATTATGATTCTCTTACAGATGCAATCGACTCAGCGGCGCCTAACGGCGATATTGACAACTAGACCAAAATAAGTGGGAAAGTTGAAAATATTTTAAAATGAAACTCGCGAAATTTCAATATATAAATTACAATTTGTCACGGTATTATTATTAATTAAGTCTCAAAGTTTCAATTATTTCTTTCTTCGTATTAAATTTATATTTTTAAAATAAAAATAAGTTCTATTTCTATGAAAAACTATATATGAATATTAAACGCTGATAAATTTTAATTTCGTTCGCGTATTAAGCAATAATGTAAATATAAAATATTTGTTGACTCAAGTATGTTTCAATTAATAATAATAATAATTATTAATAAAATTAATGATCATTCGTTTAATTTTTAAATCAATATTTATATAATAGTATGAAAATATTTAGTTTATTAATATTTATAATATATAAAAATTGCAATTTATAAACCAATATTAGAAAACGAATACTCAAATATCTATTATTTTATTAAATGTGATTAAAATTGTTAAATATTTATTACATAGTATCGAAACTATTCGTAAAATAATATGTCAAGTATTACTAAAAAATCAAAATAATATTTAATGTTAAATATGTACTGGATAAATTAGTATTTTATCGTTCTAAATTTTTGAACACAATTTATAAAAATACAATTAGTAATATTTTTATATATTTAAAATTTCCAAAAAGTTCTAAAAACATCATTAAAATGTATATGTTATTTAATTTTTAATAATTTAATTATTACTATTTAATATTTAAGATAAATAATATTTAAATGCGTAGAAAAATTATGAGATGTTTAATTTTATATCTTTAGCTATTTTTACTCAAATAATATTACTTAAAAAATAATTATATGAATAAAGCCTTGCGTAATAATGTTTATACATTGTTTCTTTATAATCGATATTCTATGAATTCAGTTACTTATTCATTTGCATAAACTATGTATACAGGTTAGAGAAAAAATAATAAAAGCGAATCTAATATACGTCAGCTTGAATTGCAAACGAGAAAGAGGTATGGAAAAAATTGCTAGATAATAACTTTTGTGATATCAAGTAATTTTGATCGTTAAAATAACTGGAACATTCGTATTTTATAAGCATGAGTGATCAAAGAGAAGGAAATCAACGTACAGAAAATATTATATTATATAATCTGCTCTTTTGCACATGACCTACGTAGATATTGTCATTAAAAGCTTATGCCATGGATTAAAATGATTTCTGTTACTGTCGGGATACTTCATTCTACTATTATTACTACTTAACTTTTCAACTGAATAGAATAAGAGAGATTAAACGACAGAGGGAACTTCAACATATCTTCTCGTTTACCTTTGTGATAGTTAGGTACGATTGGATGAGATGAACATTCCTAAAGATTTGCATTTTATCTCTTTGAAGAATATTTTTAAATGTGTTTTTTAAGAGTTTTCTGGATTGTTCATAAATTGATATTTAATTATTCAAAAAGCTACAATTCATTTTATTGTTATTAGTTATATTTAATATGAAAAGTTACAAATAAACACAACAAAGATAAATATTTATTAAATACTTCATCTACGTAAACTATAATATTTATAAAGTATATATAATGAATACTATTAAAAGATACTACAAATTTTATTATAGAAAGTAGTTAATGTTTCTATATTTAAAAAATTCATTTGGACTTAATGTATATACCATAAAATATTATCTTCAGACTTTTTATTTTAATTTGCTTAATTATATTTTGTTTAATAATAATAGCAATAGTAGTGAGCAATACTATTTGACTCCAAAAGTTTATATGAAAATTTAATTCTAAAACTATAGTTTTTATCCAACAGTCCTATTATAGTTATGCTTTAATAATATTTTATATAAATACAAAACACATAAATAACACTTTAGAATTATATTTTTTTAAGTATAATTTATAAGAGAGCAATTTATGCATGGAGATAAAGATAAACCAATTTTCCATAATTACCTGTAAATAAAGAATAATTTTGCAGGGTAAAAGTCCCAAAAACCACGTCTCCGTTATATCCCAAAGAAGAGTTGGTGGTAGACATACAATTATGACAAGCAAGTCTGCCACAGCCAAGTTGACAATGAAGTAATTAGTGACAGTGCGCATTGTTTGATTTCTGTAAACGGCCAGACAGACAAGAGCATTACCCACAAGACCAATGATGAACACAATGCAATGTACAGCGATCAAGATCCACTCGTAACTCTTGGGATATATATGATCATACATCCAACTAATGTATATATCAGTTTGAACACAATCGATGTTTGTGCAATTATTTTCGGTATCTTTCATTCGCGAGTTTTCGTCTTTTGCATCAATTTCTCCATTCGCTGAAGTAACAGAGAAAAACGCTGGTATTATAACAATAAATAACTCCATTTTTTATAAAATATCTAATATTTTGTGCTGATACTGATACTGTGTTTTTAAATTAACTTCATTTGGCAGCAAGTAAAATTTGATAGATACACTCATTTCCAACCCCATTGGTAATTCATGTTTGGAAATTTCTAAACGGATCATCGATATACTGCAAAAAATAATTATATTTCATGTTAATTATAAATTGAAAGAAATTTTTTTTTAATATAAAATATTTATAATTTACTATTATAGAATTTTATACATAATAAAATATATGCAAAATTAAAAATTTCATTTATTCGAAAAAATAATATAAGATATAATAATATAAAACAAAATGAATTTAACAAAAATATGCTGAAAAATAAAAAAATATTAATTTTACTTAATTATTATCATATAAAATTAAATGTTTTTAATTTTAATTATAATTATTTCAACGTTTATTAGTAATGATAAATTAAAATATTTTAAAATATTTTATTGAATATTATATAAAATTTAAAATTTAATTAATATACTGACATGAAAATGTCTTTCTATTTTTCTCTATACATATTCTCTAATATCCTTTTTTTTTAAATCTAATTTTATACTATATTTTTATCCAATCTATTTGAATATCTACTTTCATCTTACCAAAATCCTAATTAATTTATTTTTATTTTTCATTATTATTGAATATTGCTTATCTAAATCTTGCTATGTATATATTTGTTTATTTCATATATTTTTAGAACATGAATTAGAATATATATTTTATTTTATATGTATACTTATTTACTTACAATATGCGATTTTCTATATTTTTCGTTATTTTGTTCTTTACTATTTTGAAATTTTTTAAAGTATGTACGTTTATAAAAGTATAACATATTTATTATAAATTAAAATTTATAAAATCTATGTTGATATTTACCATACAAAATTTGAAATTGAATTTACAAAAATTTTAATTTATGTCAATATTTATATTAATATTGTAATAAGATAATTCTAGATTATTTTCTAAATAAAATAATTTTATTCTTTAAAGCATAAAAGTTTTTAATGAAATATATATATATATTGTTCTTATAATTATTTTCAGTAAATAATGTTTCATAATTTGAATTTCTATTTGTACCATAAATTTTACTATATTTAATAAATCAAATTTTATACAATCAAATATAGAGTTTTATTAAACGTACAATTTATTTTTGAAATAACTAGAAGTTAATATTTTAATACCCATTATAATCTCGAATTTTTTATGAATGTTTATATTTATATTGATTTATTCAATTTCTAATCAAAATTTTGTTTCGGATAATTTAAAATAAAATTAAGCAAGTACATTTTACTTGCAGGTATTTCAATTTTTAATCTTGATTGAATCTTATCAAATTTATTTACCTTTATAATAAGATAGTTATACTAATGTTTTTCTAAGAGATAAAAAAATTAGGTAGAAATTCATAGAATAAGATGTCTTTCATTATAAAAACTTCACTTATTTTTCAATATTGTAACGGAAGCTTTTGCAAAAAGTTTATTCGTGGTAATTGTATTCTATATTAATGAAATTATAATATGTTAATATAAATATTAATAACTAAAATGCATAATATCAATTATTAAGGAATATACTATAATATATTTATAGATTACAATTACTATGTACTATAATATACTTATTCGAAGATATATTGAATATATTTTATATATATTAATTCCATATATTTATAAATTTTTTGATAAAGAATTTTACTAAATAATACTAAAAAATTTATACGTTTTTTATATATTTTATGAGGAATTCATAAAATTAAGAAATGAAATAAATATGTTGAAATTTAATAAATTATTTTCCTTGATTAAGTTTTATGTTTATATATGTGTATTCATAAAAAAAACATTGAGTTTTTGATAAAATCAATTTTGCAAGATAAAAAATTTAATATTTTAGGATATTCTTTATTTTTTTAAATTTATATATATATCTATAATTAAATTAAAATATTCAAATATGTTCATATAATAGAAGCTTAAGCCTTTACTTTGAATTTGATTTTTAAACAGACATATGATAAATTAAATCTGATTCTATTAAATTTATAAAAAATCAATAAGAGTTAAACATAAATAATATATTATATATGGTATAAATTTATAATAATTTAGAAAATTGTAAAAATGTTTTATTTATTAAGTACCTAAATTCACTAGTTATATCTGTGTAGTATATATTGCATAATAAGCAAAAATTAACAAGAAATTCCTAAGTATTCAAAATTATTTAATTATTAAAAATAATTTATCGGTTTATCTTTAATTGTAAAATATGAAAAATAAATCAAAATAAATAAATAAAAATCAGATTATTTATAATTAATTTATTGAGTATTTAAATCTTAAAAATGTTTTATATATTAATAAAACTAATGATTTTCCTTTCTATCTTAATTTTGTATACTATCGATTTTAATTTCAATTATAAATATTATTTTAATTTTAAATCAGTAATATCAATTTTAATATATAAATAAAAAAATTAGATTTACAGCCTTTTACTTTATATTTTACCATTTTATCAAATTAATTTTTCTGAATCTTAGATTAATTTGTATATTATTATTACACTGCTAATACATCTTATAAACATTGAATCTTTTAAGTATTTAATTTAAAAAAGAAATAAAACTTTAATTTTATGAAGAATCAAACTTTTTTAAAATTTTATTTAAAAAAATATCTAGGAATTAATTTTTACCAAGCTAAAAGAACATGTATATATTATAATAATAGACGAATTTAGTAAGTTACCACTAGATAAATGTCTTAAGTGGATAATAAAAAATATGATAATAGTTATAAATAATGGACAGAACGAGAGTTATAAAATCTATATTTTGAATATCGTTAATGTTTAATAATGTTGACAGAGTAAGAATATTGTAAGGTAGTATGAGTTTTTGAAACCAAGGTACACAAAGTTGCGTGATACATACGCCGATAAAAATTTGCTTTCTTGTGTAGCAAATGCCATTTGGATACGATATTCGATGCTGTTCACGAGCTTACACTCGGTTTCACAGACCATTCATCGGGTGCAGAATGGGAAGACGCGCAAAAATAAACGTGAGTGTGGACTGTGGGACCTCTAATATTAACTTTTATCGCAAAATGCCGAACGTTTCTTTATTAGAACACGTATAAACGACGCGCTAAATTGTTGGGCGTAATGACGTTTCGGTTTCTTTACTTTGTAACCTATCGCTGTATATACATCATTTTCTTTTCCTTATATTTTACTTTTTTCTTTTTAGTCTTTTTTTCTTTATTTTTACAAGTACTATGGAATAGTTCTATTTGTCTATATTTTTCAATTATTAATATATTAATGCATAGCTAATTATTAATATTTAAATTAATGAGATAAAAATATAGTATATATTTAAAATTATAGTAATATTTTCTAATAGTATATTTGAAAACACTTCTAATATTTTTTCAATATTTAATATTATCTTAATAACTTAATTTAAATACATATATATACCTAAACTTTTTGATTTTTATTTATGGAAATTATTCGATAAAGTAATTTTTAATTTCATATATATATATATATGATATGTATACTAATCAGATGGGTACAATAATTTATGCTAAAATGTTACAATTTAACCATAATAATATTATATATAATACAAAAAAAATTTTTTAGTATAATAATAAACTTGATACACATGTGTTCAATTATAATTTTATTAAAATTTAATTTGGTTGTCAAATCATTGGAAAATAAGAAAAGTTCATTGCATTTCTATTTAAAGTGTTTCCTCTTCTCTCTCTCTCTCTCTCTCTCTCTCTCTCTCTCTCTCTCAATGGTACTCACTTACTCGATCACGTACTTACTTCCAGAAGCATAAATTTTTTTGAAAACAGATAAAGAAAACAATAAATCATTCCAGACGTATATTTTTTTTTAAATCAATTTCAAAGAAATATATAATTAACTAAATCTCTTTTAATTCCTTATTTCGATAAAAATGATCTTTTTTACGTTTATTTTAATAACTTTTAAGTTTTTCCAAATCATATCTATATTGAATATTATAGAAAAATATTTATTTAAGAATAGTAATTTATATAAAATATTAAATTTAATTATTGTTGCATATCAAATTTTAAAAAAGATTTGAAGAATTAAGTGAAAATTAGTTGTTTATCATGGTTTAAAAAAGTAAGTTTTTAAAGTTCAAGTTATTGCTACAATCTTATTTTCAATATTTCTATCAACACAATATATAAAAATTAATTTAAAAAATGTTCATGTTTACTTTTATAAAAAATTTTGATTGTAAAAGAATTTAAATAAATATATTCGATTATTGTGATAATATACTATAAAAACAAGATTAATAAAAATAATAAACAAAAATATGATGGAAATATATTTTTTAGAATAATTTCGTAAGCTTTAATTGAATTCTTTACTTTTTTTAAAAATAAGACAGTGATATTTGTGCAATATTATTTATTATTTTAGAATTTTTAAAGTAATAATTTTAGTACTTGGTTCACTGTAGTAGTAGATATTACTATTATAATATATATAATATACTTTATGCATGGATAATTTTAAAGAAACAGTTTCGATTACTTGTTAAAAATTATGGTTGTTAATTTAACCGTTAATTTTTCTATTCATTTTTTATTAATATATAATTTATATTTATTAGCTTTAGTTTTCTATATAAAGAGAAACTTAAAATTAAACATTTTGAATTATAATTTTTGATATATAATTGAAAATATAATTGTAAGTAAAATCTAAATTTGTAACTATACATAAGTTTAACAATCGGTCAAAGCATTGAAAATTATTTTTGACATAAACAAATTAAAGCTTGTTTTATCTAATGATAATTTATAATGTAATTTATAATTTAAGGAATTATTTTAGTTAATAATTATAGTTTAAAAGTTAATAGTTTAAAAATAGAAAAATCTATCATCTAATTTTATTCTGTTCTTATATGTATAATATAATATTTCATTTTTTAAAAAAAATAAATAATATTAATATTAAATCTAATTTTTAATAAGTCATTAAAATACTGCTAAATATTATATTCGTAAAAAATTTATGAAAATTATGTGTTCATAAATCAAATTATTGTTCAAATAATATTGAATTTAATTAAATGAAACTATTTATTTCTTAAAATTTAGTCAATAATATAAACTTTTCCTTCATTATACTTTCATAAATAAAGAGCTAAATTAGAGAAAAATGGCGATTCAAACTGGCGTCTGAAAAAATTTAAAAACTTTATTTTTTTTATAACAATATGGTATTATAACATTTTTAATATATCATTTATTGTTTATGTTTTAATTTTTCAGCATATAACTATGAGTTATGAAGGTACATCAATTTTCAATAAATGGTATTTTAATACTTTAGATTGTACTTATAGCTATATTATAAAGTACCAGTACGTGTGGTATAAATAAATTTTCGAATCTATGAAAATTAATAATTCTTAACTCCATAATTTTTTTAATTTCAGGTTCGAGATTTTATACCATGAAATAATAAAATGTCTAAATTATATATAAAATAATCCTAATAAAAAAAATTTTACTTTCTTTACTAAGAAAAATTCATATACTTTCTTACGTATTCTGTTATGTATCTTAAAAATTAAAGGTATCTGTATTCTAATCCTTAATGAGGATTCAAGTCAAAAATTCCCCTTGCTATTAATCACTGTATTTAATAGGTAAAATAAAATAAAAATAATTTATTTTAGAAATATATTTAAAGATTTACAGTTGACCGTTATTTAAAATTTAAAAACTTTGTTTTGAAATTTGATTGAATATATTTAATTTACTTTTACGTAATTTTATATCGATCAAATTTCATAACTGATTTCAAGATATCATAACTTTATAAATATATATAGAATTAAAAAAACTGTATCATTAATATATTTGAAATACCATAGTCAATAAATAAATACATTTTATTCCAGATTTATATATTTAGAACACAATCGATATTACTATTTATTTTTATCAATACCAATTATATTTATGTTAATGAATATTAAAATTTATATCGATACAGTTACAGTTGTATATTTTTATTACATATCTTCATTAACTTCGAAATTTTTGTTATTTGTATAAATTTTAAATATCAATAACTAAACTATAGAAAATATCAGTAAAAAATATTGAATTTAAAATATAACAATTAAGTAGTTACAATATTAAAAAGAATATGAAAACATGTTATCACATTATAATTAACTTTTTTTTATTCATTACATATTTTTCATCAAAACTATTATATTTGCAAAAGCTTTTTATTTCTATTCTAATTATAAAACCAATAAATAATAATAATAAAATAAAATAAAGGAAAACATATGTCATATTTTCAGTAAAGTGTACAATCGAGGATTGAATTTTTTTATCAAGACTTAAAAAGTGTACCAGAAGGATAAAATAAAATACTAAGTAAGACAAAATAAAAAAAAGATAAAAAAAATATAAATTTTTAAATTTTTAAAAAATGTAAATAAAATAAATGAGTAGACGTGTATATGTCAATTTGATGAGGTAAATGTTGAAGTATGAAAGGTACGTGTATCGCAACAAATTTCAAGAAAATACACGAGAACAGAAAAAATAATGAATAAGTGATAAGAGCAAGAAGTAGAAATTGGCATTAAAAATAGATTGAATCTGATTGAAAATAAATAGAAATTATTTCTTTATAAGAATAATTTTTTACAATAAAATTATAATTTTTCTAAAACATATTTTATTATATAAAAATGCAATTGTTTTTCATTACTTTTAAGTTATATAAAATTATATCTATATTTTTATGTTTATGAAATTCAGAAGAAAACTATAATTAAAATATCAAAAGTAAATCAAATTTTAACATTAAATTATATTTTTTAATATACAGTATACTACTATATATGTACTTTGTATGTATTTATTTTATTATATATATATTTTTTTAATTATTCTCAAAATGTAACAAAAATTTGTACTTTATTGTATTTTAAAAATATATATTCTTCTTAAAAATGTTCTTATAAAATAAGTTTTTATGTAACGTAAAAATATTCATATATAATATTTGATTTAGTACACAGTTTATTTTTATTATTTACATTTACGAATCATAATGCATATTATGCTAATTACACAATTTAATAAGATATAAATTATTTTTTATATTTCGTGGCTTTATTTTTGTTACTTATCATATACTAAAACACTAGTTTAATAAAATAAAAATTTTTTAACAAAAATAAGTTAATTTTTAGCTAGAAAGATACTTATTTTACATATAAAAGTATCTTAAAATTTTAGTTGTAACTGATAAATATATCTTTATATGTTTAAGTTGACTACATTTTATGTAAATAAATCTATTTATTTATTTAAAAGTTTAAAAGAAATAAGAAAGTGTATATAGTTATACTATTAAAATACAGAAAAATTCATTTTATATTGAATAATTATTATCTTCAATAATTTTTTATACATTTATAAATATTATAAATATTATAAATATATTGCAGAAGTATAATGTTTATAGATGCAATTAATTATATTTTAATTTATTTTGGTGATAATTATACTAAAAATTGGTTAGAACTATTATAAACAATTAAATATCAAGAAAATTTACATTTTTATAAAATTTAAAAAAATAACATGTGTATAAATAAATAGATAAAAATAATTTAATTCATTTTTTATAAAAATATTTTATGCATTTATAAAATATATTAAAATCAATGATATATGGAACCATATTGAATAAATGTATTATATTTTAGCAGATCCAGCACTTATTTCCAAATATCTATTTTTCTATCAATAATTTCAAAATATCTATTTTTCTATCAATAATTTCAAAATATCTATTTTTCTATCAATAATTTCAAAATATCTATTTTTCTAACAATAATTTCAAAATATCTATTTTTCTATCAATAATTTCAAAATATCTAATTTTCTATAAATAATTTCAAAATATCTATTTTTCTATCAATAATTTCTAAATATCTACTTTTCTATCAATTTAGATAATAAAATTCTTTCAAAATATAATATTCTTATGTTTAAACAAGAAATTTTGAATACTCTGGATTTAATAACTGAAAAGACAAAATTTTTGATTGATTTTAACGTTTGAAAAAACTGAAAATAACTTTTATACAAGTTTTTTTCTAAGTTTAGCAAAAAATTTCAAATTGACAGGAAAAAATTTGATAATGTATTGAATACATGTCATTACATCTATTATTTCGAAAGATACGAAAAGTTTACATTTTTCCACGTAAAATTTTGTAACTTCTAAATTTTTTAAATTAAAAAAATAAATCTTCACTTTTCATTAATTTTTAAATGAAATTTTTTAACTTTTATTTTACTAGTTGATTCTATATATGAATGAGATGGAAGTATATCCATAAAATATTACTGTATCTTTATTTTTTAATTTAATGTAAGATGGAAAAAATACAAATACTCAATGCTTAAAATTAATAACAATATATATATATATCCTTGAGAGTTTATTTACAGCTTTTTTTTTTGAAAAAAAAGTTTACTTTATGTTATATTGAAAGGTATGGAAGCTCGCAATTCTTACACTAAGAACATTTATAGAAATGGAAAAATTTCGTTACAATCTATAAATAAGTTTTAACATTTTTTAATCTATAAATATATGTCTTGCATATAAAATTTAAATTTAAAAAATCAAATTGATAGTAAATTAATATTAGTAGTCGAAATTAAGATATTAGTATGACTATAAAATATATTTATATTATTAGAAAACTCTTCATATTTTGATAAAACGAATTTTTTTCCACTAAACAGAAAAAGTTTTTGTTATTTATACCTAATAAAAATGTTTAAAATAATCAGCTAATAAAATTCACTAATAAATATTTTTACAAAAAACTTTTTAGTTTATTAATCAGAAGATAATTTTTTACTTATAATAACAATAATAAATTGTTTAATAAATTTTTAATAAATTTTTTATATATATTATACTCATATATTTTAAAATATTGATGTGATCTTAATCTAGTATTGAATTTAATTAAGCGCTCAATATTATTATTAAAATTTTAATATGATTTTTTATAATTGCTATTGTACTTTCCATTAGCATACAATTATTAATTAATCAATTAAAGACTATTAATTTTATCGATTCTGCATTGTTTGGAAAATAACTTTGTTTGAATGTTAATGTTAAAAAAATTCAAGTAATTTATTATATATTAACTTATTTATGAGTTTCTATGAGAAATATTATAGTTAAAATCATTTTCCTCTTTATAGCTTTATATATTTTCTACCTATGACAGATTAATATATATAAGTTATATATATATATGTACACGTATTTATGTATATAAATATATATATTGCTCTGTTTTCTAATATGAATATGTATTATTACATAAATATAATTAGTTTTACTGATTTAATTACACATATTTAAATATCTATACACATTGTTCTTATATTCTTCTACTTATATTTTAATACTTTTATTTCGCATTTTTATGCATTGTGTATATTGCATAAGGAATTTTTCAAATATTTGATACAGAAAGTCGATATCTTGAACACTTTTTTCGTCTTTTAATAAGTAATTTATTATTTCAAATTGTAACCATATTTTCTCTTCGTAATTAAAATGATTAAAGTTTATGAGAATCATAACTTCGCGAACGTGATAAATAAATTTTTATTATTCTTATAGATGGATAAAATAAGTTAAATATTATATTGCCAGAAATTTAAAATAGATTTATATATATTTTATACATTGTGTAGAACTTTGTTATACTTTTATAATAAAACCAATAATTTATATAATTTTTTATTGTTTAAAAACTTTTTTTGTACTTTAATACTTTCTTTAAAAATCTGTTTTATTTACATCTTTATTATATGTATATTATAATATAAATATTCCAATTCATAATAAAAAAATTAATTATATGATTTATAAAACTATTTATGAAGATTAATTAAAAATTTTTTATTGCGTATTTAACGTTTCTTATCTTCTGAATAAAACTAATTGATTTTCTACGATGTAACATTGTCTTTCTCTTGATAGGGCCATCATCTCACCACAATAAATTTATCCACGAGGGCAATGTAAATATTTTGATATATGAAATAATGATGAATTGACTTTTCATTGATGAAATGAACGATTATTATCATATAGTTTTCATTGATGAAATGAATGGTTATTATCATATTGTTTTCATTTATGAGTTGTTGAATGAAAAACTAGGCAATATTTAAGATTCAATTCATAAATAATATTTAAATTACGTTAATTCTTATTACAAATTGTTTTTGCTAATCAACACATAAAAACAATATTTTATAATGTAAAATCCAATTTATTGTTCTATTCATAATCTTATAAAAACATTTTATGCACTAGTTTTGTACTTTAAATAATCTTTATTAAAACTTCTAAAGATTTACTTTTAATAATAGAAAAGTACATTCATTAAAATTTTATCAATTAAAAATCATATTAAGTAATGTCTAGTTATTATTTATGATATAATTAATAATCGAAGACTTGAAAATAACAGTATTTATTGTTTCGTACTATTAATTTTTTACTTTTATAGCCATCATATATTTATAAGAATTATTAAAATTTCTTTAATAAAAAAATGAAAATAAATACGTATTAAATGAAAAAATGTAATATAATCCACAAATTTAAATATAAAATATTTATATTATTTAATTTAGTAATACTTTGTATATTAAATTAAAAGCATTTTAAATTAAAAATTCAACATTGAAACTACTTCTATATATATTAATATAAAAAAAGAAAAATAATATAAAATAATCAGATGATTATATAAAATTTATAATTGTAATAATTCCTGACTTCAAGAAGAAAGTTATATTAGTAAATTAAGAGGATAATTTGCAAAAGAATAATTGAAATTTAATAATTAATTGAAGAAAATATAAGTAGATATTTTTAATATTGCTAGAGTATATAAATCATAAAAGTGCGTGATCAACCTTCAAGTTATTAATATATATATATTTGTTTATTTATTTATTTTCATGATTATAATATATCCTTGGAATATATTTAATTATATATCGTTAATTCAAGTAGGATATTAATTGTTTCATAATAATAATTCAAAATTTTTTTACTTTTAATAATAACTATGATGAAAATTATTATTAAATAATATATAAGTATATATTTGAATTTATACTAACATACAAATACAAAATTTTTTATAAAATATAATAACAAATGATTTAGTTCTTAATGAAAAAATTTTGATTATATTATATAAATATATAGAAATATAGAAATTATATAAATATTTTATAAATATTATATAAATATAGTGACAAAAATAATTTTTAATATATTCTGTATAAATAAATAATTTAAAATAACATATATAAACTATTAAAATATAATATATATAATCTAAAAATAAATTATCAAAAAGTTAATTTAAATAAATTTGATTATATGATAATTAATGGTTTCATATAGTTTAAAGTAAGTTTATAGGAGAATTTAAAAAGGTAGAAATATGAAGAAAATGTATAATTTTTTTAATATATTTGAATTAAGAATAAAAAATAGACTATTTATAGTAAACTTAAATATATTTAATCATGATTTATATACGTTGAATTTGTTCAATTTGTGTAACAAAGAACAAAATATTCTATATTCCTTGTAATGGAATTGGTAGGTAATCTTATTTCAATAATTAAGTATCCAGACATTTAATATGAATACATATTATAGTTCAATAAATACATTAAATAATCAAATAAAAAATGCAATAATTAGAGAACAAGGAAATAAATTTTATTTGTAAAAAATATATCAAACCACATATAAATTTGATCATTCGCTAGAACCTGTTTTAGGTTGAATGATCCATATTACCATATTCTTATAAATGATCGCTATAAAGTATTATTCTAGCTTGATTTAATTTTATCATACTATAATTTACATTTATAAAAATTATTTTCATACCTATAAGTTATAATTGAAATAATGATATCAATATACATGGCTTCAGTATTTATATATTAAAAGAAGAATTTCTATTGATGACCCTAATTTTAAATAAATTTCTTAGTATAACAATTTATCAAATAAAATTCTAAAAATAAAAAAATTATTTTATTTTCCTTAATAGAATAAACCTGGAAAGTGCTGCAACAAAAATAATAGAACAAACCAAATATTTGAAGATAATTCTTCAAATAAAAAAATAATTTTATAAAAGAATTCAATCATTAAAAATAATTTTCCTTTACTATTAATAATAAGTACTACAACAGAATAAGTATACAATGACTGTAGTGCATTTTACAAAATTTCTTAGTTAATTGAAAATTACTATTCAGAAATTATCATCAGAAATTACGTAACCCTTATATTGAAAATTTGCATGTATATAATAAAAAATAATTTTTTTCCTACGCATAAAAATACAAAATATGACAGAATTATTTCAGAAAAAATAATATAAAACAATATAATAAAAACTTCCATTAAATTGAAATAGATTTACTTTCTATAAAGAGCCAAAATTATTTGAATATTTTTCAATTTTACTAAATTTTCTATTGATATTTTTTATGTTAATGCTATAATACAATTTATCCATGATATAAGATTCAAAATATATATTTTGAATTACAGGTAATATTAAATACGAATAAAATAAAGTAGTGACAAATTAATAAATATAATCGTATAAACTATTATTTTTCAAATATTTATAATATAGAAATATAGTATAAAGAATCCAAAAATTATTCTAATTCTAAAAAATATATATATATTTATTTTTATTTGTTAATAATATATAAATAAAAATATTTTCTAATGTCTCAAAAGTTGAAAAGGATAATGTAACGATAGTATCGAATAAAAACTATTACAGAATATTTTAAATATTTATCATTATTATAATTATTATTAAATATAACATAATAATTACTGAAGAAAATAAAAATAAAACAAAAAATTAGTATCATTTATATTAACATAGCGAGTGAAAAATCACTTTAAAAGTCTCATTTAATCTATTGTAACGTACATTTTAATCTGTAGCTTTGTGACTGTTCCACTTTGTGTTCACTTATATATATTTGTTTATACTCATGGTACACATTTCCCTTATATAAAGTCGTTTTACATTTAGTGCTCAGTTCATTTTATTATCTTCTGCTTCTACAGTATTTTATTCTATTCTACGTTACTACAAATATGTAATATATATATATATATATATATATATATATATATGTGTGTGTGTATAAGGTTGTGTGATTAAACGAGATTTAATAAACAATTTATTTAATTATTAATTATTAATTAACGGAATAATTAATTTTTTTAAATAATAAATATTGGAAATAATTTTTTTATATATTTTTAATAAGTTTATGTAAGGTACTATTTTTCTGAAAAAATAAAAAAAAGAATAAAATTTTAATATTTAGAATAAATTATTAATTGTATAGGATATTGATAATTTAATATTATCCTATTTTTATAATAAAAATACATAGAAAAAAATGAAATAGAATATGTAAATTTTAATAAATAATACTTGGTACTTTTTAATTATATTAAAGAATATTTAATAAAAAAGTTATGAAATCTATTAACGAAGTATTATAATCCGAATACACGAACATAAAATCATTAATATTAATAATTATAAGTTAAATAAAATTATAGAATCGTAAAACCAAAGATTTATCAACATTGTTTATTGTTAAATAAAATGAATGGACGAAAAACTTGTTCATACCTCGTATTTATACCATTGCAAAAAGCATTTGTTTGTAATACACATTAAATTCAACTAGATATGACAAATAATATAAGTAACGTATAGTAATTTACTATCAAGCAGAAACTTTACGTAAGACCTTCAGAATCCTTTAGCTACATTTCTTTCTATCACCCTCTGGTACGTAAGCTTTCCTTGTCTTTAATTAACTGGATAAAATTGCCGAAATCACGAACGTGAAAATGGTCTAAATATAATTTCTTTCAGAAAACGTTATATATTAATACCTTACCTATTATTATATAAAAAATAAACAGTTTGTTAAACAATGTATTTAATTATTTATATTACATAATTTTCACGATGAAAATGATTTAAATCTTTATTTCTGCTCTTAAGTTAAGGATTCTTTTATAAAAATAAAACTAATTTTATATAAACAGATAAGTATAATATTATGGAACCGATATTAGATACGATTTTAAACGAAACACTATAACTTACTTCTTAAAATATATTTAGAATAATAATAAAATAATAATTTATTTTTATTTTTTTTTTAAATATAGTTTCGAAAATTTAAAATACCTTCAAATTTATAGCAAAAAATTATAATTTATATATTTTTTTATAAAATATTAGATATTTATTTATGTTAATTTTTTATATTTAATAAAATTTACATTTAATCAAATAATATAAATATATCATCATTGCATAAATTTCAAAATAAAAAAAGGAATACCGAATTTTTTGTAATATTAAATAGTTTTTTTTAATTATAATATACTATACTTCAACATTGTTATTATGTGTCATAAATTTAAATCGATGAATGTATATACTATTAGTTTATGTATCGATTTTGATTTTTCTTTATAAATATACTTATTTATAAAAACAGTTTTTATAAAATTTAAATGAAAGCAATAATTTATTACTTTTTAAATTTACTCTCCGAAGATATTAATAAAAAATATATGAGAATTTATTCTTGAAAATTTCTCTAGAAAAAAAATTAATTTATGTACTTTATCTAATGTTTAAAAAATATTTAAGGATACTTAGTTTATTGAACATACGTCATATACTTTTTAATAATTCTAAATTGCATTGTATAATACTTATTTACATATATGTGTTTTTATTTATATGTAAAATTATTAAGTTAACATTAAAACAATAAAATCAAAGTATAAATATATTTTTCAAAAAATGCATTAATATAAATTTTTGATTTAAATTAAATTTTAAATCAATAAAAATCAATTTATTATATTTATCCTTTATTTAATCTTAAATTATAATAAAAATATTGATAGTATTAAATGGCATCATTCTAAATTCTTTAAAAAATATTTACTTTTTTAAAAAAATATTATTATTTTGTATTACTTTATAATTATTATTGCATCAAAGATATTTTTATTGCACAAATGTTGTTAATAAAAAACCTCTATTTAAGCCTATTTTATCTAGTCGATTTATAAATATGTAAAAAGAACTTATACTTTTACTTCAAATACTATCTTACACATTTTCTCACTATTTGATAACGTTAAATCTTTCATCAATTTAATATATAAAACTATTATATCTATCAGTAAAGTTAATTATCTTTACTTATTAGAATAATACTGATAAATTTTCACGAACCATTGACTTGATACAGTTTCTGTCACTAATCATAGTTTCAGAGGAAATTCTGTTTATTGTAATTAGGAAAGTTTCACCAAAATTAGTTAATATACACTTTCATTTAACTATTAAATTATACTTGAAATACTAAAAAAGGAAGCAATAGAATAAATTTCCGAATAAAGATTTTCGTAAGGCTAACGAGGGTATCGGGATTCAAACCCGAAACTTGTATCAAGAGTCTCTATCACATTAAGGATCTACTATTTGTACTTTTACAGAAACATGCCATATATTTCGAAAAAGATAAATTCTTGATTTATTTATAAATATTATCATTATTACTTTATATGCATTATATTTTGATAAATCCATTATTTCTAATATTTTTAAATAAAAAATCTAAAATATTTTTTTATTGTAAAACTAAGTTAATATTAATTTTATTTACTTAAAATTGTACCATATATTATTGGTTAAAAATAAAATTATTTGATCAAAATAATAGTAGAATAATATAATAATTTCATGTTTTAATATTTTTTATGAATTTCCAGTTAATTCAATTCATAACAATTTTGAATAACTAGAACTATTTAATAAGTATATAAATATACTAATAAGTCTGTTCATATGTTTATGAAATTAAAATTTTTTAATTAAATTGAATTATATAATAAAAATTGTTTTACAATAATTTTCCTTTACTCTTATTGTATTAAGTAGTCATAGTGAGAATAGTTTTCAATCATTTCTAGTATATAAGTATAAAAACTCAATAAAGTGTAAGACTACATTAGTAATATAAATCCTAAGTTTGAACTATTTTTTGTCAATAAATGAAATAGATTTAAGTAATTTTATGAATATTATATAAATATTTATAAAAAATTTTAATATTAAAATAAATGGCATTTAAAGTATTATTTTATAAAAGAATGGTTTTTAAATAAAAAATATTCAATTATTCAAAAGGATTACGTACATGTTTTCAGAAAAAAATTGTAGTACAAAAAATAAAAATCTAAAATTGATCAATAAAAATTTGTTGAAGTGCAGTTTCAATTAAAAAAAACTGACAAAAGAGCCTTTCGCCTTAGATATCTATTTTGTCGTAAGACTGTCAACGTGTTTTTCTTAAGCAGTAAGAATAGTTTACGATTATTACTTGTAGTATATGAATCCTCTGTTTTTTCTTTAAACTTCCAAGCCAACTCCGTAAATATAACGAAACAAAACGTTTATTCATTTGCAATATTTCAAATATAAAATTAAATTTTCAATTTAAATATCTTCTTTTATTTATATTATAGTTTAAAAAAAAATTAACTTCTGCAGCATTTTCTAATTTACACACATACACATCTATGTATATGAACGATATTTTTCTGGTGAATATTTTGTTAATATGAATGATAAAACTATTCTATTTTATTTGGTACTTTTTATATAAATAATTAGATATAAAACTATTAGAGAAGTCATAATTTCTTAATGTTTAAAAAATAACTACTTAATAGGTGTAATGTTTAATTTATGGAAGATTTTAGCTTTGTACAAGGATTACTTATAGTTTCTATCAATTAAATATTTGCAAGCTGTAGTTTTTCATGTTTCATCACTGTAAATACCTGAAGCTTATTTTAAGAATTGGGTCACATAAAAACTTCTTTTTTTTACATTAAAATCTATTTCATTTTTAAGACTACAAAGTACTCCTAAATGCAGGGAAAAATTTAATTTTCTGAAACTGTCAGAGTAGCAATACCACTTAAAAAATCGAAGTATAAATAGGATTTAAAATACGTAAAAAATAAAAAATATTATAAAATAATTTTTTAAAAGATTGTTTTTTACAATTTATTTTAAAAAACTGATAAGATACATACTATTATATATACAATATATATACAATATATATACTATATATATACAACGTCAGACAAGAAATGTCTACATAAGAAACCATTGTAATGATGAAATATACTATATATATATCTATTACTTTCGAGCTTATAAAAATATTTAAAAACATGAATTAAAGTTTGAATAATATTACTTATTATAAGCTTGTTTATTTTAGTTTTAGTTATAATATTTAAATTCAAATATATAAGAATAATACTTGTGAAATATGCAACTGATTTAGAATTTGAAGGTTTAATAAGAAAATAACATTAATAATAATTTATAAATGTATAAAAAATTAATTTACAATTTTAAGATAAAATTTCAGATCTAATAATGAAAAATATTAATTAAAAAAAGGTATCCATTTTATTCGATTAAACATTTTTAATTAATTTATTTTTTATATTTTCAATTACGTTTCTACAATTGAAGACTGATAAATCATTGATAAAATTCTAAATAATTTTATGTTTCCTAAGGAAATTCCTATAATGTTATAAAAGAAAAATGAATGTAATATGCTATGATCTATTATATCATGATTAGATATAATATTTCAGATATAATATCATAATCAGATATAATAGATTATAAAGAATTACTTTTTAATTTATAAATTTGTTATTTGGAAACACTAAAGCAAATATTTGAAGGATTTATAATAGAGTTTTATGGATTTTATATGTTACAAAATTACAAAGCCCTTAGTAAAAATTAAATTAAAAATAGAAACGTTTTTCACCTAAATTCTGATAGTAAAAGAATGATCCTTTGCAGAATCTTGATAAACAGTCTATCAGAATATGGATTATGTTGATTATATTGATAGAGCTTGATCATCAATCTCAATATATATATGTATATATAAAATTCAAAGCTTTTAAAAATAAATTATTATTACTATTTAAACTTTAAATAAAACTACAAATAAATAATGCTCTATACTTTTTTCTATTTTATTTATTTAATAAATATTTTTACTATAATTGTTAAAACGTTTTTAAATATTATTAGTCATGAATTTAAAAACTAATCTATTAATTGAAACAGATAAGTAATAACAAATTTACAGATTCACATAAATGCATCTTTCACTAAAAATAATACTCATATTTGAAAAAAAATTTAGTATAAATATAATTAATTTTTCAGAATTCTTAATAAAATAGTCTTCTTAGCAAAAAACTTCTGTTAGAAACCGGTATATGAAGTTTACTTGTTTATTTTACAATTATATTATGATATAAAAAAAATATTGAATACTATATAATAAATATTATAGTACTGTTTTCTGTTATATTTATCAATATAATTCTATATATATAAATAAAAAAAATTATTTCTGATTTTCATTTCTTTTATAAAATATTATTTTTATAATTGTGCATAGTAAATAGTTATAAAACATATTTATTTTTCTTTAGTATTTAAGAAATAAAAAAATAATAAACGATATAAAATATTTAAAATTATTGTTTGTACCTTTGTTTATTTTTGTATATATTTTTGAAATGAATATAGGAATAAATAACGGAAAAAGAAAGAAGGAAGGTATTGTATTTTTGGAATATAAATTCATGAAATTAAGTACTATAATGTAATAAAAATATTAAATATTCTTTTTAAATATTTACTACATGTTTTTATGAGGAGTAAAAACTTCATTTTCAATATTCTCTCTTTACGTCTTAAGATTTACTCTTATCGTACTACAATTGACATTTTGGACTTCATTTTTAACAGTAGCATTCAACTTGTATGAATCATAATACACTTATGTGATATTTGATTTTTAAATTACAACTAAGAATTGGTTTATAAATATAATAATTTTTAGATATAAAAATTTAAGTAGATAATAAAAGTGAAGTGAATGAAAGTATGATATATATTTATAAATTAAATTTTACTTGCAATATTTGAAAATATAAATTGCAATTAAAAAATAATATGATTCTTTTGACAATATGGCTGCAAATTTTTTAATTTGTAATTTTTAAACTATTCATGATGTAAAAATTAAAAATAAAAATTATGCTCAGTTTTTTAATAATTTAATAAAATTTATCGAGTAATTCAAATATATAACATATTAGTAACTTTTTAATTAATATTTTAATTATAAAATTTTACATGTTGTGGCTTGTTAGTAGAATTATATATAATTCATTACAAAATCTTATCGATAAAAGAATGAAGCTATAATGAGATGATAATTAAGCCATTTCTATACTAAAAAATAACATAATTAATTGCATTGGGATGATTGTTTTTTAAAGTTTTTTAAACTATAAAATTAACTATTTCTAAGCATGATTATTAATAGTGATTTCATATCTTGAACTTTTTACCTGAAATATGTGTACTTTAATTTTCTTTAACTAACATATTAACATTATATTATAACAAATTATTTTCTCAGTTCATCAAATATTATTTTAGATAGCATATTATTTTTATTTATATATCTACTGTATGATGACACATAATTAATATTTTTAAAAGTGACAGTAATTAAAAACACGTATCAATAATTTTCTGATAAATATGTCAATTTAATTTTATCATATAAATTAATAAGAGTAACTATATATTAAAAATATTATAATAGAATATACTAGAAGTAGTGAATTGAGTTATTATATAAAAATTTGAGAGCTAATCCTATTCATTTATTTCCGATCATCATAATAAAATTATATCTGAGTTTAAATTCAAATAAAATCTAATTTTGTTTTTAAAAACTCTTCTATCATTAAAATATAACTAAACTATATCTATATATAGTCAAAACCACAATTATTTATTTAAAATATTTATATATAGTATTAAATTTTCTTATAAAATTAAGGATAAAAATATATTTATATGAATTTCTTATTTCTATACATATTTTATCATATAGATTTCTATCATTTCATTAAAATTATTTACTAAACTTATTTTTTAATATACATTTTGGAAATATAAATATGAAATACTTTTTCCAATTAACTAATTCGATAGTAATCTGTTGACTGTTTTCAAAATTAATTAAACAGTTATAATATATTTAATAATAAAATTTATTGATAGAAGGTGCATTCAGATAAATTTTAAATATCTACTTTATAACATATTTAAAAAATCTTTGCTATTATCTAAATACATATCATTTTATAATTTTATTATTTTCAATAGTTTGATATATGACATAACTAGTTTACACGTAATTAACTCATAAATTAAATGAAAACTTCTATATATTACATACAATTCTTCATAACAAATTAAAAATTTCTATAAAATAATAGCTATAATTTATCTTTTTTAATTAATATCAATCTATTAGATGACAATGATAATTAAAATTATATTAAAATTATATTGTTTAAAATACAAATTAATAAAAAGACAATTTAAAATTTTTTTTAATTTTTAACTATGTTTTTTTTCATTAATTTCTTGAAGAAATAATTATTTAATAAAATTTAATAAAATCGATGTCATTTTCATATTAACTCCTATTTATTTGAAATATTTAAATACTAAGATGAAATTTCGATATCTTTGGTAGTGAACATAATGATGCCTTATCGAGCTTTTATACTTCTATAAAAACAATTTAGTTATACCTATCAAGAAACTAAATTTTTAATTCTTTAAAAGTTTCAGCTCAATTTCTGTGATTTTTTAAATTAGTTATAGGAATCATAATAAGTTCATAAGAGTAGGATGTTAATTTCTTTACAGCAGTAATTAAGTATAACTAACCACAAATATATTTTTTTTAAATATATATATATATATATATGTATTTATTTATTTATTTATCGTAAGGCACAATAATCCTTATTGTTTCTGAGAAGGAATATACCGCAAGAAAGATTTCTTACCACTATTCACTATTGTATGGAGTCCGTTTTGACGACTAAGATGTGGAATATTTGCACAGGTGAAGGCGCCATCGATTCAGAATCGCGGATAGAGTTATTTTCAGGTGTCGCGCTTGGTCTTTAAACTCGAAGTTGACGAAATAAAGAGCCTTAGAGTTGAGGATTTATCTGTATGAGGGCTAATCGTTGATCCACCAATGTATCGCTTTCAAAACTTTTCTACGCGATTGTATATGCCAATACAAGACTTATCGTAAATTTGTTATATAAACGCGCACATATTTAGTAGTTGTTCCTTATAGCTTTGAAATCTGCCATGCACAATTGCCGTCAAACCACTCGATCTTTATTTTGCCCTGCGATTTTGTTTGAGAGTATGATAATGAAACTTCTTAACGAGAGAAAATTTTAATAAGTTCATCTTGTTGTTGATGTATGCAATGTTTTAAAAGTAATAAATACCGCCAATTCACATAATATTGTTTTCATCCTCATATTACAGATCAAATTTACACAAAAGAATTAAAGAAGAACATTAAAAAAAATTTAATTATTTTTATTTATACCAAAATTTTGAAATTATTTTTCATTTATAAAAAGTTGCAAAATATTATTCAAAATCCATGAATTTATCTTTTATGTTAAATTTCTTTTAGAGATCCATTTTATTAAGAAATGTATGTAACTTAAGACATTTAGAACAAATCTTCTTAATTGTTATATTATTCAATTTAAAAAATTCTAAAATCAACAAACAATGATTTTCAAAATGTGAATACATTAGTCATAAAATATTGCTTGGAAATAAAACACGTTTGAGATGCAATTAGTGGTATTGTACATAAGTACAATACGTAATATTTTATGAAGGCTAAATTTAGAATCTAATGAATTTCCTTAACTAATTTTTAATATTCAAAAATTAAAAAGTTATATCGAATAAAATTTAATTTTTATGATAATTAAGATGATTAAAAAAGAAATACTTAATGCATAAATTTCATTTATACAAAAATATTATACTTGATTACAAAATTCTATTTTTTTAAACTTATAAGCATCATAGAAAAAATCAAGAAATTATATTTTTTCAAGCTATTTACAGTCATTTAAAATATAACCACACCATAAAATATTTTATGATACAAAAATTTTTTTTGTATTACCTTAATGTATGAAAAATGAATATTAATTTACACATTTCAAGCTAATTACTTTATATTACTTTCTAATTAACTTTAATAAATAAGAAAATTGATATACTCAATTTATAAGAGATATAATTGTTTAAAACAATATAAAGTATCATAATATACCGGTAATATAAAATGAATATTAATATTTAGATTTTAGATTTACAAAACTTATACAAAAAAATTTATGTGAATATTTATATAAAATTACAAATTGAAATAAAAAGTATGTTATGTACTGGAATAGATTTATATCAATAATACTGATTATTTTAACTGTAAGAAATACTCTTTAAAAAATTAAATCGTGAAAAGGCTTTGCTTAAGAAATATAAAAAAATATATATTTATATAAATATAATAAAATTAATTTACAAAGACTACAATTAATAATATATTAATAATAATTAAGAAAATAATATAAAGAAAATAGTAGATATAGAAATAAAGGAATAATAAACGTAGTAAACATTTATTAAAAATATTTTATAATTATTTTAAAAAATTATTTATTATACTCCATTATACAAAAAATTTCCACAGGATCAATAGTTTAAGACAAACAATCTTTCAAAATTATTTTTATATTTTTACAATGGAATTCAACATATAAAGAATGACATTAAAATTTTGTAATTATATTTTGAATAGAATTATCTATATTTTAATATTGCGAATAAATAAAAAGTATTAATTTTTTTATTTTGATTATCTTTAAGTAAAGTAAATAAATTTTAATATGATATGAATACACTGAATATAAACAGAATTATGATTATTATTTATATAATTTATAGTTATTTATTTTTTAATAATTTTTGGCAATTTTTATATTTAATCATAAAGATTTTAAGAGAGTATAAATACTATAAAAATATCAATTATAATCGATATAATTTAAATATTTATATATTTAATTAAATAAAATTTATTGAAAAATTATTTAATAAAAGATGTATACTTTTTTGATAATAAAATTACAGTTTAAAGTAAAATTTTAATGAAAAAAAATTTAGAAACGTTATATATTTTTCAATTTATAAAGCATAAATATAAATATTTTAATGATTATACATATATCTACATATTTTTATGAATTTTTAAAAAAAAAGTAGAAAGAATTTTAACAAAAAGTAATAACTTAGGTTAATCGGTGGAACACAAGCTTTAAAATTATTTCCTACAAATAAATTCTATTCGGTAAGTGTAGATTTAATATATTTTTACAAAATATTAAATTAAATCTATTTATTATTTATATTTTCACATAAAAATATTAATTTTATTTACGATTTTTTGAATAAAAAATATTTAAAAGTGCAATACTACTTTAAATATTTATATTATTTTACGTTGCCGATGTAAAAAAATTTTCTAGTATCTTATACATTAATATTACATTAAATATAAAAACTATAAAATGAAATATTATTTATTTAATAGGTTATATTGAATATTAAAGTACAACTTATAAAAGATAGGAAATAGAAATCACAGTAAAATGAATGATATAAAGAGGAATTTTAATGTATTAAAACCGTAACTTTATATCGAAATTGTTTTATGATAACTTAAATTAATCTCTAAATTTTATTTCAAACTTATTTTTTTCATAATGCTTGAAAAAGAATCCACAAATGTAAATTAAATATCAACTATTAATCTTTAAATTAATTTTTTGATTACTCGAACAAATTCTTTTTATGATTTTTTATGGTATAATATATATTTTCTGTTTCTTTAAATATCTATATTACACAAATTTACCATCCGATTTTGGTAGTGCATAAAATATTTTCCAATATCCAATTTAATAAATATTTAAGCTTATAAATAAATACATAATATACTTTTCTGTAAATATATTAATGTAAAAGAATAACGTAAAAGAATTTGGTAATTTATATTAAAATTTAATGTTGAAAATTTGTTTCTAAACGAATATTTATTTAGTAATAATAACAATAATTATTCTATTAATAATAATTTTTACAGATTACTATAATCGCGAATAAATTCTATTCATAAATATCATCTCTTGTTCTTTAATAAAAAAACTAATACAAAGGATTTTCCGATATTCAAAAAAACAATAAAATTTATAAATATTCATGTTTATCATTTATTTACCTGAAACAAAAGCATATTAATATTAAGTGTTTGGATATATACATACAAAAAGGGTTGTGCATTTTTTTCTTCGCAATCGTGAAATTAACAAGAAGTGAATCGCGGAGGCGCATATAAACGTGATAGCGTGCAACGCTAATCAAAAGCACCTTTTCTTACTACTTGTATATATGACAGGCTCCATGTTTCTTTTGTAAGGAATAAAAATAAAAGTTTCGAATATGCTTACATATAATTTTTCTATTTTTTTAAGAATTCTATTTTCTTTTATCAAAAATATAAAAATATTCACCTTGTTATTTTTACATCATTAGCTTCTTTGATCACATTTTTATCTGCGTACAAAGAATTCAAAGTAGTTTTCCTTCTTAATTTAAGTATCAATGAGTTAGGCGACGGTTTGCCAGTCCATTGGACAAAAAGAAAGTATTATTTTGATGTTACTTTTTTCTTAAATTGCCTATACAAACGTCTTTATATTACGAAGTGTATCTCTATGCAATCAACTTTTCATTTTATGAGTGGGATTTTTTATTTTTAAATTTATGATTTTTACATCGGTTTTGTCATATAAATGGAAAAAATTTTAGAAAAAAAACTATTTTTATAAATTATGCAACGTCAAAGTTTAGTATCATCTTGTTTTCTTAATTTTTATTACATCTTATCACGCTTCCGCTGGGTATATTGTCCATGTATACAAATTTTTATCGTATTTTCCTTGAATTCATTAAGAAAACGCCTCCATGATATAATCACTTTTAACAAAAAGAACTTAATAAAAATCGTATAAATAATACGAAAAATCGTTATCATATTATTTCCTTTTGCAAATTAAAAAAAAGAATACCTTTAAAAATGTATTGAAGAGTAGTCTATATGATAATATCGTAGAGCATAATTAAAGCAAACGTGGCTTAGTAAAATTGAATTCATCTATTGATGCATCTTTTGAAATATTAAGCCAAGGGTTACCGTATAAAACACTTTTGTTAAATAATTTTAATGATTTGCGATTCGTTATCGTTTTACGCACTATTGTATTTTGTACATTTCACTTCTTTTATTATGCCTTGAGAGTGAACAAAAACAAATATACTGCCGTAAGCTGTGCGATGGATCCACAACTGGATATTCAAGGTGTGTTAACGCGTCGACTGACTCGGCGAAACTAAGCGTCCGCCGATACATCGCGAATGGCAGGAGAGACGCGCTGCATTACAGGCAAGAAATCGACGAGAGCAGTGCGCATACGTTTATACCATCGTCCTCGTCGTCGTCGCCCCATCGGTTCAAATAAGAACGGGAGAGGGAGCAAGAGAGACACAGATTAAATATGACTATGCGCAACGATTTTTCGGCACGTGCATTTGCCGACGCATGAGTTACTTTACTTTATTTCATTGATACCGAAGTTTATGAACATTTGTATATAAGAAAATAAAAGATATTATTGTTCTTTACTTCATAGTTTTTGTATAAAATCAATTTATATTAGTATTATTAACATTAAAAAGAAACTTTACATCGATGAATACTTTTTTAAGTGTTGGCTTATTAAACGTTAGCGCATGGTAACAAATACAAACAAAAATTAAAAATTATTTTAATTATTGAATTTTTCCAAGTAATTTTACTTGAATTTTATAATTTAGATTATATCTCATACATCACTTAATTAAAAAAATTTGATTAACGATGTCTATTATTATTTATATGACATTAATTTTTTATAATTGAATCGTTCACAAACATTTTTTAATTATTTTATTTTTTCTAAATAAATAACAAAAATTTTGCTTACCATATGAAATATATAATGCATTAAAAAAATCTATTTACACGACTACATAAAATTTAGAATAAGTGAAATAAATCATATATTATTAAATAAACTCAATGGAATAATCTTTTTATTTTTTATATTGATAAGGATGTTTTTAGTGAGATAATTATTTATTTTAATATATTTTCAAGCAATTTTTATTATTATTATTTTTAATTGAATTGCATAATCTACTATAAATTATAAGTTTTTCAAATTTATACAAAAATAAATAATAAAAATTTCTTCATTATATAATATAAATAGTACAAAATATATATATTAATTACAATTTGAAAGAATTATGGAATAAGTATGAATATAAATATACCACATATTACTATGAGATAACTTATAACAGACTTCCAATACAATATAATACTTTTTTTTAATTCATTATTTATTTTAGTTTTCTACAAGATATTGAGAAACCATAAAAATTCTTAACTTTTATAATTTATCTGAAAATTTATTTCATATACTTTTTTTAATTAATATAATTGTTAATTAAATAAGAAAAAGAAAAAGAATTAGTTTAAATATTCTATACATTAATAGATGAAATTGTACACAGATTTTTAACTTATGAAAAACATAATATAAGTATTCTAATTATTTAACCTTTGAAACTTTAATATTAAAATTAAATTTAAAACTTAATTAAAATAATGAGATGAATAATTAAATAAATCAGATAAGAAAATATTAATTATGAATAATTATTGGTTAATAAAATTCTAATACTATATTCAATAACAGTAGTAATGTGACAGTTAAACTTGAAGAGATCAATATTAAGAAAAAAATAGCATAATAAAAAATATAAGAAGTAACGAATTCCTTTAAATTAATAAATTATAAAATTAAATAATATAAATATTGATAAATTTTACATGTATTTACAAGTTTTTAAGACTGTAAAAATAAGGAACAAAATTTTTATACTTACTTAAGTAAAAAAAATATATCAGCTACGTATAAACATTAAACGAATGTAAGCAGAAGCGAGAAAATCTTTTATTAAATTTGCTTTTAAAATAGATTAAGTAAAGGTTCAGCAACAAGATTTTATCAAATTTTATTTTAACTACTTTCTACCCATAGATGTTCTTCATATTCAGTATAGAAATATATATGTATATAGTATATATATTATTTATATTTATATTAGAAGAAATATATGTATATAATAAATATAAAAGTCGACAATAAAAATGAATTGAAAAATAGTTACTCAAAAAGTTAAGATAGACAGAATTATTTTGTAAAATAAAAAGAGTATTGAATTAAATAAAGTAAGTCGTGCATGAGCTGTCTCAAAGCATTAAGGAACTGGATATCAGTACATCACCTTGACTGCTTTCCAAATAAATGAAAAATTTTTTCTGGAAAATTCAAATTGTAAATAAGAAATAAAAATTAGTGAAATAGTAAAGGAAATTGTTTCAATACCAATGAACAGCAGTTATGTTTTAATTTCTTAAGTCAATAATATTATATATTTTATTTATAATAATAAACTAAAAGAAATCGATTAAAAAAGTAATAAAAATATAAAATGTAAGATTGAAAAAAAATATTCTAAAATCTTATAAAATATTTTGAAATTAATACTAGTATATAATATTTTATATTCTTGCAAATTATTAAAAGTAGATTGAATAACAAAATAATATATTTCCTAATAAAACGGTAAGTTATTAATTTTCAATTTCTAATTTAAAGAATAAAAATCTTTTAAAATATTAAAGAAATTTTAATTTTTCTAACAATCGTATATTCGTCTTAATATATTATTACATATCATATTATATTATTATATATACATATTACAAAATATAATATGAATATATATATGTCCTTTTTATTACTTTAATTTTTCTTGTATTATCTTTAACTTATACATGCGTATTCTTTCCAACGTATAGAACTTTGTGAATAGCTCAATAGAATTCTTTTTTTAACTGAATATAATAGTATCACTCTTTAAATCTCTGCATAATCTATTATGTCATGTATAGTTTAAAAAATTCTTTTAAATATAAAGTATTAGTTTTTACGTAAAAAAAATTTGAATAAAAATTGAAATTAATCATAAATACAGTTTAATATAATATAAACCAAAGGTGTAAACGAATACAGCGAAAATTGAATCAGTATAACAAATCTAACTAGTCTTTTAAAACCGATACATCTTTTATTAAAAATTATAAATTTTAATTACACAAGTAAAAGTGAATAGTAAATAAAATATGCACATGTATAAACATTTCTCTAAGAGAAGTGTTATAAAATATATGTGTATAATTTCATACAAATAAATTCAAGTATCATAATTCTTTTTCCATAAAAAAGAAAAATAAAATTTTTGTTTCAATCATTCTTATGACAATAATAATTATGTAACAATGTTAAACTATAAAACTTCACTAGCTTCTATACATTATAATTTTTTAAATTAAAATTATATATAACACGATTTTCATTTTATTAGTAATACTTTTTATTAATACTTTAAAATTAATTTTAAAAATTTGACACTAGAAAATATTCTTTAATGATTTCAATTGTTTTAAAATTTAATTTACAAAACCTACATTTTCTTTATTTTTAAATATATAAAATACTAGATATAAATACATCAATAATTTCAAATGTAAGGTGTTAATGAAATTCAATTTCTCCGCAAGTATTTAATTATTTAATTTTGGACTGAATAAACTTTTCATTAGTTTTAATAATTTAAAAAATAATTAAACTATAATACATTTTAATATTTATTAAAATATATATTGAATTTTATATTAAAAAATGTAAAAAAATAGTAATTTTTATCCAAACGATTTTATTTTTCTGATATATTAAATTTATTGTTAATAAATTTTTCTAAGACTTAGACAATTAATAATATTAAGCAATCATATAAATTAATATTAATATAAAAATATTGTATTATTTTCAATATAATCCTTGTTTTAGGAAGTGACTTAGACTTATGAAAAAAATTAAAATTCACTTGAAAAATTGATATATATCAATACAATATCTACTAAACTTTTTAATACATAAATAATAAAAAAATTCAACTCGGAAAATAAACAATTTTTAATTTTTCTAAGTCAATAAAATCCTTTTCTACTATTTTATATTTTAGAAACATAAGTAATACAATATTGAATAATTATTAAACTTTGATAGATACGAAATACTAATACAAATAAAATTTTGCAAGCAATATCTTAGCATAGTATAATTTTTAACGTTAATTGTTATCAATTTATTAGTTTCATATACTATTTTCTCAGACCGACACTCGTAAAGTTGGGTAGAGTCCATTCATTTTCTTTTATTCGTATCATTTACTTTATTCATTATTCATTAATCGTGGGATTACCAATTTCAGAATTTTCTTATGTTTTCTTCGTTTCTTTTTTTATTACAGAAAATGATTGTATAATCATCTACTAACTATCATTAATTAATAAATTTCTGAATATAAACCAATTTTGATTCCAAGAAACTGTCTTTAATACCTTATCCATATTGCTAATAGTTCTAAAATCTCCTTTGATAAAGAACTCTAAAACCTTGTTCGGTCAGTCTTTGCCTTCATAATAGTACTGTGGGTTACGAAATAAGAGGTTAATACCATTTCTTGTTATGATAGCAACTTCTTATTATGAAAATCAACTTCATAACCTAGCACAAACTATATAATGAGGATCACAACTTCAGAATTTCAATGTTACCTTTCTGATTTCATTTTACCTATTAGAAGTCTGTTTCAATTCGTGAATATAAATTTATTTCTAAGTTCATTAAAATAATGTAATAATTTTACTTGTTGAATAAATCATCGAAGTATCATTATATACAGTAAAAATAAACTATTCAGTATGTCTAGCATCAAAACTCCAGAAAAATTTAGATATCTTTATCCTGCAGATCCATATAAGAATCTATATTATGTAGATTATAATTTATATTTCTTAATAAATTTTCATATTCATTAATTTTTATTTAAGATTTCATATACATGTAATCTTTATGTATTCATAAAGATGATGATCATAATATTGAAGTACTAAAATATTGTAGTTATAGATTTCATTTTATGAATTATATATTTATGAACTCAATATTAAAAATATTATTTTTAAACACATTAAATTATAATTTTATTATCATAGAAGAGAAGGTTATAATGCTTTTAATGTAATAAAATTAATTCATACATACATACTTTATAATGATAATATAAACCAAAAAATAGATTTATTCTAGCTTTATTAAATAAAATTATTATATTGAATTGAATTTCAAAATTTTCCTATAAATAAAAAGTATATTAAAGTAAATATGCTTATAAGAATGGTATTCATTACTAGTCTCTGAAAAATATTATAAGTTAATTAATCAATCATTTCATTTTTCATAATATAAAAAATGTATTTAATCCTGTTTTAAGTAAATAAAAATATATTTTTTAAAATGAACAAGGAAAAATTATTTATTTAAGATCTCGTAAGCTTCACAATATCTATATATTTTTATTAAATGTAGCGAAATAAACTTTGGCTCAATCATACTACCAATTTTTATTTTAGTTACTTAAATGTCAAAAAAGTATATTTGATTATTACCAGATGTTTAATAATTTAGACACTTATTCTTTGTATATAACTTTGAATTACTTTCGGTTTACACGGATTAAGTAGAAGCAAATCAGACCTAAATTTATAGATGAAACATTAAAATTACAAATAATTGCTTCAAAGGTTTACATTAAAATTTCATAAGTAGTTATAATAAGTTAGGTAAGTCAGTTCTTGATTAAAAAAACAGTACCATATTCATTTTAATGTTATATGTAATTCTATCATTTTACCGCAAAATTTTTTTCTCTTTATTTTATGAATATTTTTTGAAATAAAAATATATTAATATCGTGTGGAAAAAGTATATTCTGAAAAATGTATTGACATATATAATAAGGAACTAAAAAATTCGAAATCGACTTAATTCATATAAATTATAAAAAAACGGATCGAATATATCCTATATAATTAAATAATGAATATTGAAGAAATATTAACTTAATTATATTATGAAATGTTATATTACCAATAAAGCATGGATTTTAGAATTATTTATCATGATTATAAATTTGAAATATAAATTTTTAATATGGAGATAAAGCATAAATAAATTCGATGATAAATAAATAAATTATTTTTCTTAAAATTAAGCTTAATTATTATTAATCGAACAATTTATATTGATTACTTATATTAATTATATAAAATATTATATTTCATACTATTTCACATAAAATGCAGAAAACATTTATAAAATAATTTTAAAGTTTTAATTTATTAATTTTGTTTTATATTTTATGTCATACTATACTTTTTATATAAATTTAAAAAACTCTAATCATAAGTATCTTTCTTAGTTCAATTTTTGAAAAATTGTAAAAAATTTATATCGTTTTAATATTATTGAATTTTATTTCGAGTTCCTATGTGATCTCAGGTCAAAGTTTAATGTAATTTATTGAAGAGTAATTTTAAAGTTGACTGAAACATGATAGAATAACAAAACTGTTTTGCTTGTATAACTAAGATTTAAGGAAGTCGTACTTGGTATTTTCTTGATTTTCAGCTAATACTACGTACAAAATATAACACATCAAGTAAAAACTTTTATTTTATTTATCGTTTATCAAATAAAAGTTTTCTGCAAAAAGTCTTTAAAATTATGTAAAATGGTAGAAAACTATATATATATTCCATATATTGAACTGAAGCTGAAATTATCGTGGGTAATATTGTATCCTAAGCTTAATAACAGCATGAACTATAAATCAAAAGAAACTTTATTATGAAGTTTGAAATATTCAGAATAGTTTAAGAGAATGGAATGAAGTAGAAATAACTCAAAGAAACAATTATTGAATCTTTAGAAATTTAATAAAGTAATCTGATCGTCACAATTTTTGTTAAGAATATCAATTTTTTTAATCAAAATTCTCATATTTACTTTTATTTATAAATTGATTATACAAAGTTCTTTTGTAAATAAAAAAATTATAGTTTTATATAATTAAAAAAAAAAATCATGCATACTATTGTATTATATTAGATTATATTAAATAATATTAAAATAAGAAAATATATTTACTCCGTCAACAACTAAAAATTCTTATAAAAATACTAAAATCATATTTCGATTTTCTTCTTGTATTCATGCAAATTTTATGTAAACCTTAAAATCTAAAAATAAATAAATAACTAATTCATAGAAAATATTATAAAATATTTTACTCATGCATACGATAATTAAATATTATAATTGATAAGAATGGACCGTATTAAAAAATAACATTATACAGTAATAATATTATACGAAACAATTTTTTTATACATCTAAATTAATAATAAATAGTTATTTAAAAAAACAAATTATAAAAATTGAAATCACATAGTATTTGTTAAGATCAATTTCATAGATTAAGATAGTTTTAATTATATAATTCTAAGTTTACTAAATAATATTTAAGACTTTTCTCAAAAATTTTTCTTTATAAATGAAATTTCACTTTCTATAAGCAACAATAATTATTTCTTTCATTAATTATTCATTAATTATTCATTAATTATTGTTTATTACTTTTTATAAAATGTCTTACTAATATAATTATCTAAATTTTCTTATTTTTTATGGCTTTTTTCAGATATATTTCTATAAGTCTTTTTATATTTATTGTTATTTGTATTATACATCATAATAACGTTATAACTTTGTTACATATTCTTATTAAAAATATATTTCAAAAGATAAAAAATTAAATATGATATTAATTATATAATAATGTATCACTATATATCTTATTAAAATATACGTTATTACAAACAATTAGTTTGAGCAAAAATGTACTAAGGTATTATTAGAAAAATACAAGTTTCAATATTGATCTGGTGAGAGTTTTATACGAATAAAATTAATTATTCAACTTAAAAAAAATTTTTATATAAAAGATTTAATCTTCGTTAAAAAGAGAAAATAATATATTTATAAATTAAATTATTATACGATTTTTTACTTAAAAATTAATTGATTAATCAAAATCCAGTATTAATAAATAAGTTCAAAATTATTTTAGATTTTGATATTTCAAATATATTACATACATATTTTTAATCTTTAAGGCTATAATTAATATTAATAAATTTAATTATTATGTAATTTCTTAACCATTAGATACACGATTTCAATACTTTATTTAATACGATCAATTTACTCCATTAGAAGAATAAAAAAAATAATATTCCATAAATGAATATCTAATAACGTCATAGCTCGACGAAAAAAAATTCAAACGACAAAGATAAAACGACGAGTCATAAAATATGAAATAATTTATTGTAAAAGAAGATCATATATTAAATAAGCAAAATAGACTAAAAATTATTATGATATAAAATCCCCCTTAAATGAAAAGTTACCAGAAATTATAACGAAAATATCTATATATAATATAAAACTATATGCAATATTTTAAAATAAAATTAATTACCATAATTATTTTAACAAGATAACTGGAAATTCAATAATCAGAAGATTTAAATTTTGATTTTATGAAACACATATAACTACTATCGATTTTCTTGTAATATTAAAAAGGAAATTGTTAAATACAAGTACACGATTTTATTTCAGCTTACAAAAATACTATTATGTAACTTGAAATTTGAAACTGATCATATTTGATGATAAACAGTTTTTTATAGATACAGTATATTAAATCACAAAAGAAGTTTTATTTTTTAAAAATAATAATTATTTTACATAATTATTTAACTATTAACATTAATATTTATAATTTTCAAAAACAATAAATCATTAATCATATTTTGAAATTAAAACTAATCAGATTGAATTTTATAATTAAAAATTTATTAATATTATAATTTATTTTAAATTAATTATTTTAAATTTTATTAATATTATAAGTTATTTTATAATTAAAAATACAAAAAAAATAAACGAAATATTAAAAATTAATAATTTAAAAAAGTATCAATACAATACAAAGACAATTAATAAGTAAAGTAACAAAATAATTTAATTATAACTAATTTCAAGAATATATAGCTAATAAAAATATAATTACATATGTGTATACATATAGTTAAGTATAAGAATATTTGGAAATTTGTGCTACTCGATATTTATCCCAGTTTAATTAATTCATATTTAAATTCTGCCTGAATTAAATATCAGGCTTTATGTATGTACTATAGCAATATAAAAAAATATATCAAATAATTTAGGCTATTCGCACTTTATTATGCTCTATTGAATACAAATTAAACCTTAAATCAGATCGTATCATCTTTTTCTTTTAAAAATTTTTAGAAATCAGATTTAAGGCATGTAAAATAGTTAATATTGTATAGTAATTGAAGAACACACAATTTATAAGAATTAAATATCTATGTAACGTAATATAATAATTTTATTTTATAAATAATAATTTCTAATATACATAATATTCCTACAGCTAGAAATTATATCTGTGCTATGTATTTAAAAGATTTTGATCCGTTATATTTATTAATAATTCATTATTCATAAAATGATAAGTAATTAATTTTTATGTTCATCGATACAAACATTTATTTGAATGATAAAAACTAATTTATTTACTGGTAGTCAAAATATTATATGTAATACATAAAGATTCATTATAGAAGCAAATCGATAATATTATAAATAACTTTAAAATTGTAAAATGAAAATGTTTATTACAATTAAGCACTTGATTTCAAATTAATTTTTTTATTAAATATTTTTTACAATTAAAGATACTATTTTATTGAAAGTTAAATAAAAAGGAAATTTTAACAATCATGTATAATTTTTATTTTTTAAATATCACATAAAAAATATTATCTATTTACATTAAAAATCATATTTGTATATAAACATTATACTAGAATGAATATTAATTTTAATTAATTTTAATTAATTTTAATTTATTTTTTCCATATGTTGCTATCGAATCAATGATGACATATGCTAATAAATGAAAATTCGAAAAAAGAATAACTCATAATTTTATTTCATCAAGAATCAAAAGTGAAAACTACTTTTTTTACATTGTATATTACTCTCAATTAAATTAACCCGCCTTATTCATTTTTATATATGTTAATTTTATAGATTAACATAAAACGTTTGTCCTTTCATTATATATGTGACACTTCCATTGTTTCAAAGATAAAATTTTTCTGGATTTTTTTAATATTGAAATCAATATAAAATATTTAGTATTATCACCTAAAATCGAATAAATTCAATTGATAAATATATTTTTATTTTGGAACATTTGATAATAATTCATAATAGGCGTCTTTTTTATTTTTAAAGTTGAATATTAAAATAATCAAATATAATTTGAAATCCATGAATATTCTGTTCAACTAAACTATAAATATCTATACATTTTTTTTCTCCAGAATAACTCAGTATATTTTCAAGTATATTATTTGATATATAAATTTATATTTTATTTAAGTACATTTTTAATTTCGATTTTATGAAAAATATATATATATATTCTAAGCAATATTCTGTATATAATAAAAAAAAATAAAAAAATTATGTTAATATATTGTTTTAATTTTATAATACCTGTTGAATGATAATAATAATTTATTAATAATTTAATAAGCTGTTTTACAAATTTTGGATTCATTGTCGCTTTTCAATTGATTAAATTTTAATAATAAATATTTCTTAGAATAAATAATTTTATATAAAGTTGTTTCTATTTTTAATCTTACAATAGAAAAAAATATTAATCAATAATTTAAAATCAATAAAAATTTTAATAAAATGCATTAATTTTATTGAATATTAAATATGAATTCAGATATTGCTGGAAACTATTTAAATTAGATATTATACAAAAGAATAGAATACACTAACCAAGTTTTCTAAAGAATTAATTAATGTACCGTACAACAAAGAATTATGAAAAAACAAAGAAATTATGATAAAAAACAGAAAAAATGAACTTCAATTTTTGTTCTATTTCAATAATAAAATTAAAATAAATAACATGATACATCTACGCAAAGAAGACTTAATTACTTATATTACCTTTCGTACTTTTTTTAAGTTTTCTTCTGGTTATTTTTATTCGTTATTAATTAAATTATATTTACTTAAATTTTTAATACATATATGATTATATATTGTTGTGATAAGTTTCTATTTTTACTCATTCTTTTCGATTAGAATTAGATTGCCCAATATTAATATGAGAAGTACATGAAAGTAGTAATGTTATAATAATGGTTAAAACAGTCGTATATATAAAATCTAATATTATATTCAAAGAAATTTAATTCAAGAAAAAATGTAATTTTAAAATGAATATAATAAAATATTTATATATTAGAAATATACTTTTAAATAATATTAATAATTTAATAATATTTTTATGTTATATTTCATGTATTAAAAATAGATAATTCAGTATTATAAGAATATTAAATCTAATTTTAAATATAAATTATTTCTAATATTTATAATGCATTATCAGATTTATTGAAATTATATTTTATAAAAATTATGTAATTAAAGTCATGCAAAATCTCGTATCTATCACATTTTTTTATAGAAAAAAGGGCTAGATGTTATTTTCTGTTTCCAATAGTACTTTTTATTTTGCATTACAAAGATTCATGTATTAGTTATTCATTATCATTTTTTTAAATTATATCAATACGAAGATAAATGATAAAATTATTTTATAAATGAGAAAAATTATTAGCAAAATTTCTTATACGAAAGGTAATAAAAGTGTTAAATATAATTATCCTTTCAACTTTATGTTTTTTCCTTGATGTTAATGATAGCGCTATGTATAAAAGTATATTAAAACTTCAGTAATTTTCACTGATCTTATATACACACACAATCTTATATATATATTGCACATAAATATATTCTTTTACTTTTTAATGAAAAATATTTTATTGATATATCAACATTATTTATCTGATTTTTCATGCCAAATTTATCTGTGTAATTTCGTTTTCACATAGAAAAAAATGTATTCATGTGCATTCGTAACTAAAATTTACAATTCAATTACAGATTTTATCAAATGATTAAAATTGAAATATCATTATATTTGATTAAAGAATACTACATTTTTATAGGAGTATAGTAATGATCGTATCAAATATATTTACTGATTCATACTTTTATATAAATCAAGGTTTCAAGATTAAAACTGATATTAAATGAAACAGCTTTCAAAATATATAAATTTAAATTGATTCATCTTTAATACGAATATAATTTTTTTAATTTTCAAAATTTTGAACATTCTTTTAAAGGGTTAAAAAATAATGATAACTCTTGAATTCAAATGTTACTGCTTAAAGTTGTGTTAAAAATATAAATTAAATTATATTAAAATGTTGTATACGTATAAACGATTTATTTAAGTCAATATTTCTCATTACATTATATAACAAAAATTTCTCTGATTGACATACTTACATATATATTTGATTTCTTAATAGTTAAATTTTTTTTATTTCAATAAATTAGTAAAATATTCAAATATTTTATTAATGTTTTAAATAATAATCTATAACATTAATAATAAATAAAATAATTCAAATATTTAATAAAAAAAACTACATAATCAAAGGATATATAAAAATGAAAAATAAAATTTTAATGTACATTACATTTTTTTAATATTAAAAATTATAGTTGAGAATTTTATTCATAACAATAAAATTAATGAAAATTACTAATTATGATTAAATTCAAGGATCAAATTTATCAACTTAAATAATAAATTATGAAGATTTTTATCCAAGTATTTATATTTTTTCAATCATAAAATTCCTAATAATTTACAAAATTGAATAAAAGCAGTTACGATGTTTTGAAGTTATCATCTAATATTTTTAATTAAGGGTTATTTTTTAGAAAATAATATTTTTTGTTGTAATTTGAATGCGTATATATTGTTTTTCGAATATTTGTATATATAAAATTAATATCAGTCATGTAAAAAACTTGTATAAAAATGTATATAATACCTTTTTATACGATATTTTTTATTTATAGTTTACAGAAATTATTTAGAATAAATAAAGATTGTTAGAAATTGAATGTAAATAGTCATTTTTATATTTTTGTAAAGAATGAAAATCTTTTTAACTTCTAATAAAATTCAGTGGATACGGTATTGATTATATTAAATTTACATATATAAATTCATACAATGCTTGAAAAATATTCAACTTACTACTTTTAAAAAATTAAATAAATACATTAACACGAGGTTTAAATATTATATTTTTGTTATAATTAAATGATACGTAATTATTTTTTAAATAGAAATATACATTATTACATTACATTATTTATTACTTTGATAAGATAAATAAATCAATTCCTGTGTAAAAAAGATTTGGTAAAAATGTGATTAAGATCAATAAAATAATAAGTTATAAAAAAATTGGACGATTTAACTATCTATATGAAGAAATCTTTAGGAACAGTAAAAATACAAAACTAAATATTTATTTTTAAATACACACAGTGTCACAATTATTCAATAAATTTTATTTAATAATGTATAAAAGAATTATTTATAATTCTTATATAATATAATATCTTCTTGATAATTATTATATAAATTTTGTAAAATTTGATTTGTCTTTATATAAAATTATTACATGTCTGTGTATATATATATATACATTAAATATTACCTAATGGTAATTGTATATTTTTCGGCATTTATTGACAGTAAGAATAATTAAAAAATAAAATGACATTGGCAATTATATATTTATTTAATATCTACTAAAGCTGGATTTGTCGTAATTTTGTAATATATCAATTATTTGACAAAAAAAATCTGTGAGAAATTCAAAAGAAAAAAATAGTTCAAATATTTTCGTATTACCCGTACTCAAGTATTATTATATATAAAATGATATTATATCAATATACAAAATGTTATATGTTGTCTAGCAATTAGAATTTTAATGACTCAAAAAAAAATTAAAAATTTATGATAATAATATTCCAGAATTTTTATTTATTTATACAGAAAATATTTAATATGAAAAAAAATATATATAAAAAAAAATATATAATCATGAATATCAAATTTTTTTAGTTTTTACTAAATAATTAAATAATAAGTATATAATTAGTTGATTTATTAAAAAATTTATTATTTTTAAAATAAGTGCTTTCATTATGTAAATTAAAGTAATAGTAAACACAAAATATGTTTTCGTGATATATTATTTCATATAAATACTTTCATATTGTTTTTATTTTCCCCAAATATTTCTGGCATTGAATATGAATCCACTTGGTGAAATACTTAAAAGTTTATTAATATTACAATACTTTTAAATAATATTTTATAAGCTTCATTTTAAGGATAATGAAAAAGAGGTAAGCATCAAATGTATACATCATAATTTTATTAACGACTCTGCACAAAAAACTAAATAAAACTTGTACCAGAGTCCGCTTCTATAAAATATAATTCGTAATATAAGTAAGAGAAGCCGGCTTAAATACAAGAAGAGAGATGCTGCAAATAAATAACCATGGAATTGTTGACCAAATTCTCTGCTCTTTTGTTACTTGTTATTTATAGTAATAACGAAGTCTAATTAATTATTATAAATCGTTTTCTCATTTGAGGTATTGCTTTTTAAATGTGCCTAATATAGTCACAAATATATGAAATTCATCATATGAAAGAAAGGAAAAGAAGTAGCACAAAAAATTACGTATATCTTCTATTTGGATCAAAATCAGTCTTCTTATTTCTAAGCTAGACTCTTATTCAAACATACTTATTCAAACCCCTACATCCATGGTTCACTGTCAGTCGCCGCTGCCATATAACAACCTTAATAATTAGTAAAAATACATGTTATAAATGAAACTAGGGTAAAGATAATAATTTATTCAATAGTAAGTTCAATATATAATTCAAATCTTAAAACAACAGTAATTTCTTTATTAAAATAATATTTAAATATTTCTTTTTATAAATTGATGGAGTATGTATAATTACGGGGTGAGAAATTATAACGTTGAAAAATACTATATGAGAAAAAAATGATTTAAACCAAATAAGAGTGATAATAGAAAAGACGAATGAAATTTTCAATTGAATATGAGGGTAATCGATCAAGACCACATATTCTCAAGTGTTTTACTTTTTGAACGATTCTTTATTAATTATGCACACACATGAATAAAACCTCGTATTGTAAAAAATAAACCTATTTTTCATTTTTCTATCGATGTAATTCATCTTGATATATATATATATATATAAATGAATCAATGTTTTATATTAAATAAATACACAACAAAAACACATACATATACAAACAACGAGCTAGTGATTCTTTAAAAAAGCGCATGTTTTGATATATATTAAACGAGCGTGTATCAGTATAAAAAAATATATCTAATTATCGCACATCGTGTGCGTTTAGTATAATATAATTGGCATTCGATTTTAAATATATCAATGCAATAATATATGCACATAGTGAATTATAATTAAAATTAAAGACAATAAAATTTTAATAATATCTATCATCTCTTAAGAAAACATATATTTTAATTATAAACATTTTTAATTGATTTAAAATATTTGAAATTCAAAATTTTCATTAGAAAAGTATTATTGTCAAATAATGGTCTTAATAATAAAAAATTAAATTTAAAAAATTTTTAATATAACATAAAAAATTTTTTAAAAAATTAAATCACTCTCATCATTATTAAATCTACGTAGCAGAATTACATATCAAACAGTCAGCTGAAATGAAGATATACATTTGATGAATAAAAATAATATATATATTCCAATCAAAATATTGATTGAATTAAAACTTTTGTCAGAATTTAAACTTTCTTTTTTAATGTATCTCTGAATATGTGTCAAATTAAAAAATTATGAAATTCCTATATATTTAAAAAAATTATAAATGATCTATACATTTGCTATGAATAGTAATAATATTTTATGAATGTAAGATTTGATATTATGTTTATATTAATTATTTAAATAATTGTTTATTTACAAATACGATTTTAAATCAATACAAGAAAATTTAAAAAATATTGAATATAAAATTAATTCTTTTTTTAAGTACAAATATATATTTTTATCTTTTAATTAATTAATATAAATGAATGCTTAGAAAAGAATAAAAAAGAATTTCAATAATAAGAAAAGTTATAACCAAAAAAAATTCAACCGTAAACTTTATTGATTTTTTACAATAAGAAAAAAGGATAATTATATTATTTATATTTTCTGATTAAAAGAATGAAATAAAAAAGAAACTATTTTATCAGAATAATTTCTTGGATCATTTTACTAAAAAGAGTTCACGTAATCACACTATTAAATTTTTATGTATAATTCATTCTTTATCGATAAAATGTTATTAATTTTTTGGTTTTAAAAAATGTAATGCATTGACTTTTATAAAGATTGAATCTCATTTTTTAATTTTATTTCAATTGCCCAATTAAAAAATTGTAATAATGGTGTATAATGACTATATAAAATATCTTTATTTTATAATTAATTATGAATTTTAATTATGCATTGTAGTTGATAAACTCTAAAATAAATGTATATATATTATCCCTACTTATTATTAGTGTATATTAAAATGAATTGTTTAAAACACTTATCATTATAATAATATTATTGATATTGAATCTTTAAGCAAGATTAATATACTTCTGGATTTTTTAAAATACAATATTTCTTAATTGATTTTTAATAAAAAAAATAGTTTAAATTTACGATTACAGTTTTAGAAGATTTAATTAAAATTTATATTGATAGATTTTTAATATTTAATTTTGTTTTCGCGTTTTTCTAAATTTAAGGAATATTTTAGTTGATTATATTAAAAATTATTTTATTACATTCAACAATTTATTGTCAGCCTAATATTTGATAATTATTCCTGATAAAATTCAAACTTTACCGTATACTAAATTACACGTAATATATCTTATATGTATTAAAAAATGTATAATCGTATCAAATGTGATATACTATTGCATTCATATGGTTTCAGCATTGGTTCAGTTATCAATTTGATTAGTATTTAAGAAATTAATGATACTCAGTAAAAATAAACAAGGAATTCAATTTATTAACATTTGTTTTATGTTTAAAGATAATTTATTGAGAAATATGGAGTGGTAAAACAATTAAAAATAAGAAACATTAATTATCTATTACGTTCAATTTTCTTAATTATCTATTACAGTTAACCTATTACAAATATTCGAAATATAAATATGACTTACATGTAAACAAACCCTGAAATTATTCTTATAAAATTTTCGAAGTGAATGATTCATCATATTGATTATTTTTAATTATATTTTTTGTATAATAGGGACCTTCACTGTAAATATGTATTTACCATTTATCTTATCAAAAGTTTTTATAATTTTATAAATTTTTATTTATTGAAACACTATAGTAATATTTGTATAATAAGAATTTTTTCTTTGAATTTATTTTGCTTATTTGACTTTAAAAAAATATTATTTGATTCAACAATGGATTTAAAAATATATGTATATATTTAGATTTATAAATAAAAATAAAAAATTTTACGATATAAGAAGTTGTAATGAAAAAATGTAAAAAAACTCTTTAAAACAAATAGACCTCAGAATTAATTATTTAGTGCATTATCACAGTCTTCTCCCAACATTTGATACTCAGTAAACAAAAAAATTTAAAATTTTAAAATTATGTTTTATTATAAAAAAACTAATTATAAAATTTTTACATATTTATATATATAAAATATATAAACATATCATTAAAAATATTAATTTAAGGTGTTTACTATCTTTACAATAGTTTTAAATTTTATCATACAGAAATCTATCTATATTACATTCATTTTAAGTAATTGCACTTATGGTAACATTTTTAAAAAATTTTATAGAAAAATTTATAAATTTTAAATACTACCATTTTTAAAGAATTTTTACAGTAAATTCTTTACATTTTTAGATAATAAATTATACAGATTCAAATATAAATTTTAATACAATGACTACATGTTGAATAATAATGAAAATGGTAGTAAAACTTTTACAGAAATAACTATTACTTCAAAGATATAAAAATATGTTTTTATGCGCAATCATGTACATATCAGTTTATCTATATATTACTATTTATTAAATTTGATTAATTACTTTTGTTAAATGGAAGTATAAATATTTTATAAATTAATAAGCATTTAGGTCTGTAAATATTTTAATACTTAAGGTTTAAATTTAAAATCTTTAAACATAAATATGATTAACATTAATCTCAGGCACTTAAATTCGTTATAAAATTTTCCAGATAACAATAACTATATTATATGTATATTGTAATAATAAATCATTAATTATTAACAAAAGCTCAAACCAATTTCGTAAAATATGAAGAATCATCCTTCGTTATTAACAGATCCTGCAACTTCTTTAGGTAATAAATTTTCATTTTGATCATCTTTTAATCCCTGTCTAAGATATATAAAAATGGAAATAAAAATTAAAAGTATTCCAATGGATGCAATAGAAAATAAAATTCCATTTCCAAGGGAAGGTAACAATAATAATAAATTCACTTCACTTGCATATTCAGTTGTTAAATTTACTTCTTGTGTAAACCATATCATTGGTACATACATTTTAGGCATATCTTTAAAATATCTAAAATGATAAAATTAATTTTTATTTTTTAGTAACGTACTCAAATATATTAAAATATAATTATTATATAATTAAAACTCACGATAAGCCTTGATCTGGTTGAACTAAAAAATTAATTTGCAGGGCAGCCCTTACTTGCATTGGAATTCCAGTATCCTAAAAAAATTGTAATAATATAGAAATAAATTTATTTTATATTACTTTTATATCTACATTTGTCATAGAAATATATTTAATAAACATAATTTAATACAATTAAATAAAATATTTTTTTATTTTATAATTTCTCTGAAAATATTAGATTGAAAAAGAGTTTGTTCCTTAGAAAAAAAGAATATATATTCGATGAAAGATATTTTAATATATAAAATGTCTTTTATCTTAAAAAAGATAATTTTAATTTAGACGTTTAATAAAAATTTTACGTTATGTAATAAATTCTAAGAATAACTATTAATGAACGAATTAATTTGAAAATTGTAAATTTTGTTATATTATACATTTAATGTAATTGTTTAATATATTACTTTCAATAGAACCTTAAAAAATAGTTAACCTTAATAATTAAAAAGAATGTATAGGTTATTGAAAAATTTTAATATACTTTAAATTATATATGTAAAATTATGTAAATAATTAAAAAAATATATTAATAAAGAAATAATGTTTACCGGTTGTACAACTAATACAAATTCATGATCTTTTTTACTTGGATTCATTCCACTAATATTATGTTTGTAACTTTCATCAGCCAAATAAAAATGTGGTAAACTAACGAAAGCAGGTGCACCATATTTACATAATGAAATATTCAAAGATCCACTGGGTTGACATTCTACACCTTCGCAATAACATTTTCTAGATTTCACATTTGTTCCATTATCAAACATGTCTTCATCTGATATAAATTTACTTCCTGTTAAACCCAACCACTCAGTTTTACCATCTGCTTTTAAACTTAAAGTTCTGAAATTATATAATGTATATAATTATCTGATATCTTAAATTTTAATATTAAAAAAATATTTTAATTATATAATACGATAAACTTACGTGCAAACATCAGGTGAAAATACTGAAACTGTTTTATTGTTAAGTAGTGGGGGCCATAAGTCTCCATTGGTACCTTGCAATTTACCACAAGTTTTTGAATAGTATGGAGAAATATCGTTATATTTCCATGCCTTTATAATTCCAATATCATACATGTTATTTAATCCAGTTAACATATTAAATGTTCCATCATAAGATTCAGAGCCATTGCGCTAATAAATTTATATTTTTGAGTTACTGATTTCCAGTTTGCTTATTGAAAGAATATAATAATATTTTTATAAACAAATTAATTTATTTGATATAAATAAATAATCTATGTAATACTTTGAAGATTCGTTTTAAAAAGTATAATTATAGTAAAGAAGGCTATTTTATTCATTTTATTTTATTAAATATTAATTATATATTTATAATTTGACAGTCATCTATAAATATAATTTTCTTTCTCTCTTTTTTACTTTTTATGTATTTTTATAAATGCATTTTTATAAATAATAAATATTGTTTTAAAGAAATTATTGATATTACTTACACCATAGAACCAAGCAAATTTTTCAAAAGGAAGTTTAGTCACGTTTAAATCTACAGCAACTTTTAGTAATATATCATCATATCCATCAAATAGAAGTTCTTGTACAGATTTTGTAATAACTATTTTTTCAAGTTTTTGTAAAGCTTTACTTACAAACGTTTTTATAAATGTATTCTTATTTCTAACAGAATATGCTATCGTCTGAAAATTATATTTAATAATTAATCCAAGTATCGCCATTTTTATTAGAAGTTTTAAAAAATAACTATTTACTGCAGCAATAGGATTTAAATTTGTCACTTTATCTGCTAAAGATCCATTAGACATTGATGTTACAAAATTCCAGACTCTTTTCTGTTGAAATGTTACAGTTCCATTGTTTTCATTCCATATATTATTAACTTTATAGTCTATCTCCCTGGTTTAATCAAAATTTCTTTTAATTGTTGAACTTTGAATTAGACAATTTAAATTAGAATATTTTAAAACTAAAGTACAATATGAAACTAAAAATAAAATGCATATATATATTACATTATTCAATAGATTCTACAATATCTTTAAAATATTAATTTTCAAATATCTAAATAATATTAATAAAATTAAATGGATAAATATTTAATTGAAAAAAATCATAATCTAGTAATATTATAGATACTGAATGTTTTAATATTATTTTTATGGAAATTACAATATTTCTGAATTTGAATCATATTTTCAAATGATAAATTCTAATAATTAAATTGAAATTAAAATTAAATTCAAAATAATTTAATTTTCTTGAAAATAATTTATAAAAAAATTAAAATTAATATAGAATTTTCTTTTATATGTTTCAAATTTTTTTTTAATCAATTATATTACCTGAAAACATAAGGCCCCATTTGGATAAAATGTGGTTTCTTTCCAGTTTCATCATGATTAGTCCAATTATATAAATATATTTTTAAATACATCGGTACAGGTGTTTCTTTCCACATTTCAAAACTTGTAGATTTTGGTGATAAAACTATTTCCTATTATAAAAAATAAAATTATACATCCAGTTAAAACTAATTAAAATCCAACTAGAAAACCGATCATATTAAATATATCGCCCTGTATAATTTCAATATTTTATCTATTATTTAAAAAGTTAATCGTTAATTTTAAAAAAGAATTAAAAAAATTTAAATACTTAAAAAATTAAACTGTATTTAATATTCATATTGAAATAGTATAATCAATTAATTAAATTAATTTTTAGCTTACTTTTATTAAAATACTCTTAAAGTAAGAAGGCCAGAAAATCCCAGCAGTTATTCCAAAAATAATGCACAGTAAGCCTGTACAAACCATAATTCCAACTTTTTTTTTTATCTTTGGCATGTTTTTAATTTGAGTCTCTGATCTAAAAATAAAAATTTTTATTAAATACTGTAATGTAATATAACTTTATTGAAAATTTAAATAAATTTAAATACCAAATTTTTTTAAATATTATGCTATGTTATTTGTCTTAACATACAGTTTCCAGTTTTAAACAAGAAAACAAAAAAGGTAAAAAATAGTGTTCAGTAAATATAATTTGTTCTAATGATACTAAATTTAACAAATTTTCTAATCTCTATGTTAAAGGGTGTTCCATATTTTGACATCATATTGATGGAAATGTTTACTTAAAAATATCCACATAAATACTTATGTGGGTTATGTGCACGATGATTTAATAACTGCACTAAATAAGTGTAATAAAACTATTTCAAAAATATACATAAAATATATAAATAAATATTTAATAAATTACAACTAATTCTCCGTTTTACTTGGTAAACCAAACCATCGACTCTTTCAACTGATTTTATTATTATTATTCATGAAGTAATTCGCGAGTAAGTTATCAATTTATAATTGTTGTGTCCGGTATGTGACAGTTGTGTTATGTATCGTTACGATGTGAGTAACATCAAATATGCATCATGATTTAAATCAAAATAATCTCAAACTGAAATTTTGCATACTTATATAGAGCAGATTCAATTTAGAAATCAGATATGTTGACTGCGTGAATTATAACAATAAATATTACAGTTTATGCTGTAACTATTCTCATGTAATTTGTCCGTCATATTTAAAATTCGATGTAAGTTATATATGAACAAACAATCCTTAGGTTCTTACGAGAAAGATACATTTGTTCGCCATTTTGTGCCCAACTTAAAAGAAAATAATATATACTAAGATAGACATATGAACAATTAGTAAAAATTTCAATTAGTAAGTATTGTTAATTACTTAAATAAGTATACACATACAATATATTAAAAATATTATATCATAAAATTTCATTAATAATGAACGAAATTATTTTTTTATATAATTTTTTAACATAAATAATTGCATTTAATGAAATCAACCAAATGAACAATCTTAAACATTAAAAGTTATTGAAAAGAATTACATTAATTTAAATAAATATGATTACGGATGTTTTGCTGAAATTGTTTATTAATTATGATACTTAGTACTGAAGACCCGATCAATTTTTAATCGATTGATAATCAAAATGATTACGGTCGTTCTTTAGTAATATGCCTCAACTGACAATATTAGCGATAAATATCGAATTTTTTCTGCGTTAATACAATTAGAAATCTTTATTCTTCACGATACTTTAGCTATAATGTTATTTTATATATTAAACGCAATTTAATAGTTTAAATTCGTAGTACATAATTATTAATTAAAAGTTTTGAAATACTGCACTTTAATTTGAAAATAATTATATTATGCATAATTTAATTAATTGCTTATTTAACTATTTTAAAAAATATATAATATTTATAATGGTAATATCAGTTAAGTTCTTTATAAAATAACAATATATTATCATCTATTGCATAAATTTTTTTTGGATTGTGATCCCATATAAAGTAAATAGTAAATAAGTTTATTGAATCCATATATATTAAATTACAAGAGTCAAGTGATGCTTAAATATTGACGTAATTCATGAGATTTCTTACGTCTAAATTTTTATTCGTAATCAAACGTTTTAAGAATAAATTTTTTTATATTCAAAACAAATGATATTTATATTTTCACAAATATATTTAATAAATTAAATGTCAAGTCTTTTTGTTATAACATGAACTTTAAAATACATGTTTGGTTTTAATAAGCTATCTGTATACCTAAAATATATATTCGTTGAATATAAATGTAATATATAATTTTTTTCTTTTTTTCAATGAAATTTATATTTTTTAGTATAAGATAATGCATAATAAATTATTCGCTTTTCAATAAATATTTTTTGTTATAACTTTGTTTCTATATTGCAAAAGTCGTCCATAATTTTTTAACAGATTCGATTATTCACTTTTATCTAAAAATTATTGAATTATATATTTATTTATCATTTTATTTAATATTTAAAATCGCTTAATACATTTAATAAAGTAAATTAATTAAATTTTTGAAAATGTATTCGTAATGATAAAAAATTAAATGACTATAAGAAATATATTATGTAAATAAAAAGTAAATTAAAATTTCTGTTACTTATGTTCTATTTTGAAAAATAAATCATTTTACTAACTGATAAATATTTTATGCATCTACTTAATCTTTAAAAAATAATTTATAGATAATTTAAAAAATGTTTATTACATATCATTAAGGCTATCAACAATATACTTGTTTCACATGTGAAGGTGCTAAATTAGTTTATGTTTTACTTATAATTTCAAGAAATTAATGTTATATTGATTTAATTAACATTTATTGACTGTAATTTTCTACTATATTTATTCTATGATACACTGAAGTTCTAAAATTTTCATCTTCTATTGATTTCATTTTTATATTTGTTCATATTCTTATATTTTTCTATGAAATTTATAAATATATTTTTAAAATATTTTATAAATTCATATTCCTTGTTATATTTTAACTTCTAAAATTTTTTTACTTCGTTTGTGTACAAATTTTGATACAATTTCGTCTAATATAATTTTGAAATATTAATATATTTGTTTATTTTAAATAGATCAATATATTCAATCATTTACAATTTTTATAACAAATTCATGAGTGATTTAATAATATGATATTCAATATGATTCAAATATTATTATCGGCTATCAAATATATTTTTGTTTTAAACAGGATTTAAACTATTTAAAAATGATCAATCATTATCAATGATCAATCATTAAAAATGAACTAATGGTAATCTGATTTCACGAATAGAAGTTGGTTAATTAATAAATATGTTCTCGATTTGTTTTAACAAAGATAAAAAAATTTATTAAATAGCTGTAATAGATATTCTATACTTTAATGTAAATTTTAATGAAAAATTATCATTGTGCAGCTATTCCTTGTAATAATTAAAAAAAATATTATTTTAAGCATTGTATTTCATGATTCTTAATTTAATTAAGAAACAATTGTAAAGTTTTAAATTGTCAACCGTATTACTTCAAACGTAGTTTATTTATGTTGAATACTAGCAGTTATAGTTTTTTCAATTTTCAGATAAATTTTCAAGGAGCGTATTTTATTTTTCGTATTTATTATCAAATTTTGATTTTAATATTATATAATACTAAGATCAAATAATACTAAGATTATACTTTTCAATGATCATATATAGTGCAAAATTTAAGATTTTCATCAACAATGAAAAACATAGAAATAACGTTATCATTTACACATTAATAAAACTATTATTTAAACAAAAACTTTTATTTAATGTTATAATATACATTTTTAAATTCTATATATATATTTGGAAAAGAAATTAGTTTTATACCTTGTAAAAAATAAAGTTCTATATAATTGTATATTCAAAAAAATTTTGTTGAGTTTTAATAATTAATAATGTAAATAATTCAAAATATGAAAATTTGCAAATTGCAGGAATACATATTTACGAAATCTTAGTATAAAATTTCTTACCGGTTTAGAGTAGTTGTTCTTGTCTTTGGAATTGTACTTATATTCAAATCGTCATTTTTTAAAACAGTAATTCGAGATGTTCCATTCGTTTCGGATAATTTGTTCCTAATTTAAAAAGATATTAATTATATTTGAGAATATTTTTAACATTTTAATATTGATAACTAATTATATTTTTAATAATATATAATAATTGTGTTAATATAACAATAATATTCTATTATTTACAATTAATTTATTTGATATGCAATACATGTAAATATATAGTTGACTAAGACCCAATTTTGTAATGCCATTAATTTCTTCTTAATTTTATAAATATTTTTTCTTTATTTTAAATTGCTTACTAATATTTTAACAATGTAAACAATTACTAATGAATATTAAGTATGATATTTAACATGATTCAAAGAAAATCTTATCACTCACTATAAACACACTTAATTTTCTTTTAAAACTTAATTTTCTATTTATTAATTAATTTAAAAATTAATTTTTAAAGTTTTATTACATTATATAATATTTTAATTTTAATATTTTTAGTAAATAAATATATTTTATGAATCGTATTATTTAATCTCATTTTTAATTTTAATCAGTGATCTAACATTTTTGGAATAATAATTCCGTATAATTCTATTGAAAATTATTAAAATACTGTTTGTATATTTGAAATAGTGAAATTAAAAGATATCATTTTTTGAGATATTATATTTATATATTTATATATAGTTCTGAATGATACTACTTAATAGTAAGTTAATTAGTTTATTATTACATATTTATGTTGCAATTTTTATTTTCTATTGTTGGTATAAATAACGCAAGAATAAAAATAGATTCACAATTTTTAAATTTATATACATTATTATTATTTTAAGAAAGAAAAGATTATATATATTATTGAATAAAATGCAATTAAAAAAAAATTAAAAATAATTTTAATATAATAATGATAATATAGTTATAATATTAATACTTTATATATAATTATATATTTTCGAAATACTAATAAATTATTTTTAATAAATATGGAAACTATGAATAAAATGTGTTTCAAATTTTTTGAGATATGAATTTTTTCCTGCAACATAATTTTATTGTATATATATATTCGTTTTACGTTTTACGTTTTAATGTTAAAATTAAGAAGCCAATACCATAAAAATTGTTTATATCAAGTATATATTTTTAAATTACAATATTATTACATCACAGTTATAGTCATATTACTTAAATAATATTATTAAAAAGTCAGTATTTTAAAGTTTAAGTTGCATAGTACTAAAATATATTTTTATGTTATTAATAATTTATTTCTAATATAAAAAAGAATACCTACAAATATTTAACTTTTTAATTTTAACACTCCTATAGAAATTCTTTTAAGTAACAACTATAATTTTATTTTCTTCTTTATTATTTTCATAATTTTAATTTCTGTATATGAGCAATTACTAAAATCATTATAAGCTATTTACACGGATATAATTATTAAAGATATTAAAATAGCTGAAAAATTATAAATTTTTAATGATTATAACAGAAAAAGTTATCGATATATTAAAATTTTTAAACCATTAAAATATTTTTCATTTAAGAATTGAATAATTTATTGTGTATAATACAATGTATTACTTTTTCAAATATCGCTTACATATTACGATTATTTTTTGCTGATGCTATGTGAGATATAAAAAATGTTTAGTCATATACTTTTAATATCTATCATTATACAAGTGTAATTGATTATTAATATAAAAATTAGAAGAGTAGTATTTAATTAATATTATTTAAATCATCTAATTAAAAAATATGATTAATAATTAATAATTGCTTAAGATATATAAAAGTATCATAGCTATATATCAGTTTTATTATTCAAATTATATTTGAATATAATTGTCCTATTAGCGTTTTCAAGATATAAAAGTATAAGTTTTAATAGTCACATGTAGGTATTACTATATATATAATAATTTTAATTATTTAAAGTTTGAAAAAAAAAAAATAAAACAAACGTTATTCTAAAATACTAAAATGTTCCACGATAAAGAAAGTAAGTATAATTAAAAACAAGAAAAATGAAGTATATTAATAGTAATAACTTAAGATTACATTAACCAATTTTTGGCTTAAATATTTTGATATCATTGCACAAAGATAAATAAATTTAAATATGTCGGTACTGTACATTATAAATGAATATAGTCATAAAATTAGTAGACAATTACATTTATAAAACTTCTTTCTATGCTCTGTGAATAAAATATATAAATTTTAGCTAAATAAGATTAAATTTGAAGATTGGAATTTATAAAATTATAAGATTAAAAATAATTAAACACAGAACAATTTTAAATTTTAAAATTTTAAATGTAAAATAACATAAAATTCATTAATTAAATTTTATTTAATATTTATATTTTTATTAAAATTATTACTATTTTCTTTAAAAATGCTAATAATAATTAGTATTAGTATTACTAGTAGTATAATTATTAGTATTGATATTAGTATATATATTAGTATTGGACTACTAAAATTATGAAGATGATCAAATTTATAACAACTTTTTTATAAATTTTACGATAGTTAATCCATATATAATTTAAAGAAGTTTCCGTTTAAATTATATTTACCGTTGAATCAAAAATTGGAGAATAATATTCTTTAATGATAAAATTATAAATTTCATAAATTGGTAAAATTTTATTTTAAAAATAATTATAACATTTTAGTGACGCATTACAGTAATAGTAAATTATAGTAATTGAAATAAAAATTGCAGTACTGGCAATTAAGTATTTATTTTTTTACAGTACATATAGAAATTTATTACTTAGATAAATTATAGTACATACAATAAGTTTTTAACTATTTTAGTAATTTATTCTATTTTTCATTTTTAATTTAAATATTATACATAACTTTATATGAACCTTATTGATATATTATTAACTTTCGGATTATTATTTTAAAATTATTTATATAATACTAAAAATAAATATTATGTGAATAATCTATATTGATTTTTTAAATTATTTTTAAACAATTAAAATTAAAGTCTTTGTATTTGATAATATTTGTCGATATACTTCTCAGATTAAATGAATAGAATATTTATAATTTTGTGATAAAAGAAATATCATTTTTATTTTATTAGCTAATGATAAATTTATATAATCTTCTTAAAGAAAAATGAATATAATTGAATAAATTTTAATACACATAATAATTAATAGTAAATAAATAATTTAATATAATGCATTTCAGCAGATCAAAAATTTTTTATTTTTATGTTTGGATTAATACGTTATATTACATTATAATCTGTTAACTATACTAATTACAACAAAGTATGAAATTAATGCTAATTGAATAAATAAATTGCAATTCAATTTTAAATAAATTCGCAGACAAAATATAACACAGCTTCTACATTTTTTTAGAAAATTTTTATCAAATAAATAAAGTAAAAGTTTTGCTTAGTATAACAAATATTTTCTAAAAATTTCACTTTCTTTACCTAAAATATAAATTTATATCACCAAGTAAAAAATATTACTCTTAAATATGAATAATTTATAATATTTATAGAGAAATAAATATTACAAGAATGATAATTAAAAATGAATCATATATTTATGAACTACATTAGTAAAGACGACAAGATTAAAAATTGGAATCGATAGATTTATTTCGTTATCACGTATCATAATGCTATCATTAATAAAAAAATGCTTGATATAATTTTGTTCACTCGATTAAAATGTAATAATATGTAACATATATAATGATAAATCTAATTGAACATTTGAAACTTTAAATTAGTGATCAAATATAAAAATACATTATTAATTGATAATCATGTTAAATTTTAATTCCAGATCTAATAATTAAACTATCATTTAAAATTTACTTAATATATGAAGTTTTGAAAAATATAATACATAAATTCATTTTTAAAACAAAAATAAATGATACGCTTATGATTATACGCACAATCTTACTATAGATATATTAAAAGTGAGTAATAAGCTGTAGCATTAGATTAGCTTAGTATCTTACAATTGCCTTTGGTTATCGATGTTTGATACTTCCTTTAATTCTTCTTCTTTCTTAATTTCATCCAATTCTACACCATTGTTATCACTCATGACAAAAATAAAAAGATCACCAAACACCAGAAAAGTTAAAATTTTATTGTGCACATGTAACCATGAGTCTGTACTAAAAAAAAAGGTGCGCGTGGTATAGAATAAGACAATTTAAAAAGCTAATCTAAGGAAAACTTGAACATTAATTCGCAGTACGTATTTAAGCGATTGCGATACGATGAGTTTGAATAGGGGAGCTTCTTGAGTGTGGGTCAGGGTAGAGAGGGACTTTTTTGATCACATGCGTTCGCGCAATTTAAATGACTTGTCACGATCGTAACTGCTACGTTGTCTCCCTTCTTCTTCGTCACTTTTTATTTTTTCTTTCGTTATCTACTTAATTATTGCATTTTGTATATTCATTTAATTATTTATATCGTAAAAAAATCACTTGTTTTAATATTTTTGAAAATGAAAAACTATTTTTTTTAGAAAAATTTTCTGTTTAATTTATATTATTATATATTTTTTCCACTTAAATAAAATATAAGAAGATAAAAACTTTATAAAAATAAGTATTTTAATATATTTTGTAAAAATTATCATATAGATTCATTAAGAAATAGGTCAAAATGTTTGTGACAGGTATAGAACAAAAGTGATAGTTTTGTTATTAGATATTGAAAAAATATGTTTTTAAAACTGTAAATATAAAAGTAAGTTCTTATTTTAGGAGATAACTCTATTAGAAATATGTCTTAATTTTAATAATCTACTATATTTTATTTACTTGGTCGAATATATATTAAATTACCCTACCCCTCTGATTTGATTGAAAACTATTTTTTATGAAAATTCAAACCTGTATTCAAAATTCAAAACTGTAAATGAAAGTGTGATTTTTTTCAAGAATATTATAAATTAATTGCAATTCTAAATACAAAGAATACTATTATAATATTTAATGTAAAATATATCTTGATGTATATTAAAAATAATAATCGAAATCATTGGTAAAGTAGATTTATAACTGTAGTTACAAATCATGCTTCTATGAATTGTATTAAGTATTGCTAGAAATTTAAGTATAATGAAAAAAAATTAATTTTTTTTAAAAATTAAAAAAAATATATTTATTAAATTATTCAAAGTTTATTATTGCAAATATAATAATTATATATATAATTATAAATAAAAATTGTATTTGTAAAAGATTTTATTTGTAAATAACAAATAAAAAAGTATTTGTAAAAAAATTTGTTTGTAAATAAGAATATAAATAATTAAAAATTAAAAATTAATTAATTCTATAATTTACTTTACTTTGATAATAATTGTAAGCTTAAATATATTTATCTATAATACTACACTGAAATCTTATATATAATTTTTAAGATTTTAAATACTTTTTTATAAGAGTTGGGTTTTTTCTTTATATACATTTTTAACCGAATGATGTACTAAGTAAATTTAAATAAATAAAATTGAAATAATTCTAATGAGTCAAAATATTTTTCATAAAATAACTTTATATTATTGGTAAATCAATTCCAATGAAACATTTTATCTTTTCAAATTATAATAATTAGTTAAAAATTTAAAAATATTTCATAATAATTGAATATAGAAATTGAAATTATAAAACTGTTGTTTAGCAAATGATTTTGTTTTATAATCCAAAATAAAATTATAAGCTACATATTCAGTATTTTACATATATAAATTAATAATTTAGTTCAAAGTAAATATTTTAATAATAAAGAAACAATGTTTTAATTTTTATAAATAATTTTTATATAAATTAAGGTATAAATAGGGTATTAAAAATTACACAAACATTTGTTAAATTATATGTAACTATATATTTAAAATTATATTCTAACAATTTAATTGTATATAACATATAATAATTAGGTAATAAATATAATATAGTTTATTTTAAAAAACATCACGTATGACGCGATGCATCTCGCTGATATCCGATACCGTCTCTCACCGAAGGTACTGTTTATGTTGCTTCGTAAGTTATGGAACTAAAGGATACACTACTCATCTTAAATTATGACCTGAAATTTGAAATGAGAATTAAAGAGAAATATGTAAATAATAATGATGAATCCTTGAATACAAAAGAACTATTGAGACTATTGCTTACGCATCAACCCAACGCATCAAAATCCAGCTTTACGACAAATGAAAATAATAATATATGGAATTAATTAAAAATGAAATTAAAAATGAATTAATAAGTAAGAAAAGGAGATTAGGATTGGGACGTGAAGCTATGATATTGTTAATCGCGTTGTTGAGCAACACGAGGAGTCACATTACGGATAATCATACATCATCTTATCATTCACCATCCCGTGAAAATGAAAATATTCATTTTAATATTATTATTTTAGAAAAAGACTTTTTATTTACTATGTCTAGAAACAATTAAATTATTACTCAAAAATATAAATAGTTCTAATTTTCAAATAGTTTTTAAATATTTATATATTAAAATTGATTCAAGCTATACATTAACATCTTATTAATTTATTGAATTATTTTGAATAAATATATTTTTATATAATAAACCTTACTACAAGAAAAAATTTACTAAATAAATCCCCATAATGATTTTTCAATCTTTGAACTATTATTTGTAAGTCATTAGTTATATAATTTTAGAAAATGTATTGAAGTTTACGATTAAAGTGTATAGAATATTTAATAAATCAATTACATAAAGGAAAAATAAATTTTAGTTTTATTTTAATTAATTACCTACATATATATTTATTTATTTTAAGAATGAAAAATAAGAAATTATTATTTATTATAATATATACCAAAATCGATGATTATCGTAAAAATAAAAGAACTTTATATATTTTACAATTACACTAAATTTATTAATATAATCTAAATAGAAGGGAAATAGTTTTTTTATAAACAATATATTTCAAATGATAATACTGAAATAAAAATTATTTAAGAAATTTGATATTTAATTATCATAACATATATCAATCTTATCTTTCTGAACTATTAATATATAACTATATTTTCTATTCATATATTTATATACCTTTAATCTTAGGTTTATATATGTTGATCCTATTAAAATAACTTTTGGCATAACAATATTATTATTGACAATGTTCATTTATCCTATTTTATTTCAATTAATTTTTAGTTGGTAATTGACTTTTTTTCTTTTCTTTTTTTTTAAATAACTTTCAAATATTTTCCAACTAAATTCTTGAAGAGATAACTTTATTCATGAATGTTCCTAAACTACATGTGCATACATAAATGTATATTTAGGTTATCAAAACTTTTAATTTAATTAATTACTGGAAAAAATAAATAAATGATCAAAATCTTCTTTTTATTCTGTCTTTTTATAAATTTTTTATACACATAATTTAAAATGTCTTAACATCTAGCAGACTAATTTTCAAAAAAAAATTGAATAATATATTTAAAAATATTTTTTCTAAATGCTAATTCTATATTTTTAAATATTAAGTTAATAATTTGAGATAAAATTCTCAGATTTCAAATTAAAAATATTTCCTAAATATTTCTGTAAAATTGGAAAATGGCGAAATAAAAATCATAAAAATTTAAATATTATGATAAACGTAAATTTTGCATTTATAATTAATATATCTATAATGTTATAAGAATTATAAAAATTTTTTTAACAAAGTTTCATCTATATTTGAAATTATATAATTTAGTTAATGCAAGTGTATGTGAAAAATCATATATTGACAAACAACATTTTATATTGTTATAGCAATAAGTTTCAAAAATTATAATTTCTGTAATATTAAATCAATGTAACTTTATTTCAGATGATCTAAAAATATAACCAGGATTGTGAATTTTAAATTCATATTTGAAAATGTTAGGAAAATTTATAATTGATCATCTTTGACTCAATACAAAACTACAAACTAAATGTTTTTTGAGACCAATATAATAATAATTATTCTTTTAAAAAAATGTTTACTATAAAAAATGTATCTTTGCAAAGTATACTTTAAATAAGATAAAAATTTAATCTATAAGATATTAAAATAACTGAACTCGTAGCTGTTAAATTAAATTATATCTTGAAAATTTATGATTTCATCGATATTTATCTTAATATATCTTCAGTAAATATTTCTTTATATCTATAACTAAAATTAAACTATTCTCTAATCTAAATAGAACTTTTATAAATATGTTTTAAAAATAAAAATTATTTGGTTTCTTTTTATTTATCAACATTTATTATTTTTATAAAAGTATGTGATAATAATCATTTAAATCTTTTAAAATAAAAACTGTTAAAAGAATATAATTTTTTAAATTTTTACATTAAGAAAAAATATTTAATTATAATGAATTAAAACAATATTTTTTAAAATTTGTATCTTTTAATAAATTATGAATCTTGGCTTGTTATAATTTAATATATAGTTGTTTAAAACAAACTATTGAATTGATTTTTACGGCTAACGGACATAAATGTTCAAATATAAAAAGATAAAAATTTAGATTTTTTATTTTACTTTTTGTATATTTCAATAATTAATTAATTATTGAAAAGTTTGAAAAAATTTTAATTTAATAGTTTTTTACTCAATTTTTTTTATTTAAATATAATAAATATAATAAATAATTTACAAAATACTGCTTTTCTGTAATCATTAATTATGTATTATTAATTGTTAATTATATACATAAAATTTTAGAAAAATGTTAATATAAAAGTTTTATGTAATTTATATTATATAACATAATGAACAGTGTAAACAAAGAATAAAAATGTTAAAATAAATATAATTAATTTCGTGAAATTATATTAATCTACATTAGAGTTAATTATTATTCTTTTAATTTTATTAACAAAACTTAAAATTAAAGTTTTTTATTAAATATTTTAAATAAATCGAAAGAAAATATGTTAATTAGTAATGTAAATGTTAAAACCAATGGATAATTCCTTCGATTTATTAATTTATATAAGTTATATTTTCTCTCTATATTTATAATAAAAATTTTAGTATAAATTTTTAGAATATGAATATGTAATATATTTAAATATAATATTTAATATTTGTTTAGAAGGTAATTTTTTAGGAAATCATATAAGTTGTTATATATTTCTTAAAAATAAATTTATTGTCTAATATAATTCTATATTATAGGAATATAATTCAATAATACATATATAATATTAATCTTTATTTATAAAAATAAAAAATATTTTTTATGTTGCATATAGATAAAATTAAAAAATTTTTATGTATATAACAATATTATATTTTTTTTAATATTATGACACATAATATATTGCAAAAATATCTTTAATACAAATATTTTTAAATATTTAATCGTAATATTATTTAATTTTATTAATAATATTAAACGAGAGTAAATACTTTATACGTGAATAATGAATAAAAGAAAAACTCCTAATAAAAATGAAATTTAAATTATTTTTATTATTTAAAAATCTTAAATGTCTTAATTATTATCTTCCCCTTGTGATAAAAATATAAATTCGACACAAATAATTATATTATTAATAATATGATAATAAATATTTGTTTCAACCAAAATTATGTGTTTAATTCAGAAATAGTACAATCATGTAATTTTTATATAATTTTTAATAAATGTTATAGTATATATAAATTATACGTATTTAAGCTTTAAAAAAAAAAATTTTTTATTTTGTCTATAATAGTAGTATTGTAGAAAATATTAATCAATATATTATAATAATTATTTATAATCAAAATTGAATTTTTCGCTAATAAAATAAAATTGAAAATATGTATTATAGAATTTATCCAATGTAAAAAAAGTTTATACATTATTAGCGTTTATAGGGTAAACTTTTATATTTTATAATTATCGCAACATAGAAAATAAATTATTATAATTTAATATTCAATATCATGAATTAGTATAAAAATAACTATCTATATTCCATATAATATATACTCAAATATTTTTGACTTGGTGAAAGTATAAACGATAGTTACTTTACGAGAATTCACATTACATACTTTAACTTTCTCCAAGAAAAAGGAAAGTTTCAATACATTATTTTTATTTACTTTTTCAAGATACAAATAAATCGTTTATGTCGTTTATAGAACTTTATAAATAATTATATGTAAATTCCTCATAAAAGAGAAATGGAAGTATCATTAAAACAATCATTTTAATGATTAAAAATGAACGAAGTTTGTGTTTACATCAATAAATTGTATAAAATTATTATATATTTTATCATAAATATTTATATTTTTAAGTATTCGTATCGAGATGTCTGAATAATTAATATAAAAATCTATTCATCTGATAATAAATAAATCTTATTCGTTAAAATAAAATTTGTTTAATTCCATCAATGCTAAAAATATTTTACAAATACTAAAATACCAATAAAATCAATTAGCAATAGAAAATTTAAAAAAAAGTCGATTTATATTATTTTTTATTATACTTAAATTTCGAAATCAATAGTTTCCATAAAATTTATTGTTTGTAATAATATATAAATTAATATAAATTATATTTGAGAGAATTATTTTTTATATTTTTAAAAAAAGTAGGTAAAGAAAAAAATTCTTTATTAATTTTTTCAAGCTTTATAATTTATATTAGGATGATAAAATCAACTAAATTTTTAATTATCGCCGTGCGTAAGTGAAAACTTATTAATATTTTTTTAACTTATTAATAACAGAGTAATTCATTAAATAAAACAATGATTCAAATAAGAAATTGATTATTTCAATTAATTGAATAAGAAACAGTAAACATACGGTTTTGTAATTATAGTTTCTTGATTTGAATGCGTTCTATCGCTGAAGAGCAACTGGTAAAAGTCAAAGTCCGCAAACAAACTGCTTGGACTTTACATTGCGCTCCGTATGCTGTTTCGCTCTTCCTTGTAAGTTAATGCGAAGCGGGAAGGGGTCAGTGTTATATTATACTAACTGCTGCACGACTATAAAAATATTTATCTTTTTGTTGAAATTCGATGAACGTGACATGATAATGTATGAATTTCCATATTATGCATTACGTCTTGTAATTAATTAAAAAATTTTTTTATTGTACAATTTACAAACTTTATTCATTCGTAAATTTAAATTATACAGTTAATAAGAAATATAGTGAATGGTAGTTATATATAATTCTTTACAAAGCTAAAATAGTGGACGGAATACAAATATATAGTAAAATTAAAGCACTCTTGTTTCAATGATAACAGCATTCATTTCGTCAGTATCCTCTGATTTTATCCACGATGAATAATTGAGTGATATGAATTCTCTCTTTGCTTATTTTTTTTTGTTAATATTTTTTCTCTATCTTACATACAAAGATAACTAATTAAATAACTGAAATTATAGTTCTTTAGTATCATATATGAAATGTAAACGTATATAAAAATTATTAGACAAAAATTTTATAAAGTATGTATTGAACAAAATTTACTACAATTATATCAGCTTTTAACTAAACAGAAACAGTACTGCCCATACTGTTCATGTCTTCTTGTAATTGAGCTTTATCTCTAACCCTCGAACACATTAAACTATACTCTAAAATGCCGATTCGTATACTCATTTCGGAAATTTCACTTTTCATTTTTGAAATTGTCTTTTTTATGTTAATTAATGGAGCTGAAAAATGAATAAAAAAATGAATATATTATTATCTTATATATTATTTTAAAATATAATTCTAACATGTTTTTTATTTTCATAAATTTAAAATATTTATTGTTTTTTAAAACGATAAAATTATTCTGTGTTATATTCATAAGAGATTAATTATTTCATACATTGATTGTTAAAACTTTTAAAATCAAAAGTATACACATGCTACCTATATAAAATAAATGCAAAAAGCAAATTAAATATTTATTCGTAATAATTTTCAATAAAAAAATAGAATCCATAAGTAATCAACCAGTTTTTAATTTTTAATATAATACTATATTTGGATAAAAGACTAATACTTACTTCCATCAGTCATACTTGATCCTCTTTCATCCATTTCTTTTTTAACTTGATCTAGTTCTTCTGTAAGTTTATTTAAAACTCTAGTTCGTTCTGTGACTCCTCCACTAATATCTCTATATTGTTCCTTTACTTTAGAAAGTTCCTCCTGAACAATTAAAAAATTTAAAAATAATTTTTACAAATTGAGATGAAATAAATTAACACACTAAATCATTAGATTTTCATTTACCTGAAGAACTCTTAATTCTTGAAGCTGCGGCTCCAATTGACGATTTAAATGTATCTCTCTAGTATTTATTTTATCTAATGCTCTGCCAATATCTGTATAAAGCTTATCTAATTGACTTTTTGTTCCAGAAAGATCTTTTGCCATGGTTGAATGCAATATTTTCATTTGATCAAGATGTTCTCTCCAATCACGTGAATCTTTTATTTATATTAAATGAAATTTATTTCAATCAATAATAAAAATTAGTTTTCATTAGGTAAATTTAACTACATATTGTATTTTCTATAATATGATAGTTTAAAAAATACACCGAAAATTATATTAAATAATACCTAATTTAATTTATTAAAACATAATAAAATAATTTTAATATATTTTATGCATATAATAAGATTTTATAAGAAGTTATTTCAAGTACTAAATTATTATCAAATTTTTTAATGATTTATTATTAGTATTATTTTTAAAAGAATTTAATAATTAAAATTAAATTTAATTACAAACAAATTATTATTAGAATAGGTTAATATCTATTCTGATATTTTAGATATTTTAAATATAGGGGTAATACGTATATATAATATATACTTGTATTTAAAAATCTTATAAAATACAATATATAAAAATGTAAAAGAAAAATTATACACACACACATAGACATATATATAATTATCTTAATTAACATCAAACATTTTCTTTTGATATTTAAAATAAAATATTGTTTTATATATTTAATTAGATCATTTAACCTTGTATAATGTGTGTGTTTGTGTGTATGTGTACCTGCATTAACAGTTAATTTCAATTGTGGTAAAACACGTTCCAGCTCTAATTTCCATTCTTCGGTATCAACATTAGATTCTAAAATTTTATCTGGTTTTTGATTATTACTCTAAAATGATATAAAATGTAATGAATTTTCAATGAAACTTTCAATTCATGTTTAGTAATTAACTTACTGAAATTTCTTTGTATAATTTAGTAATATCATCTACATGCACTACATCATCATCATCTTCACCATCATATTCAGCCATCATTTCTTCTTCAACTTTTTCTAAAATTAGTTCTGCATCATCTTCTTCAATTTCTGGTTCGATAATAGTTTCATCTAGTGGAATTTGAGCTCTAAATTAAAAATAAGATATTTCATATTTTCTGAAAATTACCTTTAAAATAATTAATTTATATATTTACAACAAACCTACTTTTCCCATTTAAATTTTAAAACTTTTATGGCATAATTAGCAAGAGTATCAAGTACAAAAACGGCACGTTCACCAACTCCTTGTTTTAATTTATTTGGTGGAAATTCTACTTGAACATCAATTTGTTTTAAAAAATCTAATATTTCTGATATAGTTGAATTTGGATCATCAGATTCTTGTGGAGGATCAAAATGTTTTCCAGATTTTCTTATTAGCCAAGCAGCCAAGGAAGTAAACATATGAAATTGTTCTCCTGGATTTGTTGGCACCATAAAGTAATGTCTATGAAAAAAAATATTGAAATATTTTTAAAATACAGTTTAAGATTTATTTCCCTATTTTAAAATATTACCTATTTATATATTTCATTTTTAATTTTTGAACAAATTCATTATCATAGTTAAGTAGTTTCAATTTTTCAAATAAATCTTCCATTTGTATATAAGCTGCAAAAGACGACAAAGATGTTGATTCATCTTCAATTATAATTTTTGGAGAATCTCGAAACATTTTTAAATCTTTTTAGTATAAGTTTTTTTAAATGTTGTTGTTGATTAAAATCTGAAATGAAAAAACGTATATTATAAAATCAAACAAAATATAATTTCTATAATCCTATAAATATAAAAATTACCCATTTTTATTAAATTTCTATTTTTACTATATATTTTTAAAATTATGTATAACAATTTATTTGAATTTATTTTATTTTATTTTATTGTATTTACTAAATTTGTATAAGTTTTAACTAAAATTCATTGGAATAGTTAAATTTTGAATGAGTTGAGTTGAATGAGACGTAAGATTTACTTACCTTTAGTACTTTATAAAAGAACATCCATTATTTGGATTACCGTGAATGTTCGGTACAACCATAACATTACTAAAAGCGGATAAAAGCGTGTGCTCTAACTGGTGATTTAGTTATGTTTTGGATTTCTGTCTTTCTGTACTTTTATTTTTCTCCCTCGTATACATGTACGTAAGTAGGCCAATGATAATGAACGGTTATTGTCACGGCAACCAAGTTGAATAAAAAGTGAAAATATGTAATCCTAACTAAAGATTAAATTTACCATACATACTTAGTATGATGGTATACCTTGAAGAGCTTATAAACTATTGATCATATAATTTATAAATTTTGTATTTTTTGATTTTCTCAAATATTCTAACCTATACATAGCGTTTGAAACTAAAAATAGATTTAAAAATTATAAAATTAATTTTACTTTAAATACTAATAATAATGGTACTTTATCCTTCAGATAAGTTCGTTTAAAATTTTAATTTCTTATTTAAAAATGTATTAAAGATCCCTGCAATATTTTACCGTTTATAATTTTTATTAGTATGGTATTAAATTCATAAATATATCAAAATGGAATTTTTAATACCATATTTTAAATGAACATATAACATTAATAAATGTGTAAAAAGTAATAATAACAATGATATTAGTATGTTCTTACGTACAAGAAATTGTAGTAAATAAATATCAATTTATATACAATTATTATTATAAACTTATTACTAGTATTAATTTACAATAATAATTACAAATATTTATACGAGAAATATTTATCGTTGTAGACATTCGTAATTACTTAAATGAAATAATATTTATTGGTTTCTATTTATCTTTATTAGTTCAATTGTTAATAAAGTTCTATTCCTATTTAATAAAATAAAAATAAAAAATATTTATTGGTTTCTATTTATCTTTATTAGTTCAATTGTTAATAAAGTTCTATTCCTATTTAATAAAATAAAAATGATGTAATTCAATAAAGTATCAATTATTTAAAAGTTTGATTAAACAAATTTTCAAAAATAGAAAAAAAAATTTTTAACTTTTATTTAAAAGTTCATATTAAAAATATTTTTAATTCGCGCAATTTATTTACAAAGTTTATATACTTTACATTTAGAGGAATAAGCACTTTTTCCTATATTTATTTACTTCTAGCGGTAAATAAAAGAACTACTACACAATAATAATGTAGTAGTAATACACTATAGTTGGATAAAGGAAGAAATTGAAGTTAGTCATGTGAAAGCGCGAACGTCATTGTGAATACTGTAGTAATCCATAATACTGTTTAAGGTCTTATCTATTCTAAAATAGGTGCATAATTCAAGAAAGATCTGTTTTTGGACGATGAAAAGGCCGTAGACTAAAACATTCGGTTAAGTTGGCAATCGCGTGAAGTCAGTATTATATCAGATTGTATTTTTTTATTTATAATTTACAAGTTATTTTTACTATTGTGTATAATTGAGATTAATGATAGATCGATCGTATAATTTGCTAAAGGCCGAACCAAAAGAAATGGTATAAAAGTCATCTTCAAATTATTGGGTGGAAAAGAATCAGAAATTTCTATACAAAATGAGCTTTGTAATGGAGCAATTACTATTTGCATTTGCTTTGCTCGATACCGGTTCTCTTTTATTTCTCCTCGTGTACTTTGTATCCTTATATTTTTAATTTACTTTGTTTTTATAAAAATAGTATAGTCATTTGATATTAAAAAAAACAAATTATAATATTATTATTTCGTGTTATGTAAATTTAAAAAATTTAACAAATATATTATAACAGGTTAGTTTTATGTTATGGCGGGATAAAAAATAATCCATGCCTTTTAAATTTTCTTTGTCAAATTAAAAATATATACATATATGGTTGTGTACTCGTGTGTGTGTGTGTGTGTGTGTGTGTGCGTGTGTGCGCGCGCGCATGTGTGTACATAAATTTCTGTGTTTAATTTCAAGTAGATAAATTATGTATTTTAAAAGTAAGTTTAATAAAAAAAAACAATAATAAAGGATTGCTATAAATTAAAAAAAAATGTTAAGTATTATGTTGTTAATAAATGTCCCTAATTTAAATAATGCAAAGTATTTTCATTATTATTTTTTAAAATATTCTTATTCATAATTATATAATTTTTGTCTGTGATGACTAAAAATTTGTTAAATATTTGTAATTTTAATATAAATGTAAATAAATTAATTATAAAATTTTATATTGTAAGTAGTTTTTTTATATTATTTAAATAAGTATTTAATTTTAATTTATTTTAATTTTAAATATTTGGTAATGATGGATTCAATGAAATATAGTAATTGTATAAATATTTAATTAATGTTCAATGAAATATTTGTTTATTTTTTGAATATATAATTTAATAGTTTTTATATTCTCAAGAAATTGTTGTCAAACTTTTATATTTTGTAATTTAATATTCAATTTATTGAGTAACTAAATAAAATGTACATATATATTATATTGATAATTTAGCAGTTTGAATATTTCTTACTTCAAATAATTTAATTATTCTTATTTAAATCTATTGATAATACTAGTTTTATTGAACAGTATTTAATTTTTTAATATTATTATATGAAAAACTACTGTTTTGTGAAAATGAATATTGTTTGGTTTATTTAAAAATTAAATTTAGTACTGTATATTGGCCTTGACTTGTTAATTTAAGGTGATAACATTGTCGGATCTAGAATGTGATTCTTTAAATGCTAGACAATGCTGTTCAAGATTAAATACGGTAAAAAATTTTTATACCTTTATTATACATATATCTATTATTTACTTATGGTTTGTTTAATAATAGTTTTTATTTTGATAGTGGGTAATTCCAAAGATAGTAGCTCATGCAGTTTTATTATTTTTTCTACTTATTAATGGACAATGGATATTAACTCTTGTTAATGCACCAATGACGATGTGGCTAGTTTATGAAGTTTTTAGTACTCCTCGAGGTAATATGGGTGTGTATGATCCAACAGAAATTCATAATCATGGGCAGTTAAAAAGTCATATGAGAGACTGCATGATATATCTTGGTTACTACTTAGTATTTTTTTTTATTTATTTATACTGGTAAGTAAAAATTAAAGAATTATAATGTATAAATAAAGAATTTTTACAATTATTACTTAAAATAAATTTAATAATAATGTTTTTTTTAAGCCTGATTGTATCACTTTTAAAAGGTGATCCCATCAATCGACACGAAGAGTATATGGTGGAATTCTAGATTTTAAGATAAATGAAAATTATTCTGTGTACAAGAACTTTTTACATATAATTTATATGTTAATCGTATATGAATCGTGATGAATACATTAAACTAATCTTCTACATTGAATTGAATTTTTGAAACATAGTGTAGTACTAGTGTTGGTTTGAAATTCTTTTTGTTTAATAAGGAATGCATATACATTTTTATATGTAATTATTTTTTTCTAGTCAAAGTATATTTCTGAAAAATGAAAGAATTTATAATTTACTTAAGTTTTATAATTAAACTTTTTTTTCTGAAAATATGAATTAAATTGTAGATTAATATATATATATTTTTCAACTCTAAAAATTATGTTATTGTTAAGCAATATTTACTAGTAAATTTATAAATAAGAAATTAATTGAACAAATATTTGAAAAAAGTTATAAAATAAAAACTGTATATGTTCAGTTGAAGCAGAGCTATTTTACAAAACTTCATTCTTCAACAAACATTTTGATTAACCAAATCCACAACAAAATTTATTAGCAGAAAATACTTATAATTATAGGTACTTTTAAAAATATTCGTATTTTGTTTCTTTTTTCTGTATGTTTTTGTTTATTCTAATGTCAAACTTACAAACAATTAAAAAAGGCAATGATCAACAAAGAAACTTTCACTAACAGATTTATTTATTTCAATAATTATGTATATTTTTTCTTTTATAAATTATAAAGTGAATTTGTGCTCAAATATATATTATAATTACAGTATTTAAAATACACATAAATTTAAAAAATCAACAAAGTGCTTTATAAATAATTAATTGTATAAATAGAATAAAATTTCTCAAATATTAGATTTGGACAAATAATAATTATAATTATTAAGATTTCTACTGCATTTATAATTTAATGTTTCCCTGTATATAAACTTAATATTTGAAAATATGTACACATAATAAAATGTAAAAATAACAATTTCTAATAAATTATTTTTATATAAGATATTTTTTGCTATATTAATTTTTACATATTATTTTAATTATTATTATTTTATATAAAATACTATTTAAATAAGGATATATTAATTTTAATGATGAAAATAAATACTATTTTGTTATTTGTATAAAAGTTAGTTATAAACGTTATGTAAAATTTTATTATAATTAAACATCTTACTGCGAATGAAGTATAATATGTCTTACATAATTTAAACTACCCATTGAAAATAGAGTATTTAAATAAATCAATATGTAGTGTTAATTATGATATACATAATTATATCAAAGTAATTGATTGTAATTCTTATAAGAGTTTCATTTAGATAAATTTAGATAAATAACTTTTTTATGTTTATTTAAAAAAATGTTATTTATATATCAATTTATTTATAAAACTTACACGAATTATTTGTAATAATTCGCAGCATTAATGTTATCTTTTTATATTTTATGTCATTTTAACATGCTATAAAAATATGATATTATCCCGTATAGTTTAAAATTAATACACAGTTAAAAATATTTAAAAATATTTTTTATCGAATTAAATAGCATATATCTTGACATACCACAAATGTTAAATATGTTAAAAAGTAGGCATATTAGCTATAAATTGAAATTTATTATAAATATATTTTTTTTAATAAGATATATCTGGAGATTTGAAATAAATGTATAAAAAAATAAAATAAAAATCTGCAATGAATAATATCCGCGGAATAAGATATTTGTCCTTGAAAGCTGAGCACTTGTAACCGGACTACTGTGAATAGTATAAATACTTAATAAAAATGTGTTAAATATTTCTTAAAAATTTATGATTTTAAACGATATTGAACTTGAAAATAAATTCAAACTTTATATTACTAATTTATTCATCTTATTTCTTCAATTTTATGTATAGATTTACAATGTAATTTTGTTTAAAAATATTTATTAGTATTATTAATTATCTTAACTTTTTTAATACAGAAATATTGATAGTATTGAAATATGAAGTTTTTTTTCTGCAGATACAGTTTATAATTCTTTATTTTCTTATAAAAATTATTTTAAATTCTCAATATAAAAAAAGTCATTTAAAATAATGATAATATTTATTAATTTTATTTTACTACCAAGTTCGTGTAAATTATTTAAGTATAATATCTACATTTACTTGAAAGTAAAAAATTTTTATTTTTTAATTGAAACTATATATATACATTATAGTTAATAGAATTACGCCGATAGTTATTTAAAACTTTTATTTATATTAAATATAGTATTACGTTTGAACATATATTTTAGTATTAAAAATGTATGAAATTAGTTTTATTTATATGCAATTTTTTTATTTTATTTTTTCAATATAAATTAATTATATGAACAATAATTTTATTTATTTATAATCTTTATATAAATATACTTATATTAAAAGACTAAATAAATAAATTAGAGCTTGTAAATGAAAAATAAATTATACATCGAATAAACGTATATAAATTGTAAATAAATATTAAAAAGAATAAAAATAAAAAGAGAAATAATGTAACACCCACAAGCATCTTAACATTTATGTTATACAAATTTTTAAATATTATAAAAGTTGATATTACATTAATTTTGGTAAAGATTTTCAAAAATTAAAATATTAATTATAATTTTAATAATTTCATGCAATTTTACTCATAATTTTACGAATTTTTTTTTAATATTTTTAGTTTTTATTATGAATTTTATGTCATACTTTATACTATTTATTTTTTCTGTAAAAAATTGATACATTTTATATTATAAAAATTGTATAAAAAAATTAATAGCTTAAACAGCTTTGAATGAGAATATTAAGGTAAATTCTAAAATTTTATAGTAAAACTTTACGTGTAACAAAATAAACATATTAGGTAAAAATTAAGTAAATCTAAATCTTGTGTGTGCATTCTTGTAAAATATGATTCATTTTGTATGAAATTTATTTTCAAGTATGAAAAAAATGAATATTAAATTTTTCTATTCCTAAATTATTTTTTATAACAATGTTTTCTACTATTTAAAAAACATGTGAATTTCATCTTCAAAAGTGAAAACATATTTTGAAAGCAAACGCTGTATTATTAAAGTTTTTTTGTAATTCATTTTAAAACCGTTTAATATAAAATTTATCATTAATTTTATAAAAACTTATTTTAATTTATAATATTATACTTTTTATTACTTTTACAACTATATTTAAATACTATTTATGAAATTATTATTTTTAATGTCATTAGTAAAAAAAATTATTATCGATAAATGAGAAAAATTTATAATATGTTAATTATACATATTTATCCATATAAATACATATATATATTTTTTTTGAAAGTACGTATGACTACTATTATTTATTATCAAAAGTAACAACTTAGATAACCTCTATTAATCTATCAAAGGAAATACAAGAATTTAGAGTAATAAATTTAAAGATTATAAATGAAGTCACTATATTTCAACTTTCTTACTTGTAAATTTATGCATTTATGATTAAATTTAAAAGTTAGTATTAAGATGAATACATAAAATAAATCTAATTAAATAATTCTATTCGATAAGCTTGAATGAAATTATTTAAAATTCAATGTGATTAAGTAATATATTTCATCATTTTTATTTATTTTTAAAAATTATAATTTTTAAATAATGAAAGTACAAGAAACTGATTAAGTACACGATTTAAAATAAATGTATAAATCGAATTAGTATTCAACAACTAAAATTTTTTATCTTTATACCTCACAATAATCGATAAATAAGTAATTTTAATATTTATATTTTTCAAAATAAGAGGATCTAAGGTTAGTAGATAGGAAGATTTAGTCTACTGTAAAACATTACCAAACTTTTTTATTAAAAACTTTTATCAGAAAATTAATAATACATTCCTAATTATTTTCTTTCTTTATAATTCTAATTATTATAATAATTTACTAACATAAATAAATAAATAAATAAATATATATATATAATTTAAAAAAATACTATTTCAATCTTTCTGAAGTGGTATGTTTATAAATTGTTTTTTAATTAATATAGACGTTATTTCTTTACTTTTTTATGATTATTTTTACAATTTATAAAAATATACGAATACGAAAATTCACTGTATTTGAAAATTCGATGTTTTATATAACAAAGTGACTCCACATTTCTAATTTTGTAATTTCATAGATTGCGTAAGACTTATTTTCAATGTGTTATTCAATAATTGACTTTGATAAAAATTTCTTTAATTGACTCATAAGTTAAATTTCTAATTTACCACTAATTTAAATGCATTAGATTAGCTTTTGTAAAATTGTAAGAGATTTAAAATTCAACCTTCAAAAAAAATTATTTCATTTATAAGAATTTTCTCTATTATCCATGTTATTATAACCGAGATAATTTTTACCCTCATTGTTTCTCGAAAAATGTTCAAGTTAATCAATAAAAGGACAGCCTTAAAACGTAGCTGATTAAAATGTAAATTCAATCGTCACGAACGGTACTCAATAAAATCTAAATATAATTAACTAGGTACCAGGGTCAAAAGTAAAGAGAACGAAACAAAAACGATAGATGTATAAAAATTTAAAAGGCTTAGCTGTAATAAAACTGAAAAATGAGAAAGTACATCGCAGTTGACGTATAAATAAACGCGAATCAAAAGTCTCGTAAAATATCAGACGTTTAGTATGTATTTTCGAGGCTATGTCGCCACCTCCTTTACGCTCATTATTTCCTAAGCTACCAAAGTGTGTTTTTGAACACAGCATTTTTCGTATATAAAATCAATGCAACCTATATACGTATATTTGCTTTTAATGTACATATGTGTATATATTAGGGCATGCATATAAGCCCATGTATATATATATTCTCCCGCATACATCCTTTTTTTCTTTTACCAGCTTTATATATATTTACTCTTTTTTAAGAATAAATGCCTCTCTCTCATACATACTCATTTACTTTTTCTCCCACCCCTTCTTCTTCATTCGTTATCAACTCATATTTTTTTATTTTTCATATTTAAGTTTTGCTTGTTCACTTGACATATTTTAAATTATATTTTTACTGCAACTTTTTCTTTTATGACTCTTTTTTATTTCATTCAATATTAATTATAATTGTTTTTTCTTTTATTATTCTTATGTTCTAATTTTATTAATTGACACAATATATATATAGTGTAATTGAAGTGTGATTTTATTTAAAAATTTATGAAAGTAAATTTTTAAAGCAAGTTGCAAGTTATCATACATCATTTGAATACTTAAAGTAGGTTAGCTAATTTCATTTATTTACCTTTTTAGAACTATATGAAATTTAAAACTATTTGATAAATTCAGAAGTTAACAAAAACTTTAAATATTTAAAAATAATTTCTTCATTCGAATGAATAATTAAAGCGTACTTAACCCATTATATACATTTTTCTAAATTAGTAAATACTTTAATCAATTTTTTTTATACGCTACGTAAAAGAACTTTATAAATAATATATGCATATTTAATTGTTAATTATTAATAAGAATATTCAATAATAGATTTATTAATAAACCAAAACCTTAATAAGGAAATCATTTCAAAATAAAATAATTTCTGAAGCCTTTTCAATAAAATTAAGTATCTCAATAATTTAAAGAAATATTAAAAAATTCTTTAATAATATTTTATATAGTAAGACTATATTATTGCGTAAATATTTTATAATGCATATTAATTTAAGTTGAAATTAGATAAAAGAAATTTTATTTCATTAAATTGGAATTTTTAAAAAAAGAACATCGAATATTTTAATCCAAAAGAGTTTTTCTATTTTTATTCATACTTTTTTTAAATACATTAATGTATTTATTATAAAGATGTATTGTGAAAATATCACGTTTATACGCGGATTAACATTTTCCCAATAGTGTAGTATTCTGACCCACTAAACTGTAAAAGCTGATCTACCCACGGTAAAGTTCAGTACTGTTTTCACACCTTTGTAGACGCCGTCTATTTTTGCCGTATTATGGTGTTTTGAATCATTGACTTGGATTCGTATATGTTAATACAATAGTAGTATAATAATGATTGAAAATTAACCATTCAATCTTTTCAATTCTTTATTTTACATGTTTAGTCATTTATTTTAATATTCGTACATGTTCGTACCTGATGCGTATATTCCTGTACAGTCAACATTTCTATTTTACTTTATATTTACAATAACTCGTCTAAATTTGACTCGTTTTTCTCTTTTATCTTTGAGATATTGAGAAAAAATGTAGAAAGGAAATGAAAATGAATAAATCTTCCAACATATCTCTCTCTCTCTCTCTCTCTCCCTGTCATTTCGTCCATTCTTTTTTTTCTGAGTGTCTGTTTGTTTCTCCGATTCTTTTTTTTTCACATTTTTTTAATTTATTCAGTATTCATTTACGAATTTTTATTCAACTAATATGTGATGCTTTTTGCTTTTACATTATTACAATACTATATTTTTTTTTTCGCCTGTCTCAACTTTTTTTTCATTTAAAAGTACCATTCTAATTATTGTACTTGAAATATATTTATTTTCTTTTACTTACTTAGTTCCATGTAGTTATGATATAATTTATATATAAATATAAAGGAGTAAATTAGAATTTGATCAGATAATTGTTGATTAATTAAAGTATTGGAATTAAACATTTTTTATTTGAATATTTATTCATTACAAAACTATTAAAATACAAAATTATATGATTGTAAGATTGCAATTATTAATCATTTACAAAATTTTAATTTTATTTATTAGATTAAATAAAGACCTCGAATTTAGTCTATTATTAGAATTAAATGTGAATTAATTTATTATATACATTTTCATTTAATACAGTATATATAAAAAAAATTTGTAAATAAGTACGAATTTATACAAAAATATTTTTACAAATAAATTAGATTTAATCGATTTTTTAAAGTAGGGTACGTAAGTTCACCTGTATCATAAAAGATGTTTCAGAAATCTGGTTCTAAGATTGACCCTGTAATACTATACTATCATTTCGTAACCTTGCTACATAAATTTCTTTTATCATATAACAAAAATCCAAATAATGTTTTATTATATTATGTACAGGAAAAGTGTTTGTCCTTATATGAATTTTACTACTTTGGGTATAGAATAGAAAATTTTGTATGAACTTATTCAATTTTTTTTCAAAGATGGAATTGGGAGTTTAATAATTATCAATACTACTCAATGAAAATGATATCTTTCTTCATTTATTTTTTATTGAGCTGTTAATAGTGAGTAAACGAATAGCTTATTCTGATAAAATTAAATTAATCATATAAAATCTATTTTTACTTTTTTAAAATAAATAGTTACATTATTTTCTCTCAACTTTATTATAAATATATTTTGAATTTTTATATATTTTGAATTTTAGAGTTTAAATTATTCATTTAAATTTATTCATTATATTTACTAACCTATAGCTTTTTAACATATAAAATTTTCTTTTTATTAAATAAAAAAAATTTAAATAAGTTTATTCGACTTTTATTGTATTTTATCCAGTTTATTTTTCATTTTAATCTAAAATAATCTTCTGTCATGCTTTTAATATTTTAATTCTGTATTTATAAAAACTTTACTAAATATTGGTACATTTTGCAAGATACTTTTTACTTTTCTTAATATCGTTTAATTTTATATATTTTTGTTGAGCTTTCCATACTTAAAAATAAAATTCTTGTATTTTATTTTTATTTTTTTAGTTTGTTTTATTATATCTACGAATTTATAATTTTTTAGTTATTAAATATTTTTATTTTATAAAGAAATTTAAGTTCATTTAATGGAAATCAGGGTTTTAAGTTAATATTCATTTAACGTAATATATGTGTATACATATTTGATTTAAATTTAATGATTCTGAATTAGGGTTATAATTTTTTAACAAGATAATTCCAATTTTTTTATTAATAAAATTGTCTATTTAAATCTGGTTTTTACTAAAAGTATTGAAAAGCTGTTTTTAATTCATTAATGTAATATAAAAAAGTACAAAAAGAAATGTTCATTGGGAATTTTTCAAAAAAATTTAGAAATTATTTTTTAATTCATTAGAATATTTATAATGTATTTGAATCAGAGTAAATTTTTATAGAAATTATAAAATTAGATTGAATATTTATTTGATACATGATGTATATACGTTTCATAAATTATCACAATACCATTTATATTGGTTATATATCTTAAATGTATATTTAAAAAATTGTACACTAAATTAACGATCACTTCTGTCTTACTATTTTTATCATAATTTGATTTTTGATTATTTATAGATTTAGCGTAAAAATGCTAATAGAAGGTACTTAAATTTCTTATTAAATATTATATAATCATAAATATTACATTACTGAAAATATTGTAAGCATTTTTATAATTTTATAATTAATACAATATATTTTTATGTAATGTAATTAAATAAAAAAATATACGTATTATTTAAAATAAAAATATGCAAATATAAATTAATTAATGATAAATAAAGCAAAATTGGTTTATTTAATCAAGGTTCTCTATTTAACCACATTAGACTTCGTTTTAACTAATATTTTTTAATTAGAAGTTATTAGTCATGCGATAATAAATATACGAATAAGATTAACATAAAAAAATTATCAATGTGCTATATTCAATATAATAATATAAAAATAAAATTTTTCACGTTTTAAAAGTTTTAAAATATTTTGAAATTTATTATTGCATGTGAACAGGTTAGATAAAAAATATACGTAATTAGACATTTTATATTCAATTACCGTTTTCTTACATAATCTATGAAGTTGATAGAAATAAAATAAATTATAAAGTAATACAATAGTATATTTAACTAAATAATATATTTAAAAATGACAATTGTGTATTTTGTAAAAATTGAAGAATTCCATCAATTGTTGTAGTTTTTTTTAATATTATTTTCATAGTATTTATGATACTTTCTAATAAAATCATTGTCGATGCTCGTCATTTGACATCTTTTTTATCGTTTAAATAGTTTCAAATTTTCTGTACGAACTCATCCTTGTTTATTTTCATCTTATTTCCTAACTTAAATTTAAAACAATCTTACTATCTTTCTGTTTCAAATTTTATAAAATATACTTTCTTCGTTGATTTTTACAAGAAATCCATTGACCCGTACACTTGTATCAAAATAATACGCATTTTCATAGTACTTATCGGTTATATGCATACATAATACGAGGTACGATATATAGGAGACTGCGAAAAGTACACCTAGATCAAGTATGTACATGAAAGAGAAAGAGAGAGGGGTGCGAGAGAGCGATAGTAATAGCGAGGGAAGACCGGAGAGGGAAAGAGATAGAGAGGTGAAGCTAAACACCAGGAGGATATCAGAGCAAGTTGTGCGAGTTGAAGACGAACGTCGGTACTCGGTAGTACAAGCAGAGTGAGCCATTCTACAACTTCGCGCGCAGTCGTCGCGCTCTAGAGAGCGCCTCCTGGTGTTCACGGAAGCGGGAAAGAGAAGAGCGAGCGGCCCGCCAGTACCACGAGCAGAAATAATAATTGCGGATAAATCCGAAGAGAAATAATAAACAGTAGACGAGGCAAAGATCGAGCAGTCGTTTATACACCTGCGCCAATATACGTGTTAATAATATACGTGTTATTTATCCCTTCTTGTACACCTGTGTAAAAGTGCGAACGAAAAAACGGCGAGTGTTTTTCTCGGGGAGGAGCTCGCGGGGAAGAGGAACGCGCGCACGGGCGATTGTTTCTTCTCGGATGCGTGTGTGCGTCTGGGCCTGCGTGCATGTGCTCTCTGTTTCTTCCCACCGATGCGTCCTTCTACTCCTTCGATGCTTTCCAACATTCTCTGTGAACTCTAGTCAGGAATCAGGATGTCCGTCCCTGCGATCCAGTGCTTCCATTTTTGACAAGACGGAGCGACAAGGAGGGAAAATTAAGTTAGCAGAAGTTACGAGAGAGACCGAGAGAGCGAGATCGCGAGAAGGAAAACACCTGACGGGCTTTTCATCCTAACGTACTACATATTTTTTTCTCGCTCTCGATTGCTAGGAGTGTAATAAAGTTCAGTGAGTTGAAATTCATTATAGTTCCGCCTTTTGTTATTGTTTTTCTATCTTTCTTTTTATTCATAAAAGCGTACTATCAGTCCTTGATCTTTTATTTTATTTTGGAAACGCTGATTTACGTAAAGTAATTTTATTTTGTTTTGTTCGTTTATTTAATCACTAATTAAGTTACTTTTTATGACTTTTTAATTTGATTTTTATTGAGATTATAAAAATATAAACTCTTTAAGATTTTATAATTCTTGTATGATTTATAAACGTTAAGTTGTTATGCAAAATTGCTAGTGTATACAGATTTTTTTGGTTTCGATAAAATTAGACATTGGAAAACAATTAGAAACGGTATTTTTAAATTATGGCAGAATAATACCGTGTCTACTTTTGTCTAATTTAATTATTCTTTTATATTAAGTAAAATTATATTTGCGGAATGTTTTCTAATTAACTTCATGGACTTTTTTTCTCATTTCAATGCAGTTTAAGCATAGTTTTTATGTATTATAATTTATGGTATCTTTTTAGCATTAATTCAATGATTGGAAAAGAATGATGTAATCTTCGGTTCGCAACAGCAAAAATGTGTACCTGGACAAATCAAAGTCAGAATTGAATTAAAATTTTTGGCCGATAAGTTTTTCCTCATCTATTGTCGGTAAACTTAATGCTTCTGGATTTTCCATCTTGTGCAAAAAGAATTCTTAGGAGTTATGGCAGGTACCAAGTCAGCGGAAAATGCTGTCCAAACCAGGCCTGTCGAAATATCACAACAATTGCAAGATGGCGAAAAGTTTGTCAAGTGGGACGAGGTATAAACTTTCTTTCGATTATAGAATGATTTATAATGTATGTTTACAAAGATAAGATATATATTATATTTGGTTAAAAAACTAAAAAATTGAATAAAGTATTAAGTATTAATTGATAAGTTTTTTATTGTTTCAATTTTTTTAAATTTTTTATATGAATTGCAATGTTTTTTACTTTTATATACTATGTTGTATAAGTGTGCAGTAAATATAAACGTGTTTTAAAAGAAAATTTATTAAAGTATAGATTATGTTATTGAATTAGTAGAATTTAGTTGAATTAGTTTAAATTTAGAATATACAGTTGCAATGAGTTTTTAGATAAGCACTATTCTATTATTTTACTTATAAATAGGATTCAGGGGTGGCAACACCAGTTACTTTGAAAGTGGACAAACATGGATTTTATCTGCATTGGATAGATCAGCACAACGAAATGGATATGCTAGATATAGCTATGATTCGTGACACTCGCACTGGGAAATTTGCAAAAATACCCAAGGTGAATATAACAACGTAAAGATGGATTCTTTAAGAAACATGCTCATCTCCTTGAATAGTTAAAATTAATAAAGCACATTTAGAATCTTTATTATTTCATTATATGTATTATAGTTTTATATAATTTTAATGCTTTTTTACATGCATGCTATTAATGCATAATACCAAGACATTAATTGTAGGTAAATTATAAATAGAATGTTAGCTAATTTATATTTTATGTGTATATATTTATTGCTCATGATTTTTATTAAACATTAAATATTATTATTGTAAACTCAAAGATAAAATTTATCTATCATAGGAGGTTTTATAAATTTAAATGTTAAATAAACAAGAAAAAAGTCAAGAATATTTCAAATAATGAACATATTTAAAAAATTTACTTAATTTAAAAAAATAATTAATTTTTTATGAAAAATACAAATTAATGTTATTGTAGAAAAATATTCAATTATAAATAGAAAATATTTGAAAATTTGACTTATTTTTTAAATCTATTATATTTGTTTTATTTTATACTAAAATAACCAATTTTGTTCAAAGCATTATTATTAAGTAATTTTTGTTTCTTAAATTAGAATCGTTGCAAACAAAGAATTATTCTTAAATAATCTCATTTATTATTTATTATTACTCAATTTATAATAAAATAAAAATAATGAGTAAATTTTAATAATAAATTTAACTTTTTTATATTTTTCACAATTAAAATTTTATATTCAAATTTTAAATTATTAGTATAATTTATTATAAGATGATCAAAAATTGTTTCAATTATTTACTTTTTTATTAGTAAATATACTGAATTAGAAAATAATATTAAATAATTTATAGGATCCAAAATTGAAATCCCTTGTAACGATGGGTTCACAAGATTCTTTAGAAGATAAGACCGTTACAATTTGTCATGGTTCGGACTTTGTAAACATGACTTTCATTAACTTCTGTACAACACGTGCAGAAATTGCGCGACACTGGACTGATCAGATTCTTCACTTGGCTTATAATCTCACTCAGCTTAATATTAGTACAATTATGTTTTTGCAAAAGGCTCACACAAAACTTACATTATCTGCAGATAAATTTGGAAATATATCTGTGAAAAAGTAAGTAATAAATTTTATAATTTACTATTCGTATATATTTTTTTTAATATTCAATGAAGTAATTTATAAATATACATATACATTAGAAATAAAAATTATCAAAACAGAGTCAAAAGAAAATATTTTAAAAATTGTAATTAAAATTTTTAATTTTGAAAATTTTAATATTTCAATATGTATGTATATTTGAAAGAATATTATATAAAAATTAATTTGAATCTAACCAAAGACTTTAATTTTATTGAATCAAATGTTTTTAGTATTATAAAAATGTTTACACAAAACAAAGAAGATCGAAAGCGCGTTGAGAAGGCCTTAGATATTTCAGGCTATGCCTCAGGAAAAAACGATTCTATTTCTTTGCAAAAATTTCAGTTTGAAGAATTTTTTAATTTTTACAAGTCACTTACTCAGCGTTCGGATGTAGAGAAAGTTTTTGAAGATATAGTTGGTAATCCTAAACGGAAATTAATGTCTGTGCCACAGCTTGTTGATTTCTTAAATCAAACTCAACGTGATCCACGTCTTAATGAAATATTATATCCTTACGCTAACTCAGCAAGAGCAATGGAAATCATTAATCAGTATGAACCAAATAAACACAATGCTCAAAAAGGTCAGTTAAGTTTTGATGGTTTTCTTCGATACCTAATGAGTGAAGATAATCCAATTGTTGCCGTTACAAAGTTCGAATTATCTGATGATATGGATCAGTCACTTGCTCATTACTTTATTAATTCTAGTCATAACACGTATCTTACTGGTGAGTTTTTTAAAACACAAATTTTAGTTTTAGATAGATTTAAACAATTAAGCACTGAATAATAATTTGAATTTTTTTTAATGTTTAAAGATTTTTAATAAATAAAATAGCAAAATTTATTAAATTATTTAATTAAGGTTTTTTAAATGTATTATTGTCTTTATAATAATATAAGAAAATTTTAAATTTATAGGACATCAGCTGACTGGTAAAAGTTCTGTAGAAATATACCGACAATGCCTGCTTGCTGGTTGTCGATGTGTTGAGCTTGACTTTTGGAATGGCAAGTTTGACGAGCCTATTATTGTTCATGGGTAAATATATTTTATTCTTTACTGCAGACTTATATATATATATCATAAAAAAGACAAGTCTTAAAAATATTTAATAATATAATGTCAGATATTTTAAATTTAATTTTAACTATATTGATATTTAATTAAATTTAAAAATATTTTTTTATTCATTTTAATTGTATATTTTTAAAGTAGCATATTTAAATTTAACATTTCTACAATATTTTTATTATATATAATATAACTAGTTTTGGATTATTTTATACTTAATTAATATTAATTATTTATCATATAAAAATTTTGTTAAGTGAATTTGATTATTGTTAGAAATTGAATGAAATTTATTTACATAGATTTTATTTATGCTAGATATACATTTGTACCTGAAATATCGGCTCGAGATGTAATTGAAGCGATAGCTGAGAGTGCCTTTAAGACATCTGAGTATCCTGTGATACTTAGCTTTGAAAATCATTGTAATCCCAGACAGCAAGCAAAAATTGCCCAATATTGTCGAGAATACTTTGGAGAAATGCTTCTTGATGCACCTCTTGAATCCCACAAAGTCAGTAATAATAAAAGTGCTTTAGTTTTACTAGATTTTTTGTAAAATATATTACTTCATTTTAATTAAGTAAATTTTAATTTACTTATTAATTAAATTTATTTTTATTAAAAAATTATTATTAATTATTCAAAATGTCGATAAAATATTTTATACCAATTTAAAAAATTATTTCAGAAATTTTTATTAATGTTATTAATTACTATTAAATATATATTAATTTAAAATTATCTTTATAATTTTTAGTTAGAACCTGGTCAGCAATTACCACCACCTGCTTTGTTGAAGAGAAAAATAATAATAAAAAATAAGAAAAAACATCATCATCATCATCATAAAAAGCATCAGAAAAAACAACAAATACAAACTGAAGGCATAGAAGAGGGTATTGAAACTAGTGAAGAAAATGGTAGTGAAAATCAATCAACTAAAGGAGAAAATGGTCCACCACCTGACATTATTCCGTTAAGTGAAGTAGTAGATGGGATTGTAATAGGTAATGGAAACGGTGAACATCAAATAGGAAATGGAGAACTCCATCCACCTATGTTGCAACAGCGACAGGGTAGCAAGGATAGTACACAAGATGATGATGGTTATTTTTTTATTTTTAAAGAAAAATTCTATTTATTTTCATTTGTTTATTATATTAATTTTTTTTACATTAATTTATTTTAAATAATTTATATTTATTAATTTCAAATAATATTAATAATTGTTTCAGATGATGAAGATGAATCAAGTACTGAAGATGATGAATCTAATGCAGAAGATATTAAATTGCGACTTGATGATAAAGTATCAGTTTCTGATAAAGCAGCTGCTGCCAAGGAAACAGAAGCTGGAGCTGAAATATCAGCATTAGTTAATTATGTTCAACCAGTTCATTTTAGTAGTTTTGAATCTGCGGAAAGTAAGCATCATTTTAAAATTTTTATATATTTTGATATAAAAATTTTATAGCAAGTATTTGAATTATTAAAAATGATAAATTAATTATATATATATATATTATATTCTTAATATTAAATTATAATATAAATAAATTTATAGAAAAAAATCGGATGTACGAAATGTCGTCATTTGATGAAAAACAAGCGACAACTTTACTAAAAGAGCGTCCTCTAGAATTCGTCAATTATAATAAACATCAACTGTCGCGAGTTTATCCATCTGGTACACGGTTCGATTCAAGTAATTTTATGCCTCAAGTTTTTTGGAATGCAGGTTGCCAACTTGTTGCTTTGAATTATCAAACTTTAGGTAATTTTTTACCTAATATTTATTTGTCTTACGTTAATGTATGAACGTACGTCAAATGTATATATTATTTTAATTGTAAAGTATCAAGTTCAATTAAAATAAAAATATATTAGATGTTATAAGTATTTACATACTGAATGTATGCATAAATTTTAAAATAAAAATTTTTTTATACAATTTCAGATCTTGCTATGCAATTAAATTTGGGTATATTTGAATATAATAAACGTTGCGGATATTTATTAAAACCTGAATTCATGCGCAGAAAAGATCGCCGATTAGATCCCTTTGCCGAATCAACAGTTGATGGTATTATTGCCGGAATGGTTCATATTCATGTGATATCAGCTCAATTTTTGACAGACAGAAGAGTTGGAACCTATGTAGAAGTTGATATGTACGGTCTTCCAGCTGATACTGTAAGAAAGAAGTTTAAAACCAAAATCGTCCCTAATAATGGCATTAATCCAGTATACGATGAAGAACCTTTTGTTTTCAAAAAGGTCAGTTAATATTTTTAATTTATTGAAAAGACTAATAAAGTAAGTTTTCTTTAAAAAAAATGTTCAATTAATAAAAAATAATTATATACTAATATAGACAAATAATATCTGTTTGTATAAATTATAAATTGAATTTTTCTTATTTATTTTTTAAAGTATTAGAGCGAAGTAAGCAAAATAGTGTTAAGATAGAAAGTTTTTTACTTCAAATATTCAAGTTTCAACAAAATATTTTAATTATCTTTATTTATTAGTTAATAACTTAATGTTTTTTTAATTAAAATAATAATAACATTTCTATCAACTATATGTCTTTTTAAAGTGCTTTTTAATTGTTTAAAGATTATACGCACATTTCAACAAATGATAAAGTCAGTTATATTAGTATATGAACCATTGTTTATAAAATAGGTAGTTTTACCAGAGCTGGCGTCTATTCGAATAGCAGCTTATGAGGAATCTGGTAAGATGATTGGCCACCGGGTTTTACCTGTCGTTGGTTTATGTCCAGGATATCGACATGTAGCTTTGAGAACTGAGTGTGGACAGCCACTTCCATTAGCTAGTTTATTTTTGCACGTTATCGTTAAAGATTATGTGCCGGACAAGCTAAGTGATTTGGCAGAAGCACTTGCCAATCCAATAAAGTATCAAAGTGAACAAGAGAAAAGAGAAGTGCAGTTGTCAGTACTTACAGATGATATGGAAGAGCCACCTAAAGGACATATTGAGGTAAATATACAATTTATTTACATCAAATTTAAGTAAGAAATAAGAGTCAGTAACTAATCTGCGTGTATAAAAATATTTAATAAAACCAAAATATTAAATTAGATTAAGATTAGTTTGTAGTTGTTTATAGAATTAAATCTCAAGTTGCTGAAATTAATTCAAAGCACCGAAAGTTAAAAGTTTAAATTATTTAAAACTGGTTAAATTTTTATTAATTTTTACTAAGAACTCTTGTTCAGATTTTTTATTTTTTATAAATATGATTAAAATAAATCATAAACAAAATATTTTTTTAAATTACATTATTCAAATTTTTTATTGTATAATACGAGTTCAAATATTTTTATAATTAAGAATATTTTTAAATTAAATCTTATGTCAAATACATGTTTTAAGTATTCAAATAATATTAGCTTATAAGTGTGTATTTCAATAGAATTATCTGAAACATATTTTAAAATAAGTTATGTAATTTAAATTTTAATAATAAAAAATAAACTTTTATTAAATATTTATTAATCATGTAGATTTTTATTCTTTTTATAACATACTGACTTTCTAACTACCTGTTATAGATAAAAGAAAAAATTAAGGAAAAAGGTGGTAGTGGACCAAGTTCCTCTAAACCAATTGTGAGTTTGGTAATGGTTTATGATCTCTAGTTCGAAGATTTTATTGAAAACTAATATTTAGAATCATATTAATAATTTTTTAAAAAATTGTTGTAAGAAAAGTTATAAAGTATATAAATATTGCAAACATACATACATACATACATACATACATACAAACAAACATACATACATACATACATACATACATACGTACATACATACATACATGCATACATACATACATACATACATACATACATACATACATACATACATACATACATACATACATACATACATACATACATACATACATACATACATACATACATTACATTTACAAGATGTACAAAAATTGAATTTTATTTCTTACTATTGTTGTAATTAAAAAATTTTCACATTGTTGATTTAAGATTTTTTATTTGAAGCTTAATTTTTTTTAATTGAAAAAATTTCTAAAATAAAATTAATTTATTTAGTTTTTATAATACCGTTTATAATAATATAATACAATATTTTTTGTAATTACAATAAGAAAAGGTTTTACAAAATATCATAATTTTTTTTAATTTTAATTAATTTTAATATTATTTTTATAAATTTAAAAAGGTCTTGTTTCAGATAATTGTAATACCATAAAAAATGCAAAAGATCATTGATAAAAATTATAGTTAATATAAGTTTGTTTTCAATGAAATGTTTTATATAGAGATAAATGGATATAAGTATATTTTCTTTTGAAATTTAAATTTCTTTATCAGGAGGAAACTGGTAAATCAAAAAGAGTACAATCGATAGGTGAATTACCTGGCCTAATGCCAGCCATAGGAAGTCCACATGGAAGGCCGTCAATAGGACTCATGAGTACATTTGATTCTCAAAAACTCGAGGATGGAATATCTTCACTTATGGTAAACGTCGTTGATGCTTCTTCAAATAAAAGTCCTCTCAATGCCAGTATGAGTGAGTATTTTATACTTAGGGCTTAAATATAAAGAGCAGTTTCTAATGATTTTTAAAAAAGGTTCATTTTCTATAGTATCTGAAGACATTATCGCTGAAACTTTAGATAAACTGATGGAAAATAAACTGGTTAAAGAAAAGAAGTTAGAGTTAGAAAAGAAATTGGATTCATTGAGAAAGAAACAAGAAAAGGTATTGTCTTAATTTTTTTAATATTTTATAATACAACTATAAATAAACAAAAAATAATTATTATATTATAAACAATAAATTTTTAATAATTTATAAAAATTATTTAAATATTTTCGAAAATATAAATGGCAATACTGATTAAATAATCGATTTTTCATTTCTTATAAGAAAATTTTCATATAAATTCACTAATATAGTGATTTTAAATACGTTTATTATAAAACTGATTAAAGTTTTTTAGATACATATAACAAGAAGGTTTTTTCTTTTAAATTTACATATTTATGAAGAGTTTTTCAAATTTATTTTTAAATTACTTTAACAGTGATAAATGTTTGAAAAATGTTTTATTATAAGTTTATATAAATATTCACGTTTTTAAAAATTATTGAAAATTCATAGATTATTTAAAAAAATATATATTCTATAATGTTTATAATACAAATAACAAATAATTCGTGCATTATTTTATATTTGAAGTGATATATTTGAATTACACTTTATATTTTATAAAATGTTAAAAATATAATAACACATGTAGTTAAAGTATATATTTAAATTTTATAGGAGAAAATGCGTGTCCAAACTGCAAAAGGGTCCCTTGATGGAGAAAAACAGAAATCAAAGTTTTATATGAGTCACAAATTAATGCAATGTCTTTCTAGCAAAAATATGTACGTATAATTATTTTATTAAATCTACGTCTATAAATTTAAAAATAACTATGAATATAATTATTCAATCTATTATTAATGATTTTAAAATATAAGAACATAAGTGGTATCCTTAATCATGTAATTATATATTTTGAATGTTAGTTTTTCTAGCGAAGTAGGTCTCAGTACTTTGGCTATTCCTGAGACAACAGAACCTGCCGAGATAGATAATCACGAAGGTAATGACATGTCACCAAAGGGACTCCCAAGAAGTCAGAGCGAGCGTATGCTCGCTGTTTGCAAAGAACACGTTTTACAAGAGCGCGAATTACAGGAAAAGTACCACGAAAACATGTTCACTACGGTGGAAAAAGTAATGAAATCATCACAGTCTAGTCAATTGAAGACGCTCCAGGCCCTCTATGAACGCGAGACAGCGGACGTTAAGAGAAAATTACAAGCTAATAGACACGAAGAGGTATATTTTATTTATTACATCGAATAAATGCTTATTATATATTATATTATAAATTGACGCACGCACGCACGTACGTACAAACACACTAGATTAATGAATACGTAAACATTTTTGTATTATTTGAAACAATATTTAATAGTGAATGAGGACATTTATTAAATTAATTAATATTTTGTATGAATATGAATTTAGATTTTATAAAAATAATCTTAAAATCATAATTTATCTTTTTACACAAATTAAATTTTATTTCGAATAATATACCGTATATTTTATCATTTTATAAGACAGAAAACTATATATTTGTCGAATTTTCGATATATCACAGTTAATATAAATTAAATATAAGTATATAATGAAGTAATAATATAATACATAAGAAGTAGTAGGAAATAACTAACTAATTTATTAAAAGCTGAAATAAATGTATATAAGATTCGGATAATTATGAAGTAAGAATATGCCTACACATTTTTTATTTTAATAATAGGTAAAACAATTGGCAAAAGCTCATAAAGATAAAGCTGAGTTTGATCGTTTGAAGAGAGAAGTAGCTAAATCAACTGTTGAAAAGGGAGTAAATGAATGTACGAGGCTAACTAAAGTATATGAGAAAAAAAGGATGGAGTTAGAAAAGCAACACGAAGATGTACGGCAGAGATTTGAAGAAGAAAAAGCAAAGGTAAGTTAAAGATATGCTTTTTCTTAATACATTCAAACAATGCATGTATTTAAGCATAATAGCTGATAAGTTTTTATGTAAACTTTTGTAATTTATCAAATGGTTTAGTTTAAAACGGTAAATTATATAATACAAAAAGTAGCTACATAAATTAACATTTTTAATCAATGTTTCACAGAGAGAATTCACTAGTATTAAATTTCTTGCTAGCTTATAGACATGTGTTTTATAAATCTATAAAATAGCGATGGTTTGTTTAACTAGTTATATTATCAAAGGGTAGATTTTGTTAGTTGTAAAACAGAAATAAGATTTAAAGTGTTTTTTTGTAAATCATATATTACATAATATTTAATAACATTTACACCAAATATAGGACTGAAGCTAAAATATATACAATAATAAACAGGTTATGAACGATCATCTATTGTTTATCAATAATTTTTTTATATTTTGAAATAAAAGCTCAATGAATTTAATAATTTCTTACAATTTAAATCTGCCTTTAATTACAATATATTTTTAAAAAATATTTTTAAATTTCAAGAATTAAATTATTATAATTTTATTACGAAATTTGTAAATTAACTGAACAGTTAATTATTATTTAAATTTTTTCTTTGAATGAATGGTAAATATTAAAAATATATTTCAATAACAGGTTCGAGCAGCTCTACAGATGGAATATAACAACCGTTTTAGCAAGCTAGACATGGATGACTTAGATTTATCTCCAACGAGTGTCAGTCCTGGAGTCCCTGAAGCAGTTAGTGAAAAGACTTACTAGCAGGAGGCTACTGGACGTTATCGTTGGTTAAAATGTTTCCAACGTAATAAACGTCAATAAAATAAATATCTGAAATTTCGAAAATTCTTTAAAATATAACAAAATCATTGTTATGAAAAAGATTTTCTTTTTGTAGTTATGAAAAGCTCTGAGATATTATCCCACAAAAGAAAAGCGTCAGAGTGATAAAATGAATGAAATAATGTAACATTCCGATTGTTTATTGAAACTATTTTTTGAGTGGACGAAGTTATTAAAATATCCTAAAGACATTTAATGAAGAAATAAGATGTGTTTATCTTCGTATTTCCATCTCCATGATTTGAAGAAGTGACCTGCGGAAACGAAAGTAATGTGAGTGCTTGTAAACACCACTTTTTAAAATTACGAATAGCATTCACAGTATTAAATAACAATAAGAAAGCATAATATATATCGAGTTGGAAAATAAGAAGCAAATAGAAGAAGTAAGATATAGGTTGAGAAAGAGGAAAAAAGAGAGAAAGGCTTCCGATTTTATTCACATTATGGGTATGTGATTCTAAATAAGTGTAATCTTTTTAAACTATAACTATTAACCTTGTTGTTATATACATAAGGCGTTATATTCTCCAATAAGCTAATATTGATAAATTTAGCGAACAATTTTATCGAGAATAAAAAAAATATTCATTCATGAAAATCCAAAGTAATAGACCTGAGTTGAATCTCACTGGCCTAGAAAAAAACTGGATTTTTTAAAAGGTTGGATAAACAAAAAATACAGTGTTGTAAGCTTATATTCTTTGGAAAGAATGTAAGTTAATTTAAAGAAAGTACTTTGTATGTTCTATTTGAGATAGAAAAAAGAGTAATTTGGACTTGTACATTTTGTAAATTATATTCTCATTAAAGAAGTTGAAGAAAAAATACAAGGAAAATCGTGCGCCTCAACTTTCTGCAATACAATTCTTCCAAGAAATTTTTTTTCTATAAATAAACAGGGAAAAAAACTTTTGATATTTATTGAAAAGAAGTAAAAATTAAATAATTTAAATAAATTTGCGAAAGTGTGAGTGAACACGGTATTTAAAGTAAGTCAACGTAGACCACTTTTTTTCGAGAAGACAATCATAAATGTTACGTACGCAATTATTTATGCGACTGTAACATTTTCCTTGTTATTATTAATTCATACAACGTACGTATGTATAAATTAACATACCTATACAATATAAAATAAACTACATAAACTATAGATATAAATAATAGGATTAATGGAGATAATAATAAAAATAATAATTAATTAACGATAAAAAATTAATAAATGCTATATTATAGCCGTAATTATACAGCATAAATGCAGTACGAAAATTTGAAATTTCTTCGTCATTATAAATGTACGGAAGAAAAAGAATCCGAAAATAAACTATAGCGTAATCGAAGCTAAAGTCATCCCAGTGACGACGCGAACCCTGGAACGCCATTTAATGTTTAATAGTTTGCGAAATAAAAGCGACAATTAATATTGTGCAGTTAATATAGGCGCGACGCGTTGTGATATTAATGGATCTCAAAGCAATCATAAGATCGCTATGTAAAAGTTTAAATTTAGGCGATTTGCTAGAGTGAGATAAGCCATACAATGAGAAATAGTTGAAAACATGTTTTCAAAGAATTTTCTCAAAAAAATTCTCGTTTATTATTTCACTCAAATAATTGAAAAAAATTGGAGTTGCTATTGATTTCCATTTTTAGTAGCTTTTTAATCATAAGATTTATGTTTTATTAAATATGAGCATTTTTGTATGTGGCAGTAATACTTGAAAGTCGATTATACTTTATACATACTTTTTTATATTATGTAAAGAAATTTATCTTAGTTTTTATAGATATGATTTTGTCTCAAATACAATTTACTAAGCACAATGTATATTTAATTTATATTAAGCCTAAAGTATGTATCATATATAATTGAGTAATATTTTATAAAATATTAAATGAATTTGTCATACTCAGTAATAGCACAAGGTCAAAGCGTAGTTCTTTGCATATAAAAGCAATACGTTGTGATTTAAATACGCTAATATATTGTTTATGTCTGTACTATATGTCAATTATATTTTTAGGGATTATTTATAACATTTTTTTTAGTCTAAAATTTAATCTTTTATTCATACACATATTTTATGTGATTTATTTTTACAATTGTGATAATAATTATTTGTTACTGGGTATGTCAGTCAAATTGCAAATATTTACAAATATAACGTTCCTGAATTCTTTTTTTAAACAAAAATATTAAATTACATGTATATTTTTTCGCTTAATAGCGCTAAAAATAAAAATAAAAATGAAAACGATTGTAAATTCTTTGCTACAAGTAAAGACTCAATGAACTTTATTGGAGTTGAATTGTTCATTTTGCTTTCATATGTATTATACAAACTGAATTTTGAAATTAGCGTATTTCCATCGCTTACAAAATAGTTTTATTGAAAAAGCCGTTCTAGTTATATAGTTAACGATCAAAGCTAGATAAAAATACGAGATTTTATATATAAAAGGTATAATATGTATATTTAATGTGACATGCGTACACATATGCGATGTTTGTTAGATAAATAGATACGACATAAGTAAGAAAAAGTTTAGATAGAAGATTAAAATTTATCACGTTCTTGAATCATCAGCGAATTTTTTCTTATTTTTGATATATCAATTTTTAATAGTCAATCAAGATGAAAATCTCAATTGTTTGTTATTTTATATATTTATTGAATCTATTATTCAAGTTCATTATTGCTCAAGAATCAAGAACGCGAAGAAACTTTCAAATGGAGAAATAATAGATAAAATACCAGGAAAAGAAAAACGATATTTCAGTTCTTCCAATTGCAAGTGGACTTCCATACGTAATCCAAAGGTTAAATATTGACCATCCTTACATATTGGTTCCTTCTCTCTTCTTGGTATTTTTAGTTTATGTATATAGAATATTCAGATATTATTAATTATATAAATATTATATTCTGCGTTAAATTATTAAATGTTGTTGCTGTTGATGTTGTTGAACGTTTAGATAGACGAGAATGATAACTACTTTTATTGTCATTTCTAATATATAATGTAAATGTAATAGAGCTTATCGTAAAGGTTGATTCGTTGCTATATAAATCTGCATTCGAGCAATTAAAAGTAAAAATATTTTGATATTTATGAAATGATGGTTCGCAGTGACTGATCTCGATTTAGAAATTTAAGTTTTTCATTTATTATTATTTCTTATTTAATAATATTATTAATATTTTATTTGTTTATACTATTACTTTTTATAATTTTTTTATATTATATAAATTCAAAATTGTTATTGTTAATTTACTCTGCCTATCATTTATTATTTGATAGTATGGAAAAAAGTCAAGAAAACTAGTCCTTTTGATAACAAAATGGTCAGTCGCGATAATTTATAAATTTTATTTTAACTTATTTTTAAATAACATCGGTTGTATATGCATTTCAAGTTGGATATCGTTACTATTTATGTTTTCTTTTTTTTTTACAAGAAAATGCATTTTTTCGAAATAATTTTGCCAAATAGAATGAAAAATAATAAAAATTTTTAATTTTAAAGACAAATTTTAATTAAATTTATAATATTTAACAAGATATACATTTTACTTTTTAGCACAGTAGATACCATTGAATCTCTGTAGTGCGAATATTATACTAAAAGAAATAGAATGAATTAATTAGAGATAATTTAGCGTCATAGAATATGTATATATAAATATATATATATATACACACACCCCATATACACATATATACAGTGTTTTCCGTTTCATTTGTAGATAAGTTCTGAATTAAATTAATAATATTTTATTGAAGAATAATTACTTTTTTATAAAAAAATTAAAATTTGTATTTTAAATACTAAATTTTATAATTTAAATTTAATAATTCTATAAAAGAAATTACAAAACCTACAATTTTCATCAAATACATAGACTTAAAATTATGATTCAGAAAATAATTATAAATTACTGTTAAAAAATATATAATTTAAAAAATATGTATAACGGTTTTAAAACTTTTATTTTGAATAGAAATATTCCATTACAATATATTTTATTTTTTAAATAGATTTAAGCTTTTGATTATAAGTAAAATACCCAATTAATTATAAAATTATTATAAAACAGGGAGTTATCTATCAATGAAATAGATTTATAGTCACAGGAGACTTGTGTGCATTATGAACATGATTAGAAGTAGCTTTCGTAATAATGCGCCAAAATCAATTATAAGTTAAAATTCGTAACTTATGTCAGTATATATACGAAAAAAATCTTGACGTTTTGAAATATATATATACATCGTGTTTTTTTACACTTATATTTTTATGTTAACATATAATATAATTCAATATAAATAGTAAGCTTTATATTTCTGCATTTTCGTATATCTTTTTGATTTATAAATATACATCAATTAGTAATAGTCAAAATATAATTTCAGTTTTTTTTTGAAAATTTGGAATATTTTCATACGTTTACAACCTGAATTTGTATTTTTAATTTTCTTAAATTTTATCTTAAAAAACTAAAATTGATATAATAGTTTTTAATATTTTTTTTATACTTAAATAAGATTTTTGAAAATTTCTAAAATTATTAATAGTTATATAAAACAAGATATATTTATTAACTTATATATTCTATTTCTAAGATTGAAAAACATTTTTTAATATTAAAATTGAAAGAATGTATTATTTTATTATAAAAATAAAAAATACTTAATATTATTAGCAATAAAGAAAATAAAAAAATTATTATATTACTTTTAAATTATTCGAATTAAAAATAATAATAAATTCAAATTATTTTTAAAAGTAGTTTAAGTTTTAAAAAATTTTGTATATTTAACAGTGTGAAGCTATTACAAATTTTTAAAAAATTCGTTATTCAATTATACGCGAAAGCTATAAATATAAGATGTTTTGCAATTATTCAGGTGTCACTGTTGTATTGCGTAAGAAATACCAGATAAACTTGTATAGACTATTTTATTTCATTATATATAACATATGTATAAATGTTTGTCAAAATGCTTGTTGTTGCATTGATTTTACATTTTATTTTGTATAAATGCTAATTATTGTCTTCCTGATATGTGCAATTTTTGACCTATTATATATTTAAAATAGTTCCAAAATAATATGTAAGTACGCAGATTCGTTGCGTTCATTCCTTTCTTCCGTAATTTTTTACGCGTTTTTTGAAACCTTACAATATGTTATTTATATTTAATCGGCATGTTTATTTGATAAAGATTTTTTCTTATAATATAATCAGTAAAATATCAAAGATTTAAAAATATAGTTGTTTGTTTTTCATATGTTGTCATTACGTTGAATGCATCAAGTGTGTTTTATAAATCATTAAAAACTAAATATATAATTAGGACTATTATCTATTAATACTTATTTGTTGATTATTATTTTTTAGTATTTCTAATTTAATATTTTAAATTTTTTTATCTGAAAATTGTAAATGAAAGTATAAGTAAGTGTTTAGTTTTTTTAAATTTATAATTTTTAAATTTTTAAAAAGTTTTATCGTTATTACTATTCTATATTACTTATTTTATATAGAAAATTGTTAAATCATTGTACTATAAATCAAATATTTCTTATTAATTATAAATTCATAATGTTGGCTATATATAATTTTAATCTTTTAATTAAAATTATAAAGCAATTTATTCTTTTCAAATATTTTTCATCAATAGCAAATTTTAGATATTTAAATTTTGCTGATTTTTTAAAATTTTTTCTAAGCTTAAATTGATATTAATTTTTCAATAATGAATACTATAATAATTGTTAATATTCTAATTACATGTATTCATTTGTTTACGAATTAAGGTTGTATAAATGAAATTTTTTCCTTGTATTAAGTTTAAATGTTAAATAAAAGAATAAGCATCTTCCGCTTCTATGTAATACATTACTACTTTGTTTATTATTATTATGACAATAATTCAATTTAAAGTAAGTTAATAAAAGATTGTTTAACTTATATCGTTTTCAAGAAATACTAAAAATTTTAAACATGTAATAAATGTTTTTAGGTATACGATATATACAAGATTAATTTTAGGTTGTTAAATACGATATTCGCATGAATAATCGATATATGACGATTTTGTTTCTTTGATTTCAAAATATACATATGCATATATGCCAAAATACAATTATGTAATAAACAAACTTTTAAACTCTTACGGTTTATAGTGATTTTTGTAAATTTTTTATTTTTTGCATGTTTCTTAATTTGAATACACACACATGTATAATACTTGAGGCTCGCGCTTTTATAGTTGGTTTTTGTTAATTATATATATATATATATATGCATAAATAGTGTTACTATCGAAAAATGAAAAAATTACCCTTATGTTAAATATTTAAGTACCTAAAAATGTTAAAAATGATAAACATGCTATTAAGCATACATAATATATAATATTGTACTTATCAATTAATATACATTGTATGCATACATATTTATTGAACGATGATGCATGAACAAATAGTTTAGTAAAAGTATTTTTTTATTATACTCTAGAGAAATGTTTAATTCATATAATTTTATAAAATTTGTAATGTATACTTTTATTATAGAAATTGTTTACTTGTTCGTATAAAAATATTATATTTGAATAAATACAATACTTTACTCTTAAATTAGTTAATTTTTGATAATTTAATAAAATATAAATTTAAAATATTAAATGAAACACTAATCATGAGAAAAATGTATAAATTTTATAAAATATTTTAAGAAAAAAATATTTGTATTTTATATTCATGAAATCATGTGTATATAATAGCGATTTAATTTTTTTTTCATATAAATTAACTTATTGTGTTTTACGAAGTGACTGTCTAATCCTTCTCTCGAGTGTAATAATTAATAATTTTACTATGAAAGTACTTAATAATAATAAAATCAATAATTCAAAAGCGAGACATACAATGATTTTCCAATAATACAAGCAATTTTTCGTAAAATAAAATTCTATTGCACTTACGTATCGTTTAATATTTTTCTCTTTAGTTCCTGTCTTTCTTCTCTTTTTTTATTTATCTTCTAAGTATTAAAACACCTGAAAGTTGAAAACGTATTTTGCCTTTATGTATTAGAGAAATTTCTATTAGGCTTTTTTTAACTTCTATGCAATTCATAAATACATGTTTATATAAGTATCGTAAAGTTTATACTAAACACATATATTATAAAAATTGTTTCATTTGGTTTTGAATAACTTCATATTAATTTTTGAGTTTGAATTTTTGAAAAAATTACCAAGTTTTCGTAATTTGAAAATTATAAGTTTTTTATTCGATTGAATAATGAGAAATGAGTTGTAGTTTACTATATATTTTTTACAAAAAATAAGGTATATTAAAAAAATAGCAGTCAATTTGTAGTTATTTTTTAATAATTGTAATATTTTAACACTTTAACTTTTATACTTTCAAAAATTATAAAAATAAATATTATTTTTAACAAAGATTATAAGATTTTTTAGAAATTCAATAAAGAATAATTTTTATTTACATACATCACTTTTAATGTAAATTATATTTTTGAGTTAATATAAATTTAATAAATATTGTATAATAAATTCTAACAATAGATTATTTTTAATTTTTAAAAACTATTAATATTCATATCTAATAAAATTAAGTTTTAAATTATTAAAAGATTTATTTTGCTTAATTATAAAATCACCGTCTTATAGTAGATGTATTCCAGAATATGGTATTATATATTAACAATCCTAAATTTATTAAAAATCTTTAAAGAGATAGTAAAATAAAATAAAAATTTGTAGCTATAATAGTAGAATAGAGATATTTTTTATAATTTCTCAAAATCAAAAAATTTATATTATAATTATTTAAAATTTAAAAAATATTTTCATATAAAAAAGAAAAAAACTTTACGTTATAGACTTCAAGTATCTCTAAATTACTATTCCAAAAACCTTGTATTTTTATATTGCTTTTTGCACATTTAATTTTTGTAACAATAAGATTTTTATGTTATTTTTAGACTTTTTTTTTTAACTTACATTATTAAATATAAAATTTTAAATCTTTTATGGGAATACTCATTCATTTATAATAAGTGAGATATCGTAATAAAATTAATGATAACTACGTTCAATACGGAAGAATACAAAAAATATATTTTTCAGATATTCTTTATTAACATTAAGAAAGAATGCAAATTAATTCTTAGTTTTTAAAATTAATTTTACGTTTAAAGAAAAGTATATAAATCAATGTATGTTTTCTAAGTATTTTTTGTATCAATTTGTGGTTTGTTGGAGAATTGACTTTACAGCAAATTACTTTCTCAATATTTTTTGTAATTTAAGTTCATTTATAAGAAAGATATCGCAAACATTCTTAAACTATCATCTATTAAAGAATATTAATGAAAAATAGTATTCTTCTCTATTTTACTTTATGTGATAAATCTAAAAAACTTATTTATTGCAAATATAAATGCAAATATTATTATAAATTATGTAGTACATTTGTATTTCATTGAATAAAATTATGAATAAATAACGCTTCGTTCAAAAGAAATATTTTATCATAAAGACAATTTATTAAATTACTATTAAACATTATTATAAGTATTATATTTAATTTATGAGCAGAGAAAAGTATTAACATACGAAATAAATCTTAGAAAAGTTTCCGCATTATTTTGCGTCTATTTTACGTTTATTTTACGTATTATACTATATATATATATATATATATATATATATTTACATGTTTGAAATTTCATGCATTCTTAATAAAAATGCTACTTTTGTTTCGTAACCATCGAAGTATATAACAATTCGTCGAGAAAAATATGCTTGATTTTAAAAGTATAGAATAAGTATAAATATTTTGGAATCGATTGATTACAAATATCTTCAGCAAGAATTGAGTCGATATTAGTTGTATAGGTGAATCAAAAGAATTTACAAAAAATATAAAAGAAGATCTTAAACAATGTTTCGATAAAAATTTATAGGTAAATAAAGGATACAAAAACTTAAAAATAAATGATAAAAAGTTCATTTCATCTAACGATCTCTTCTCTGACTCACTTGTGCCTTGCCCTCGATAATTATTTATTAAATGTTGTTCAACTGTGCGTGAAAAACAAAAATTGTATTATTTCTTTTGCAGAAAAAATTATTTATAATGTTCGATGTCGCTTATAATGTAAAATTAATATTATACATAATTCGAGATATAGCTAAGTTAATAATTTATTAATGAAGCCACAAATTTCGATAATAGGTTAAAATAATTTTTAAGATAATGCACTCATTTTTTATAATAATTTGAAATAGAATCATTAAAGTTTTAAATAACATATAATGAAAATGTCGATAAAATAAAAAAGAGAATTATCTTTTACGTATATATTAATATTACATATATATCTATCTATCTATGTATTATATTTTAAAGATAAATTGAAATAGTACACTTTCATACTGAATATACGCAATAAATATAAAGAATCTATTGTACAGATTCTTTCCTTCTATAGATTTCATATATAAAGATATTTAACGAATTAAAAAATTTTTCAAACAAAATAATATTATATAGTTGATTTATTTTATCATTGTGATAGATAAGGTATAAAAGAAAATTAAAAAGAAACTAAAAAATAGAAAATAAATAGTTAATATACTTTGAAACATAAGATAGAGTTGTATTGATTAATTTACTATAATAAATATTATTCCTAAACTAATCAAATAATTTAAATTAATTATAGATTCTATCGTGTTAAATATTATGTACACTATTTTTTACCGTTTTGATTTTGACATCTTAAATAATTAAAATTTTCTAAAAGTAAAATTAGAAAATAATTTATGTAAGAATTAATTAAGTTAAAAATGGGTGATAAAATTAATTGTACAATGAACTATTACTATTAAAAAACCATAATTTTAGTTACAATATTAATATATTAATGTTTTTTTATAGAATACAGATATGTTATTTGTCACGACATAAAATAATAAATGTTATTGTTTATTAAATTTAGTTATAAATGAAATTTAATATTCTTTTAAGAAATTAAAGTTTTAATATAATACTCTTATAACTTTATAAAAATATATATTAATTAAGTTTCTGGATAAAGATTAATACTTTCATTAAAATTAATATTTATAATTGTTATATTAGAAGGTAGTTATGTATCTCCTGTAATTTTTTAAATAAGAATCATTCTTATTTTATCAAGGAAAATTTTTTCTTATTGTTAATATACAAAATTTATATACTTTAGAATTGATATAAGTATATAGGAATATACATATACGTACGTTTGCACACACAGTGCTTCATATATAGATGAGTGAATGTAGATATGTGCATTTGTATGCTTCTAAACCCATAGGCATATATATCAGTAGATATTTAAAGTTTTTAATATGAACTCTGATTTCTATAATTTTGTGAAATAAATTTTTATATAATGGCTCATACTAATTTTTAATCTTTATTTTTAAAAACACTTGCAATTCCTGTTTTAAAATTATAGAAGTGTTTATAATTATTGAGTATTATTTATATCAACTTACTGTTGATTCAAATAGGTAACTACAGAAAATGCATAGTTAATTTCATAAAATTTTTAGACTTATATAAACCAAGTAAAAATATATTTACTATCTATTACAATATTTATCTCACAATGAGTTCATTCAGAAAAAGTAATCGTGTTGTAATAAATTTCTTAGATATCTATAAGTTTAATACATTGATGATTAGTGTAAGCGCGCTTATTTCGATTATTATTAGTATACGTAGTGCTGATAAATAAGATATATATCGTCGAACTAAGAAGAGGATACAGTATAAGTTATACCTCGATTCTTAAGTAACAAAAATATACATTATAACTGAATAATAGAAGCTCTATAACACATACAACAGTAAAAGAACATATGATTTTATGATATAACTAAACCGATATCTACGAGACTTAGAAAAAATTTTTCTTGAAGTATATTATATATTTTAAAAATAAAATTGTTAAAATATGCTATATTATTTTTAAAAAATATTTTTATATTTATAATATTTACAATATATTTTATTATGAATTAATATGTATTTAATTCATATTTTAACCAAAGAAAATCTTTTTTTTTAAAATCACATAAATTTATTATAATAACATGTAATTCATCTTTAAATCAAATATACTACAGTTCACTAATAATTTTATTAGAATGTTCAAGAAAAAATAAAATAAAAATAAAAAATAATAATAATTACATTTTTTTGAAAGTCGCGAAAATATACGACAAACTTGTCTAAAAATTAATAGTATTATAATAACTAATCACACTTATTATAAAATTGTATTTAATCACAAAATCGAGCTTTTTCGATTAATGTTTTTGGAGTTTTGCAAGGTAATTAAGATGTTTGATGACATTGAAGCGAGAGTAATCGAATTAAGGAAAATTGGAAGTGTCAGAAAATATACATAATCCATCGAATATGTTACATAAAATAAAAAAGACTCTGTAATACCTTGTGTGTATTATTAGGATTTAGACTATAGCGAACCAACTGTTATCTACTGACTGTGAAAAATGAATCATGATTATAACACACATTAATAAAATAATGATATTCTGTAACTGGCTATACTGCAATGTAAGATCAAGGAGCACAGATAATAAAATAAAAATTCATGTTAATCTTAATACTATTTCTATTATTATAAATCTGTATTTAAATCAACAAAAATATTTGAAATAATTATTTTATTTTATAAAATAATAAACTTCATAATTTTATTTCATATAATAATAACTTTATTGTAAAGAATTTGTTTATTTTTATATGTTTTAATTTTGTAAATCATACGATTTTAATCGTATATATGAACGTTATATTTATTTTATTTCTATTTATTAAAAAGATGTAGAGAAATATATAAATTAAATTTAATTGTTAATAATATAAAAATACAAAATATTATTTAATTACTGTACAATAAAATTCCATGCCAGCTTAATCGATCAAATTAATTTTATTAACTGATTTTTTGCATTCTAAATAGTTTTTTTATATTAAAAAGGATGAAAATATATAATTAATATAAATAAATATTCGAACGTTTAAGATATTTATAAAAATATATTGAAAATCATCATTGTTAAGAATTATGGATTCATAAATTTTATAGAATTAATTACAGGAACTAATTTAATTTAATTTATCACTAAAGTAAATTTCACACAGACAAGGCGCTTATATTATTTCTTATTCAAATTATTTATTTTCACTGAAATTGAGAGTTGGTTTCTTAAAGTATGCTATCAATACGCAATATCTATCGAGTATTTTACGTTCACCATTTAGTTCGTTATCTGTGTTGACGAAAGAAATTTTTGTACTAATTATCTCACGTAACAGATCATTAACAAACTTTTGTTTTATATCATCGGGCATTCGTGCAATAAATGGATTGATGGCCTCCACATGTTCTAGAAAAAACTTGTGTTATTGAAAAATTAATAAAAGTGAAAAATTAAAAAAACAAAAATTGATTTACTTTTTAGTATTTGTATGTTTTTATATAAAAATGTTTTTTCACGAAAACTGCAATGTAGAACTTCAAAACCTGATTCTTCTAAAATTTTCTTTAATGTAGCTCTTGGATTATCGCAATTTTGAAAATAAGGTATATATTTTGATACGTCCTTAAAAATAAATTTACAATTATAAATACTAAATTATAAATTATAACAATTATAAATACTAATAATATAAATAAAATTTATACTATTCATATAATTGTCTAAAAACATATAATACATTGATAAAGTAAATTTTACATAGAGAGGCCTAAATATAATTAGTATAAAATTTAAATGTATCAATAAATTATTTTTGATTAACTTATTAACTTATGTTTGCTTATTTGAATAATTAATTTATTATTAATTTATTAATTTATTAATTTATTAATTTATTTATATAGTTTATTCCATATCATTAGTAAAATATTTTTAAAAAATTTTTGTTTAATATTTAAAGATGTTTTTTTCCAAATTTGTTATAAATATATATTTTATTTAATATAATATTTGAAATCTTTACCATAAATATTTAATAAATTTGGTTACATTAAAAATTTTTATTTAAAAACAAAAATTTTTCTACCGTTATTAATTTTTTTTTTAAATAATGATAAGAAATTAAACAAAAATAAAAAATTATTCTAAAAGCAAAATTTATATAAAATTTTTTTTTGAAAGCAAATTTAAAAAATATTCTGAGATTATAATTTGAAAAATTATATTTATTTATATTTATTTCTTTCGGTAAAGATATTTCACAATAAATCTTCCGATTAAAAATAGATAATGTGATATCCAGATATGACGATTAAAAATGAATTTAAAGATCAGGTAAACTCATTTCGAGTTGATTATTTAGAAACGAACTACTAATCAAATTTTTAGAGGAAAAAAAATGATTGGAAAAAAAAAATAAAATTTTAGAGGAAATATTGAAATAGTTTTTATTTCTCGAAACAATTTCGTTATCAAATTTTATAAGTTTAAATATCAGGTACAGCTCAAGTATATACTAGTTTATGAAACAAGATGGTTCCTAAATAAATACATAGACTTAAATTGTATTTTTGTAGGAAAGAATTTAGTAATATAGATAAAAAAAATTTTATTAGTTTTTAAATAACTAAATAAATAAAATTTATCGATGATAATATTTTGTTTATCAAGGAAGAAATTTGAATACAAAAGAAATGTTAATTATTTACAGAAGAAAACATGTTTAAACAATTAAAAATGAAATGTTTTGTTTACATTAATTTAAAAATATTCTAGATGTAATAAATTTTAGTAAACTAAAAAATTAGGCTACCAAATAAGATCACAATAATGATAAAAATGTTGACAAGATTATTTAAATACAGTTTTAAATAGTATCTTATAAAGCAAATAATTTTCAAAAGATTATGGATATTAATTTAAATATTCTTTGGATATACTTATTAAATGTTTAACTTTTTAAGTTCTAGCATATTTAAAAATTTAATACTAAAAAGAAACTTTGAGTAGTAACTGAATAGAATGAAATAATTAGAAATTTAAAATGAATTGTGTCAAATGAAATAAAAGAATTTTATAACTTAAAAAGTCACTAAAAAATAATAAACTAAAAATTACAAATATTTCTAAGTGTTATAAAAAAAAATATATCGTAAAAATCTAATATATTAATTGAAGAAAATAAATTTACTTTACGTTAAATAAATTAAAAAAAAAATGATAAATATATTCATAAAATTAAAATATTAAACATAAGTAAAATATAAAATCATATTAAAATATAATACAGGTTATAAAATAATAGAACTCAAAGAAAATTTATAGAAAGACAAATATTTCATCCTGGAAAGAATTTAAATTAGAAAATAATAGAATCATAACTGTATATATTATATAATAAAAAATATATGTAAACAATAAAAGTATTTGCAAATCTTACTGAGATATGGACTTCATAATAAAATATTTTTAAGTTATTCAGAATATAGTATAATATAATTAATGCATACTATATAGTATACAACAAATATTATCATTTAATACCAGCATAAAAATTTATGCGATATTCAATAACATGTTACTGAATTTGCAAATATAGTAAGCAGATAGATAAAAAGATGAACTGTAAAATGTTAAGTGCACATAAAATTGTTCATAAATAAGCATTAATTAACATTGATTAATTTTTAAAAACTTATGTTATGATTATATACATTTGATGAAAGAGCATCATTTATATAATTCATTGAGTTCTAAATAGTAACTAATATAAAAGATATGTATTAAATAAACTGAAATTTTACACATAATTACCAAAAACGAATAAATATTCTAAATATTTATACACAATATAGAAGACTATGATTCTCATATTTATAATGTTTTAAAAAGTTTTTCAACGTTAGTTGAATAATAATAGTTTAAAAATACTTATAATTATTAATTAAATTATTCACAAACCTTTTTTTTAATAATTAGTTCATTATTATTTTGAAGAATGGTATAAGTAAAAATGTTTAGATTAATAATATAAATAATGTTTAAACATTAATTGATTATTATGTTATATTATAATCAAAGTTTTCATTTTATATATAAGAATAAAAAGTTTTTTTTCCATAATAATATTTCTTAAATTAGATACTCAATTTTTATTTTCAGAAATTTTATATATGTAGTTTCTTTAGAAAAAATATAAATATTTATAATAAATTTTTAATGTGAATTCTTGTAATACAGTTCTTGAAATCACTATTTATTATTATTTATCAAAGAATTTGAGCAAGTCGTCTCAAAAAATATAATTTGAAGTAAATCAATAAATAAATAAAAAAAAAATAAATTTAAATTGAAAACTCGAAAGTAATATAAATTAAATTTTTTTTATTACAATGGTAGATTATATTTTTTTTTATAAAATTTTAACCTATACTATAAATTTATATAATAAATACTGTTTTAAGTGATTTTATTTATAACTGCATGGTTTATATATTTAGTTTCTATTTCATGTATAAATTAAATCTATTTACAATATATCATTTATTATTGAATAAGAATGAAATAATCATTTAAAATTATACCTTTGATATTATATTCAGTTTATGTTATAATCCATTTTGTCTTATTTTATTACCTTCATGTAAGGCTTATATTGTAGATTATCGTGTAGTCTCAAATAACTATCGAATCCATTATTGCGTGCTAAAAATAATACTAAACTTTTTCCTCCTGGACGCAGTAATTGATAAATATTTTCAAACGCTCTCCTAAAAAAAGATAATAATAAATAAGGTCAAGAAAAGGATGCTACAATAAATTTTTACTCTATTAAATTATTTATTTATAAATGATATAGTATGTTTTAATATTTTTAAATATTTTAGTTGGTTATTTACTGTTTTATAATATGATAAGAACAATAAATTTCTATTCGGTATTAGTAATCCAATTTTCATATATATATATATATATACAGATGTATTTTTTTTTATTCTTTACCTAGTATTTTGACACCAATGTAAGCAATAGAAAGAAACAGCATTATCATAAGCATTTATTACATTAGACGGAAGTTCTTCTGCTTCTACATTCAGTTCAATAAATGAAAGTCTTTTTTCATCTGCATGTGTAATTGTTGCAAAATCGATCATTTCTTTAGATATATCACCACCTGCAATTGAATAGAGTTATAGAATATATCAACTTGTGTATAAATATTTTAAAAAATTTTATAAAATTTTTAGTTTTCAAATTTCTTATATCAAATATATAAAATAATTTTTACTTTCAATCGAGATCAAATAACACGTATAAATGAGTTACCATTACATTAAGCTATTATTACAGTACAATAAAATTCTTATGAGATTAAATTTAGATATGACATTTAATTTATAATATGATTATAATAATGAAATCAATTTTTCTAATTATATATTTTTTGCAAAAATATATTTATATTTATACATCTTTAAATTGTTTAAGTTTGAGAATTTTATAGAAGGTAGATAAATTTATAAATTTTACGAAGTGTTTTATATAAAAAATTTTATTTACATAATAAGTATAATAAAATCTTTGATCAATTTTATATTCTTAGAAATGATTTTTGAAATAAAACCAATTTTGTTTAAATTTTTGTTAGAAACAGAAATTAGAAAAATAGTTAAGAAAAAGTTTAATTACAATATTTCTCGTATCTACGGTTTTTATGTAGAAGCTACTTTTTGACAAGTATTTACTTATAGAAGATAATGCATAGTAAAAGATAATATTATTAGTTTGTATACAATAGTTCATTTTAAATTTGTTTAGATATTGATATGAGGCATCCAAAAGTTCAAATTCATTCTAAAATAAATAACTTATATACAACAAAATATTTTATAAACTTAATTTCTGACATTCAATTGACAGAAGTCTTACATTATTTGTGGTTTGGCATCTAATATTAATTCAGTTAGTCAATTTTAAAGTTTTATTTTCTTTTTTCAAAATAGCAATAATTTTTAATCTATTTTTAAAGTAAAATTACATGTATTTATTTGAAAGGTTTTCTGTAAAATAAATAAAAGTAAGTATTTCAAATGCATTTTAATATATTACAAGTATGCTTTTAATAAGTTCTATGAATATAGGATTAAATCAAAACAAGTTTTATAAAAGAAAATTTTTAACATTAATTAACTTTCAGTTAGTTATATAAAATAAATTTTTTGGAAAGTAAAAAGTTTACTATAGAGTTGCAAAATTTTTTTTTATTTTTTTCTCCTAAGTTTAAAATATATTTGTATATATATGCACATTTGAGAAAGGTCATCAATTAATTATTTTTATTTTTTTTAAATAAAAATTTTTTAATAATCAATACTTAAAGAATTAGTTGTGTTCGTAAATATTTGTAATAAAAGATTATTTTAATTTAAATCATTATGTTCTCCTAAAATATATGACATATTTTAGAATTTTTTGTAGTTTCTGCTTGTTGAAAAATGATTTAAAATAGGACAAAATATGTGTTTAATATCTCAAAATTTAGTACAACCATTACATTATTAATTATTTCGATTAGTAAATTTATACAAACTAGTTAATTTTAATTTTCTTTAAAAGTACCAGAATATATTGTTGTAATAATATATGCATAAATTTTTCAATTTTACAATATTGTAAATTTTGTATGATTTATTTGAACAAGTGGATTTATTTAGATATACAAAGTTGAAAAATTATTAATAAACGTAATATATTATAATTAATTATCATATAATATTTTAAATTATAATATATATTTACTTAATTATTTATATTTATAATACTCTATACGAGAACTCTTTTAATAAGTCAGTTAGTAGTAGATGGTATTATTCGTAAACATATGTATTTTAATACATAAAAAAAGTTTAAACTAAAAATATTAGAAGTTGATTATTATCAGTTTAATCTAGAATTTATGTTTAAATCAGGAGAAATAGATAATTCCTAATTTTCGATTGACCTAATATTTGAATGTTTTATAGAATCATCTACAATAATAAATGCACATTAATAATATTGCAATTTTTATCAACATTTTGAATATTTATTCATTTAATTTTTTTATATATTAGAATACCGTTAAAAATTATATATACTATTTTAAATATTTCAATATAAATACGTGATCAAGAATATTTCTAAAAATAAAGGTAATATACATTTTTATATCCCATTTTAAAATTCATGAATGAGTATTATTGACTGAAAAGTTACTGCTATATAAATTCATATTCGAATTTCTCAATTTATCCTGATTCCTTCAAAAAATGTTCTAATTTTTATTTGCATTATAATTTTAGATTATTTTACTTTTATAATTAATAATCTTTTATTAAAATTGAATATCTAGGTAGTTAATATAAATAAGTAAAAATAAATAGTGTATATATATAAACAGCAATTTCATTATAAATATCACTTAAAAATACTATGTAGATAATTGAAATTTAAAAATTGAAAAAATATTATATTATATATGTTTATATACATACTTTTACTTTTAAAAAATATTTTTAAATAATTGTCAGCATAATAGAATTATAGGAACGTTACATTATTTAATATTATTGAGCTTATTTTCTTACATTTACTTATAAACATTCAAAAAAATGTTAATATTTTATTGCTCTTACTTCTTACATTGAAATTAAATTGTTAAACCATTAAATATTATTATTGACTATAATTACTTTCTAATGATATTATTAATAGTTTATAATATTTAACATAGACTTTTTTTAATTTAATAAAATTTCTAAATAATTTAAAAGGATTTATAAAAACAGTTGCAGATGCTACATATATCCTACTAAATATAAGAATCGCATATAGCTCATAATCATAATAATAATTTGCTATATAATTATATTTTCTAAGTATATATTAATTTTAATATTCATAGCAAGAAATGTATATGATGTCAATCTAAAATTCTAAAAATTACAATTTATTTCTATTTATTTACGAATTTTATAAATTTGATCGAATGGTTTATATATTAAATATATTTTAGATAATCAATAAAAAATCAATTATATAGAACAAAATAATTATAAAATATATTTGAAATATTTTTGTTGTATTTCATAAAAAATACAATGTTTTATTAATATATAGGAGATTTAACTGTTGTATTTCAATTGTAAATAGTTTAATATAAAATTTAATATAAAAATATTTTCAAATAAATTTTTTTTTTAAAATTCATCCAACTTAGTTAAATATAAAAGTAAAAAACTTGCAATTTTTAAAATTTGAAATTCAATTTCAAGGATGTATTGAAACAGTAATTATTTAAAAAATTTTTCCAAATATTTTTTGATTAATATATTATAATTTATAAAGAGTTTTCGTAAAGCTAAATTGTTTTTGAAAAATTTTTTTTTAAATTATATATTTATGTATGCATCAGTAGAAATATAATTATATTATAACAATATAATTTGCTTAAAAGAACGAAAGACGAAGAAATAATTAATTTTGTATCTACCTTTGATTCAGAAGTCATGTAATTAAGTTTTATTTATATATATATGTACAAATAGATTTGAATTATGATTAAGTTATGATTTATCGATTAAATTCCTTATGATTATCAATTTTTATTTAATATCACATATTTATTACATATACGCGCATATACACACACATATATATATATATAACTTATATAATATTACTATTAAGTGGTTACAATGAAAATTTTTAGTGAAAATATGTAACTTTTTTAATTTAATAATATACTAGAATAATTTACATATACCATTGGCACAAACAAAAATTTCTTATAGATAGAATTTATTTTTACATGAACATTAAATTAATAATCATATAAATTATTTTTTTTTTTAAATTATTAACTACTTGATGTATGAAGCATTTAAATTTTAAACTCTATTTAGGTAGCAACAAGTATTTTAGTTTGATATTTGCAAAGTATTAATACATAATATGAATAAAGTCTAAAAGATGTTACTAGTGATATTGTTTAGTAATTATTTAATTGCAAAAGCTAATTTAAATTAGATTAATATTAATGAGACTTGCAGTTTGATATTTTTTAAATTAAATACTCTTTATTGAAAGGTTTAGCATGGATGTTTGAAAAAATATTTTAATTTCAACTGTTTTTTAATGTAAGTTTTACAACGTATTTTATTGCGTAAAATATAGTTTTTTTATATAAATTGATTTTTATTATTTAAAAGATATATATATGTAGAAGTAAGTATTAAAAAAATATCGAATAACAAATTTTCTCAAAATTTTATAACTATATTTTTGTATTAGATCTGTTCATACTTCTATATTTTTTTAAACTAGTAAGTTTTATTTCAAATAATACAATAATCTTTATTTATAAAGTGCGAGTTAAATATTTACTATTACAAATTTTAAATAAATTAGTTTTGCAAAGGTAGTTGTCAACGTTTTATATCAAAATAAGGTTTTGAAACATTATGACAGATTCAATAATCCGCTCATTTAGTTCATATTTATGAATTATAGTTATTTAAGCTATTTTGTAATTAATGTAAAGGGGTGCTTTTTTGCAAACATTGTATATTTAAATCAATATTACGCAAGATTAACTATTTTTAAATGCATAAATAATAAATTTCTGATAAGGTATATAATGAATAATGATGTGTTTAAAAACTTATCTTTGAATAAATTAAATGTATAAATAGATTATTTTAGCGTATTATCAAAAATATAATTGATGTAAAATCATAAAAATATTATCAGTTGCATTGAATATTTAATTTAAGGCTGAAGTTAATAAGCTTTTTAATGAAATTTTTTCAAGTATTCTCGTAAGAAATATTAATAATAAAACATCGTATAATATTTGAAAAATTTTTATTTTGCTTCTATGTACAATTATAAACTAAAATTATGGTACCTACTGAATAAAATCATATACATATAATATTAATTAAACATTCGCAACTTATTATCCACCTACAATTTTGTGTATATTGACTGGAGTGAAAGCGCACGTGATAAGAGATTAGACATTGTCGCATGAAAATTTTCTACGGCACACATATGATGATTTTCATTATTAAAAATAAGGAAGAAGCGATCATTATTAGATGTGAAAGAATTGTCGATTTTTGCAACTCCGCGTAATTTATTCTTCGTCCTTCCTAGACTCATTCGCACTTACCGATGACGTTGGCATCGGCAGGCAATTTCCGCAAGAAAAGCTCCCGCGTGACTGTGGCTGGTCCACAGCCAATGTCGATGCACTTGCCATGCATATTACTTATCTCGTCGCTGAATTCCTCAATGGTGTCCATGGCATCTCGTTGTTGCAAGTCATGCGCTTCCAGGTAATCGTTCACCCCGTCCATTGATAACGTTTGGATGACGAAGCTTCGTAGAAAATAAAAAAGACAACAATACAATGATCGGTGACTGTATTTTGAAAGCTAAAACTTTTTTGTGAATGACGAGTCGGATGGTCGTCGAAAAGTAAACTGCCAAACTGAAGCCTGCCTCTTGACTGTCCGTCTCACTTGGAGCGTTTCTTTTTTATATACGAACGTTCCAGCGTCGACTGTGCCTTCCACCTCTCTCTCTCTTTCTCGCTCTCTTTCTCGCTCTCTTTCTCTCTGTCTCTCTTTTCTAAGATACAGCACACTCGACTTCTCTCCCCTTTATTTTTATCCGTTTTGAGTAGACTTCAATGCATAGAGGTGGTTGAAGGGTACACGCTAGCAAGATAACACTCGGTTACGTCATCGTTTAACGTTCTCGTAGAAAAATAATGTTATTTATTTCTGCGTATCATTAATAATATTTCTTTTATAATGATATATTCAACTAAGTATTTGCATAGTGTTTCAAGGGAACGATCACGTCAAGGCTAATAGAAAAATTAATTTTCAATTGATAAAGAATTTTACATATAAGCTAGTTTTATAAATTATATTTTTTTCATATAAATACTGAACTTATAAATACTTTTTAGTATTTAAAATATTTCGAAATTATAGTTTTATTTTTAAATAATAAAATAAATATAATCTATGTAAGGCAATAAAATAAATTTTAGAAATAATTAACTATTACACCTTCTAAAGCTTAATCATGAATAAACGAATTTAATCTATAGCAGCATTTATAAAGTATTTATAAAAAATATTTTATTGAAAGATTTAAATTAATTAACATAAAATGCTTACGAACAATAAATAATATTTCTAATATTTGGAAAAGTTCTACGAGTATTCCTTTGGATAAAAATATATAATTGTATAAAGCTAGTGTAATAGTACGATCAAACAAAATGTAATACTTTTCAACCGTGTGACTTATACAGTCAAAAACAATGTGAGTCAAGCAGCTAACGCACATAAGATCATTGGCATTGACACTGAAGTTCGCTCATGTCAATAACTTCCGCATTTCTGGTGTATCTTAATGAAGTGTATTTTATTTGATTATATATAGTATAAAGATTTAATAATTATACTTGAGATCAAGCAGAGTTACATTTCAATTAAAATAAAACATTGGATTATATTCTGTTTCATGCTATATATATATATATATATATATATATATATATAAGAATTTAATGTTATTTATGTAACAGCAAATGATTTTGAATATTTTATAATTGCACAAATAATTCATTTAAAATAAAATATATATAATAGGATAACTAACAAGAAAATTTATTTCAAGTTGTGTAGAAGTATAATTTTTTTTAAAGGTGTACAATGTTTTTACAAAGCAGTTTATTTTTATGAAAATCAGTAAGCCAATTTTCAGGAGTAATATTGAGGTCACCGTATAAATTAAGTGGAAACCATGACGGACAATGAATGACATATATTGAAAAAAGAAGATTAGGTCTTCAATGGTTCTCTATCTACGCTCTATTAATGTACTTAAGAAGCTATTTATTCATTACATAAGATAAATGTTTCATCATACTCAAATGCGAAATACGTGCAGAGGACCTCGGGATCATTGCCTTATAACTATTCGTTAACGAGTTATTGACCTATGAGAATATTTGTCAATGTCGATACTAGAAGTAGAAGTCACGTTATCTGTAATCTCTTATCCAGGTACATTCAATTCTATGTCGATGTTAACATATGTAATAGAACGTCTTATTACTTGATCATAATTCTTTATTTTAAAGTTTGAATGAAAATGAAAAATTTATTATTATCATGAAAATTTAAAGAATAAAGTTTAGTTTCTTATATTATAGAATATTCTAAACTACTTTAATAGTAATATTAAAAACTGAATGACTTATTTTGATATAATCAAGGCTAAGCGTACAATTGTGCGTTTGTACATTTATCTTGGTGAACTAATATGTCAAATATAATCCCGAGCATATTTTGTTTTTCTTTTTTAGATTAAGTAAATCGTAGTAAAATCTTTTTATTTTAATTTTAATTTCTATAGTTACCTAAAATCTTAAGTTTTAAATTATTTATGATAATAATTATATATTTTTAATTATAACGTCAGTGACTAAGTTAGTATCTTAATAATTAGATGGAAAATATTTTTGTTCTTATTTCATTGTATTCTGTATTAATAATATGTAATATAATGCAATATAAGAAAAATTAAATTCTAAAGATTACGCAGTAATATTTAAAAAATGTAATATTTTGAACGAAAACTTATCTGCAATTTACAGAAATATTTCTCTCAATATGAAACCGAGACCGGATTCTACAAATACTGTAAATCGTTGCCAGGACAGGACGAATTTCGGCGGAAATTCGGTGAATTGCCAAAGCACTTGTCTTGGAAATTCCAAGTTGCATATATGTTGCACTCGGGTGTTGGCTAATATTTTTTTCTTCTTGCGTGGTCGCTTCAGCATATCGCAGGACCGGAAACTCGTCGGACCAGTTTTGGCAGAGATCGCAACTTCCACTGCATCCACTACACGTTGTTACTTGCTGCAAGAACGAAGGCGAAAGGTGCTGACTCGGAACTGACCTATGATTCGCGCGAGCTGCAAAGAGTGAAAAAAAAGTTGCTGCACAGGTCTCGGCCACGGATCAATAGGTGCAGTCCGAAATCTTGCAGTTCAAGGTCATCGACGCACTTCTTTTAAAACGCGAAAGTGTAAACGCCTGTTGCGTGACTTTTTTTATTACAATATTTGATTTGCTTCTTATTTAAATTATTTTTTTCATTTTTCTTTTATTTTTCAACAACAATCAATCAACTATTTTATTTTATTCTAAGTCATTTAAGTTTACAACTTTGTTATTCTATAATCTAATTATATAGGTATTTAATATTATTTACACTATTCATCGATACTATTATAGTTTCATTTTCTTATTTTAACTATGAGATAGATAAAGTAGTTGAAAAGTGAAAAAATCAGAATATTTTATAAGTACGTACCAAAAATAATAAGAACTTCGATTTAAAAATTCTTTAAGCGATAAATTTTCTATATAGTAGTCAAATTATATATTTTTTTAATATTTTAAATATTTTATTTTAAATATTAAAAAAATTATGACTATGTTTTCTTTCTAATCTATAAAATTTAATTTAATTGAAATTTATATACATTTAAAAATGTAGATAAATAATTGATAAAAATAAACTTTAGTGAACTAGTAAATTAAAAAATTTTATTTGGTTTTATTTTTGGTGTAATTATATATAGTAAACTTTTTTAATTTAATATTTTTGATTAATCTTTCAAAACAATGAACTTATGAATGTCATTAAATATAAAAATAATAAATCTATTATTTTTTATTTTCGTGTTTATTATGTTGTACACATTTTTTTAATAAAGTTTCAAAAATTTTGCTAGAAATGTCAATAGAATATTAAGATAGATATTTTATTATTGTAAGTAAATTATACGTTTTAATTATACTATTTACTTTAAAGTATTAATTTCATCAAAATTTACGTATACTGCGTAATAATTGAACATGTGTTTTGATAGTCCGATTAGAAAATTTAACTCTTTTAAAACTGAACAAATATTCATTTAGATAATTTGTATCATGTTTAATATGTAATAATTATAAATTCTGTAATTTTATAATATTAACGATAGGCTAAACAATCTGCAATCAATTTTTAATTTGATTCATTTCAATTTTGTGATCTATTTAGCATCCCTTATATCTTATATAAGGTCAGTCTTATCTCTCAGTGGCATATATTTGCCCTTGGACGTCATTTTATTTGCATATGCGTCCGCACACTCTATAAACATTTTGATAGAAAAGTCCCCTATCTTTGCCTAAATAAATAAGAATTATTTGTTATTTTTGGTTCTTCTTATTTAATTCGGAAATATATTTTGCATTGTATTATTTATTACTTTTTTATTAAATAATTTTAATTTAATCGTCTTACTTTATTAAATTTTTTTAATATTATTAATTTTATCGTATATATAAAAATTTATAAAAAGCAATGACTCTTAACAAAAATTTTGCAACTCGAATACCTGTTTGTAATTCGGTAAATAAATTTTAAAAAGTTTTCTTATCAAATATAGCTTTTTCTAAATATTAAAATCTTACACCATTCATTTGTATTCTTTTTTTAGTCAAGGAGTTTAGTATGAAAATACTATGGTTAATAAACAATATCTATAATAATACTGAAAAATACTGTTCGCATCAGTTAATAAATTATATCGACGTATATAACATCATTTTTATAGATATAAAAGAAAACTTTTTTTACATTTTAAGATAGATTTATTGAATATAATTTTTTAATAACTTTAAAATCCATGTACAGCTGTATAAAAATAAAAATTAATATATATTTTGAATTAAAATATTAGCGAGAATTATAGCTTTAAAGTAGTAACCGCGAAAAGCTGCATCGTTTTACTCAGCGAGCAATAACATTGTAAGGTACTTTTATATCGTATCGTAGAGATAGACGAAAAACCAGAGGATGACTAGCGCAGCGGATGGAAAGCGGGGAGCTGGCCATGGCCTCGACTTCCATTAATCTCTGTACAAGCTCAATTAGCATAATTGACGGAGCGTGGGATAGCTCGATTTTCGACTACGAAAAGTTGAACTGTGTAACATCACATTTTCCGCGTTTCTATTTGGCTCTTTGATTTTTGCGTTGATTAAGAATTATTTTTATGCTGTATTTTGTATTAGTGCTAATACTTATATTACTCTATCAGCTTAAAAAATTCACTACTTATACTTAGTGGGTATTGAATTTTTCGATTCTTTTATCATTTTAAATTGCCTGTTTTCTTTACAAAAATAATTTTTTATTTTAAATATATGAAATACGTTATTTTTTATTAATAGTTCGGTGGAGTTTTTTAACGTTATTTTTAAAGTTATCAAATAAAGTAGAATAATTATTTTTAAAAATAACCAAGTTTTATAATAATGACACTAATTAAATATGTAGAATTATTAATATATATTTAAAGAAAATATTAAAATTTGTCAAGAACTTATACTGATACTTTATTTTAGCCTAGAAAAAATGCAAATCAATTATTAAAAAAATTAGTCAAGTTATATTTAAATTAAGTTTTTAGCTGTGATAGCTCGAGACCTATTACTTTCTTTAATAATTATTTATCCCTGTAGTATAGTCTTCGTCATATACACATGTAGAATAAACGTGACAGTTATCAGCTTCCATAATCTATTCGTGCATTTCATTTAAAGTTTTCCGGTATGAAAAGAATGCGGAAAAGATATAAATAGAAAGAAAAACGATAGAAGACTACATTGTTCCCTTGAACTCATATCATAAAGGGCTTAAAAATAATTTTTATAAATAATCTTTTAGACTACAGTTATTTGTAGCAGATAGCAGATATCTATTATATAGTATTGATTGATACTAATTAATAAGTTTAGAAGAAAAAATAAACAAATATCATTGTAAATAACAAATATCATGTTTCATTTATTGTTCATAATATTATTTAGTATGCAAAAATCAACATAAATATTATTATATAATCTTTAACTTATACACCTTAATGACTTCTAGTTCTATGAATATTTTAATATACAAAGTTATTTATTACAATATTAACTTAACTTTTCATTAACCTTCACATAATTATTTAAATTTCTTCTAACATAGCTTTAAATATGAGCACATTATCATGTATATTTTAGTTAATTCAAGAAATAATATTGCAGTATTCAGTTTCAAGATTTAAGAATTTATTATAAAATCTATTTATGAATATATGTAAAAGATCATTTTTTATTTTAGCGTAATATTCATTTTTAAAGCGACTTTAAATTAATAAAATTAAAAAATTTTTTTTTATACGTTCAATATAAATAATATTTTTTTTATAAAATAAGGAGAGTCAGTTTATAATATTTATTACAATTTTTCAGAATAAATGAATTAGTATACTTAAGATTATATAGATGTAAGATTTTATAAAATCAAAAAAGATAAAAACTACTTTCAGAATATAGAGGAAATATTTTTAATTAAAAAAAATCAAATAGTTAAATAAAATAAATTAAAGAAACTCGAATTTTGTTTAATATAATTAAAATTATATCTTAAAACTATAATTAAAATAGAAAATTTTGTACAATGTTGAAAAATGAAAATAATTAACGAATTATAAATAAAAGAGAATATAAATTTTTTTAAACTATATTCACGAACTATAATGTTTTCATAAACCTTAAAATTACTATGTTTCTAGATCTTAAAAAATTAAATAAAAATTTTAATGTAATTAAAATTTTTACATCTTATGGATTATTATTTATAAATTTGGCTAGATTAGTTATATTACTTTGGGAATAAAATAAAAGTAATCATTAGGTACAGATCTTTACATTTTCATTTTTACATTGATCACATATTTTTTAAAATATTTTTTGTGAAATCATGACATTTATAATACATTATTCAAAAATGTATAATAGATATTAATATTAAGCTTAATCTTTTAAGAGATGATAAACAGCTTAAAATAAAAATCGTAAAATACAATTTTAAAAAACTATACATTTATTAAATACATTTATTAAAATAAAATTTTTTCACTAAATAATATTAACAAAATATACAATCTTTATTTGTAGATTAAAATAACAATTTTATTTCATTTATAGTTTAACGTAGATTAAATCAAGTCAGTTTAATTTTACATAAATAAAAAATCAACTTTAATATTATAGAGTACAAATTAAGAATATGGTACTATAATATTTTAAATGATATTTCCTGTAAAAATTATTTTTCTAAAGGTCGTAATAAAAAATCATTTATTTGAAGTACCCAACCATAAAACATTCTACGCCGAGAAAGTGCCTTCCTTTATCATTTTATTCTTATCAGGAGAAAGAGAGCGAATTCGGTGCCGAGGCGAGATTCAGGTTCTTTTTTCCTAGGGCAACAGCAACAACACGCCAAAGAGGAGTATAGCTGCTCTCGAGGAAGACGTATCGACGCGGATTTTTTCTCGACAGTCATTTATCAAAGCCTTCTTTTCCTACTTTGTCTTCTTTCTCTGCCTGTGGCTGCCTTTGCCTCGACCGCAAATCTTCCACATAGATCGATCTAAAGAAGAACCACGAGAGAAGCCAGGTTTATCTAACATTTTTCTATGCCGAAAGGGTTACTTCTTGAAAAATTGAAATTGAAGTCGGATTGAATTGCTAAGCTTAAATTTTTTGTATTGGTTTGTATTCTATGTGAAGGATTTATCAAATTTAGTTATTAAGAAATAACGTTTTTTAACGTGATTAAGTAAATTTTTTTATGTTTATAATTTGTTTTCAATTAGTAAAAACATGTGATGCAGGTCAGTGTAATAAAAATTATTATTATCAATTTCAATTTTAATAAATACAGAAGTAATGTTATTTTGTTTCTTTCATTTTTTATGATAAAATATTATTTGAGTATAATTTAAAAGTTGTATTTTATTTTTATCAAGGATATCATACAAATTTGAAGAATTTTTTCTTTAAAATTTTAAGATCTTTATTTACCTCATAATTTATCGTAATAAAGATTCAAGAAAAATAATGCTCTTTTAACAAAGAAAACTGAATTATACGGTTTTTATGAATATTTATTACAATTACTTTATTTTTAATATTTTTTAACTTTTGTATATTATTTTCTAATAAGTAATATCAGTTGTTGAATAATATAAAGCATAAATTATTGAAATTTTTTAAGTAATTAATGTATACATAATAAAAAAAATATAATCAATGAAAGACACTTATAAATAAAAAACTTCTTTAAAAAAAGTAAAGATCAAGTAAGTATATATAATGTTCTATTAATATAGACACTCGCTTGCAGATTCCAGCAAAGAATGTATTGGAAACCAAAAGAAGGTAAAAGAAGGGATTTAACATCTATGCACAAAAACGAAAGACTAATATTCAACGTTGAAAACCATCAGAAACCTAAATATAGATATGTTGAATTTATAATAGCTAATGGACATCAAAATTGAGTTTCTCAATAAAATGATATTTTATATTATTTTTAATTTTATATTGATATGAAAATAGATAACTGAATGAAACTTTTAATATTATGATAATGATAGATATAATTTTTTAAACGATATTTAAATGATTTTTTTATTTTATATTGAATATGTTTATTTAATGTATTATTTAAATTTAATTTACTTTTCAAGTTGAAAAAATACGTATTCAAAGATAGATAATAATATTCTAAAAGAGTGTAAAAGTTACTTTAATAAAACATGAGAACTCAAAAGAATTCTGCTACATTTATGTTTTCAAGATCAGTGTTATACGGACTTATGACGTAAGTAACCTTTACTATTTACTAATCAACTTATTTATCTTTTACTATTGTATACCTAAGAAATTTTTTACCATTGTATTCCATTCTGAAGATGACAATCTATTTTTCAATACCTTGTATTTTTGTATGATACTTTCTTGGCATTAACATTTTTTAGTGCAAGAATGAAGAATAAAATTATTTCGAGAATAGATAATTGAGATATGAAAATCAATTAGTATGATATAAATCTTGAATTAAATTTTTTATTAATATACAAATTGCAATATTTAAATGTCGAATGTTTTAAAATTTAGTTTTTAAATATACTTTTAAATATCAGTTCATTTATCTGTACACTTCTAATTTAGAATATTTTAGTGTAGCTTTTCAATATTTTATAATCAGCACGTAGAAGGTCAGACAAATATCAAGTTAATATATGAAAATTTAAATATCTTATTCAATATTTGAAGAAAAATAAATACATATATTTATAATATATAAATAATGATGATTTATTGTGATACCTTAAGAAATTTTCTAAAATTAAAAAAAGGAAATACATAATAATAAATTATTTCTTTAAAATTATAAATAAAAATTTTTAATTATAACAGAAAAGATATATTAGAATATTTAGAGGTATTTTATTATTTATATGCTACATAAATTCAACTTATTTTTGTCTAACCTTTTAGAAATATAGATATATATGAATATTTCATTAACTATATGAAGCACAGATAAATTATTTTAAATATTTTGGCTATATTTCTAATTTCCAAATTATTTCGAATACTTTATAGCTTAAACTTATAATTATATCTTATTAATTTATAACTTCTATGTTTCGATAATTATTTCTAAATCTCATATTAATTATATATTATTTAATATTAATTATTAAATAAAGTTTTCATGTCTTAAAAAATTTAACCTATGAAATAAATTATTTACTAATGAAAATAAGGATTGGATCTAAATTTATTTAAAGAATACATTTGATTATTTTTTTCAATATAAATTTTTAAATTAATGTAATTAATTTTATATTTTTGTACGATTACGATACAAAATTTTATATAATTATAAATTACTTATTTTTTAGCAAAAAACTTTTTGCTAATATATATATCACAATACTTTGATTATCAAAGGTATTAGTATAGATGTTGAGATAGTGAAATTTATTTTATGATAATTACAATTGATATATTCATGTATAAAGAAAATGATAAAATATGTAATATATGTTTCAAATTTAGGTAAGATAACTGTGTAAACACTTGATATTAGAAATTAGAGAATGCATATTTAATTCATAAATGAATCGTTCAGTTTATATTCATTTAGCTAATATTTTTTCAATTTCTATTTAGACTAATTTAAAATATATTTAATAACTGTATTGCATTATAAATGCTAGGCAAATATTTATGGAATACATGTATAATGAAATATTTTATTTAAGTTTTAATTTAATACTTTAATTAAAATTATAAAAATCTAAATTTTTCAATTGCTTAATCATTTATTGATTAGTTAATTATAGTTCAATATAAGCTATGACTAAAAAAGTTTAAATTTTAGTAAAACTTGTACTATAAAAAGAACTATAAGAAATTCTGATGAAAAATAAAAGAAAAATATTCTATTGTAACAATCTATATATCTCTTTCTTTTTCTTGAAGCGCTTTTCGAGCTAAACGGGAATTCTGAGAGACGACGACGTTGGTAGATTCGATAATCTCCCGTCTATAATTTTTTCGCCTTTCCTCTCACGAGCAATCGCTCGTTCATCACTTCTGTTGGCACGAGACAGCAGCTCCACTCTAGTCTCTCGCTCTCACTCAGACTCTCTCTCTTTTCTTACTATCTCTTCTTTTTCTTCTTAAATGTATTCTTTTTTTCTTGTTAAATAGGAAAATTTTCATTACAATGGCTAGACGATTTTTCCGAATAAAAATTATACTTTGGAAATAAGATACGCTATAAACTTTTATTGATTTTGCTAAGATCTTGCTTGCATTAGGATAATAATAATAATTATATATATAATAGAAATTATAATATAGAAAAACATAATTGTAAACAATAGAATAATATTGTCATTTTTTTATTTTAAGGTATAAAAAACTGTATAAAAAGAGATATTTAAAATTTTTTTTTTCTCAAATTAAAGATTAAATGAACTATAATTACTTAACTGTTATATCTTTTATTTACAATATTTTTAATTCAAATTTTAAAAAGTTCATATAAATTCCCTCAAAAAGTGTGTTTAATTGAATTGGATATATGCAATTATATCTTTTCAATGTAAGTACAATTAGTATTTTTTACGTTTGAACTATATTTTGTATTTTCTTATCTATCATACATATTCATTTTTTCTTCCAATTAAAAATGTGTTTTTACTTTAGGTAATAAATTTAAATAGATTTATTATTGTGAAATCTACCTCTGATAAATTAAAATAGCTAATATGTACTGTAGAATAAAAATAATTGAACAAATATTAATTTTCAAATAATTTATATTATTATGCTCTATATATTGTAAAAATGCATTATACGTGATATTTATAGGATCAAAATAATTTTTACTGCATTATTGATCAGTATTAATCGCATAAATATTTTAGGAAAAGAAAAAAAGAATCTGTCGTATGTTTTAAAATAGATAAAAATTTGCAGATATAAAATTTTTTATTATTTAAAATATTATTTGAAAATTACAATAAATAGCTTATTTAAAATTTACAAATATTTTTTTAGTTAATAATATTTTAATAACATTAAATTATTTTTTCATTATATCTGATATAATTATATAAGTTTTTTTATAAATTCTTTATTGATATTATATTGTTACATCTATTATGAAAAAAAAGGAAAAAAATATAATTATATTTTTGATAATAAAATAAAAGCTATTTTCTAAGAAAAAAATATAGAAGAAATTAAGGTATTCAGATTTAATAATAATGATTTCAATTAAAATGAAATTGGATAAAATACTCTTTAATAAAGTAAATTTTGATATATTTTTATCAAATTTTTATTAAAAAATCAATAATTTGTATTAAAAAAATTTTACTTTCTATTAATTCTAATTTACTTTATCTTAAAGATTTTATTTCTCAAATTATGCTAATATTTCTGTAGATATAATAAATGATTTTTATAATTCAGTAAACACACAAATGATAAATAAGTTTATTTACATATAAGTTTGAAGTTTTTGTTTTTACTATTTCTTACGAAATTTATTAGAAGTTCATTCTTTTTTAAAATATATTTTATATGTACAATGATATTATATTTTAATAATATAATAAAAAAAGCTCATTTTTCTTTTATGTATAACGTAATTTAAATTTATCATTTATATTTCTATTTTAATCATTTAATTGTAAGCAATTTTTATCAATGATTAGAATAGTTAAAGTAATAAAATTTAATATATATCTTATAGAATAAAAATCAGTATCTGAAAGATAAAGTTTACTTAGTTTTCATCTATTTTTTCCAAAGAAAATTTTGGAGCAGTTGAGGTAAAAAATTTTAAAATAAAAGATTTAATTGTATAATTTTATTATTATCGTTCTCTCTTTTATTGTCCATTTCTTTTTCCTATTCTTGGTAAAAATAAAATTCATGCGATCTGGTATGAGCGCTCGTATCCACGCTCTGCCAGAGAAAATATACGTCATTTAAAATGGATGGATTTAGGTGGATATAAAAGTGAGGGCGGTTGGAGAAAGAAACGTAGTAGCAGCGGCTTGAAAGTGAGGTTGTGCGCGTACGAAAGCCGTTTGCAGAGAAAGAGAAAGAGAGAGAGAGAGAGAGAGAGAGAGAGAGAGAGAGAATGAGTGAGTGAGATGAATAGTCAGACAGAGACAGACAGAAAGAAAGGAGAGATTTTAGCCCTCCCGGACACAGTAGGAGAGGAAAACGCTGCTATGGGAGAAAGAGGAGAAGGAAGAGGCAAACGAGGAGGAAAAGGAGGATATAAACCGACTCTGAAAAGTCGCGACGGAACTACACAAGCAGCAACACACATCCATAGAGAGTGAGATTCTAGGGAGAGACACTTTAACGAATGCTCCCCTATCCTCTTTGAATGTCTCTTCCTTTACATTTACTTCCGACTTTTCTTCTTCCATTCTTTCTTTTTATTTTCTCTTTTTCTTTATCACCTATTTTCTAGTCTTTTTAAGAGTAAAATGCACATGTAAAAGAGTAAAAACAGCTTGTTTCCTTTTATTCAAAAATGGTAATGAAATATCTTCTTTTCTCGCGAGAAACCTAATATTTATAAGAAGTGTGGGTAAACAGAGGTATTTTTATTTCTCCTGCTGATTATTTTTATCTATTCTATTCATAAATTATTGATATTTCAAGGAATAGTTTAAAATATATTTTTAAATAATTATAAAAATTTAAAATTATGTGTTTTTAGTTTAAATGTTACCTGACATGATGTGGTCAAATAGAAAATCATGAAACTCTTGTTAAATTTTTGTAATTTAACTTTGATCTATTAAAATACTTTTAATTTCAATTTTCATCGACGCGTATTAACATTTACAGTTCCTATATATGTATCGTTAGAATACTTTATGAATATTTATACGCTTTTACTGATATAGATGAATATTAAGTTTTTAACTTGTCACCTATTGAGGTTGATATTTGTATTATATAATATTAAATTGTGATTGTAAATTAATTTATAATTTTAATCAATATGTTTTAGCATTTTAATAAAAGAAAATTACGAAGTTAAGAAAATATTTCTATGTAAAAAATGATAAGATAAGGAAATACTGTTCTATCGCTTTAAAGAGGACATCGGCACTGATAATCGATAAGTGAGAATTTACTTTTTCGTTGGATATATAATTATAATATAATTTATCTAAATATTTGATATCTAAATTTTTGATTTAAATCAAAAAGTATATATTTTTTTATTTATCTTATTAACAATATCGCTCGTTCTAAATATAGCAACATTAAGTAGTACCATTATTAAAATTAAAATTGATAATTATTTCATATGTTTTTTTATAATAATTATGCATTATATTTGATGGATAAATAAATTATGAATCCATTTTATAAATATTTATTAGCATTAATGTATAAAATCTAGATAAAATTGTCAATAATAATTACAATTAAATTTTTTACATAATTTTTGTAATTAAATATATATGATTTGATTAGTTTCAGATAATTTTTAAAAGCTACTTTTTTTATTAAATAATAAATCATACTTATTATGAATTGAAAATCAAGATAGAATAGAAAAACTAAAGATATTAACTGATTTAAAAATGAAAATCTTTCAAAGAATATTAATTATTTAATCATTTAATATTTTTATTTGTGATTCTAATATATTTAAATGATGAATATTAAAATTTTATTAATAGTGTTAGTTTATAAATTCATTTTCAAAATATTGCACATTGTAGTATTATTTAAATAAAAATTCGAATTTTTAAGCATATAACTTTTATATAAGAAAAACGATGTCTTGTAGAGAAATTCTGGAATTTTAGCACTATGACGTACCTCATATGGTCCATTCGGTTCTGCGTAAATGCCAAAGACGGTCGTAACTTGAGGTTTATTCCTGATATAACTAGGGATTAACGGATATAGTTTTTCACGCTTCTATGCCTTCACGAAGTCGCGTTCTTCAACCTCTTCTTATTACTGAGAAATGCTATTTTTACTCTGTATGGTTGAAATTATCTAATAATATTATTTTGATATTTATCCTTATACAATATACTATATGATAAAAGAAGGATAAGTGAACTTGTTAAGTCATTATAATATGTAAGTAATGATTAAAATTATAATGATCAGTACTGAAAATAATTTCATTAAATTTAATTTATCCTCAATTTTTTTCTTTATAAATTTTATATTATCAAAAATTCATTCATTTTTATAAAATCAAAAGTAATTAAGTAAGTAATGTAGCAATATTTTTAGATCATTTATCGTATTTTCTGAAATTGATATTGATACCAAATCCTATTTGACAAATCAATTAAATATCTATCGACTGATTTTATATTTAATTGCAATTCATCAAAATTTTTTAATGAATTTTTTATGCAAGAATAGTTTTAAGAAATGTGTTAAAATAAAAATGATTGAAAGTGAACAAAAACGTACATATGAAAGCCACTAAAAATTAAACGCATTTAAAATATTTAAATCGACGTGGTTCTAATATAATTTTTCGGTGATTTAATTTAATTTTGTAATCTACCGTATTTTAGTTGTTGTGAAAATACATTATATAATCAAATCCAACAACAATACACAGGAAAAAAGTTTGTTTTGAAGGAGACTGAAATGCATATATGGGATAAAAATTACAAGTAGAAAGATACCGGTAAAGTCAGGCTGTTCCAGCTTATAAAATACTCTCAACTATAAATATAAATGAAACATATGAAAATTCAAGCAGAAGTAAATAAAAAATCAGAAAAAAGTCAAAGGATGAGATATACTTGCCAGGAAAGCGAGAAACTCGACCAATAGCTGAGCATTACGACTGTCGACCAATCCATTTGTCGCGTCGCAATCCAATCGTCCTGCAGTTTCTCTTTGGGCTGTTATAGAGTGAGTTTCCCGAATTCATTTGCAGTGAGGAGTAAAGGCAGCCGGAAGCATCTCGCGTGTATTTACGCTCTCCATTGGTCTGTGAGTGTCGTCGGGACCAATGGCACGCGCGATGCTGTCTGCGACTGTGCTCAAGCCAGAGGGGCAGGAGGGCAGAAGAGAAAGCGCAAGAGGGGCTGGTTACGCCCCCGCCGACCTCCCCCTATCCTCCTCTTGCCGCCCTCACGAACGCATATAGACGCCAACTTCTCCCTTCCTCTTTCAATTTCTCAGTTTGTGTCTTACCGTTTGCTTTTCGAATGGATACATTGGTTGTGGGATATGACACTTTGATGAAAAGTTTGTGTCATTATTCAGTTTGATATTTCTCAACTCTTTCATACGTTGATTCACTATATTGCCAATATTGAAAACAAAAGTTAACCTTTATTGACAACAATTTAGTTTTATGAGAAAATCAATAATTGATTTTTATATTGTTCTCCGTATATGTATTATTGTCAAAAATATTAAAAGAATCAAGTCTTTGTTACAATTGTTAGTTGATAGATATACATTTTTTTTTGAACCAGAAATTTAGATGGATTAAAAGAAAAAAATTAAAAAGAATTATAAAAGATGAAATTTTGAAAGTTCAAAAATATTTTATCGAAATTGAGTTTTCAAAAGCGGTTGATTAAAAATTAGTATTTCACTTTAAGTCTTTTAAATAAAATATAAAATATCGTTTGTACTTTACGATTTATACTTTGTAATAAAAATTTTATTTTTATATAATTCAATCATTTAATACTCATATTTCAATTTGCATGTTTGTGTCAAAATTTATTTATAATAATAAAACTGAATATCATTATTTCAAGCAGATATTTTCATAACAAATACGAGTATTAATTACTTATAATAATATTTAAAATTATTCATTTTGATAATTATATAGTTTTATATTAAATTAATTGCACTTCCGCATAAAACAATACTAAAGGATAATCCATATAACATAATTTTCATTATTTCTTAACAGTTGAATAAAAGTTGAAAATAATATCTATCAGCTCTTTTAATATGTCTTTTTATATAATGTATCCATACTTGCCAGTTTTAGTATATTTTTTATAATGAATTAATTTTAATATCAAATAATAATTCGAAATGTTAAAAAATTATTAACTATTTAAAATTAAAAAATATGAAAAAGAAGTTTTCAATGTTTAAAAAAAAGTTTATTAATATTTTCTAATATAGATTTTTGAAAGATATATAAGTTTGAAAAGTAACTAAAAAAGTTAAATGACAAAGATTTAATAAATAAATAAAGAATTTCGTAGGTAAGCCAACTATAAGAAAGAGTAAAATTTAGAGTATAATTTCTTAATAATGCAACTTTATTAACAGATTATACGTTATAAGAAAATACTGTTCATAGAAAAATAAAAAATTCAAGTATTCATTCTTTCATACAGTTTATAAATGTAACTAATCCAGTACCACCTTCCTCTAACTATTTTTCTTTGTTCAAGCACCTACCCCATTTTTTACCTTCATCCACTTTTATCTCTCTTTCATGTAGGATATTTTCTCAATTTTTGTACTGATACACAGAGATGTTCGTATTATATGTACTTTTTACTGCACATCCAGAATGTATACTTCTACTCAGCTCAATACGTAGCATCCACATGCATGGCAACGTAATGGAGGGAGAAGAAGCCGAGGAAACAGTGGTAACGAGCCTAGCATCGAACTCGGTAGAGAATGAGAGAGAGAGAGAGAGAGAGAGAGAGAGAGAGAGAGAAGAAGGAGAAGAAAATGGTGGAGGAGAACAAGGTAGAGGTGAATCGCGTAAGAGGGGTTGAAAGGACAGACAAAGATAGAAAACGAATAGGTAGGAGAAGGAGGGCAGGAGAGAAGGCCGCTACCTAGCTTCGATCCGAGAAAGAGATGCTCGACAAAGAGACTCGCTCGATGCCACAAGGAGGCGCAGACACTCGGCAGTAGCTGCACCGAGCAGCCACTTATAAACTGTCTTTCTCTTTCCTTTAGTTTTTAGGGCGGAGTAGTCGAGATAACAGCTGCCTCACTCTTTCTTTCTTCCTTCTTTCCTTTTTCTTTACTACTACTATGACTACTTACTTTTTCTTTTTTTTTTTATTTTCTCTAGTTCTCTTTTATTACCCCTCTTTCTTTTACTTCCGTTTTTTTTTGAAGAAAACTGTCTTCGTGCTTCGTTTCTCGATGTTAAATAATGAAAAAAAGAAGAGAAAAAACCCAAAAAAACTCACAGTTGAATTGTTGATGTCAAACTACTTTTTTAAGAATATATCGCGTTTTCGATGAAAAATTAGTCTTCTTTCTTGTATTATACTTTCAAAATTTTTTAAATTTCGTAAAGATATATATTTAAGTTTTTTAAAAATTGTATTTTTAGTACTTTTTATTAAAATTGTAAATTAATTCTAAATTTTTTTCAATATTCTATTTGAATATTAATGAATTTAAATATTAGAAATTATGCTACATAGTTTCAAAAATTTAAATAATATTAATTTAAGTTAAATATTTTTTCAAATTATGTATATGTATATAAGAGAATAAATCATAAAATATATATATTGGTAAGAATTGTAAAATGAAGAATTGAAAATTATACGTTAAGAATCACAATTCTACTTAAAAGATAATAAAATGATACCGGCATTCACCAAAAAATTTTTTTTCATAAATTGCGATCAAACTTAATAAGTAACTTAATGTTTCGGTAATTATATAGCATTCATCGTCAAATTTATTATTCATTAATTAGAAGAATAAAATTGACTATTTTATGATAAAATTATTATTTAATATACAGAATAATATATGATATATATGTATATACAATCAAAAGTGTTAAATGAGATTTAAAGAAGATTCATTGTTCAAAAAAATGTTAGAAATAAGTATCATTTACCTATTCAATAATCAAAAGGAATAAATATTATTTTTTAGTAATATCATCTGTTAAATATATATTAATTGAAAAGAATATTCATTTACTACCAAATTCATCTAATAATGATACAATATAATTTTTTATATGATTAATAAATATAAAAGAATTTAATATAAAAGGATATATTGTTGAATGTAAGTGAATAGTATTATTTAGATCTAAGTTTTAGAAAGCAGCTCTTAGTGATAAAGGTATGGCTTTGCTTGAATCTTTTACGTCTTTATTCAACTAAATTTTGCAAGAATTTTCTTCTAAAATTTAATTAACCTACTTTTATAGCTTATATATATATATATATATATATATTATTACTATAATTATATTATTTAGTAATAAAACTTATATGTATTAAATGTAAACGACTGAACTTTCATTATGTTTGGAACCACATTTTAATTATTTATTATATTAAATATACATGATAAAAATTAAAGAAAGACTATGTTTTTTAATTATCAATCTTTTATTAAAAAATAGTATTGAAAAATTTTAAAAAGTAATCGATCATTCTATCAAATAAATTATCGCTAAAGTTATTCATTAGTACTCTGCAATACTTCAATTTACGATTTAAAATATATCTTATGTTAACTTAATATGGAAATTTTAAAGTTCTTCTCAGTATTTATAGCATCAGTATATTTGAAAATATAAATAATTTTATTATATATTTTCAATTTCATATGTATAAATCACTGTATTTCTTACGATAAGTGCAAATTCAAAAAATAGTAACAAAGTCATTTGAATTTCGTGATGTTCTTTAAATATATTTTTTATTTATATTTATTACTCCTTGCGAATTATACAGATTTATAAAAAAATATCATCCTATGAAATTTATATGAATTTCTTCATTCTATTTTAGATAAACATAAGGAATATTGATTTAAGGTATCTAACATAATAATGATATTATGTATAAATTATTAGTTTTTATTTTTCTATTATTAATATTTTATAAGAATATTTTTTATGACAATATATGAAAAAATGAATTCGAAAGAATTAAAACAATAAATTAGGGATAAAACATTTTTTAATAGAATATACTTGAATTATTAATAAATATTTTTTTAATGATTAGTATCTGTTTACGTATATATTTAATATAAATTATTACTAAATTAAGAAAAAATAAAATTTTTTTTGAATTGTATATTTAGTTACGGAATTTAATTTAATTTAATTTTACTTGTAGATTTTATAAAAAATATTAAAAGTAATATTTGGAAACGATATTTTACAATTCTTTTTCGTATTTATTTTTATGAATAAAGTAGTTAGTAATTACTATATAATTACTGCCATTTGACATACTAATTATAAATAACTCAACTTTCACCTTATATAAAGGTAGATCTTCCGAGCGTTTTCTAATATTAAAGTTATTCTTTTAATTATTCATATTGCTGTCTTTTATAGAGTTCTTTTTGCAATAAATTGAGTTAACGCAATTAGAGAATAATAAAACTGAAATACCAATACGCTTACAAGTTAAAAATTAAAAGTAAAGCATACAAAGTAAGAGAATTAAAAATATGGTTTATATATGCACGCACGTAGAGTAATGTATTGATTTGTGAATGTATGCTCTTTTACACTTCAACTTGAGAAGCAAAACCTATGCAGAGAAACCAAGGAACACGCTTGCGTCCAGTAGAATACATCGCGGTATTGCCAGACGCAGTCACCTACAAGCAAACTCGATGCTTTCGATTTACAAGAAATAAGGAATTCCTTACGTATTTTTCAATTATATCTCCATGGAATGAAAATAAATTTATATTTAAAGTATTAAAAAGAAATTTTGTATTTTTCGATGTTATAAATATGTCTTTCAAAATTGTATTTATATAAAAAAAATTTTCTTGATAAAATTTATTGTAAAATTCATTAATATTGTTAATACAATAGTAAATAATGGACCATTTTTTAAATTTAAAAATTATTTTTTATATACAAACACATATCACTTATTTCTAAAAATAACTCATAATAAATTTCTTTTACTACAATTTGTTTACAAATTATAATACCTACTATTTAAATTTAGAACATAATATAATCTTTATACATTTTTTAATGTAAATAAATAATATTATAAATGTTATAATGATATAATATTTAATTTTAATTTAATTTAATATTATTGAATTGCGCAATACACTACATTACATATTTTGATATCGTGTTCTTTAAATTATATTAAAAATAGAAAATATAAACCGTTTCAGTTCTTATAATATTAAAAATCGTAAAATATATTTAATTTACACTCTTTATACATATAGTATATTTGAATTAAATTTAGAAAGTTTTTAATTTTATATTATTAAGTTATTAAAATATTATCGTATAATAATACATCATTACATAATATTAAAATTTACTAAAAAATAATTTTAAATTTATTTAAAGTACTTCAATTTTTATATACTCATGATTTTATTTTTTAATTTTTAAAGAATTTAATAATATATTATTTGTTTAGTTATTAAAAATAGAAGAATAAAAATAAATTTATATATTTGTAGATACGCTGAGATATTCAATTAAAAAAAATTTCAATATTATTTTGTTCCTTCAATATAAAACTATTTTTGATAAATTTGGACTTATATTACATTTTATCTATATCTAAATTTTATCTATATATAAATAAATAGTATAGATAATAGATAATTTAATATAATTAGCGAAAAAATACGTAATAACAGAAATTTTGTTTTCAAAATGCTGTATATTAACTTAACTAAATATACATAATTTTTCTACAAAGTTTCATAAATTTTCATGTTTATTATTTCGAAATTATAATGACAATATTTGAAATGTAGGTTGAGGTTTAAAATATCCAAAATAAATAACTAACTTAGGTGTTGAGCTAAATTTAATTTTAGAGAAGTTTCTGCTTATGTTGTTGGTAAAATATATTTAAATACTTGTATAATTAAAAAATAATACTTATAAATTATAAAATATGTATTATACATTTATTGAGTATTTGTATTATAAAACAAGATTAGAGAATATTTTTTACAAAAATATATTTTAAAATGTTTACAGACGAAGCCACTGCACTCACAACAAACTTGATAGTGAAAGTCGATGCACTCTGAAATCATGTTACAGGTCACTTTGACGCGACTGACACTACCATTACTCTTAATTTCCTTTAAAGATAAAAAGGCCTCGATCACCTTAAGTAAATAATGAATAACGTTAAAAATATTTAAAATATTACTTAAAATGTAAAAAATATATAAAATTTCACAATATAACGATATTGTAGGCAAACTAAAATATAATTTAGACTGAAAGAAAATATTAGTTTCACATGAAGTGAATCATATTTTTCGAATTTATGCTTTTGCCAAGAAATAGAAAAATTAGTTATGAAAAAAGGAAGATAATAGAAAAATGAGCTAATAGCCGCACATATAATGCGAAAGAAAAGAAAGAAGAGAAATGCGATAGTGTGAGAGCGCCGTGGCTAGAACCTGGTAAAACCCTTTAGTCTAGACCACAAGTAAGCTGAGACCACGAACACGATGACTAAGGGAGGTAGTAAGAATGAAAACTAAAAAGAAAAGGAAGAAAGAGAAAGAAAATCTAAAGTATAAGTATAGAAAAGAAAAACAGGAGATTGGAAAAGAGTATCAAGGTGTAAGAGCGTCAAACTTATTAAAATTTAATAAAAATAGCTTGGTGTTGTACATGAATTATGATAATCGAAATAAAATTTGTAAAAATTGAATATTGGTTAATTTATTGATCAGAAATTTATTAGTAAAACGATTTCTAGCAAATTCTTTTCAAATGCTTAATTTCAATTTTGGTTTAATAAATATTGAGTATAAATTAAGAATATTATATTTTAAATAGTGCTCATTATTATAAAATATAAATAAAATACAATATATTAGACAAGAAAAAAATTTTACATATTTCAAAAAGGATAAATCAAATATTTTTATTTTTTAAAATATATATTTTTTATTTATTTAATGTTTAATTTTATTATTAAATTTGTGTTAAAAATTCAACAAGTATTTAGAAGTTTACCTTCAAATATATTTACAACTTTTAATTTTTATATTCTATATTCATTATAAAAATATGAGATTTAAATATAAATATTATCAATATAAATTTTGAACTTAAACTTTCTTCCCATATATATATTATTTATCTTAAAATAATCGTAATCATAAGTATGACTTTTTTAAAAAAATTATTAAAATCAATTTTAGTTTAATTTAGAAATATATTTAATATTTTAATTATTCTGTTAAAGGGGATAACTTATTATTATTATTAGATAAATATAACAATTTTTAATACAATATTCAATGAAATATTTATCAGTGTATTATTTAAATTGGAAAAATTTTCTGTATAATCTTTTAGTATATTTGGTAGATGTATTTTAAAAAGAAAAAATATTAATATATTTATCTTACATGCATATTGAATTAATATTTTATACTTACATACGATATAATTTGATGTTTATAAAATAAATATATATAAGTTATGAAATACATGAAGTATTAGAATTGAAAATTATAATATAAGGGATGTCATAAGTGTGAAAAAATAAATGCGTATTAGTTTGACACAAGTGTACAAAAAGTATATTTCTCCAGTAAATATATCTTTTTAAAAAAATAGTTAAGCACAAAATTGGTAAAAGAAAAACTAAAAGTGAAAGACAAAAGAGAATAGAGAAACGAAAGTAACGAGTCTAAAAGACCGAGGAGAAGAGACGGAGTGAGTTGAGTTAAGAATAAAATTAAAAGAAAAAAAGTGAGACTACTTTCACAGGTCTGAAAAAAGGACGAAAATGAGGGAGAAAAGAAATGAGAGTGAGAACGCATAAAGGGGATGAAAGAAAAGCCCGCAGCAGAGAAGTGAGAACGATGCAGAGAGAATAGAAGAAAAGTTGGAGGTAGGAAGAAAAAAATGGTTGTGGTGTGTATAAAAAGGGGCTGAAGACAAAGTTGACGTACAGGAATCATTCGGCCTTGATGATAGAAACGGAAAATTTAAAATGTATATCATAATCAATTAATATTTATTATCATTTGGAGATTTATCTTCTTTTTAATTATAATTTAACTTTTAATCTAAAAATTTTTCATTTAATATAACTTGTAAAATATAATAAACGAACATTATAAATATTACGTAATGGTTAAAGAAAATTTTTTCCTTAAAAAAAATAATTTTGCATTAGAAAAAATATATAAAAGTTTTAGATAATTATATTACAGTGTAGTAAAGAAAATTCTTTTCTTTTGATATGTTATTTTTATAAAAATTTAATTAGTATTGTTATTTTGCTAATTAAGAAGATTTTACTTCTATTATAATATTCTCAAAGAAAATTGATGAAGGAATAATTTCCAAAAAATATTCCACAAAGATTTTTAAATTAATTATACATTTAAAGTATCATAGTTAGTTATATAATATAAATATATCGTATATAATTACACATCATCGACAATATATTTACTATACATTCACATTAAAGCATTTATTGTATTCAAAATTAGCCTATTTTAATTTATGTAATATGCTAAGGATGTTATAAAGATAAATATATTATTTTTGTCTATTTATATTAACTCTTAATTTTTTAAATATACTAAAGAATTTAAATTAGGAAAGAATTATAAGTAATATGTCGAATGAATATAATAAGTACTATTAAATATTGTTATTATATTTTTTTATTTTTAAAATAATATCAGTATTTACTTAATTATAAACAACGAAAATAACTTAAATAATTAAAAATTAAATATGGTATAAATAATCTGTTAATTTACATAACTACAAAATATAATTAAAAAAATGTTTTTACTATAGCATTTTTTACGAATATTGTATGGGATTTTTATAACCATTATAATTATATTTGTCTTATAAATCTTATATTTATTGATACAGTAATAAATATTTTAAAAATATTATTGAATTTATATTTGAAGGAAATAAGTTTTGAATAAACTTATTTCTTATCGAGAATTTCTAAGCAACGGTAAAAATTAAATCGACCAAACAACATTAGATTTATAAATATAGTAAAAGTTCCTCGGAAAATCGCACGGCAATATAAGTGTTCTGGTAAAAAAAGGTATAAAAAAGATAAGAAGAGAGACTGTGTATGAAAGGAAGATAGATAGACAGACAGAAAGATAGATAGATAGATAGATAGATACAGAATGAGAGAAAGAAAAAGATAGAAAACTCTGTTATATTGGAAAAATTCAGAATACAGCAGCGGATATAAAACAGACGTAGAGGCGAAGAAAATGCCGGATAACGTTGTGCAGCGAAGAAAGAGCTAACACAGCTTGGCGCACATAGAATGAGAACAACAGAGGGAAAAAGACAGCGCAACGACGTCGAGCAAAAGAGGAATTTCCACCCCTGCAACGCTATCTCATTCCACTCTCCTTCTCTCTGCCTCTTACCTTTCTCTTCCCTCCTCGCAGAGTTGCTACATGCGCCTGTGCGAGCAATGACAGATACAAATAAACGATCTCGCGGCTTCTCGCGCGCAAGCGCCTTATTCTCCTCTCCTTCTCTCTTACTCTTCCAGTGCAGACTCCTCCGGTTTCTCCTACCTTTACTTTTCTCCCTCTTCGCGTGCTTTTACGTTTTGACTCTTACGCCATGCATTTCAGGCCCGAATTGCACTACCAAAGCTTCTTGTAACTTTTAATTGCTTCGAAAGATCGGATACGGAGGAGTTAGAATCAACCCTTCTCTCGCTAAGCAGACTATAAGCTCTATCATTCACACATTCAAAAATAATGCAAGATTTTAAATTTTCAATACACAAAAAAATAACGAAGAAAATTTATCGAAAATCAATCATTGATCCGATTTTAATTTAGCTTTAATTTTTTTTCTTTTAATATATCATACAATAATTATTTAATAAAATGAAAATAAATTATAAATTATGTTGTAATATAAGTGAACCAAATGAGATTAAAGTTTCTGTTTTTTTCCAAAAATTACGAATACTTTAAAAACATAAATTAAACGGATAAAATAAAGGCACGTTTTACATTAGAAATAAAGATAGTGTGTATATATGTACCTTGATTAAGTTTACTCCTATCTAAATAATTAAATCTTCCTTATGAGCTCAGTTTTTATTTATTTTATTTTTTATCGAAATTCTTTACAATTTTTATAATATCTAGTATTTTTTATTAGTCTATTTTCTTATAAAATAGAAACTAAGATTAGGATCAAATGATTATATTCTGTTAAAAGTCTGAACTATTTCAAATAACTATTTAAAAAAAAGGATTGTTTTACAATCGGAAAAGTATAAAAAGTGAAAAAAAATAATTATTTTCGCAATAAATTTAGATTGTTTAATATTTTGTATTTTATCGATCAATCAAAACTACTTAATAAATGTATTTTCATGTATTTAAATATTTTATACAGTGTCATTTTGAAGTAATTGCTCAGTATTTATGACACTAATAATCGAAGTAATAAATTGATAATACAGCTGGAAAATACGTCTGTTCGGAAATAAATAATTAAAATTAGTTTCATGGACTTTTGCTCTATCAAAGCACTCCGTGAAATAGTTAGTAGTATTATAAAATAATAATTTGGAAATTTGAGAGTTCGATAAATTCGAGACTTTGAAGGTAATTAATCGAAGCTGGAAACGTTACGATCGTTTGAAGAAGGTGAAGGAATTCGGAGAGAGGAAAGACCGCTTCCACAAATAGTCGGCTCCTCGTCCTCTCAGTTCCATCTGGTAAAAGCGCTCCTTTCACGGAAGTAAACGGTCGCCAGTAAAACCCTTTACCCGTGGCACATTAGCCAACTCCCGCACAGTGCAGCTGTACCTCCCACGAAAATCCATACTTCTGTTTCTCTCCTTTACCATCTCCTCTTTAATCCGCGCCTCCTCCATCTTGGTCTCCTATTCTTTCGGTCACTGCATCGAGCGAGTGCCGCCCCGGCATTCGGGGTGGAGCTTCGCGCCTTACCGCCGCGTCATCAGACGTACATACAGACGTAGAAACCTACGCGGGGGCGCGGCGACTCAGGTGTCGCGCTCCCTCCCACCTGCCCCTCTTTCTGGTTCTCCGTTTGTTTCTCCGGCCGACTGGTTTCTGCGATTTCCCGGGAGTAACGCCCCTCACGAGTACGCGCCTCTTTTCCGGTCAAATTCTATCTCTCTGTACTTACTCCTCCATAAACACTTGGAAAACTCGCCTCTCCTTTGCTCTCCTTCGATTCGTATCACCTGTCGCTTCGAAATTGTAAAAAATCTTTTATTCACATTCGTTTCTTACACGATTTCTATGCGCTATTTCTGAAGCATTCTGTATGAAATAGAATAACCTTTTTAATATTTTAATGATAATATTACTCCTTTTGCATTGATAACTTCTATTCAAACAAAAGTCGTAAATGTTTTCACTGTTAAAATTGAGAGACAACTAGACTAGACTACTGGATACTAAAATTACTCAATTCTTATATAAAATCAATTTAAAAAACTAAATATAAAATTAATTTTTACTCTATCTTGAGTAGCCTTGAGTATTTATTTTTTTTGTTTTTTAGGTATGCAAACATCAGTTAACCCTATTAAGCATCTCATTGTAAATTTTTCGTTAAATAAATAATAACCATCACTGTTGGATCAATAAACTGTGACTATTATTGCTCCATAAGTTTTTTCTAGCAAAAGTTAATATATGATCGGATCAGTATTTACGAATAATTTTGTTAAATTGTAGTGAAATTAAATATAATTGAAGAAAGAATCGTTATTATATAAAATAGAATAACAATATATGATAATATTTATGGTTTATAATATTATTACATTATATTGGAAATTAAAATTTTAATTTTCGTCACAAGCTCAAATTTTATCAATACTTCTTGTTAACTTTACTGTTAATCTTATGTTTTACAAATAAATTGCATAAAGTTTTAAAGATATTTGTAATTAATTTATTAATTTATAAGTATTTTATTTAATAGCCACTTTGAAAATTCATTTTTATTCATTAAAATTTTATTAATAAAATTACTCTTACATAATATCATGGGCAAAAATCATTGTAAATAAATGTATAATAAATGTATAATTATAAGGTAATTAAAGTTAGTTATTAACTGTGATCAAATTTGATCTACTTTAAATATATTTATATTCTTTAAATTAAAAGTGCATACATAAGTGGTATCTGTTAGTTTAAGTATAATATAAAATATACTAAATAAATATTATTGGTAAAAGGTAAACTTATAGCTACAAATTTCTTTATGAAAACATATAAACATAAATATATCTTTTATTGTAAATTAATTTTTAATGAACGCATTTTTTTATAATGATTTTTCATTAAAACAAAGGTAAATCATAAAAAAGAAAGAACATGAAATGTACCCTTGAATCTTTAATCTTTTAATTTTTCTAATCCTGTTGGAATGTCCGAGCCTTCATTAAAAAACCTATATAACTTACCTCTCGAGCTTACCACGGAACCGAAGGCACTCAACCCCAAGAGTTCAGAAAGAGAAAAAAATTTTTTGGATACTTTCACCGGAAGATAATGATAAAATATGAAATAAAAATAAAAACTCTATTTAAATTAGATATATAAATTATATTTGATTAATACACTTAATTGTAGTCTATATACAACTTAAATAATATTAAATAAGAGATATCAATAATTAATAATAAAGCTTCTTTAAATTATACTTTGAAAAAAAGTATCATAAAATTGTGCAGGAATTAAATTTTTTAGTCTAAAGCATTTTGTGATTTAAATTTTATAAACATAAATATGATTTTCGTTCAATGTAACTGAGTTATTGCGTATTGTAACGTATAAACATGAGTTTCATGATAACGATACTTTCTAACATTTTATGAAGATAGTAAATACGAACTTTCAGTTATTAGGGTATATGCGTCAGTAAGTGGTTCAAGGAATTAATTGAATTATATATTATAATTCTCGTTTGAAATCATAAATTATTTCTAATATTTCGAAAATGAGATGAAATATCTTTTATTAAACGCAAATATATACCATTTTATTTAATGACGAATTGCAGTTAAAAACAATTAAAAGAGAAATCATTTTGTTTTCTTTTATAAATAACTACATAAAGTAATTCATGAAAAAAAAGATATCTTAAAAATTATTTTGTACAAAAACAGTTATTCTGTATAACAAGAGAAATTAATATTATTTATTTCTTAATTTTTCTGAGAAAACTTATTATATTGTAAGAAATAATTAATAAAAGACTTTTTTTATAAATATATTGGATATTTAATTTAAATGAATAAATTTTGGCTCTTAGTTAATTTATATTTGTTTTGTTTAGTATTAAATATAAATGATTAAATTTCAAATAAAAACATGATTTTATATATTTTATATCACAAAATTATTCTAAGTACAAGAGTTAAAAGTGCTTTCATAAATCATGAACAAAGAATTAATTACCTTTCTTTACGAAAAACTTAGATTACTTAAAAATAGTTCACCAATACCATAAGTATAATTATTTGCAAAAGAATATTTGAATCTTTAAGGAATATTCGAGTTATGCTTAATAAAAGTGTACCACATTGATCTTTTAGCATACACGACTCTATTTAGAAATGTGCAAGAAAGTAAGTAGATTAGTTGAAGAATTGGTATTGCAAAATTGGAAGGTAGTGAAACCTTGGGGAAATGAAAGTTGAGCAAATCCAAGGTGCGGGTTTTGAAGCTATCGGATGCAACGAAGTCGGCGTCGGCTCGGACTCTCTGTTTCTCCTTGTCAACCTCGCGAATCGGTTCGCGTGACCGCAGAGACTGTCACAGCACCTTGTCTTGTCTCTCTCTCTCTCTCTCGGTTTCCAGTGGGGGAGGCTTGGAAGTAGTAGCTACGGCGGCAGATAGAAGTAGAGGTAACGCGGCGCCGCGAGAGTCGAGAGCGCCCGGGGCTGAATCGACCGGGCCGCGCGACCTCACCTCACCTCCTCGCTTCCTCCTTCCTTCCTTTCTCTCTGTCCGCGCCGCTACGCCCGTGCGCGTCGTCCCGAGCTCCCGCCCCCGCCTCTGCGGCTCTGTTTGCGCTCTGCGGGCTTTCTCGTTCTTACGAGTTCTGCCGACCCGTCGCTTTTATCGCCACCCGAACTCTTTTGGCTATCTACTGCTCCCGTACCTCTTACTCCTTACCGACTCCTATCCTTTTTCACAACATCACCATTGCAATTAAACCTTCTACAGGATTTCATTTACTTTGGCCTCCCCAACGGACCTGACAGGTGAAAAACTAATAATATCCGATGAACGAAGACTAAATCTTTCGTTCTCGTCCTTATGTACTTCGACACTATATCTTTAGTATTTACTTTTGATTTTCTAAATCACCACGAACTTAAAAATGAAAATTTTACTAAAATATAATGAAAAATTATCAAATTCGAATAGCAATATAATTAAAATAATTAAATTTTTAATTTTTAATTTTTATATTAATTTTTCAATAACATACCTTTCAATTATTTTATTTTTCGTTTAGATTCTATTTCTAATTTTAGGTGCTCGGTAAATGCTGCTTTTTTATACATTTATCATTGAAAACAAATATTTTATTTTGTTGAATTTAAATTTTCATGCAAGGAGACGCTATTTATATTATTTATTAAATAAAAATCCTTTTCACAATACAGCATGTTTTACTATATAAAATTAATAAATTTATTATACAAACTGTTTGTTATATTATTTAAAAGTTTGATATTATATATCTTAAATAAACGTTGCTTTTAAATTTAGAAATATTGAATATGTAATATCAACGAAAATTTATTTAAAAGGAAACTGTAATTTCATTTTTTTTAATGCACTAAATTTATAATTCTACGATAATTTATTTATTTAATGTATTTATTTTATAAGAAAAAATAAATAATTATAAATAATTATAAATTAAATAATCATGTAAAGAATATCGTAGCTCTTATTTAGATTAAAAAATAAAATAATATAAGTTGAAATTTTATCAAATGTACAAGCAGTATTAAATTTACATTGAATGCTTAAAAAAAGTTAAAATTTAATTCAAATTTAGTTTGATCCTCTTAATACCAAGCTTATATATTGGATTTAATGCACTCATTTAATATACTTTATATGAGCCGACATAATACTCATATTACAATGAACTCTAAAATCGATTTATGTGAATTTATTATCGAATAATATAAAAATAAGTTTTTCGACAGATCATTGCAATAATCATCAAATGAATAAAAAGCAATATTAAAGCTCTCTAGAATATGAGATATTTTCATATTTCAGATATGCATAAATGCGTTATAATTTATTTTTTACGAAGATATTTAACTAAAAGTAAAATAAAAATTTTATTTGCTTTTCAAAAATTAATTTTATACATTATAACAAAGTATAATTTTTTAAATATAAATTTTATTATTGTCGATTATTTACAAAATATTTAATAAAGTATAAATTATTAAACTGATTTTATAAATGTCGCTGAAGAATGAAAATAATAAATGTATATTTTTACTTCTTGCAGTAAATTGAATTTATAAGCACCGGATTATCCTTTACATGCCTAGATGTATAGTCAACCACCTATATTTAACTAAAACTTCTGTTAACGGAAAATCAAACTAAACTCCAAAAAAGAATTTTCTATGAAAAAGCAAACGTTAATCTACGATTAATATTATATTTACCATATTATAATCAGAATAAGGACAACCGAGGAATAATCGGTCAGTGAATTGTTTTAAATACTATATATATCGTAGCGTTAATTAAAGCCGAGCCCTCAGGGACAAAGACCAACAAGTGCACGGATAAAGGAGCGAAGCGGCAATATAATCCGCGGAAGTAATCGAATTCATCGGCTCCATCGATATCGTCTTATGCCCCTTGCCCAAGTCTCTCGATCGCGTTCGCATAGAGAGCGGCGCAAGAACAACCGACAAATGCAGCTAATGCGCGCGTTTTCCTCCTCGAAGCTGCGGCTTGGTGTTCTCTAGCCGTAGGACCGGAACTTGACCCACGAGATTTCATCCGAGATACATCGCGGCGTTTGTTTCGCAGCTACTCGTGAAAATTTCATGCCTGGGCATTTGCCGACCGACGCCAATCGATATCGCTCCGAATGAAGCCAAGCGCTGACCCGAGACACTTTCGGGAAGACCGAAAACCCCTGAGCACTTTCGTCCTCCGATCTTCAATCGGTTTCCCACTTGGATATACGCGTGTTTCTCTACACGTAGCTGTCGATATAAAATTTTACTGGTTACAGCAATCTCAGATTTATCGGATACATTACAATAGCGTTTTATGTGCATTACGTTTAAAAAGGAACTATACTTTTTGGAAATTGTTACTCATCAAACACATATCTGGAAAATAATAAAATGAATATTTTATCGATATCAAATAACAATTTTAATCATTTTTACGAGTGATTCCACATTATGTACATTAACAGTTGTCCGTTTCAAAATTGAATCAGAAAAGAACGTCTTTCTATAGTCATTAGTGATATGAAAAATATTTTAAAATCTTTTAAATTAACATTAAATTTTATTTTAAAACAAATTTCATAAAGCATCCAAAATTAGAAATGAATGAAAATAGGAAAATTTTGCGTGAGGAAATAGCTTGTAACTAAATATTATAATTAATTTTTTTAATTTTTGAGGAAAAGAGAGGGATTACTCTCATTTTATTAAATGTTTAGGTTATTCACCTTAACGTATAGAATACAATAACTTACAAAACTTATAGAATATTTAGTAATATATAGTTTGTATAACGTACGAGTTAAAATACAATAAGTTTTTTATTATACAGTAAAATATTTCCGTTTTTCCTTGTTTGAAGAAATTACGACAAAACTTGTGTTTACACATAAAATTATGAAAAAGTTATTGTAAAAGAATATATGGCCGATTGGCTCATCTTATGAATTTAAATGAAATTGCATTCATCATGGAATACACCGTTGGGGCTATTTTTCAAATACGTGCATTCCCGACATAGACTAAAGTATACAACGAGCATCTCGAGGTCCTTCGGACTACGGGTGTAAGTGTTCGCACCAGCTTCGTTCCCAACACCCGACTCATTAACCGCTCGAAAAGTTGCGTAAAATTCACGCCGCTTGGGAGGGTGTCACAGGGGCGAGGGGTAACCGCAGAACACAAAAAGAAAAGCATACACCAATCGAGCCACCCTCGACGCTCTCAGCATAAAACATCAAAAACAAAAAAGGGGCATCAAGAAGTAGACACTCGAAAGCAAAAAAGTAAAACCGCGACATAAAGAAAGTAGAAACAGCCGCAGTGATAAAGAAGAAGAGCGCGCGTGTATCGCGAGCGAAAGAAAGAGCCAGACGGACGGTCTCTAGTCCTTTGTGCGAATACGGAGGAACGAAGTACGAAAATGCGAGCGGAAGAAGAAAGCGTCGACGGGTCTCGGGTCACGCTGTTTTCCTTCTTTTCTTCCTCTTCGTAGCCCCGACGCTTCGCACTGGGCAGAACGAAAGGGTTGTAGGGGACCGAGAGGAATAGTCGACGCCGCCGGTGCAAAGATAGACGCCTCGGCCAAGGGCCGGCACCCTTTCATCGCGAACCTCGCGAGCATTCATGAGTCGGCCGCTCGAGTGCGCCGGACGTGCGAATATAGATTGAGATGGGAATGAGATCGTTTTGTCCGGGTGGTCGGTGTCTCGCAACGCCGACGCCCCGTGTAAATACGAAGTAAAAGCGCACGCGGATCTTCCCTTTTTTTATACCTCGGTATAAGCGAATTCAACGAAACTTCATTTTTAGATGATGCCGTACGTTCCAAGGTGAAGATGCGTATCGTCGAGTGACGCGTTTTCAGCTTTAGAGTGTTCTTTTTGCAATGACGTGGATCCTTGAAAGAATACCAACATCAAAGACTATTCTCGATCTTTACCGCTTCTAACACTCACTTGGCACGATTTACTTTTCTTTTGATGATGCTTGCATGTACTTCTTTATTCGATCGCTATCTCGCGCGAGGCCGGTGGATGTCTCCCGCTGAGCTTAAGCTGTGTAATTTCACCATCAAACGCGCAATATTTAATATTAGATTTATCTCGACGACACAAGAGACTAGTGTTCAAATTAATGAAGATATTATTCAGTCTATACAGCTACAACGATTCTTTGCTACTGGACTCTGCTACGAATTAACGATACATTTTTCGGTTATGCGACGAATTGAATAATGTAAATATATTTTCGATGATCGTTCGATTCAAAATTTTGAACAAAGGGATACGAGCTTAAATTCTAATTTAAATAATTTGATGCTTCCAACAAATTTGCATTTTACACAAAACAAAAAATCGCAAAATGTAGAAAATAATTTTATTTTCATGTATATTATTTAAAAGCTTTGATAATTCTTTAATTGTTTCCGTTTGTTTTTTTTTACAAATTTTAATAGCGATGTATTATTAACAATAATAATAATAATTAGTGAAATATATTTAGTTTTCTCTCTACCGATAAATAACATGATTCGTATATATGGTCACAGATGGCACCACCTCAATAGTGTAAAACTGATATCATCTGTTAATATAAATACTAAACACAAAATATTATTACGATCATTTTGTTACACCATATATTTTTATATAGAATATTAGAAAATTATTATTAATAATATTAGATTTTATTAAAACCATATCAAACAATTATATTATTGATCCTTGATAGGTTGTAATATATATAAAACATTTGTATTTAATAACAGAATAGAATAATTTAGAAACTTCTATCATTACGTACAGAACTTTTTATTTTATTTTAAATTTTTAAGATAGGATTCATTTTTTACTCAGAATGCGATAATAAATAATACTTATTGTATACAAAAAATTATATAAAAAAACCGACATTCATCAAAATTCCAAAGATTTTATTTTTATACTCTAAATATGTTCACAAGATTCAATTAAATTAGAAGAAAATTTAATTGAAAAATATTGAATAATACGCCTTTAGTAATTGAGAGTAATTTACTGTTTAAAAATTTATTTATTAATATTAATATTAATTTTCTATTTTACAAAACTCCTTTTATTACCAACTTTTATTATGAAAAGTAATTTTAATTTAAATTAAAAATGGCTATTATATTAAATATGAAAAAAGTATTTCCGTTTTTATTTATATATACATTATGTTTTTAAAATAAATTAAGTAAAAATGTTATGGCTCTCATTTTATAATGTTTAAATGTTTAGATGTTTAAATTAATTATACAATAAATTTATTTATTTCCTTGTTAGATTCTAGTAGTAGATAAACAATGTTAATTATTTCAAGCTTAATTTATTTATAAATATTAGAAAATTATAAATTTAAAATATAAGTAAACTTAACATGATGTAATTTAATATAATTTGCTAATATATTTTTAATAAATCAATGACTTTTATAAAGTTATAATAACAGCGATATTATTTAACTATTATTTTCATTATAATAATCTTACCGAAATGTATATATATATATATATATATAAATATTTTTAACATATTTTATATATTACAATTATATGGAATAATTTCAAGTATTTCTTACTAATATTATATATAATTTTATTAATTATTATCTTTAATTTTTTTATGTAAATTAAATTTTAAATGAATTTTTATAAATGAAAGCAGTTATATTTAAATTTAATATATAATTAATACTCGTCATGTGTCCTTTATCTAAAATGTATAATGATGAAGAAGGAATCACAACTGCGCAAATCCACTAACTATTGCACAGTCCTTGGGACGAATTTTTCATCGTTCATGGTGTGGAATAAGTGGAGTGGAGGAAGAAGGAAAACTCATGCAAAAGTAAAGCGTGACCAGCGGTAAGAAGAACAGACGCAGTTTTCCGAGGCGTACGTGTACGTGCCTCTGAATAGTTCGCGTACTGCGCAGACTCTCAAGTTGAAGAGTTAGGTAAGGCCGTAAATGTTTTTATTCTTTGAAAGAGAGAATGAGAGTGGGAGAGGGCGCATTATATGCGTGTGAGCGCCGCGCGGTGCAGCGAGCGCGAGTAACATGCGCCGATGCATAAAGCGAAAAAAGGGAGAGCTCGCGAAAGCGTCCCGACATCGGTGGACTTAACGACATTGGCCTTTTCAATATGCAATAAAATGCTCTTATATACTCTGGGTGCAGCGCTGCCGCCCAGGGTTTTCTATACCGAACGCAAGGCCAACGCCACTGTGCAAAGGGGAGATTTTGTTTCTAGAATCATTTTGTGGCTCTCTAACGAGGAGAATTTTTTAGTCTGTATTAACGTTTACTCGAGCTCATTGCTTGTTCACCGATGAACAATATCCATTACCCAAGTATGGAAATCATTCTGTGCTTTTATGTTACTTTAAGTTCTTTAACTATCTTACATTCACGTTGAATATTTTTGCGTGAAAGATATTTAGCATATTTAAGTGCGAATATTACTACGGGTCTATTAGAAATCTATGTCGTAGTATTTTTAAATTATACGTGTACAAAACAAATTAATAACGTAATTATTTTAATGTCCTTTACCGTTTTATTTTATAATGTAAAAAATATGTAGAAATGGGATTTAATAATCTAATCGAATATAAATCTGTATAATCATTTTATATAATATTCATACAGAGTATAAATATTTTCATTTTTATTGGAAGTGTTATTCCAATCAATTATTTACATTTTACAATTTATTTAACAAATTTTATTTAATTATTCTTATATTACAAAAAATAGAATAACTTTATCTTTTATTATTATATTTTGTAACAAAGAATAATTTAAATATGTCTTAAATATATTAACTAGTTTTTTTATTTTTATTAAAAATAACATTTCACTTAAACTTATATAAAAAGTGGTCTTTCATATGTAAAATTTTTATAAAATTTATTTAATCTTTCGATATTTTTAGTAAAAAACATATGTAACATTATTATTATTTATTCGCTTATTCATTATTCGTTTGAGATAATCTTATCTTTATTGTCAAATAATGAATCATTTCTATTTAAAATATTTAAAAACTTTATAATTTATAGTCATCATTTCTTAAATAGATAATTTTAATTATATCATACGTATACGCTTTATGAATGGAATTTTGAAAATAGTTACTCGTATAAGAATACAATACCTGACACTAATGTAAAAATTTTTTTAATGTATTCAAATAGAAAAATTTTGCGTTGAATAACGAAAATTGAAGTACTAAGATCAATTTACCTATTTTTTATAGTGATTCGGTGTGAGAAAGCTTTTGAAAATTTGTTTAAGCATCGCCTTTAGCTATCTTTCTCCCGTTTTCTCTGTTTCTCTCAATCTGTACACAGTGGCGAGGGTGCGTGTCAATATTCTCAACCAATATCGAACGAGAAACTAACAAGTCAAACGTACCGCAGTTAAAGCGTCGAGAGAGAAAAGAGCAAGAAGCGAATCGAGTCCCCGAGATATTCGGGCTGAGTGGCTTATTTGCATAGTCGACCTAAAATCCTGCGTTCGACCCTTCCTATACGTATATACGCATACGCATGCATAAGCGTAAAGAGTCAACTCCGATAACACGACATAAGGTGATCCCCCGCTTCTGCTAGCTTTTTTCGGGTCTCGCGATCGTTTAGTAATTTGCTATAATTTTTTCCATCTCCATCGAACTGCTTACGAATAACCCTACACCCCTATACAAGAATAAGGAACGTATCTATCCTCCCATCTATATTATTTGCATAGAGAAACTCAGGCGATCTATAATTCCACTTGCATTTCTTTATTTTTGACTGTAGCATTCGATTTGTACACATCATTGTCTCTATCTTTCTCTCTAGTACCATCATATTATTTTTTATTTTCCTAACACATATATTTATTTAAATTTTCATCGATTTTAAATATCTCTTATTTAACATGATTATTTAAAAATATATTTTTATAGGAATTAACTAAAATTGATCCATTTCCTATTTTGTTATGCTTACCTTACTAAAGTTTCATTTGTATTGACTTTATCAATTTTTCAAGATGAAAATCGATGAGCTCGTTATTCTCTTTTTCTTTTTTATATTGTAATCGAAAGAAAACACTCGAATGTAATTATTTTTACATTCATTTTACAGTAGAAAAGGGAGGATAATATAAATGAGAAATAACAAAATGTGAACAACGATTATTTATAATAATTAAAAGAAAATTTAATTGAATAATAATTATTAATTTTTTATTATGATTCTTTTTTTTTATCTTTTGTAATTTCAATGTAAACCTAAAATATAGATATCTGCTTTTTTAGTATATAAAATTTTTTAATAGAATATACTGGCCTATTGATTGGCATTTTAATTTTATTCAATCATGCACAAACTATTTTATTATTTTATGGGTAATAAGCAATAAATTTTATACTATTTTCATAAAGAAATTATTTTTATATATTAAGAAATATTCAAAATAGAATTATTTTTACTTTTAATTCATATATCGACAAATTTAATTAACTTTTTTTTGTTGCAAATATTAACTACTAATATTATTTTTAAATAAATTCATTTCCTTTTTTAAAGAAATTAAGAAATTTTCTAAAAAACTTTTTGCGAAAAAAAAAAAAATTTCCGTCAGTCGTAATACTTTTTTTCAAACTTAAATTAATATTGATTAACAGTAACACGAGTCCATAATACGGTAAGAGAAGTAGAGAAGAATGAAAAGAATCGTATCTTGAAACCGCAAGCTCGACTGGCTCGGTAATGAATAAAGATTATAATTGCGTTGCTCGACGTCTTCGTCCTCATCGTCAGGAAGAAAAAGAAGTTAATCAATCATGAAAGTTTTCCCTTTCGTTTTTTTTCTTACTTGCTTTAGTTTTATTCTTTGCTCTGCTAATAAAATGTTCTCAGAATAAAATTTTTTATTTTAAACCAACTGCCAATATCACTAGAAGCTTCTGTAATTAAGATTCTATATTAAGTATTTTACAATATTTATAAAGATACAGTACCAGTGCATTAGTAATAAGTTATTGGAATCATAATACACGTACATTTTATTATAAATTTTTTTTTGTAATTAATACTATGGATAATGAACATTATTTAAACATATATTTATATCATTTTAGAATATTTTAATGAATAAAAAATATTCTTTATAATACAAATATAAAAAATAAACTATTTTATTTAAATATATATTGATAAATATAATAATGAAGATGAAGTATATTAATTTGATATATATGAATTTAAATTTCTTATTTAAATCTAAACTTTATTTTTCTAATTCAAATATTAATATAATTTATCAAAAAAAATAAAAAGTTTAATTATATATATATATATATAATTTCAAATTATATTATAATTAAAGCCTTGAAAAATGCTGCAGATTCATTTATAAATAATTCATCTTATTATTATTTCACAACGTTAATAAAAATCATCATATTCCATATATTTATAAGATATATATAATTTAATTTTTATATTGTTCATCACTTTACAGAAAGATGGATTATTTCTACTTTAATATTTAGCACCAATTTTCTGTTGAGAATATTTAAGAAAATAAGATAAATGTAGAGTACATACTTTATTAGAAAAAAATTATTATATTATTATTAAATTTTTCCGAATTTTATTTTCATGAATAAATTATAATTGGATAAATATTTTTTTAAGATTACTAAATTTTAAGTAATAATATTTAGTAAATTATTACAAAATTTAAGTATTGCTAATAATTATATCAATACTTTTTATTATTATGTAAAATCTTTTTGTTATCTGAAATTACTTTTAATATAAATATGTGTTTTTTTTAATTTGGTGCAAGTATTAATTGAAATATGAAAATAACGTTAAAAATTTATGTTGTGATTATACTATTTTAATTTTCTCTAAATTGTAATAATTTAAATAAAAAATTAAAAAATATAAATTTTTATTTACATTAATTGTTTTATCTTAAATAAATATTTATTAATGAATATATTTAATTTATATTTGTAAGAAATTGAAATGCAAAAAAATACAGCATATAAAATTTAGAAATGAAATACTTTACTAATTAATTAAAAAATAATTACATATTTATTTATTCTTTAAAATTATTTAAAATATTGATAAAGAATTATATATTTTAGTGTACTATAAAACAATAAAAATAAAAAATTTAAAATGAAATTGCGTTAAAAAATTTATATAAATTTATATTATAGTGATTTTAAATAATTATGTTTATATATAGTTACTGAAACATTTGTTTTTTGATAATTATATAAATTAATTATTTATATAACGATAATATTAAAAGTATCTGTTCGAGTGTTAGTATTGTCAATATTGATTCAGTTATTTTAATAGGAGTGTATAAAAGATAAAATTTTTAAGTTATTCAAGTAATATTAGAATTTAATAACGAATAATAAATTTATTCAGATATCTATATATTTGATTATCAAATTCACTAAGTTTAATATAAGATTAAATTTATTTTATCAATAAAAATTATGAAAATTAAATTAGATATCTTTATTTTAATCGATTAACTTATTCAAACAATTTACTTTTCTACAAGATATCAAAATTTTTGAAGTAATCAAAAAATTATTAAAAATATTTTCTATTCATGGTTTTAATTTTTGAAGCTGCTTATAGAAATAAAAAGGTATAAAACCACATTTCTCGTGTATTTCTTGTTATAAAATTATTTTATATTGCAATGTGACATTGATATTTTAACTGATATTACATTGTTTTTATTGAAAACTACTTTTAGATAAACATAAATATTTTTATCCAAATCAGAAATTTTATAGTAATTTAAAGAAAAAACACAGATACATTGGAAAAATTATGAGTATCATAAAAAAAGTATGAAATTCCTATTAGAAGCTTGAGCGGTTAAAAATAGCCTGCATATGATTTGCGAAGATTTAAACGCTAATCCTTGAGTTCAATGCGAACAGAGATGAAAGCCACAAGTGCACCAGAAGCTACGAGGCTTTATGCCTACAAATGATATGCTAACAAGAAATACTTCCATCTATTGCAACTAAATTTATTTCCTATTATATACTTTCTCTATATATTTTGATATTTCGATTGTATAAATAAACACATATTTTTTAAATTGCATCGAGAAGAAAAATTTTATATTTTTACATACTTAATGAAATAATATATGCAAATAATAATGTATGACAGATATTAATACGTTGTTGAAGAAAATGAATAAAATTCATTACACATAATATACGATGTATTTTTTGATCACTTAATACAAAATTAAAATATATAATTTTGAAACGTTTATTATACGTTTTAAATGTAGAAAAATGATAAATAATTGAAAGAAGTACTGGTATGCTATAAAAAATATTAAAGATATTAATATAGCTATTTCCATTTCATTTAAAAATTATTTTATAATATAATAGATACTTATGATTTGTTGAAGAAAATCGAATTCGGGCATTGCGTTATAATTTTGATTCAATGGGCATAAAACATAAATTTAGATACGAAATTATTATATTTTATTACCACCACTAGAGTGCTTTGTTCGGTGATAATAACAAATGTAAGGTATTTGTAGGAATCACAAGTAAAATTTACAGAAAGTTGGAAACTCATTGGTACCCATCACTCGTGGCTCTGGTAACGAATGAGCCAAGCGAATTTTATCTAGAAGAAGAAAAAGAAGTTCATATCCCCGTGTGGTATACATTTTTTTAGCGCTCTCTTCTGCTCCCCCTTTTTCCCTCGTTCGATCCTCCCCCTGGCAAATCGACTAAAACCCGGCACTTTTCTCTTCCCTGCGGGCGCGCGCCAAGTCGCTTCCTTCTTTCAGCCTTCCCACCCCTACCATTGGCAACCACGAGCAGATTTATAGATCGATTATGGACTTCGCTTATGATTGGAAGCATTTGCATGATGTAAGTATAGGCGCGCTCGCGACAGCATCAGTGACGTCGTCGCTCTCTCGTCCTTGCGCCTCCTCTCATGAATCATCCATGCCAACTGCTCTCTTATGGTTCGTCGTGATAAACATGCGCCCACTCGCTGATTCGATGAGCGAGGCCTAAGTGTAACACGGGTGTTTGTCTTTTACTTTTTATTCCTTGCTGCAAATTGTCTTTTTTTCAAGCTAATTCGACACCAACCGCTTGCTTTTTTATCCTGGATCTGCTCTGCCCGTTTGCCCTGATCTGGGACCACTTTTTCTTTCATCTTCTTGTCAATTAAATTATTCATCGAAGTTTGAGAATATCTTGCCCATTTAGAGCGTACGTGTTTACTATGAAAATTTCTCTGTTCATATTATTTTTGAGAAATTTTATGAAATTTTATGAAATTTTTATTAAATGACTTTTTAAAAAGATATCGTATTTGAAAAAACATATTTTTTGATATGCCTTTAAATATAAATCTATACTTTACTTTAAAAAACTAATTTCATTATTCATAATAATTTTGCTTATTGAAACCATAAATAAATAATAAAGCAAATATCTATTACAATACTGATATTAATATCATGGTATATTAAAAAATTTTTTATTGATTTTAATACTGATTTTGATAGAAAGCTTAAATTATCTGAATATATAAATTCAAAAGTTTAAATCATTTATAATTCTATGCACCCATACTCAATTGGAAAAAATATATTATCAACTATAAATTTTTTCTTTATATTTAAAGTATTTATTACATTGTAATATAGAAAATAATTATTGGCAATTGGAAACTTTAGTTTACGATAAACATAAGCATTTATTTCTTTGGCAGCACTTTCTTCCAGTTCTTTTTTACAATGATAATATGTTTTGATTATCAACATGATTTTCAATAAAGTGGCATGTAACTATTGAAACGAAAGATAAAAATAGTTGTGAGAAACAGTTTTTTACTATATGATAAAATAACCATGATAAAATTTTAGCGAATCTGAAACATTTCAAATGAAAGATTAAAGACGAAACTGAATATACCCTAAGGTAATCACGAAAGTGATCTGGCAATTCATCACCATACAATAAACGCTTATATTATTCACGATTAACTTTACTTGATTCGTTACTTTAAAATTACTTAGAATAAGTATCGCAAAAGTTGAGATACAACAAAAATATAGAGAAGAATATGGAGTAGCTTTGAACATTGCTTGAGATGTATATCAACTGCAATAATGCCACAGTGAGTTGAACTACCCGATTTTTCATGCACGTTTATAAATAACATTATCAAAAAATCATTTAAATAAATAAACTTGTAAAATTAAGATACTATTTTTCATAATTTTTTCAATTTAAATACGTAATAATTTTATTCTGAACTTTCGATTCTAGTTGTAAATGATATATTGAGCGATATTTACAGCTGATAAAGTACACATGTAAATACTATTTTTTTTCTAATTTATTTTATATAAAATTGAGTATGATTAATGAGAAATATATACATATAGTTTTAATTTACCTATTTAAATGGTTTCATTGTAAAACATTATTGTTTATTTACGATATCATTTTTACATATGTTTATAGGTAACTATTTTGTAATCTAAATTATTATAATTCATAATATGACTTATTGTTATATGATATGTCTTTGATAAATTCATTTTTTTGAATTAAATATTAGTCTACAATGCTATTAGAAATTAATTTTAGTTATACGAAAATATAAACAAACTGACTTAATATCCAATTCTGTGTGTATGTGTGTGTATGTGTGCGTGCGAGCGCGCGCGCGTGTAAATGCTTGTCTACATATACGTATCAGCAAGTTAAAATTATTAAAATTAAGTAATTATTGCGAAAAAATAACGAAGAACGATGTAAAAATATAAAAAGAATAAATAAAAGAATTTTTGTTTCATTTTATCAAGAAAAGAAATGTAGTTGTCGATCGACTTAAAATAAATAGAATAAGATTGATAACAAAATTAATAATAAGCCTTCTGAAAACTAGAAAAAAATTAGTTTACAAAAAATAAACAGTAGTAATTATAAAACATAAATTTTATAAATTTTAGCAGAAATTATTTTTTAATATTATCGTTTTATTTTTTAATCAAGCTTATTATCATGAAATATAATTTATAATCTCAAAAATATTAATAATTTCACATTTGGTCCAAAATTGATCTTCAAGTATACTTCATTTTATAAAGATACTTCAGTAATGTTTGCATTCTAATTCCAGGCCTTCCACTTATATTATAGATTTAAGATAGTTAACGGGGGTGCATTTTTATTGGTTCGATGAACTTCTTCTTGAGCGCCGATCGACTTGCATTAATTTTTTCGTTATGCTCTTTTGACTTGAACTGCAATTTTCGAGTTATAAGAGTTGAAAGACGTACTTAGATATATTGGGGTACTATAAAACCTTTTCAATGGGGATCTATATAATTTTTATTTCAATTGCTATTTCTTTTTCTTGTCTTGAAGACATAGCGAGAAAAATTTTCTCCTAATTACAATGTTTTTATTTTCTTTTATTCCTTTTTATAGTAATTTTATTTACATTTCCATGTTAAAGAATTTTTAGGTATGATCTCGACCGACGATCGATAAAAAAGAGAATGTTTTGAGATAATTATACATTTCTATTGAATTAATTATATGCAAGATTTTATTTCACATATCACGCAAAATACTAGAATTAACTAATTAATTATTTAAATAAAATAGTATAAGGATTAATTATATATATAATTGTGTATGTGTGAGCATGTGTGTGTAACACTATATCATGCAAAAATGTATAAGTTACAAAACTATTAAGGTAATAATTTTATATAACATATCGGATTATCGATATACGTAAATATGCCAGCGCCTTCTATGATTCGGATTTAAGTATAGTAAGATGAGGAGAAAAAGAGAGAAGATCATCTTAGTCTGTCAGATTTAGTTTATAAACAATTTGTGACAAGTAAAACATATAGATGAATTCCTTTGTAATATAATATTACAATATTTGTTTTAGTTTTAAATTTGTATTGATTAATGTTTTATTTTACACAATTTTATAACATGATCTATGTTTCTAGACAAAAAGAAGTTTCTTGAAAGAATATTGCTCTATTTACTTATACGACAAAAATAGACTATATTATTATTATTATAGATTGAATTATTATAAAAATTTTCATATAGATCTAATTATATAATCATTATATTTACAAAATACAATAATATAATGAAATTTTAAATAAGAATAAATTTCAAAAAAATTCGATCCTATTAAATATTAAAAATTTTATTAGATAATAAAACTAAAAGAAACTTTAAATTATTTATAATAATATACTATCTACATAGCTCATATATTTTATATAACATAGGAAATGTATATTACATTTTTCTAAATTATATGTAGAATAATTTTTGAAATGTACAGAATGAGTTTTATATTATTAAAAAAACTAAGCATAACAGACATTTCCTTTGTTCAAGTTTCTCTTAAATAAATAAAAAAATGAATATATATATATTTTATCAAGAATATATTTATAATAATTCTTAATTAATAGAATATTATTTTGCTTTAATTATTCTTATTTTAGTTATCAGACGTTAGTTGGTGTTTTATGTTTATTAACATTTTTTAAATTACGAATCATACATTATAGATAATAATCGAAGTATTAGAATGTACAGTTTTTAATTCTTCCCATTTTCTGTATATAAATAAAACTGCAAATTTTTTTCTTTGGTAACAAATTCTGACATACAAAAAATAAATCTTAATAATCAAAAAACAAAATAAATAATCTGTAAGACTGCGATTGCTGTATATAACAGCATATTAATCATGAGTAGTATATTATATGTAAAAACATTGTTTATTATGATTGAAAAAAGTAACATATGTAGAAAAAAAACAAACAAATAAACATTAATATTAATAAAATAACCGTTGTATATTATAAACAAGTAAAATTACTTATTACATATTTTAAAGTTTTTTTTTAATTATTGTCAATTTAATTTTATGAAAGATAGCAGTATACTAAAGATAAATAAAACTACTTAAATATCTTATTTTGAATTAATGTAACTTGTTTTCAAAGAATCATAAAATGTGGTCATTTCAGATACGGGATTCCGTACAATACAACGCTTTTACTAGTAAAGAAAGAAGAAAAAGCTCCAGCTCGATTCAGCTTATGCTCATCTATCTACAAGACATAAGACTGGAGTAAAATTAATTTCAACTTTAAATTAAGACTAGCCCGATAGCTTCTCGAGTTCTTTGTTGCAGCTCGCAGTTACGAAAGATAGAAAGAAAGAGAGAGAGAGAGAGAGAGAGAGAGAGAAAGAAGGAGAAGGAGAAGAACAAAAAGAACACTACCGAGGGATAAACTTTTCCTCCGATACAGCTTTTGTCTATTGAAAATGAGTGCCCGATATCTCGCGAGAAGCAAGCGTCTTTTATTTGTCGCGATCGCTTGCTTATTTTTCGAACGATGCAGCGCTCGACTTTTATAATTGGGCTGAACTAGAAGCTCCTGTCGCAATTGGCCCAATCAACGAAAACGATTAATTAATGAGACGACGATGAGGAAGTTTCGTTTTGTTTTACTTAAAGTAAAAACTGTCCAAGAAGACTAAAGTTTCTAATTTATTTGACTGCATTTTTTCACTTCATTAATATGTTATTTTTTACATTTTAAAAAAATAATTATTATTATCACATTAATTAAAATTGAAACATTATTTTAATGTTTCTATATTTTTATTTCTTGAACTACAATTAAAGTATTATATTTAATATTATACTCTAAAAATATTTCAGAATATAAATAAATATACATTTTTATAGTAGACTAAATACATAAATAATGAATTTCTTTAAATAAAGTCTTTTAGACGTTTAAATCATGAGGTTATCCATAAATTAATAATACGTTTAAAATAATTACTAATTTATCCATAAAATTAAGATTTCTTTTCATGTGTATTAATAAAAGAAGCTTGCTATTAGATTAATAAAATTTATATCGACTTGATTATATACTAAAAATTAAAATGAATTTTTACTGTTTGCTTCTTTTATAAATGAGTTGATATTCGATCAATTTGAAATTTATCAATCATTTTTATATTATGCATATTTATAAAATTGTGTAAAATATATATTTAATTTGAAAGAAACTGTAAAATATTCATTTCAGGTTTTAGGTTTTATTTTTAATGTAAAAGTGGTAAATTATACAAAATACTATAAATTTTACCCTTTTTTATATTTATTTTTAAAACATATATCTTTATAAACATCTGTATCCACCTTTAGGTAGTATATTATTTATTTATTGTTTTTTTTTGCGATATGATGTACAACTATTAGTATATTAATTATTATCAAACATCCTTATTTAATTATACTTAGGAAAGTTATGAATATTCGTTTGCATATTATTCAATCGTATTAAATTGAAACGAATTAAATTGAAAGATATACTAATTAAATGCATAAATCAATAAGTAAATGCATAATATCTAAGAATATACTTTTTATGAATCGAAGAATTTGTACTTGAAATCTTATAATACAGTGATCTTTACAAGTTAAATTAAAACTTTTTTCGAAAATTTGATTTGAATTTTAATTAATGATTTTAAATTTATTCGATAATAATTTAATAATATTTTTAGAAATAATGAATAATGTAATTTTTCATATTCTTAAATCAATTTGAATTTAGAATATAAATTATAATTAATTTATAGTCTTAGAAAATCATACAAGCATAATATATCTGATTTTTTTTATTTATATAAAAAATTGTAATTAGTAATATACATATTAGAAAATATTGTAAAATAGAAAGTTTATTAAAATGCGTATAAATTATATCAAAGTATAATTTATATTATACTAAAGTATATTTTATATTATACTAAAGTATAATTTAGATACGTTTTATTTTTAAAAAATAACTGTATACACGACAATTCAAACTTAAAAAAATTAAATATCAACATATCATTTAATTTCTGAAGTTCAATAAAAGAACTTTTAGTAAATTTTTGAGCGAAGTGTCTCATCATTTAAAGATGGCTCAGCAAATATGTAGGACAATTGTATACGCTAAAAGCACATAGCGTGTGACTAACCATACTCTTCATTCAGTATTGTATATTTGATAAATCTTTTCGTTAACATAATTAATTGATAAATATGCAATTATTGCAGACGTGAATGGCCGTCTCGAAGTTTGATGAGCGATCCACAAGAGACAGCATAAATGACGGAGAGCAAGAGAGAATGAGAGAGAGAGAGAGAGAGAGAGAGAAACAAACAAAGCGCGACATAGATAACTTGAACGCAGGCGAAAAGGAATGGACCATCGGTCAATTAATCAAGATAATGAGAGACAAGTTGCAACAAGCACTGAGAGAGAAAGAGAGATAGAGAGTAAGAAGGATAAAGGGTCCTAGGGATAAAGGTGATGGGGAATAGGAAGTGGGATTTTACGCGAAGGTGAGGGGTAAGAACCGCCTGTGCGAGACATCCGACACCTTGGACGAACGTGTTGTAGCTCCAGAGTCAAAGACAGAGTGTGTTTGTGAACGGGGATACACGCGTGTGTAAGATAGAGAAAGAGAATATGAGAGAGGCGGACAATATACCGTGAGTGAAGATACGCGTCTTGGAGGCGAACTTGGGCTAGCTGCTTCCGGGATAAGCAGCCTAACTTGAACGGCTACTGGCATGATTAATTAATTAGCCTAGGCTAGTTACGGTCCGTAGGATCGATTATACAACATGCAGCCGTATATTCCAAAGCCGGTATAGTACCGAGTACGCAACTCTGTCGGTCTCTTGCTCTTTATAGCTGCCCTGGCTTGTTTCAGTCGAGACTGTCGAAAGAGAAGTGAGAGGGAAAGAGAATGAAAGAGGAGGAAAGAGAAGCAAGACTCTTGGGTTAGCGAGCAAGTAAGACATCATGAATGCATCTCTCTTAGGAAGAACTTCGCAATTCACTAAAATTTTCGACAAACCGGATATCCGTGTATGAAAACATACACGTGTTGAGACATTATCCTTTGGCTAAATATTTAAGATACGATAAATTCTATGATGTATTTGTAATTTCGTATTATGGATCGTTTTAATGAATTAGTTAAATATATTCTACTGTGATCGATCGTTTGTATAATTTTCTTTTCATTTTTTAAATACATTATTTAAAATTATTTAAACATTTGGATTTTTGTGATGATAATTAATCGTTGGTGATAAAAATTAACGATACAGTGTTTACCTTACGTAAGTTGTATTATTCGTGATGATATAATTAGTTGGAAATTATAAATATATTATAATTGTACAAATAATAAATTTAAAATTCTATACATTATTGATTTAAAAAGACTTAAAGTTTTTATATATTTTTCTAAATATTCATTTATGATAATTACGAAAAGTTAATTTATTAGAAATAATAGTTTTCTAAAAATACTATAATAGATAATTTATATAATTTTAGTTGTATCATTTTTATGGCATTATTGAGATTATATATCAGTATTAGATTATATAATACATTCAATTTTCTGTATAAAATATAACTATATAAATATTATCCATAAAATATCATAAAATAACTATAGTTACGATAATTATTCTTTTAAAATATACATACAAAATATAAGTGAGAAATGAGTGAATAGATACTAGTAATAATGCTTTCTAGTTCTGATTAGGTAAATATTAAATTAATCTAAATACTTATTTATATGTATTGATTAGGTAATCTATTAAGATTTTTATTTAGAAATTTAACACTATTTTTGTTTGTATCACATCAATATATTATAAATTAGGCTTATATAAATTTTAATAGAAGGTTATATACAGAAAGTATTACGTAAATTACAATTTTAATTTTTCAAATTGAAAATTAATTTTGCTTTTATTAAAACTTGGGAAAAATTAATATCAACTATAATCATTATAAACTAAAATATAAACTCTAATCTTAAATTTTGATTAAGCTTATTAGTTAATTAGAAATGAAAATGAAAAAGATAAATTTATGCCAGAAATAATTTGTAATTAATCTAATTATTCTAAATATATAATAATGAGTAAGATTTAAAAACGCTTAATTAATATAAATTTATAATACTAAAAATGAATAAATAAAGATTTTTAAAACTTACATTTTTTTAATAATTAAGAAGAATCTAATACTATTAGAAAACTAATTTATTTCAAAATTTTTTCAAATCTTGGACCTATGTTTTGATGTTCTACACAAATTTATATATATATTTATTCTTATATTAAAATTAGCATTATATTAAGTCTATTATTTTTGCATTTAATTGTATTTGAAATTTTACAATATAGTTCTTATGAAATGTAAACTGTTTTATTTATTGCAAAAATCTAACGAAAACTTTGGATTATTAATACAATGCATTAAGTACAAAGAATCTGTTTTAGAGATAAAGAACTCTTGATAAGTATATGTACTATATGTTGTTTATCGTCCTTAAGCTCATGTCAAGATCTGCAAGATCCTTGCAAACCTAATGGTTTACAAGACTCCTAAAAAATTTAAGCAGTATGCTACTACCCGTGCCACAAAGTCGAGTGTGTGTGTCCAGTCGGTTATTGCTGAATTATAAAATCTGGATAAACAGTACAGTATACTCGAGTTGATCTTTATCAGTTGTTCGTCCATATATCAGTATGGACAACGTCAATTCGCTGCAACAATCATATCTACAGATTTTATCGCTTGAGTAAATAAAGGTCCAGTGAATATGATCCACTCCGATAGACTTCGCATTTTTGTGTTTCCGTAGGTAATGATTCGCTTTCTCTCTTGGTCTATATGTCCTGTACATTTATAGATACTTCGTTTTTTGAAGGGAGTAGAACCAGTGAAAAGAATTTTGTAAAGAACAAATAGCTCTGATTATACAGGTAGTTGTATGTCGTCAGAATTCTGAAGAGTAGATTAAAATGAAATCCTTTTTTGTATTAAGGACATAGTCTCAAAACAAAGGAATATAAGTTTCAAAAAGTTGAGAGAGCAAATATCTTTAAAAATTACCATTATTAATCTTTTTTAAAGTATTAAGCAAACAACAAGTATATGACCGGAATTTTTTATGCAATTAATTAGTTATAGAATATCTTATTTTACTTTTATTTTATTGTGAATAAAGTTACATTTTTCATATCTATTAGAATCAAAAATAAAATTAATAGTAAAAACCTATTACAGTACGTAGTAAATATATTATACATATTAATTTCTAAGCAGCAAATGTTTAAGTAAAGTATCATTCTATTTTGTAATTTATGTTGTTAGTAATAATTTTAACAAAATAAATTTAAATACTATCTTGCAAGGTTTTAAAAATATATTTTATTATAATATTTAATTATTTATAATTTATATTATTTGCCAGATAATTTGTTTATAATTAAATTTTTTTTTTATTCCATTAATCAGAATTAAATAGAGAAATATTAATTTAGTCCTAATGGTATTATTATATACAAAATTTAGATAAAACATTGATATATGATTTAAAATAATATCATAATGCAATTTTCCTGAATTATTTATTTTATTATAAGTTCATATTTTCTGATAATATAATGCAAATTGTATAGGAAAACTTATAAAATTTAAAATTACAACAAATATAGAATATAATAAGAGTTTTAATATTCAATTAAATTTGATGAATTTTTCAATATTGTTGCAATGAGCAGTTGCCATTAATAAAATTCAATTCTTGTTATAATATCACCGATATAAACTAATACTTATTTTAGTATTTAATGATATTTTTTTCAGTAATTTCTTTATCAAATCACATTTTAAACATATTTATATAATATTCAGTACTATAACATTATAGAATTTTCATATAGTTTTCTTATCCTTTTCTATTTTTGAGTGATTATAAATATCTTAAAATTATATAAATTCTTGAACCGGCTTTAAAAAATGTATACTTTTATCTTAACTTTTATATAAATTTTACATTTAAAATGGCACATATCTACCGAAAATAAATATAAGAAAATCATAAAATGAACAGTTTTTCATCTTAATACGTGAGGTAGAAACAATTCAAAAGTTTACAAACTTTTTGAATAAACCTCATGTATAAACTTAACTACTGTATCTTCTATAAACTTTCAACTTTTTAAAATAAAAACTTTATCATGATAGAAATAATATGTTTTTTCTTGTAAAATAATGTTTTATATTAATAAAAAAACTGTTTTCATAATAAAAACAATTTAAGTAGATTTAATTCTCAATTATTTAAGTCCAAATTTTATTTATTATTGTTTTTTAATCAATAAAATACATAATAAATGTGTTTTTATTAATATTTTATATAAAAAAAATATTAAAAAACAAACTTAAAGTATAAATTAAAAGTATAAACTTAAATATAAATTTTCATTAAAAAGTGTTTTTTTTACAAATATATATAATATTCATATATTTAGAATTGATAACTTTGTAATTTATGAACTTAGTGTTTTAAAAATTAAAATTTTGATCAAATTTATTTAATGTAAAATTAATTGATGTATGTAAAACTTTTGTAATAACTTGTATACATATACAATGTACCATAATAATAATAATATAATTTCAATGAACTAAGTATAAGTAAATTATTTCCACTAATCTATTTGACTCGTATAAAATAATCGACAATTGAAAAAATATACATAATGAAAATGTTTAATTTTTCCACTATTTCGCTAATGTCACTATATACCCTTTCCTTTGCCTCATTATTTCCTTTTCTCCCTCACACTCCTTCACCCTATCTGTACATCCCTTCGACTTCTTTCATCTCGAAGGTACGTAGACTATAATACACGGAGGTTATGTTACGCCATGTTACACCGCGACTATGTTGTCCCGTACACACCGAGGCACGTCGCACATTAACATAATGCTAATTATCTTGCCAGCTCGTTAGCGCCGGAAAGCTGCCCAAGAAAACTTGGCAGAGTTCGCGGCACGCGGCCTCGTCCTCGGCCTTTATACTGTGGCGCAAAGCCGAGATAAGGCGAGTCGGGGGCGAGAGAATCCGCGATGCTTGCGACTTCGCGGGACGCGCACGACTTTACTGCCCAGCACATACTTGCATATATAATGCACAACACGAGACAACTCACGAGGGGAGTCGGGCTCGATTACCCCTGGACCGAAGTCTTCTCAAAACTTCCCTTGCCCTTTATTTCTCTTGAGACTGCACGAGATTTCTTGGATAGAATGATCTAGTCATCGCTGATGACGCCTCCGAGATTGCTTCCCGTATGATATGAATTCATTCGGATTTTAAAGCGAATTGTATAATTAAACTGCTACGATTAATACGTGCATTAGTAGTATTATCATTCTTTCATACAGAGAGTTTCATACAGAGAGACTAAATTTGCATTTTACTTTAGTAATATATTTAATTTCGGCAATAACTTGAAGTTTTTTCATCCATTAGTTGAAATATTACTAAATAAAATTTCAAAATAAATTATTTTAATTTCATTCAAATATCGTCACATATTATATATTCAATACTATGTACCTTAAAAACATAATTAAAGATAAGGGGAAATGAATAGTTAATGACTATCAATGATAATAATTTAAAAAAATGTTCACATTATATTTTGTATTTAAAACTAACGTTTTGTATGTGTAAAGAAATACTTTATTTTGAATAAAATGCGGCTTTAAAATATATATTTATGTATTCATCATAAGAGATATTTATGTGCGATAACAAATAAACTACAGTTTATTTATAATACTTATTCATATCTATTTTATTTATAAAAAAATTTTTTATTCGTCATTTTTATCGCGGTTTTGAACAAAATACTAAAGTTAATAATCAGCTAAGTAATATAATAAATCAGATAATTGTAGATGCAACTCATTGATTTTTGTATACTTAAATACATAGTCTTATAATATGTATGTACAATGTAAGTTATTTTTCGGTATGTTCAAGTATACATTATAATTTTTGGACTTTGTATTTTCTCAACTACCACACTATATAATTAAGTAAGTATTTTTTTAATTGTAGTAATTATTAACAAGTCTTTATGTAAGCAAGCTTTACCTACGGGTACTTACGATATGTATTTCTTTTAGGAAAAAGCGATAGTACAACATACCTTCATGAATAAAAACGTTAAATATTTAATATATATATAATGTTAAGAAATAATTTAAAAGTAGTTTCATAAAATGATTTTTAATTTCAAATTCTATGAATTAGATTTCTAAATAGTAAATAAGTGTTGAATAAAATAAGTATGAGACAAGATACCATTTGTTTTTAAATTATAATATTAAAATGTCTTTCTAAATAAATAAATAATGAAATTTAAATAATTTTTACACAAATTTTTTCTATTCATTTTATTTTTCTCGAAATAGCATATATATAGAAATGAAATATAAATCTCGAATATTGGTATTTATATATTTTCATAAATATTGTATTTCAAGTATTTTTAAGTATAAATAATATTTATTATATTTAATATATTAATTTATAATATTTAATAAAATTTTATATTAAAGCAAATACTGTATAATATGTATTGTATTATATTTATATACATTAGAGTAATTTTTATATTATAAAAATTCTATGTTTAATTTATTAGTAAATAAATAAATATATATATATATATATGTGTATAACAGTATTAAATTACTGATAATTTTTTATAAAAATTATGTATGTATTTATTTGAAACGAAATTTTGTATGCTAGTTTCATTTATTATTCTATTTTTAGAATCGATCTAAATATTAATAAAATTTATGCGAACAAAATATATTTTATTTTTTCAAATAGTTATTCTTGTTAAATACTTATATTTAACACAATTATCAAATTCTTTTCTTATCTAATTTAGTCATGTATTTTCTTCAATCTTTATTATGGTTGACACATTTTCCTAATAAAAATAATCCAACAGAGTTTTTCGTTTGATTTACAGTAAGCCCTTTCATATAGAAATATCACGACCATCTCCGTTGAAAAAGTCAAATTATCAGTACGCGAGCAATGATTTTTTATGAATACATGATATACCCGCGAGAAAGAAGGAAAAGAAAGAAGAAGGGTGCTGTGCACGCGGGAAAGAAGAATACATTACTTCACCGCACGTTATTACGAGAAAAGAGAGGATTTCTTTTTATAGAGAGGCTCGGGAGCGCGCGTATGCAAAAAGTCTACAGGAAGTTCAACGTTCAGCCCCCTCGCGGCGTAATAACCGTAAAGTAGTCGATCTGCCACCTACGCTTTTTCTCTCACTTTTTCTCTCACTTTTTCTCTCTTTCTTTTTCGCTTTCTTTCCCTCGTGGGTATACATGCAGCAGAAAAAGAGCGAGAAGGAATATGAAGTCGAAGGTAGGCGTAAGACTGGAAGTCCCTCGGAAAAATCATGGCTTAACGCGTCGAATCGCGTATGCATATAAAACGGAATGACTTCACTTAATGCTGGGCATTTCTTTTCTCATGCAAATTTTACCGCGCTTTTCCTAGACGGCATGTAATTGACACGGGTATTACCGGTAGTTGCTTCTTTTTTTACTTACTTGATTCTTATGCTATTCACACTTTTTATTTCTACGGTTTTGATATTACTTTTTAATTTATGAATTTTTTACTATACTACATGATCAATAAATGTTCATTTTGAAATTTTTAATACTTAGTTCACTTGAATACTTATACTGTTACAAAAACAATAATTGATTTTAAGACATTATAAAAAACATAAGTATATCAAAGATATATCTGAATTCTCTAATTCAAATTAACTACTCTTAATTAAAAATAACTACGATAATAAATATAAATCATAAATATTATTTATAAAATATTATACTTCGAATTTTTAAATTTAAATATCTTAAAAATATATCTTAAACTTTTTAAAGTTTTGACATTATATTATAAACATAAAATAATTAAAAGATTATAAAGAATACAAATACTTTGATTGAAAATAATTTTTGTGTAGATATTAACTTCTAAATTATACATATTATTTTATATTATGAAAATAACGTCTAATAATTGTTTCAAAAATACTGTAAAATTATAATGTTTGTTATTAATTTATTCAATAAGGTTATAATTCAAAAACATTATATTCAAATAGATAAAAATTTATTAATATTTAATAAATTATATAGTCAAAATTTTAATGTCGAAAGTAAAAGAATTGTTACTTTTTCGTTTTGTTATCTAATTTTTCAAATCATATGTTAAAATATTATATCAATTACTGTTTTTATGTCATATTAGTTTTTTAGATATTTGTAATATTTTCATTCTTATTTATATTAGAAACATTAAGCAATCCAAATTTTTCATAAGATTTAGTAATTTTTATATTGTAGCTCAGACAAAAAATAATAATAAATATGTTATTTAACTAGTTATAAAAAGTAAGAATATTTGAAATTTGATAAGAATTCAATTGCATTTTAAATAAACATGATTTTTGTATTTTTGAGTACCTAAAGAGATGATTTGAATAATAAAAATATATAAATTAAAAATAGATATTAAATTTGATACGAAAAAGTTGATCCTATTTGGTAAAGAGTTAAATTTAAAAAAATTTGTTTTGACAACGCATTCAAAGTGATGTTAACAAGATATTATCATTATGAAATTAGGAAAAATAAATATGTTATTAAAGATAGTTAAATATTGGTGAAAAAAATAATTATGTAATTATATAACTTCGATAAAATTATTATGATTTTTATTCAAATAATTATTATGATTTTAAAAGGTTATAAACTATATAATATAGCATTAAACTTGAAATGAATACAAATACATTATATAAAGCTATTTATATACTTGTAGTATATAGAAATATATTCTATATAGTAACATAAAATTTAATATAAATAGAACAAAGCTATGTGAATAATAATAATTATAGATTCACCTATGATTGTTGTATTTTATAAAAGTTGCTCTACGAATAAATATATATAAGTATTTCAAATCGAGTGTAACAAACCACAAGTAAAGATTCATTATGAATTTACCAGTTTATACTTTAAAGATTAATTGGGTAAAGCAAAAGATTTAAATACTTTTTTTTTCATCATATTCATATTTATATTAATATTTTTTATAAAAATTGAACATTCTGGTTAAAGATAAAAACATTTACGTAATATTATTCAAATTAATAAAAAATGTAGCTTATTTGCATTAATATATAAAAAATATAAATTGAGCGTATTTTAAATTATAAATATATAATATGAAAAAATATATATGTATATACGGAGATTAAAAATAAAGTAATATACAAGATAAAAATAACGAAAATTACTTATACTTGAATTATTGGTTTTACAGTTTCATTTCCACTTCTTAGTACTCAATGCAAGTTAGAAATGCTTCAGATATATACATATATATATATATATATATATATATGTGTGTGAACAAGCCAGAGAAGATTCAAATAGCAAATGGATGTCCAAGTCACGAAATTCGATTCGAAAAGAAATTGTCACGGTATTTAATATTCGACACGGTCCCATGGCAGAGACAGAAACGATTATAGAGACAGCAGAAGCTACCCAGCGATAACGTGGCCAAGGCAGCGCGCAGTCGCAAATATCTCAATGCTGTGTGAACGAGATCAAAGACGGCCGAGCTTACGTATAATTAGTATCAGGCACATTTACATATTGATTGAGAGAAATGAGAGACGAGCATAGATACGAATTAGGCACGGTCCTTGTTGACGACAATACCAGTCGACTCACTGGCCTCTTTTCTCCTGTTCCCCTACCACGACACCGCACATTTTTTAAATGACCCAATCGTCTATTTCGTTAACAACTTCGCTCATTTTTTTAAGCTGAACTTACTAAAAATTATCGTGTATTTTTTTGTGGTGTACTGCACTTATCAGCACCTATTTAAAGGTTTTTTTATTCTGCTAATCGACATCTCGTCACTAAACTGGATCGCTATCTCAAACATTTGTCATTCATGATTTTTATCTTTAAAATTTTAGTTTATTTTAAGTAAATTTTGTAGATAAAATGAGATTAAGGTATTCTTACTTTTTATTAACGTTTTAAATGTTTTTACTATACAAAGTACATATTATATGCATATTATATATATATATATATATATATATATATATATATATATGCATAGATTGAAATTACAGTTTAAGAAAAGCAATTACTTTAAAGGAATATTTGTATTGTGAAAATATTTTTTAATATATAATTCTATTAAATATTTATATACTTAACATGAAATATTTCATAAAATAATATTTGTTGGAGTAATACAGAAAAAACTTACTGCATGTTTCAGAAAATTTAATTATAATACAGTAACATTATTTCTTAAAAACAATTTTAAAATTAATAAAAAGTTAATTCTATATAATCTTTGGCGTCATTATCCATTCTTTAAAAACATTTTAGTCGTTTTATCTGTTTTCATGTATTCTAAAAAATTAATATTATTCCAGTAAATCTTCCATGTCCAGTAAAAATTTCACGATTTTGTCGTTTATGTCTCTCGTTCTATTGTGGCGTAATAAAGAAAATTATAAAATCGTAAAATATTAAAAGGAATTCGAGCTCTCCTAAAGCTATCATCTACTCCAATTTTCAAAGTAGTTTATCACAGTTTCATTCAAAGTTTACTTTTTCGTAACGATCGATACTTGTAGTTTCTTCCGGCAAAATCGACATGGACTCCATCTTCTGTCCATCTTCGTTTCATTGTCTTTATCGTCTGGCTCAGTCGTGACAGAGAGAAAACTGTGATTTATCGCTCGATCGTTTCTCTCCTCATTTTCCATGCCTTCGCGAGCGCGAATTGGCTTCTTTGCATGCTCAGCTCGTGCCGATATACTCATACTTGAGGAATTTCATTTATTACCGCCATATAAACTGGCATTAGTTCTATGACTTTTTTGCTCGATTATTTATTGCACTACATACGCTGTGATTTTGTTGCTCGAGCGTTACTATACATTGATTTATTTCATTTTCCAAGAATGTTTTGAAATTTCCAATGATTGCCTGTAAGAAATATATTGATTGTTAGTAAAGTCAGAAACAAGAGATCTAATTAAATTTGCTAAAATAATTTTTGTTATAATTATACGATGATATCGAGTTATTATTACATAATTAAAACCATATGAATACGAGTAATTCAGAGATAATAGAAAGTTTCGAGCAGAATTATAATTTGACTGAATAAAGGGTTATAAAAATTACGTAACCATCTCATCGGAGAACATTATTTTTCGAAATTATCTCAAATTTTATAAATGCTTTGTTTTGTACGTATAATAAATATATAACGTAATTTTTAACTTTTTTAATGTTTTATTATAAATATTTCGGTCAAGTTACAATAATGTTTACATACTATGGTATTACAAAAGATTTTGAAATATGTAATCTTTATAATAATTTTATACATAAAATTTCAATTAATTTAAAATAAAACTGTTTTAAAAATACAGATATATTAAAATTTGAATATTAGCCGGTGCTATTGATTAATAAAATAAGAATTCCGAAAAATAGAATAAAAATTAATTAACATCAATTTACGAATTTTAATTGTAACTATTAAAGCAACAAAAGATTTTAAATTTTAAATGAATCAAATCAGTATAATATAATTTAATATATTTGATTGAATATATTATTTATAAAATGTGTAATATACGTTATATATGACATTTATTTAGAATAAAGTAAGAAATATCTTGTAAAGATGAGTATCGCTATTAATTTTATTAAACAACCATAAATATAACAAGAATATTTATAAAATATTATAATGAAGTTGCAAATAGTTTGAAGCCGAGTACTAAGAAATCTGTCGCTGGTGTTGTTCACGATGTCATCATATCGCGAAGCTTAATAAAAATATAACAATGTTACTTTTTCTGGACACACAGCGGTGATATTTAAGTGCATAGTCTGAAAGTTGAATACAGGAAATGAGTCTGTAAACAAGCTTTGAATTGTTAATGTGCTTTGCAGCCGAGAATTAGTACGAGATGTCGAAACACATTTGCAAACGATCTATACGAAGCGCTCGTCCACCCTTTTCCTCCCTTTCTCTCTCAGGAGTTGGTAGCGGGGGCGAAGGGCGAAGCCAAGCGAAGCCAAGCATACGTTCCTCTTCGTCGACAGCGTTGGCTAACATATGAACGGCTAGTGACTCTACAGTTTTGGGTACGTGTTCGCGCGCGCCGATTCAAATTTAGCGGCAGTGGGCCGCGCGCTCCCTGTGCATGCCGGCGAAATCGCTGCGCATTTGAAAAATTAAATAGAGGAAAAAGAAAAGACGGAGAAAAAAGTAGCGATGGAAAGAGATGCAGGACAATGGAGTGCAAGTCACTGGGTAAACGACCGCGAGAATCGCGCTAGATTCTAAAAGATATAACGCTGTCCCGGGCGTTTTGATTTTCGTCCGCGTAGCTGCGAACGCACGCTCGAAGGGGGTGTGCGAGGATGGATGGATGGATGGAAATGGAATGCCGGTTTCGTTTTAGATTCAGAAGGGGACTGCCGCGCGGTGAAGGAGCGAAAGTTTTAACTGAGAGAAAGAGAGAGAGAGAGAGAGAGAGAGAACGAAAAGGATCAGGGTAATAACTTTCGCGCGCGTTGCGCTATTCTCTCTCTCTCTCCCTTCTTCCTCCTCCTTCTCTCTCTCTCTCTCTCTCTCTCTCTCTCTCACTCTCTCTTTCACAACAAAGGACGAAATTCTTTGATGTTATAATCGTGTGACTTGCAATAATCCTCTCCTTCATCTATACTCGTTGTTTAAGTTTGCCTTTCTCATTCAGGACTTTTTGATTGGTTGGGCTCTTTTTTCTGGCTTTTGAGCCACTGAATTGTGTATTGTAAAAGAATGCTAAGGAGGCTTTATGGATTTTGAGAGCTGACAAGTGAATTTTATTTTGTGAATTCGACAATTTACCCTATTGATTCTAGTGTAAGAAAACTCGTTCGATAGAATTATTATTCGGCTTATTCATTCTTGAAATTATCTTTGTTTCACAGAAAACTAGATAGAAATAAATTATTTATCATGAATTCATCGGTTGCTCAATATTCTTCAGTTCAAATTAATGTAAATAAAAATTATTTATTAAAAAATCATTAAATGATGCGCTAAGAGCTTTTTTATCAAATGGGATAGGGACTACAAGAGACATTCATATGTGAAATACAGCGAGCACTGCATTTCTTGCGATCTTTAAATCTCTAATTAATCGGAAAGCCCAATAAAAAAAAACAAAAAAGACTGATAACCGATATTGTGCTTGAAAATTCCATTTGCCAGCCAGAAAGAAAATCCAAGCCACGAATTTTCTTTCCGAACAAAGCTCTCCTCTTCCTCTCGTTCCATCCCGATCACCCATGGAACTCTTTTTATTCTTAAGAATATCGCCACAACTTACGGAAGTTTTTATCATAGCCGTATATAAAAGTCCATAAGTGGAGGGAAGCGGACCCGCAGAGAGGGAAAAGCGACGAGAGAGCGGAGAAAGAGGCGGCGTACGGGTGTTGGGATGGTTGGACTGGGTGGACAGGAAGGGAGGGGCGAGAGGGCAGAACAGCTCGAAAGCCGATATTGCGAAATTCGTGGAGCACGTCAAACTCGGGCTTTCACAGACGAGGGTGCAACGATACGCGAGCGAGTGCGACGGAGAGGCCCGGCCAACATTTTGGGGCGGATAAGAGGGAGAGTCGCGAGGAGGGACAACGGTCCCTCTCGCGCGTACCACCCAATTACACTGCAGTTCAAACACATGCAAATCCGGAGAATAAGCTTTATTTGTTGTGCAAATTAGCCGCATATTGGCACAGCGAGCGCAAGCTGCTTTTCCGCCGTCGCCCCCGCGAATCCCTCGGCCGCTCTGCTTATTTTCGGATTTTTGCCAGGACCGGGATGTGCGCGATGCGTGCATGGACGCACAAAGCGCGTGCCAACCGATCAGAGCGACACATTCAATTCCCGATTGATCCTTTCACCGAGTTGTGTATTGATGATGCTTGTCCACGCGACGGACCGCGCGCCAGACCCTCGCTTTGATTATTAATGTATTATTTCGCGCTCGATGGTTCGGCGCTTATCGACGCCGCGGAATTTGCAGATATATTGCGTGCGAGCGATGTGGATGCGCGCTTGCCCTGTGGTATTATTATTTCGTCGATTTATCAACGATAACATTGACATTGTACCGTAGCGCGAGGATGTATTTACATCGACGAAGCGGTTCGTCGACATTTTCCACCCGCGGTTCTATTGGGACTTGGGCTTTAATCGTCATTTTCGTTGTAATTACGGTTTGTACACCTATTATTTGCACCCGCTATAAGATCGACGTTTTCTATTGGCTTTCAACTTCAACGCGCGTTGCTTTATGCTCGAATGCAAATAAGTTGAATCGATTTATCTTCATTAATAACTTTGGTTCAACAACTCGGTGCTTACTTACATTTAGATGAAAGCTTCTCATCTAACTTGAATTATTCTTATTTCCATCTCATTACTATTATTAAAATACTCATGAATAAAATTTATAATATTATACAATCAAATTTATTTTTAATTTAATTGCTCATGTAAATTATATAACTATAAAAAATCGTTGATAAAGATGTCAAATATTTATGAACTTCTAAATTATTAATAATGATTTATACGATCATAAAACAAGCGTAATATCAACTTATAAAGGGCCATATAAAATAAAAATTATAAAATATAGAATACAAATTATATCAATCACTTTATTGAAATGTATTTTTAATTGAATTTAGTTAAACATACGATTTAGTTGAATTCAATTCGTTTAATTATTAATAATAGTAAGAATATGTTTTAAAAAATTTAAAATGATAAATTTTATCTATATATATAGAAATTTTTTTCCACTAAAAATTTATTAGATAATTAATAGATAGTTTTTTTTAAAATAATTTCATTTTGATAATAATTATTATGTAAATACATTTTTTTAAATATAATAAATCTTTTTCTTATTACTAAAGATTAAAAAGTTCCGTAGTTTACTATAAGAACTTTGTATTATTGAAAATAATTATAATTAATAATTAATTATATATCAATAATGTATTAAAGTAGATAGTGTAAATTAGAAAAACTTTTATAAGTAATATTTATTTTGGTGAAAAACGTTGTATACTTTTTTATGTAGCATATGATTTAAAAATGTCGTGATACGATAGAATAAAGTGGTCTTTCTATTTAACTTAACTTTGCACATGGAGAGCTGTGATAAAGATAAGGTAGATATTTTTATTTTCAAAAACGTTTTTTATTTTAAGTAACATAAGTTTTAAAATGTGTCAATTTATTTTCGTTACAAAATTTGTAACATAACTACATATTTTTCAGCTATTATAGAAATTAAAATTATGATATGTTACATAAAAAGTTATAGCTTTATATAATTATAAACCAAAGTTTTTTTATAAACCAAAGTTGTTTTAAACTTCTGTAAAAAATCTTACGTAAAATATTATAATTTATTATTACATATTAAATATGATTATTTTTAATATATCTGAATACAACTTTCTTATATCATCGGTATCATTATTCTATTTCAACATAAAATGATACAAGTAACTATAATTTTGGAAGAAGTATGAAAAAAGAGCTAGTTTTAACTTCTTCAAAAGATACAAGGGTACAGATAACGACCGAATCTCGATGTACGAGAAACGCCCGTTTTTACCGAAGCGCGACCAAGATGTCGAGGAAAATGGGCTTTTAGGGTATAAGAAAAAAATGTACTGCCAAAGGCGGCGCGCAAGTATCCGTAATCGAAATCAATAAAAATATTGGAGGTCCAGTTCCATGACGGACGACGATGATCCTTCGAGGTCTCGAGGGCTCGATCTATCCTTAAGGGATCCAGAAAAAAGGGGAAGGGAACAAGAAAGAGAAACTGCGGGAGAACCAAGAACAGTAGCCGATAACAGTGGTCTCTCGGCTTTTTGACCCGCGGCTATCCTTCACGTGTGCCTTTAGCGCACCAACTTCCGCTCTCTTGGGAGGTCTTACAAGTCTATCAAAATAAATATATAAATGTGGGTATATACAACGACTGTCGGGGAGAATGATTATCTTGAGATCATCGAAGAGTGTTGCGAGGGAAATGTATATTTATCTTTAAGATTAGAAAAGGTATAAATATGATGTTTCAAAGTGGATAGCTTTTTTATGACTAAGCACGGAGTTTATCATAGCACGTAAACGTTATTATTTCACGGAAAATTAGCATATGGATGATTATTGTTTTTAACTTGAAACGACTAATTTATACGTTACTTTAAGCTTGATAATTATATTTCACTTGAAATTATAAATAAGAATGCTAGACATAAGAATTTTACACTTTGCATAAAATTATAAAAGACTTTTTAAAATCCATATGCCTTTAAAGGGGAAAGTAGCTGCTTTGATATTTTTCAAAATTTTTAAATGTATCCACTATATAACTATTCGTGATTTTTTAATTTTTAGTTTTAAATTTGTTTTAAAATTAAAGTTACTTTTTTATCAACCTAAATTTATTAAGAATTTACAGAACAATGAATAATATGTAAGATTTCGACAGTGCTGTTTAGAAGAGTATAGGTGAAAGTTACATGAAACGATAAGCAGATTAATAAAATAATATATGCAGAACTTTCAAAACTTATATTTCCGATCTCCATTTCTGTACAATTTTCTAAATTCTACATCTTGAGATTTTTCAAGATATGTTTTTCAAAATACACCTCGATATTTATTTATTTTTATAATCGACTGAATTTGATTATGCGACAAAGTACAATATTACTATAATGATGTACATAAACGTTGAAAAATTTTGTTAAAAATTAATACTAAAATTTTTTTCTAATATAATTTTATTTCAATTTTATTTCTAATATAACATTAAGTTTATCAATGCTTTATACATTATATTTAAACAGTAATGGTTCTGAATTTAATTATAAATATAATATATTGAATTATAATATTATTAAGAAAAAATATTCAAAATTGCGATTGGTATTTAATATCAATGATACCTCATCATAAAACATTATTATATTAATTATTACTTAAATAGAACTTTTCAATCAAATCGGATTATTTCTATAGATAAGAGTTTTTTTTATAGTACATTTAGTTTTAGGTTTTAAATCTGAGCTCTATGAAACAATATACATCATTAGAAATATTAATTTAATTACCAATAAGCACCTTAAGGTCTCAAAGGAAAATTTAATCGCTATTTAACAATGAATAATACGTTTAACTCAACCATTTTGACGAAGCATTCCTAATTATATACGAGGCTTCTTTCCAAGTTCCTTTTCCATCTTTCTGTATTTGGATAAGGAATCTTTGAAGTTCCACTGTATATTTTCGCTCATCTTTAAAAGCAGTAAATTGATAGCAAACGTCCGCCGAGCTGTAACGTAAGTTATCATAGCTTTCAAAACAAAGAAGTATTCTCTCTTTCTCTTTTCGTCTCCATTCCAACGTACCGACGAGCTTAAGATATCCAAAGCGATTCCAGACGTTGTTCCTACGCGGTGGGGAAGAAGAAAACCCTTTGCAGTGTAACAGTAAACGCGAGCAAGCGCAGTTCGTACGGAACAATTACATTTTAATTAATATTTCCTAAGAGACCAAAAGGCTTGGCATCGAATTTATGATCGTTTTAGCCATTATTATAGAAAGGAAGAAGAGGGAGAGTGCAACGAATGGTGGCAAATCTCCGCGAAATACTATAACTTTACTCCTTTACGACTTTATCCAGTAATAACTTTCTCTCATACTCTGGCTTTATTTTACTCCTTTCGCGAATGCACGATGCAGTTCTCTAATTATTTTCATTTGATTGGCTACGTTCACACTCGTTTCGAAAAAATTTTATTTATTCTATACGTTTTAACATTTTCTGAGTTTGAAAAATCCGTCGATAATATATTTTTATAATTTTGTGAATACTTAAATTTTATCTGTATTTGTATGCTCATTATAAATTAAAAATGATTTTAATTTATATCAATTCTATTCTTTAATATTAAATATTATTAGATGTGAAATCTACTGGTAAATCAAGGTTCTACCAAAATGGATATTACAATATAATTTATATATATTTTTTGTAGAAAATTTTTCGCAACTTTTTCAAATTTAAATTTATTAAATATTTAAGTATTGAAGTTAAATATGGAAAAATAAATCTCAATTATTTAGAGTTATTATAATTTACCGATTTCTTCATAAATATAATAAAAATATAAATTTTTACTGATAAATACACTAATTATATATATATAAGGAACTGGCTTAAAAGCTTATAAAAAATTGTTAAAATTTTTATTCAATTTAGGATTTTATGCTATTAAATTAGTACTTTTATAAAAATCTAATAAAAAATAAATAAATTCTTTTTTTCAAATGAATTTTATATATGAATTTGTGAAAACTATATAAAAACTTTATATTTAATATTATGTTAACATCTAACTTCATAATTAGAAAGTTTACATACATACATACATATATATATATATATATAATTTATAGACAAGAAATATTATAAGTAGTTGTTATACTAAATTTTTTAATAATAAATAACTATAAATTTTCTGATTTTTTATTTATGTAACTATTGATTGTTATACTGTATTGTTCAATTAGTATAAGTTTCTAGTATGCGGATAATAAAATTCTACACTGTCTTATAAAGTCATTTCTGCTATTCAATTCTATACTCAAACTATTAACGTTAAGCCACCCCTCGTGACTTACTGACCCTGTAGCATATATTTAAGCAAATCGCAACAAACCTTCAATCGCGAGGTGATCATGGGTAAGTGTAGAGAGTATTATGATGTTGGTCTTATAATTAGTTGCTCAACATCTTCTCTATCTTATAATTATATGTGATTCTCCACGCAGTAGTATACCACTCATATTTACTTATATTACTCGTTGTATGTATCATGATACTTAGTTATGTTATTGTTATATTTTATAAAATATATTTGTTACTACTATTTTATTATTTTATTCATGCTTTTAAAGATATCATGTATTTTCTTTCATAAAAAATTATCGATCAACATATTACTTTTCAACTTTTTTTTACAAATATCACATTTAAAAAAAAAACTTCAAAAATTATAATTATTGCTATCTAAAAATAGAATGATGTAAGCATTATTTCAAACTTAAAATATAAAATGCAAGTTTTTATTTGTATTAGATAAACATTAATCATTATTATAGGTACAAATTTAAGTTACTATAAACGCTGAAATAAAGGAAAAAAGCATTTAAACATAATAAAGTTAATTGCATATATTATAAAACCTTCTGTATAATGAAAATAATCAGTAATAAAATTTATTAATTTCAATAAAATATATTAACTTAAAGACTTTAGTCGAAATAATTCTTTTTATATTTAAAATTTTAAGAATTATGAAATTTATTTATTGGATAGATTGCGAGTTGTAATATAATTCAAAATTTCAGCAACAAAAAGTTATAAATATTATAAAATTTACTCAATTTTCAAGAGTTTAAATATAGTTGTTGAAAAAACTACTATATGAACAATATATCACTTTATATTCACAATTATTACTTAATATGTTATCTGCTTTGCAAATGAAATATTATACATTTAATTAAAAAAATCAAAAATTCAAAGAGTAAATGAAATTAGAAGAAACAAACGACTTACCTATTTTAATTAGTTGTAGAACTCAATTATATTGATAAAAGGTTATGTGAAGTTTGTTAAACTTATCGAGGTAAAACAAAAGTTAAATTATTTATAGGTTATGTATAATAATGTAGCGAGAGTTCATTTAGTAAGGGATTGAAACAAGTGAAGATTTACTGGATATAAATAAGTTTCTCTTGGCAGAGATAATATATGCGAAGACAAAGCCACAGACATGGGTTGATGGCGATTTTCCACGCTCTATTCGCTCATACCTGTTAATAGGGCAAGAAAGTGCCTGGTCGCTCGTCTTCTTAGATAAACTCAGGCTTACATTCTCGAGGGGTACGCGGTCCGGAAAATTCGCGCTCGGCATTCCGCGAGTGGGAAAAGCCGCGCTCGAGGCTACAAGGCAAGAGGAGACGACTTGGTCGTAGTCGTTGCGCTGTCGAAAGTCCCAGACGAACAACGACGGTAGCCCGGGGGACATCGTGTGGTCAGAGGATTTCCTACTTTCTTTGGTCCGTGTGTCACCGCACGTGCCTTGCTCAAGTTCTCTCGCTAGATGCCAGAGAATGTCTTTGAATCTCCGGCCTCCCTATATATATCTATTTCATCCCTCCTACTCTCTAGCCTTTTCTCTTCTCTCTATCCAATGTAAAGAGGGGCTGCTTCTTGACTTGTTGTACTTAGAAAACGAGCTCACAACAATGAGAAATATTCGAGGTCTAGGATTTCTCTCGAACTTAAAGGACTCCGTTCGACTTTCTTGCTGTTGTGGCTGCCTACAACGTGTCTTTTACAGTTCCAGATCACACTGAGATTTACTTAAGATATCAAAGTAAATGTTGAAATATCGAGCATAAAGCGATAAATATTTATATTTTTATTAAATATACATATATATAATTATATTTATAAATATATTGGACAGAAATTAAAGTATAGATGGAAAAATAATAAAAAGATGTTTAAACGAAATTATATTTGTTATAAATAAAAATGTTGTCAGGTATTTTATTATTTTATTATTTTATATAAATATTAAATTATAATATTTTACTTGAACTTTTAAGATGTTTGAAATAAAATAAAATAATTTAAATTTGGACATTTGTTTATATTTATTTGAAACTCATAGTATTAAATTTAAATTTAAACAATTTTTTATTTTTCATTAAAAAAAATATTTTGATCTATTTGAATACTCTAGCTGAAATAACTGAATAAATTAACGAATTTAATGATTGAATATAAAAATATATGAGATATTAAATGCGTTAAGAAGTATTTTAGCTTTATTTCTTACATTTTTTATATTTTACTTTCTCGAAGTTCATCCTGGAATAAAAGCAGTGCAAAAAGCATGCAGAATCAAAAAATACATCTAATACTGAGTTGAAAATGGAAATATTTGTGAATTTGTTACAACGATAATCATTGTAGCTCTAAATAACAGCTTAAACATTAAAAAAATGAAAATCTAGAAAAAAGATATCGAGAAGTCACGAGTAAGACAGAGGAAATCTGAAAGATCTTTCCTTTTATGTAGAATATACCACGTATATGAAATCGCAAAACTCGAAGACGCTCCGGCTCCACGGTGACGCTCCAAATCGCTTGCAAAGGGTGGAGAACGACATTGTTGACAGGCGTCTCACGAAGTCATTCGAGTTTTGGCGCGCACTCTTCTCCCGACGATGACGAGCACTTTTTCCCTACTCGCGCCTGATAAATGGTACGCGCCTCGGTGTCACCCCACGATACATCGAGTTTGGCTCATGGTTGGAGAGGCTTTGAGTGGGGGTGATGCCAAGGAGGACTCGAGCTGGCATGCCGAAGACACTGCTCTGATTGATACGCGTTGCGGTTCTTCGAGTTCCAGTCGAGAACAGTCACCCCGTCTCGTCTTCTTTCTACCTTCTTATTCGGAACATTTTCTTCGAGGGTCGTAAGTTCCACTGACTTTTCGCCTTGAGTCGCTAATAGTCTTTTCTTAATATTGCGCAACTATTTTCCAATCTGTTGGAATCATTCCTATTTTAAAAGTGTATGAAGTTAAAAAAGACAAATTTTAAATATTTATTGAATTGCAAAATTTATACTGATTAATTATATAGTTGAAGAAAATTAAAATTATTTCAAAATGATACATAAAAAATTAAAATTATAAATTCTTTTGCTTTTTATTGTGGTTTGTATAATATATATATATATTGTTTTTTAAGCGTGTGTATTTTATACATTTAGATGAAAATATATTCGAAATTTAAAACTGAATAAATATTTTGCATTAAAGTACGTACAAAAAATTAAAATTATTAACGCGGTTAAGCGTAAGAACTTCTAAGATTAAAATACTATTTTTTAATAAATAAGTATTATATTAACGAATCCAAAACCTGTAAGTATTAAACCTTTAGTTATTTATCTGCAAAAATAAAAATAATAATACCGTCTCTTTTAAAATTATAAATTTCGTCCTTTATGAAATAACTTAGAAAAATAAAACTCTTTTATGTTTTCTATCGAAAAAGAAAATACGTTAAAAGAGAAATATTCTGACAAAACGAATCCAAAGCCGAGACGAATTTATTCATGAAGTGAGTCGAGAGTGTAAATGCAAGATTGGCAATACATACGAAATCTCCTTGGTTCCAGTAAAAAGGGGTGAATATATTACCAGCCCTTTCCTTTCATAATTAACTGCTTTGAACTCGACCTAGAATCATATAATAGTGGTATGCAATGTGGCTATGCGTTTAAACGTCGATTTTTTCTGGAAAAATTTGAAAATATACGATTACTATGAAAGGGTTCGGTAAAACTAGTAAGAATACAAAGACAAATTTTTGCATCTTACAAGTCATGCATATGTTTCGCAAAAAGTTTGGTCGTGGTTTTAATAATAATTTATCATTTTATTTTATTATTAATTATTTCATAATTAAGCTAAAGTATTATAATATTAATTTATTTAGTTTAAATTACAAATTTAAGGTTCACATAATAAGATGTAAAATTAATTGGTTTTGCCTTTATTTAAATACTAACAATATTTTATAATACTAAAAGAATGATATTAATATAATAAAATAAAATAAATACTGAATAGATATACGTAGCAAGGTATTTTCATTTCATAAAATAGTAATCAAAGTAAATCTCAATTTTGAAAATATTTGAATTTATAGTAAAATGTAGGTTTTATTGTTTTTAGAAAACGGAAGAAAACGAAAGTCGAAATGTAAAACATGTAATGTAAATTGAAATAAAAAGAACGAAAAGATGAAATACTATACAGTGAGAAAATTAAATAAAGATGTAGATTTCGAGTAGAGAGAGAAATATACGCGGAAAGCACTCGCGTATCGTAAATTGCATATTATTCGGTATGAAACGTATGCGCGAACATGCATCAGACATCTCCAACAGCGTTCAGAGCGAGATTTATTCGCGATCATGCGCTCTTTGTACGACTTGATACGTACTGCGAGTTCGCGCACTCATACCGGTGTCATATGACGAAATTAAAATATGTGTCATGAGTTCGCTTTTCCACCGTTGATAATCCAATTATTTTTCCAACCAGCTCGTTCACTTGCACTTCATTGCTTTTACATTCCACTCTAGGGAAATGGAATTTTTGTAGTAGCTCTGCGTCGAATAATTAATTTAGACCATTATAGTTTCTCTAATGAATTTGTATCTTAATTTTTTGGTATTTTTAAGATATTCAACGAATGCGTTAAAAATTAAACATAAAAATTTGTACAAATGTTATAAAAATATAAAATTATATAAAACAGTTTGTTTCAATTCTTAGATTATTTATAGACTATAAAATTTTATAGTGCAAAATGAAAACGTTTGAGATTAGGTTTTTCTTTAAGAAGCAAAAACAAATAAAACTTTAATTATCGATTGTACATTAACAACGCTACTTTGTATATAATTATTCGTTTCTCTCGATAATAATCGAAAAGTTAATAACGAAATAATGGTAGTATAAAGAAAAAAACTTTCACCGAAGCATTGCATTTTCCTTTGTGTAAAATCGTGCCTTCTAATAATTACACCGAAACTCCTGACTCAAGTGCTTTGCAATATTGCTTGCAACACACGCTCGTTTCATTTGGATTGAAAGAGGTGAAGTGGTATTATTTCCCGACATTAAAAGCCGCGTCGTTTACCATATCGCCGCGGTAAAATCTGCATATCATACCGGGGCGTTTCCCAATCGACTAATTAACAAAAAACGAAGGAACCAGTCATTAATCATCCGCGAGCACCGGAGAGGGCCGGAGAGTGAGCCACTCGGATTGCGGGCGAGCAAGCTCATGCAAATATAGGGAGCAAAGAGTGCGATACTCAGAGGGCTATGGGTATCATCGGATATATTTTCGGACGCGTGCGCGTTAAGAGGATTGAAAGGACTCGCGCTCTGGTCTTAGTAATTTCCGGATGACCCTTTGACCCTCTGCTTGATCAATTCATTATCTTTCTTAGTCGACGAATTTTGGTCTCTCTTTCTATTTCTTACTCTCTTTTTCCCTCACTCTTAACAAAATCATGAAAAATTTTTAGTGTTTAAAATATTAGCAATGATTTAATGTTGTCATGAAAAACTTTAAGTATCCATGATGGGTATACGTATTCCTGTAAATGAAACAAAAAATGCGCTTACTACGTGTTAAGACGGTGTATGATATGTACATTAGATCAATTATATTTTTGATAGTATAAAATTTAACCTAGACAAATTTAACTATTATCGCGATAAATGTAAAGTATTATTGATGAATATAAGATCATCAATGTTATGTATTTATGAAGCAATACAATTTTTTTGAATATTTGTAATTTAATTTTTTTATAGTATTATAAACTAAATATGGAAAATGTGTTGAAATTTATAATAATATATATGGATATATTTCATATGATTACTACGATTTATTAATTATTTGATAATTATCATAAAAACAATTATATTATTGCAAAATATATAATATTTAGAGTTAAAATATTTTTCAAATAATTCGATGAATTTATTGTAGTGCGATATGAAATAAAATATTTAATTACTATCGATAAAAAATATTTTTATGCAAAATTATCAAAAATCTGTGCAAATAATTTATTTATATAGCAAGAATTTAGATCTTTAAAATTAATTGAATTATTAATTAATGCAAAATTAATAATTTAATGTCTAAAATAAAACATCCATAATATAAAAGTATTTTTTGCATTTCATTTAAGCAGATGATGCATTGCATAATAAATTTTTAAGACCGTGAGAAATTATCTTGTAAATTGTTACAACATCGATTGTATTACTTAAGTTAGAAAATAGACAAAAACTAATTTGACGTTACTTTCGCGAACCGGAAAAGAATAAAAAAACTTAAGTTCTTAGGTAGTAAAAGTTACTACATCTACTTTTTTTACTTTTTGTATTATATATTATTGTTTATTATTAATTATTATTATTATTTTAATGTATTTCTAATGATTGTACAGAATATATTTAACAATATATTAAGAGATGATAGTTAATAAACAGATTTGAAAAGGAATACGTAAAATCATATTATTACATATTTCTTACAATATTATATTCGATTTCTTAAGAAAATTTTGATTACATATTTTTAAAAAGAATATTCAATAAAATTATTAAAGACTAAAGCGATGATTTTATTATAAATTATAAAGTTTAATCTAATCTAAGTTTTATTATTTTAAATTATTAAGACATACGAAAACCTCATTAATATAAGTTGTATTTTTAATTTTTATTTGTTCATTTTTTATTTTACTATTATATTAGATAATATAATGGAAACAATTTCAATGTATGTATATGAATTTATGTAAAACTATAATTATAATCAAAATATTGAATTTATTAATTATTATACTTATATGTACAATTTTAAATTATTATAAAAATATATGTAAGTCATAAAAATATCGTATTTTCTTTGCATTATTCATTTAATATAGTTTATATATGTAGCATAATTTTATATAATTTAACAAAGTTTTCTTTCATAAGTTTGAAAGAATATCGAATTTAAAATATATTATATTATTTATTATTTATTTGTTATAATTTTTGAAATTATAATAATTAATTGTGAAATAAATTTCGTTGAAATAGGTTTTAGTAATAGATTACTTATTTTATATATTTTATATAAAAGTTTATTTTTGGAAAGGGAATGTTTAATATGACAAACATGTAACTCATTTGACACATCTTGGTTCGATAATATCAAGAATCTGAAATGCTCAATCACAAAAGTATGAAGTGCAAGTATTTTGATGGATGATCACATTTATCGGTAGATGTTTTTTTTACATTACGTATATCGAAACAAGAATTCGATTTTCAGACTGTTTGTGTGTGACGCGCTAAGCCTCATTAAGCGTCAACTTTTCAAAAAAGAGTAGGAAGGAAAACTTATATGAAAGGAGAAGCACGTACATTTGGTAACGTGTGTCACTGTCACTTCTCTTAAGGTATTCGTCAGAGTGAGTGTGATTGATTTTTTTTCTTGGCCCACATGTGTTACAACGATCTTAAATGATGATATGTTTGTCACTTCCATCGTCACATTGATTTTATTTGATTTTATTCATATTTTCTTCCACTGATAAAATAATTTTATATTTATTTATTTATAGTATTTATATGAATATATTGAAATTCTATATATTTTAATAAAATAATGTTTAGATTTACTTTCACATTTTTAACTTAAATATATTTAATCATATAAATTTTAATACAAAATGTTGAAACTATTCTATATACAAATCATTTATTTTTACTCTTTTGCATTCGTTTTCTATGGGAATACTTGAAAACTATTAATAATAAACAATTTATTAATCTTTAAATGAATTAATTAAATGTAATTACTATGGTAATTGCAATAAAATATATAATAAAAATTCTACCAACAATATTTTGAACAAATGTCTATATCATAAAAAGTAATTACCATTAATGTAGTAAAAATGATGCAGTATTATTTTAAATATTAATATAGAAATCTTATATTAATGCATGAAAAATATGATTATTATAAAATTAATATTATTTCAACTACGTTAATATGATTAATTAGGATCTTTCATGAATAAAGTCATTACTTTGATTTTGGCATACTAACTAAGATAAAAAGAAACAAAATAGTCCGTCTTCCATCGGTTGCTATTATAGTAATTTTCGCTAAAAAAACGTCCTGGTTCCATACACACATATACATAGCTCACTTCCCAGAATAAAAACTCGTATTTCGATCCGAACGAAAAAGTTAATCGTAATTACCAGCAAAACCTCCGTTTAAAGGCACGAATTGGCAGCGCATACATATGTATATATATATGTATATATAGATCAAGTCGCTCTATCACTCTCTACCTCGAAGTACTTTTCGGTGTTGTTCTTTTCTCTCTCTCTCTCTCTCTCTCTCTCTCTCTCTCTCTCTCTTTCTGAAAAGGTAAAAAAATTACCGTTGTGGCAGCGGCACGTCGACGGGTTCCAGTTTGGTGATTTATAGTTCCTAGTCTCCTCTCGGTTCAGCATTATCTTTGCGAAATAAATTCGCAAACCGTTTGGAAACCGTTTACCTCGAGTGAGTCAGTGAAAGAGAGAGAGAAAGAGTGAGAGAGTGGGAAGAAGAGAGATATGTAGGAAAAAAAGACAGAAATATTAAATGCAAGACAGAAAGAAAAGGAAAGATTGTTGGGGTCGGTCGACCAACGCAATTTTCGGCGATTACCGAAAATCGTCTAATACACCTCGCGGCTAATGATTTCTCATTACAAGCTATAAATCTTGGGTCGCATGCGTTCGAAGACGAAAGTCAAGTCTCTCTTAGTTATGAAACGCAGATCGACGAAACCCCACGAGACTTTTGCCCCGAGATAGATCTTTGAAAATTCTAAAAAGATGAAAACAGTGTTTTTTAAATGTATCCATCCTTGTGTAAATGATCTGTATAATATATTGTGGATTGAATAAATTTGGTGAAGAATTACCAAATAACAATAAAATTTAATACAAAAACTATTTGTTGTTAAACTATTTTTACTAAGTTATAAATTGATGTTTTGTAACTAATTAAATAATTAAAAAATAGTGATTATATAAAAACCATGTAATGTAATATATAATAATATCTAAATTCTATAACATAATAATATTTTTGTAAAATTAATTTTATTAATGTAGAAACGAAAAATATCTGATTCTAATAATTCAGACACATTTTTTAGAATTGCGGATTTATGAAATATTATTAAGCTAAGTAAACGCTTATTTTAATCAAAATAAAAATTATAAACAAAAGTTATTTTATTACTATTTCAATATAAGGAATGTAAACTTTGGATATACCAAGAGATCTTGAAGTATACAAGGAATAATAATATGAGAAAAGAGAAACGAAGACGTGTGGTATGTTTAATTAATAACGAATGAAGGGAATTTTGAAAGAATCGCTTGTACTTATAAGTACGTGCAGTAGAAACTTTTGTCCAGCAAAGTTGGATACACCGCGAGTGTAAAATGGAAATTTTATAGGAACTCGCGAGCACTCGAGGCAGCGAAGTCACAATGAGCTGACGCGTTGGCGGTTGACGTCGCGCAGAAAAGGAAAACACGACGCAGTTATCATGCAAATGTCTGGCCCTAATAACATTCATCGAACTCGCAATAATAATAAGCTTCGCACTCACCGCGGTTTTCTCGAGAGTCGTGAAAGTCAAAAAGGCACAAGGTGTGCGCGCGGGTGCGGAGTCTCTCGTTTTGCTTTCCTTTTCTTTTAAGGAGCGAAAAAGTGCCCAGCTTTCGTGGGAGGGAGAAACGATTTTATAATTAAATTCGAAAATTTTTATGGTCAACTTAGGAGAGAGAGACGAGAGATCAGGCGCGAATGGTCTTGGGGCAGGAACTGGGCGGCGAGACTTGTGTGCAGCGACTAAACTACCTATAATTACAAAGTCCCATAGAAAATTGCGCGCGCGTTCATTCGAATCCTTAAACGGCCGCACGTATACCCGCGCCCGAATATGTACATGTGTATAGGCATTGTTTAGTGGGTGAGCGCGGGCGCATTTAAAGCGATTCTCCAAGGGTATATGAAGAAAGAGAGAAAGAGAGAAAGAGAGGGAGAGAGGGAGAGAGGGAGAGAGGGAGAGAGGGAGAGAGGGAGAAGGGTGCCCGCGGGAGTTTGATTTATGAGTTTTCGGTTTCGGAGTAAAAAGTACGAATTAGTTTTCGCTGGGGATGATGATCGCGCTGAGAGATAATGGCCCGATTAAGAATCCGCATATAAACTCGCGCATATGCGCGGGACCGAGCGCCGGAACGAAAGGATGGAGGAAGTGAAAGAGGCACCTCGGCGGTGCTCGTCTTTCGGGTCGTGAGCCGAAAAGAGTGGAGACGAGTCAAACGTAGCGCCCGCGGCAAGGAGATTCTACCAGGAGGGTAATCCTGGGCACGATCGTATTAATTTCTTTTTTGTTCCTTCTTCACTGCTCCCCGGCGCTCGCCTTTTCTCGCTGTTCGAATCTAATTTTGTATACTCGCTCGTTTCTCTCCTTGAATAATAGCAAAGCGAGACATAAAGAAGAAGAAAAGAGAGAGCGAGAGAGAGAAAATTCGCCTTGGATGGAAATCTTTCAAGCAACTCTTGGATCTATTTGCAAAAATTGAAAAATTCAATGTGCGCATTTGGGAAAATTTGTGATTTTATCTTATGCTTTTAAAATCAACGCTGGTATTACATTGATATACTCTAATTGCCAACTTCAATTAAGAATTACTCTAAAAATATTTAATACTTTTTCAAAGCTTAAAACTAGTTCCAGTTTCTTTTTTTTTAAAATTCGAGATAAAATTTTGTGTTTTATATTCATTGTAAAATCCACCATATTAGTATAAATTTCATCTTTTCTATAGAGGGTAAATACTTTGATTTATTTTCTGATAATTTGTTTACACAATTATATGGATAAATAGGTATTTCTTGTAAAAATAAATCACTGTAGTTTGAAAATGATTCTGTATGCTTGCATATTTTAAGAAGTATAATGAAAATAGAATTGGTCATCACAATAATTTTCTTCGAAAGCATAATTGTTTCTCTTTTAAATTATATTTTGTATAAGAAAGCAAATTTTATACACGGTTACTTAAAATTCCTACAAAACTTAATTTATAGCATTTTTTAAATAAAATTACTAACTATACCCCAATAAAAAATCGAAAAAATAATTTAAAAATTTCTTTGTGCTCCTTTTCTTAAGCTCTTTTTATACAAGTATTTTTTAAAAGTATTCAAATTTCTAATCGTTATACTTTGTACAATTTATATAACGAATCTTGACATTATAATTAATTTCCGATTGAGAATTTTTGAGTCAATTAATTGATATTTTAAATTATAATACCGAATTCAATTCATGAAAATTTTAATTAAAATTTCATGTAAGATACAATATTCTTATACTAAAATAATTCATAAACAATCATTTTATAAATTAAATATATTGGAAGAAACTTTTATACAAATTAACGATTTTATCTAAAAATATTTTTGATGATAACTGATCAATATGATAAAAATTTCATATTATTAGATTTTAATGAAAGTACTTTTTATTTATAGAAAAAATTATAAAGAGAAATACATAAAAAAGTAGTTAAATATATTTTATTGATAAAATCGAATCAATAATTTACTTAGGATAATTTAATATAAGGAAATTTATTTTATTTCCTTCTTATTAGAAAAATTTTTTGGCAGCAGTTAAAAATCTTATAATATTGTATCCAAGGTAATATTTATATTTATTTTGGAAATGATTTGTATAATTGAAAATTATTAGTAGAAAATAAATACAACCATAATTGGAATAATCATTTATATATTAAATTATTAATTTAAAATTTAAATATCATATTATTCATTGTTATTATCAATTAATAATAAATTGTTTTATTTAAAGTTGTCGATTCTATGAAAAGCATTTCACCATAGAAACTATTTATATATTCTTTTATTGGATTAGATTTTTGGAAGTCAGCCATGAATGTTTCACACTGAATTTCATATGCATTTGTCTTCTTCTATAAAGTTTAAACAAGTTTTTATTTATAGATTTGTTTAAAAATACTATCTAAAATATTCACATTATAGTAAACTGAATAATATTTACTAAAATTATAAAAATAATTTATGAAAAAAATTTAGAAATAATAAAAATGTAAAACATTTATAATATAAAATCAATAGAAAATTTAGAATTTAATACATAATTTTCTAACTCGACTTTATAATAAGAGCTTAATTAATTTTAAAATATGTCATTTAAAATAATGAGATTAATATTTCCCAAGTCTATATTTTTTTATAAATATTTTTACTTAAAGTATTTTTATTGAAACAATTATTTCACCGATATAATTTCTACAAATTTCTTGAATTATGTTAGATAAAAGTTTATTCTAGAATTTGCATATGATACGAAATATGTAAATTAAATTATGAAAAATATTTATTAGTTCGTAATTCAATAAGTATACATATATTAATGTCTGTACACCAATTTATATTTACTCAGAAAATAGTAGATATTGATATCATTTATTCAATATTTAAAGTAGTCATAAATAACATATTTAAGTACTTATACTATTCTTAAAATTATTACGTATAGAAGTAAATGTCTTTTAATTATATAGCGTTGACTTGATTTTTATTGAGATATACGATTATAAAATTCAAGATTTTTGGCAAAATTTTTATAATTTTATTTTATTTCATGGTTAAGTATTTAAAATAATATATTTATAAAAACAAAATGAGTAAATTGATTAATAATTATTGCACTTAAATTATATGCATTAATGTATACATTATATTTGTTTCAAACGTCATGAAATAATTTTAGCTTTATAATGTAACTTAATATTTTTAATATATGTATAATTTTAATAATTTTATTATAATTTATTCAATGCATTTTATGTAAAATTTGACAAAAAGTATAACCAATTAAATTAATTAAATGCAATAAATATGTTTAACAAAATTAAGAATATAATTTCTTATACACTAATATATTATAATTAATTAAAAATAATAAAATACACATATTAAATAAAAAAATATTAAAATTTTTTATTTATAGTAAGTACATTTTATACATTCAAAAACATTTTTGTATTATTCTTATTATATGTACATTAAAATGTAGAAAATTTAAGTACGTTAAATAGTTAAATTTAAAATATTTAATTTTTTTAATTGAATAATCAACAATTTCTATTTTCAAACAATATATTAACATAATTATATGTTATAATTTTCAAATTGTGAAAAATAATTTTTTCTAACATTAAAAAATTCAATTTACAATTGAATAATTCTTTAATTCACTTTACTTAGGTTGAAAATACTTAGTTCATCATATTTAATTTTAATGTTTAAATTTTTTTATTTAATCTTTAAATTATATTGATTTTTTCTATATTGTATTTGATATATTCATTTTTACATATATATACACAATATTTTATTTTTTGATAATGATGTGTATTTTAGAAATAAGTCTTATATAACATTGTTTTATTGTAATTTCATTTTTTAAGTAAGTACATTAATTAAATTTCTTTATTATTAAAGTTAATGTAATATATAGATAATAGTATTTAAATTTAAATAAGTGAATATATCAATTAATAATACTGAAAAAAGATAAATTTTTTTATACATTTGCGTACGTATAAAAACACAAAAAATTTAGTCCCAAAATAAAATAGCATTATCATTTTAAATTTTTTTATTCTATTTAATATTAAAATAAAATATATTTTAAATTATTTTTAATTTTTTATTATAATTAATATTTATTAAAGGGTGAATAATAACATATTATTTAAAAATATCATAAAAAATTTTCATTTTTAACGAATACTTCACTATATATGCAAAGTGTAAGATATTTTATTCAATTATAAATTAACGCAATAGTGACTAAGTTGAATTTTGCATTAAACTTAATTTTTGCTTTGTATTTTTTCTGAATTTTTTTTTAATCAAAAGAAAATTCAATATTTAGTTTTATTTGTTAACTATCTTATACATGTATAAGATTATACATGTAATAAATTGTATTTAAAATATTTGTGAAATGATGATAAATGACAATAGAATATTATTCGAAAAGTAATCGATCATACTTTAAAATATTGAGAACATTCAGTCATAACTATTCTACTAGATAAAAATATGAGATATAAAAATAATTTATTTAATCGAATACATGAAATATTGGAATTATAAGTTTATATTTTTGCAACAATAATTATAAATTATTCAATTATATTAAAGATTTTAATCATTTAATTATAAATTAAAAAAATAATTGTCGATCAATGAAATGACTATTATAAGATTTTTATAATCTAAAGATTTATTATAACTATGTGTTAATATCTTTCATTACCTAATATTTCATAAAATATATACATATTATTATAAATATAATATTAAATAATGTCAATTTCAATATTAATCAAGAAGCTAAAAATGAATAAAAGTTAATTTATCTTATTTTTTATCACTAGTTTTCGGTACCAGCAGATTAAAGCTTTGAGTTTCGTAAATCGAAAGAAAAATAAAATAGTCGAGTATATTCAAGTTTACAAATTTATCCGAACACTAAAAAGAGCCGATAGTATTGTAGATATATTTACTTATATTTTAAAGAAATGCACATCAATTATTTTACAATTGCACGTTTAAAGAGTAACGGAAGTAAAACAGGAATACCACCAGAATGAATACAATTCGGATGAGAGGTGCAATCGACCCATGGCCCAAAAGAATAAAAATTTTCTCAGCCGTTCCGTTTCGATTTAATCTAGATTACACAGATCGAAGGGGAAAGGTCTCTGGGAAAAGCGATCGAATTCGTTTCCTTGCGATCCGAGATAAGGCCCAAAAATAGGACTCACTTTGTTGCGAGAAGCGATATCGTGGGTCGTTCGGCCCAATGATCGTAAGGCGAACGTTTCGCGATTGTCGAACACGCGACTCCGCAAAGCATGGCGGTGCAACACCAGTATTGGAATAGAAACGTCAAAATTAGCGTAATAATGGGCCATTAAGGCAACGACGCCATTTTCCGCGTCTGCAGGAGCAATGTCTCGCAGCGGTGCCGCACCAGCGGCCATTTTGAATTTATTTCGACCAATCGACTGGTGCATTTTTTGTTCCTTCCTTCCTGTTTACATGCACACATGCACGCAAGCGAGCGCGCACTCGCGCAAACATACCTACACATATTCACGTAATTGCGCGAGTACACGTGCAACGCACAACCACGTTCGTTCCTCTTTTATTATTCCTTTCTCCATTTGACTCATTCTCTCTCCTTCCTCGACATTGGCTCTTGTGTATATAAACAAGTTCGTCTTGGTTTCTCTCCTTCCACTGCCCGTAGAAATGGTTGCGTACGTACGGCGAGAGGGGCGAGAGGAGGAGAGAGAAAGAGTAAAAGTCGAGAGCGAGAGAGCACACGAGTTTTGATGGCGGTTGCGCGAGTGCTACCGCGCACACAGCGCGCGGTTTAGCGCATGCAAAGGTAGCGAGGCGGCGCGCAGCGTACGCGTTTTACAGGTGAACCGATAGAGAGAGAGAGAGAGAGAGAGAGAGAGAGAGAGAGAGAGAGCGAAAGACGAACAGAGACAGGCCCCGCGGACGAAAGAGAGGATATATTGCGTGCACACGTATAAGAGGAAGAGTTGCGCCCGGCCCATTCGTCGTTGTTCCTCCTTCTGTGCTGTTGCTCAGTGCAGCTTCTTTCTCTCACTCTTAACTTTACATCTTTCCTCCCCTCTTTTATGTGCCACTCTTTTCTACAATCGCAAAATTTCGGTAAACATTTTTTTAATTCCACCATTTTAACGGCCCTAACTATTTTCAACCTATTTTTTACTGTATTGTCAAGCGACGCTTATGCGATGCATACATTTTTCTATTTTTTCCATTTTCAACGATTTCAAATAATCCATTTATTTACTCGTTCGACTCGTTACTGTTTGTAAAATATAGGAATTCTTTTTTAATATTCTTCATGAATCAAAGAATCAATTAATAACAATTGATTTCATGGATAAAAATGATTTGAAAAAATTAATTTTTGAATGATAGCTCACAAATCGCTGAGAATTGTATCAACATCGTCATTTTTTAAATCATTTTACTCATCGAATACATTGTCGTTTTTTTATCAAGGAATTTTTCTTTTAAAATCATCAAATTGTAATTTTATGAATATTTCATAAGTTATCCATAAAAATAATTCTCGTTTATATTTACGATTTAGAAAGAATTGCAATTATAACATTTATTTATTGTTGTGTTTATATCATTAAAAACTTTATGTATATCATGTTTAAGATGTATAAATTTATTTCTTATATAATACTAATAGTATTAATTTTAAAGAGTCTTAAATCGAATATTATAAATTCATAATTTTGGCAGTATAAATACATAATCAATAAAGAATCTTAAAAAATAATTAAAATAACTCAAGAATATATTTAAAAATATACACTTATTATTATTGATGTAACTAAAAATTTTGAACATAAGATATATTTCAAGTTTAAAAAATATCCATATACTAAATATTTATATGTAAAAAAAGTAGAAAAATGGAAGACTAATTTATTTTTATAAGTAAACACTTCAAAAATATAGTGAATAAATTGAATAATATTTTAAAGAATTATTTTATAAAAATTATGAATAATATATAGATAATATTCTATTTTAGTTACCTAATTTTTTTTTAAATAAATAAATTAATGAAATTAATTTTTAGTTAATATAAAATAAAATATTGTTCTTCGAATAATAAATCCAGAAATTACATTTTAATATTAAATGATTTTAATAATATTATTTGAACCATTTTAAGATTAAGTCTATTATTAAGTATTTGAGTTAAAGTAAACGTCTAACTGGAACGTCATTAATATTTTCAAAACTGATTTCATCTTTATGATAATATGCAAATAAAGCTCGTTAAGTTTGCATATGACATATGAGCAGGTATTGATAATGATAATAAACTATTAATAATTTCATTACTGTTTCATTTCAGTAGGATATTAAACATTATCAGACCGATTAAAATCTTAAGTAAACTGTTCATAATTGAGCTTTCAAAGATAGTAGATCTGATACTAAATTTTATATTGAAATGTATACGAATAATTATTATTATTATGTATAACAAATAAATTTTAAATTCAGTATTTTTTAATACTGCTTAATATTTTATTAATTTTATTAAGAAAGAGCAATAAGGATATCGATTAAAGAATTTACAATGTTAATTTTCGTATTTATATGCAAGTGAAAAATCGATTTCTATAATTCTTCAGTTGATAATTGCTGCATCATCAAATCTTCAAGTTAATATCTTTTATAATTTTAAATATAATACAAAAGTTTTAAGCCTTTCAACGAATTGTTTATCAAAAAATATTTATTTTTAATCATTTATTAATAATTCAATATAAATTAAATATTCAAATTACAATTGAAGATATACTAATCAAAATATAATTTTTATATTGTAATTCCAAACATGAATGCTTCAAAACTTTTTTTCACCATTTTTCTTCATTTTTCTCTTTAGAAGTATAAAATTTTTTTATAATTATATATCTATTATATTTCTACACATTCCTTTAACGTTTCTTTACTAAAAAATAATTGACACAAAATTATGAAAAAATTAGTGAAATAAAAAATTAAATACTTTTTAATAGATTTTATTTACAAATAATCCTATAATATAGTCAAAATTTATTTTTATAAATTCATGATTAGTTTACCGAATAAATTATATTCAAATTTTATTAAAATGTATGTTGATAATTATAAAGAGTAACAGTAATTTCTAATATGTTATTCTTTAGTTACGACAATGAATACTTCATTTAAATTTATGATATAAATAATGATGTCTAAATTAAAAAATAATATTATTTTCAAAAAATATTGTTTTAATAGTTATGTACTAAAATTTTTAGATATAAATTATCAATTCTAAAAATACACATTGATTCTAAAAAAATAGTTTAGATTTTAATATAATAATAAAAATAATATTCATTCAATAATAGAATTTTTTGTTTTATTTTATTAATTTTAGTTTATTTTAATTACGTTCGATACCTAAAATACGTATTTTTTAGAGTGCGATAGTACATTTGTATATATATAGAATATTTAGATAAATTATAATGATTTTTAATTTACAAGAGAAATTGTATTATTGATTTAATATTATTTATAATCGTGAATATAAATAATCGTATTTATACGTGAATATATTTTAAACTACAGTTCATTGATATATTATATAACTAAATTATACAACAATGAAATTATGAGATAATTAAAAGAAAAAGAAATAATTACCAAAATAAGTAAAGTTAAATTTGAATTACATGTATAAATTTTACTCATATAATAATTTTAGATATTACATTACAAATATAAACATTTGTGTAAGCTCTTATCTCATGTTTACTTGATATTAAGAGCTTACGGGTACTAACCTTCATTTTTTTCTTTCCTATTTCCATCTTAAAACCTATCTCTTTCTTTTTTAAACAGTGTTATGTACTTACATTAATAATGCCGACGATACTAGATGCCCATCTAATCGGCAGCCTTTTACGTGCCACCACAAACCTCACCCGTGAAAGAATCATAGGTGCACTATCGGCCTCTACGTACTAAACGTTGCACTCTGAGCTTAATAATATAAAATGTATATTTAAAAATAGAACGAGCTATCTATTTTCGAACGCCGGAAATTTTGCACCAGTTCATTTTCATAGAATCATCGATTCTAGAGGACTACGAAGTGCCGTGTGCAGCATTATAATGCTGCTTATAATGCTAAGCTGATTGGTGTCCTTAAACTATATACAAGTAAAAAAATTACGACACAGGCAACGGGGATGCTGCAGTAAAATGAACCTTGTAAAGAATGAGGAATAGGTGTAGGAGCTTTTAGCTCTGAAGTCGAGATGAACGTTTGCAATGTTTATAAGGATCAACAGCAATTGCTATTTCCCATTTTATAATTACGTTTACATCATATGCTTTTACATTATGGGATTTATTTCTCTTTACGAGTAATAACAAATTCCATAAAAATAATATAAATTACGTTTAATATGTAAGATCTATACAAAAAGTTCTATAGAATGATTTCATGGAATTCAGATTTCTTTTTAACATTTTCATGTATTTCCTTAGTAATCCCATCTTGAATAATAATTACCAGTTCAAAAACGTAGTTTCAAAAAATGAGTCAATCTTTTACTGTGCATTATTATTCTTACTCGAAGAGAGAAGTTTTTTGTTATTTCGAGAGAAAACAATCTAAGAGAAAAGTAGCCTTGAGGATATAATCTTGTTTCCTGAAAAATAAAAATATCTTTTACTATATTAAATATTATTATATAAAATTTAATAAATTAAAAATATATAGTTAAATTGTTTTGAATACAAATATAACATGAGTAATTCATCTATATAGTAATAGGTGCACGTAGATATATGCCGAGTTTGGTCAGACAGATAGTTTAATAGATTCCATATTATGTGTATTGACAAAACATCTAGTTTATATCAGCTAGTAAAATTATAATTTAGTATTTTTCAACTGTATATTGAAATCATTTATAATAAAACTAATAAGTTCTTGTACCTTGTACATATTTATAAAAGAAAAAATAATAGAGGTATATTTTATGGGACAAATCTTTACAGTAGATTCTTCTGTCGTTTTTCGAAAAAAATGAAATAGTATTAATTAATAGAATCAAAAACTATATATACAGAATATTAAAAAGAAGTTTTTATAAATTTAAAAACTTTTGCAGTATAAAATGAATAAATACATATATTTCTATGTTTCTTTAATGAATTCTTCAGTTATTTTTAAAATTAAAGATTCAAATATTTCACAAATAACTAATTTTCATTATAAAAATAAACAAATTTGTGTTAAATGTATAATTTTATTAAATTATTAGAAATTCTATAAAATATAATCAAATCTTTATTTATAATTTATAATTATTTTTATGTAAATAAATGTGAAATAAAAACTACATTATTTTCACCATATATTTTAATTTCGATAAAATAATTTACAAAAAAGCCGCAAAGTAATTGATTATAATTATTATATAAAATAAATATATTAAATTTTTTATATATATAAAATAATTTTCAATATATTATATGTTTCGATATATTTATGATTTATATTGGTTTATTGGCTTTAATTATGTCTTATGGATTATAAACAATACTATCTAAGTTTAGTTATCAACAATATAGATAGATTACAAAAATTAATAACTTTGTATCATTTTAAATAACAAAAGAACTCGATATTGTTATGAATCTTTTAAAAAAATGAATGATTATACAATTTTATTCAAATAGTTAACAAGATAAAATAAAGTTAAACATCATATAATTTTCTTACTAATGAAAATTGTTTTATAAGTAAAGAAATATAAAATTTGAGTTTCTATTTTAAATAATTGAGTGTAATTCGTAACGAATATAGAAGAAAAAATTCGACAAAATGTAAAATAAGCATTCGTATATTGTAAATTTTTTCATCACATATATATCTGTATATGTATTGTAATCGGTTTTCAAGCCATTACAAAGTTACAACGACTGTGTGAGATATATGTACAGAAATAACTGGTGTTGCTGTGTAGCAGAAGGAAAAGCCGAAGGGATAGTTTCTCGTGCTCGGTGAAAACGCAAAATGAAATGTCCCACCGAAGGATATAGATAGATAGATCGGTAGATAGAGATAGATAGAAAGAGAAAGAGGGTGAGAGAAAGGAGAGAGAGTCAAGCGCATGGAGGAGGCAATAATTCGGTTATAACTTGAGAGATTAGGTCCGGATTCGATTACCGGGCGAGGTATCAAACCGTTAAACAGTCTCCGTGCTAATCAAAACCGAACCTCATTACCAGCCGACCCTGACTTTAAACCTTCTCTCTCTCTCTCTCTCTCTCTCTCTCTCTCTCTCTCTCTCTCTGCTTGCTTTCGATCTCGAAGCACTTGCCTATGCCCGCTTCATCAAACATGCGTGTTGAACATTCGATTTTATGTGGCGAGTAGTTTCATGTGTCTGTAAGTGTATATATAGATGTATCCTTTGGGTAGCGTCGACGTTTCTAGCACGAAAATTGTTATTTTGCGCGAACCCAAGTCATTTTACGGATTCGATTACAAGCTTCTTGGAGATGTAGTGCTGTTGTGTAATTGGCTAAGGGCTGTATGAAGTTTCTTTGTTATTGAGTCTCAATTAGTGTAATGATACAAGCGTTATAAGCGAAGAAATATTGTGAAAATAGTTTATTATAATATTATAGTTTTTTCGTTTTACGAATCATTACTATAATATATTGATAAATTTTATGATATTAAAATGATTAACAGCATCTTATATATTAAATAAATTTTTTCTAGTTTACAATTATTAAGTAATCCGGAATCTTCTAATTCTATATTTTTATTTTCAACAATTTGTATGTGCAATTTATCTAATGAATATATTATCTTTGAAAGAATGAGTAAAAGTATATTAATTTTATTTGAAGACTTTAATTTATTAAATGTTAACTTCATAAATTTATTTATAATTATATATTTATAATTATATATTTATAATTAATTTATTATTGTTGTTAAGCTTGTATTCAATTTTATATATTTTTCATCTTCATTATTTCATTTTATTTATTATTCCATCAATATAATAACGATTTTTCCATTTCCTCGTCAATTTTATTTATGATATTTATTTATACGTAATTTAATATTGTACTATTATACCATAAATAATTCACATTAAGATATTGTATAGTTTATGATTATACAACTATCTAAAATTTTTTTCCCTAACTTTTTCCTTGAAATATTTTGAATACTTCAAAACTTATATAAATATGCTGATAATTTATAATTAAATTATATTAATAATTTAATATACGTAGTAGAAATTATAACATAAGTTTTTAAAAATAATATATAAAATAAAAAATAATGATACTTAAAATATAATATAATTAAATTTACATTATCAATTAAATTAATTAAAATTTGATAATATACCTAAAATCATAGTGGTTCACCTACAGTGACTATTTTGTATTTTAACATAACATAGCATGCATAATAATTCACCTATATTCACGTACAATGAAATCCCTATATACACATATACGTATATAGTATCGGTGATCGATGGACTCTATAAAATTTCGTTAATTACAGCATCGATCAAAGCCAATCGAAGTAAATGTTACAGTAGCCCAGCCATAGTTAAGCATTGGCATTTACCGTCGAAAACTAACAACGTTCCTACTGAACTCTCCAATAACATGGATGCTCACATATACACATATTTTTCGCTCATGTTTCAGTTCTCATGTACGAACAAAGATTAATTTTATACATAATATTGCATCGATGAAAAGTATAAATACTTCGGTATAATATGTGTATATTATTACTTTGAGATAAAAATTTCAATGAATTACTCAGCGATTCTTATTTTCCTAACAACGTAACTTAGCTAAGCTCTTATAATTAATAAATGTATTTAAACTATTGATTTATTGTATTAGTTTAAAAGATTAAAATTAATCACTTAATAATTTTTATAGAAATTTAATCTAGGATTGTAAATATTGAAAGAAAATAGATAATACGTATAGATTTATAATGGTTGACATTCTTTTATACGTGTAAAAAATCTTCTAAGTTTCTATTTGTTATTGGAAATTTTGGAAACTTGAAAGTAAATATTTTGTCAAGAAATAAAAAGATCGCAACCTTTGTTCAATCGATTGCCCAAACGAAAACAAAACCCTCTTCCGCTGGTTACCTCTCTCTCTCTCTCTCTCTCTCTCTCTCTCTCTCAATATGTGTCTGCGTTACTCTATATATCTTGCTCTTGTTAAATATGTCTGTCTCTTGCTCTAGCTGCTATTGTAGGCAAGGCACGGTGGTGAAGTCATCCAAGTATGTAAACTCTGATGGCGATTGACGTGTCATCCTATTGCATCCTCTCTCCTGTCCATTCCGTGCACATCACCTCTACTACAGCACCATCCCAAAGTTCTCCATCCCCGCTGTCCTTTCCGGACACTTCACCCTCTCTCTCTCTCTCTCTCTCTCTCTATTTCTTTCTCTCTCCCTCTCTTACGCTTGCCACGCTCATCTTCAATGTTTGTCGATCCGCAGGGGCTTCATACGGCTGCGCCTGTACGCGTACCGCGGTCCACCTGTGTTTTGCTCTCCTCTGCAATCTGCGCGTCCCGTATGCGTGTACGGGTGGGCGTCCGCGGTAACAGCATCATCGGATTGTCGGAACGAGCCGGCTTATATCCGTATAAGCTGCTCGCATCATCGAGGTGTGTAGCGCGCGTAATGAAGCAATTTAGTCTCGCCGTCGCGCCCACGCACAGTGACGCGCAATCCATCGAGTCGCGGCAAAATCGGACCTTTATGTAACGATGGTCACGCGGCGATCGAGCAAACGAGGGGCTACGGGGAGAGAAGAGCCTTCACGGGCGATGGACAGCCGCAGCGAAAAGACCGCGCGTCACCTCGTCTATGCGTTACAAAGGACTCGTCGATTCGTTGTGACGCGTGCAGAGCAGTATCGAGACGAGCCGACAGTCACCATTTGTTCTTCGGTTAATCACCAAAATGATAGAATTTTATCCGTTGGTATAATACTACTATATCTATACGCGTCTCTGCACAAAATATCAACGCGTCCGCTGATGGATTCCTTGGAGTTTTTGCAAAGTTTAATAACGTAATGGCGGGGCCATTTTACAACTATTTTACAAACTTCATTATATTTACGGGTTAAGAAGCCCTTAATTACTAAAACTAATTACTTGTATGAGAATATAGATCCGCTAGCAGTATCTTAACATATATAATTATAAATATTAATCAAATTGATTGATTATATAATGCCTTTAAAAATTATTGTTTTTAATATAACGTGTAATGTAGAATAATTGTAAAGTTGTCGTTACATTGATTTTAATAGATTTTTTTTTATTAAGTAACCGATCTAAAGAATTTGAAGAATATAGCTTTGGAAATTTAGAAGCTAATTAGAAAATATAAATATTAATCGAGCAGCATAAATTTAGAAGAACTGACAATGTGCTAAGGGACCATATTGATGATCAATTTTATTAATCATTTAAAGATGGGTATATACCCTTATTCTTTAAATAATAAATTTTTTTCCGGTTTCTTGTAAGTGTTCTATTTAAAAATAAATATTTTAAGCACAATGAAATTAAACTAAAATTTATTTTACATTATCGTAATAACATCATATTTTTATTTACAATATATATAACGACTGATAAAATAATATGAACTATTAAATAATTACGGAAATACAGAGAATCGTAACATTTTTAATATCACGTATATCTTAAGACTTGATCATTTTTTATTTTCGAATAATTTAATAGTTTAAAAAGAATGATAAGGTGCTAAAATGACATATAATTCATACACTTATGCATATATATTAATTCTAAACTCGTAAGACGACCGAACAATTAGTATTATTATCATAATCGGTGTATAAAAAATGTATCCTTCTCGATTTCTTTGCATTCTCGCGCTGTATTTCAGACACACGCGACATTTTAATATCTATCTTGTCTCGTCGTCTCGTGCTGCGATCTGCCGCACGAAAAAACATTCCGTAATTTCTCTGGGCCTTGTGAAATTTGTATCGACAACCATGTATCTATATATCTGCACCTTGGCTGAACTCGCCGTCACAAATGATCGAGCAGCCAATCAATTTAGATGGACTGCAAAGAGAAGGGACCAAACAAGGGGCAAAGTCGTAAGAAAGCGAAGATACACACGAGCGCGTTACATCGTTGAATAGAAAAATATTGCCTGTATCCTGACAATCGCTTTCGGATATAATGAATATCGATCGAAATATTCGACTCTTTCACATATATGAAGGTCTTCTTAACTTTCGTGGCTTATGTTTTTCTTACTTTTCAGAGACTTGATTATAGAATTTTACATTCATGAAATATATTGGACAATTATCACGAATGATCAATTTTTATTATTTTTCTATGAAAGTTATTATTATAACTTTATGCTCTAGTTATATATATATATATATATATATATATATATTATATATTTTTATATAATATATATAAAAATTACATTAGATCAAACAGGATTAAAAGAAATCTAAAATTTATTGTATTAAATAAAGGTAGATGATTAATTTTTACATAAATTAGTATATGAAAATTAAAATATTATTCTGATTAATTACCGAGTTACTGTTATTAATAAACTTGATCATATTATACATATCTCGATTGAATCTACCAAAATATCTTTTATTTTTTGCTAATTAAATTTAAGCATGTACTAAATATAAGAAAAAGATATAAGATCTTATACATTTAAGCAAAAATATATGTAATACAGACAAGTTTTTTAAATTTATGTGCTTTTATATGAAATTAGTAAGAAATTTATATTTTACAATTGTATTAATTTCTGAATAATAAAAAATCATATTTATACCTATTTTATAAAAAATATCAGCTAAAATTTGTATTTCTTTTTTGACAATGAAAAATGTTGCGTCTTAATAAATCCTGAGTATATTTGTCTGGGGAACCGACTGTTATTTCTCAACCTTTCGACGCCCTCGAATCAGATTCAAAAAGCGAACCAGTTATTTAGCGCCCTGCATCTGCCGCCATTTCTGGCCGGAAGTGCCGAAATGTAGGAGGAAATTTATGTATTTTGAGATAAGACAAGACACTAAAACGATAAAAAATAGTATAAGTCAATCAAATGTGCTACAAAATTATTCATTGTTTACATTGGTAGTACCTTTTCGAATTGTGAAAATTAAGACATTTTGAATTAATCGTTGTTATTATAAAAAATTTTAGATTTTAAAACGATCTAAGGTTATTAATAGTTTAATTTACACGAGATATTTTATTAATATATATTGTTATTTATAACAAATAAACATCACGTTATATAATTATTCTCGTTGAAAAATAATTAATTAAATAGTCAATACTAAGAAATTACCTTAACTATACCTGTTATTTAATAGAATTTATTCAATACATTCGAAAATCAATTCATGCATTTAGTAGTTGTGAACAATTTTTTACTTAAATATAAATTAAATTCCTTTATTGATTAAAAATGGAATTATTAAATTTTAATATATCCCAATTGACTTTTGATCAGTTAAGTTTGGTTAAACATCTTATTTTGTAAATTCAGTTTTATATTCGAAAATAGTAATGATATAACCATTTATAAATAAAACTATCCATAAAAGAAATTGCTAAAATTTATTCCGTATAGAATATCTCTATATATTTATTATATATATTTTTTATTTTATTAATTTTTAAATAAAGTGAAAATGAGACTAAAAATAAAATATTTTTAATGGATATTGACTTTTAGGTAAAATACTGTAGCGTCGCTGAGAGCCGATAAAAATTTTCATTATTCATATCATTATTTAAATTGTAGGCCACATAGTAACTGGTGTACAATGTAATATATTACATCATTTTACTTTTCAATATCTTTTATTATTTCAATATTATAAATATACACATATTTTTTTAATAATACTTGAGTATGTAACTGATACTAATGTATTCAATCTCCGTTAATTCAATGCTTCTTAATTGTAGCGATTTAATAATATTTATAATGTTCAACGCGTATTAATTTATTTTAACACAGAAATTAGCAATACAACATTATTTGCTTTTATTTGCAGCATATTATTTATTATTCATGATCTGACATATAATACAGATAATTTTCATAATAGCTATAATGTCGTAACAATTTTCTTGAAACAAATTATCATAATTATTATAATGATAATAATAGCAAGAACTCAGATTGAACGATCTAGTCCCAAAAATCTAAAGCCTAATTTTGCTTTAGTTAAAGTGAAATGCGTTGCAGCATCGATACGCTTATCACGCGGAAATAATTCGAAAAGGAGACTCATGAGAAAGGGTCGAGGGCTAGAAAAATATATAAGGAACGAGATCGCTTCTGGCGCGCAAAATTCAACGCACACATTTATAGGTTTATACGAAAATAAGAGTTTCCGGGAAGAAATCGGTTTCGCGTGTCCACCCCTCATCAGGCGGTGCGTGTCTCGGCCTTATATCTGCCTTGGTGTTTCTCCGACGTCCACTCGCGATCGCCATTTTCTGGCCTTACACCGACGACTGGACTATGAGCTTGATCTTACATCGTGACACATCTCTTTCTCTCTTTCTCTCGCGTGACATTTTTGTTTAAACTTTTATGACATTTTGACTCGATATGCTAGTAAAAATGATGTATAAAAGCTTTTGGAATAGTATACGAACATACGCACGTGTAGGAAACTTGATATGAAATCGTCTATGAAATAAATTATCTCAAATGTTGTATTACAAAAAAATTTATCGAATAATTTTATACTGCTATTTCAGTCACTTATTTTATTATATTCTGACTGTTTTGTTCTATAATTATGTGAATGTCTATAATTATGTAATATTTTTTATTGTAGCTTGTTTTCAAATCTAATAAGCTTTCGAATAACTATTTAGATATTTAAATGTATAATTATACTTTAAAATTGAAAACTGTATTATAAGTTGTTTCTTTACATTTTAAAAACTGAGAATATAATTAAACTATATGTACCAGTATTTACATGCTAGATTTAAAATGTATTCATGAATATTTTCTACTAACTTACGTTATTGTAAATGTAACAATCATGCGACACAGATGTAGTAATCTGTGAATATATACATTAGTTTTACAAGTTTATATTTTAAAGATATTGCGTCTGCTTACAATTTTGTAATTGGCAAGATAAAATATAAGGTTCTGTTATTCGATATTTTAAAAATGATAATATTAATTAAATCAAAATGATATAAAACAGCGATTAATATCTTTACCAGTATATAATAAATCATCCAATTAGTTCCGTTAAATTTATTTTTAAAATGGTAGTCAAATAACAAGATTAAACGCAAAAGATTGTTCTATCGATAATCTACATTTTCTTTCTGTAATACTTTATTTAATTAATTTGATAAATAGATAAATAAAGCTAGTAAATTTTAAAATAAGAGGAATTTTTATTAGAAAATTATCAAGATCTGTTTGGAGTACAACGTAATTACTTCAAAATATAGATTTTGAAATAGCTGAATTTCGTTACAATTTATGCGTGTTTATTAGAATTAAAGAATGAACATATACTAGAAATAGAATTATTTATTGTTCGATAAGTTTTAACGGAGCAGTTGTTAATAGTATATGAATAATCCGCTATCAATGAAAGAATAACGAATGAGTACTATCATGAGTTAAGTCTGTAGGTCGGAAGGCAAGACAATGCCCGTAAATGCCCGCTTAATCACATTTCTGAGAGCGCCACGTTACCCCCGAGCGAAGTAAGTCTTCGTTCCTTTTCTAATCCGGACCTTCGTTTCGCTCTCTTTTCCTTTTCTATCGTGAGCCATTTATTTCCCTCCTTCGTTCTCGGCGCACTGTCACGCACGCGTTTGCCCCAACGTACACGTACACCTTCGCGAGCCTCCTTCTCTATTCGTCCGCGGCTATTGGACGGTGAGCCTCCGGGCGCCTACTCCACCTCCCGGTGTCGGACGCGTGCATACGAAGGAAAGGCCTTCCTTGTAGTCAGACACCTTCCGGCTCGCTATCGTTTCCGTTTTTAAGGCGGCCATGCAGGCACCGCGTGCCCAGAGTCAATTACGTCTCTCGCTCTTGCCCTTGCGTACGTGTACGTCCTCTCTCTTTTTCTTTGCTCGAGAAGTGCCGCTGATACGGTGGCAGGGGAGGACACGCACGTGAGACGAAAGAGACAAGATCGACGGTGGTGGCATACGAGGGCTCAGGGTGCACAAGGTGTGTCTTTATGAGCCCTCGCGCGCCTCGTTTCTCTCCTATCGGTGTGGATCGATTATCTTTATGCCAATATTTTTCATTACCTTTACGCGCTGCGAGGACTGCGTTTTTACGGCACAGAGATGAGCGCGGCTTTATATTTCGCAGAATCTGCTATGGACGTCAGCTGGGTTCCTCGTGTCCAAGATTATGCATGTTAACGAAAATTTTTCTCCACTTATTAGGCGCTTGCATCAGCAGTTGTAATGGTGACGGTATCAACGTAATAGCTAAGTATTTCCAGAAAAAAACGAAGTTACGCTTAGAAACAACCATTTTTATTTTTTTAAATATTTTTCTTCATAATCAATGGGAAATAATACTTTTCCTATTGTTGTATGTTTTAAATACAGAATTTAAATGAAGTCATTTTTATATAAAAACATAAAAAGATTTTAGGTATGGTTGGAAGTCAAGATTCAATAGTTCTAATTTAATTTAGTGCAAATAGATATATTTCGTCTAAAAAAAAATTACTTCTTGTAATGCTTTAAAAGTAATTTGTGCAGGAAGTTTCTAAGAAGAAAAGTATACTTTTTTGAATATAACATTCAAGCGATCTAAACTATTCATTTTACCTTCTCTTTTTTATAGCTTAAATCTTTATGTTTTCTCGTAGGATACTGTTTTAATATCGTAAATTCGACTCAAATATTTAAATACGTGCCAGATTTCGTATACAATAATTGCTTATAATAAATAATATATATTATATATAACATATATATATAATATTGTTTATAAACATATATCTCATACTGTAAATATATATATAAAGACATAACTACATAAGTAAAAAACTTTCTTTGTTTTTTAACTTCGATTCGAAATATATAATTTATATAAGGTAAATTTAAGGTTGCTTTGCTAGACTTTTGAAGTTAAACTTACTAAATAAAACAAGTATTAACTTTAAAAAAAGGATCATGATAAAAAAAAGGTACCGTTATAAATTAAATAGATATAAAATTAAATTACATTTCATATTATTCATTCAAAATATTCAATTTTCCGCCAACTTTTTATGCTATAAAATGTACCATGTAACTATATCTATTCAGTATCTGCAACCTAATAATCCTCATTATATAAGTCTCATTCAGACTGATTAACATTTTGAAAGAAATCCAAGCAGAAATAAATTAAACTCATATTTAATGGACTAATAAATAGTCCCGCATACATAAGGTTATTCTCAAGAAGTAAACAATGAAAGTATTCCGAGTTTTTTTAACCTTTTGAGAATACCAAAAAAAAAAATTCTTTGTCTCTTACAAATAATTTGCAAAAAATACAACATCGATAAGAATATTGTTATCATCAAAAGAAACGACGAGGACTACTGGAGAAAACTTACTACGTTGCTTTTCAATAGACTTGTGCAAGTATAGGTTTTAGTAATATGATATCCACATCCTTCCGCACTAAAGTGTCTAAAATATTTGGTCTAATGATGATATTTTCTCTCTCCTTTTCTTTATCAGCATTCGTTCTCATGAGATTTAAGCATCGTTATTGACGATGAGTGGCTTCTTGCAGTTACACCGAAATTATTCAACGATAAGGCTACGTGGACAAAATAACGATAGTAGATCCGGTTACGTAATGTGAACTCCTTTTTTACCTATTGTTTCCTTTTTAGTCTCTTTTCTAGCTCTTTCTATAAGTCAAGAGATATAAATAGCAGGTGGATAGCTTTAATCGTTTCTTAAATTATTTTGACTCTTACTCCTTCTTACTATCTTAGTATCGTATGACAATAAAAATAAAGTTTCTTCAAAATTGCCTAACAAGCGGTTTACATTAGTTATACTAAAAAGACTCTAGAATTTTCGATAAAAACTTTAAATATTAAGTCATCATTTTAAACGAAAATAAAGATCAAATCGTGTGATAAAACGTAGAAAATTGTTCATAAATTTAAAAAGAATCGATAGTATATTAGATTCTTTTAAAGAAAGTTTTGAAACTTTTAACTATTCATATATCACAAATTTTTGTGTTCAGTGTCACTTTATTTTCAACATTTGAAATCATCAATGTTTGAAAATTCTTTATTTATCAGTAATAAAATTAATTTCTGCTTAATTTTATGTTAAATTCTTCTAAAATAAAATATTTTTATTATTATTACATAACTAAAACTTCAAACATTTTAATTTTACGGACATAATCCTACATGATGCTACTCTTACATTTTCAAGTTTCTATGAACTTTTTGATACTTTTGATTACTATAATTTAATTACTAGTATAATACTACATAAAGCTTTCTGCGTCTTTATTATGTAATTTATAAAATTCTCACTATGTGCTACTATACTTTCGTTGCAAATATATTTTAAATACCATTATTTTCCTTGTATGCTAATTTTTTTATTATCTTACTTTATAAAGGATTATGTTTTTTTGAAAAAAATAATTATAATGTTTCTTCAATTTATATAATTATTAATACTAATATTGCTCGTTAACTTTACATGTTACCTTTATGTTATAAAAATTAACGAAATTATCTTCTTTATTTCTTCGAAATTTCTTTCTTTATACCTTATTTTGTTTAAATAGATTTATATTTCCAAATGTTGAATTATAAAATTTTACATTTATATTGTTAAAATTAGATATAGTTATTTATTTATTACAGTTTAAATTAATAATTTAAAACATAAACTTTAAAATTTATTGATTCAACTTGTAATTTATTAATTTATAAATCTTAGTTTTCTACAGTAAAATAGCAAAATAGAAATAATCGATTGCAATTAAATTCTGTTCACGTAATTTACTAGTGTAAATTAGATTGTATTCTATTTCAGTTTGCTGTTCATGAATGTTTAATAGCTTATCAAAATAGTTTCTCTATTTATTAAGTAGACTATTGGTATCTGATACTAAGGTACTGTTTTCATCTCGCATTACATCAAGATTGAAAATCTTGAAGGATCGAGTTTATACTTCTATATATTTTCAACATATATCTATAAATTATTGTACCTCATTTTTAAAAAATATTTTATCTATACTTATTATTTTATTGTAAATCCTTACCTAGTCTATTATAGGCATCCGGAAATCTTAGAATATTATTTAGCATTAATAGTAGAATATATTTCTTTTACTTTATGATCTTCCTATCTTGATATTTGTATAATACTTAAAATAAAAGTCTGTTTTCTTTTTTTAGAAATTATATTGTTTCCTTTATCAAAATATTTTACAATTATATTATATTGAATATTTGTTTAATATAAATAAGGCGATATTAATATGAAAATATACTAAAATCTTATTTAGTATTTTTAAGAATATAATAAACTCAAGTATCCTCTGCATACCAAATAAAACTTATTAATTTACTTATATTTATCGTATTTTGTTATTGGAAATCACATAATATGTATTTATTACATAAAACGGTCTATTTCTTATTTTTATAAGCTTTAAAAATCAATAAAAAATAACTCATCTCATGTTTTAGTTTAAAAAAAATGAATTTATAAATCAAAATTTATATCTATACATGAAAAAGAAGTAGTTCCTTATACAGTGTTTTAACTAGTTATGTGTTTAAGTTACAGCGTGCTTTAATGCAAGCTAAGTTCGTGTATATATCGAAGCTAGATAATGAGAGAAAATGAATAAAGGAGACAGAGAGAGATAAGCAAAGGAAAAGAGACAATGAGGGAGATAGAGAGAGAGAGAGAGAGAGAGAGAGAGAGAGAGAGAAAGACGAAATCAATGGCATCGATGGCATCGTTCCTACGGTATATGCGATTAATGGTACCCTTCATATCTTCGCGCCAGTGTATGGCTCATCCATTTTAACACTATATTTCCCTCTCTCTGTCTCTCTTTCTCTCTCTTTCGCTTCCTCTTTGGATGATATGTAAGCTGTTAAAATAGTCAAGAGTGCAACAGTGCGGTGGCGGTGTATACACATATCCCAATATCGTTCCAAGTGAAACAGCGCCGATACGTAGACTCGCCGCATACGTCGATGAAGGTCTGGCTGAGCTTTCCATTCGCTTGCCTGTCGAATACACTCGAGCCTTCACAATCGAGAGATCATAACCTTTCTCTATGTCCTCTTTCTCTTTCTCTCTTATTTTTATCGGTATGCAATAATTTTGAATAAGATTTCTTTTCATTCATTGCTAATATTAATTCCAGTTGTTTAAAGTTAATTTTAAAGACAAATTTATTACTTCCCTTTATTTAATATTTAGAGAAAAAAAACATTTCAGAATTATATATTTTTGTAGAAAATTCAAAGTAATTATCGTTTAATGTTTATTAAATAGCATTTATCATGAATCATACAGTAGTTCAAAATATTAATGCATTGAAATAACAATAATAAGGTATTTTTATAAATATATAATTTTTTGTCATTTTATATATTTTCAATCTTTAAAGAAAAGCAAATCAAAAAAAATTTTATCGAAAAATAATAGATTTATAAGATAAAACAATAATAAAATTTACGTTTAAAAAATATAAAAAAGTATATAAAATCTTAAATATTTTAAATATTAGAAAATATAAAAACATAACAATTGTTCGATCCTTACTCAGTAATTAAAAACTAATGTAATTTTTAATAATTACACTAAAATTTGGATCGAAAATAATCAAATCTATCGAAGGTAATAAATAATATTGTTTTACACATTAAGACAAATATAAGATAAGGAAAAATATTTTTGATGGAAGAAATATGAAATAAGGTAGAGTTCTTATATAAAATGATTTTGATAAAATCTTTTTAAATTTTTTGACAATGTATTATCAACGTCCACTGTGAACCATAATCTACAGCACTGTTTACATTTTTACAGGAGCGTAAATGTATAGTTAAATAAATAATCGAGACTGATTACCGGCAAACGGCGGAAACTGAATGCGCGAAAGGATCTTTTTTTTAGTCGTTTTTGTCTCGCTTTGTATTTCTTTATTTCTCACATGCTGATACACACGAATGAACGATCCAACTATATCCAAGGTGTTGGCATTTTGCTCATAGATAGTTACAGTGTGTAATCCCGGGCGCGCGAGCCTGAGAGAGAGAGAGAGAGAGAGAGCGAGGGCTGAGAGAGAAAGAAAGAAAGAGCGAGAGAGAGAGAGAGAGAGCGACGGACCAGGTATAACCTATTGTAATCAATATTAATTACTCGAGACAATGGAATCTCATTGAACTCGATCGTCGAGGTGGCGTGCTCGTTGCCTCTCTTCCTCCTGGCTCCGAGGTGTTAGGTTGCGGGATCGCGGGCCGAGGGTGAGGAGGCGGGACGAGTCGGCGAATACACACATACTTAGGTGCACGCTCTCGTCGCGGACAAAGTAGTAGGCAGGCTGCGGGAGCGCGATGTAACGCTGCCTGCCTTCCTTTGCACGGACGTCTCTCTTCCTCTCTCGTAGTCCTCTGTGCTCGGCCGCGCGCAGAAGCTGCGCGTCGCGACCGCCTGTGTTGCGGGCATAATCTATTGTTGTTGACGTTATGTGCCCTGCACGCTGCTGGTCAAATGGATTGAGGGAGATGGAGCAATTGTGCCACTCCCGCATCGTTGTGCTTAAATTTGGGATTTGCCGCCGAAGAAGAGCGATAGGATACGATTTGTGCAAAGAAAGATTCAAATTACTTCGTTCGTGTGTAATCCTCGTACAATGATTATCATTGATTCTTTATTTTATAGCGGCTGTCGAGCCAACCAGTATTATTGCTGTTCTTTGTTTACTAATCTTCGATCGATATCTGCAATTAATACATACTATTGTATATTATATCTGTGCATTAGAGATAAACGTTTAAACTAACATCATCGCAAATCAAATAAAACTTTACTACGATAGAAATTTCTAAAATTAGTTGTTCATTTATTTATATTTTTCATCAAATATTCTATATTATATTATTGCGGTTTTAAATTACTTAAATAAAAATATTTTTATTACAATAGAAATGATAAAAATTTATTTTAAACACTTACTCGGTAAAACATTTATCCATAAATACGGTAAAAAATCTCTTCAAATTATTTCGATTTAAAACACGAATCGCAATATCTTTGTACATGCCTTATGGCACGCGGTGTTTAATTAGCAAATTCAATCTCAAGCTTATGGGCATATCATCCGTGACGTTCACGGATGATCGGCCAACCGTCTACCGCCCACGCGACGTGATCTTATACATACAAGTCGATTCCCCGTCCATAAGAAACTCGGAGGACAAAATTAGCAAACAAGAAAAAGAAATAGCGAGTTGCATGGGGAAATAAGATATATTAAATTCATGAATTGTTGATGTTAGAACACTGATCGGATCATTAATCGATTTGTAAAGTAAATATAAATTTATAATTATAAATAAATATAAGTAAATGTATTGACTCATTTTCATTATTATCCTTACAAAATATCAAAAAAAATAATCTTTTCAAATATTATCATCGTAAATATCGTGTATACAAAAATAATAATTATATAAATCCAGCTCTCGTACATATAAAGAATTGTTTTATAGAATTAATTGTTTTACAAGTTTTTATTTATATATTCAAATTTAATTGAAAATAAATTTAAAAAGTCAATGTATCTTTTATAAAAAAAAAATATATTTATTTTTATTTTTGATTTTAATTTTGCATTAAATTTTTTAAATTCGTTATAAAATATTTATATTGAACTATAGTTTAAGAAATTATTTACATGATATCTCAAAATATTCTTTTTCTTAATTATACTATCAAATAAAATTATTATAAATGAAAATATAGCAGAAATGAAACTAAACTTCAATTACATTTATTATAAGATTTAGAGTATTAACGATTGCATAAATTTTCATGTGTACATCATATGAATCATATAGTGTATATATGAACTTATAATAATTTAAATTAGCAGTACGTAAATTAAAAATTTTTTTTATATATAATAGATATAGAAATGCTTTATATTATACTAAATTATTATTTTATAATGAATATCTCTTGTACTTTATACATTTATTTTCTTAGAAATGGTTTTTTATAAATTATTCTTACAATTCACAATTATAATACGTTGACAAAATATAAAAAGAAATTATAAATGGTAAAGTAATGAATTTACTTTTACTTAGATTTATTAACTTATTTAATGTCTCATTAATACAGTGACAAAATTAATTTTATATAATATAAAAAAATGAATTATAATTAATCGCTCAAAAATTCAAAAAATTTTATATGAATTATGATGAAATTATAAGGAATAATAGAATAAAAATATGGAGTTCGAAATATATATATTATAAATATAATAATTCTAATATTAATCTATGTACTTCTTTTAGCTCTATACTTTTTATTTTATCTCACATATAGTTATAAGCTATCATATTTTTATGCTTGAATATAAGATGGATATTCGACTCTTGTGATCTCGAATGATGGTCAGTGCGTTGTAGATCGCAATGATGCGACGGTTTTCGCATAATATTTAAGGTAAATCGATACGAACCTTACAGTTAATTCGAGCGAACAGAGAAGCCGCCTTGAGTTACTTATTTTATCGTCCGTTCTTTGTCTTTATTTTACCTCCTTTTCAATTATTAAAATAAAATTATCAGAATTTAAAATCCACGAATAAAGTTACCTTTAAAAAAACATGAAATTTATTGTTGCTATTATTGAAAAAGGTTTTAATTTACTTTGAGTTTTGTAATAATGCATAAAAAATATAATATTAAAAATTAAAATATAATAATAAATATAATATAGCTTTACAAATTATTGATTTGAAATTATTAATTAATTAAGTGATTTTATTTTAAATAGAAACATTGTATATATTAATAAATATAATCTAGATATTTTTTAATATATACTCACTTTCGTTTCATACTTATCTTTCAAAAATAATTTTCTTAAAAAGTTATTTTAAAAATATGATTATTCTTGTAAATAATGAATATATTAATAAATTGAAATCAAACATTTTTGGTTTATATAAACTTTTTATAAAAGGAATTTGTTCTCATTGAATAAAATTCAATATTTATTAAGATTATTATTAATTTATTTTTTATTTGAATTTTAAGTTGATCATTTTAAATTTTAAGAAAATATTATAAGTTCAAGTCGTAATTTAAAAGTGAAGTATATTAACGTTTACATAAGTTATAAATAAGAAAACTAATAACTGTTACTTTATTACATTAAAAAAGAATTTATAATATTATATTATTTATTACTGTTAATATTTCTGATTATTTTCTTGATCTTAATAGTTAATATATCTGTTTCGAATATTCTATATATATTAATATTCATATGTAATGCACATCGATTCTCATGAAACAACGAAATTGAGCGAAGGATCTGGAAAAGGTGAAAAGAAGAAGATTCACGTGAGGCATCTATTCGACAGATGGTCAATAGTATTTTGTCGATCGTACAGTTATCTTTTTCTTTTCTTCCAGTCTCTTGCATTTTATAAGTATATTCCTTCAGGATACACATCGATTAAGATCGAAGCCTCAAAAAAAGGTTTACGGTTGAGCTTACGTTTTGCGGAAACGACTCTTATACATGTACATATATTTGTATATATATATATGTGTGGATCAAAAGTATACAGCAACGACGAAAAAAGACGAAAACACGATTAATAAGAAGAGAAGGAAAGAAATATGACGCGGGATCTAGAGACTCGAGTGTGCCATCGTTTTGGAACAATAAGAAAACGATGGTTGGGCGACAAGGATGATTATTATACCTGAATTAACAAGGCTAAATTGTTTAATGATAGAGTATTTTGGCACTTTTCGACGGCTGACTCCTGCATAAAGCATTTTTAATAGTGAATAGACGGAATATAAGAATTGTGAAAAAATTAGGACCATTTCAAGAATTTTAATTTTTTGACTATATGACACATATAATTTATTATTATTGTAGGATTCTGTTGGCATCATCGGTATTTATTATTCATTAATTGATGCTTTATCGTTATATAGCTTCTTTCCTTAATCACAATAATTAAAACAAAATTACTCTATTTTTTAAATAAATAAAATTAAATAATATTAATTACGATTTTATTTAATAATTTGATAAAATTGAAAGATATGTAACGTTTAATATTTTTTTTTCTTAAGTTTATGTAATTTTAAAACTAATATCATGTAATTATTTAAATAGAAAAAAATTTTCACAGAAATATATTGTTTATTATCAATAGTTAGGGAATTAAAATTCTTTTTTAAAAATTTATAACTATTTGATTCTTGTTATAAGTATAAGAAAGAATTATTTTATTATAAGGTAATGTAAAAATATCGACTTTAAACAATAATCCTTTCATATAATTGCATAACGATTTGAGATAATATAGTTATAGAGTTTTAAAATATTTCGCAGATACTTTTACAGACAATAGAATTTGTCGTAAATTATTATAGTTACATAATGTTGTATGAAATTTCAAATATATTTTTCTGTTAGAAAAGAAAATTTTACTAATGATCAATAATATTAAGTTAGAACTTAGCAGTTGAAAAATGCATACTGTTATCGAGTAAATTTTATAATAGTTAAATATTCATAGTTTCATATATTATTTGGTTTTTTGAATTATTTTTATTACAATTGAATTTATAAATAACTTCATAAAACTTTCATTTTTTTTTAATAAATATTATTAATTTTCAATTTTAGTTATTTTTTGTAATCATAATGATATTAAAAAAAAAGAAATTTTTTATTTTCTACACAAAATAGAAAAAAAATTGTTTTGTATTTTCAATCAATTTATCAATACAGGAATAATACTTATAGACTAAATAATCCGAACATCATTAATCGAATAGCTGTGTGCTTATTAACTTTATTAGTATCCATGCTCAAATATTCTATGATTCTTATAAATGTAATTATTTTCGTTAAATTTGGATTGTTGTAAATTTTCCCTTTGAAGAAATACCTCATTGTGTAAAGTGAATTGAAAGATAAAACATAAAATTATTAAACATACTAAATATGTAACAACTTTTATAAATCAGCGGACCAGAACGAAGTTTAAGAGTCGCGATACTACAGTGAATTTCAAAATTAAAAAATACAACAGTGGTTTTTCGTCAAAAGAAAAAGTGAGCAAACTAGAAAGGTGCAAAATTTTCAGTAGTAGCTTGTCACGATCCACTCATAAGCGAACAATGTGCGACACTCGATCTACCCTTAGGGAATAAAATCATCGTGTCCTTTCGCTCATCCACCTGTGTATTTAAACCCGCATATATGTGTATGCATGCGTACAGCGATCGAATAAACGTAAACAAAAGGATACGTATACTAGTCCATGGAATATTGTGTGACGTCGAACAGAATATGGTTTCTCTCTAAGCGACACTGGACTCGCTCATTCTCCTTGGTCGCCCCCATTCTCTATCTTTATCTTTCTCGAGTGTCAGTCTTTCTCCGATCCTCGGTTAGCCACACACGAAGCCCACAATCGAATTCTTATACATCTGTATTTATGCTAATAAGATTCTCTTTCGCTTGTATTCTTAAATTTATCTTTTTTTCTTTCGTCTCATTTTAACATAGCGTGTGCTTTGTTGGGTTGCCAATGAGATAGATATAAATTTATTATGTTACAAAAATAACATAAAATTAGATGAGTCTACTTCGGGTATTATAACCTATACACTGTCATATCATTAATATTTAATTGCATGAAACAACGCAGAAGTTGCATATTAGATTTAACCAATTATATTCTTTGCTATCGTTTTAACTATACTTTCTGAGCAAAATATTATTAGAAAATGATGTCTAAATCTTAAAATTTGAATTTATTTACGAGATATGTACGAGATTAATATTTGTCCTAGGAATTCATATACAGCAATGTCGCAACATTAACCTCGTAAACAATAGAACATTCGCATGTTTTCCAGAAATTCGTTACAAAGTGACACAAAAATACGATCCTCGGGACACAGAGTAGAAACATATTACCATAATTATAGTCCATTAATGTTGAAGCTTGCATTTTATAATTATAATTAATAACACGTCGAAGTAAATTAGACGTAATGAATGCGTTTTAGATCATGGTGTTTTATTAATAAATTGTGTTAATTTATAAAATTATTAATATTTTATTGAAATAATATTTTTCTATTATAAAAGAAATTTCTTTTTTTTTAATTGAAAAAATTAATATATTACACAAATTATGTTCCAACATATCATTGATAATATACGAAATTTATATATATAATTTTATTCAATGTAATTCATTTTAAAATGTGCAATGAACTCAATACAATTAAATTTTATGAAAGTCGTCATAATAAAAATATACAATAAAAAATGATACAATAAATAATTATATTTTGAAATAATATGAGATTGATTATTTCGTGGGATATTATCCATAGTAAAGTTTTTGATAGGTTTCATAACGTCGATTTTATTATTCTCTCATAATTCTATTTCAGATATTAACTAGTTTCAACAATTGCATTACAACAGAAAGTTTTTAAGCACTAAAAATTTTTTTCTTATTTCCATGGACTCTATAGTAAAGTTTCTAATAATTCTAAAGCAATGATAAGATAATATATAATTTAACAGATAAGAGATTCGAACGGTCAAGTTTTGCAGAAAATCTTTCGAACATTTGAGCAATCGGAGGAACGTTCGAAAATGGTGGTAGAAGGGAGGAGCAGAGCAATTGTTTCATACGCGCTTCTCGACGAGTGAAAAAGATAAGCGATTCGACGGACGACCGTTTCGCATGACGGAGGCGGCGACTGCGTCCATAACTCGTTCTCCCAAGATATCGCACACGCTTCGACGCGCTTAGCATATAAAGTGCAACGATTAACTCGACTTTTCTTTCTCCTGCCCGCACCGCACAGCCCGATATCATCTTTGGCTCTCTATATGCGAACACGTGGACGCACAAATACATCCACCTTAGCTGTTCTAGTTTGCGTCCATGCACGTTTCATGCTCTGTTCGTTTCCATCTATACAGTATTACGTGATATGATAAGTTGAGCCACTATTGTCAGTGTAAAGTACTGTTAATTTTATGAAAATTGATTTCTAGTCCTTTAAGTAATAAATAGCGTTGATAAAAATTGCAGTTTTTTGTGAATTATCCGATTAAAGGCAAATTTATTAATAAAAGGTGGAAAAATCACTTTTTTCTTTTTAAATTTTGAGTCATTGATCGTTCAATTAATTGTTTTATTTTTTGTACGTGTTATTTACTATGGTGTATCGTGAAAATAATTGAAACTCATTTTTCTTTCTATACTTATTCAAATTTTAATTTAAAGTGGTGATATTGTTATTATATTAATAATAAGTTAATTCTTTATACATACTTTTATTTTTAACTTGATCGATGCGGATGTAAATATGTTTAAAATTGAAAGAAACTTGTCTTTTTTTAATAAAAAAAATATAAAATGATGTAAATAATTAATTCAAGTTTTTTTATTATTTAAGATAAAATTAATTAAATCCATTTTATTAATATTATGTATAATGCTATAATCAACATTAGGTTTTCTTTTAGAGAATGATGATACCAATGACTAATATATTATTTCCATTTTATATAACTTTAATCTTTAGAGCTCCTACATTTAATAGTCTTCATAAAGCTTTAAACTCTTATATTTTTTATCACATGCAGTTTCTTATAGTTTAACAGAAATAATCTTGAAACTGAAATTATTTTACAGGATGAAGACTAAATTTGATGGCACATTTAAAAATATTTTAATCATTAATATTTGTGTATAAAGCTATTTTATTTTTATATTATTTTGTTTTAATTTATCAGATTTAGTTTGGAAATTATTTGTTTAAATTCTCAATATTGTGGATATTATGAAAATCCCAATTATCAAAAAGATGTTTTTTTTGTAGTATTTTAATGTAAAAAAAGAGTAGGTACTAGGAGAATAAATATTTTTTACGTGAAAATATAGATAATTCTAAAAGATTTTATCTGGTAATACCACACATTAAATCAAATGGTTTCATAAAAATTAATAATTGAAAGGATTTGTTGACTTTGAAAACATTTCTCCAGTACCATTAATAAAAATAAGAGAATAAGGATTCTAATATTAAACACATTAAAAAAATAATGTATGTAATTACATGAAAAGATTTATTGAAGAATGGAAAAATATAAAAATAAGATACCAAAGACATAAATAAATCATAGAATATGTTTACACGTCGGTATAAGTTTAAATTCGAGGCCGAGCATAAAGAAATACCGTGTAAATGCTTTTGCAACAGATAGCGAAGTAAAAATAGCACAATGGCAGTAATAATAATCAATAGCCTCGTCATCTTTACCTCTTTATGACAAGCTGATGGAACTAAAGAATTACGTTGACCCCGTTTTCTATACAGTTGATTCTTTAAGAGCAATAATTGTTAGAACTGTGGTTTATTCTCTAATGACGGACAATTCAACTAAATTTTATTTGATTTTAATGCACGTAGTGGAAAATCATATCGGTTAATATAACAGTGAGTAACCATGTATTGTTGAAGAAAATGGATCCAAAGAAAGTCGCAATTGTTAAAAGCACCACTCTGAATAATATACTGAGATAAAAATTTATGAAGCCATAGAGTTACGATGGAGGTAGAGGAGGCGGAGTAGGAGGAGGAAAAGAGAAGTCGACGTCGCCTAACGGCAGAAATTACTCTTTGGGTGATCGCAAGAAGTAGAGCCCCCGATTAGCGAAGTGGCCAGCCAAGTTACAAATAATTTACCTAACGGAGTGCTAAGAGCAATTTCCGCGGGACGCCTTCTTTCAGGGCGTCTGACGAGTCGTGCGCTATTTGCGCCTGCACTAGGCTTATCGCAACTATCCTACTTCCCAACCCTTCGCTCGTAGCCTTGTATCGTTCATATTTACAAGCACGGGGTTAATCACCGCGAGTCCTTATCTTATACCCCGTTCGATGTACTTCCTTCTTCCGCTTTTCTCCTCTCCATTCTTTTCTCCTTTACGAGCTTCTACGAAATTCGTAATGGCGAGCACTGCATTACTTGTTAATACTTTATGTCTGTAGTTCGAATCGGAGACCAACTATCGCCTTTGAAAGCTAAAAATTTCTGCTGCAAGAAGAAGAATTTACTGGTTAAGTGTATTTGTTATCACCTATACTCTTATCGCTTCAAAAGTTCAACGTTTTAGATGGTGATATAATTTAATTCCTTGATATAGACGATGAAGTAAATTTTTGGTCCAAAAAACTAATATACGTCGAATTTTCAATAAAAATATCAACTATTTTCACAAGTTTGTGCTTAATTATTTTATAATGTAGAATAAATTACTTTATAACATTTGTATCAATGCAAGATAATCGAAACGACTATTTATATAACATTCCGATAACCTTTTGAATTTTATTGAAAAAAAAGTCAGATTATGCTACTGTTAGCAAAAAATATAATAATAATTTAAAACATCTTTTCTTAAATATAACTTATATAAAAAAATTTTTTAGATAATTTAATTTAAAACATTATATGTAGACAAAATTTTATAGAATGAACATTAAAGAATCTTCTTTATTATATTGTAAAAATGAGAATTTAGATCCCATACAGGACAGATGTATTTTTGTACATATTAAAAGTAAAAGTGGCTCGACCTCGCCGAAGGGAAACTCAATTAAATTGGGACGATCCGTGGCGCTTACCTGCCCTTAAATTGGAATCCCTTTTCCATTATCGTTTTCAGCTTTTAAAATATTCGCTCCAACAAAAAATATTCTTAATAGAGAGACTCAATTATATTTTTAGTTGTCTGTTATAGAAACTATTTAATTTTCATAATTCCTTAATTTAATAAATACAAGTATTAATTTACGGTAATCTCTCTTGTCTATAAGCCTAAATGTGTTGATTAAAGCTATTAATATTTTTTTTAAATAAAAACTTAACCAATAATTTCGTATATTTTTTTCATTATTTTGTATAATATAAATTTCTTAGAATAAGTTAATAATTACGTAAATTATAGTATCTTTGTACATGAAAAAAATATTTATTTAATGCCTGTATTCGCCTGCAGTTAATCTTGTTAAGTCTAATAAAAAAATTCAAACGATGAAATGTTAAATAGAGTATATTTGTAATTTTTTTTATGATCAAACGATAGATATATTTTTTCAAAATAAAATCTAAACAACAAATAGTAGGAATTTATAAAAAAAATGATTAACATTTATATAGCGATGATTTTAAAAAACCCTGTACTTTCGATTAATTTCACTAACTATATTTAGCATATAGATTTTGTATATATTAGAATATTATGTACCCCTTAATAAAGTCTTAAATTAGCATAACTGAAATAAGTGGCAGAAACATTTCTCGAATCACAATAATTCCCGAATCGGAGAGGAAAGAGGAAAGTACGAAAGGCTTGGCTTTTCTTTGGCGCGAACATCCTAATGGACTAGCGTTAAACAGGGGTAGGCGGTTTAAAAGGCTCTTAATGACATTCCATAGAAAGAGAGGAAGGATAGAGTAAAAGAAAGAGACGAAGCTCTGATACTATAGCAGTATCCTCCCTCGTCTTTTGCGCTTTCTTTCTCTTCCGAAGCTGCGGGGCCACGGGAGCTCTAATTTCATCCGAGTGAAAACCGAAGAAACAAGTGAATTAGAGCTCCGACGGACTAATGATAGATCGAGTTCGTCGCGCCCGATGCCTCTTCTTCTTTCTTTTCTTCTTTTCTTTCTCGTGCTTTTACGTGCGGTGTTACATTTCATTCTTACAATATTCTTTGATGAATAATTTTCGCGCGAGAACTCCGGCGTCCGCGCATCAATCGCGATGATTCTTAATTAAATGCTGCATGTACAGTGTAAATGAGTGCTGATGGTATCCAATGAAGTCTAAGCATATAATATACGTACCTACCTTGAATTGCGACGTCGGTCTGTCAGATGAGATAACACGTGAAATTATTTATTTATGTTCGTCTCGTGTTTGTTTACTTGATGACAAGATATATTGAATATTAAATAGCTTTTAAATCCTCTAACTTTTACTTTGCAATTACTAACTTGTATAGTAATAATTACTACTGATTTAAATGTGATATGCATCGAAAAAGAGGATTTAATAATATTATATAAATTATCTACTATATATATATATATATATATATATATATATATTATTTATCCATTTTTTCAAAACGAGTAATTATAAAGTTACATTTCTCTTGAATTATATATTTATATTCTAAAAATATTATTTTAGATGTTTGATACCTGATTAGTTAAATAAATTTAAAATTAGTAGAATCGGGAGACCTTATTAAATCTAAAAACACTGTATAACGAAAAATAATCTAAAATGACACGTATCACAGTGTTTTTCATAAAATCTGATTTATATGAATTATAATTTAAACTTATAATGTTCATAGTTTTAAAATGCGTAAATTAAATTTTCCTTCAATTAATTGTTATCTTTAAAAGATTTATTTAAACTTTAACTTTTATACGCGAATAAAAAATAATATAGTTTTTTACTATTAATGAAGTATAATAAAAGAGATAGCAAAACAAAGTTCTGGAAAACACAGAAAAATTTAATTTGTTTTATAATAGGAATAATATAATCGATAATGTTTACAATTTTTATAAGCAATTCGATTATTTAACAAAAGTTGAATAGATTATTAGTATTCATCAATACGGTATACATAATATCTATAGAAAAATAAAATATCTCATTAGATATTTTTAACATCCGATACATTTTTAAATATGTGATTTGCACAAACATAAAAATATGAGTTCATCTTGAGTTAAAGAAAGAATTACACAAATTGCATAAATTTGTGTGAAATACCGAATTATTTATTATTTGTATAAATCATAAATGATCAACGAAAAAATTGTAAGTTAGCGAGAATTTAAACTTTCACCCGTTGCTTGGATAGCCAATAAAATGTGGTTCTTGTCATTTTATTGCATTTGCATTAAAGATATGGCAGTGCAGTAGTGTCAAATGGAAAAGACAGTAAAATATATACAAGAAAAAGCGAAATAAAAAAATAGGGATTAAGAAAAAATCCTAAGAGATAGATAGAGGGGAAAGTAATCTACATAGTACGAGTCACTGGCCATGGCCACAGACCGACAAAGGACCTCGTACGCACGGTTCCCCTTATTTTTGTCTCATTTGAATATCTTCATTAATATCCTTTCCTTTTTCTGTCTCTCACCATCTTTGTCCTCCTCTTTGCCCTGTACTTTTTCTTCCTTTTCATCTTTCTGTCCCCTTCCTCGTATTTCCCTCTCTATTCATCTCTCATTTTATATCTCATTCTTTCTTTCTTTTTACCTAGTACTCCTCCCGCTTCTATCCTATCACTACTCGTATGTGCAAACTTTCACTCTCTCTTTCTCTCTCTCTCTTTCTCTCGGTTAACTATAGTAATGCATATACGTATGCGGTGCACTTTTACACATCTTTGGAAGCGCTTCGGCCGCAAAGCAGCAGCAGACCACATACATTACTGGACTCTTCTCCTCTTGCCACCGTTTAATCGATCTTCTTCGTAAATTAAAGCCGAGGCCTTCGATACAAGCACCAAGATGAGCTACATGGGCTTGTCTCTCGAATATTATAAACCCCAGGAGTTGCTAGCTGATCGATGATCGCTTATCCGAGTATGTATAGTCCTATCTCACTGACGAGCGCGAGGATCATTTCATTTGCGACCTCTTTATTCGTTTCCTTTTTCACTCTTAATGCAAAAACTTTATCTGAGCTTGTGTTTATATATATTTATTCATATATGTGAATATACTCGAACTCAGGTTTAGGCCTCTTTTCCAAGACCTATAATTTAATTGATTTCCACCGGGACTTAACTTTGATATAAAATTATTACACATATTAAAATTGACTTATGGTAGAAATGAATGCGAATATCTAAAGCTTTCTTTTATATTTAAAAAAGCTATCGTCGGATTCTTTAGATATGCTATTAGAGATTTCTGTTAATTACAGCATATGCTTTTAAGATACCGCCTTGATAATTTTGTATATTATGAATGAATAAAATTCCATGATTGTTGTAAATTCTTTTATTTTTCTCTATGTATGTACTAATTAAACTAATATTAGTGTTTTCATAGTTCTTTAAAAAAATCATTCGAATATTTTAATTTTTTGAATATCAAAAAATATTTAAAATGAAATTTAATTATATTGTAAATATAATTTTATAAGTAAACAAAATTTTATAAAGACTTGATTACGTCATCGAAATTCAATTAAATTATAGATTATCAATATCGCTATATGATAAGATATATGAATTATATGCATTACAATGGTACAGTTTGGTAACGAAAGTAATCTATATTTTTAATATGACGAAATTTAATGAACAGTACCATCGATATTTTACTAACGAATATATAGAATATATTTAATATATACAAATATAATGCTAAATACAATCGGATACGAGAATTAATAAAAATAAATAATATATTTTATAAAAGTATAAACTCAATAGGTTCAAAATATATAAATATTCAAATAATCATAATTCCTTGTAAAATTTATTTTAAAAGATTTGAAATAATTTTTTTTGTTGTATTAATTATTGAAGTTGATAAAAATTCAATTTTTTCAAGTTTGAAAAGATAACATGAATAGTGATTTAGATTTAGCATTTAAAATCTAATTAGAGTTAGTAATATTTTTAATTATAAAAAATAAATATCAAATCTCAACATCATATTTTAAGTAATGTGATTAATTTTTGTAGCAGTCAATATTCAGGTTTTTTCAATTACCCTACAATATGCATTAATTAATGCGACGAAAACTTTTTTTTGATACACATGATCGAAGTACTGCTGGGTAGATATCAATTTTTATTGTATTAAAACTGTTATGTGAGGAAAATAATTCGTAATATATTATGTTTGGAGACAGGCTGATATGTAAATGTATAAAGAGGAAAAGGTAGAGGGAAAGAGTAGAGTAACCGCGAGCGCAGGTGGAATGTAAGATTGGTAATTTGGACCACCCAATCACTCAACCGACTGATCATAATAGCATTTTGTTTTGGGACTTTTTACTCGATCTTTTTCCGGGCATGACTTGGGTAGAGGTCTCGTGTTTTATATATGTACAAAATCGGCGCGCAAACCCATGCTCCGTGTCGATTCGCAGCAGAATGATGGATAAAAAGAAAATAAGGGAAGCAAGAAAGGAAAAGAGAGAGAAAGGGAGAGAAAGATTAACTTTGAGTGAATTTTTATGGTAGAAATTATCACTACATCGTGCAAAATATTTTTCAGTTAATTTCATTTCGTTTCACGATTCATTATATTTTTTATTAATAGAAAAATTCTATGAAAAATGTGTTGTATATTTAATGATGTATTATAAATGCATTGAAAATTACGTTGAAAATATGTAATAAAATATTTAATTTTTTAATATGATTAATTATAATTATCGAAACAATAATTATTAATATCATCTAAACCACAGTAACATTATTTCATTTTTCAAATAAGATATTAAAATGTAAAATAAATAAATAAATATATATAATAATTGTTATTCTTTAACTTTGACATTTGAACTGTTTACATATTACTGGTAGTCAAAGTAATGATACCCTGATAAAAAGCGAAAAATAGCAGTAATTCTTAAATGTAATTTTAAACTAAAATTATTTAAAATTTTTTACTCCTTTTAAAACAACCGAATGTTTGATTAATTAGTTTATAGATTGAAAAAAATCATTTATATTTATGACAGATTTAATTCAGATAGTTTTCAAGACAACTATTCAACGATATGTGCTAATTTAAAATGGAACAAAATTTCATATTACAATTAAATGTCTCAGAACCATATATTATTTTATAAAATTACTCAAAACTGCTTTGATTGCTAGCTTAAGCTGACGAGCGTTCTAAAATTTCAAATATAATAATTTGAAATTCTTTTTATATTTTTTTAATCGATCTTTCAAAAAGTTCATCAAAACAAACATACGAATTTGCAAATAATTAATTTTGTCTTTTTCACATCTAGTCTAATATTTAATTTTTTTTATTAAAATCTAATGAGTCTACGTTTAGAGAATTCGTTTGAATTCTCTCTCATTCGCTATATTCAGGCACGAAAAAGAAGCAAAACGCGATAAAATGAGTAAGAGAAGAGCGAATGAGGGAAAGAAAACGCACAAACAACCAATCTCACTCTCCCTCCCTCTTCGCATTCTCATTCTCCATTGGACTCGTTTCTCTTCTTCTCGCATTCTATATACCCTTCGCCCATGTAATAATCGCCCGCGACCATTAAACTAAACCGGGAATAATATTATATTAAGCTATACGGCGCAAGCGAGCGGGAGGAAAGGTTCGATCGAAAAGAGAGGCTCTCACCAAAAGAGAGAAATAAGGGTGTAAAAGCGACTGAAAGAGAAAGAGAGAGAGAAAAGGAGAGAAGCGTCGATATAACCCATGGCTTCTCAGAACTAAGTAGATTCGAATTTTGATACGGATGATCGGGCTGAATACAAATTACTCATATATGCCCCTCTCTTGCCCGTCCCAGGGTAATCACACGGTGGCTGCTCTTCGGCACCACGTTCTAAAGAAAAATGTGCCTTTTTGTCTCTCTCTCTCTCTCTCTCTCTCTCACTTTATCTCTCTTTCTTCTCTCTTTTCTATAATATGTATATACAACGCCATCGCTCTCCGGTGTGATTCTCCTCCTCTTTCCCTCGTTTTCTTTCTCGCGTCCTTACATTCGTTTTGCGAAGTATGAACATGAGTTTTATATGGTTCGGACCTTTTTACCCCCTTCACCCTCAGTTATTCGCTCAATTTTGTCGGCGATTGTATGCGCGCGCATTTCTTCGCTTGGTTTATTAACTTTTGGAATGCGTTGGTGAGTGTTGCTTTCTTTTTCGGTAGGTGGAACAATCTTATATTCTTGAAATAGTTTTCTGTTTCATTTTCGGGAAGAAAGATTTAGTCAATGATTCTTTTATAATATGACTTTTGCTGTAATTTTTTATTCCCTAGACATATATTTTTTCCAAGTTCATTTTCAATTAATAATTTCGTCAAGTAAATCGAAACTTTTTAAAAATAAAAGTATTCTATTATGCTTATATCATATAAATCACAAATTAAGATAAAATGAACCTATTAAAACTACATATTTTATTACATTACAAATATACATTTTAAAACGAAATAAATATAATACTAACTTTTAATAAAACCAGTTTTATCTAAAATCACAATCACATTACAATGATATCGTTTATGATTCTTTATTTTTTAATTGATATATTTTTTATATAAATTTTAAATATTTTAAATTTATGGTATACAAGTGGTATATTTAATTTTAAATATAGATAAATACAACTAATTATCATATCTATAAACAGTTAAAAATTTGCTACATAAGCAACCATCAAAACTATTCATGAGAATGGAGATTGTATTCAGTTAAACATAATTAAATTATATTAAAAAGAAGCTTTGAAGTTTATAAATAAATATTGTTTACATATAAAATAAGAGCATTAAAAATATCAAAATATTTATTTTCAAACGTATATGTATTTCATTTATTATTTTCCTTGTAGTTTTTCGGTAATTAAAATATTTTATTATTTCGATAATTAATAGAGTTTACAATTGTTTCATAATATTTTGAAAACAAGGTAGAAAATAGTTACATTTGTAAGCAAGTGTATAGAATATAAATAATCACTATTTTTGACAGTAATTTCATTGCTAAGACAGAGGTTGTGAAAAAGTGAGCTAGAATTGTCAGATTTATCTCTTTTACTTGCGCTAAAACTCAACAACTTTTTCTCTAGCGGATATGCGCAGTGCACTCTAGATCCGATGGTACAATAAATAAAGTGAACAAAGATAAATTACCGGATCAATAGCGAGTAAACAAACTCTGTGAAAATCCGAGTGAAAAATGTCGCTACGGCGACAGTGCCAAAGTCGAATTCAACAACTCCGCCATTCGTGTAGGCCTGTACGCGATGCACGCGTGTCGAGTACCACGAAGAAAATAAAAACCTTAGGAAAAAAGAAGTGAGTCCAGACCCCGAGAGTTTTGAGAATCCAATCATAATTATTCCTGCGCGGGATTCGATCGGCAGCCGCGATACGATTCGATTGGTCGAGAGCTCATACTTACACAAACAAGCGGCCTTTCGAGAAGGAGCCGCGTTCGCTCTCTCGCATCTTGAGCAATGCTCGCAGCATAAATAATTAATAGTAGCCCGAGAGGAAGAGAGACAGAGAAGCGAGTAAGACAGAGAGACACAGAGAGAGAGAGGCGAGTCTCCGGAGTCGAAGTCTCGTGCGCCGCTGCAGTTTTGCCGTTGCGGTTAAGCTCCGCCCAGCGAAACGTCGGGGCCCCACCCTGGTCCCCCAGGTTCCAGTAAGCCAGCCGTGCAAACACGTGCAATCGCGAGAAAGTGTGTGTACAAGTGTATATGAGAAAGAGAGAAAAACATTAAGAGAGAGAGAGAGAGAGAGAGAGAGAGAAAGAGTGAAATTTCGCCAAAGAAGAGAAAAAACTTGTTTTTTAACGTTTTTCGCTTTGAGTGTCGTTCGATACAAATTGCCTTATTGTCATTTCATTTTAGCATTATTCTCTTGCTCTAATCCATTCTGGGTTCCGATTCTTCATATTTTCCATAAATCTTATAAATTACAAAACCTTAATTTTATCTGAATTTCAGTTTTATAACATGTATTATAAATATTATACCTATTATTGCTTTTAAAAACCATATTTATCGAATGTTAATTGAAAAATATTTTTAATAATTTATTTATTTATCGAAGATTCTATTTCATTGAATAAAAAATGTAATTTCTTTAAATATATAATTATCCTAATAATATTAAAATTTATTTTTATTAAATATAGATTGCGTATTTTATGCATTAAAATCAAATATGTATACCTAAAATCACTGAAACAAATGATTATTTATTTAAAATTTAAAATCTAGAAAAGTTTAAAATTTATATATAGAATTACGTACCATTCTTTTTTTTGAAATACTTATTATATAATGTTAATCAATTATATTAAAATAGATTGATATTAAAAATTGATAACGAAATTTATGTTTATTTATTACCAGTGCAATGATATTTCATAAATTGCATATATATCGAACCTTTGAAGTACGTAATCAATGATGAAGAAATATAGTTTATGCGATCCAATAAAGTGCGCGATTACTTCCGATGTACATGACTGACAAGAAAAGCGATGAGTTTTAAATGCATATAACATACTAAAGTACGTGTACTAATATACATATATATATTTACAGAGCTTTTTTTATAAGATCTTAGTTATGTAATAATGTATTCATATATTTGATATATAACTATCATTAAAATTGATGCAGGTTATTTATGGTAAGATCTACTATTTTATAAAAAATTTTTTTCATTGAGAATAACGTACTTTAAGAATATCTTCTACACTAATATAAGTATTTCTAATATACTTTATTTGAATAAAAATTGCATTAGCTTATATATTATATATACAATGTTTTATTTAGATTGTTTTATATTTCTCAAATTGAAACTTATATTTTTTTCATTAACATAATAAAACAACTTTTGCTGGAAACAACTTTACTTTTATTTTTTATGATCAGTTTTCTACTTTTAGTATTGATATTTTAATAATATATTTCTTTCTAATCACTTTCACGAATTTAGTATATTTATTATTACGGAACTCCAAAAGTTTTTAAATATAAGTATTGTATACATAGCTGTATGAGAGAGTACTATAACGCTTTCTGATTTTGTTATATTTTTTTTAAATAAAGTATTCAATTTACTATTTTCATTTTATTCTTAATAATTATAATATTTATTGTATTAAATTCTAAGAGACGATGAAATTAAATAAGTTGCATTTTTTGAAAAACTGATAATGTATTCTTTATAGTGTTCAACTCCATTTTATCAATTATAATTTTTTATTGCAATTTTCTTATAGTCATTTATTTATCATCACTACATATTAACATAAGAAAAGTAAATAAAATATTTCAAAATCTAAGTTTCTTTTATTTACCATAAAAATTCGAAGCAAATTTAAAATTTTCTAATTTGTATGTAAATTGCATAAAAATTAATAATTGCATGAGAATTTTTTTATTTTTTTTAAATGAAAGAATATCAATAATAATCAATATAAATAAATATAATATAAGCATAAATGAAAAAGAAAAAGTTTTGATATTGTTATAATTTAATTCAAAAAATTTTCGTTATCAAAATATTTATTTTAAAATAAAGTATTAGAACTTTATATTCCTTATGTACATATATTAGAAATTGATTGTCAACGATCTTTATTGAAAATTTTTTTAAAGCTTAATTCTATTTAAAAATGAGTTTGCTTAATTTTCAATAAATTTGTAATTTTAATCTTTTTAATATGAAATAAAAAAGAACTCTTTTCTGTTATTAATAAATAATTTTTTAGTGAATCAGGTATATATATTTTGATTTTATCAATATTTTTAAAAATTCTTGTTTCGTAATACATCAGATTTGATTTTTAGAATTTTTCTTTTATAATCTTCCATTCTATTTGTATTAAATAATCTGAAATACTCACATGTAGGATAATATTTGATGTACTTAGGTCTCTATAAACATCATTATTACTTAGTTCGCCCTTTTCCGTTATCATTCTATTTTACTTTTATTTCTAATTATCTTTGTATTACTATACATATATTATTCTGTCGTATAATAATCTAAATTTTTGATTGGAATAAAAAAATTCAATTTAAAATGCTCCATTAGTTTTATTTTAAAAATAACTTCTAATAATATATTTGGAACATATCTCATGAATCGTAATAATAATAATTTATTTGAAATACTATTATAAAGGATTGTTTTTGTAACTTAAAAATTTAATCCATATTTATATAAACCTAAAATAATAATTATTATTGAAATAAGTAGGGTTCTTACAAAGAAATTAATTTTATATTTTAGAACAATAATAAAATTAGTTAATGTAAAAAGAGAAAAAAGGCTCTGAAATAAATCATTGGAAATACCACAGTTTTCTCTTCCTTCTCTTTTGTATCTTGATTCCCAAGTTTCTCCATTTTTTTAACTTAGCGGTTGGACCAGAATTGGCGATAATGGATCGGATAAGAATATTCCGGCAGTCGAAACGAGTGCTAATCGGTTATAATAGCTGGAAAGTGGGTCGCTCGCGTGTTATGACCGTCTCGCGTAAAATGCGTGTATAAATATATATATATATATATATATATATATATATATATATATAATACTATGGTTTCTGCACGTGGGTATGAAAATTTAGAAAATAAATGTAGATGCAACTTCGGGATTTTCTTGACTAGTGACGCCGCAAAAGAGCCGACAGTTTTTAGCCGCGGCTGTGCGGCTGTTTTTATTACGCCTTCCGCGTACTACACGCGTATACTTTCTATCATTTATTGTAATTGCGCCCGTTCTCCTTGTATCTATTTTACGTTCGCGGGCCTCTTTATATTCGCCTGGAGCATGCGAATATTAAATGTTTCCTCGTTTTATATCAGTTTTTAGAACTAGGTAAGGAGATTGTTAAATTTGGAATGTGAGGAAAAATTTGCTATGCTACGTCTACGTTTTTATTATATAAATTATAAGTGTTCGAAGAAAAAATTATGATACGTAAAATGTTAAGATTCAAATACTTTCTTTCAAATAATTCAAGTGTACTCGAATAATATAATTTCTCCAATATATTTTTAGTGTATATAAACCTTACACTTATATAAAGTCATGGGTTACTTATTTTAAGATATATTTTAATTTTTTGTATGTTAAAATATTATTATTCATTTTAATTTATGAGTAAAGTACGTTATACATTTAGAAAAACGAACAAAAATATATAGCGAAAGAAAAAAGCGAGAAAAAATTAGTAAGATAAAAGAGAAAAGCAGAACGGAAGCAAAGAAGCATGCAAATCTGGCGATAAGGAGTCGTAAAAAATAATGACCGGAAAATTAATCGAACTTGACGTTATTCGCCTGTCACCTCGAATTTTCTCAGATCGTCAACTAGACGTTGGACTTTCAATACCAGAAAATCGAAGTGGAAAAATAAACTAGCCCTTCAATCGATTTATACTCATGAAATTTTTTACATTATAAATTTTTGAATTTTCTTTTAAATTTTATAATTGCATTTTTATATACATTTAAAAAGCTTTAATAATTAAACGGATTATAAATTTTATTTGTATTATATTTTTATTATTCTTTTTGTGAAATGAAATGAATCGAGTAAGATATAAATTATTAAATAGTAATAATAGTAATAAGATTTTTGTGTTTCCAATCGTTAGGAAAATGTCATGTACAATTATCAACAACTATATTTAACAGCTTTGTAATCGGAAAATTTTTTCAATTTTAATATTACATATTAAATATCATTCAATAATTAATAAAAATAGCTAATAAAAATATTTTATGAATAATAAATTATATATATACGTTCCTAAAAAATTATGTTTTTAAATTTTAAATATTACAAATACTGTATAAGAAATCGTTATATTTTATTATATGAAATGCGAGAACTAACGTTTCATCAAAATAGTTAAAAAAATTAAAATTATTAATTTGAATTATTTTTTGTATAAATGACAATATAAAAGTAAAATATTTTTTTAGTGTACATTTTATAAATGTCGAAAGTCATTCGTCGATGAAAGAAAATTACATATTTCCTTAATTATCGCAACATTAAGTACAAACCCGCGTCTTTGTCCATAGAATTTATCCTCAAAAAGATACATGCGAGAAGGTCGTTGAAATCCGATTCACGAAACCCGGAGACATGGCTATTTTGGTGCAGTCTTCCGGAATTCATTCCCGAGGGTTACCAAAAGTTCTATCTTCTTTTTCTCTCTCTTTTTCTCTCTTACATTTTCTTTCTTTATTCAAAGGAGAATAAGAAGATGAAAGTTACGTAAAGTTCGGGATGAAGAAAGAAAGGGGTTCTTCTCAAGATTTGAATAAGAGTTGCCTCGTCCCGCTTACCAAATCACTTAAATGATTAAGGAAAAGGGTTGTTTGGACAACGTCCCGTTCCTTCGGTTGCTCGCGCTCACTCAACCAGGGACGGCACGTCTTTCACCTAATCCGTTTTGTCAACGGTCGGCGACGTTCTGCGACTCATTACCTTGGACTGCCTCTTCTTTAACCCTTTCTGTAAAGCTTATCTTACAAGGTCGTTTAGATTTTATTATACTTGTTCAGGCGCCGCCTGACATTTTCTCTCAGTTAGCTTCGATGAGCTTCATTAAGCAGTTGTTCGAAAATTCTTTACATTATAGAAAAATCTTATCTATGCTTGATTTGTTTTGACTGATTATTTTCATTCTACTAAATATAAGTAATGTATTATTTTTAACTTTTAACCTATAACAAACTGAATAAACTTGAACTTGAATTATTATTTCATATACAAGTTTAAAAAATAAATTAAAATTCTGAATTTTAACACATTTATCAGTTTGAAAACACGTTTAAACACATTAAATCATTCGTAATATTTTTTACGTAATAAAAATGTGTATTATAAAAAAATCCTTTTTAGAATTTTCTTAAAGATAATAGTTTAAATGATAAACAACATTTATATTCAATTATTTTTACTCAAATGAATATAATTAATTATTATAATTCGATATCGTAGAAGACCTTTCGGTGGAGATGAGTAGTAGGATCCAAGTAAATGTTCCATTAGTTAAAGTATATATTATAAGTAGGTACGTAAGCTTGAAGAAACGTAATTCAAACTTAATTTAAAAGAGAAAAACAAGCTTATAAAGGCGAAAATTACCGACATCCTATATAATTTGTATATGAGGAAATACGAATTAACCGAAAACTCTCATGTAAATAAATCACTTAACCATCGTTATAATTCTTTTAATTTGCATGCGCTTCTACTGTTTTAAATACACACTTGCGCACTATAAATACAAACTGGCCGCTTGATATACCCCGAGTCCCCTTCCTCTACCCCTTTATCGCTTTCTCATGAAAATTATTTTACGCGTGCCTCCGTTAAGGCACACGCCGACTATTCCGCGAATTCTGTTCCTCGCCACGAACAAATAAGCTTTTCAACAGAAAGTAGAATTAGTGCTTATGCATGCAAAGAATTTTATTCGCTGACATTCGGGCTTAATTTATATTTCTCGCTCTTTCTTTCTCCTCTGATGATAGCGCGAGCAAATATGACTAACCATAGAAAAATCACCGGTCTTCCATCCCTCGAGGGGCTGTTGTCTCTCGTATACGTATCTACGTGGTATTGTCTGGATTCTACATGTAGAGTAACCTTAGATAATCGCTTATACAGTCATGTTGGAAATTAATTTTCAAGGTTTTAACTCGCTACTCACCTTTCGAGTAACTTATCACCGTTAAACTTAATTCGAAACGAGTTTCTTTTTATTGTTGGATGTGGTAATTATTTTAAAAGCTTGGGATACATTTGATTAAGCGGAAAGAAAACGGATAGTTTCATTTACATTTCATCAGTTTAATAATCGAGGTGAATTTCTTTAATATGTAAATTAGTATTCTTTAATATGAAATTACACCATAATTCTAAAACGAGTTGAATACATTTTTGCCATTCTTGATCAATTTTTCAATAAGGAACCTTACGTGATTTGTTGAAACTTCGAACTAGATTTATATTCATATCAAGTCAAATCGTAATAAAATTTGAATCGTTTCGTGCAAACCTTAAATTTATAATTTTTAATTTTTATACAAGTATAGTATTTTTACTTATTAAAGTAAATATCGGTGAGTTGTATATTGCAGTATATTGATATAATATATAAACACGAAGATTTAATGTTAAAAAAAATATTTTATATCATTGGAAATATTGTATACAAATTTTATCTGAAAAGTCATCAACTAATTTTAAAAAATGAATATTTTTAAAAACTTAGAATTTTAGTTAAATATTTAATTCTGTTTTCAACTAATATTAATTTATAAAAAAACTATTTGATTTTAATTAGATTATAAATACTTTACAAAATATGGAAAATATTTTTCTAAAACTGATTGTAAAATATTTAAATTTGAACACTAAAAAAATTTTATTTCAATTTTATTAGATGTATTGTTAGAACTTTTTATTTATATTTAGTTAAAAAACTTTTTAACCGCGAGATTTTTATGAAAATAGGTATATGCTTGATACTTTCAATTTGCATAAAATAATAGTATATCGATTTCTATTAAAAAATATTAACTAATAAATTATTAAATAAATATTTAATTAATTAATAAATAAGTATTAAATTAAAAAATAATAATTCAATCTATTTCTATAGTTTAATTATTTAATAATACGATAGTAATTAATAACAAAATTTGAGAGATATATTACAAAAATAATCATATTAAATAAAAATATGATAATTGAAAAAATATAATCAACGTCTCGCTCAAAAGTATACGAATTGTTCTAATTTTATTTTAATCGACTATTTATCTAACGAGTAATATAAAAGTATACAATATAAGAAAAAATACCCTGTCGAATAAGAGCTGTTTATTTATTTTGTAATCAAATGTATCGAAATTATCATAAAGAAAGCCAACATATTGGACAGATGAGTGGCGACACATTAAATTTGACTCAAGAATCCGTGATAGTTGAATTCGACCGATCGATGGGTCGAAAGAAAGGAGGAGCTTGAAAGATGGAGGGCCAGAAAAAGTCGCAGTTATTCGCACATGAAAATGTTTGATGAAGAGCCGAGCATACCTCCTTCTCTCCCTCGTCCAGAATACGAGGCGAGAGCTCGCCCTGGCGAAACGGCAAGTGCATGACGAGATAAAACTCGGCATGACGCCTTTCCGAGCGACGCAACCGCTTATTAGACGGCCGTCCATTTCTCGCGCGTGAGAGATTCTTCTTACAAATAAGAGAGAGAAGGAGAAAGAAAGAGAGAGAGAGAGAGAGAGAGAGTGAGAGGGAAAGAGAGAGGGAGGAGGATACCTAACCGCACGCTCACGATTCTCCCTCATGACCGAGAATACGCGCAAGTAATGATCGCTGCGTCGTACAATTAGAAAACGTTCTATTTCGCTACGAGCGATCTTTGCAGTGGCCTTATTAATGGTATCGCTTTAGTCATTCTTCCAATAATGCGATGCCTTCTTTTCGTTCCTATGGCGAGGGAAATCATTGAGATATCTTGTTTACTGCCGAGTATTCATTACGTTTGCTAATATTGCTTTTTGCCTTTATTTCTTATCTTACGGTATTTAATTTGGTACTAAAAGTCGCTCGTTTATCAAAATATAATTTTTCTCCAGGAACATGTAATGATTTTACAAGTGTTTTGTAACTCAAAAGTAGTAGACAACGCAATATTTATCGCTATAGTCGTGCAATAGAACCATAAGTTGATTAAATTTATAAGCTGTACATATTATTAAATGGTTGTTAAGCTCATTTTCAATATATTAGACTGTCCAATATTAGAAAATTAAAAAGATTATCAATAAAAATGAATACGAAATATATATTTAAGAATAAGTGAAATACGGGAAAAATCACAATTTCTTGTAGAAAATATAAATCTATTCAGTTTCAAGTCTCTAGTAACTTATATATAGGATAATGGTAAACTAAAATTATGAATGTACATTATATTGACTAGTCGAGAACATCGGGGATCAACGAACTCATGAAAACGTCTCCTTTACGTAAAAAGCGAGATGAAAATAAACGGCGCGAAGCAGCGAATCATCAAAAACCGTCGTGAGGATTCGACAAAAAAATGCATAAGTTCCCAACAACATTATATTATAACTCGCGTTTGAAAGATTGCAGCTCGTCCGCGCGGGTCCAGCTCTTGGTGAGTTCGAGGAAAAGACGTTACCAGCTCGATCGGAGCGCGGTTTGGCGACCTCGAAAACTAACAGGAGAGAGAGAAAGAGAGAATGAGAGAGAGAGAGAGAGAGGAATAAAGAGAAAGAGAGAGAAGATAGAAAGAGAAAAAGGACGGAGGAGCGAAAGAGTAAAGCCAAAGAGCTCGGGCCTCGTATCGTTACAGTTTATTATAATATAATTATGTATCCTGAAAGGGACTACGTCGATGCTTGGTTTGGATAGTACGGGGAAGGCCTGGTGCAAGCGCGCAAACCACTGAACAAATACTAAGTCACGAACTTTACTCTCCCAGTCTCTCCCTTCCACCCTCCCACCCTCTTTTCACTCCCTTTTGCTCTCCCGCTTTTGTCGAGAGATCGGAAGAGAGTTGTGCCTCTCTCGTGTGTTGTGCATCGCATCTTTTATTTTCCTTCCTCGCTTTTGCCTTTTTTACGGGCCGAGGCACTCACGCTTCTACACCGCTGGAAGACTATAACGTCGTCGGTACTCGTACTCCCCCGTAGGGGGACATTACACCGCGCGTCACGATCGAGATCGTGTGCTCAATCGAAGTCTGCACTTTTCCGAAACTTCGGAAATTCAATCAGAGGAGGAGTCGCACCTTAATTAGGCACTCGCGTTGTATTTGTCGCGAGCCTCTCGTGCTGTTTTTTATCCCCGGAGGTGCGATCATGATGGCCCCGCGTATTTGGGCGCCGGTTTCGAGACTCGGAGAAGAGGATTATATATTATGCAAGATACCCATACATCTACGTTCGAACGCTTAATACCTTCCGGCGTGGATCGAGGGCTCCAAGATTTCACAGAAGGCTTTATATACGGCCTCGTTGAAGAATGATGAATGAATTTTTACTTTGATGAATCGTTATTATTTTCTTTCGTTGAAAGATACACACGAAATAACTCTTACGCATCTTTCATTACATTATCATTATCAAAACGAAGCAGCGATTATTGATTTAATTAATGTGTAATTATCTTATACTAATAAAATTAATGTGTCTAAATTTCTTCACTACAACTGATCCTGAATATTTTTATATATGATCTTAATTTTCTCTTTGGCTATAGCACTACAAGTTCAAATTTATTTTAATATTTAAATAATGATACGTTAAAATATGTAAATTGAATTTTAAATGTTAGTTCTACAAGGTGAAAAGACAATAGTTAAAAAGATTTAAAATTTAATAAAAAAATAAAAAATTATAAAATTAAAATTTTAAATATGTGCATTTATTAATTTTGTAAACAAAGTTGATAATACAATTAATTAATTATAGCTAAAACAATATTTAAAAAATGTTGAGTATGTTATTAAACATAAAAATTTGAATACGTTTACTGTTAGCTTAGAAGGTTCATAAACTAAATTACTATAACCGTATATTAGTGTATCATTTATGCTCCTTTTAAATATTATATTATATATTTTGTGAAAAATTTGATCTACTACCCGTTACGAATCATTTAATATTGTCATAATATTAATTTACTGATTTATTATTATTCTATCCAATTCTTGTGTTCACATCACTTCTTTGGTTCTTTTATTAACTATTTATTATTGATTTGTTATTATATATCTAGTATATTCTTTTGTTACTGATTTCATAATATTTACAAAGTTAAAAAGTAAAAATGTTTAAAATTTTTGGGTTTCTCGTTTAACTATATTTATATCAGATTAAAATTAATAAAAATATTTTCTTTAATAAAAGAGGTATAGAAAAATAATGCAATTTAACGCTTATACGTTAATATTAGAAGCTAACGGAAAAATATTTATTAGATTATTTTAAAATTCAGTTACAACATTTTGAAACAGTCTTAACTATTACTTTATATAAAATTTTGAGAATTTTATCATACAATTCATTATCTATTTCATTTTATATATATTTTATTGTATTTTCTTGATATGTACTTCACGTTTTATAATATTTGTTACAATATTCATCTACAAGGAATGAGATGTATATAAAAAATTCAATGTATATATTACTTATATATTTTAAATTGTAATAAAATTTAGAAAAAATATATTTTATGTAAAAAATAAAAATAATTGATTCGATTAAAAATATCTTTTAATGTATTTAATACAAAATTAATAGTCATTTGATTAAAATTTTTGTTACCACTATATATGTATACAGTAATTTACAAATGTTATTAAGTTAGGAATACTCGACACTTTCATTAAATATATAAGTTAAAAATTATTTGTGATATTATTTATACATTTTAACTTTAAAAAATAAATTTTAAGAATATATATTATATGTTATATATGTAATATATCATATAAAGTATAATGTAAGTAATAAAAAATATTTTTTAGGAAAATTTAATTATCTTCGTACAAATAGCAATTATATATAATGTTGCGATTAAAGCTTCTATTAAAAATCTCTAATAGAGATTTTATCATGGAATTTGAAAAATAAGTATGTATATAATTTCTCTTATAAAGAATTATCAAAGAGAGTAGATTCAGAATTTGAGTTTTATTTTAAATAAAAAATCAAATTATGACATTAATTTGATAAGAAATAAAAAAGTTTATCGGTACATACATCGTTATTTTTTTCGAACATAATTAAAACATCAAACAAATTATTAAAATAATGAAAAGTATTTTATAAACAGATATACTGCTTTTATTCGTACTTGGATATATATTTCTAAAAATTGAGTTGGCATTGTTTACTAATTTTTACTCCACTTATCTTTTTTTGTATAAGCGTGAGAAAGCAGTTAAAGAATACGGAGAATATAAATATAAATTATCGGAGAAGTCTTGAATAAATATAATAAGATAGCTACAAGAAACAATAGACCCTCAGGATGATAAGCTATCACGATAACGTTTCGTACACTTTGATAGCTCATTTTGAAGGATATACATGTATTTTAACGTGCACGAGAAAATAGCAGAAGGCTTTGGTGTACAGATGAAAATAACATGCAGCATAATAATTTTCGATATCAGGTGCCTTTAATCACCTTAAATCCACAGCTCTCGGACACACCCTACACTCGACTTCGAGGTTATCTTAATCTTCCAACAGCTGCCCAGCGTCTCTCTTTCTCTCTCTCTCTCTCTCTCTCTCTCTCTCTCTCTAGTATTTTATTCATTTCAATAGGCATGTACGTATAAACTTTTATGTATTCAAGTTTGAAAAATCGATTTTTAGTGTGGTGCCATTGATTCTTTTCCTCTTTGCTGAAAAGGCGACAAGGACGTCTCTTCCTTCTTTCCCCTGAGGCTCTAGGCTCGTTGCATGCACTGCGAGGTGTTAGCAGCCATTTCTCATATCATGCGAGTTGCTGCTGCTCTAAACGATACTGAAATATCTTTTTGAGGTTGCTGCTTTTTCTTTTCGTTATTCATTTAGGTACTATACCGACAATATCCTAAGATAATTGGACAAATTATCACAGATATTTCGATAATATCGTTAAAAGTGACATAGATTTTAGGTATCTTTATTCAGTCTTTAGAAATGCTATGTTATGTGATTTTCTTTGTAACAAAAATTTTAAATTAAGCTTGATATTAAATTAATAAATAAAGATATACATACTTTACTGCATAAAGTCAAGATGTACATACAATAATTGCATCTGAGATAAATAATTTGTTTTAAAATTCATGATTTTATAAAATAAAATATTAGTTATTCTACTTATAATTATCTTTAAATATTCTAGTTCGTATTATAATAGTATTTGACTAAAATAAAAAATTGTAGTTAAAATACATATTTTTATTTATTTATAAAACTCTAAATTTTTATGGAATATTACATTATGTAATTACGACTATATAATACGTTTAAAGAAGAAAAAAGTACCTTTAACACTTTTAATAGTTTTTGAACACAATCAAATTATCATTCATTATGTATAATATAAAATTATGCAGGTACTTTTAATATCTTTTAAATAATAAAATTTAAAAATACCATTCCAGTTTAAAATAACTATTAAAAAATCTAAGAATGTAGATCTAAAAGTTTTTATATTATTTTATTATCCATTAACTTCTTAATCTCATTTATTTATTCTTTGTTAATGACATGTTTTCCTTCAATGTACATTAATTTCTTAATTAATTGTGTAAGTACATGAATGAAAATCAGTATTATTTTGATTTCAATTTAGTCTTGGAAAATTATAATTCTATACTTTAAATTTATTTTTCAATATACGCTTAAACGTATGGTTCGCTTGATATGTACTGCCTTATTATGAAGAGGTATCTTTCATTTCTTTCGTTACAAAGATTCAAAGGAAACGATAGTGATTTCAAATTGTTAGCTTCCGCTATAATTCCTCTTTAGGTTTTCAAACTTTATAAGTGTTACTTCTTCTTGCATTTCAAGTGTAACTTTTTTAACTTTGAAATTGAAAATAAAAAGTATGTAATTTAAGTTTCACTTGTATCATTCATTGTATATATGATTCGTAGGTTCCTATTTTTTTAGCAAAAGAAATCACAATCAGTGCGACAATAGCTTTTTTAATTGTATTGTTTCAATAAAATGAAATGACTACATTTTTAAATTATTTAAGTTATTGTACATTCTTATTTAACATCTAAAAGTTATTTATATATTAAAGTTAGTACATTTATATTCTTTAAAATATCAATATTATAATAAAATACTATGATAAATAATATAATTAATTTATAAAACATTACAAATATGAAATATTAAGAATTTTAATTCAAATTATATAAAAAAATATAATGAAAAATTTACATTTTATGTGATACTAAAATATTAATCTAGTAAATAAAAATTAAAGAATTGTCTTAAAATGATCATATCTGTAAATTACTTTAATTAAGAGTAATATACATTTTATGCTTATAAATATATGAATATTAAAGTACAATAATGTAAGCACGTCTTTCACTCATCACGCCTGTAAATACATTCTTAAAATGCAGAAAATTATATCATATAAATTAAAATAAAATCAGTATGTTATAATATTTGAAGAGGATCTACATATTGAATAGTGACTGTAAGTGATTTATGTATTTTTTTATCTCACCATAAATTTCATAAACTTAAGGATAAAAGATCAATTACATATATTAAAAAAAATAAAGAAAATTGATTCATATAATAAATAAATTACGTTAAATACAAAAAATATTCAACGTTCACATTAATAATAAATTTGAATTTTTATAATTTTAATGCATCAGTCTGGAGTTTTTAAATAAATGTTTAATTTTTACTTTGTTTAGATGTTTAAAAGGAATATCAATAATAATAGGACTATACTATTTACAAATGAAATTTTATTGTAATTGATAAATATATTTAGAAATTCTAGTTTATATCTGTACCGTATGTAAATGGAAGAAGCTTTACTACAACGTTAAATAATATGAGGTAAATAAAAGTGTTTGTAATTTTTTAATTGGTAATAACAAGTATTTTTGAAAAAATCATACTAATCAAAACTTGAAGAAATAAAAATATTTTCTTCGCATATTTTAATTTATAACATTATTGGATTTCAACATTAATATTTAAAGATAAACATAAAGTTTTGTTTCACTTTTGATTCATATGTATGAATATATCTTAAATGCATTTTTTATTAGTAAAAAATAATATTAAAAAAAGTGAGCATTGTTATTGCAATACAATTTAATATTTTATTTATTTACCATCTTTAATTATATTGTAAAAATAATTACTATTACAAAATATAATTAATATGATGTATACATTTCTTTAACATATTTCTAAAATTATTTTATGATATAAAAGTTATATAGTTAAGAAAATAATAAAATATACGTCGTATTAGAATTTAAAGAATTAAGTTTAAAAATTCTATTAAATCTGAATACATTTTAAAATACATAAGAATTTTTTGATTTACAAGTAGTTAACAACTTGCACAAATTTAGACAATAAACTCAATAAAAAATTATATATCAAATATTCTAAAAATTGATTGTGTATTATTTTTTCATAAAACCTTACATTTACGATTCATGAAATACGAATTTATTCAATCGCATTAATTTATGCTGGAGCTTGATAAAAAAATACTTTAAAGGTCAAATAAATGATATAACACATAAAATACTTGTATAAATTACCGAGGCACAATGAAAAACTCCTTAAAATATCACCGGAATGAAACATCTAAATATATACTATATAATTCAACCTTCTCCCGCGTACATGTAGATTTATGTTTAAATGAAGAACGTATCATTATGCATATTTCCCCATCAAAAAATGGAAATGTAAAACTGGACATTCAGAGAGAGGGAGTTGTCTGTATTTCTCTCTCTTCCTATCTCCTTCTTTTTCTCTTTATCTACTCTGTTTTGAAGAGAGGCCTAATGAAATCATATGTTCATTCGTCTCTTCAAATTTCATTTGCCGAACAGCTCTGGCTTCTATTCGCTTTTCCTTCGCTGAATTGCGCTACGATCGTCAGCGGCCTCGAGCTCCCAAGAGAGGCGAGTCAAACGAGCGGCAAATGCACTGTGCGCCGCTCCAAAGTCAAGGTAAAGCAACTCCGCGCTACTGTAAGTGTATTATTTTCCAATATTCCACGGGAAAAAAGCGGTGGTTCCCGCTCGCGTCCCTTCTTACTTGGCTTCGCATTTTCTGAACGCGGGGGCGAGTGAGTGCGGAATCGAAGCACGAGAACCCTCGATTTTTCGGGGAAACTTAAGCGCTCCCACGGGAACATCGCTCCAGTTTTCAACTGCAATTCCCTAATCGATCCCCTTCCATTATTTCTTTCTCTGTCATTCAAGTGGCTTCAATTTTCACTTGTACAATCTGCATATGAACTTTTCGATCGTCGGATTTATACCTTTTTTCAATACCGATTTAAGTAAAAAAATATAAAATTTACTTCTATCAAATATTCATTTGATTGTTAAACATGTGAAAAATATAATTCAAATTGCTATTTGAGAACCAAAACGGTTTTACTTCAATAAAATATTAAATCCGACATAAATATTTTATCCCAAAATCAATGTACAAATATATCTACATATTATACATTTAATAATTCTTGAATATTTGTAGATTTTTTTTCTTTTTTTTTTCTTTAAACAAATAAAAACATTGCGGTCTAAATATCGAAGAAAAACATTCTTTACTATTAAATAATCATGTCTATTAATTGTTCCCTTAACAAATGTGATTTACAAAATTTTTAAATAGGTTTATATTCTAGAATATTTATTTTTCAAAAGAATTTATGATATTAAAAGTCTTTAATAATAATATTTAATTTATTATTAATTTTAATATCAATATTTAATGTATCAAAAAAGTTATTATAAAGAAAAAATGTAATTACTATAAACATAGGAAAAGTATTGAAATGTGCATAATCGAGAAATATGTAACAAGAAAAATAAGCGTAAGGATTACGTACGATTACACATACGTAACGTATTAAAACTAGACCCGGATACGTATCGAGTTACAATTGTCGCCTTGTTCAAACTGTTGGTGAAACAATTCGGCCCGAAAAACAATTGGGTTGGAAAATGGCTTCGTTGGAGAAAAAAAGACATGTAAATAGTGGAAAAAGGCACACGGATAGAGTTTATATATCATAGGCTGAAAACTCGAAGTAGTGAAAAATAAAAAGTGGAATTCCCTTTGTGATTCCGGAATGAGAATTTTACGGCATTTAATCGTTCTACACGTGGCTAAAATTAAAAACAATGCTCGTGAAGTATATCGGTAAAAACATGCTGCAGGCCAGGAAGAGAGCCGATTGGGTTCGCTCTTTTATTTTTCATTGGCAACAAAAGCGTTATCGTGGAAATTAAATGACACATCGCGAGACTCGAAGCAAAATTGTTGGCGCACGCGTGCGTCTTTCTTCTGTGTTGTCCGAACCGAAAGCACACCCCTGTATTTTTTGTTTAGCGCATGTTGTCGGGAAAAAGGTTAATCGGTGTCGGTATATGCTATCGCGCAAGCGAAAAAAGTACGGCTTACATGCTGTGTGTTCATTGTGTTCCTCGGTGATTTTCTTTCAAGCGTTTGAATTTTAACTGCATGAGCATGTGAACATGTGTAATCTTTTTGTAATTAACGGAGTTCATTTTTTAGATGCTTTATTTATTTTCAAAGATATTTAAACGTGTTCTGCAGTAATAATTACTCATGTAAATTATACTTAATACATATAATCGCGGTAATTTTAAAGTTTATAACTATAAAGAAATTATGTTTAATAAAACGTGTATTTAAAAATGTAATTAAAATCTTGAAAAATTGAAAAAATCTAAGAGAACACAATTAGTATTCGATCTATACTATTCTATGTATAATAATTGTTTAATCGATCGCTATTATTTTTTCTAAAACTAGTATTTCTCGAAACGAAAATATTTATTTAAATTATTATTTTTATAACTTACATATTTTTATTTATTTATTCTACATTTTCTATATTTCATATTAGTTTAGAAACCAATTTATTAACTAATAATATAATAGTTTCTATATTGATTTAAAAGGCCTTGAGTGTTTATGATTTCATTTGAACGATGCTCATATTTTTACAGCAAATTTATCGCTATAATTTAACTTTTAAATTTTAAGGTATGGAATTATCTCAGAAGAAGTGGAAATGAAATGACACTAATTTATGTAATTTATGTAATTTATGTAATTCTATTCTTTATGTACTTCGGACAGAAACCTGTTTCGTTTTGAAAAAAATATTCACCCGTGCTCGAAATGATCACCTAGTAAAAAGTGAGTAGTAACACAAATGTATAAGCACATAAATGTTGACCTATAATTGTATTTCAAAACTTTTATTTGTATTATTTATCTCAATATCTGTACTATTATTTTCTTTTTCTACTTAAAATCTTTATTTCTATCGCTACTAATGTTACATACACTTTCAATGAATTAATTAATACTATGGTATCGATATACTTATTATATTAACGAAATTTAACAGAAACGAAGTAAATTTTATTATAAATAGCGTCTTTTATATTTTACGCTAAGTATTATATTTTGTAATACGATAAGATACAAGGATGGAGACAATTTAATCTTTCCGAATAGGTAAAATAAATTTCGTGATAAGTAAATATAAATTTTTGAAGCAAACGAATGACTCTACTTAAAAATCTAAAATAATATATTACGTTTATATTTTATATTTTAAATATTATTTTAAATCGGTATTTATATAATAGTACTAGCAAAAAAGGACGTTGCGATATAAAATGTCGAAAATAATGTTTCTTCGATATACAACATAATTTTGATTGCGCTAACGTAACTAAAAAAATCTTATTATACAAAATTATTAAAATGCACAAATTAAAATAGTAAAAAAATGAAATATTTTAAGGTATTCGTAAATTTATGCACTAACACCGTTAAAAAAGTTTAAAATTCGTTAAAATGCGTTATATGAAATGAATTCATCCGTAAACAAATTTGCGTAAACAATATTTGCAGGATTTTTCAAAATATGTGGACTGGTTTTAAGTTAAAAATATAAATAATCAGGAAATATTTGTAAATGCCATAAATAAAAAAATCTGCAAAGAACGCGATTTTGAAATGCTGGCGCAATCGAGAAATCAGAATTTAAAAACGGTTATAAATAAAAGAGCGAATGCACAATTGCATAGAATTAAGGGAGAATAATATTTAAGCTAAACGTAGACGAAAATAAATACACAGGGCTAAGAAAGTAAGACGAACGCATGAACCGTAAGAACTGGTAAGAAAAATCGAAAAATGGTCGGTCGTCGTTACGAAGCAGCTACTAACTAGCATAGGAGGCCGACAATAAGGAATGCCCGAACCGGAACGTCAGAATTAGAAATGACACGCTCCCGAGCGATTTAAGAAATAGTTGGGCGAAATAACAGTAGTCTGGGCTCGTTTTTGGAATTAGGAGTGGAGGTCCCTTCGGAAGAGTATCAATTGAGAGGTCGGGGCGCGCGAGTGTGCGACGAAAACCGCAGGCGCGCGTTGAGGAGGCGTGTGAGCGCGCATTCGCGTGCGCATTGCCAGGGTGCGCACGCGCGCGGGCCCAAGGAGCCCGAATAATGGTGGCCGAAAATGATCAGCGGCAGGAGTTTACGCTAGCCCCGTAATAGAATAACCACAGGGAGGACGCGTGTAATTGTAAGAATCAACTAATAACACGCCGACGCCCGCGGGCGCTCCACAGTTAGGCTCCACGGTTAGGCTCCACAGTTAGGCTCCACAGTTAGGCTCCACAGTTAGGCTCCACGTCAAGAGTTAGGGTCGTGCGAAACCTCGACCGTTCTTCCTCTCTTTATCCCACTCTCCTTCACTCGCTCACTCTCGCTAACTCTTACTTCTTGTGTGACGCTACGTTCGCGCGAATTTTCGTTTACTTTAATTGCACGGTGTCTATTGTAAATTCGAAATTTTATGCTTCTCGCTTTATTTCCAAGCGATGTTTACAAGCCCAACGCTTGGATTTTTTTTTTCTTATATAAATATGGTCCTTTGCATGATTATTTACACTAGTCATTTTCTTGTGTTTTCGTACCAAAATTATTTACTATATTTATATTCGCTTCAACCTTTATCCAATTATCTGTCATTTCCATGTAAATTATTATCTCTGTACCATCCTACATTATTAAATGCTTCATATTAATAATCAAAAATATTATTGTAAATTGAATAGTTATTAACTAGTAATAACCGATATATAGTATTCTGATCGATTTTAATTTTTTTTATTATTTTTCAAACACGAGCAAAAAATAAAAATTTATTACCATTTTATGTGCTGATCATATTCAATTTGAGAAACTTTGATACTTCTAAATTATTCAGATTTTAATCGTAATACTAAATTTCTCAATAAAAAAATTATCGCGATCGATAAAAATATTATACATATATATTATGTTACGTTAAATTTAATATTATCATTAAAGATTTACATATTAATATATTGCAAATAAAATAAAGCTATGTATATTTAAATTATTTTCAAAATTCTAAATAAATAAATTACTAATTATTAATATATTCATATATTAAAACTTCCGAAAATATAAATTATTTGATACGTATTATTTTACATTTACAAGCCAAACATCTTTTTTCACAGCGGTTTAGAATTCGTCTAATTCTAAAAAAAAGTATTATAAAACATATAATTCTAAATTATTTAATACTTTTATGTATGATTCGTATGCTTTAATATAAAATTTAGTTGCATGTAACCATATTTTAATAAATAGAAAAGATTTTTTAATTAGAATTGTATATAACTTCTTAATGTTTACTTATTCTCAATGACTAATCTAACAACATTTTTAATAACGATTTTAACATTATTTGAATATTATTCATTGTATTATTAATGTTGTTGGTTTAGTTTCGAATCCATCTATAAAAAATTAGTGATTCTTTAACAATTAATTATTATATAATATAGTTTATTTTATCTAATAATTAATAGTTATTTTATAGTTTCATATTATAATTAAAAGTTATAAATATCAATTTCTTTATTTATATTTTATTTATTATAAATTATTTTATTTTATAATTTATTTTAACAATAATAATTAAAAAATTGATTATAAATTCATGAATTTATATATAATAAATAATGTTTTTCTTAATATTAAAAAATGTTTGAATCTAAATTATAGAGAAGTTTATAATGTATATTTTTTTTCTATTTTTTTAAATTCATATTTTATATGATAGATGAAATTTTATACCAAATTTTTATAATTATTGTTTTTGTTCTTTTCTTCACAATCTGCTATCATTCTTATCGACAACATACACCAAAAATCTACATTTTTCAGTTAATCTATCAAATTATGCTTTAAAAAATTAGCTATAAATAGTCTTTTCGAAGAAAAAGAAATCATTGCATAGATCAAAATACACAAAAAATATTGCTGCCACTGATATTCGCGTTGTTGGTGTTATAGCGATGGAATGCGATCCGTTTCAAGTGAGGTACTCACGGATGTATACGAGTTACTGATGCGATGTTTGCAAGTGGAGATGTATTTGCATATGCAATTAATTCAATTAGTTATATTACAGGTTAGTTGAGACATGTATGCATGACTTCGATGGCTTTCGAGAATGAAGCATTGCTTCGGTGTTCTATGTTCGACCGCGCAAGCCTGAGTATAGTTAAATCAAGGCAAGGAAGTGATTCAAGTTGATTAGGTGAACGAACGAGCAAATAAGTACGCGTATACTTAGCGAGGGTTTATCTGTTGTTTGGTTAATATGACAAGATGTAAATATATATATCAAGATGTTTTTATTTTGCTTGTATTAGATCAAATATTTGATAATTAGTCTTTAAGGATATTAATGTTTTAAACTTTGCTTAGCAGCAAAGAAGATTATTTTTTTCACGTAAAATAATTAGAAAATTGAAATATTTAAAACAGAATTCAATATATCAGATTTACTTTTAATTTTCTTGCGAATAAATTAAAAGAAACATCTATACAAAATTAATGTATACATTGATATTATCTTGTATCGGTGAATAAACGAAGATTGTTATTAAAATATAATATTAAAAACAATGTTTTTACATGCATAATATTTGTACTTTTTATATTTCAAGAATTATATAATAATATATTTTAAAACTTAGCTTACATAAACATTTTTTATCATTACGGTTGAATTTTAAGAAATATCTAGTTTTATTAGATGTAGCGTTGAAATATAAATCAAATTTCATGACAATATAAATTATTGACTATAGGAAATGTATCTACTATTCATATAGAAAGTATGAACAATTTCTCTTATGGTACCAATAAATCCAAGCGAAGTGTTTAAGAGTTTGTAGAGTAATTGCATGGAGGTAATAACACTCAACTCTAATGTATCATATTCTTCGCTCTGGATTTCATAGTTTCTTGCTGATTTTCTTATCACATATAGTTTCACTTTCCTTTCTCTCATTATATATGCAATAAATACAATAAATATCGTTTCAAAATACGATAATTGATATTCTCTATTTTTTTCTATGATGTAATTGATGCTAATGATATTCTACTACCACAATGAAAATTTAAAACGATAAAAAAATCGAATTCTTAAACTTGAATTTAAATAGAAAGATTGTATATTCAATTACTTTTCAATGTAAATAAGACTTATATATAATATAAAGACTGTCGTTTTATAATATCAATTATTAAATTTCTTGGCTATTTGAAACTATTTATTGTAGTAATAATTTTGAAACTATATTTATTCCAAAATATAAATTAGAGAGTTTAAAAAATTGAGTTTTATTATGCAAATAATTTTACTTTCAGATTCGTTATTTAAAATGTATATATAAACTAGTTACATTTAAATGCATATTTATTTTTTGTACAATAAAAGTAATTCAGAATATTCAGGATCGTGTCTAAAGTATTCATTTAAATAATCACTGATAGTTATACTTAAAATAAACTGAACTTTGGAAAAAGAAGGAATAAAGAAAAATGGTTGCTAAATTATTGTTCTCAGGTCGTTTGAACCTTCGACCTGTCTCTCTCTCTCTCTCTCTCTCTCTCTCTCTCTCTCTCTCTCTCTCACTATCTCTCTATATTCTCTCCAGTAAGCAATCATATAAAGCTAAGAAGGGTCGTCGAGCAGGACTATGGTAAATGGCGCCCCGAGTATCTGGATGAAACTCTCTCATGTGGCGCCTATACTCCTCTTCCTTGGCGTCCACTACGCTTACTTTTATTTTTCTTCTACGCTTTGTTGTTTCTCTTCTTAGTTACTTATTCCTGATTGCATACTTATAAATTGATCAAAAGTGCCACTTTATTTATTGAAAAGCTTAAATAATACTTTACATAATATTTTTAAATATACAGAATTTATTTATAGTTATATTAAAATTTTGTTACTGGGTTAATAAATATTTTATCATCTATCTGTTTAATTAATCATAAAAATTTATAGCGATGACAATAAAATCTTGGGCTTATTATTAAAATAATAGAATGAAGATATTAGGACGCGAAATTTATTATTATACAAAAACAAAATATAATATTTAAATATTATTCAATCACTTAAATAAAAAAAAAACTGATGAATAAATTATAATTTGAAAAATAAAAATTGAAACAATATAGAATATAATAATACAACCAACACCAATAATAATAATATTAATAATAATAATAATTATTATTATTATTATTATCATTTAGCTTACAACGGCATTCGAGAATTAATTATTTTATCCATGAAAAACCAAATTGAGTCTTGCTTGAAATACTGAAACACAAGAGGCTTCAATACACGAACATGTCTATATATACTCTTCTTCTATAACTATAACGATCCACGGATGTGGTCAACGTTTAATCGGACTAGACGTAAAAATATATTTTCCGTGAGAAAGTCTAACGATCGCTATGCAACGAAATCTTACACAAACACACTCACCCACACGTGCGCGTGCATACACATATTCACTTATGCGTATGTATCTTAAAGTCCTGCCAATACGCCATTTTCTATATCGCATGCGCCTCTTCCATCCTTTGGCTTGTTATTTATCTCTTCGTTTTTTACTTCTGGCTTTTTGTATTTCTTTATTTCTTGCCCTTTTCATGTCTATCTGGTATGCGTATGTATATGTGTGAGTGTTGCATCTAAGTGGGTTCTTTTGTCTGTTTTTCCTCATTCACGCAAATTTTGTCTTAAATTGCCAATGATCGCGGCAGTTTTTGTATAAATGCTGATATATTCAAGTACGCCTTTACAATTTTATTTTTTCGAACATGTAATCTTTCGATTCGATAATTTTTAGTTTTTTATTTCAATTTTTTTATTAAAAGCTACTTGTAATAAATATTAATGACACCTAATCATCCTGGATGTATATTTCAAAGACAATATATTTAGTAATTATATTAGAAAAACATTAAGTATTTATTTTTAATTTAGAAGTAAATAATAAACGTAATTTCAGCATCTAAATGCTTCGAAATACTTAATTTTTCCCATATCAAATAAAATAAATGGCAAAGATATTAATATATTACAGCGTTCATGCACAGTTTAATATATTCAAATTTGAATTCAAACCTTAAATAATCGTATACTTATAATTCATATTTTTGATGTAATTTAGTCGCTTGCAAACAACCTTGATTCTGTGATAAATTTAAGCTTGACCTTCTTGAAATTTGACGCTTCTAAATCGTGGTTACACACAAGAATAATGCGAGCATATAAATGATATAAATTCTAGGGATCCGAAAGTTCTGCCGAATCAATTCGTGATCCACGGATGACATCCTTTGACTGAATAAGTAGCTAGGGAACGTCTCCAAAGGTTGTGTTGTGTTGTGTTGTGTTGTGTTGTTGCACGGTAAGTTGACGCGGAGGAAGATTAATTCCGACGAACGCTTCGGATTCGCACATACAGGACGTTGCCGTTACTCCCTCTGACCCGAGCGCCTCGCACATCGCTAATCTGCTTAAATAACGAAACATCCCTCGGGGGATAGCCCGATAGTTGGTAGGGAATCGGAATACCTCGAGGAGAGGTAAATGAAAATCAATGCAAGTGCATGGCTCGCTTGACATTCGCTCTTTCACCAAGTACTCAACTTATAATAATTTATGTTGCAATAAAACAAGGTTTTTAAAATAAATTTAATTGTATGTTAAAATTCATATCATACTTTTTATGAAACAATGGTTTCTATATTTTTTATTTAAAATAGTTCGTGTACTTTGATTAAGTTGATTAATAATAATAAATGTAATTGTCAATATTATACTTTTTTAATATATCAATTTCTTAATATCGAATATATATGGTTTAAATAGTAAAAGTATCCAAACTTAATACAATAGTATTAAAAATTTATTTTTATTTTAGTAATGGAAACTTTGGATAAATTTGTTATTATTATAAAAGAAAATTTTTAATACCGTTTACGAAAATTAATTCCTATGAAGTTTTACATAAAGAAATCATTGTAAATTGAATGAAAATTTTAATTTAGATTTATTAAAATGTTAACATATTACATCATTTTCTAAATATTTGTTTTATAAATATTTCGGAAAAAATATCGAAGCAAAAATTTGAATTATTTTTTATTAGTAAAATGATTAATTCAATTATTATTTAAATTAGAAAAAGAAATTTATATAGAAGTTAACTTTAACTTTATAGAAATTTATTTTTATATCACAAAAATATTAAATGAAATTTTATTTGTGTTATATCGGATATGATTTTAAATTACATTTTATAATAGATTAAATAATGGATTTTATTCACGTAAATTATAAAAGTATTAAATATATTTTATAAATAAAGACCATTCCTAAATGAATAAAATAGTTGCCAAAAATGTCAAAAATCATTTCAAGATTTATAATTTTATAATAAAATCTATAACATTTGAAGTTATTATATCATTAATAATTATATATTATACTTTTACAACAAATAATGTAAAAATATTTTTAGATAAATTTTTGAGTTTCTCAATATTACAATCATTGTACATAATGTGTGCTCAAAGAAGATAGCCACAGTCAGAATGTTGATAAGTGAAGAATTATTGTCGGTATACAGCCACTTCTTTAAAAAGTACGTTTAAAAAGCTTTACAACGGCGTATCGATATTTTAATGTACTGTGAAAACCTAACGTAGAACGTTTATTTTACAATGTAACAATGAAGTAAAAAAATACATGGCTTATTATTTACGCAAAAGTAGTGTTTTTCGTGAAATTGTAGTTTGAACGAGAAGTGAGTACTTCGCTGCTATAAAGACTACTGGTTGAGCCACTGTAAATTCACAAATGCGTACAGTAGTGCCGATACAACTTGACTTTCCATAAAAGGGAAGCATCGAAGCTCAGCACTTTTTATGATATGTCCGAACACCGAGTCTCGCGGACCCGAGAAACAACGAAAAAATCCAATGTCTAAAAGAAAGAAGACTAGGCTTAAGACAAACGAAAAAAAGGGAAGGACGAAATACGAGCATCCAAACAAGCTCCCCACGCATTATACGCTTTCGTTGAAAATTATCGCCAGTTCGTTTTTGCTCTCTGCGCTCTTATACGTGTAGATTATCTCATGCATACATCGACGGATGATCGAGTATTGTCACAAATTTAGAGCTGAACGAAAAATGTAATTTAAAAAATTTTTAGAAATTCACCAAAATATAATACCAGCATTAATTTCAATAAAGAAATTAAAATATAATTATTTACTTTACACGAAGATCGTTCACTTTATTTCATATTATTTATTTATTTAGTTATAAAATATCTTTAAAAAATACATTTTCATCAATAAAAAAAGCGTAGTAAACAATTTATTATACTAAACGTACGAATAATTACAGACATATTGAATGAATGATAGTGATAGATCTGTTTTGACCAGATTTAATAACAATACTAATCGCGATTAAATTTTATTTTCAATGTTTAAGAATGTATCTAATTTTTTTTTATAGTAGTTGCGGTATATTACCAAGAGCAGTTTACTTTGATGTTATAATATATTCACTATACAATTGATGAGATCTTTTTTTAAAGACTACACAATCAAGGTCCACGAATATTTTTATAATTTTTCTTTGGGTGCATAACGGAAACAAGTTGATTGCTTGTTTAGAAAATTATGACTTTATTAGCAATACGAGTAGCAAAATTCGACAAAAGAAACTAACTCACATTAAGCGTTAAAACGTAAGTCGATTCGTTGGTAGACAGAAGCTTCGATTCTGCAAAATATGAAATATTTAGTCCGTCCTAAATCCGAAAATAAAAAAACTTGGTGGCTGAAGCAAAGTATCGGAAGGGGCGCCAGAGAAGCATCGAAAAATCAAGGGGAACAAGATTAAAGAAAGCCGAAAACGCTTTCTTCAGAACCGATCGCGGGCCCATTTTACGCGCTTTGTCGCAGGAGTGCTGACCGGAGCCTCGAGGCTACCATTTTTGGATCATTTCCAGCTAATACAACTGGCTCTCGCTTTCGAGAGCCTTCTCCGATTAGTGGAAAGAGGTGTAATATCAAAACCGATGGGTACCGTCGGAAACCGACTGTAAATCAAAGTTTCTCGCGCCGAAAATCGTGAGCTCGACTGGTGAGTCTTTTGGGGCTGCGCGCATGCGTATGGGATCACAGGCCAGGATACGTAATTATACGGCGCATCGCGACTACAGTCGGTAGTTGGGCTCGACGCTAAAAAGTCGCGAGTCCCGCCGGCGCGGAGTGAGAGATCATTTTTTCGGGAAAACGGCCAAAACACGGGGGTGAGCGGCTAATCGCGAGGCCCTTAAAGTTTTTATGTCTCGGAACGAAAACGTTTTAGTGTACGGCCGATTTTCGCCGGAACCCGCGTTCATTGATGCAGCGTGACTTTTTTGGATAAGGTTCGAAATTCGGCCCGAGTCTTGGAGAGAAAACGAACCTCTGCGAGAAACATTTAAAATTTGAAACTTTGCCAAACGGCTTAAATGGAAGCGACGGATATTGTACTAAGGTGTAGCAATGATGTATTGTATAATTACGAGCGCTAAAAATTTTCGAGATAATTTAAACTTCGGGGAGAGAAGGTTAATATTATAAAAATTTCTTTGAAAAAAATTTAACCCTTAGCTTCCTCCAAGGAGTTTTCCTTTCATAATGTGTTGGATATTTTACTCTTCTCATCGTATCATTCTATTATATCTACATATAATTAAAAAGTATTTATAATTTTTCAAATTATTTAATAGATAATATGTATGTTTAAATTACATAATTAAATTCGTAAATAACGTATATCTATCGATGCTTAAATTATTATAAAAATGTATCAAACTTGTTCCTCCTCACCTAATATTATAGTTTTAATTTAAAGTTTTCGATATATAATTTCGATCGATTAAAAAATGTTAGTTTAATGAAACAATGTAACGTAAATTCCTTTTTATTGGATAAAATTCGTTCGAAAATTCTAATAATTGTAATATTTATTCGAATAAAAATGGTTAAAAATGAATGAAGTATGATTTTAACAATATCTATTTATAAATTAATATAAAATATATACTAATATTCGTTCGATGATGTATCATGTAAAAATTGAGATCGTATGAAGTATTTATATATATAACATCTTAAATGTGTTTATATATACATGTATGTTTACTATATTGAAATGCTTTATACAGTTCAAATTAATAATCGAACGAATAAATTTTTCGACAATTTTTTTTAAATATCAATATATTTATTTTATTTATTTAGAGATTATTACGAAAATTATAAATTTGGATAATGTATATTTTTTTAATAATAATTGAAAAAATAATTAACTTTGTTCAACGAGTTTCGATTATAAGAGATTATATTCTCGGAAGAATTGAAAAATGATAAATTTAAAAATAGATAGCCTGTCTACCGTTTAACAAAATTGTGTAGCATATGAAGAAAAACTACTACGGGTCAGTGTATAAAAATGTAGACTCTTCGAACGATCTTTGCGGTAGCATATAATTGTTTAATCGAATGCTTAGCGATGTTACGCAGACACAAGATACGCGATTCATGATAGTGCGCTAGTCTCGATAGACGCAACTCGGCTCTCGGTAGAATATAATTCATTCTGCAAAAGAAGAAATCGCTGTCGACAATGCATTACCGACTACGTGTTTTTTATTGCTACTTACACACGCGTGCTTTTATTACACGCACGCATATAGGTTTTACCCGACGAAGATCGGACGGAAGAAGCGAACGCAGGGGCGAACGGGAGCGCGCGATTAGTTTTGTCGCCGTCGGGCGTGTACACGCACTGGACCGTCCCGTTGGCGTCTTCACTTTGGAACCGGATTGATTTCCATCCGATGGATAATTCGAAATATGTGTGAGAACGCGCCCGAGAAACGAGCGTTAAAAAGAAAAAAAAGGTTGTTGGAGGGAAAAAGGCGCTTGGAGGGAAATCGCGAGTGGCCCGATTAGGAGGACTGAAACAAATTTGAAACCCTTTGCTGTTTTCATACTTGGATGTTGAATCCGGCGATTGCGACCTTCTGCGAACGATTTACGATCTAACAGATTTGCTCGAGCGAATCTAAGCGATGTACTTTGCAAGAAAATCTAGTACCTTGGGTAATACAATGAAAGGGTTATATAAAACATAAAAATGAATCCTTCTTCTATTGAAACTATTGAATTTTGCGAGTATACCGAATTAGTGTATCTAAGGGTATATAAAAAGAATCTTCCATTTGATTGGATTTTAAAACCTTTCCAATTACTCTTTACAGAATTTTCTAATCGGCTGTATTGGATAGGCCATAGATGCAAAATGCGAAAAGAGAGAAAAACGAGGAAAGAAAAGAAAAGTGAGGTAGATCGTGAAGAACGAAAGTTATAAGAGAGAAAATGAGAGAAAAAGAGTGAAAAAGAGGAGAAAAGGAAAGACAGAGAACGAGAGAGATATGAAAAAGCGCGTCGTGCATAAGGCGATTCATCTCGTCCGATCGGACACTTTGATTACCGGTTTCGCATTCATGAGGGATTCGCGACGTTCCATTCTTCTTTCTCCTTCTCGCCTCAATTTGTCGAGTGCTCTTTTCTTTTGCTTCTTTATGCTTCTCATATATGCGTATATATATCCACTTTTCTTGTATTTTATATGTATGCATGTACTCGTATACTTTTGCTTTAGTTTTCATTCCTTTATGAATGCTTTCGTGTTCCCTCGAGTTTTTAACTTTTTTTTCATCCTTCACTTGGAAATTATTACGTTAAGTAATTCATTTATAAGCGTACCAGAGATATAATTTTTTTTAATGCATTTTTAAGAAGATGATTTAATCCTTCGATAATCTTGAGATAATTTTTCGTAGTAAGTATCTTTGCCAAAATAATATTCGATATTTTGACTTATTTTTATCCACTGATGTAATTACATTATTTAAAATGTTTTAGGAATCATTTTATTATCATAGTCATTCCTGTTTCAGTAGCCATTATTCATATATCAATGGATAGAAAAACAAATAATACAAATTTTATTAATTTACAATAATCTTACATATATAAATCATTTTATGAGCATCGTTAATTTAATATTATCGTAAATTTTTCTTCAAATTTTATGAAAATCTATATTCTTTATGTTATATATCTTGTTATAAATTAGTTCAATTATTAAAAGGTGTATTTGCAAAAATTTAAAATTAATTTTTATTGATAATGAAAAATCTTAATTAATGGTAATATTTTTAGTCGAACAATCAAATCATTATATATTTGTTTTTTATAAATTTAATTATTTAAATCGTATGTAAATATGTGTGTTTACGTATGTACGTATTTCGTAAATCATAATTATATTAAATAATTTTTAGATTTTTTTCTCAAAGTATTCTATATTTTAAGATAAAAATATGATTAAACGGTATATTTAAGCTCTTTATAATAATATCATTACTAAGATATATCCTGTAAGTCTTAGAAAAACGGTTTTTTCAATAAGCATATTACTTTAAAAATGATGAAAACAAGTCTTTCTAATATTGCATTCACGTACACCTACTAGCATTTATCAATCACTTTAAAAGAAATTTTTATTACTTAATAAATGTCGCTTCTTCGAATGCTTAACGTAATTACCGAAATAGAGGCAAGTGAACGTACGACGCGAGGGACATTTTTTATTTGCTCCTCGTCTCTCCTCTCACTCTATCTTTATTTCTCCGCCTTCGTTGATTCGCTTAACTCCCCTCATTAGCCGCGGTGACATCTTGAAGGTGTGCTCGCGACAAAAGAAAAAGAAAAAGAAATCGCAGAGAAAAATATAGCTACGGTTCTCAAGGGAATGAGCGAGCATTGAGCATCTTGGGCGACGACAGAGAAAAACGAAGAGAAGACTTACTAAACAAATAATTCCCCCAACCCTTCTTCCCCCACTTGTCGCATCGCCTTATTCTATTTTTCTTATTTTTCTGTCACGAAGTACAGCAGAAAACGTCAGCAACTTTGTCGTGCGTTTCCGCATTTTCCCAGGAGGGCCAGAATCATCTGTCTTTCTCTTTCTCTCTCATCTCTCGTAATTAAAAGGAATAACGCCGAGTGATTGCAGCGGATGGAAATTACAGGCGAACTGCGCGGCTACCGTGTCTAATTAGTGTGATGGCGACGATTAAACTGCCTGTATACACTTAGCTTAAGACTGTATATAAGAAATGGCTTATTTTGAGACTTTTCACTGTGAAATTTCCACTGGGATTGGAATTGTTTTTTTATAAGCTGACAGTTATTGGCAAATCGATGCATACTAATTAAGATTAATTATCACCATCTAAATGAGTGAGCTTAACTCGAACATTATTTTCAATAATAAGATTGTAATATAGGAATATTGATTTTTATTATTGATATTTTATTATTGATCTTATTTTTATATAAATTAGTTGTAGAGAATCGTATTTTTTGTAGATTTTCTCAATTGATATATATTTGAAATTAAGTTCTATTTTAATTAATTTTATATTTTTCCTTTTAAATTAACTAAAATTTATACTAATTATTTTATATTTTATTCATTTTTTACAATATGACATAAAAAATACGAAAAAATTTTAATTTAAAAAGTTTTATGGTAATTTTAAAAGTATAAAATTAAAGTATTTAATTGAATATAAAAATAGATCAATAATAACTAATAAATCAAAAATAAATAATATATTTACAGCAATTATTGATAACATTTTTACTTTATAATGAACTTTTTGAAAAAAAATTAATCATTTAAATCGTAATGTCTCTTCTTCAATCTAAAAAAGGAAATGGTAATGAAACCACAATAAAAATGTAAAAAATCGATTAGCTTTCAAGTACTTTAAAAAAGGTCTCGGGGCACTTAAACGTTTCTTTTTCATGTCGAATCTTCCCGTCTCGCAGCGGTCGTTTTATTCGATAATTATGCAAATATGGAAACGATGATTGTCGGGCAATGTGTCCTCCGAATATAAAAGGGAAGCTGCTCGCAATTCGGTTATCTTTATGATTCAAGGAAGAAAAAACTAACTAGACAAATCAAAAGGCAGTGAAGTTTTACATATAAAAGAAATAAAGATCGTTTAAATAAAGTTTGAATGATATTTAAATTTCGTTTAATGACGTTTATTTATTTTCTTGTATAAATGTAATTTAATATTTTATTTACTTTAAGAAATTAATAACATCTAGAATTAAATATAATTTATAAATTTATCGGTTTAATAATTTATATGTCTCCGTTTTTATTTTTTAAAAAATTAGAAACATTATTTAATATCTTTCAAAATTTATTTATTTATTTATTATAATTATCGATTCAAATTAAAAAAGGATGAAATTGTATTAATGAAGTTTTACTTCCAAATACTACAATAAATAAGAATTTAATTTATTAATATATCTTACAACGATTTAGCTACTTTATTATTTTTATGCTTTATAATCTATAATACAAAATATCTTGCACACAAAAAATTGGAACAAGAAGATAGAACAGGAGAACTATCACTCTAATTAATTTAAAATTGATAATGTTATTCTACGAATTAAAATATTTCGACTCATTGTTTATATATATATAAATATTATTCTACTTATATTTAAGTTCAAACTATTTTGTATTATTTCTATTTTTCAATTTTTATACTTTTCTCTACATAATAATTTTTATAACGAACGAATAAATACGCTTATTTTCTTGCACAGATAATTTAACATATATCTATGCATGAAGTTATGTTTAGCCAAAATATGAAATGAATACTTTGAACTTAAAACTTACATTTAAATTGTGAAGGTAATATACTATTGGAATAAATTTTGGAATAATATATCGACTTTAATGTTTTTTTAATGATATTGAGAACATTTGTACGACTATCGCTTAAATAAACGAAACAAGCTGAGTTTTATTCGTTGGAACAATAGTTCCCATCGAACATTTTTACTACTTTAATTATATACTTTGTACTCCTTAAGTTTATCGAGAAAAAGAATGAAAAATACAAAGTAATTGCATATCAGTTAGATTTCTCTTTGAAGGTAATATAAGCACGTCACATGATTTCAGCGTTACGATGTCACGATTTTCAATTTATCCTGATATTGCTTTCCTGGTAAAACGAATGATTCGTTAATCAAGGCCTGTTCCCGTTAGAGCGCTTTATATTTTTGCTACGTAGCTCCACTTTCGAATGCACGATCTCACACACCACGTTACAGTGGTCGAAAATCTAGACGACGGCAGAGACGAAGAGAGGTTAGCTCGCGACGCAGTTAACGGTACGAGGGCCGCGTCGAAGACGTCGACACCACGGGGCTACCGGCGTCGGCCACCCCGTCGAGGCGAAAGAGGGACGTCTGCGAGGGGAACGCTCGCAAGAGAGCGAAGACGAGGGTGGGAGTCAAGCCCCTCATTTGCATAGAAACGTTCATTTTTTTTCTTACGTACAAATATGCTGACAGGGCGAGCGTCGGGTCGCGCTTTACATTTTTGCGGTGCCGGTGAGAGGAGGCCAAGTGCCGCTCCCGTAGGGGTTCTGCGACGAATGGCCGCTGTAAAGCCGATTTGTGACTCTTCGGGGAACGCGGAGGTAATAACAATTCCGTCGATTCGCGCCCCGTTCTTACGGTCAGCGCCTACGACGCGAGATGAACGCGCACGAGTTATTGACCTCGCGGTGCTGCAACGGGACGCGTCGGAAGGCGTAAAGTCAGCTGTCGAGCTCGAGGAGCGCGAATTTTCTTGGTGGAGCTGTCGATCGGATACTTTGCTTTCTCCTTTGATCTATGCATTTCGCCAAAATGGTTAAGCGCTAGGAATAACGCGTTTAGATTTTTAAGCGCGGAATAATGCAAAAAAAATTTTTCGAGTTCTTTCTAATCATAGTAATGCTTGCATGTTACTTATATATTCCATAATATACGTTACAGGAGCAGTTCAGAATTCATTGCCAAAGTAGAAAAAAACAATTAATTAAAATTTGTATTTATTTTTCTCACCCGTTCATTACCATCAATTATTTGCTTCTTTAAAACGTGAAAGAAGTTAAAGAAATTATTTAAATACATTGTCTAATAACTTCACTTGCGATTGAGTTTTAAAATTTAAAAAATTGTAATCTAATTGTCGAAATAAAATTCATTTATTGATTTCATGATTGGATTATAATTTGTTATGAATTTAAACTCCTAGAAGTCATTTTTAAATATTACCTTGCTGAAAATAAAAACTGTCCAACTATTACAGCCAATATTTCACGGAGAAAGTTTTAATATAATAAATTAAGCGCTTCTCTAGATTTTTCAGAACATACTTATTATAGAAAATAAATATTATGGTATAAAAAAAATATAGAAAATGCTCTACCTGTCTGACGCTTTTTAAATAATTATACTTTGAAGATCCAATAAAAAATTACAGCATACATAAACAGTCATTAAGTTAACGGCTTCTTTTTGAAAATGTAGCGTATATTTTGTTGTAAAACGTTTTCGATTGCGTTTTCTCATTCCGAAGATAATCCGTGGATCGTTATCTCTCCGCATTATGTGTAAAGTACAGCCAAACAAAAATAGACAGGAATATTTTAGATAAAATAGTTAATCCGCCGAGATAATAATTAAAACGCAATTTCATCGGGGTAATAATCTTATTATCACTTGGCATTCAAGGCAAATGTTTTATTTTGGCCAAATGTAATTAAGATGTTCTTTGAAATTTGAGGAGCTTTGTTCCGTAGCCCTTATCTGAATAATCGTTGTTTATGAAAATATAGAATAGCTAGAGAAAGTGGGCGGGGCTGAAGGTGAGCCAATAACGTCGCGTTGCGTGTCTCGTGTCGTTACGCTATTGCAAATTGATAAGGATTTCTAAATGTGCTGCTTGCAGGCTATCCACCCCACCGTTTTTAACATCCCTCTTTCGTCCTTATTCCCTCTCGCTTATTTATTTATTCCCATTTTTCCTTTTCTTTTCTGAATATAAATACCATACTTTGTACTATGTACATTTTTTTTTTAAATTGATCCTTGCTCACTTGAATATGCAAAGTATTATAATATAATTGACGAAATATTGCATACCATTCGCTGCTTCTATTTACATCCTAAATTTTTCAGGCTATTAAACATTTTATATCTTTTAATAGAAGAAACAAATGAAAAACTTACACTCATTCAATTCTATTTAATCGCATACTTACCAATATATATCGTGTATAAGAATAGACAGTTCAGATAAGAAACATGGAACACGTAGTTGTTAGATAAAGCTACCAATATTTATTGTTTTGGTTACTCTTAGACATAAAAAGTTATTTAAAATATGTACTTTACTAATAAAAAGTATTAAAGAAATTAATTTAAGTTTTTCAAATCTTTATTTTGTAGTATTTAAATTTGCTTATTAATTCAGTAATAAATGTATATTTAAAATGTAAATTTTAATAACATTTTCATTGTACAAAACAATTTAAAAATCTTATTTCGACACAATATAAGATGGAATGAATAATGATAAGGTAATGAAAGGTCTGGGTTTTTAAAAAATTGATAAACACTTTTACAATAACAACTATTATTTATTCGTAGGTAGTAATATGTTGAATTATATGAGTAGACTCGAGGACCTTTTGACGCTAATTCACGTTTAAATTGCGAAATAAAAATCCTTTATTGCTCGCCGACAATCTCTTTCCTTTTATTATACATTTAAGAAAGAAAATCTTGCATTACATTAATTACAAAAGAAAATTTATACCTTTGCATGGATTTTCACATCATTGCAATCGATAATTCAAGGATCTTCGTTATGCATAAATACATTGGTGATAAAAGTAAAATCGCAAACTTGTCGATGCGTTAAATGACGATGAATGACGCCCTTGAAACATCGTGCAAATGAGAGAAAAATGCATTGGTGTCTCGATTGCCGGCGATCGGCGACTTTGGGCGCCCCGCTTTTAATATACTTTTCTTGTATTACGTAATGTGTCTGTAAAGAGGGGGAACAGAGGACGCGTATAAATACGTAGTCAGTGGTTTCTTTCTCTGTTCTTTGTGTGTACGCATATGTATACGCATGTATTTATTTGTGTAAAATGGCGATAGCAAATATGGATCAGCTATCGATGATTAAATTCTCGATTTCTACTTAATAACTTTTCTCTAGCCGGACTTATCCGATACCTAGACGTACGCTATGATAATGTAAACTTTACAACACAAGTATGCCTTATTCCTTAAGATAAAAGACTTTGTACACGGATCTTAAGATTAAGCTTCCACGCCAGACATCGATCGACGGGATATTTTCTTTTTCTTTCATAACGTTTTTTATTTTTGCAGTATATCGATAAATATTCCTTTGGTAGCCATATTCAATTAAATAAAAGCACTGCAAATTTTCTAGACGTAAAGAGAAACATAATATTTCAAATGTCGTACAATTGAATATAGAAGAAAGAGTGTTTTTTTTTAAATAATAATATAAAAAAAATTCAAGAAAAAAATATAAATATAATAATTTATATTTTACTAATTGAAATTAAAATGTCAATAATGAACAAAATGAATAAACAAACTTTAATATAATAAGACTAACAAATAAAATATTAATAATGTTTAAAATAAAAAAGATTGTAATTAATATTTTAAATATAAATTTTTTAATATCATAGGTTCCTCCCTTTCGTCAAAGACAATCGTTCGCGGTGCTTCAATCGCCAAATTTCGAAAGTCATGGCCGTTCTTTCAGTCGGTTAGCGCGCGAAGAAGAAAAAAAACTTCCGTCGATCGAGACGAATGAAAGGCGCTGGTGTCACACGCACATAGATTAGACTTATTCCTCGTGAATAACTAAGTTATTTTTTATTTATATAAATAAAATGTTAGCTTGAAAAACGCGTTAGGAATTTCCAATCATCTTTATATGCAACCGTCTTTTTTTATTAAAACGCTTGCTCCTTCCTTTATCCTTTCTTCGTTTTTACTTCATAATATGATACATGATTCTCTCGATCCTTGAATCGATCGAAGCGAATCGGATTCGCTCTTGGAAAGACTTACTTTAATTATTTTTTGTTTGTTCCATTTCATCCTTCGTCTTCCTCTGATTCGCATTTCTTTTTTTATTATGTATATATAAATACATACATACATCCATATACATGCTTATATAGTTATATGCATATATGTATATATATATATATATATACATACCCATGCACATATGCATGTACACACGCATTTGTAGTTTATGTTTGTTCTTATGTTTGTGTCAGTGTTGTTTTGTGCGTACGCACGCGTGCATAATATATATATATATATAAGGAAGTAAGTGTGTGTATGTATACGTAATTTGATGGAGTCGTTTTTAAAAAATCACACGCTAATCTGTAAAAGTTTGTTTTTGGACGTCCCGAACGAAATGCGCGGGGAAGCAAATTTCTTTTTACTTCTTTACAGATCCTCTTTGAAAAATTAGACTTCAATCGAAGACGTCCGCACTTCACTTTTTGCATACTTTTTTTTCATCAAGATTCTTCGTTCCGCGTCTCGTTCACTCATCGAACATTCTATCGTCCACAATTGAGATACACGATGATGATAATAATGATAACGTTGATGAAAATAATAATAATAATATTGATATTAATATTAATAATAATAATAATAATAATAACGTTGATGACAATAATATTAATGATGGCGATGATGATAAAATAACGAAGAGGACGATTTCGGTAAAGTTCAAAAAAGCGAACGAGTCGAGTTTTGTTTGTTTATTTATATCTTAAACTATAATGGACTAACCATTTGTTCGATCTTTTATAGAGCGTATAGTCGTTTCTCTGTCTTAAATTTTTTTCTTACTTTTTATTTACCTTATAACAACACTAAGAAATGACACACGTTCTCTCTCTCTCTCTCTCTCTCTCTCTCTCATGTATTTTCAATAAAGCAGTCTTTATAAATATCTCTCTTCGATCTCTCTCTTTTATTCTCTTCAATTTTATGCATTACATCTGTTGTTCTTTAAACTGTCTCGTACTTACTGCAGGTATCAATTCAAACTTTTTATGCTTTTCACTCACCTAATTTCTTTTTGTTTACATTCCACGAATGTATCACACTCTTTTTCGCTCTTTTATATTTATAATTATAATTATATTTATACTTATATTTATACTTATATTTATATTTATATTTATATTTATATTTGTATTTATATTTATATTTATATTTATAATTATACTTATATTTATATTTATATTTGTATTTATATTTATATTTATATTTATATTTGTATTTGTATTTATAATTATATTTATATTTATATTTATATTTGTATTTATATTTATATTTATATTTGTATTTATATTTATATTTATAATTATATTTATATTTATATTTATATTTATATGTGTATGTATATTTTATTTATACGTATTTATAATATTTTCACTTATGTATACTTGATTCGCGCGATTTCTCGTCTGAAAGAGACTCTTTCTTTACTGCACAATATCCTGTCCTCATCAGTGGGAGGATCGAGAGCACGCGCGAGACCAAAAGCCGGCTGAATAACGCACAAGCCAAATCTTATTTATCGTTGAGTTCCGACTTTCATGCATCCGGTTCTTGATATGTCTTTTTGCTTCTGGCCTTGATTTAGCAAAATTTTCGTCCCTAAAGCAACTTCGATTTTTCGTGCATATCTCTCTCGCTTCTCTAACCTGTTTTTACATCTCTCCATTTGATGTCCATATTTTCTATTTATCTTTCTTTTGCTTCATCACACAGTAGCAGTCGAGTCAAAGCGAAGCTGCTGCTGCCGCTGATCCGTTTATCGCGCTTCTGCCGAATGCGATCGCTTCTAGGTTGCACTTGTGAAAAGAACCGAATTCTTGTAGTAACCCGCTCGTGATTCTGAAACAGATAAAGCAAAATGTATCGTTATTTTGATCGGTAATATTATAAAATTATGAATAATTTTCAATTAAATTTATAAATTTGCTAATCAAAGTTTTATCATAATTTAAAGCAAGAAAATCATGTTTCAATACTGTTAAAATAATATTATAATAATATTTGAAGTTAATAAAATTTTCTACAATATTTTGTTAAGTGATGCTTATATAAACATTTGTATATGGTTCCATAAATTATATTTATAATTTACTGTTATTGTGAAGATCAATGATCGATGATTTTTGTTCCTAAAAAATAGAAATGATAGTACTTTCTATCTTTTCTCTAAACAAACCTATATAAGTAAATTTATAATTTCCTCGATTTCTGATTTGTTTAAACGGTGAAAAATGTTATAAATCTTTTTTGTAATACTATCGCTTTTTAATATGATTATTCATGACAGGAGACAATATATACCGACTAAAATTTATATGCATTTGGAGCAAATAGAGCGTGACGTACTATAAGATTTGACCACACTTCAATCCAAGAGAAAAGAAAGAAAGATTTAGGCGAAGGTCCCTTCTAAGTCTTCAAAGGAACTAGGCCCCGGTGAATCGAGGCCAGCGACGAGTCATTCATCGACGCCAATCCTTTGAACACCGCACCGCCGAGTCTCTACTTTTTATACCGGACTGTCGCTTATGATTGGAAAAGTCCATGCAACGGCTTTAATCGTTTCGTGACTCGATAATCAAAGATTGATGAAGATGGGCCAGCACTTTTGGTCGCGCGTTGGTGATTATCGCGTCTTTTTCATCCAACTTTTCTGCGTCTGCGAACAGTTGTCGGGGTACCGGTTACACGAAATATTATTAGCCATACCATCGCCTTGTACATGAGTTTTAATTTCGAGAAGCTTAACTTATGATTGAGTAGGCGTTTGTTTTAACCATATACTGTAATTTTTTTTTGTCTCACTAATTCTAAGCTTCCATTGTGCTCTATTAAATTTCGTTTACCTTTGTTTTAAAGAAAACTAAATTATATACTCAAAATTTTTGATCTCGAGAAGAGAAAATTTTCTTTAGGATTGATTTGAATAAAAACTTATTTAATAATTATTATATCTTTATTCAATAAGTACATTTTTCTAATTATAGTGAAAATATATGTAATTTGAAACTATGTTAAGTTTTAAAAAATTTTAAGTTGTAATACGAATAAACATCATTAATGTATTAAATATATTAATTTCAATAAAGAAATGAACAAAATAAAGATGCATATATTATAAATGTAATACATAGCGTTCAAATTGCTTTGAGCAAATACGCAAGTGTATCGAATATTAAAATCTTTATTTACAACCTTTAAATCATTATTATATAAAAAAATAAGATTTTAAAATTTTTTAATTCGATATTCTTTACTATTTATGTTGTATCAGATTTCTCACATTTTACTTAACTTCTAATTTACTATATAATATTTTATTGAATTATTATTGTTAAATTTAATAAATAAATGAAACATAAAAGGTTATTAAAAAATTACAAGTTGACGTGATCAACAATATTGTTTACGCAAAACAAAGAATTTATATGCTATAGTAAGCATAGACAAATAATAAATGATTTATTTGTTCTTTACATTAACAAATACTAATTTTAAAAATAGAAAGACGCTAAGAACAAAATCAAGCAAAGTCTTTATCCATACATGAAAGAGATAACAACAAAGTATAATAAATATTATCGAAACTTTTGGAACTTCCTTCTCCGGCTCAGCGGTTTCTTCATGAAATTTCTTGCCTCGCTGAGCGCAGAAGCTCGAGCCAGATCTTCATTTAATTGAAATTTTCGCGGAAATCACACTCGACAAAAAATCTCTGTGCTCCGCGCTTGGAGGAAACTCGAAGAAAAGACGGCCTTTACTAGGAAGTTTCTCGGGCTACTTGCGGAATGATCGCGCCAGGGGCTTTGCCTCGCTTCCACCGAGCAGAAAGGGGCGGTGCACTTTTTGCCCCTACGAAAACTTGAGAGGAAGCTAGTTGTCGGTGTAAGGGCGAAGGAGGCGAGTATAAGTTCTCGAAGGAGCTGACGATGGAGACTCCGCGCAGTGTGATAGCGGCGCAAGAAACGCTGGGGCGCGGAGCAGCTGAACCGGCAGTTTCGGGACCGCGAATTTCTAATTAAAGATCGAACTTGGATTTTGGCTCTAAGAAAGTGCACGCTGGTCGTTTTTCCCCGCTGAACTTTGCGAAAAAGTCGAGAGTCAATGCACCTTTGCGACGCTCCTTTCTTTCTTTTTCTTTCTTCTTCTATTTATTAATTTTCTTTTCTTTTCATATTTTATTCCTTATAACTGACTTTTTGCACCATTACATTCAAGTTTTTACCATTATATATCGCGTTTATATTATTATTTTTATAGAAAAGCATTTTAAAGAATTATGGGTGTAGTTGAATTTGAATTAGTAGAACTTGGGAATACATTTTTGAGTAGTGCAGTGAACCGTGAAAACATTTATTTTCAAATATTACTAGTATATGAACCTCTGAAATTATTTGTAAGATTATATATTAAATATCCTTCCAAAGTATGGATTAAATTTTAGAATCACGTATAAATTTAAGTATCTTTCTTTTAATTTGAACGAAATTAAGAATGCTTTTGCTTATACTTAGAAAATATAAACTGGTTTAAAAAATACTAATCAATAATCTATAATAATTTTAATTATATGTTTAAGTCACTTAATTCTGTTATATTTACTCTTTATCAAATATTTAAAAATGAGAATAGAATTATAAAATTTATACAATATTATATTAAAAAACAATCTATAACACTGCTTTTTAATTAGCATTTAATATTTGTAAATATTTATAATAAAATATGTACATATAAAAATAAAATTTTTTTGTATTTGAATAAATAGTTGGTTAAAGTAAATTATTATTGATTAAATAATAAATACTATAGTTTAAAATTTACGTGTAAGACTAAAATCTTAAAAAATAAATATTTCAAAAGAAATATTCAAGTTTAACATAAATATCGATTATTTTACTTTTGAAAATTATAGATGCTTAAAAAGTAATTTATTTTCAAATAATAAATAATAATATAATTCTTATGATAAAATAATAATGAAAGAACGATAGCTTATAAGTGATTAATGTTTTTATAAGCATATAAAAAAGGAATGGAAAATATTTGTTAACGATGTTAATAAAACAATATAATAATATGATTTGTTTAAAACCCATTAATATTGTTTGAGAGAAAAATTTGAAAATATTAACACACCTTGAAGTGGAGACTTGACCTGATCTCTCTCAGCGGTAGGATGCTGACGCGATTTTCTTTCCAGCTCAAATTCAGCCAGAGATTCTGCAACAACAAAGCATAAAAAGGGCTCGTTAATAAAAATAAAAATTGTAGTTTATTATACGTTTGAAACGCTGATATTATTGAAATTCATATAGAAGATACGCGATCGCGCAAGCACTGGAGCCTCGCTAGTGCATTCATATGTTAAGTTTTCTTTAGAAAGATGCGGTTTCGAATAATTAGTTAGCAACTTAATTGTTCCGCCAACAAAAGAATTCATTGTCGCGTCAATCAAACAACAATTCGCGAGCGTTTATACCTTCGCGGTAGCCGCGGTCCTCTTCTTAGTGGTCGGTGCGATTCATCGAGCCAAACCAGTCCCCTACATTCGTGTACAAAACAGCGTTTTCGTGCGTAGCCCGGGACGGAAAAAGGGCACCGGTTCGTCGAGGTGCGAGGGCTTCGCCGACATTCGCACGCGGGATGAAGCCGGCCGCTAATTAGCGGACCGAGCGAAAGAGGGATAATGCAGACAGGCGTGAAAGCGAGCGAGGAGTTCGGGAGGGAGAAAAGCGGTTTGCTCACTGAATTCCGCAAGGATTAGGCGCGCGGAGCGAAAACTGGAAAATGTCTCTTTAATGGCATTACAAGAGGAGCGCGTTAACCCGTCCAGCTAATCGTGCTCGCAGCCGAGATCCGATTTTACGGGGTGGATGTCACCCGATCCCCATCTCTTCCTCTCTTTTTTTACGTCTTCTACCGTCTCTATAGGGATATTCAATCCTTTTCCGCGAAGCTTAGTCACTCGTTCATTTCTTTCATACGTCCCGCGACAATCTGAGTATGTAAAATTGAAATAATCAGAAGTAATAGAATGCATAAGTGATACTTAACTGGTAAGATGAAAAACAAACGTTTCAAAAATTCTGTAAATATTAATTATCAATAAAAAATTTGACATTTTTATTTAGTTTACTTCAACATCATTGTATTTTAATAGTATTCGAAACAGAATCTACTGAAATTTATCCAAGAATTTTATGCGATATTATTCCAACTAGAGAATATAGCATTTTAAATTTTCGATTATTTTTCAAAAAACTAAATTTACTTTAACGTGATTAATTTCTGAAATTATTTTCTAGATAGAAATAAATTTTAATTTAAAAATGTAATTTAATTATGTAATTTCAAGAATTGTAAAAAAATCATGTTTAAATCAAATATTTTATGATTAATTATTTATTATTAAAAATTATTGTATATGAATTTTTAAAATCAAGGTAGTTAATGAAAGAGGAGTTAAATATATTTTTAATAAATGTATATTAAAAAAATATAATAAATAGCGTTTAAATTCTTGAACTGTAGACTGCTTCAACAAATTTCTACCTTGCACGTTAAATACGGAAGCTGTTTTTGGTAAGAATATTCTGTGCGATAACTCGGTAAGAAGCGCTCAAAAGTACGAAAGGCAAAGTGGAAACATTCATCGGTGAAAACATATAACAAAAGGAGCTAGTTTATCCTGCACGCACGACGGAAAATCGTGTATCCAACGAAGGGTGAACAAAGTTTCAGACAAAACAAAGATAGAAAAGCCCGTAGGCGAGGATAGATCGAATCGAAAAGCGTGAAATGGTGCCTGCTTAGGCAAAGAGCAATGGTAAAATCTAATTGCCAAGGCCATTAAGTTCCCGGTTAACTGGAAGCTTTCCACCGAAAAGTCATACGCAAGTTAGAGAATCTATAACATATACAAACGTCATGTCGGAAAGAAGCATCAAGATCGAGGGTGAACGATGCGAACAGAAATTGCTGACGGAGTTTTCAAAAGGGATGGTAAAAACGCATATATATTCCTAGCATTCGTATAAATAGTTAAAATAATTAGGTTTTGAATCTATATGCGTATCTATAAAAAATACGAGCTTTTCTAACGTCGATCGCATAATATAAAACTTCTATCTAATAATAAATTAAAATTATATTCGACGCGAAAAAGAAACGAATCAATAAATAGTTACATACGCTACTTCCAGACAAAAGTAACGCTATGATACAGCTGGTTTATATAATTACGAATACTATCAGAAACTCAATTACTTTCCTTATAACCCTTATTCATTCTATTATGTATTCTCTCTATTTTTAAAGTCAAATAGAATAAAAATTTCGCTCAAAAAACTCAAGGAAATTTCTCTATCGAAAGAACAAAAATACACACTCACTTCCTTCGGGATAAAAAAACTTTGAAATTAAATTGGAACTGAACTAGAACTAGTTTACAAGAGGAAGAGAGAGAGAGAGAGAGAGAGAGAGAGAGAGAGAGAGAGAGAAAGATAGTGCAGAGCTAGAACGTCCATCTACAGGTCATGGAAGCAAAAGCGAGACTCCGAGATTCCATTATGCTTTGAGCAACAATAGCTGAGGGCTGTTTCGCGATGCGCATATGTACGCGGTCTCTCTCTCTCTCTATCTCTGTCTATCGTATCGTATCTGTCTCGGGTGTGAATCGTAAGACCCTGAGAAGCGATGTTTGTGTTTCGCCCGCGCCAAAATTACCTCGCGCGCCCTTATCCGCTCTCGGCACCGCGCCGGGTGTTGCCGTCCCTTTGATATCCAAATGACAATTTAACTGCTCCGAGATGTAGGCGCGAGGGATACGTGCTCGTAAGCGTATACATTGTTGGCTTTGGAGATTTAGCCAACCTTTTCGACGAGGGGTGGGGGGGGGTGAAAGGTCGTCACCGATGTCTTTGGCCTTATCGAACCTTGAGCCATTCTAGCTTTGCTTGTTTCGTTGTTACATCGAAGCAACTTTTTTTACGTATCGAGGATCGAGTTCGAAATAGAATAACTTTTCTCTTTGAAATGTAATTATCATACATTTTATCTATCGTTATATCATACGAGATTGATATTTTACATGTTGTAATGTTTTTTCCATTGTCCGTCTTACTTTTTACAGATCTAAGCGTAATAAGATAAAGAATGAATATTTATGTGTGTTTTTGTTTTATATATTTACTATTACAATCTTTCTAATACTCTGTATTGCATTATATACTATATTCAAAACAATTTGAATAAATAAATGAATAATTTTTTTCTAAAAATTAAAATTTTTTATAAAGTTTAATTATTTATGGATTGGATTTCTTTTAAAAATTTATAATATATTTACCACTACTAGAATAATATTTATCAAATAAGTTCTCCATTTATTAATTTTATTCATCAAATACATTGAAAAATAAAATTATCGACACATGAGATAAATTTAAAATTTTATCACATTGAAATTATTCATATAATAAATACAAAAAAAATTAAATATTAATAAACATTGAACTATGAATTTAACAAGTCTGAAAAGAAAATTCATTTTTTTAAAGTTTTGTTCATCTTCTGTAATTGTCCAACGTTACTGTAAGCAGATCGTTTACCATCCGTTTGCTTCTCGTCATAAAATACTTATTCATCGATGCAAACGTCTTGAAAAATGTACCGAAGAGAAGAGCGAGGCAGAATGAAAAAAGGTATTCGATGCGCTATTTATTTACGACAGTACACAAAATATTGGCAAAAATAAAGAATGCTGCTCAAATGTACAGAAGCTCTATTCTGTACTATACGACGGGCGAAGAAGCGAAGTATGCATGAAAAATCTCTCTTTCTCTCTTAAATGTATGGCTGCATCCAACAAAACTTGGAGGCTCTTTTCTTTTTATTCTGCTGCTTCTTGTTCATCGTAAGGAACGCGTGAAAAGAGAGAAATCGGCGATTAATAGTTTCGCTACTCGTCTTACACACCCTGACAAATCGCTCGGACAATGGAAACAATTTCGGGCCCCGTCTTTGGCACTCAGCACTCGCTCACTTTTCATCGCGGCCTCTTAAACGATTGGCATTGTGCGTCTCCCGAAAAAAGAGAGGAATATAAAGAGAGATTGGTCGGTAGGTAGTAGCCGTGAGGTTCGTCAATATGCTTTTCTTTTTTCTCCTCTTTCCTTTCTTCGAGTCGGTAGCGCCTCGGAGCCCCTATACACGTCTGACTGGTCGAGTGGCTATGACTCTGCGTTTATAGCGCGGGCGCGTAATTAACTCCGACACAATGTAACGCAGTCTACTCTATACGGATACCAGGCAAAAGGAACGGAGACGACGACGAAGACGAAAAGGAACGAAGAACGGCTGACGCGAGTCTCTGGGCATCTCACTTTCTCTCTCTCTCTCTCCCTCTTTCGCTCAGAATGCGAATCACCGGGATTTAAATTACTTTGGATTAAAAATTCGAGAAAATAAAGGAGAGCCGAGAAACTGCTATCCTTCTTCGTCTCATCCTTCGTTTTGATGTTCTTCATTACGATGAGCGGCTGTTTCATTTCGATGAGGGAGTTTCTTCGTTTTGTAAAACGAACTTGATTTCGCGCGTGTGAATTCATTTCCGTTTGCAAAATGTATCCAATACATTTCAAGAGTATGTCTTTGTTGTTTCATTCTCAACTTAAATTAAAACTAAAAAAATATATTCTTTTTTATTTCGCAGAATATACATAGAAAACTATTTCAGTCACAATTTTATACTTAATATTTACTTACTATATTTAAGGTACCATAATTTATGTAATAATTAAGTAATTTTTAATTAATAAAAATTTTTATATTCATATATATAATAATCATAATAATAATAATAATATAATTGATAATAGAAGTTACTGAATTCATGAATAATTTGCTTTAACACAATCTATACAAATGTAAAGATTGATATTTTAAAGTACAATATAAAAAAAGATTTACATTAAGTAATAGCAATTTTTATAATTAGATTATATAAATAAAACATAGTATAAAAGTATATAAAATTAATTGTATCAAAATAAATAAATAATCAGCATTTTAAAATACTTAAATCAAAAATTTTAATTTTTTTTATCTCAAAAAATATTTAAAAAAGAAGCATTTAGTTAGTCATTAATTCGTAATTAACTTGGTATTAATATAAGAGCTTATAAATTACTCAATATAAAAAAATGTAACATGAATATTCTTATTACATTTGATTTATATATTTATTTTATTTAATAAAAATATCTGTCTGAAAAATAAAACTTATAACTTAATTTTGATATTTTTACAATATTTGAAAATATTTAAAATATCTATAATTTATATGAAGCATAAATAGAAGAATGGAAAAAAGTCTTTAAACTGTAAAGAAAAAGGCGAGCATCTCCCATCACAAAAAACATAACGCGATTCACGAGGAAAAGGAGGATTACCAGCACCATAGCTCTTAACTGAATTTCATGCATTTCAAGCGACGAAAATGGAATAAGACGTGCGAGATCGTTCTCCAGGGTCCTCGGAAAATTCTTGAAGTAAGAGTTTTAACTCGTCAGGGATTATATGTATACGCGTAAAATTTATATATATATATATAAGCAACATGACGAAAGAAGCAATCTAAGTATGATATCGCGCAACAGTAATTGGTCAAATGCTTGGAGGCTAAAAAAGTCACTAGAGAGAAAGAGAGAGGGCCAGAAAGATAACGCAACAAGAGGGCTAGTAAGAAGAGCGAGGGGTTGCGATTTCACGTTGTGTCGTGCGGCGTTTTTAATGCTCTGATCTTTATGTAAAACGAGTACTCGCGACGAGAAGCGTCTTTCGTTCTCGAGAGAGCGACAAGCCGAGCGTGAAATTGTATAAATCGAAGGAGAAAGAAAGAGAGACTCCGAATGCAATAGACACAAAGATTGAAGGAAAATTAAATGTAGTGGGGGTGAAACTTAATTTAAAAAAATTTTTAAATTATCTAAATATGGAATTTTCAAACAAAACTAAGAATCAATTTTGTATCGCAAAAAGAATATGTTCCTGTTAAATAGTCATTTCACTTATAATAATTTTCATTACATTACAAACTATTTCGAGATTATAAACTAACTTAACTACATTATTTTAATATAACAATATTTATCATAATTTTGATAAACAATGAAGACGTACATTTGAAAAATCTCTTATCCTTTCATATATAATATTAATTTCACATATATAGAATTCAACGAATCAACATTTTATCACTGACAAATATTCTTGCATCGATATATAAATAAATTTATTTTATAAAATTACATTATATTAATTACGTAATCTACGAGTTTTTACGAAAAATCTACGAGTCTTTGTAAATAACTATTAAAAATATTTATTTAAAAAAAATGTAATTACTTAAATTTTAGATATTTAAAAAATTCAGTCATATAATCATAAATATGTAATGTTTTTATAATAATTATGAAGTAATAAAAACAACAATTGCACTTCGTATAAGAATTCATAAATATATTAATATTTTAAATATGAATGATCTTGATCATGAAAATTAAACATAAAAATTAAATATATTAAAACGAAGGACATTTAATTTAAGATATAAAATACATAGAAAATTAATATTTTATAGAAATAAATAATTTATGTAATTATAATTTTCAATAAAAAATAATTAAATAAAGAAAAAAAATTATCCAAGAAGTAGTAAATAATTATCAAAAAAATAATATAATTAAGTATATAATTAAATAATAATAATGATAATACAAAAAAAAGAATAAAATATATACGGAAGTCAATGAATTCGAAAGCAGAAAACGGAAAAAACTGAATCGGGAATGAATCTTCGTGTTTTATAATTTCAAATTTCTGCAGGCACCAGAATATTCTTGTTTTGCTTTTAAATCCCCTTCCCCAATCTCGAAACATTTTATATTTTTTCTTTGTCTTTTATTATTTCACTCTTGTATTCAGAAGCTTTTTTCGCGATATCTTTCGTAAAATAATGTTTTTTTTCTATACGTCCGGAAAATAAGATAACTCAATTTCATTCTTTCCGCATCGAGTTTTTCATGTTTCTGCTTCTGCTGTTACCATCTTGCGTTTTATCTATTCATAAGTTTTATCTAATAATAAGTACATATTTTATATTTCTTTAAAATTAATAAAGTGCAAAATATTATTTATAATAAAATAATATCTTATAAAATATGTTTAACTATTAAAGAATGGGAAAACTAATAAATTCGTTATGCTTTTTATTATGAAAAATCTGACACGTTATTTAAAACTTTGCATTTTACTAATTACTTGTTTTTAAATTAATTTTTTTCAACATAATATTATAACTTTTAAAATACAGTAAAAACAAAATATTTATAATTTATAGTATTTATAAATAAATATTGAAGTAAATAATTGATATATCAAATCTAAACTAATAATATTTATCAAATTTACATTTTGTAAAATATGTTAATCTTACGTACAGTGACTACACGAATATCAAAAATATAAATCTTTATTACGAATAAATCGTTCATAGTAAAACATGATAATATGATTAAGAATTTTATAAATAACGTTAACGAATGAAAATCTTCTTACACTTGTGAAAAAAATATATTTAAAGAATTAGTACACTATTTGTATCTAGTGATTAAATTTTATGATATATTTTTTTTAATTTTTACAAATTTTGAATTTTCTACAAAAAGTATGATGTACTTAAAGATAATCATCAATTTTTCTTTTTTAATACAATCATTCTGAAAAATTACTGTCGTAATTTATAGATAATGCTTTTTTCATTTGTATTACGAGAGTACAACATCCGTTGTCTTCTAATATTTACGAAGTTTTTAAGTATGCAAGAGCATAAGTTGGGAGCGCCGCGATGTCGCCTACCAAACGCCGAACGTCGACAAAAATGCTTTAATTTATCTTATTCTCGTATTTTCAATGCAGAAACATTCGCTTTCTTTTCCTCGAATCAAATTAATTTTATTTCTAATATCGTTGAAATATACATAAAAGTAATCCAAATAAAATACTATTACAACTAATTTAAAATTTTTTTTATAACAGGTATATTTGAAAGATATACTTTAGTAACTTTAATATTTTATTTTGTTCAAAGTACGTTTATATAAATTCAGTGATGCATAAAATTACATAATATGCATTTAAATATTTAATAAATTTTACGTTCTAAATATAATTTATATGTCAAGTAATTGTTTATTTAATATATGCTAGATATAAAAATTAGATTTAAATTAATTAATATTTAAAAATTGAAAAAATTTTGAATAAATGAAAGTAATATATAATTTTTTAATGATAAAAAAAATTAAAAGATAACTAAATAAAAAAATTAATAGGCATTAGTTTTAAGATATCTAAGTTTAAAAATTAAAGTTTAAGCATCTTATTTTCAAATTTACGCTTACGAAATTAAAGTTATTAATTTAAATATTTTAATAAAATAATAACGTTAAAATATATGATAAGTATAGATCAATGTAGAATAAATAATAATAAAAATTGAGACATCGTTAAATCTATGCAAGTAAAGAAAACTTATTTAAATAAAACAAATTTTTTTTCATTTCTAGACTATACATTATTAATATTAATATTTATACGTACATAAAACTTTTAAAAGATTTTTAATTTACTATTTTTACACTTAAATTTTGTAAGAAATAAGCTATTAATTAAAATATTAAGTCATTTTTTTATACAAATTACATTTAAACATATGACATTTTTTGTACAACAGAGAGTTTAAAAAAAATAAATGCATTATAAAAATGAGATCTTTCAAATATCAATATTAAGAGGGTGTAACAATATACAACAAGATAAAAAATAAATCCGAACATCGTTTTCCCTGACAGGAAGAGGTTATAGTCCGAAATTATTGCATATAAGTCTGAATATTAAAGTATAAAAATATGACGGTGAGTGTATTGTTTCGATCATATATGCCAAGGAAATAAGAAGATTCTTTCACTTATCAATAGAAGTAAAAGAAAAAGGTATATATATGATCAAAAAGAAACAGTAAGTACAATATTGAGGAGTTGGAGGATGAGAGCAAAGAAAGAAAATAAATTGAAAAATAGATCGAGAAAAAGAAAACGTGGTAAATTAAAAAGAAAGATATAAGATAATTATAAAACTATTTATAGTTGTTCGTTGTATAATAAAAATGTTAATTTAGAATATTTTGATGAATATTATTATGAACATGAGAATTATGGAAAAGTTTTAGTCTTCAAAACGAAGACGTACATTGCGAAATTATAGTATTCGTTCAAAAAAATATATCTACATGTGCATGTGTAAATATGATAATTAAAAAATTATCTACATATTCATAATTTTTTAAAGTAAAAATATAAAAAATAAGATATTTGATTCAATATTTTATTATAATATAAAATGAAAAATAAATCAGTCTAAAATAAATTTGAAGTCATAATAAATTTTTACATAAATTAGTAAAAAACCTTCGATATTAATAACAATCGATATCTTATAAAAATATATACATAAGTAAACTAGTAAAATTATACATGAATTTTTATATCTTTATAGAGAAATATTTTTTACGATTAGATCAAATGAACTATCGTTAACAATTGGTTTAATCTGCATCACATTTCAAACTAATACGCAGCGAAGATAAATAAATATATTTAATTGTACAAATTATCTTGGATACAAAAAAGGAACCATAAAAATGAAGACGAATAATGGCTAGATAAAATAAATTAAGTTAGAGAGAAAAGAAGGAAGCAAATATATGTAGCTACGCGAGGTCACGTGTTGAGTTAAGGAAAACGAGAGAAAGAGAGGGACGCTAGGTAATATGGAAGACAGCTGAGACCGACAGGTAACGCCACCGAAAGTCGCGGCGGTCGCCGAAGAAATTACATAGTCGACTGCTTTTTTGATCCTCCTTACCACAATCGCCGAGAGAAATGAAATGTAAAATTTGGATTATTACCAGCAACCATCGGTTCTCCTTCCGTCTCGTTACATCCGAACATTCGCGCATCTTTACGAGGCGTTCGTGATGTTCGTGCAAAAATTAAGATGGACGACACGAACATCGCAAGAATGTAATTAAAAGGCCAATAAAAAGAAAATATAGTAAATACTATTGTATTTTTAATTTTTAACTGTTGAGTATTTGTTAGCTCATTCGGAAATTTACGTGTCACGGAATTTCCAGATAATTCGTGCAGTTTCTTTTCAGATCGATCGCGATCTATGAATTTTGAATAGACCGGTGCTCATCGCCAATGTAATTTAATTGCGAATATATTCATAGAAAAGTCGGAATTTTGCAATTTTCCCGCACGCGCGCATCTCGAAATTTAGTACCAGATCTCATCGTGGAACCGCGAATGACAAAACACGCCCGGGAGTTTTTGCCATCGGGGATGTCTTGATATTGCCGCGCGGATGATAAAACGTAATGCAGGGTGACGTCGAGGAAGGCAATTGAGCGAGGCGGGGGAGAACCGCTGTTACTGCAGAATGCATGACTCGAAGATGGTGGTGGCGGTGGAGATCCCCTCGCGGCCTTGTAAGAGCACACCTTGGACGACGTTGATCTTCCTTCTTGCCTTCTACCCCTTAACTTTCTCGATATTCGTAGTTTATTGCAAATGAATTCCACATCACAAGGCTTGCTAGTGGGGGACATCGTTCTCATCTTCGTCTCTCTTTAATTATATATATATATAGTATGATATGATTTTACGTTGTACACTAAGGTCGTATAGTGTTGCATGTATGCATAGTTAAAGAGCTTCTGATTTTTCTTTTTCTTTTTACTTTCTTATTTTGAAGGACCACGAAAAAAGCGAATAAAGTACATTTTTACGCTAACGTATACAAAAGAGTTGCACTTTGTCGGGTGATTCTTCATTTTTTATATCCTTTTAACAGCTTTTTTTGTGAAGTGATAAATATGTTTATGGAGTGATTATAGGACTATGTTGCGCTAGAATACAAAATAAATTCACTTGTTGGAAAATATTATAAGTGAATTCCTCGATAATTTATTATTTTAAAATATAATTGTTTCATTAAAATTTTTATTTCTATATAATCTTTTAAAAATTATTATTGGAAAATATGCTGAGTTTATTTTTAAGAATGAAATGTAAATATTTATTAGAAATTGGATTATTTTTAAATATTTAAATTCATAAATTGAGATTATTTTTCATTATTTTAATCAATCGATAACTTTATTATAATTATGAATAAATAATTTTATTTAAAATACTATTTTAATCTCTGTAGGATATAGTTCTTAACTATTCTGTAATAGTCTCACTAATATCGGTGTTCTCAAAAGATTTTATACAGATTAAATCTAACATCATAAATACAGTAATTACTCAGTATAAACTAAATTAATTATAAGAAACATACATATAATATCATAAATTATATTAAAACAATGTTTTCGTAACTTAATGAAAGTTTATTCAATGTTATGGTTTAATTTGGAATTCACGGAAAGGAATTTTTAAGCCACAAAATAGAAGATGTAATAATAAGTCTTACGTTATCATCGTATAAAAAGGAAAAGATTTAAGTATTATTACAAAAAAGTATAAAATATTTAAGACTAAAAGAACTCTACTAAAGTCAGCTACATAAAGGGTCGTTCATTTTATGCTTTTATAAATATTTTGGTTCGATAGAAGCGTTCATAAAGGGATTATATTACTGATAATTGATAACGCACGAATTACATTCTTGATGAAAAGAGGTATTGGTTTTTGAGCCGAGGTACATATTTCTTTCACCCGACGGCTGACAAAGATGAGAGAAAAATTGACTGCTTCCTGATACCTGAACGCGATTGTGGCTAAGGATAGCTTTTCAAAGAAAAACGAATCTTAGCGTAGATTTAATTCAAACGAATGAAAATACCGCAATCTCAAAGCAATTCTTTATTGAAATTATAATTATATATTTATTTATTATAAAAATACTCAAAATTTTTTAACGAATACTTTCGGTGCATAACGAAAATTTCTAAATAAATTACAATGAAATTATAAACATATATATTAAATAAAATATGAATTACAAATAATATAATTTTCACATATTTGGTGAACTCTGTTCTCCTGAATATTTAGCAATTCTAATATTTAGAAATTTATAATTTCCAAAAATTACTCTTCTTTATTTTTAAAATTATTTCATAAGTTTACTCTTTTGTTTAAGTGCATTCGAATAGTTGTATATCAAAATCAAAAGCACGGATCAGTAAGGCAGTGAGAACGAGTTCAAGTAAACCCAAAACCGTGAAAATGCCGTGCATAAAAATTCGAGCGGATCGAAGATTCGAGCAATACCGACCTTGATAGTTCTGCCAGAAGGCGGTGGCCTGACTTCCGATGAGATCGAGACCGCTGTATCCCCAACCGGGCTTCTCGGGCGTCGGTGGCTGCTGTTGCTGGGAAGAGGACCGCGCACTCGGTTGCGAGGAGTCCCTGTACTGTTGGGCCTGAGCCACTTGTTGCTGTTGCTTTTGTTGCTGCTGCTGTTGCTGCTGCTGCTGTTGCTGCTGTTGCTGTTGCTGCTGGTGCGTCGACGACTGGGAGTTAGAGGACTGAGTACCCTGGGGTGGTTGGGGCCCGGCCTGGGACGAGTGCGCCGGTGAGTCCTCGGGCGGCTCGACGCTGGTCCGCGACGCCTCCACGCTCACGCTCTCTGCGACAAAAAGAATTTCACGCTCTTTGGTGGATGCAAAATGGCACCGAAAGCGAGCCCGAAAGCGAGCCGGTCGATGCCTGCAATGGTGTGTGATTATTATTATGCGCGCCGCTATGCGATCATGCCTAAATTATGTTTCTGCGCGACCATCTGTGGAAGAACGCGATTGCACTACCGTCTGCTCGGAGTACCTTCTTCTCTGGGAATGTGCAATTACCTCTAGTTGGATGTAGTTACAACAATCGCTCACGCACTTATTTAGCGATATATTTTCGTCTACAACTGAACAGGTGCGATATGTTGGAAAAGAATTACAGAGAAATCGGTTTTCATTTTTAAAAAAATTTAACTAACCATTTATAAATATACTTCTTTTTAATTGTTACACCGTTCCCACTCAATTATGTAAATTTTTAATGCGTTTTAGCATTTATAAGGTAAAATAATATTATATTCCTAAATTTAAAATAGAACCTTGTACACGTTTATAAAATCATTTTCTTTTTCAAATATACAACTTTACTGCATTTTTACTGCACAAAAAATGAGTTTGTTTATCCTGTCGGAAAGATAAGAATACATTTTTAATTATTTAGTAATTAACTATGACTGTGAAGAAAATAATATCGTAAAACAAGATAAGCATAATTTATTTCCTTCATGTATTTAAAAATTATATAATTAAAATTACTTATGCTAAATAAATTTATTATATCTTTCACTTTGCATCACTTATTTCTTAAAGCTTTGGATAAAAACAATAAATATCGATACTTTAATCAATTAATAAATATAAATTTAATTTTGTTGTAATTAAAAAAAGTAATTATTAAATAAAATATTATTCATTTCAGAAAAAATATATTTGAAATAATCGCAGTATTTTAATCATTTGGATTATAATATTTTTATTTTTTATGCTGACACAAAAGTTGGATTTATTAATTTAAAAATGGTTTGAAGAAAGTCTAATCTACACTAATTTTATTAAATTTCAACATATTAATTATACAGATAGTTATTTAAGTCTGTCATATCTATTTATTTGTCTTTTTTATTTGAAAGTTTCGGATACATTTTGATATAGACAGTTATTACTTCAATCAAGCATACGTATAATTTGAACTTTGTTTAAGCATAATACTTTATTTAACTATGACAATGTTATATTTACAAAATGTTTATACATGCAAATGTGCAATGTATATATGGAAATAATTATTTGTTTATGATTTGTTTCAAAAACTCTATGAATTCGTTTAATTATTTACAGTTGAGTCTCTTGTCAACTACAGAAGCATTTTGTAAATTTTAATGTTTATAATAACGTATCTTGAAACTGTGAAGGCTGGTGCTCTCTTCGCTGTTTAAGCTTGGTCTTATAAGTAACAGCCTCACTCGCTGACGTTTACAACGGAGATTCGAATCAAGACTACAGTAATTATAGGTTGCACGAAGTAATATTTTTAAAATTCAAACGATAACCGTTATGTTTTTGCCCCAACGTGACAAACTATTTCTTTTATCATAAAATAAAAGTATATTTTTACGTTACTTTTAAAATTAATCTCATTTGCATAAACTTATTTCCATTTTTATAAATAAAAAGGCAAAAATAGCTTAGTGCTATAAACTTATACTATAAATTTATAACTGTGTCCAATACTTTAATTCAATAATCAATAAAATACTTTTCTATAAGGAAAGTAAAATAAACAATAAAAATTAATAAACGAATAAGAAATTAAAAAATTTATAAGTATTTAATTCAATTATATAATGATAGTATTCAAAAAATTATTCCTGTATATTCAGATATAGATAATTTTGTTATTATTTAATTACAAATTACAGATTGAATTAATTTATTGAACTAATACAAAAAGTCCTTTTTTTTAAATACCTATACAAATTTTTATATAATACTTAAATATTTTCCGAGTAAACGTTAATTATTAATAAATTAAACGTTAATTATTAAAAATATATTTTAAATACATAATTAATCTTAGCATGTACGTAATATATTAAAAAATATGATTTTCAACTTCATTTTTTTTATCGATCTACGGTAGATATTTAAAAAGTAAAATTGTATACATCGCGAAGAATAGCAAATATAACTACTTATATTGAAAAGCTTACGATGATTGATTGTAAATGCTGCCACTTTTTCTGCCATTAAGCAAACTTTAAAAATCGTGAATTAATAACATCGATAAAGGAGGGCGGTAGGTTTAAAGTACAAGAGTATATAAATCCCCTGAATTATGTCAACGTAAAGATAGCCCTTCTCCCTCTAGATCTTCGAAAAGAGCAAGCAAGAAGAACAAAGTTAATAAGCAGATAAGTTTAAGGCGTTTTCGGGGCCCAGTGTATATTTGGCGACTCTCTCTATCTCTTCCCTCCCCTATCCCTCATTTCTATCCCACTCAGTCTCTCATTCTCGCTTCAGAGGTTTGTCGGCGCTCACCGTTCCCCGCGTTTGATTTAAAATTAATATCGCGACTCTCTGGGGCTGACAGGGTTAATCAGCGCGGCAGCGAAAACGCCAGAGCGCGAGAGCTCACGAAATGTTATATCGGAATAAGAGATTTCACTTAAAGGGTTTCGTGTTTGAGTTTTGGTAGTGACAGGAGGAAGTAAGTGAGAGAGAAGGAGAGAGAGGGAGAAAGAGAGATGACTGACGAGAGATCTCGAGCGAAGTTAAGAAGGCGGAGGGCTGGCAAAACGAGGCGCGAACGAGAACCGGCATGGCCCCGAATTATTATTACATACCGGAGTAAAATAGTCCGTATGCATGTACGTACACGCAAAAGAAGCAGAGTAGAAAGAGAATTAGTAAATAGATATAGAGATAAGGTGAAAAATATTGGATAACTTAAAGAGATGAAGAATGCATAAGCATCTTGAGAGCGACGATTCTAACTGACTTTCAATCCTGTTTTGCTCTCAGCGCATTCAAATTCATTTTCTAGTAACTCTCATCAAGATTTACAACTTTTAGTTCATCGTGAAAGTTTCCTTCAGATTTAACTGTATTATTTAATATTTTGATGGAAGTAAAGAGCTTCAAAGTAAAATGTAAATGTAAATTGGTATTTAAAATTTATGAAGATCATACGTGTATTGCACGTGGCTACTGTAATTAACTATTGGAAGGATATTATATTCGAAACTAATACCGAAATCAAAATATATTTTTGACTTTTTTTTATTCAGAAAGTAATGAGAAGAACGAAAATATAATTTTAAATACACGTAAAATAAATATTTTTAATATAAATTAAAACACATTTTTCACGGTACAAAAATATATTTAAATAAAAAATGTTTATATCTTATTGAAAAAACTAAATATGCACGAATAGTTATTTTATACTACGTTTTCCTAGTAATTATACTATTTAAAATTTTTTCTAATATAAATTTAGAGTTTTAAAGCATTATATTATTTCAAAGCTTTTATAAAAATAAAAATTGAAACTTGGTTTATTGAGATTTACAAAATATCGTTATTTTAATCAACTATTAAGACCTCGTATCATTTGTATAATATTTATTAACACTTTTTTATTGATGCAGCTTGATATATTTAAATTATAAGTACAAAATAGTGTACATATATTTAGTTTAAATTTTTTGCAGATTAAAAACTGAAAATATTTTCCTTTTCGACTTTGGATTTTTTTATATACGATTCTTTCGAAATATAAAATATTTTGATTAATGATTAAAATTTTTGCATTTGTACTTCCTTAAAATATAAATATATTTCATGTCACTTATTTATAAATTATTATTAAAATAAAATATTAAAATATGTATTATAAAAAAATTAAATTAAATACTGTAATATCCAATTCAAGCTAATATCTACTTCCAATCCATGAACTTGAGCTTCAATTGTTTTTTCCTAATAAATATATGTTAATTATATTATTTAAGTCTTTTAAATAAATGTAATGTATACTATTAAGTTAATAAACAAAATATTAATATTAATTGTAATAATTAATACGAATAACATGATTTTAAATTAATTTACCAATAAACTATAATATTATAATGTAATAAATTTCAAAGCTTCTTATTAAAAATAATTTTGTAATATATTAACGAAATTTTTAATTAAATAAAATATTTAACAAAAACCTAAACTTCTATTGTTTAAAATTTATTATTGAATATTAAACTAAAGAAATGAATCATTTTTTGAAATTATTTTGCGAAAAATAAAGATTAATTAAATTATTAAAATTATTTGAATATAAAATACTTAGTTTTATAAAATAAGTATAGATTTGATAATGTAAAACCTAGTTACCTGTAATTGCTCTCACTTGTTCTGGCGAAGCTCCCGTAGCTTTAAGAGCATCCTCTAGTTGCGTGCGTCGTTTGATCTCAAGATCTAGTTGATCTTGTATTTGTTTTCTTGCTCGTCGCTCTTTTTTCAAACGTTTCTGGCATATAACTGTAATCATAAAATGTTTGTCTTTATTATTCTAAAATTAAATCATGAAGGTATGCTTTTATTTTACATAAATTTGCTTTAAAATAATTTTATTATTATTACTGTTATTATTATCATTATCATTATTATTATTTATATGGCTCAGTAATTAAAATATATAAAAAAATTATTTTTATTGCTTTATTGATGCATTAAAACATATATAAATAAATCAATGATTTTTTATTCATTGGAACACAAAGCAAAATATTGTGGTTTCACTGGAATTTAAGTAATCTAAAAAATGCGATTGTAAGAGTCATTTATAAACAATATTTGTAAATAAAACGACTTATTAATTAAGGTCAAATATGCACAATATGAATATATTAATGAATCCATCCCATCGTTTAAAATAATCATTGCAATTTCAAATAGCACCGATAAAGTTCGAAGGTCAGTTATCAATCTTGGCAATGTTTCGTCTTAATATTTTTATCTGTGGTTATGATTTCACACCTGTATATGAGGCGCGTGCCGCAAGACACAATTGGGAGAAAGAGCCACAGACTAAAGAAGAAACCGGTCGTGGTCGATCTCGTTAAACTGTGAATCCCCAGTAGGTGGTGAAACCCCCGATGAGTCTCCCCTGCAAGGAATAATCGCGTCCTTTTCTCTTTGGACCACGTCGTATCATCTTACCGCGGGGGGTTTCGCACTACCGAACCATCTATTGGTGGACCCCCGAAGAGACGCTGACAACGGTCCAATTCTCCTTTCGGTCATCGCATTGGCTACCGTTTAAACTTCTCGCGAACTGCACATCTACACGCATCGAATCGTTACACGTATACTTAACAAAGCTTTCGGTTGATCGATTGACTTGCCAATCACCTGCCGAACGATTTTCTCTCCCTCTCATTGATCGATCATATAACCGGAATATATGATGTTATTGAACGTCCTTCTGAGAATGTTAGCCTTTTATTCAGTGACGTCGTCCTGTTCGTCTTACAAATCTTGAAAATTAATCGAATTTCAAGTACAGGTGCAAAAATAACTCAAAACGTGTAATAATTACATATTAAGATTATCCGTTTCGGAGAAATTTATAATATTTTAAATGTGCAAAAAATTTTTTTAAATTTAAGTTCTTCAACATAAGTTTACGCAATTACTGTATTTAAAAATATAATTTAAATAGTAATATATATATATATATATATATAATTTTTTTATTTTAATTGTTAGTAGAGCATAAAGTTATGAAGCAACATTTTCATTTGGATGTACTAAGAAGTTTTATGGGACAAACAGAATTAGTATTTGGAACAGAATTTGAATATTACAAGATTTAAATCATTAGATTAAATTCATGTATACATTAAGCTATTTATAGCATACAAAAACATTCGTAGTCGCAAGAATTTTTAAATTATTTTTAAATTTATTCTTTCTACCTGTATAAATCTTTCAAGGCATTTTATATATAAGAATACAAAAAAATCTGCATTTTAAATAATGTAAGATCAAAAACTTATTCAATTAGAAATATATGAAAAACTAGAAATGAATATTTACATTCACCTTTTTTTATATACATAAATCGGTTCGTACAAATTGTTTTTAAACTGTTTTTCTTCAAGACAAATTTCAAAAACTTAAACTTAATGATATTTTAAATTAGTTTAATTTATAAGAAAATATAAAATTATAGTAAAAATGGCGTAGTAAAAATATATTACTCATTCTATGTTTACAAAGGCAAGATAAATCGATACTTCAGATTAATCAGTGACCTCGTTTGCCACTCTTGTGTCATCCGAATATACAGAGTAATTCTTATAGTCTTCTTATAAAGTAAAGTAAAAGACACCCATCAACATCAACCACAACTTCAGATGAGAAAAAGTTTCCAATACTTTGTGTTTTCTATCGATAGCGGTAAACGATTCGACACATCGCTAACGACCTATCCTGTAAAGGATTCGCTCGATACAACAAAAGGCGATAAAGAAAGAAATAAGAAAGACACTGAATCGAAAACTTGTCTTGGATATACGGCTAATTCAAACCATCTTATCTCCCTACTGTTATATCGATTCCGCTCATGGATACGAAGCAGCACCATGGAATGTCCGTAGATCTTCACTTTTCTCGAGTATTAGCGCAGTACCGATATTCTGCTTCGGTGCTACAACAATGCAGTCAGATACGGGGGCGAAACATGCTCAAGTCACTCGTCACATTGTTCAGAAATCAGTCTCGCTTCGAAAACATGCTGCTTCTTCCTCTAACTTATTCTTTATATCTTCTTCTTTTGCCATGCTTCCTCTTTTATGTATCCGTGTCTCATTGGTTCCACATTCAAATTTTATGAAAATACGAAAACACAATTTCGACAAAATTCCATAAATGTAGTATACCGAATAAATGTAGAATTTGATAAATTATTAATTTATTATAATTATTACAATCATGATAATTTGAAGTTTAATTCAAAATTCTCGAATAATAATCGATCGATTATTTTTAAATACTCTTATCACGAAATAATATCGATCAATAATTGGCTATATATTTGAATTTTCTTTATTCGGAAAAAAATTGTATTAAATATAATAACATATTTACAAAAAGTAAATTTTGAAAAAAAAATGATATTTCAATCATAATGATTTAATTACACTTGTAATTAGTTTCTATTTTGATGATACGTAAACGTTAATTTATATAAGATATCGCAATAATACATTGTGAATGAATTATAATTTCATATAAAGTGAACTATACTTAAGTTAAATGCTAAATTGAGGTAAAGCAAAATAATTCTGTTAGCGCTGGCTCAAAGTTTATGGTACCGGTAACAAACAGGTTCGAAAATTACGAATAAACTTCAACATTAAAAATATGCTAATTATTAAATTCTAAACAGCGTTGTTACCAATTAAAATCGTATATACACCGATTAAATCGTAAAAGATAACAAGTTCAATTTTAGTTACACTGTTTACAACTTAATAATTCTTCTTCAATTTATCAGTTACGAACACGGACGTACGAATAACTACACAATTTATTTAAAATTAGCAGGAAAATCTTATTTAAAGCGACCGCATCCTTGCGTACTTGAATAATTGTTCAAAGCAATTACTCCAAGAAGAATAATACGCGGGTTCCAGTAACAATTAATGTTACTCAATCGATCTCATTTCAATATTACAGCGGCAATCGTCAGCAGCGCAGTGATGGACGTATCTGCGTTTCGCGTTCGACCTCCTTTCCGTCCTCCCGGAGCTCGGCGTCTTGTCTTCGCTCTCTTACACGTACGTCGATCGGTATCGATTCGATTGGCTGCCTCCGGCGGCTCCTTTGGCGGGTACTCGCCTTCTGCTCTTTTAATTATTTTCCATCATTGTGAGCCGCCATTGTGCGCTCGCTCCCTCTCGCGAATGCTGCACAAAGTCAGCGCATACATCTCGGCTACTGTGACTCGCCTTACCTCGTTTCGACATGGCTCTTCTACTTTTCACCGAGTCCTCTTTTTCAATCTTCCTATTTTAGATGAGTCTTACTTTTTATAAATATATTCTTTCATCGCAACGGCTACTTTCATTACCGAAATATCTTTATTGTTTAAAAAAAAATAATTTCAAATTTACTTAATATTTTAACATAACGATATTCATCTTTGTAATCTTCATTTTATATTTATTCAAAACATATTAAGATACTGCAATGTAGGGATTTTTCTTTTATAAATTACGATATTTTAGAAATAAAAATGTTGCTCATCCGTCGATTATTCATCGATAAATGGCAAATATATTTCCAAACACTATTAAAATCGTTGAAAGTAAATTTAATTCCTTTCTTATATTTAAAAATATATAAAATTTGAATTTTTATCTTTTCTTATATTAATTTTAATAATCGTGAAATGTACAAAGTAAAGTAATTTAATTAACGTGTTCTCAGGTATAGGTAATATACCGTTCAAATTTATTATTTTACGAGCTGATAAAATTCTTCATCAGCATTCTCAGATTTAGATTTTTGATAAAACTAATAAATTGAGATTTTTAATCTTTGAATTGTATAAATGTGGTCTGTTCGAGAAGGTTTGGCAACTACTGCATCCAAAAATATTAATTATTTATTTTTATATCTATAGTTATCTATTCTACTTGTAATATAATTATAAATAGACGATCATTTAACAAATTATTGCTGATTTTATAAAAAATTGATAAAATTAACGACGAGCAAATGCTTCCTTTAGTCAATACGATATGAATTTCGGACTATCTTGCGCTTACGTGCACAAGTAGAGAAAATCCCTTGGTAATGGAAGCTAACCTCGGGGATGTTTCCAAGCATTTCTACAGTCGGTGCTTTTTCCACGTACATCCTCGCACTCGGCTCTGCGCGTAAAATAAGAAAATTAGTGTCTTCCATGTTACGTGTGTCTGCTATACGAGTAGAATTTTCTGCCGCTTGTTGCTGCAGCCAATGCACCAGCCGGTTCTCACACTGCCGGTTTTTGCCGTCTCTCTTACCTTCTCTCTTTCCATATTTTTCTTCAGTCCTTTATAATATATACAGAGAGAGGAAGAAAAAGAGAGAGGGTGAGAGAGAGAGAGAGAGAGAGAGAGAGATGAGAGAAATTCAGAGTGAAAGAGCGAAGGTAAAAAAATGAGATGAAGAGAGGGAGAGAGGGAGAGAGGGAGAAAGCGCGAGGAAAAAATGATTATAAATTGCGTGACGCGAGAGAGACGCTGCTACAGTAGCGGCATTCACGTACGTCCAGAGATTACCTCTCCTGACAAGAGAGTAGTGAGTCGGTAGCGAGGTAGCGTAGGTGCTGCACGTCGCCCAAGGCGCGTGTACCTATAAGCATTGGGGATTACGTGGACGACGACTCGGTGTATGCGTCTCGACTCCCTTCTTATTCTCAAGCGCCAAGACGGTTTGCTTCACGTGTGAGCATTATAATGAACTGCATCTTCTATCACCGTCTCTTCTTTCCTCCTGAGTCCTCTATCTATTACTTTGCATCAGAAATTAATGTAGCCCGTACCTTGCGCTTTCTTAATGTATTTAGACTATGCTATATTGGGTATCTTTCATTTTTCATCAAAGTTATACTTATTTCATTTTTATATATTTTATCTTCCAAAACATTTACAAATTTACCAAAACATTGCAAAATTTTATTTTAGTAATATTTATTAACGTATCGATAATACGAAAATTTTATTTGTTCTATTAAAAATCGTTACCTACTTAACTTTCAAAAATGAAATAGAATCCGGTGAAAAAATAAAACTTGTTTCGTTAAAAATAATATTATATACCAACATTTGCAAGAAAGGATTGCACGATAAATTTTTTTATTAATACAAAATTTATTCAATTTAAATGAAATATTATTGCTTTATAAATATATAACATATTTTTCAAATTTTCAGAATTTCATTCTATAATTATCATTTTTTTATATATTAGTCCAACAACATTTAAAAAATGAATATCATATTTACCAATTTTCTTATCTGAAAAGTATTTTAAGAACTAAAAACTCATTTAACGTATATAATCCCTTCGTATATATTTTGATGTAATATTACCTATGGATATGATATTACAATTATACAATAAGATTGATAAAATGTATATTAATGATTAAATTGACGACAATCATTCATGAAAATTGAATCTAACTCTTTAATATTTATATATCAAATAAGACAGCTTACTAAAACATGAATATAAATATGTGTATATATAAAATATAAATATAAAATATAAATAATAAGAACGAAAATTTTTTAATATTCGTAAACTAATGCTTTTGATATATAAGGTAGCTTTCATTTTACGATATAACAGTGTAATACGTTTGTTTCGAAATGCTAGAAAATTGTGTATCTTTAAAATTTTTTAATTGAATACACGTATAATGAAGACGATCGAGTGACTGATTATAGTTATCGAGGCAAATTATACGTTTTCTAAAAATATAATTTCAATTTAATTTAGCGAATTGAACCTGCTTATCATGGAAAATAAAGTTGGATTCTTCAGCAGACGGTGTCAAACCTGATAAAAATATCTTTTAATTTCCAAATGATCGGTTTCCAACACCGTCGCTTTAATATACAGCCTACGTAGCGAGTTCCGCGCAATCCGATGACTCACGTAAATCTTACCGTAAGAAAAGCAAAAAAAGAGCTTAGTATGCGAATCAAAATTGTGCCTGTTGTTTTGATCTTTTCGTCGGGATAATTAACCAATCAGTCCATGGCGACCAGGAAATCTTAAACGCATGCGTCAACAAGGAGTATGACGCAGTGAGAAGTACGGTTCGGCGGTGTGATTGATTCCGAGCAGACAAGGCGCAGACAATCCTTCGGCGGTTATGCCCCCACCGTTCCAACCCAGCCCATACGATACCTCTTTCTCGCTCTCTTTTATTAGCCAACTGTACCATAACCAAATATCTGCGTTACCTCCTTTATCAACCCGTTAATAATCTCTTTCTCTCTCATTATTATCGATATAGCGAATTAAGCAGTTCCTTCCGTTTTTAGAAATCATTTTTTTTTTCATTTCTTCATTTAAATATCAAATCCGCTCGATGAAACTACAGAGAAAAATATTTCAGCAAATTTCTTATATTTTTCGATCGTCGTTGATGTTACTTCCCTCATCGAAGCCCGTTGTAACGGTTATCCACGCGCTGCATATTATGTCAAAGTTTCGATGATTGATTCGTCATCGTTAAATACGTTACGTAAGCAGATCAAAATCTTGAAATGACGCACAGATTAGTTACGGTACGTTGTTGATAGCAAAAATGAGCGGGTAATCGTTATCACTCGCGATTCCATCGATCAACCCAAGCAACAATTTTATTCGAACGCAAGACAATTCTAAGGAGAAAAGAGCACGCGCACTAATAATAAACGAATAAAAAGGAGGTGAATAAAAAGGAAATGATTTTGGATGAGTCGAGGATAAAGTAAAAAAAGGAGTGCGCGATGCGTCGGGTATCGAAGGAGAGCAAGAAAAGCCGAGAGAGCGGGTGGAGCAAGAAGGACACAAGGTGCGCGAGTAGTAGTGATAATCTCGCGGTGAAAGAGAGAATGAGAAGGAGGGAGCGGAGGGAGGGGTGGCGACACGAAGGGGGCCCCGCGAGCGCAACATTATGATGCAAAGATGGCGCGGCGGCGGCACCCTAGAATTAGCCGGGGAACTCGCCATTGGCCGCCACTACTCCGACAAACCACTCCTTCGCTTCGGCGGTATTATAACAACCGACTGCATACGTTGCATACTAAAGGATACACGCGAGAGCCAGCCGGCTAAGAATTGCCCGGTGCCTCAACCTCTACCTCCACCTCCTCCCGGTCTCCCTGTCTCCCTGTCTCCCTCTCTCCCTCTCTCCCTCTCTCCCTCTCTCGTTCCCTCTTGCTACCACTCTGTCCATCCGCGACTCGAGTCACGGTTTCCTTCGACGGCTGACGAATGCGTACGCTGTACTTGTGTACGGCCAGTCGATCCCTATGAACTACTGTGCCATGCATCCACAACTGAAATCCATCCCAAAATCCCTTGCGTAGGGTTTACGGGATGGAAGCTTCCAGTAAACCTTTTCCTATTTATTATTTCCTCGGTACATACTATTTTTCCATTTCTTTCTTTAATTAGAAACACATTAGATATCTCATTGATAATTTATCGTGATTTTTCACCGCGATGTTTATTTTCGCGGGAACCGTAATTTTTAAAATTTAAAGTTTTCTTCTCGTAATAATTTATCGAAATATCATTAAAAATAGAAAATTGTATGTAGTTGTAAAATTAGAAATATTAATTATACTTTACCATGCAGATATATAAATCATCGATAACTTTGTTTTACGTAACGCTAAGCAGTATCTTGATGACTCGCCTAAATTGTTCAGGGACTTCTTATATATGCTTTTTTAGTTGGCTAGTCATCGAATGTCATTGAAGAAATTTACTCTGACTAAAGTCTCATTTGATAAACGTCAAAGCAACGCAATCAACTGATATTTCATATATAAATCTAAATTGAATACTAATATTTTTTAATAATTCCTTATTTTATTTTAATAAATGCAAATGTAACATGAAAACTTAGTTTGATTAACAATAATAAATTCATATTTTACATCTTTATACTGCGTAATTTATTTTTCATCGAATAATTATTTTGTATGATACGATAAATTCCATGGATGACTATACTATTTCAATAAAATACATTTTTTCTTTAAGATAAACTCTTTACTTTAACTGCAAGAAAAAGCAATCGATTCAACAAATTTTATTAAACTTTATTATACCTATCTTTCTTGTACTTAAATAACTTCATTCACTTATAAAATATCAACTATATTTTATCATCTATAAAAAAGATTTTATTTTTTTAGAGCTCAAATATTTTTTTAAATGTAAAATATTCTAGTTCTGTATCGTTTTAATATAATTATATTTAATTCAATAATTACATCTTAATTATTATGCAATAAAATATTAACTACAACATTTAATAAAAAATATTAATCTTGGATATAAGTAGTTTTCTACGTTACTCTTACAATATTGCTAATTGTATTTAAATTCCTATTTTGTAAAATTTTTTATTTGTCTTAAGACAATTTAAATTCATTCTGGTTAAATTTTATTTGCGAGTAATAAAATTAGCTATTCTTAGAATAAAAAATATATCTATAATTTAAATATGTGTGATGAGAAATCAATAGAAATAATAAACCAAACAGTTACGATCCTATTTATAAAGTGGGCCTATTTATAAAGGTAATCATATGATGAACGAAACTTATTTGGTTGAATCAAAAAGAGGAAAGTTTTAAATTCTTGAATCCTTACAGTTTGCCATGCGTTGCAAATGCAATAATCGTCCACATATTTTTTACGCAAGTTCGCCTTGAATGTAACTGGCTTGTAACTTCTCCGCGAGCAAAACAGTCGACTCGATCATCGTCGAGACTATAGTCGAGTTATTATAGCAGCGGCTCTCATTCTTCTTCACGACTCTTTACTTTGCTTATTTCCATATCCTCACTTATATATTTTTTTTATTTTTCAATTCTTAAATTGAACCGATCATGTTTAAATATAACGTATTACTTTCTAATATTAATGGGATATAATTGCTAATATTATATTTAAATAAATATTAATAAAAAATGGTTACGTCAATCTTAAATATTTGTAAAATAACTAAATCTTATAATCTGTAAAATATTCGTAGTTTATTTGAAAAATAAAAAGTCATTTCAATCTATAAAATAAAATATTAAGTAATTTTATTGATAATTAATAACTAAAATAATCTGTATTTCATAAAAATATATTAATTTGTTAATCGACTGAAATAAATAAATCATGTTTTAAGGATAAGAATATAATTTATTCTCATTTATTTTGAGATTAGTCATTTGATATTGATTGTATAAACAATATTATATGCTCTATATTAATTGAGAAATTTCTTAATTTATAAAGACTACCAGTATTTATTACTTTAAATTGAATTTTTAGAAAAACTACTTTAATTAAAACTTTTATTTCGTAAGAAATAAAAAAATTTATTATACTTCAATTTTTAATCGAGTATGTTATCTACTGTTTAATGCAATCCATGTTTCATGTATGTAATAAACCTCTGACGATCATTGGCATCACATCGAACTCACTCATACCACAGTAACGACGTTTTTAATGAAGCAAAGTAATTTCTTTAACATTAAAGATATGTGAAAGTAATATTATTATCAATGTAATGTTTTATACTTTAAATAAATAATTTTTATTTATTTATAAAAAATAAATAATTACTTATCCTATATTATCTAGAAATAATTCTAAAATTAATTGCAAAAAATTAATTTAGCTCTAAACAAATCTTTGACGTGAAGCGATATCTGCTTTTGTTTTTATTTCGTACTAAATACTATAAAAGTAAATTCAAATTATTATATAGTGTATTATTCGAAAAATTTTATTTTGAACAATAAGAATTGTTTATTTTAGTAAATAGTTTAATTGTAATAAGTATTTGGAGTTAGAAATATTTATAAATACTAACATGCATAAAATAAAAATTTTTTTACATAATTTTTTTGATGCATGGAATATGTATTAAAAATTTAACTTAAAAATAAAAAGAATCTAAATTTATAGAGTTTGGACAAATCTTAGTGTATTCATAGAATTTCAAGTTTAATGCAGCTTAAAGTGTTAGAGAAAGAATTTAAAATAAAAAGTCAAAAAGATCGCATGTATTAAATAAAACAAGAATAGCCAAAGAAAAAAAGAAAATTGAAACGATAATGGCGAAAGGAGTAGACCATTAGATAATGTAAGCACTGTCACGGTGCAGAAAAACCTCACCGATATCTTACCGTACTCATATCGATAATATTAAATTGCATTAACTATCGCCATGTATTCGATCAGAAAATCGGAACCTTTATCAAGAAGCAACAACGTAAACTACCAACCGCTTACATTTATTATCTCTTTTTTCAGTCATAACATTCTGAATATAACACTTTACTTATATTAGAAAAAAAGTTTTAGTTACTCAGATGTATCGGTATTATATACTTCAATGTGAGATAATTTACATTTATTTAATACAGAATTTTAAAAGAATAGAAAGAAAAGGTGTTCTGCATCATTTAACATCATAAATAACTACTTTTCGATTTTACTTGAATCATGCGAATAATTAAAGCCGTTCACTTCTCTGTTAAAGTTTGCTTGAAATGCTTTATTAAAAATATATTGAATATTTTATAATCATGGTAAATAAAGAATAATATTTTTTTTAATTCCTAAATGATCTACAGCGGTTTTGATTTCATTTGGTGAAAAAAAGAATAGTAAAAAATTTGATTAGAATTAAGCTTTAGTTTGAAGAAAGATACAAGTAAAAATGGAAAAGGAGACAGAGATAAACGTAGGTAGAATGGTGAAATCGGGTTGTGAAGAGAGCGAGAGAGAGAGCGAGAGAGAGCGAGAGAGGTCGAGCAAAATCTGTGTATACCCCATCGGGGGACTCGGGCAATATGATTTACATTTTGAGGTTATATTGACCATTCGCCGCACCTGCAGCAACTCCAACGCCTCCGGGCGTGATGCTAAGGATGACCGGGTTCGCCTCTGCACGAAAACTAATAACGTCTCCCTCTTGCTCCGTGTCGTGCGCGCCTTCGGCTCGTTGTCATTTTCTTCGACTTCGTTATTCGAGCGTTCGCGTGTCTATCCAATCGGTATCCGTACGGGGATTCTCTGGAATCTTGGAAAGATTCGAGCAAAGGCTCACGAGCGATTTGCATTTGCCTGAGTATAATATTTGCACCTCGTGCGCGTGCACGCCTTCGCGTGTATTTTAAAGCGAGAGGGAGGGATGTTATAGGACGTATAATTTTACCGTCGCATAAGTGCGAGGTTTTAGTGTACGTTCCTGAGATTCGCGCATAATCTATGGGGGAAACGAAAACATTTAGGCCAATGAGAGTAATTAGCCTTTAGTTTTACTGTCTTTGGTCCGGTTTTATGGCGTGGCTCGCTAACTGTATAGCTTTTGAAAGAGACGTATTGGATAGGAGAAATTTTTATTTTATTACTGTCTAACTGTTATGATTAAAGGTTTAATAACCGCGGATAAATATAGCTGACAGGACCTTCGGACATTTATAACTATTAGAGAGACCAATTTTCGGCTCTGATAATATACGTATTTTCAAAAATGAAATAAAATAATTACGAATATGTCTAACTTGTAGTGTAACACCAATATTTATGCAAAGCATTTACTTGCTTCAAGCGCAAATATTTTCTCGAGATTCAATATTAAACGTTTAAATTACCTTTCCAGATAAAACATTCAATTTTATCACTTTTATATATAAAGTTTATATAGTTTATTTATTAACAATGATTCATATATGCGTAACATCGAGTAAAACCGATAAATTTTTTAATATTGATCTAACAAAGTAAATACGATTCTTTCGAAAAAAAAATGACTTGGAAACTGGTTAAAATTTTTATTCGTTCGATCCAGAAATTGCTGATCAAATTCCAAGTGACGAGTAACTTTTACAAATAACTATAAAACTCATCAAATTTTTTCAAAATTTCTAGTACGACGACGTGTTATTTATTTGAAAAAATAAAAAGTATTTTTTTAAGCGTATTTTTAGTCAAAAGGCTTTTTTTAAAATGTATAGTAACTTCCGTATGCTTCGGTAGATTAGCCTCGCTATTTGGAGAAATAGAATCAACGTAAACTAATGAATAACGTTTGTCATTCAAACATTATGATCCAAAATATCTTTTGTCATCACTTTATCCTTACCCTAATCCCACCGTTTACGCATTCTAAACATATAACAAATAAAGCGTTGCGCGATGTTAAGCGTGGCGAGTCGTTTTGAACGGACCGCTGGAACATTTATAAACGAACGGATAATGACCGAGGATGATAATAGAGGGATCTAAGAATTTGGAATGTTAAACGTACATCTATACGCTGAGAGCTTTATAAGTATATTCAGATCCTTTGACAGTTGCGGTTTATTGTAAATTTGGAAACTTTAACAAAAGAATCGCGAGAGTTCGAACGTTCTCCGACTGGTGCGTACAATTCTGGATACGTAATTGCTCATTTGCGATACGCTAGAAGTTAGTCGAAAGCACGCGTGCATTATACGAAACATTAGTTGTAGGAAGGAAACGGAAAGCTAGGATCCTCGAGTGTGGAGGTACTTGTGCACGCACACGCGTACAGATAGCGAGGAACGCTCGATCGCACGGGCTGACAGCATCTGTGTACTACGGTACGTTGGAGTCCCGCGATACGTATATCCATACAAAGCCGTCTGCTGAATAATATTACACTTAACTCTCTCGCATCCACTCCGATGATTATAGTTGCAAGAACGTCGATAGTAGTTAGAGCGTATATCCTGTGCGAATGCTAATTCCTCGGGGCGTTCGCCGCCTCGGCTTCGGCCCGGGCACCCGCAAAAGGCTCGGGAGATCGGAGAGACTTAGTTTGAGAGAAAGAGAGAGAGAGAGAGAGAGAGAGAGAGAGAGCGAAAGAGAGAGAAAGAGAGTAAATGGTTTGGAATATCGACTTCTTTTTTTTTAATCCCTTTTATTTTCAGCCGATTAAGGGATTAAAGCATTTGGAGGATTTGCCTTTGGCCCGAGACTATCCCGGAATATGTGGTTTCATCAGCTGTCCGAGTTTTTTGCCCATGAGAGGGAGGACGGCTTTTTTACTTTATTTATCTACATTCGCGTATCCTATGCGAATCACCGTATCTTCGCAGTAGGCGTCTTCGTGTTTTCTTCTCTGAGTTTTAGTCCACCCAACGTCATCTATGATTTCAATATGGATGTTTTTATTATATCGAATTATGTTAATTATACGATCGATTGTTCTTGTATTACTTTCAAAATATTTTCGTTACCGTTTTCTATATAATGCGAATATTACCTTAATTCAATTCGATTCTAAACTTTTCGAATTTTTTCAATATACTTTTTCTTTAAGAATGACTTTAAATGACGTTTAAATGTTCAAAGCTCTTATCCCTATTTTTTAATAGATTTTTTATATTCGATAATTATGAACAAATTCATATAGTTAATTATTTATACATAAAATTAATTTATTAGAAATCTATTCCAAATGGTTTTTGTTGTTTATTTTTCTTTTTATTCACTGGACACAAACAGCTTGGAAGAAATGGGAAAATGCGTTATTCGACTATATCAAATATCAATTTATCATGGTGATGATTTTCCAGAACAGCCATCTACGTTCCCTCGAAACAGGGAAAAGTGAAAACGGTATGGAAATGGAAATCGAAATCCACTTTGCAAGTGGAAACATCTCGGGAGGGTCAGCCGCGAGTTATCCGCAACCCTCGTTTTTTCGTGCAGACGACGAGATTATCCTTGCTTCGATTTCTTTCTTCTTTTTTTTATTATCCCGTACCGTTATTGCTTATCCATCTGCTTTTATTTTATATTTTATTTAATAACCGATAACAATTGTAATAGAAATAGTTTGTACTAATTTTTAATTTCTACCTGTCTCTCTGCAATTTAATTATCTCCAACAATTTCAAATTTTGATGTTATTTAATTTAAATACACGTTACGCATCATTATAAAGTTTTCGTTTAAAAAATAATATATTGAATTACAAGAACTGATATCGATTAAATTTATGCACTTCTTAACGTATGTACTTTGCAATATATGTTAAGTCAAAGTTTATTTTTTTCGGAAAATTTATAATCTGTCATAAAAAAATGTTTAAAGAATAATATATAATGTGAAAAATATAAGCCATGATTCGATCAACAAGTGTTTAGAACAAGTTTATGAAAGTATTGAAGCGAGAAAAACGTAACTAATTCGCGCGAACGAAGCTTCCGAAAGCTTATTTTCGTATCGAAAAGCCACGCCTCGAAAGATTTATATACACTTTCTTGGACTAGCAGCTCCTCGTGTGATTGGAGATCGACAAAGCAGTACAATTCGGTACTTCTTACGGAGCTCAACTCGGCGAGGCGATTCGTGCCGACGCGGGAAAGGCGATTGATGTCGAGAGAAAGAGAGAGCGAAAAAGATTTTTACGTTGAAAGGGTCTGCAGTTGTATCGAACTTAATCGATTGGAAGGAGGTTGAACCGATGCATTTGTGTACTCGTGTGTGGTCCGCGACGCGCGAGTAGATTTGCAGCGCTTGAATTACGCGCGTAAAGTAATATGAAAATATTTACTCCCCGTTGGGGTGAAAGAAAGAGAAAGAAACGGTAGGTGGAGAGTGCGGGTCATTCGAGAGGCCTGATCTGATTACCTTCTTTTCTCGCTGTCAATGTCGAGCTCCCTTAAACGCCAAACTTGCGCACATATTTCGTTACAAGGTCCATTTTCGTATTTTTTACTTCTTTCTTCGTATGAGTTATTTCGAGGCATTTGCTAATTAGTTTCACGTCCATTATATTCGGATTCAACGATACATTTTTAAAATAACGGAGATCCTAATGATTAATTCTAACAACTATTCCATTTTTTCAATTACAATATCCTTGCCTTTCAAATTAGTTTCCAGTTTCAAAAACTTTTCTAAAAGAATTACATATTACTTATAAAGATTATTTATATTATTTTACAAAATTTTATAAAATAAAAGAAATTCAATTGAAAATCGTACACTATGTACACATTGTACACTTTCGCTATTTTAGAGTAAATGAAAAATCTAAAATTCCGAGTTAAATATAGAATTACGTTAATTATAGAACAAATTATGAATCGTTTCGTATGTAATTAATTTTTTCATTACAATTGAAAATATGTTAAGATGTTCTGGATAATTAGTAGTTTAATCTAGGCGATGTAATTTTGAAATAAAACATAATATAATGTATGTTACAATGACTCTGAAATTTCTTTTAAAATAATAAAAATCTTAATTGTTGACTAATAACTAATATGGTATTAAATTATATACTAGTCATGTATGTATATACACTTCGATAATATATTGGAGCGACAATACATTATTATCATATTATTAATATTGGTAGCATATCAGTGGCGTAGGCAAGACTAATACTGCGATCACGTTTTTGTAATCCTTGGGCGATGCCATGAGCTCAATCTTCTATTGAACGGCCTCGTAAGAATATGCATTGTGTACCAAGTACTCAACTGTATTACGATATATAATGCAAAATTACTATTGTGCTTAATAATGTGTTAAATAAGAAATCTTCGTTAATTATATTTATCCTATTCACTACCAGTATATTCTCTTTTTAATAGGAAAATTTAACCTTCTCATTGTAAAATATAACCTACTTATTAGTTTTAAAATTTTAAACTTAAAAATTCATATTTGTTACAATATTATGTTTATAAATAAGCACATAAATAGAGATATTATTACAAACTTCAATGAATTTTACAAATTAAATGAATATTAAATGCGATTTCTACAATTTTATGAAAATGTATGTTTTTACAATATTTTCTCCATTTATTTTGTAATTATTATTTTGTAGTATTAATTATAATTGAATTTTATTATGATCCACTTTTATAATAAAGCGATACTTTTAATAGTGTGAAACGTTAAAGATTTTTAAAATTTTAAAAGTTTCTTTTGTATATACAGTTGTAAAATATTGTTGTTTTATTACTGATAAAAAGATCAGATTATTTCTGAAAGTTAGAGAGAGAACCGAAAGAGATAAGACTGAAGAAAATATTTCCCAAAAAAGGGCGATGAAATTCAGAGAAAGAACTCGCGGGGGGATTTCATATCTTGGAACATTTCTCTTTATCAGCTTGCGACAGTAGCCGTTTTTAGCGAATCTCTCCCGAGCGAAACGCGTGTTTTATTGCCCGAAAACCAACAGATATCGGGATTATGTAGCTCATCGACGACGCGTAACTTTTCTCTATTACTCTTCTCTTTTTTCTTTGGAAATTTATATTTTATTTTTTTATTCTATCAAGTTTATATTAATAAGACATAAGATGTTTTTAAAT